>OY728137.1:1413700993-1415102887 GCA_963277665.1 Viscum album | reverse complement strand
ATTCCCTAAAGTACCTAAAATCCCATAAAAACACCTAAACCCCCAAAACCCCTAAAGAGACTCTAATACACAATAAAAGACACTAAAAATACATAAAAAATAAAAAATCATATAAGCATAAAGACCCTAATAACCCCTAAAAACCCAAAAATTCAAAAAGAAATTTAAAACCCTAAAACCCATAATAACCAAAAAAGATCCCAAACACCCTAAAAATACTCGAAATCTCCTGAGAAACACTGAAACCACTTAACAAACACTAAACCTCTTAAAAACCCAAAAAATCCATTGAAACCTACAAAAAATAATAAAAACCGTAAAAACCATAAACCCCATCTTCGAAACAACCAAAAAATCCTAGAAACCCAAAACAAGAATATCCTAAATGAACCTAGAAACCATAAAATACACAAATAAATTCTTATAAAACATAATAACCCATAAATTATAAAACCCTTGAAAATAATCTAAAACCCCTAAAACCCTGAAAACCCTAAAAGCCATAAGAACCATAAAAACCCTAAAACCCATTAAAATTCATAATCCCTTAATAACAGTAAAAAAAATACCTAAAAATCTCTAAATGAACTTAAAAACAATAAAAACATTGAAAAGAAACTAAAAATCATAAAATCAACCAAAAGAACCATAAACCCCCTAAATCCTATAAAAAATCAAAGAAAACACTAAAAGACACTAAAAACATTAATCCCCCCCAAAGACAATAAAAATCCTAAAAGATACTAAAAACCCCCAAAAGCAAAAAAACACTAGAAACTCTAAGAAAACCATAAACAACCCATAGAAAACCATAAAACCATAAAAATTAAAAAACACCCCTATAACCCTAACAAATACTACAAACCTTTAAAACAACTAAAAACCATAAAAAAACCATTAAAACACACATCACCCTAAAAGAAACATAAAACACCCAAAAAATATAAAAATGAAATAGAATCCAAAAAACCGTAAAGCGCAAAAGAAACCGTTAAACACCTAAAGGAGTAAAAATATCCTAAATCTCGAAAAAATCCTAAAAAACAAAAAAATAAAAAATCCCTTAAAGACCATAAAATTGCTAAAACCACTAAATAACCCAAAAAGAACCCTAAAACCACATAAATAGAGTAAACCCCCAAGATCCAATAACTGTAATAACATAAAAACACTTAAAATCCCAAAAAATCCCACAAACCCTAAGAAAATATAAAATTCACTAAAACTCTAAAAACCCTAAATCCCTAAAACCATTTAAAATCCTAAATGACCAGAAAAAACCAAAAAACACAAAAAATAATTTACACCATAAGACCCTCATACAACCCTATAAACCATAAATCCCATTAGAAATCCTATAACAAACCTAAAAATGGATAAAATCCCAAATAAATCCTGAAAAGGCCTTAAACCCCGCCAACCCCCCAAGCAGTAAAAACCCTAAAAATCCATTAAACTTTATAATACCCTAAAACCCATAAAAATCATTAAAAACATCAAAAAATACTAAATCCCTAATAACCCTTTTTAAAACCCAAGACCCTTTAAAATCCAAAGAAATCCATAAAGAAATTAAAAACCCTAAAATCCTAAAAAACCAAAAAACCCTAACAGCACATAAAACACCTAAAAAACTCAACACCCCCCAAAAACCCAAAAACCCAAAGAACCCAAAAAAACCCCTAAATTTCCATAAACCCCTAAAAACCTAAACCCCCCAAAAAATTTATTTGAAAACCATAAAACTCCAAATATAATAAAAACTCAAAAACCTCATAAAACACCCATAAAAATTAAAAAAATTACCAAAACCATATATTGATTCAAGAAACTTAAACACCCTAAAAAACTTCAAACCCACACAACCCTAAAACACCAGAAAAACCCAAAACTCCTGAAAACCTTTAAAGCACATAGAATCCCTAAACCACCAAAAAATACAACAAAGAACTAAAACCCAAAAATCCCTAAGACACCTAATAACCCTAAAACAAAAAAAAAACTAAAACCCATAAAACAATAATAAAAACCCAAAACAAACAAAATGCTTAATAACCCAAAAACCATAGAAATGAAAATACCCTAAAAGGTTATAAAAGGCCAGAAAAACCTCAAAAAATCAAAAAACACTATAAATTACTTTAATTTCATAAAATGAAATTAAAAACCAAAGATCCAAAAAAAAACCATAAAACACCCCAGAAAACATCAAAACCCTAGAAAACAAAAAATACCTAAAATCCTAAAAACCCCAACAACCTATAAATGTAAAATCCTTAAAGAAGTGTAAAACCCCCTAAAACTCCTAAAACATCTTAAAAATACCAAAAAATACCCTAATTAACTACACTAACCTACAACCCCTTAAATTCATAAAAGCACCTTAAACCCATAAAAATATAAAGAATCCATATGAACCTTAAAACACCATAAAAACCATAAGAAATCCAAAAAAACCAAAAATCCAAAAAAACCTAATTAACCATTTAAATGGCCTGAAAAGACCCTACAAACCCTACAAACCGATAAATGACCTAAAATCATAAAAACCCTAAGAGACCCTTAATACCCTAAAAACCCACAAAGATCCCGAAACCCCCCTAAAGACCCTAAAACCCTTAAAATACCCTTAAAACATTAAAATACCTAAAAGACACTAAAAACCCTAAAAACCAAAAAACCCAAATAAACCATAAGATAATAAAAACCAAAAAAAATTCAAAGAGGACCCTAAAACCATAAAGGGGTCCAAAAAATCCCAAAGGACCCTTAAAAACATATAAATCCATAAGGACCCTAAAACCTAAAAAACATAAAAGTCTAAAAAAATGCTACAAAACGCTAAAGACCCTAAAATCCCTTAAAAATTGAAAAAAAACTCTAATACCCCAAAACCTTCATAAATCCCCAAATTGATACTAAAACCCTAAAAACCATAAAATATCATAAAAATCCTAAAATCCTAAAAGTCCCTAAAATCATAAAAATCACAAAACACCAAAAATGATCTATAAACACAAAAGAAACATTAATAGAACCTAAAACCCCTAATAACAAAAAATCCCTAAAAACCATTGAAACCCCTAAAATCACCAAAAAAATCCAAAAAACACTAAAAAACCAAAAAACTAGAAACCCATAAAAATCTAAACACATTAAAAAACCATAGATCACTAAAACCCCTAAATGATCCTAAAATCCTTCAAAATCATAAACACCTAAAAATCCCTAAATACTATAAATCCTAAAACACATAAGACAACATCGAAAAATCTTATAAACACTAAAAATACTAAACAACCAATAAACCACCAAATAAACCAAATAATATCAAAACCCATGAAAGACCCTAACTCCCAAACTATAAATTCCCTAAAACCACTAATAAATTAAACGCCCCCAAGAAAACCTTACCCCCCACAAAGAAAACTCCAAAAAACACTATGTCCATAATAACATTTCAAACCCCAAAAAATCTTCAAAACCACTTAAAGTGTAGAATAATTCAAAAGACCCCTAAATCTAGAGAAAACCCTAATTCCCTAAAAACAATAAACCCCCCAACCACTAAATACCGTAAAAAATACCTCAAACCATAAAAACCCTAAAAACACTAAAAATCCTTAAAACCCTAAAACCCTTAATACCTAGAGTTTCTTTAAAAATACTAAAACCCAAAAAACCATAAAACAATCAAAATCCTTATAAAATACATAAAACCATAAAACCCAAAAAACCCAAAAAACCTATTAAAACCATAATAATCCCTAAAAATCCTTAGAAATACCCAAATCCCAAAAATCCTCAAATTCCTTTAAAAACACAACATCCCGAAAAACAATCCTAAAAGACATTATGAACCATAAAACAAAAAATTACCCAAACCCCAAAAATAATATAAAGACCCTAAAATGATGTAAAGAATATAAAACCATAAGATAAACTAAATACCGATAAACACCATAAAAAAATCTTGAAACCCTAAACACCAAAAAAACCAAAAAAAATAATAAAAACCTAACCCACCCCCAACCCATATAACACTTGACCCCCAAACATTGAAAACGCAATAACAGAAAAAACCCATAAATATCCTATATGCACTTAAAAACCTAAGAATCTTATAGACCATAATGTGAAAATAAAATCCATAAAAACCAAAAAACCATAAAAAACCTAAAAAACTAAAAAACACTAAAAACTAAAAAACATTTAAAACCATTGAAACCCATGAAAACCCTTTAAATAAAATAAAGATACCTAAAACCACAATAAAACTAAAACCCTTAAAATTTTTATAAACCCTAGAATAACCAACCCCCCCCCCCCAAAAAAAACACTAAAAGCCCGAAAATCAAAAAATCCCAATAAAATCCTAAAATCCAGAAAACACAAAGAATATCTTTAAAACCCTAAAACCTAAAAAACATTAAAACCATGAACAAACCCTATACCCCAACCCATTAAAAACTAACAAACCCTAAAAACCCTGAAAAAATAAAACACTAAATTCCCATTTACATCCCGAAAACCCAACAACTCCAAAAAAATATAAAAAACCTTAAGAGAACACAAAAAACCCTAGAAGAACCCTATAAACTCATAAAAATTCATGAATTACCTAAAACCCTAAAACAATAAAATCACTATAAATGGTAAGAAACATTAGAAACCAAAAGAAAACACTAAATCATATAAAAACTATGAAAATTCTAAAAAAACAAAAAAACATCAATCTAACCTTAAAAAATACTAAAAACCCTAAAATCTATAAAAACAATAAAAAACCACTTAAACGTTAAAAAAACATAAAAACCCTAAACATGAAAAAGAGCATAAGAAACACTAAAATTAAGTAAAACCCTAAACCCCCAAAATCAATAAAAATCAATAAATCCCTAAAAAATCATAAAAACCCTAAGGACCTAAAAACCCATAAAAATACCCAAATGCCTAAAAAACTCAAAACCCCCTAAAAACCCAAAAACAAATTAAACCATATTAAAACCCATTAAACCCCTTGAAACATTAAAAACCATATAAAAGCACGAAAGACAGTAAAACCCCTAAAACACAGTATTCCCCTAAAAACAATAAAATCCTAAAAAACCTTGAAAAATTACAGAATCCATAAAAAAAAATTACAACCATGAAAAGCCCTCAAAATCCCGAAAACCCAAAAACCATAAGAAAAACATAAATCCTATAAAAACTCTTAAATCCCCTGATAAATCCTTAAAAATACTTAAATCCCCCTAAAAACATTAAAAACACAAAAAATCATATAGAAGACCAAAAAAACCATACAAACAATTGAAACCCCCTCAAACCCTCCGAAACTAAAAAATATCCAAAAAAAACCTAAACACCAAAATGGAAACTAAAAAAATATATAAAACCTTAAAATTCACTAAAACCTATTAAATACTTGAGAAAACTATATAGATGAAAATAAACCATAAAACACTAAAATAACTTAAATCCCTAAAAAATCCAAAAAATCATTAAAAACCCCAAAAATTCATAAAACCCATATGACCCAGAAAACATCAAAACTAAAGAAATCCCCCAAAAAAATCCATGAATGATCCTAAAACCCTCAGAACCAAAAAATAACCCTTGAACTCATAAAACCCTTCAAATATCCATTAAACCCCTTAAAAGAATAAAATTCCTTAAATTCCCAAAAATTCTTAACAATCACTAAGTCCCCTAAAAATAAAAAAACCCTTAAAATCATAAAATACCTATAAACATTTAATAACACTAAAAACTATTAAAAAGTCCTAAAAATCATGAAATACCCAATAAACCAGAAAAATACTTAAAACGCTAGAAACTATAAAAACACAAAAAATCAATAAAGCCCCTCCCCCAAAACACTTAAACACCATAAAAACCAAAAAAACACTTAAACACCATAAAAACCATAAAAGAACAAAAAACCCAAACCCCTAAACATTCTTAATAACCGAAAACCCCCAAAAAAATTGTAAAAACTACCCAAAACCATAAATAAACTCTCAAACCCTTAGAAACATTGAAAACCCTAAAACGAAATGAAAATGTAATGTATAATAAAACACATAAAACACATAAAAAACCTAAATGTCCTTTAAACCCCTAAAAAACCTAAGAACCCTAAAAACCTAAAATAACCCTTAAAGCCCAAGGGTTGGCCACCTTGGGCCTCGTTGGGGACGTGCCACCCACAGGTGGGCGGGATTTCCCAATACATCATTACCAAAAAACGTGTTTCTGCCTGCAGGGCACGGGTGAGTTCGTTAAAGGCGGTGGCATTCTGACCCCATGGTTCCGGGTTCGAGTCCTCGCAAGGCAATGCACACTATATTCTAGAAAACAACTTGGGGGCCCCTCTATTCCATTGGGAACTAGCTTAAGCCCAAGGTTTGGCCACCTTGGGCCTCACTGGGGACGTGCGGTGCATAGGTGGTCAGGCCAACCCAATACCTCATTACCCAAACAACACGTTTTCTCACGGGGCACAGCTATGTTGTTTAAAGGTGGTGGTGTCCTGACCCCGAGGTTCCTGGTTCGATTCCTCACAAGGCAACATGCACTATATGCTAGAACACCACTTGTGAGCCCCTCTACCCCATTGGGAACTAGCTTAATACCAAGGGTTGGCCACCTTGGGCCTCACTTGGGACGTGCGGTGCGCAGGTGGGCAGGCCACCCCAATACCTAGTTTCCAAACAACACATTTTCACCTGTGGGGCATGGGTGAGTTTGTTAAAGGCAGTGGTGTCCTTACCACGAGGGTCCGGGTTCAAGTCCTCAGTAGGAAACACGCACTATATGCTAGAAAACCACTCGTGGGCCCCTCTACCCTGTTGGGAACTTGCTTAAGCCCAACGGATGACCACCTTGGGACTCACTGGGGACATGCGGCGCGTAGGTGGGAAGGCCAGCCCAATACCTCGTTACCCAACAACACGTTTGAAGAATTCCACCACTCTCTCCTGGGCTCTCCCTCCCGACGCAGAGATCTCCAGGGTTCCCTCTTGGAATCCTCTTCAGCGGCTTCGTTGATCTCTTCCAGATCTGGCTTTGTGTTGCGGATGGACTTCTATTCGAGAGGCTTTCTCCCATGGTGCGATGGTGGAAATTGAGGTGGATGGTCGATGGCGCTAGGTTCTAGTGGGTTGTTTTAGGAAATTGGGACGACAGTTTGGTCTAGATTTTGCTTCGTTTTGGATTGGCTTTGTTAGATCTGAATCCTGCTCCTCCTCAGGCGTCGTCTTTGTTGCTCATGGTCGCCGGTGGTGATGGTTTTACAGTGGTCCGAGAAAAGTCTTTGAAGTCATTGGTTATGTCAATATAGGTGCGATGGATGTTTCGATAACTGGATAGAGGTGTGCTTGGCCCAATCTTCAGCAAGACGCTCTGGTGGCTTCAACTGAGAGAGTTTTGGATTCGCTTTGGTGACAAGTGGGTTCGACGGGCTTCAAGACATCTCAGCGATGGCACTTACGGCTTTGTGCTTGGATCTGCCCTTCTTGTTTGGACCCAAGGAGGGACTTGCTGGATTGTTAGGCTTCTCGAAGGGTCATGGTGTCTGATAAGGGTGAAGATGCATGTTTGCTTTTCTGGTTCTGATTTCTGGTTCTTGGATCTTTCAACTGATGAAGGTATGTCCATACTATGCTATGTTCTATTCGATATTCTGGTCTGTGTGTTCTTGAATTTTGGATGGTTTGGTTTTGTGTTGATGTTACTGTTGGATGATGAGTTTAAGGAGTTCTGGATGATGCGAAATCGGTTCAGGCGTGAGTGATGGTGGTCTTTTGTTTCTGATTTTGATGGGATACTGGAACTCATCTGGTCAAGAAGAGTTGGTCGCTGGATTCTGAGTGGTTATATGACGTTTTCTATTGGTTGTATGTTGTTTTATAAATTGCTTCTGAATTTTGGTCGGATATTGAGTTGTCAGATGATGATCTATTGGACTTTGGCTACCGCTTCCCTTGAGTGGAGGTGGTGGGTGATGGAAATCTTCTATGGTGGTGTTTACTGGTGCTGGTGCTGCTGGTTGCTGAGGTAGAAGTGGGATGCTGGGAAATGTTTTGTGTGTGTTTTCTTTCTTCTTCTTTTTTTATTTTTGGTTTTCTTTTTTTGGGTCTTTTCATGGGATTTAAAGGGTTTTTTGGTGTGGGTCGTTTGACCCCTCCCCTCCCTTGTCTGTTGTGTCTCTTTTTTTCATTCTAATAAATTTGGGGGGGGGGGGGGGAATAGCACGACCCTCGCATCTTCCTTGCCCCTAAAAAACAAAAGAAACCCTAAAAACATTATAAATCATAAAAACCATAAAAAACCCATAAAATTTGAAAAATCCATACAATCCCTAATAACCCTAAAATGTTTAAAATACTAAAAACCCATAAAAACCTAAAAAAAATAAAACCAAAAGAAGCCCTAAAACCCATTAAAACACTAAAAACTCTCAAAACCCTAAAATAACAAAAAAATATTATGGGACCCTATGAACCCCAGAACCTTAGAAACCCATAATTTTTTTTTGAAAACATAGAAACCTCTAAAAAACTCTATAAACTTTGAAAATCCTAACAACCATAAAAATTTTAAATAACATTATATCCCATAAAAAACTCTATAACACCTAAAACAGACTAAAAATAATAAAGGATCTAAAAACCATAAACCACCAAAAATAACATAAAAACCCTAAAATCACTAAAAGCCATATAAAAAATTAAAAACCATAAAACCCATAAAATAAAATAAAATTCCACAAAATATTAAAAGACTGAAAACCCACTATAATATTTAAAGGAACCTAAATTACCGTAAAGCAAAAATTGATTCATATAAGAAACTCTAGAACACCTGAAATAGTATAAAAACCATAAAGGTACTAAAAACCATAAACCCCGGAAAAGAACATCAAAACCCTAAGAACCCAATAAAAATAAAAACCCTAAATACCATAAAATAAAATAAATGTCCCCAAAATATTAAAAGATTCAAAACCCCAAAAAACCCATAAGGGACCCTAAATTTCCCTAAACAACCCTATAATTCACTAAAACCCCCAAAAGGGCCCTAAATTCTCAAAAGGGACCTAAAACACCTAAACATTCCCAAAGGGAAACTAAAAACCATAAAATCCTGAGGGTAACTAAAATCTCTAAAACCCTAAAGGTCCCTAAAAATATATAAATTGTTAATGAAAAATTAAAATCCATAAAAGATAGTAAAAATCATAAAAATATAAAAAAACCGAAAATCCCACAAAACACTTAAAAGACACTAGAAAACCCTAAAAACCCATAACGCCCATAAAAACCCTAAATCCATAAAAAGATAAAACTCTAAAAAAACATCAAAGTCCTAAAAAATACTAAATTATTTTAAAATGATCGAAAATAGTGTTAAACCCCAAAACCCCAAAACCTTAAAACACTAAAACACCATAAAATACTTAAAAATTCATAAAAATTCCATGAATCCCAAAATACACTATAACCATAAAAACCCCAAAGACGCTCAAAAACCTTGAAACCATGAAAGACAATAAAACCTAACAAACCCTTGAAAATACAAAAAACCAAATAACCTAAAATTCCAAAAACCCCTAAAAACCGCAAAACCCCTTTAAAAAAATGAAAAACCCTAACCATCCCCAAGGGACCCTCAAACCATAAAACCCCTAAAGGACACTAAAAAAATTAAAAAATGATAAGGGCCCTAAAACCCATAAATAACCTAAAGGACCTTAAAAATCCTAAATATCCCTAAAGAATCAAAAAACACAAAAAAACAAAAAAAACCCTAAAACCCCAAAAAATATTCTAAGCGACCCTAAAACCCAAAAAACCTTAGAAGATCCAAAATGATTTTATAAAACCCCAAAAGACCCTAAAAACCTTCAAAAATCAAGAAAACCCTAAAAACCATTGAAAAAACATAAAGAACCTAAAATAAAAAAAACGTAAAAACTCTAAAAACTAAATAACACTAATAACATTAAAAACAGTAAGGATCCTAAAAAGACACTAACAACCAAAACACCCCAAAAACAATAGATACCATAAGAACACTATAAATACTAAAAACCCTAAAATGTATAAACACAAAAATAACCACAGCCCCAAAAAACCATAAAAGACATTAAAACACCCAAACCCTAAAAAATCATGGAACCCTTAAAATCCATAATACTCCAAAAACCCCTTAGAATATGAAAAACCCAAAAACAGACAACAAACTCAAAAATAATTTGAAAATCAAAAAGATCCCTAAAAACACTAAAACACTAAAAAAATAATAAAAAATGCCTAAAAATATAAAATAGCCTAAAATCACATAAACCCCATAACCCCCCCCCCTGAAAACCCGTACACATCATGTAAAATAAAACAAAATTACAAATAGAAACTAAAAAACATAAAATAAACTAAACTACCCTAAACACCCTAAAAACTCTAAAACAAAAAAAAACCATTAAAACCCTAAATACCATAAAAATTATAAAAAACCTTGAAAAATTAAAACCACTTAAAAACCCACGAAAACTAAAAACAATAAAAAAATGAAAACCCTAAAAACATAAAATCCTTTAAAGTGATAAAAAACCCTAAAATCCTTAAAACAGCCCTAAAAATTGAATACCCCAATAAAAACCAAAAATTCATTAAAAATATGAAAACCAAAAATATATTTAAAACATATAATATCTAAAAAAACGTAAGATCCCTAAAACAGCACAAAAAATTTAAATCCCCAAAAAATACAAAAAACCACTAAACCCAAATAAAAAATTAAGAAAATAATAAAAACAGTAAAAACCCTAAGAGGCCCTATGAAAAATCCAAAAACCATAGAAAAACCTATAAACCCAAAAAATATAAAAAAAACAAAATACCTGAAAAACCCAAAAAAATTATAAAACCCCCAAAATCCCGAAAACCCTAAAAAACTCTAAAACCCCTTAAGATTCTCAAACACCCTAAAACCCCAAAAACCTCTAAAAATACTAAAAACACTAAACTAAAATAAAAAACAATAAACAAGCTATAAGATCATTTAAAAACATACATTCCCCTAAAATCCATAAAACTCTAAAAACCGAAAAAAAACCTTAAAACCCTAAAACACATAAAAATCATAAAAGCATAAAAATTCAAATAACCCTTTAAAAAACTCAACAAACAAAAAAACACCAATAAAACCTATAAAATCTAACCCCCCCCCCCCCATAAAAAACTAAAAACACCTAAAAATAAAAAGCACCAAAATCTCAAAGAATACCACAAAAACTATAAAAACCATAAAATACTAAATCCCATATAAACCCCTAAAAACCAAAAACCCCCTAAAAGACCACTAAAACCACTGAAACCCTAAAACCAAAAAAAAATCCTAAAACCATAAAACACTTAAAGAGACAAATGAAACTCAAAAAACTTACTACACTTTTAAAAACCATAAAATCCCTAACATCCCTTAAAAACACAAAAAAAATCCTAAAAACCCAAAAATTACCCTAAATTACCCTACCAAACCTAAAAACCTATAATATACGATAAAAACAACTAAAAGTTTCTAAAACACCGTAAATACCAACCACCCCCTAAGAGAGGCTTAAATCCCTATAAAACCTTAAATGACCATAAAAACCCATAAATAACCTAAAAATAAAAACACCCCTAAAACCATAAAACCGTTAAAAACCCTAAAACTTTTAAAAACCATATATACCCTAAAATAACGAAAAATATCTAAAGAATCCAAAAACAACCCTAAAAACACAAAAAACCTAAAACAATGGAAAACAAGAAAACACATGAAACCCCTAAATTTTTTAAAATTCCCATTAAAACCATTAAAAACCATTGAATGCAAAAAAACAATAAAAATTCAAAAAACCCCCAAAATACATAAAAAAAATTAACAGACCCAAAAAACCTATAAAAATCCAAAAAAAACAAACAAAATACAAATTTCTTATTGAACCATAAAAATCCTACAAAATCCGAAAAACCCTGTATAAATCTAAAAATGTAAAAACGAAAAATATAACACAAAAACCACTAAAAGAACCCTAGAAACCCTAAAACCCTAAAATAACTATAAACCCTAAATACACCTAAAAACACTAAAACGTTTGAAAAGAAGTGAAAACCCCTACAACACTAAAAAACCCTAAAAATCATTAAACCCCTTAAAAACACAATAAAACCCAAAAAATCATAATAATCCATTAATATTTTTAAAAGTACTAAAAACCTAAAGCCTTAAAAAACTTAAAAATAACTATAAATCCTAAAAAAATCCCTCCAATATCTTAAAATATCTAAAATCCATAAAAAATCAATACACCAAAAAAGAACCTAAAACCCCTTAAAACACTAAAAGCCCTAAACCCCCCTAATAAACCATAAAACTGTAAAAACACAAAAAATACTAATACCCATAAAAATGCTAAAAACCCTAAAAATATAAAAACTCCAAAAAAATTAAAAACCCTAAAAATCCCCAAAAACCCTAATATATATAAAAAAACCTATAAAAACCATATAAACACAAAAAAATATCGACCCCCTTTAAAGTGTCAAGAACACATGAAACCAACTAAACCCTAAAAATCATTTAAATATATATATAAATAAAATCCATAAAAATACCAAAAACCCCAAAAAACCCAAAACCCCCCAAAAAACATGATAACATTAAGAAAGTCATAAATAACATAAAACACTAAAAAGCCATAAAAACTCCACAACACACTCAATCCCATAAATGATCCTAAAACCCATAAATATACCTAAAACCTTAAAAACCCTACAAAAACCCAAAAAACTCTAACAAAATAAAAAAACCCCAAAAAACCAAAAACTCTGTAAAAAAAATTAAAACGGCTAAAACCCTAGAACACCTAAAAACCCTTAAGCACCATAAAACCCCTTAAAACCATAAAAACCACTAAAAGATCTTAAAATACCTAAAAATACATTAAAATTCTAAAAACACTAAAATATCCTAAGAACATGAAAACACAAAAGACCCTAAAAGACTATAAAAACCATAATGACCCTAATACCCCTTAGACACCATAAAAACCATAAAAACACTAAAACCCATAAAATACCCTAAATACATGAAACCAACAAAATTAAAAAAACCCTTAAAAACCTAAAAACCCATACAACGCTAAAAATCCCAAAAAACACCAAATGAATAAAACAATCTAAAGAATCCCAAAAAAAAAACTAAAAAACCACTAAAACACTAAAAACCCAAAAAATACCAAAAATACACTAAAACCCATTAAAACCCATAAAACCATGGAAGACCCAAAAATCCCTATAATCCAATAAAAACCATAAAAATACTTTACCCCAAACACATTAAAAAGAAATAAAACCCTAAAAACCTCTAAACCCCATAAAAACCCAAAAAATTATAAAAATCTAAAAAACCCGTTAAATCCCAAAATCCCTTAAAACAACTAAATACCTTAAAAATCATAAAATATCTAAAAAACCTAAACAACGTAAACACTCTAAAACCCCAAAGAAACCTAAAATCAGTAAATACCCTAAAAACCTTAAAATTCTTTAGAAAACTCTAAAAATCCTTTAAAACACTAAAACCCAAAAAATGCTAGACCCCCTAAAAACAATGAAAGCCCCTAAAACCCAAAAAACCCCTAAAACACACAAAATTTCAAACACCTAAAAATATATAATCCCACTAAAAACCTATAAAACCTCGAAAGAACATAAACATCTTAAACACTACTAAAAATCCTATAAAACTCTAAAAAAACTAAAAACCCCTAAACCACTAAAAATTCCAAAAAATCATAAAATCTGTAAAAACCATAAGAACTAGAAAAATAACAAAAATCCCGAAAACCCTAAAAACCCTAAAACAACCATAAAAGCCTATAAAATCACTAAAATATCTAAATACACAAAAAACATTAAAACCTTATGAAACACTATAGATCTTTAAAACCCAAAAACCATAACAACCCTAAAATCTTGTAATGTCTCTAAAAACCATAAACCCCTTAAAAACCATTCAAATTCATATCAAAACGCTAATCCAAAAAAATCATAAAAACCTTAAAATTATAAAAACTAGAACTACCCAAAACCCTTAAAACCCCTTAGGGTACATTAAAAACCCCTGAAACTCCAAAAATTCCTAAAAAACACTAAAAACTAAAAAAACCCTAACATCCCAAAAAATCATGATTCAACCTTTAAACCCCTTGAAATGAATAAAATACACTGAAAACATAAAAAATTTAGAAACCCTAAATACCATAAAAACCCATAAAAACCATTAAAAACCCTAAAATTCTTTAAAACCCTAAAATCCCAAAAAAACTATAAAACCCACAAAACCCTTTGAAAACCCTATAAACCATTGAAATCCAAAATACCTTTAAAACATTGAAATAAATTAAAACCCCAAAATATCTTAATGGAACCTAAAACCCGTAAAAACCCTAAAGGATAAAAAACTCTTACAAGACCAGAAACCCTAAAGGTCCCTAAAATTGTTAAAATTACTAAAATACCATGAAATTCCTAGAACCATAAAAACCCTAAAACCCCTAATGCCACTAAAAAATCCCTAAACTACCCAAAAATTTCAAAATATCCAAAAAATTAATAAAAATTGAAAGACTCTAAAAATCATAATAACCCTAAAATATCTAGAAAACCCCAAACCAAAAAAAATCTAGAATCACCTAGCAACCCCATAAATCGCATAAATCCCATAAAACCCCCAAAAAATCCAAATCCCCCACAAAACCCAAAAATCCCAGAAAAACACTAAAAACATAGAACCACAAGAAACAGTAAAATACCCTAAACCCTAAAAAATAAAAATACCCATAACATCCCAAACAACCCTAAATCAACTAAAAATCATAAACCCCCAAAAATTACTGTAAAAAACTAAAACCCTAAAAACTCTAAAAATCTCTAAAAACACTAAAAATCACTACATCCCCAAAAACCCAAATGTCCCTAAAAACCGTAAACATCCTAAGAAAACTCCAACAAATTAAAACCTTAAGAAATAGAAAACATCCATAAAAGTCCCCAATAACATAAAAGAGCATAAAAATACTAAAAAATATAAGAGGCTAAAATTAAAAACCCCCAAAAGATCCCTAAATGCTATCAACAAAAAAACACCTAAATCAACTAAAACACCCAAAAAAATCTAAATCCCATAAGAACCCTTAATGACAGTAAAAACAATGAACCCATAAAACCAAAGAGACACTAAAAACTCATATATTCCTTAAAATACCAAAACTCCCAAAACCACCCCCTAAAATCAAAAACATATTTAAAAATACACAAGAACCCTAAAAAACCTAAAACCCCTAAAACACCATAAAAAACAAAAAACCCCCTTAAGACCCATACAGAAATTATAATCCCAATAAAACATTAAAATACCCCATTAAACCCTTTAATGAAAATGAAAACCTTAAAATAACTAATAAACCTAAAAAACCAAAACCATAAAAAACGATAAAAATACTAAATAACAAAAAAATACCATAAAAATAAAATATGAATAAAAAAAAACTTAAAACCCCTAAAAACCGAAGAAATTCTTAAACCCCATTAAAAATAACTAAAAACCATAAAAATAATACAAACAGAAAAACCATAAAACCCAAAAAACCCCTAAGAAACACTAACAAACCATAAAAAATCTTAAAAGTCTTAACCCTACCTATAAAACCGTAATAATTAAAAAATTCTTAAACAACCCCAAAAACACTAAAAGAATCGTAAAAACCTGAAAAACCCTAAAAAACTCTAAAATCACAAAGAACTTTAAAAACCAAATAACCCTAAAAAGACACTAAACCCCCTAAACGCCCATAAAACCAATAAATCCGCCAAAACAGCTAAACCCTCTAAAAAAATAATAATGTAAAATGATCCAAAAAGACCCAAAACCACTATAAATAATCTAAATGTCCCTAAAATACCTACAACCCAAAAAATATAAAAATCATAAAACCCAAAACATACATTAAAACACATAAAAACCATAAAAACCCTAAATATTATTAAACCATAAGTGAGAAAAATCCATAAAAGAACCGTAAAACCTCTCAAAATTTTAAAAATACTAAAACCCTAAGTACCCAAAAAAGACAAAATAAACACCTAAAACCTTAATAAACTGCAAAAAAAACACTAAAACCCATAAAAGACTCTAAAAATCCTAAAGACCCAACAGTACTCTAAAATTCCTAAAAATACTAAAAGCCTTAAAAAACCCTAAAACCCCTAGAAAATATGAAAAAACTTTAAAATATCTAATACAATATTAAAGTCCTCATAATCCCCTAAAAACAATTAAACTCCCAAATAACCAAAAAGACCTAAAAAACTAAAACCCCTTTAAACCTAAACCCTCCTAAAAAACCAAAAAATACCTAAAAATACCCAATCCCCTAAAAACCTAAATACTCCATAAAATACCTAAAATCCTTTAGAACCTGTAAAACTCATAAAACCCCTAAAATAAAAAACCCTCAAAACATTAAAAAATTGAATATCAGAAAAATAAAAAACACCCAAAAATACATAAAACCTAAAAATCATTAAAAAATCCTATCAACCTGGAAAACCCCTAAAACCCAATGAAGACCAAAAAAACCCTACGAAAACCCTCAAAAACCTAAAAACCATAAACCCCCTTAAGACTTTAAAAACCCTAAAAACCTCTAAAACCCCATAAAAACTAAAACCTCTTAAAAAACCCATAAATTTTTAATAACCATAAACAAACTGTAAAAATCATAAAAACACTAAAAAATACATATAAAATAACTAAAATCAAAAAAACCAAAAATCCCCTAAAATACACTAAATCCCATGAAAACCTAAAAAACACATAAAATGTTAAATACCCCAAAAGACCATAAACCCCCAAAAAAACCCAAGTAGACCCTAAAACCCAATAAAAACATAAAATGATTCCAAAAATCCTGAAACACCATAAAAAATAAAAAGAAACCCAAAATGCAAGAAACCCCCCAAAACATTAAAGAATAAACAAACCCAAAAACCCCTAAAACACTACAAACCCATAAATCCTCTAAAACCCTAAAAACCCGAAATCATTCCAAAAACCCTTAAATCTCCTAATTCTCAAAAACACCCAAAAACATGAAATGCCCTTAAAACCTCAAAAAACGATAAAACCCACTGAAAGACACCTAAGAATTACTAAAAGAAAATTAAAACCCCTAAAACCATTCATCACTCTGAACCCCTAAAAACCATAAAATCCATAAAATCCCTAAATCACATGAAGATAATAAAAAATCTAAAAACTCATAAAACCCATAAACACCATAATGAACCCTAAAACCCCTAAAAATAGTAAAAAAATTAAAAGTCCTAAAACATATTCCCAAAACCTAAATTATCTAAAAAACCAAAAAACCTGAAAACCTAAAAAATTATAAAACAAAAAAACCCTTAATAACCTAAAAACCATAAATAACCTTTAACCCATAAAACTATAAAATATTCCCAAATCTCTAAAAACATATAAAAATCCATGACAAATCCAAAAAATGAACCCCCCCCCCCAAAATACCAATAAAAACTAAAAACACCAAAAAACAATAAAAATCCTATAAACCCTAAAAAATCCATAAAATCCCAAAAAACCAAAAACCATAAAACCCAAAACACCATCAAAACACCTAAAACACACTAAATCCCCCTAATAGAGCTGAAACCCCATGAAGATGACTATACCCCGTAAAAACCATAAAAAAAATTAATACCACTAAAAACCCATAAAACACTGAAAAACTTATAATAACACAAAATTCACTAACACCCGTAAAATCCCTGAAACCCCTAGAAAACATAAAAAACCCCCATAAACCCAATAAAAATTCATAAAAACCATATAAATATTTGGAAATAAAAAATACCCTAAAACCCTAATCAAATCAAATGAAATGTAAAACCCCTGAAGACACTAAAAACACTAAATCCCCTAAAAACTCTTATAACCATAAAAACCCATAAACACACAAAAAAACCAAAAAACCTTGAAAAAAAATAAAAACACTAAAAATATTAATGGACCATAAAAACCCTAAAGGACCTTAAAAGTCATAAAAACCATACAAGCCCTTGAAAATCAAAAAAAAAACTCAAAACAAAAACCCCATAAAAACTATAAGAGGAAAAAAATCCTAAAAACCCTAAATGGACCAAAATTACAATAAAACCCAATAAATGATCCCAATCCCCATAAAAATGAAAATGTCCCTTTATTTTTTAAAAATACTCTAAATACCAATAAAAAATGTAAAAACCCTAAAAATTCATTTAAAACCCTAAAACCTATAAAAACCCAAAAAAATCTACAAAATCATAAAAACTCCCAAAAACCACTGGAAACACAATAAAATCGAAAAGAAACATAAAAGGAATATAACCCTAAAACCCCTATTAATCCTTAAAAACCCTTTATATTTTGAAAACCCTAAAAACCCACAAAACCCCAAGAAAAACTAAAAAATATTAAAATCCCATAAAATAAATTAAAACAATAACACACTAAAAATCAACAAAATAACAAAAAACCATAAAAACCCCTAAAAAACGAAAAACATAAAACCAATAGAACCCCTAAAATCATAAGAAAATAAAAACCCCACAAAACACCAAAATATCCAAAAATTTCTGAGAACCATAAAACAATAAAAATCCCCAAAAATTAAAAAAAATACACAAAAAACTAAAAACCCTAAAAAACCCAATACCTAAAAAACTATAACCCTACCCCCTCAAAACCCTAAAACCCATTAAACCCTAAAAATGTAAAAAACCATAAAACCCTAAAAAACAAAAAACCCCTACCCCTCCAAATAACCCCTAAAATCCTAAATACCTTTAAATCCCGTAAAACACAAAAAACGCCCAAAAACCTAAACGCCCTTCAAAATCATAAAAAATCCTAAAAACCCTCAAAGACTATAAAATCATAATGGTTTATAAAAAATCCTAAAATATTAAAAAACAGTAAAAGCCCCAAAACCAATGAAACCCTAAAAATATAAAACCCCCAAACCCCTTATAGTTCGTAAATAACCCTAAACACCATTAAAAGTTATATATCCTAAAATCCCTAAATAATATGTAGATCTCTTAAAACGAGCTAAAACCCCTAAGAATCCAAAAAACCCCTAAAATACCTAAAATTTAAAAAATGCACCATTATCACATAAAAACCCTCGAAAACACATAGAACTCCGTAAAATACCCAAAAACTCCTAAAATGCTATAAAAACAAAAAAAATTAATAGACTATAAAAACCCTAAACAAGCCTAAAACACCATTAAAATCCCTAAAATTCCCTATATAACGCTCAAAACCCATATAAACTTAAAAAATACTAAAAATCTTAAAGCACCCTAAATCACTCAAAAATAAACCTGAAACCCCAAAAATCCCTAGACACCTTAAAAACCAAAAAATACATTATGAACCCTAAAAAAACTTAAACATCCTAAATTATAAAAAATCCCATTTAACCCTAAATACCTTAAAAACATTCTAAAACCGTAAAATATATAAAAAACCCTTAGAACCTTAAAAATATCAAAACACTCTAAATACCATAACCCCCCAACCCCCATATGTACCCCACACACCATAGAAACTCTAAAAAAACTACAAAAACACTAAAAAACCAAATAAATCTTAAAAGTGGATTAAAATTAATAAAACCTTATAAAACCCTATTAAACCGTCAAAATCCACAAACCCTAAGAACTTTAGAAAAGAATATAAATCCAAAAACAACTAAAACCACTAAAAACACTACAAAACCCTAAACCCCAAAAAATCCATAAACCATAAAATTACTATAAAAACCATCAAAAACTGGTCTGCAAAAAATAACCAAAAATCATAACAAATCCCATAAAAATCCTTAAAACACGTAAAAACATTAAAACACTAAAAACCGTAAAAAGAACTACAACCCAGAAAACACAATAAATTTTAAACACAAAAAAATCCACTAAAATCCACAAAAACTAGAAAACCCACTAAACACTCAAAAGAAACGAAAGCATCAAAAATATGGTAAATACCCTAAAACCCCAGAAAAAGTGCTAAGAACTGTTTCAACCTTAAAAGTACATAAAATTGCTAAAAAATCTAAAGTTCCTAAAAATACCTAAAACCAATAGAAACCACTAAAAATCCATTAAAACATTCTAAATAACCAATATTCCCTAATACTCCTAAAAACCAAAAACCAAAAACCCATTTAACCCCCAAAACCATGATAAAATCCAAAAACTATTTGAAAAACCTCAAAAAAAAAATAAAAAAAACAAAAAAAACATTAAATTTTCTGTGAAACCCCATATCCCCCTCATAAACCATAAAACCCATAAAACAATAAAACCAAAAAAACATTGAAAACCCATGTAAATCCCTTGAAACCCCTAAGAACCTAATAAAACCATAAAAAACATAAAACCTGAAAAAGTGATGAAAACTACTAAAACCCATAAAATAACAAAAAATTAACAGAAACACCAAAAACCCTAAAAACCCCTAAAATCCCTAAATCCTGAAATAACCCTTAAAACCTCAAAATCCTAAAATACCCTACAACCCATAAAACCCATTAAAATCCATAAAAACATTAAAAAACCCTAATTAACCATTAATACCCTCTATAAAAACATAAAAACCCAAAACCCCTAAAAACCCTAAAACAATTTAAAGAAATTGGAAAACCAAAAAAACCTAAAAGAACATAAAAAAAATAAAATACCCAAAAAAAACCCCTCAAACATTTGGATAACAGTTAAAATTCTAAAATCCATAAATAATCGAGAACCCCTAAAAATATATAAAAAACTGTAATGACACATAAAGGCCCTAAAACCCAAAAAACACATAAAAACCCTTAAAACCCTCAAAACATTAAGAAATCTAAAAAATAAAAAATAATACAAAAAATACCATAAAACCCAAAATACCATTTAAACCCCCAAATACCCTAAACCATAAAAAAAATCCCAAAACACATAAAAGAAATGAAAAAATAAAAAAATCATAAAAAAACAAAAACACTAAAAACCCATAAAAACTCTAAATATATCTAAAATACCTAGAAACTAATAAAACTCCCTAAAATACTTAAATAAATATAATACACCAAAAAATATAAAAAAAGCATAGAAACCCTAACAACCCAAAAACTCCAAAAAACAATAAACAAATCCTAAAACACTAAAACACTAAAACACCTTAAAACACGAAAAACCCGAAAAACTTTAAAACTACTAAAATATTTTAAAGCCCTAAAAACTCAAAAAAATCCTTAATACCCTGAAAAACACTGAAACCCCTAAAAATAATTAAAAACCATAAAAAAATAAAATATTTTAAAACCTCTAAAAACCAAAAAACCCATTAAACCACAAATAATGACCCTTGAAACAATAAAACCACTAAAACCCCTAAAATTTGAAAAAAAACTAAAAACCATAAAACCCCTAAAAAACATAAATCTCCAAAAAAACCTAAAGTCACACAAAAATTAAAAAAAAAACACTAAACCCTAAAAGACCCTAATTATCCTACAAAGCCCTAAAAGTCCGAAAACCCAAAAAAAATCCTAGAAGAAATATGAAACCTGAAAATTCCCTAAATGGTAATAAAATACCAATATTTCAAAAAATACTAAAAAACCCCATAAAACAATCAAAAGTACATTAAAATCCTAAAAACCCACAAAAATATGATAAAAAAACAAATACCCAAAAGGACCATAAAAACCCAAAATGCCTAAAAACCCTTGACATCCTTAAAACGCCTAAAACCCCAATGGACCATACGAACTTTAAAAAAAACTGGGGGGACTTATGAACTATAAAAACCAAAAAAACCCTAAAACCAATAAAACACTGAATGAATGTAAACACCTTACAAAACCAAAAATCTATTAAAAATATCAAAAAACCTAAAACTCTTAAGAAACATAAAATACCCAAGAAAATTCTAGAAATTTAAAATGTCCTTAAAAATACACTAAAACCTTAAAATACAATAAAACCATTGAATTCCATAATACCCTTAGAAAACCATAAAGGCCCTAAAACCATAAAAACAATAAATGGCCCTAAAATTGTAAAAATAGTAACTAAAACCCCTTTAAACCTACTTAAAAACCATAAAAACCTAAAACACATAAAACCCCATAAAATCACCCAAAAGAAAAAAACCCTAAAATCCCATAAAAAATCCTAGCATCTATAAAAATTGAGATTAAAAACAAAAATTACAAAATAAAAAACCATTAAAACCCCTAAAAATCCTAAACCTTCTAAAACAGCTTGAAACCCACCAAATGCATAAAAATTCAAATGAAAACAAAAAACCCCTAAAACAACAAAATTCCCAAAAAATCAAAAGGACCCTAAAAATATTAAATACCCAAAAAGACAAAAAAATTAGAAAACATAATAGAGGACCATAATAAAATAAAGACCCTAAAACTATAAAAACCCTAAAAATCCATCACCGCATCAAACCCTAAAATACCATAAATCCCACAAAACCATAAACAACCCTAAAAAATATTAAAAACAAAAAATCCCTAAAGAGGTAAAAATGCCTAAAACCATAAAGCCCTAATAATTAGAAGGACCCTAAAAATCATAAAAATATTAAATGACCATAAAAATTGTAAAACATCACTTAAAACGCAAAATCCACTAAAAGACAAAAAATCCTACAAACCCCAAAAAACCCTAAAAACATAAATAAGAAACCCCACAAACTATAAAACCCCGAAAATCACTAAAACTACTAATAATCCAAAAAACACGTAAAAAGTATTAAAATCCCATAAAACAACCAAAAAAGTCAAGAAAACTCTTATAATGCTATGAAAACAGGAAAAAAACCTAAAACCAAAAAAAACAATAAAGCCCTTAAAACATATAAAATCAACAAAAAACATTAAAAACAAAAAACCATAAATCCCCTAAAGACCATAAAAACACTAAATATCCTAAAAATATAAAACCCCCACAAAACCCAAAAAATCATAAGAAAAAAAATCAAAAAATCATATAAAATCCAACAACCACTGTAAAATCAAAAAATCCCTAAAAACATAAAATACCAAAAATACCCAAAAACCTAAATACTCCTTAAAATCAATAAAAACCTAAAATCCCCCAAAATACCCCAAAGATCCCAAAAAACCCTAAAACCCCCAAAAATCCCAAAACCCCTAAAACCCCTTAAAATAATTAAAAACCCTAAAACCCCTTAAAATCCCAAAAAACGGATAAAAGATCCTAAAAAACCTAAAATCCCTTAAATACATTAAACCCCCCCCCCCCCAAGAATTTAAAAACCATATAAGAACCTAAAAGACACATAAAAACCCTTAAAACCCCCAAAATCCCCACAAACCTGAAATTTATAGAAACCCGAAACATCCCCAAAAAAACTAAATAACCCTTAAAACACAAAAAAAAACTCGAAATGGTAAATCCTTAACGAAACATAAATAACCCCAAGACCCCTAAAACCCCTGAAACCCCTCATAAATCCAAAAAAATAAAAATACAAGAAAACCCATAAAACTCCCTAAAATAACCTAAATCTATAAAACCCATAAGATACCAAAAATCCCAAATAAAACCCTAAAAATAATAAAAATCCAATTAATTCCCTAAAAACACAACAAACCTATAGAACCCTAAAAACCCCGAAAACCCAATATAACTATAAAAACCCTAAACCACATAAAGTAAAAAAAACTCTAAACAGTCCATTAAATCCCTAAAACCCCTCCAAATAATCTAAAACCCCTAAAAACCTAACCCGAAACACTAAAAAACCCATAAAATCCATAAAACTACTAAAAAACCTAAAAAACCTAAATCCCTAAATTTCATTTAAAACCCATAAACACCCTAAAACCTCTAATAATCCTTTCACCACAAGGATGTTATAATCCTTGAAAAACCCATAAAAATATGAAAAATCTAATAACTCTAAAATAATCTGTACCGCTTAAAACCCCTAAAACAATTAAAAACACATTAACATCCCTAAAAACCTCAAAAAACCCATCAAAACCGTCAAACCCCCCCAAAACCCTAAATCTCAAAATAACACAAAAAATCCCAAAAAATAGTAAAAAATCCCCTCAAACCACTAAAACACTAATGATCCAAAAAATACTGGAAACCCATTATAATGCTAAAAACCCCTAACACACTAAGACCCCTAAAAGACGCTAAAAACAATATGAAATCCCCAAAAGACCCCTAAACACCATAAACACCCTAAACCCCTAAAAACATTAAACAATCCTAAAATACCAAAAAAAAAGTTAAAAATACTATAAATCCTAAAATCCATTGAAACCCTAAAAACCCTAAAGACCCTACAAAACCATAAAACCCTAAAAACACTCATGCCGTTAAAAACCAATTAAATGATAAAAAACATAAGAATAGCATAAATCCCCAAAACACCCTTAAAACACAAAAAACCCAAAAAACCGTAATTCCCAAAAAAACATGAAAAAACATAAAAACCCAAAAAAAAACCGTAATTCCCAAAAAAATATGAAAAAACATAAAAACCCAAAAATCTCTAAACCCCCTAAAGATATATTCAAAACCCTATTACGGATAAATTCTCTAAAATAACCCAAATACATGAAAAATATTAAAACCCTAATACCCTTAAAACTCTAAAAACCCTAAAAACATTAAAAACACATATATCCATAAAAGAAACTAAAAACCAAAACACCCATAAATTCCCAAAAATCCAAAAATCCATTAAAACCACATAAAAGTACATAAAATCCCATAAAAAGCCGAAAACCCTAAAAACACTAATGACCATAAAACTCTAAAAACATTAAAATCTCTTAATTCCCTTAAAAACTAAAATGCTCTAGAATTATTTAAAAACCCATAAAACCCCTTAAAACCCAAAAAAACATGGAAACCATTAAAAACAAAAAAATATAAAAATCCTAAAAAATCCATAAATCCATAAAAATGTTAAATACCCAAAAAATTATAGAAACACTACAATTCCCAAGGAAACCCTTAAACCCCCTAAATAACCGTAGGAAACCCTGAAAAACCCAAAAATCATAAAACCCTTTTTAAAAGCCTAAAACCCCAAATAAAAACTAAAAACCCTAAAACTCCTAAAACAGCTAATAACCCTAAAACTAATGAAATACCAAAAGACTCTAAAACAATTAAAAACATAAAATCACTAAAAATACCCAAAATAAAATAAAAAAATTCAAAAAACCCTTAAAACCCCTAAATAAAGCGATAAAAACCATCAAAGACTGTAAAACCTATTAAACACTATAAAAACCATAAAACCCCTAAAAACACAAAAAACCATAAATACCCTAAAAAACCAGAAAACCCAAAAAAACTATAAAACCCCTAAAAATAAAAAAACCTCTAAAAGAACTAAAAACCAAATAACAACTTAAATACACTTGAAAACATTAAAAATGATAGAAACGTTAAAATCCATGAAAACCCATTAAACCCCCTAAAACCATAAATACCATAAAACCCCCATTAAACCCATAAAACCAAAACAAAACCTTAGAAAACCCATTAAAAAGTACCAAAACCCTATAAAACACTAAAAATCCTAATAACCAAAAAAACCCTAAAACCCCATAAATGTTCGAAAGGCATTAAATATACTAAAAACCTGAGAAACACTAAAACCCTAAAACCCATAAAACCCCTTATAACCCTAAATATACCCTAATAGTTATAAAAACTATAATAACCTTAAACCTATATAACCACTAAATATCCATAAAAACCAAAAAACCTTAAAAACTCTAGACACAACTTCTTGACTTGAAAAAAAATCATAAACCTCCATAAATCTCCTATAAAGCCTAAAAATAGAGAGACCCTAAAAATCCAAAAATCCCTAATACCCTAAAAACCATAATGACCCTAAAAACCCTAAAACCTCTAAAGGACCCAGAAACACCTAAAAGACCTTAACAACATCAAACACTAATAAAAGGACCCAAAAACTCCTAAAGATACCCTATAACACCCTAAAACCATAAAACCACACGAGAAACAAAAACCCCTTAAAAACCCTAAAAGAACCTTAAACCCTAAAAGACTAAAAATCCCCTAAACCCTTAATAGCCTCTAAAAATTCTAAAAACCCTTAAAAGAAGCTAAAAACACTAAAAACTCCAAAGGACTATAAAACCCCATAAATCCCCCAAAACCCTCAAGGATCCTAAAACACCAAAATATCCTATAGGACCCTAAAAACCATAAAAACACAAAAGGAACATAATGGTCCCTAAAACCCCTATGAAACCTAATGATGATAAAAACACTAAAAAACCTAAAAGACCATAGACACCATATAAAACCCCAAAAACAGTAAATAACAAAACCATATAGCCCCCAAGAGACATCGAAGACCCTAGAAAATTTAAAAATTTAAAATACTTTGAAAACCTACCAAAACATAAAAGATCCTAAAACTAAAAAAATCCCCACAGACCCTACAAACCCAAAAATTAAATGGCAACCAAAAAAACCTTGAATATTTTTGAAATAAACTAAAACTCAAAAAAATCCAAAACAACCATAAAAGACACTTACAACAACCAAACCTCGAATACCCAAAAAACCAAAAAATCACTTAACAGAACAAAAAACCTAAAAAACACATAGAACCATAAAACCCATAAATATATTTAAAACCCCAAAAAACAATTGAGGACCCTAAAAGCCCCAAAAAACAATAATACCCCCTAAAACCCCTTTAAACATAGAGAAACACTTAAAAACCTAAAACCCCTAAAAACCATAAGACCCAAAATAAACCCTAAAACCTTAGAAATATAAATACCTAAATCCCATAAATATCCATAAATTCATCAATAAATTAAAAATAGCCTATTAATTCAGAAAACCAATAAAAGCATATAAATCCATAAAAACCCTAAAATACACAGAAACCCATAAAACCCAAAAAGATCTACAAAACCTTATTAAATCCCTAAAATAACCCTAAAACACTTAAACACCCTAAAGGCCTTAAAAACCCTAATAATTTCTAAAACTCCAAAAACCCAATAATCCCTATAAAACCGTAAAACTTCCTAAACCCATAAAAATTCCTACACCCATAAAAATCACTAAACCCCCAAAATACAACCTTAAAACCCTAAAAACCTAAAACCCCCAAAACCTAAAAAATCTGAAATACCCTAAAAACCCTAAAAAACCTAAAAAAACCCACATAACTCCCAAAATACCTTTAAACACATAAAAAGTTTTAAAAAACATCAGAATGTAATAAAACATATAACCCTTAAAACCCTAATATTCATAAAAACCCTAAAAAAATATGAAAACCATAAGAAATCCCTATAAACCCAAAACCCAAAAACCCAAAAAAACCCACAAAAATCCACAATAAATCATAATGACACCAAATCCATTAAAATACTAAAACACATAAAAACAAGAAAAACTATAAAAATGCTAAAAACACTTAGGAACTCAAAGAAAACTAGAAACCTAAATAACCCTTGAAACCCCTGGTGAACCCGAAAAACTTAAAAACCCTAAAACATATAAAAATCTATAATACCGTTTAATACCATAAATAATCCATAAAACAGTAAAAAACTAAACACCCTAACCCCTAAACCCTACAGACTAAACCTTAACCCCTTAACCCTAAACTAAAAAACAGTCACCCTAAACCCTAATCCCTGCACTATAAAACCTATACCCTAACCATAAATAATTAAAACTACACCCAATACCATATACCCTAAACCCTATTCCCCAAACACTATACCCTACACCATACACCATAAACACTTCACCCTAAACCGTATACCCAACACACTAAACCCTGTAAACCATGCACACTATACCCTAAACCCCACAACCTGAACACTATATCCCATACAATAAACCATATACCCTAAAAAATACACGTATAACCATATTAGATACACACTAAACCATAAAACTTACACACTAAACCCTATACCCAACACCCTAAAACCTAAACCCTTCACCCTAAACCCAATACCAAACGGCCTAAACCCTAAACCTTATACCCTAAAAACTATATGCTAAATTCTAAACCCTAAACCCTAAAATCAAACATATACCCAACACCACAGAACTAACACCCTAAACCCAATACCCGACACTCTTTACCCAATATCTAACAACTAAAACCCTATACACTGTATTGCAAACCATAAGCCTTTCTCCCTAAACCCTACTCCCTAATCACTAAACCCTAAACTCTACACCCTATTACAATATAACATATTCCTAAACCCCAAACCCTACACCCAGAACCATACAACCCACACCCTAAACCCTTTACCCTACACAATAAACCCAATTCCTTACACCCCAAACCCTATACCCTCTGTCCAAAAACATATAATCAAAAACCTACACCCAACACCCTAAATCCTAAACCATACACACTAAACCCTATACCCTACACAGTAAAACCAAAACCATAAACCCTATACCTTATACCCCAGAGCCTAAACCCTAAACACTATACCATAAACAATAAAACCAAATCCCATCACCCAAAACACAAAATCATACACCCAAAACCATACACCCCAAACACCAAACCCTATTTCTTAAACACATTAACCAACACCCTAAAACCTTAAAATGATCCACCCTAAACCCTACATCGTATATCTCATACACTCATCCCTATACCCTACACCCAAAACACTAATCATGACACTTTAAACCATATTTAATACACCATAAACCCTAAACATTTGACACTAAACTCTATATCCAATACCCTAAAAACCAAACCCTACACCAAAAACACAATACCCTACACCCTAAACCCTAAAAATTATAAAATAAACCCTGTACACTACACCCTAAACCCTAAAACCTATACCCAATACCCTATATTCCCTACACCCTATACACTAGACCGTATACCCTAAACCCAACAACCTACACCCAAAACCCCATACCTTCACCATAAACCCAGTATCCAAGATTCCAAACACTAAACCCTACTCTTGAAACCCTAAACCGTACACCATACACCCTACACCCTAAACCCTACACCCTAAACCCTAAACTTGAAACCATAAATCCTAAACCCTACACCCTAAACCCTATAACCCAGACCCTAAACCATTTACCCAACATCCTAAACCCTTTACCCTACACCCAAACCCTATATCCTATGTACGAAAACCTAAACCTTAAATCCTACACCCTAAACAATAAACCATACACCCTATACCCAAAATAGTACACCCTAATACCAAAACCAAACATCGTAATACCTATATTCTACACCATAAACATTGTACAATACATCTTAATCCCCGTACCCAAAAACCAAAAACCTAAATGCAACACCTTAAACACTATATCCAGGACTTAAAATCCAATAACCTAAACACTAAACCCTATACTCCACATCCTAAACCCTAAACCCTAAATCCTGAACTCTATATCCTACACCATAAAGCAAAAATTCTAATCCCTAAAGCACATACCTTGCACCTCAATCACAAAAAACTACAACCTAAACCATATACCCTACACCTAAACACTAAAACCTAAACCGTAAAACCTATACAATGAACCCTAAATCCTAAAGCATGAACCAAAAACATAAACCCTTCAATGTAAATAGTTGTTTCGCACGGAATCCGGGGATGACCTCCTGGACGGGAGATTCAAATGTTCCGATAGGTTTCTAACGGGTTTGTTCGTAGAACCGGAAACATCCAATGATTCCACATCTGTTTGGACCTACTTTCCAAAGGCAGGCGCTCATTAGCTTGTGGACTAATGAGACTTAGGAATTTGCATTGGTCGAGAGGATGGGAGGTCGGACTCATCACACCTTTTTGAGGGGAATTATTGTCTACTCCGGGACTCTCTTTATAGATTTAAGTTATGTTCGTGAATCCTTATTACATTACCAAGTATAAAATGTGCTTTCCTTTAGTTTTAACAATCAATGATTAAATATGCAAGAAATTTAGAGAATCTTTTATATGTATTCGAGGTTCTTCATCAATAGAGAATCATCTATATCTGTTTAGAGATTCTTGGTCAATGGTAACCTTTAAAACATTTATATAAAAGTCTCTTGGTCATTATGATGACCAGACTGGTTTTAAAGCCACTCAGTGGGGCACTTGAAGTTTATCGTCATTCAGAAGGACAAAGATTCTTTCAAAGTTGGGATCGAACCCATAAATGGGCTACCTACGTATCCTTTGTTTTGGAAAAGGAATCAGAAACCACGTAGTTCGAGTATGATGTTTATGATTGATGGCTCAAAGATGAATGTCATAATTACTTTTACACTCTAAGCTCACGTGATTCATGCTCGGTGTGAGAAACAAGAGGTATTGGTAAAAATTAGACAATTGTGCCATGAAAGATGCAATCATAAGAAATTGTTTGGGGCTTATGTATGTATGACTGCCCAAAATAGATGAAGGTTTAGGATTTACTTTTAGGGAGAAAATCCAGGAACAGGGTCCATAAAGGTATATGTGCTTTATGGAGATTTGAATACTCTAATCTTGGGGCTTATTCTTAAGGAGGATTCCCAAGTTAGGAGGGGATTTATGATTGGGTTTTACTCCTGAAAAGGAAACCCAAATCAAAGGTAAATCATGACTGGTTAAGAGAATTTTAAGGGGGGCTTGTGGTTTACTCCTAAAAAGGAAAACCCAAGATTATGACTGGGACTTACTCCTAAAAAAGGAGGCCCAGGTTATGACTGAGTCTTATTCTTGAAAAGGAGACCCAGGTTAGGGGACTTGGGGCTTACTCCTGAAAAGGAAGCCCAAGATTATGACTGAGTCTTATTCCTGAAAAGGAGACCCAGGTTAGGGATTAAGGTTTGGAGCTTACTCCTGAGGAGGATGCCCAAGATTAGAGGACTTTATTGGGGCTTACTCCTGAGGAGGATGCCCAAATTTGGGAACTTTAAGAATTTGGGGCTTACTCCTGAGGAAGATGCCCAAGATTAAAGGATTTATAACTGGGGATTATTCCTGAAAAGGAGACCCAGGTTAGGATTCTATCATCTTAAAGGATAAGGTTAAATGAACGAACTCTCAACCTTTGGTGACACAAGGATATTTAAATCACTAGGTTTTGAGAGATATTCCACAGAATTCCTTTCAGATAAGGAAGTCAAATCAAGAAATCATGCCATAAATGGCTTTGAAGAGTGTCTTGAATACTGAATCTTGAAAAGGAAAGGTGTGACGGCTTAAGAGGGGTAAAAATGGGCAAGATGGGCACCCAAAAAGATAGGGGCGCTCAAGTCTTGCAAGGCGCGCAAGTCTTCCATGGGCGCGCAAGTATGGTCGCGCAGGTATACCTGCGCGGCACATGGTGTACGTGCGCGATTTTCAACCAGCATTGAAATACTTGAGAGACTCTTTGTTAAACCCTTTAGAATTTTCTTGAGGTTCTTCTAGAAAAGGGACGCGCAAGTTATATTAAAGGAAATAAGTCGGTGCGCAAGTGTTTGATGAGTTTCAACACTTAAGCTTTCCTTCTTCTCTTTAAATCTTCCGTTCTAGGTAAGAAATTACCTTAGAAGTGTTCCAGAAGCTTTGAGAAGAGACTTGGGCGTCAGGAGCTTCAATCCGAGTTTCTGGAAAAAGATCCTCACGAATGGGGGGCCCACAGGGTCTATTTATAGGCAAGAGAAGACCCCGGGCGGTTACCGGGCGGTTACCACTTAGGTCGCGCAAGTCACTTGCACGACCATAAGGCGTCGCGCAAGTACTTTCACGACCACTAGACGGCACGCAAGTGTACTTGCGCGACCATGAGGGAACTTGCGCGGCCTATGGGAAATGTTCTCCTTGTTCATCCCTTTGTCGAATTTTTGATGTTTCTTCAAAGGATGAATCACATTAGACTCAGATATTCCCCTTTTCCGATTTTTAGATTCTGTGACGAAAGGAGCGTCAACAAAAGTCCCCCCTCAGAGTTGGATCCGGAGAGAAATGAGGATTTGACTCTGAGGAAATTGAATCCATCCAAAGGAAAAGGGGGCGCGTAAGACATTAGGGCACAGAGGGAAGTGCGCAAGTGTGCTGGAACTTGAATTTTATTCAGAGTTCCTTTGTCTTTTGTGGGCAGTTTAAAGTCATGCATTCCAGACATAAAGGGGCTAATGTTTAAGGTCGAAATAGCTTTGACCAAAATGGATTAAAATGGATTCAATTCCTTGACAATTTATCTGAAAACAAATTACCATACTCAAGTATGAGTGAAAATATGTAAACTATGGTTTAAGAATATTTGAATCTGAGGAATGATATGAAAAAGAGCTAAAAGGCATTAGAAGAAGTAGTTTCCAAGAATGAAGTTACTATTATTTAACAAAACCCGTTAGGGGGTTGAAATATGCAGGGCCACCTATGGGAATTGGATTCATGGTCAAATAAATATTATCTTTCGGCTGACAAGTCTGTTATGTGGACTGTTTATGCAAGGCCACCTATGGGCACGTGCTGCATAGTCCGGCAAAAGAACTCCCAGAAATTTACTTTCCTAGTGCTAAAAGCCAGTGAAAGTTTATGGAGATTCAAATTTTCTAAAGAATAGAGTTTGTTGTATGGAAAGAGGTACTTGAATATGGAGAAGATATTTCCGAACAAGAATATCAAAGAACTGGATGAATATCACTCCTACAAAAGTCTGACCCAAATGTAGGGAAGAAGAATAAACCATAGACTTGAATACTTTCAGATCATAAAAAATGATATGGGACAAATATGTTAAGGATGGCTATTTTTTTGAGGATCCCTACATACTTTCGTTTAAGTCAAATGAGGACAAAAGAGGCATTCTTCCCATGAATGAAGTTGCCATTATTTAACAAAACCCGTTAGGGGGTTGAAATAAGCAGGGCCACCTATGGGCATTGGCTGCATGGTCAAATAAATAGTATCTTTCGGCTGAAAAGTCTGTTATGTGGACTGTTTATGCAAGGCCACCTATGGGCACGTGCTGCATAGTCAGGAAAAAGAATTCTCAGAAGTTTGACATTTTTGTGACTAGAAGTCATGAAAAGGGTTATGAAGATCTGAAAATATTTAAGGTTAGGATTATAACACATAAAGATGGGTATTGTCCAATGTATATAGAGATACATAGGTCAATGATAACCATAATCATGTTGTGGCTGGGTCCTGAATTGAAATTTTGGACTTCACTACGTATCTCATAAGAATGAGAATCAAGCCATATGAAGTTCTTGAAATGCAGTTTAACGTCGTGCAGGACGAAAGTATGAGTGATCTTAGTTTAGGGTCATAGAATTCGGACCATAATAATGAATACACAGTGTGTGTTTTCATGAGGACTTTTCAGCCAAGGGAATGAAAGTGAAATTTGGGGTTAGGCCCAAAAGACTTGGGGCTGGATTCAAGGGATAATCGAACGTTCCTACATATCCCATAAGGATGGGAATCAAGCCCACGTAGTTCTAGAAATGCCCTTTGTACAAATTTGGTTCGTACATGTGAACGGTGAAAGGGGACTTTAGTGCAATGATGGTTTAAACTGAGATAAAAAGTTTAGGCATTACCATGTATGCACGTAGTCTTTTGAAAATGAAACATGATTTAAAATGTCAATAATAGTTCTCTCTCAAATGAGGAAATCAAAGAATATTGTAGTTTATTGTCGTACAAGACAAAAGTGTTGCATAGTTTAACGTCATATAACAAGGACGAAAATGAATCAATGTAAAGATATTGATTCCAGGGGCGGTTTCACGAATCAACATCATATGATATGGTGGTGAACCGATGTGAAGAGATTATTTTTGGGCTTGAACCTTGGGAGGTTGCCTACATACCCAGCCTGTAGGGCAAGGATCAAAGTCTGTGTAGTTCAATTAAAGAATGAATTAAAGATCAAGTTGTTCTTGTGGACAATGATCTAATAAAAAATATTGTTGGGACTTACACATGGTTAGTGGCCCAAAGGGAGTGTTATGGTTGATGTTCGCTCTGAGCTCACGTGAGTCATACTCAGTGTGAGAAACAAGAGGTAATAACAACCTTAACGATGCACAGTTTAATGTCATGTAGGACATAAAAAAGGGACCATGCAGTTTAAAGTCTTGCAGTTAGGACTATTGGTGCAGCACAGTTTAGTGTCATGTAGCAGGGAAAAAATACAGTTTAATGTCATGTAGGGCCTATCAAGGATTTTCTGTACAGTTTAGCGTCATGTAGTTAGGACGATGGGTATAAAATAGTTTAACGTCATATTGGACGAAAGGTGGACTGTGCAGTTTAATGTCATGCCGTAAGGACAAAATAACACACCATTTATGTTATGTTGGACGAAAGTGCGAATAGTTTAAGGTCATATGCATGGACCGTGGATGGTGCAGTTTAATGTCATGCTGGACCTTTGATGATTATATAGTTTAACGTCTTTCCAGACGTGAGGGACTTTTATACAGTTTAGCGTCATGTAGTTAGGACGTCATAGTTTAACGTCTTGCTGGGCATAAGAGATTTTCAAATAGTTTATGGTCACATACATGGACCAAGGATGATGTAGTTTAAGGTCATGCTGGACGGTTTAGGGAACTTTTTCACAGTTTAATGTCGTGTGGGACGAAGTTGCAGTTTATAGTCATACTGGACCATTGCTGTATAGTTTAACGTCATATAGAAAGGACGAACTGGTGTTGTACAGTTTAAAGTCATGTAGCTAGGACTAAGGTGAACCAATATGAGGATATCAGTTCTGGGGACTTTTTACAGTTTAATGTCGTGCTGGACGATGAAAGTGCCCCACAGTTTAATGTCATGTTGCTAGGACACAATATAGTTTAATGTCATCTCGGACAAAATATAGGAACTTCTATACAGTTTAATGTCATGTAGATAGGACATAATATAGTTTAATGTCATCTAGGACATAATATAGGAACTTCTGTATAGTTTAATGTCATGTAGATAAGACATAATATAGTTTAATGTCATCTCAGACATAATATAGGAACTTCTGTACAGTTTAATGTCATGTAGATAGGACATAATATAGTTTAATGTCATCTCAGACAAAATATGAACCAATGTGATTGTTTTAGATCTGGGAACAATATTTTGTGTTTATACAAAATTCTTCTTCAGAAATCTGGCATTAGTTGGAGTCGTGATGTTTTCTCCATCCATTGAGATTAGAGAATACGCTCCATTGGAGTAGACCTTATGTATTGAATAAGGTCCTTCCCATTTTGGTTCAAGCTTGGGAGGCTTATTTCCTGGTATCATTGGTGCTCTAAGAACCAATACCAATTCTCCTTGAATGAATGAACAAAGACGAACTTTTTTGTTAAAAGCTCGTGCTATTCGATTCTGATAGATTTCCAAGTGGTGCAAAGTGCACAATCTTTTGTCATCTAACTGTTCCAATTCATTCAACCGCTTTTGGGATTGCTCATCCGTAGATAACTGATCACAAATGGCTATTCTGAGTGAGGGAAATTGAAGTTCAATTGGCAAGACTGCTTCTGTTCCATATACCAATGAATATGGAGTTGACCGTGTTGCATTGCGAGTGGTAGTCCAATAATCCCATAAAGCATGAAAGAGTTTATCAGGCCATGACCTCTTATCTTTATCCACCATGTTTTGCAGTATATTTGAAAGAGTCTTATTGAAGGCCTATATCTGGCCATTAGCCGCTGCATGATATCGAGATGAATGGTTGGACTTAATGTTGTATTCTTGATACAATTTCTTTACTTAAGAAGAACAGAAGTTGGTGCCGTTGTCCGTCAATATGGTATGAGGGACACCAAATCTAGTAATGATGTTAGACTTGATGAAGCTAACAATGCATTTAGAACTGACTTCTTTGATAGGTACTGCCTCTTCCCATTTGGAAAAGAAATCAGTAGCAGTAAGAATGTATTTAAACTGCTTGGCCGTAGCTGAAGGGTAAGGTCCCACCACATCCATTCCCCATGTAGAAATTGGCCATGAGTATTTAGCTGTATGAAGCAACTCTGGAGGTTTATTAATGAAGTTGGCATATACTTGGCATGAATGACACTTCTTTGTGAAATTAAGACAATCTTGTATCATTGAAGGCCAAAAGTATCCAAGCCTTCGAATTTGATCAGACAATCTATGTCCAGACTGGTGGGCACCACAGACTCCTGCATGCACTTCTTTTATGACAGCCATTGTCTCTTCACCATCAATACATCTGAAGAGAACTCCATCAAAACCACGTTTTTAGAGAATTTTCTCGAGGTGGTTTGGGCTATCATAAAGAGTAAAATTGACCACGCGTCGCCGAATTTGTTCTTTCTCGGCTCTATCAGGTGGAAGTGTTCCATTTTGAAGGTATTCCCTGATAGGTGACATCCATCCTATAGTATGACCATATGGTTCAGGAATGGGACTAATTTCATTAATTTCCTCTGTTCTGACTTGAACATAAGGTGAAATTGCACGACGGTGGGCAATACAGATGGTTGTCTCGTCCCGATTTGGATCTGCTAAAGCGGTGGCTATATTAGCCAGTGCATCAGCATGAGCATTTTGTGATCTTGGGACATAAGAAAATGTCAGTTCTGAAGGGAATTCCGACATTAACTCTCTGGCGTAATCATACAAAGGGATTAATTCTTCTTTTCTGATGGCATAATCCCCATTGACTTGTTTGATTACCAGGTCTGAATCACCTTTCACCTTTAAGTGATTCACTTGTGCTTGAAGCGCTAACTCCAAGCCTGTAATGAGAGCTTGGTATTCAGCTTCATTAGTGGTACCACCTTCCCACAAAAAAAAAGGAATAAGGTAACACTGCCTTATCTATAGAAATGAGCACAATTCCTAAACCAACCTTGTTGAATTTAGGATTTTCCATTTTCTTCCATGTTGGACTTCTAGAAGCACCATCAAAATACATTTCCCATGTTTGAGGACTCTCTTGAATAGAAAAAACTTCCTCATCAGGGAGTTTGATATCTGAATACGTGTCTTCTACTGAAGGATGTTCAGCCAGGAAATCAGCCAGAGCTTGGCCCTTAATTGCCTTTTGAGACACATACTGGATGTCGAACTGTTGTAAAATAACCGCCCACCTTTCCAGACGTCCTGTAAGCATTGGACGACTAAGGATGAATTTGAGCGGATTATTACGAGATACCAATTGGACCTCATGATGTTGCAGGTAGTGTCTCAGTTTCTGAACTGCAAAGATTAATGCTAAGCAGCACTTTTCAATACTTAAATACCGGGTTTCTGCTTCAAGCATAGTTCTACTGAGATAGTAGAGACTATTTTCATTCCCAGCATCATTCTTTTGAGCGAGAAAGGCACCCAATGATCTCTCTAAAGCTTTCACATAGAGGATAAGAGGTCTACCCTCAACAGGTGGAATGAGTACTGGTGGACTCAAGAGGTATTTCTTGAGAACATCAAATGCTTCTTGACATTCTTCAGTCCACTGGTAAGTGATTCCTTTCTTCAATAATTTGGTAAAGGGTAAACTTTTGCCTGCCAAATTAGTGATGAAACGCCGAATATAGGCTAAGTGTCCTTGAAGTCCTCTTAATTCTTTCAAATTCTGAGGAGGTGACATATCAAGGATTGATTTGGTCTTCTCAGGATCGACTTCAATACCACGATGGCGTACAACAAAGCCGAGGAATTTTCCTGAGGTTACCCCAAAAGCACATTTTAAGGGGTTCATCTTCAAATTATGTTGTCGAAGCTTGTGGAATATGACTTACAAATCAGCCAAGTGATTATAAAGTTGTTTGGATTTAACCACCAAATCATCTACATAGCATTCAACAAACTTCCCTAAAAGAGGTTTGAAGATATGATGCATGGCGCGTTGATATGTTGCACCTGCATTCTTTAAACCAAAGGGCATCACCCGGTAACAAAACACGCCTTGAGGAGCTCTGAAGGCTGTATATTCCTCATCTTCTGGGGCCATTCGGATTTGATTATATCCCGAATATCCATCCATGAAAGAAAGTACTTCATAGCCAGCCGTCACATCAATTAAGAGTTCTGTAATCGGAACTGGGAAATCATCTTTAGGATAATACCGATTAAGATCTCTGAAATTGATGCAAACCCTAATTTGTCCGTTCTTCTTCTTTACAGGGACAATATTAGCCAACCACTTGGGATATTGAACTTCTCTGACGAAGTTAGCTTTGATAAGCTTATCCACTTCAGCCTCAATTTTGGAAGCATAGGTTGGGTGTCTTCTTCTCGCGGCTTGCTTGAATCCTCGATGTTCTTTTGGAAAACCCAAATGATGGGTGGCAACATCAGGATCAAGGCCAGACATCTCTATAGAATTCCAAGAAAAAATATCTTTATTTTGCTTTAGAAAAGAAATATACATCTCTTGCTCTTCAAGGTTCATGGACGCACTAATTAAAGTGGGGCGTGGATCTTTCTCTGTACCCAGATTTACTTCTCTGAGTTCATCCACAGTGGTAGAGATACCCTCTTCAAATTCTGGAGGAGCATCTCTAAGATCTTCCTCTTCCTCTTCATCATGTGTTATTTCTTCCGTTTCTACTTGAAAAGTAGATGAAAAAACGAAATTCTCATGATCATAAGAGATGTCAAAATTTTCACATTTTGAAGAAGAAGCTTCCATTTCCAACCCTATTGATGATAAAGGGTCTTCTTTGGGAAATAAAGAGGAGATGATGGATTGAGAATCGACATCATTATTCACCTCTGGTGTTGCTATAACTTCTTCTGGCCTGATTAGTGAAGTATAGGCTTTTTGGATTTCAGCAGACGAAATGAAAACGTCACCACTTATGCTTTCATCACTGCTTGGTAAGTTACCAATTTCTCCCATGTTGTCTGGCTCGATTGTCGTAATTGACATTATGGATCTTTCCATAAGAGTATTTTGATTTGGGCCTATTTTGTCAATTTGACTGATAGGTAACACATAATCTGTACTCACATGTGAAAATGGATTTATTGGAATTTTTTCCAAACCATATGCAGCATTAATTTTGGTAATTTCATTCATTGTAGATTTTTCTCTTCCCTTCATGTGATAAAATTCCGCCTCAATGTATTGAGACTCACATGTCTTGAACGGGGCCTTATCACCATACAATGTTCCAACTTGACCATCGAAATAGTATTTGAGACATTGATGGTATGATGACGAAATAGCTGCATGCTGATGTAGCCAGGGTCTTCCAAGCAAGATATTGAAAGCTGAGTCTTGATCAACAATCATGAAATCCGAATTGGAAACAAGATCTCCAAACTGAGTTCTGAGTATAACTTCTCCCAGTGGTTCTTGTTCATTTTTATCATATCCTTGCAACATCATGGTAGAAGGAGATAAATCTGATTCCGTGAGGCCCAATCGACGAAGTGTACGAATGGGCATGAGGTTGACTCCTGAACCATTGTCAATGAAAGATCTTCGAACATCTATACCATTGACTTTGCCAGATAAGTACAAAGGTTTTATGTGCCCATGCACAACATAATCTTCATCTTTATCAGTAAAAGATATCACTGCATGGCATTCTGCAGGACTATTCTCTATGTGATAGATTTCAGCTGCAGCAATTTCAGCTTCAAATTCCTGAGGACTTGACAAAGCTTCGATGAGTGCTTCCCGAAGATCTTTTGACAGATTCAAAGCATCCAAAATTGATAACTTGGATGGTACTTGGGCCAAGTGTTTCAATATATCATACTTTTGATCTAGAGGTCTGCGTTTCCCAATAGGAATATGCGGTTTAGCAGCTACCTTGGAAGCAGATGCTTTAGAAGCTGATGCATCTTGTATTGAAGTTGGCAACATCCTTGGTTTTGGAAGATTAGACTGATTATATCCATTTAATTTCTGAGATAAATAAGATGGAACATTTAATCGGTCTTCCAAAATAACTGTGCCAAAACTGAGTTGGCCATTGGCAGAAGAACTTTCTTGTTCTTTTTGAGCTCGCTGAAGGGCTCTACCATGAGTTTCTGCTGCATATACAGTGCTAGCAGGGGTAAAATTAGAGTAGTGGCTTTGGAAAGATCCATGTCTTCCCTTATATCCTGAACCTCTAGAACCTCTTCGGATTCCCTTATTTGATAAAGGGAATTCAGGCTCATCAATACTGGAATATGAATCTGTTAATTGAATCATATTAATAGAACCAAAGATTAACTCTTCGTCTGATAAAGACTCTGCCTGGTTAGCCTGTTTAGGCTGTGCCGTTTGGTGGGATGGTGCCCGTTGCTTTGAAGTAGATGGCATGAAATCTGCCAGAGTCAATGACAATTTAGGCTTTGATACATACTCATCTTCTTCTGATTCCTCTTTCTTCTTTGAATTGCGCTGCCCTTTTGAGGATTTGTCTTTTGATGGAGGCTTTACTGCAGCTTTTGTAGGAGACACAATTGGCTTCTTCAGTTGTGTTCGCAAAATGGAATGGGTCCGATTCATTGTCTTTCTGACCATCCAATCATCATATTTTTTCTCAGTTTTTCTTTTGACTTTCTGCCACTCGCCTCCTTCCTCTGGATCTGTAGCAGTAATACACGCTACATGAGCTGAAGAACCCTTCAATTTGACTTGTCCCAAGTCGACCATCTTTTGTAGGAGGTCTTTAAAGACAAAACACTCCTGGATGGGATGCCCCAACATTTGATGAAAGGGACAATAATTGGGACGGTCTTCAGCTCCTTCCTTGTTTGGCCTCTTGGGCACTGGTAATTGAACCAAATTATTTTCCAGAGCTGAAATTAAGTAACCAGGAACTTGCTCACTTCGGAAAGAGTATTTTTTACTCTTCATATCCTCAAATTGTTTTCGTCGTTGATCTCTTTGATCATTTGGACAAAACGGCCTTTGTTGTTGGCATTCAGGAGGTGGAGTCCTTCGAGAAGATGAAGGTTTTGAAGTAGATATAGGTACAGGTGCTTGTTTAAGCATAACTGTAGCAGTTTCTTCTTTACCCATTCTTCTTCCTGGAGCTGATGGAATTACACGAGATTTAACCTTAGCCTGTATAAGGGAATCTTCAATCTGCTGAGCGATTGAAGTAAGGTCTCGAAACCCTCCTGTGTATTTCACAGGGATCAATGGCGTGCGTAATTCGTCACGCAAATTTTCCACACAGATTGGAAACAATTCTTCCTGAGGGAGTGCTAAACTCAGGGAATACGTTAATCCCTTCCAACGAGCAATGAAATCAGAGACTCTTTCATTTTCCCTTTGCTTGCAGTTTGTAAGATCGAAAACTGTCCTTTTTGGAAAAGTTGAGCTAAACTGAAGAAGGAATTTTTGACGAAGATCCTCCCATCCGATGACTGATCGGGATTGCAAGCTTGTATACCAGAAAAAATCTGGCCCTTGCAAGGTTCGCACGAAGCATCTGAGTTTCACTACTTCTTGCTGCTCTGGAGTTCCCATCATAGGATCACAACAAGACACGTAATGCGTCAAATGTTGTTCAGGGTCGCCTGATCCATTGAAAGTAGGGAAAATAGGGTTTCCAAAACTGGATGGAGGAGAAATTGAATCTACCCATTCAGGGTAAACTTTCTTTTCAGGTTGAACCTACGCCCGTTTCCCTTCCATAGTTTCTAACCGAGCTGTTAATGACTCAATAGTAGTTATTAACTTTTGTGAAACGTTAGGTTGAACTAGGTTTTGAGTAGGTGCAACGAATGGAGTTTGGACAGACGTGGTGGTTGGTGCTGCAACTGATGGTAGTGCTGCCAACCGTTGTTGCGTTTGACCCGTAGGATTAGACCTCTGTGGGTGTACTGATAAAGGAGGATATTCTTGATCCATCTCAGTAGTTACAACAAATTCCTTCGGCTGTCGGACATCAGCATTCTTAAGAAGAAGACTACTCTGAAGTAGTTCTGCATTCAACCTTCTTAATCCTTTCATTTCTTCCTCCTGTTGTGCAAACCTTTGCTCTAATGAGAGCGATTGACCTCCTTCAGAGGAAGGGTGAGAAGTAACCTGATTCTTTCCTTTCCCCTTATTGGATCCTTTTCGGAGAGGGGGAAGTGGGTTACTTGAAGGAATACCCAGATTTTGGGTAAGCCTTTGATTACGTGTGCACACACCTTCTTCATTTAGGTCTGTGTGCGCAACTTCATGAGCAGGAACCTCTTCGTCTGATCCCTCTGATTGAGCCTCATCTGGTGAATCAGCAGCAACGACATTGATGACATTAATGGATGCATATTGCATGGAATTCTTTCTATCAGCATTTCTGTGATATTGTCTTCTTCTATGTCCATGATGAGACATGGCATTCCGTTGACTTGATCCCTCAGGAACTTCTTGGAGAACCGTCACTTGGAGAGAATCTCCTAATAGCTTGGCTCTTCATTCCTCTTGAGGATTATTCCCTAATCGAGAGAATACTGACTTTCTCTGAGGGAGGGATTGAGGATTTGAAAAAGTCCCCAGTCCGGTGGACTGGGGATGTTCCTGCTGTTTCCGCTCAACTCCTCGAATCCCATTTGTTGACTCTGAGGGTTGGGTTAGAGAAGTCCCCAGTCTGGCAAGCTGGGGTGTCTCTTGACATGCTATGTCTGAGATCTTCTTAAAATCTCTCTTGATCATGCGAATCTTAGTTCGGAAATTAGCTAGATGCATTAACCTGTATCCACTTTTTTCACCTGGTTCAACAGACCGTTGGATGATTTCCGAAACTTCTGTCATTTGATGACGTGTTTGCTCCAGATGAGAGGCTTCTGCAATATTCTTGCCTGCTCGATGTAGGAGCAATTAAACAACTTGTTCTCTATATACATGATTTTGAGAGGAACTAGTTGAATCCTGTTCTTGAGCAAGCTTTTGATTATGAACAAAGCCCATTGACTGTGGCCGGCCATGGGCAATAACATTTCATGAGACCATTTTCGGCGGGCTTTGCTGACCGGAAAGCACTGTGAAATGTAGTGCTCCGTGAACACCCCATCCTCTGATATGAACATCAGATGGAGCATTGGCAATTAACTGACGCAATTTTCTTAGTGCGCCAAGGCATGAACGTTGAAGGGTTCTCTGTTGCTTTTCAGCCTTCGGATACCGAGAGACTGCTAGAGATGCCAAATCAATCTCGCGTTGTAACCCTTCTATTATCTTAATATGATTTTCATAATCACCATAAGATAATACTTTCTTCTTTAATTGACAAAGAGTTTTCCATATGTTGAGACGAATATCATGGATTCCATCATCCGTCAACATCTTTGGAATGTCGTACTGGGAGTCAGCCAAAGGCCAAAACATGACTGGTACTTCACCTTTTTCCAGTTTTTTCCTCATGTTCAGCATTTCTTCTTTATCATTAAATGAAGATTCTTCTACCTGTTTGGACCAGAGTTGGTGTTTCCTTGTTGCTTCATCGGATTCAACAAGATTGGTAGAGAAATCACTATTCATGCTGGAAGATGAATGACCCAGGGATGGTTCAGAGAATAACCTGAACCCCAGGCTATCTTCTGATGGAGAAAGAGTTTCACCTGCCGATAGTAAAGCATCAGACATGAATGGTTTTACGTTTTCAAGTGCCTCGAGATAGGAGGGCTTTCTCGTCACTACATTGCCTTCTGAAGAATTTTCGAGACAACGTGAATCACTACTACGGAGAGGACTTTCGCAGCGAAGTTCATCACCATGAGGAGACCGTCATGATGGGTTACAACAAAAGATGAGATCTCTTGCTCCTTGGTCTTCTGACTACACAGAGGGTTCCTGTGGCTCTCATCTGAAGAAGAAACTTCAAGATTGACCGAATTTTCATGAATCAAGTCTTCATGAGGAAGTGTCTGTTGAAGACATTCAGAATTAATGTTCCCGTTATTGGGAACTGAGGGAGTAGAATCTTGAATTCCAACAGATAGATGTCTGAGGGCTTCATGAACTCCAGCATTGAGCAAGGCTTGGTTACAGATTGGCCTTTGATCTCATGACTGTGCTGGGTGGATCTTTTTCTTAGATGCCTTCTTACTCTCTTTAGAAACCACTTGATGACGAAAGTGATTGCTCTGAGCAGGTGTATGTGCCTGATCAGGAAAGATGGTCAGGTTAGGCTGACGATCTCCACTCAAATCAGGTGTATGTGCCTGACTTGGTTGTTCGTATGATATGGGGGAGTATGCCCCATAACCCTCTTGGACTGGAACAGATGTGTGTGTCTATTCCGGAGTGAATCGTTGATGTGTCACTCCATTGCTAGGGATAGATTTATGTGTCTGTCCCTGTGATGATGCTGAAGCTGTTATGATATCCTGGCAAGCATCCAGAATATGAGCAGGAATTTTCTTCTGCTCTTTCACCATTGACAAAATATGTTTTGTGACTTCAGCAGCCGGAACGGGGATATACGTCCATTCTGGGCTTGGAGTAGGTGTATGTGCCTGCTCCTGTCCTCCTTTTCCTGTCAGTGAATCCTGACAGTACTCAAGTGTGGAGGCAGAGAGTTGAGTGTGCCTCCTGTTTTTCGTCGGGACTTTCCGTCTGACTTCTCCGTGCGCTACCAAGCGAGACTGTTGGTAGGTTTGATTAGTATTAGCAGGTTTATGTGCCTGCTGATTACACTTCGCCAAACGCGGTTGACGAGATCCATCATATGCAGTCAGACGAGCCTGCTGACTAACTGGTGATGTATAAGCAGGTGTATGTTCCTTCCTATGGTACTCCGCCGGAATTGCCTGGCGGGATAGACTTGATGCTGCCAGACGAGTCTGCTGGACAGCGGAATTAAAACGGATAGGTGTGTATGCCTGCTCGTTGTTTGCCACCAAGTTAGGTTGGTGTACTTCTCAGGAGATGGCAGGGATGACAACCTGCCTGTTGTTAACCGGATTCCGTCTCTGGCGGTTCATCTTGCCTGCTCAGGTTCGAGGAACCTGAGCTGAATGCCTGGAGTCGGTACCCTCATCATGTTGAGGGCGCACTACCGCACGAGTCTGGCGGCGATTGTTGATGGGAGCCCTCGGGAAGGACTTCTGTCTTTTTGAACAAAGTCCCTGAGGGACCTGCTCATTCACTTCCTCAGAGTAAGGGAGTGAATGGAAATTGCGTTCTGGGGATAACGACCCGAAACGGTTGGAGACGGTAGTCAGCACCGCCTGCTTCTTGATCGCTGGCCGCCGTTGTCCGGACGACCAGGTAGAGTTGTTAACTTGGAGGGCTTGACGAGCGGCCTCCAGAGTTGGGATAGTACCGTTGCGACGGTACTCCTTAACCAGTGTATTAGAAACCCAGCGTTGAAGACGCTGAGTTGGTGATGTCATCCTCAGAGCGGATGACGTTCCAGCAGGAGTAGTAGCATTGGTTTTCACAGCAGCAGACCTCACAGTAGAGGTGTTTACAGTAGCAGTATTCACAGGGGTGAATTTTAGGAAAGCCATTTTGCAGAAGATCTTGAGAAAAGAGTGCCTGTTCCATATAACAGACATAATCAAGATGAATCCGGACAATGCATCTTTTGGATGAGCACATGTCAATGATTGCTTTGTTGGCCCAAGGGGCCTAACAAAAAAGAATAACATCACTTTAACTTGGTTAAGGATTCACGTCGGGTTCACCATTTTTTGTTTCGCACAGAATCCGGGGATGACCTCCTGGACGGGAGATTCAAACGTTCCGATCGGTTTCTAACGGGTTTGTTCGTAGAACCGGAAACATCCAATGATTCCACATCCGTTTGGACCTACTTTCCAAAGGCAGGCGCTCATTAGCTTGTGGACTAATAAGACTTAGGAATTTTCATTGGTCGATAGGATGGGAGGTCGGACTCATCACACCTTTTTGAGGGGAATTATTGTTTACTACGGGACTCTCTTTATAGATTTAAGTTATGTTCGTGAATCCTTATTACATTACCAAGTATAAAATGTGCTTTCCTTTAGTTTTAACAATCAATGATTAAATATGCAAGAAATTTAGAGAATCTTTTATATGTATTCGAGGTTCTTCATCAATAGAGAATCATCTATATCTGTTTAGAGATTCTTGGTCAATGGTATCCTTCAAAACATTTATATAAAAGTCTCTTGGACATTATGATGACCAGGTTAGTTTTAAAGCCACTCAGTGGGGCACTTGAAGTTTATCGTCATTCAGAAGGACAGAGATTATTTCAAAGTTGGGATCGAACCCATAAATGGGCTACCTACGTATCCTTTGTTTTGGAAAAGGAATCAGAACCCACGTAGTTCGAGTATGATGTTTATGATTGATGGCTCAAAGATGAATGTCATAATTACTTTTACACTCTAAGCTCACGTGAGTCATGCTCGGTGTGAGAAACAAGAGGTATTGGTAAAAATTAGACAATTGTGCCATGAAATATGCAATCATAAGAAATTGTTTGGGGCTTATGTATGTATGACTGCCCAAAATAGATGAAGGTTTAGGATTTACTTTTAGGGAGAAAATCCAGGAACATGGTCCATAAAGGTATATGTGCTTTATGGAGATTTGAATACTCTAATCATGGGGCTTATTCCTAAGGAGGATGCCCAAGTTAGGAGGGGATTTATGATTGGGTTTTACTCCTGAAAAGGAAACCCAAATCAAAGGTAAATTATGACTGGTTAAGAGAATTTTAAGGGGGGCTTGAGGTTTACTCCTAAAAAGGAAAACCCAAGATTATGACTGGGACTTACTCCTAAAAAAGGAGGCCCAGGTTATGATTGAGTCTTATTCCTGAAAAGGAGACCCATGTTAGGGGACTTGGGGCTTACTCCTGAAAAGGAAGCCCAAGATTATGACTGAGTCTTATTCCTGAAAAGGAGACCCAGGTTAGGGATTAAGGTTTGGGGCTTACTCCTGAGGAGGATGCCCAAGATTAGAGGACTTGATTGGGGCTTACTCCTGAGGAGGATGCCCAAATTTGGGAACTTTAAGAATTTTGGGCTTACTCCTGAGGAGGATGCCCAATATTAAAGGATTTATAACTGGGGATTATTCCTAAAAAGGAGACCCAGGTTAGGATTCTCTCATCTTAAAGGATAAGGTTAAATGAACGAACTCTCAACCTTTGGTGACACAATGATATTTAAATCACTAGGTTTTGAGAGATATTCCGTGGAATTCCTTTCAGATAAGGAAGTCAAATCAAGAAATCATGCCATAAATGGCTTTGAAGAGTGTCTTGAAGACTGAATCTTGAAAAGGAAAGGTGTGACGGCTTAAGAGGGGTAAAAATGGGCAAGATGGGCACCCAAAAAGATAGGGGCGCGCAAGTCTTGCAAGGCGCGCAAGTCTTCCGTGGGCGCGCAAGTATAGTCGCGCAGGTATACCTGCGCGACACGTGGTGTACTTGTGCGATTTTCAACCAGCATTGAAATACTTGAGCGACTCTTTGTTAAACCCTTTAGAATTTTCTTGAGGTTCTTCCAGAAAAGGGATGCGCAAGTTATATTAAAGGAAATAAGTCGGCGCTCAAGTGTTTGATGAGTTTCAACACTTAGGCCTTCCTTCTTCTCTTTAAATCTCTCGTTCTAGGAAATAAATTACCTTAGAAGTGTTCCAGAAGCTTTGAGAAGAGACTTGGGCGTCGGGAGCTTCAATCCGAGTTTCTGGAAAAAGATCCTCACGAATGGGGGGCCCACAGGGTCTATTTATAGGCAGGAGAAGACCCCGGGCGGTTACCGGGCGGTTACCACTTAGGTCGCGCAAGTCACTTGCACGACCATAAGGCGTCGCGCAAGTACTTGCACGACCACTAGACGGCGCGCAAGTGTACTTGCGCGACCATGAGGGAACTTGCGCGGCCTATGGGAAATGTTCTCCTTGTTCATCCCTTTGTCGAATTTTTGATGTTTCTTCAAAGGATGAATCACATTGGACTCAGATATTCCCCTTTTCCGATTTTTAGATTCTGTGACGAAAGGAGCGTCAACAATAGTATACCCTAATCCATCAACCCCAAACTCTATACCCTACAACCTATAAAAAAACAATACACGCTAAACCCTAGGTCATAAACCCAATCTATATAGAATACATAATAAATTTTCATCCCAACACCCTAAACTGTTTACCCTACAACATAAACCCTAAACCCTACACCCAAAACACCATATCCTACACCCTAAATTATAAACACTATAAGAAAAACCCTATATCCAACACCCAAAACCATATAACCTACACCATACACCTATACCAACACCCTATTCCCTATACACTAAAACCCGAAAATAGCCATAAAACCCCTAAAAACCCTGAAAACCTTAAAACACTAATAACTATAAAACTCTTTAAAACCCTAGAAACCCAAAAAAATCCCTAACCCCCCCCCAAACTATTAGAAAACCTTAAAAATCCTAAAAAAATAAAACCCCTAAAAGAAACCTATAAAGCTAAATAACCCCAATCCATTAAATGATACCTAAAAACCCAATAAATACAAAAAAAATCCTAAAAAACCTAAAACCGCTACAAACCATTAAAACCTAATGATTACTAATAACCCTAAAAACCAGTAAAAACAAATAAAATACTAAAACCCTAAAAAGAAACTGACAATCCAAAAAAACATAAAAACCCTAAAAAACACAAAAAAACTAAAATCCACTAATAAACCCATAAAAGACACTAAAAACCATAAAACCCCTAGAATACCCTAAAACCCCTAAGACCCATGAAAACCTAAAAACCATAAAAACCATAAAAAACCGTAAAAACCCGACCCCCAAACCTTAGAACATCTAAAAGACACTAGATCCCCAAAACCATTAAAAGACTACAAACTCCAAAATACCATAAAAATAAAAAAACCCCATAAAATCCATAAAACCCATAGAAAACCCTAAAACCCTCTAAAACCCCTAAAAACCCTAACAACCCCAAAATTCCAAAAAAACCCTAAAACACCTAAAAACAAAAAAACAACAAAAAACTCCAAAGCCCGGACACCCCTTAATCCATAAGAAAACACTAAAAGTCATAAACTCCCAAAAAATACTAAAAACCACAGGAAAACCCTTAAAATCCCTAAATACACTAAAACTCATAAAAACATTAAAAATAATAGAAAGACTAAAAAATTAAATAAAACACTACATAACCTAAAAAAACATTAAAACACTAGATATCTAAATAAACCTAAAATCACTTAAAACTATAAATCCCTGTAGAAACGTGAAAACCCTAAAACCATAAAAAACCCTTCAAAACACTAAAAAACCCAAGAACCACAATACCCATTAAATACCTAATACCGTTAAACACAAAAAAAAACCCATCCACCTAAACACCTCTAAAATAATAAAACCCCATAAAATATAAAAACACTAAAAACCCTAAAACCCATTAAAGGCCATGAAACACCCTACATAAACATAAAAGACCCTAAAATACCTAAAAACACATAAAACCCCTTAAACAACATAAAATCCAAAAAATACCCAAACCTTGTAAAAATTCATTGAAACCATGAACCCCCCTAAAAACATAAAGTGAAAAAAAACCCTAAATCAACACTAAAAACCATAACAAACCAAAATAATTTGGATAACCATAACAAATTAAAAAAAACATGAGAAAATATAATCCCTAAAACCTAAAAATCATAAATACACTAAAACCCATAAAATCATAAAACCATAAATTCCCTAAAAATCACTAAAAAGAAAAAATAACACTAAAATATATGACCCCCAAAATAAAACCCGTAAAATAACCTAAAACCCCAAAAACTCATACAACCCAAAAAGTCCCTAAAAACCCTAAAACCCCCTAACTACCATTTAAACCCCAAAATACTAAAAAATCATTAAAAACATAAATCCCTAAAAACCAAAAAAACTCTTAACACCTAAAAATCCCTAAAACCCCCCATAAAAACAATGAAAAACTAAACAACCTTAACTACATTGAAAAACCTAAAACACAAAAAAAACATTAAAACACTTTAAAATCCCTAAAATACTTAAAAACCTTTAAAAACATTAAAACCCACAAAACCCCCAAAAATACCATAAAAACCTAAAAAAACCAAAAGACCATAAAACCCCTTAAACCATTAAAAACAAAAAAAAATCCCTAAAACCCCTAAAAACCATACAAAAAATGTTTACCCTAAAAACTATAGAACTATAAACAAAAAAAATTAATTCCTTTACAAATATAATAATAAAATGAAAAAAATTAACAAACCACTAAGAAAACCCTAACCACCATTTAAACCCATAAAAATCCAAAGAACCAAAAAATCACTAAGACCCAAACATGACATGAAAACAATTAAAGGCCTAAAAACCCCTAAAACATCTTAAAAAAGATAAAATCACGAAAATATAATAACCCCAAAATTACGCCAAAAATAAAAAAACCCTACAAAACTCTTAAAACTGATAAAAAACATAAAAACACATAAATAACTCTAAAACCAAAACCCAATTTTTTTTTAAAAAACCTATGACAATAAAAGGCACTAAAAACCCTAAACACCTAGAAAACACTAAATCTCATTAAAACCCCCTAAAAACTCAAATGAACCGTAAAATCATACAAACCCAAACCCCTAAAAACCCTAATATCCCTTTAAATCATAAAAACCATAAAAACTCTAAAAATCACGAAAACAAAAAATTCCCTATAACCTGTAAAAACTGAAAAAATAAAAATTCATAAAATATCCCAATAATTCCTTAAAAACAATAACAACCATAAAACCATAAAAAAACTGAAAACCTATGAGAAAAAAATTAAAACCCCTAAAACCATAAAACCTATAAGACTCCTTCAAAACAGTAAACCCACTAAACCCCATAAATAACCATAATGGAACATAAAAACACTAAAAACCATAAAATACAATAAATAACCATAAAAAAACCTTAAAGACACTAATAAAAATAAACAACCTAAGGAAATATAATAAACATTAAGATCCTTATAACCTAGAAAACATATAAAAACACCTAAAACTCAAAAAAAACCCAGAATCCCTTAAAACACCCAAAACCCCCTAATAATAATAATAATCCATGAAAACCCAAGAAAAACCTAAACCCCCTGAAGCATTAAAACCCATAAATTACTTAAATCCCAAAAACCCTAAGAACCCCTAAATACCTCTAAAACCCATAAAAAGGCCTGAACGTCTAAAAAATATTAAAGACTCTGGATATCATAAAAATCACTAAACATCCCAAAAACCCTAAAAATCCTAAAAGTAACTAAAAACACTAAATAAATCTAACAATATTGAAAAAACCTCCAACACGAAAAACCCCTTAAAAACAAAAAAACGCTAAAACGCTTAAGTATATCACAATGACACTAAAACCCTAAAAACCCTAAAACCAAAAAACCATAGAAAACCCATAATGTCCTAAAAAATCCCTAAAACCACTAAAATTCATTAAGAACCCTAAAAACTATTAAAACACAAATAACTATAAAATATGTTCAAAAAACTAAAAAAACTAAATAATCTAAAAACATAAAAACCCGTAAAACCCCAATTAACCGCAAGAAAACAATAAAAACACCACAAAAATTAAATCATATAAAAGACACTTACAACACATAAAAATATCTAAAAATTTGGAAAACCCTAAAAACACAAAAAAAACCCTATACATTCTAAAAACCCTAAAAGACATTAAAATACCCAAACAAATACCCTAAAAGAGGTTAAAACCCCTGAAACTCATAAGAAACTAAACACTCTAAACACCCAAAAATGAAATACACCCCTAAAAAACTCTAAAACCCCTAAAAATCCTTAAGGTCAATAAAAACACTAAAAAAAGGAGAGTACCTATAAAAACCAAAAATCCTTAAGTAATATAGAACCCCCTAAACTCCTAATGGAATATAAGATTCCCAAATACCCTTACTGGCCCCTAAGTACCCAAAAACCCTAAAGGCCCCATATAACCCGAACTGACCCTAAAAACCCTAAAAATCTAATTGATTATAAAAACAAAAAAATCCCTAAAAGAAAGTTAAAACCTTAGAGACCCTAAAAATCGTAAAAAATCATAAAAACCATAATACCCCTCTAAACATATATGCCCCTAAAATCACTAAATAACAAAAAATACAATTAAAACCCCAAAAAAATAAAAAACCCTAAGAACCCTAAGAAACCCAAATAAACTAAAGAGACCCCGAAACCCCTAAAAAATTTAAACGACTAAAAACCCTTAAAACACTATGAAACATAAAATAACCTTAAAAACACAAAACCCCATAAAACCCATAGAAAAAAAAAATAACTTTAATACAATATAAGAATACACTAAAAAACCAGAAAACCATTCAAGACTAGAAAAACATAAAACCCATAAAAACCTCACTAAAACCCACCAAAACACTAAATAACCCTAAAAACCCTAAAAACCAATAAAAACACTAAAGACCCTTAAATTCCATAATACCCTAACTCCCTTAAACACCCTAAAAACAAAAAAACACTAAGAAAAATACAAAACATCTAAAACCCCTCAAAACAATAAAAATAAAAAAAACTCATAAAAACCCTAAATTCATGAAAAATAATAAAATAAAATGAAACCCGAAAACCCATAAAACTCAGAAAAGGACAAAAAACCATAAATGACCGTAAAAACCATACAACCCAAAAGAGCCTAAAAATCCCTAAAACCCTAAATGATCATAAAAACTATATGAAAACCATAAAATACGCCTAAAACCCCTTAAACACCCTAAATAACATAAAAAAATTAAAAATCCTAAAACACCCTAAAACCAAAAAAAACTAAAAACATAAACACTGTAAAAGAACTAAAAACCATTACAAACCTTGAAACCCAAGTACCATGCTATAAACTCTAAAGAAACATTTTTTCATAAAAAAACTAAGAAACTCATAATTACAATAAAACCTACATAAATCCAAAAAATGCCAATTTTTTTTGAAAACCCAAAAAAAATCTAATATACTCTAAAATCCCTAAAATCCTTAAAAATCCTATTAAACCCTAAATTCCCTAAAATCCCAAAAAAATTAAGAAACCCATAAAAAGTAAGGAATATCCTAAAACCCCTTAAAATGATAAAAACCCCAAAATTGCTAAAAACACTAGAAACCCTAAACACCTAAAACAATAAAAAAACCTAAAAACCCAAAAGACAACAAAAACCATAAAAAATATAAAAAAATAAAAATCCATTAAAATACTATGACTAAAAAACCGTTTACTGTAAACCCTCAACACTAAACCCTATACCTTAAACCCTATACCCTACAACCAAAATCATAAGCCTAACACCCTAAACAATATACCCTACATTTAGAACATAATCTCTATACACTACACTTAAAAAACTAATCAAGGCGCACTAAACCATATACCCCATGACATAAATGAAAAAAACCACACCCATAACCCTACACCCCACACCCTAGACCCTATAAACCATACATTTTAAATCCAATTCCCTACAATATAAACCCTAAAACTGACACCCTAAACCCCATATCTTATACCCTAAACCCTAAACCTTACACCCAAATCCATATGGATTACACTCGAAAACAATTTTTGTACACCCTTATCCTTATACCCTACACCATAATACCTAAACCCTACACCCTGAAAAAAATACCCTACACCCAAATCCAGAAATCTTACAACCTAAACCATATACAGTACCCTTATACCATAAACCCTACACCCTAATCATTATACCCATCACCTTGAACACTTTAACATACATTCTAAACCCTCTAACATACTCTATAAACCCTATTCCATGCACACTATGACCTATACCATCCACCCTAAACCCAAAATCTGAAATCATAAACTATAAACCCTACACCTTAAACCCTTTACCTACACCAAAAATGTTTAAATGTACTCCCTAAACCCTAAACCCTACACCATAAACCCTAACCAATGACCCATAAACCCCATTCCCAACACATTAAACCCAATACCCTATAACCTGAACCCTATCCCCAACAACCTAAACCCTATACCCTGCATCCATAACCCAAAACCCTAAATCTTACAATCAAATCCAAAAATCCTACACTGTACACCCTTTTCCATACACCCTAATCCCTAAACCCTACAACAATAATCCAATACCCAACACCCAAAACCATAAACCCTACACCCAATATCCTATACCCTTGACCACAAACCCAAAAACCTACACCCTAAACCCTATAACCTATACACTAAACCCTAAACCCTACACCCTAAACTGTATACCCAAAACCCAAAACCCAAAACTGAAAACCGAAAACCGAAAACCGAAAACCGTAAACCCAAAACCCTAAAACCTAAACCCTAAACCCTAAACCCTTAACCCTAAACCATAAATCATACACCCTTAACCATACACCTTTAACACTAAATTCTACACCCTAAACTATATACCATACTCCCCAAATCCAAAATCATACACCCTTAACCCTATACCATACTCCCAAAACCCAAAACCCTATTCACTACACCCAATACCTTAAACCATGCACCTGAAACCCTATACATTGCAACCCAAAGACAAAACATGTACCATAAATATTATAACCGACAACCAATCCTCAAACCCTAAAACAAAAATTGTATACCCCTCACCATAAACATTTAACCCTACACCCTATACTCTAAACACCTCACCCTAAACACTATGCCCCACACACTGAACCTTAAACCCTATAATCTAAACCCTAAATCCTACACCCTAATAATTAAACCCTACACTCTAAGGATTATACCCTACACACTAAACACTAAAAACTACACTTTAAACCCAAAACCCTACACCCTGCGCCATAAACCAATCACCATAAACAATATTTTCCACACCTGAAACCCTATACAGTACACCCTAAAAAATACCCAATAGCCTAAATAGTATACCCTAAAACCATAAACAACCCTAAAACCCAAAAAAACTCTATGAAATATAAAAAACCATAAAAGATCTTAAAACACGTAAAACTGTAAGAACTATTAAATACACTAAAAACCCCTAAAAACCTAAAAAATCATTAATACCCCATTAAACCCAAAAACCACTAAAAAATAAAAAATATAAAAAACTATAAAACCCAATGAAAACCATAAAACCCCCCAAAAAATTCCTAAAACATCATTTAGAAAGCATAATAACCAAAATAACATTGAAAATAATAAAAATTCAATAAAACACTGAAAAAATATTAGATACCATAACAAACCCCAAAACCCCTAAATACGAAAAACTCATATAAAACCATAAAAATCCAATAATAATCTAAAAACCCTAAAACACTGATGGATCTTTGGGACCCTAAAAGTAACCTAAAAACCCCAACAAATTATAAAAAACATAAAAGTACCCTAAATACACTAAAACACCTAAATGAAAATTAATACCCCTAAAAACCCTAAAACCCTAAAACCATTAAAAACAAAAAAACCCTAAAGGCTTAAAAATTCTAAAACAATATAGCGCATTAATTATACTAAAAATGCTAAAAGGATTCTAAAAATGTCAAAAATTCCTAAAAACCAAAAGTCTCAAAATATACCTTTAATCCCAAAAAACCCTACAATCTTAAAATCCAAAATGAAGCTAAAAACTCTTAAAAATAATAAAAGTTACCAAAACATGTAAAAATTATGAAAAAACATATAACCCATAAAAATAATATAAAAAAACTAAAAACCACCAAAACAACAAAACCCTACTATCTAAAAGAATTTTAAATCACAATATAACCCTGAATTTAATAAAAGACCCTAAAATCACTTAGTGGTCTTAATATTCCAAAAAACACCAACCCCCACCCCAAGGCACATAAACCCAAAAAATCAAATAAAACCACTAAAATACCCTTAAACCACAAAAGAATACAAAAACCTATAAGAACCCTAAAAGACCATAAAAAAACCTAAAACCCCTTAAAGACTCTAAAACACTTGAAAACCCTCAAAATAATAATAAAAAAACTAAAACCCCTAAAAACCCTAAAAACATAAAAAATCCTAAAAATCCTAAAAATCCCCAAGATCCCTAAAAGACCATTAAATACCATAAAATACCCTAAGAACCCATAATACTTCTAAGACACATAAAAACCCTAAGAACATAACAGAACCCTAAAAAACCCTAAAAAATTTCAAATAGATTAAAACCTCCATAAACCTTATAACACATTTAAAATCCAAAAAAATTTCTAAAGACCCTATAATACCCTAATAATCATTAAAATATAAAAAACTCAAAACCCCTAAAAATCATAAAATAAGTAAAACACTAAAAACCCAAAAAATGCATGAAAATATATAAACAATCCAAAACCCCAAATAACTCTATTGGGTCCTAAAAACTCCACAAACAAGAACAAAAAAATTCATGAAATTCGTGAAGGGAGAAAAAAATCCAAAGAAGAGTATGAAGAAATGGTTCAAAGGGTGTGAATCCAAGAAGGAACTCTTGGTCACATTATGTAAAAAATGTTCCGCAGACAACCACCTGACGTGGCCTTCCACCGCTCTAAAAAGATAGCCATGAAAGAAATCATTTGTGGGGAAAGGCAGTACTTCCAGTGCCTACAAATGAATCCAAATCATTTGAGGGACGAATGTTGATTTTCATTCCAATGAACGTCCATCCCCACAAATGAAGAAATATTTTTCATGTGGTAACTATATTTTATGTCCCCATGAACGAAATCATTCATGGGTAGACACATCCTTTATGGATTCTTACAAATTAAAACCCATAGCCCACTATAAAAGACATGCCATCCAGATACTCGGTTCCTTTGTTCCAAAAAAATGAGCACTGTATAGAACTGAGAGAGGAGTGAGGGAAAAAGGAAATGATATGTGAACACATTTTGTGATAAATTTTTGAATACCACCATTCCTAAGAAGTTAAACCCAACCCATATCATTAAGGTATACAAAAATCCACCTAACCATCTAAAAACCTAAACAAAATTCACAAAAACAATCCTATGGAGAATAGGTAGATGGACCCTTTATGGACCATCACCCCACATAACAACAAGATAGGTAGAGGAATACCTTCCCCGATATAGAAAAGTTTTATGTGGGAGGAACTCCACCCCTGTAGAATCACGCTATGAGTATAGTACCCTAACCCACATATAAGCATTCTACATTGAGGGTACCCCATCCCACTTTAGAATATTCAATTCATAATTAGGAATACTAGGGTGTTGTACTATCTGGATCCCATCAATTCTCTTTATTGTACCGTCAATCCCCACTTTGGCACCGATGTGAACCAGTTTAACGGAATTAGGCTGAGGCCTCTTCCAAACCCACCTGGCATGTATGATTAGATCATCAAGCACATCAGCGTTCCATCTCGAGTCTATATACCCATTGTAGTGGAGTCATATTGGTATCCTCCATGACGTGGAGGACCATAGAGATGTCTTCAAGTCTAATTTATCATGGTAACGAGGTTCCCGACCTTGATTGTGCTCGTAAACCTCAAGGAGATCTTGTGAAGCACCCCATTATAGGGATTTAGGGGAACCACTAGACATTCCCGTCATTGAGTGTTGGTGTTGGAGAATCCTCACTTCTATTTGAAAAAGTTGGGAAAACCTCTTTGAGTAAGCCCATAGTCATTCTTGTGGGAGGTGGCACTATTTATTCTATTCTCTGATACAAGGTACAATGATGGGAGGAAACATGCATCAAATCTCTCTCCCTATACCTTTGGTCCCATCCTGTTAATGAAATATAGAAGATAAGAATTAGTGAACCTTAACTGCCTCTCCCTTTGTGACTTTGACAGCCATAATTAGTTGAAAAAATGGATAAATGTGATCTACAAATATACTTCTTCCTTGTATTTATCACACTGTGCATGAATCACATAAACTTAGAGGTTAGTGGTGATCATGACATATATACGATCCCAAAACCTCCATTGGGAATCCTCATAGGTTTAATACCCAACCCAGTACATTTAATGGTTTATATCCCCAATAAATCATATACTTGAAAATTATCACCTATTAAGGCCTCAACCTTTCTAACTATATGGTATTTGATTCAAAACTAACTAGGATACTTAGGAAGCCTCCCTAAGGTCCAAACTCAACAACAAATTCCACCAAAATATTCTCTAGGATACATCCATAGTACGATTATATTCAACCAAGGATAAAACATCTCATCAAGGTTTCTTAGTCCTCCATGAAATAAGTTTCATAAAAACCTTGGCATGGAACCCGTCTCCAAGAAGTCTTTGGCGCATTACATTCATCTACATGGGTTGTTCCATGACACAAGACCTTAAAAGAATATGTGTCTTATTAAGAGGTACTAAACTATATTGTTTCCGATTCATTTACTGAGGATATATAGGAAGCCCATAGAATCTCTCATACATTCATTTAACAGTATCATTGATGGGTAAAATCAGATACATATAGATATACCCCCTAATTGGATAACCTCTGATATATATAGATTATTATAAACTAATTCATGTTTATAATTTATCGTTAATTTAGTGTGATTCCCTTAATAAATGGGAAACAACCAAGGAATCATGAACATGTCTAAAATCTATAATAGAGTCCTTAAATAGAAATTATTCCCCACAAATGGTATGATGAGCCAAATATCCCATCCCCTCAATGAATACAAGTTATTAAGTATCATTGGATAAGTTATCTAGTGAGTATCTACATTTAGAAAGCATGTCCTTGATTTATCACAGATACGAGAACTATTTTATATTTTTCATTCCCCGATCAAACTCTATTGGAAATCGAACCATCACAATTTGGTGTTAGATAATATTAGTTAACTTGGGATTGATGATCTAGAAATGTTTAAACCCCAATAATATATCATACCACTAAGAGATACCCTATGATTATATCATCAAAAACAAAATTTTAAACCTAGTGTGAAGACATTTAACTATGAAAACTCCATCATAAAACTAAAATGGATATACTACAAAATTCTCATTTGAAAATTTCATTCCTCTGACATGGGTCAACATAAATTATTCCATCAATAAACTATAAAAAACCTAAGAAACATTAAAAATACTTAATCACAAAAAAATATTAACCCCCCCCCCCCAAATCTCAAAAAACTGTAAAATCCCCCAAACCCCAAAAACCACAAAAATAAAAAAAACAAAAAAACAAAAATAAAAAACCCTGAAAATCTTTAAAAGCCAAAAAACCTAAAAAAATAAGTCCCTAGAAAAGCCTAAAAAACAAAAAACTCTAAAAACCATAAATAAACCCTAAAACCCATAGAACATTAAAAACCATAATCCTCTAAACCTTATAAAATGTACCATAAACCATAAACCATACACCCTAAATCCTATTCCCAGAACCCTATCACCCTTAAAGGTCCCAAAAGACCATAAAAATCCAAAACAAACATATAACCTTTAAAAATATGAATGTACCCTAAAAACCTAAACACCAAAGGTCCATAAAAATTCTAAAAACCCTAAAACCCCTAAAACCCCAAAAAACTCCTTAAAATACTCAATTAACCAAACAAGAAGAAAAAACCTAAACATCCCTAATGTCAATAAAAAAACTAAAACCCCAAAATTCATAGAAACACTAAAACCCAACCCCCCCCCCCACAAAAAGCCCTAAAATATCATAAAAACCCTAAAAACAGTAAAAAAACCTAAAAACCATGGAACACTAAAAAACTGAAAAAACCCTATCGACCATAAACCCCTAAAAATAAATCAAAAACATAAAAACCAAAAAAAAATCCCTTAAAACCTTGAAAACACTAAAATACAAAAAAACATATAAAACCATTAAAATCCCTAAAAACGTAAAATTTTTGTAACCTAAAAACATTAAAACCCCAAAAACACATGAAAATCCCCACATGATACCAAACCCCCCAAAAACAAAAAAACCCTTAAATCCATAAAAACACTAAAAACCACCAAACCTCAAAACATTGAAAGCTTATAACCAGAAAATCATAGAACCATGGGATCCACTAAAACATGAGACTATATATTATGACCATCACATATAGAAAGCAGCCTCAGTCACCTATAAGAGAGAACCTAAAAAAGAAATCATTCCAAAGGAAACTGGAAAATGAAGATCAAATTCATAACCCTGCTCTACAGGAAGATAGAGTTTTTTGGACAATCTAATGTCTATCAGTGGTGGCTCAGGATCCCTATAATCTATTACCAAATTCCAAGAGTTGAATTAATATTTACAATGGTACTCATTGATACATTGTTACCAACAAATCTGAAGGTCCTTCTCAGAGCATCTACCATGAAGGCTTTATTTGTGGGAATAAACCGATCAATCATGAGAACATATCTCTAGATGAGCATCATAGAATCCCTCCTCATTGACGAAACATAAATAATAAATAAAGTCCCCTATTTAATTTTGTTAATACTGAAGGTCCTTCCCCAGGTATACACTATTTAAATTCTTATTTTAGTTGGACTTCGAGCAGTGATTGTAGTTCTCATCATTATAGAAATCATTATGAAGGTCCTCCCCGTAGTGAAATATCATTTTAGCCCCAAGATCCTCCCCTTACCCATTTCCACCATGATTCTCCTCCCAAGGGTATATACAACAAAAATCCTCACAACACATGGAAATGAATCTATGATGGTATTCCACTTCAATATGGAATTTACTGTGTAGGTCCTCTCCACAATGATATATCATTTTAGCAAGAAATTATTTTCCTTACTAACTCATATATGATAAATCACGCATATTTTTAGGATTAAGGAAATATGGTTGCAAAAACTCTACATATACAATAAATGAAAAATGGAATCCTTTCTCAAACAGAAGATGGCCAGAAGCAATGCACATCGTATGAGCCACCACCACACCGTTCCCATGCTAAACAAGACCTCCAATAGTCCTGATACTTTTGAAAAATCCAACAAGAAGAACATGTGTTATAATGATCAGTATAGGATTCTATGGTACAATAATAATAAATATGTTTCTCATGAGAATATAAATGGATAGGGATGATATACCCAATATATTTTGTCCCTCATTCACATCTTATTACAAAAATTAAAAGGAATTATTAGCAGAATGCATACACAATATCAATCTGACTCTATGGGAAACTCGATACCACCTAAAATTAATGTTATTTCATTACAAGGGTTACGTAGGCCATGTAAATATATTGGGAGAACTTCACCATTAAATAAACATGTAATCCCTTTCACCTGCATGACAACCATGGCCCAAGAAGCGATGAGAAGACATTGAACCGAAATACCTCAATACATTGCATGAATTACATCGCCTAATTGTCAACTCCTTACTTGTAGTTCACATCTGAGGATGGGGTGAACATGAATCACTATATTTCACCCGATACCCCATCTTTAATAACATGACCTAAATTATTAATTGTAAAGAAATTACTCAATAGTGGCTTCTAAACAAGACCACTACTCAGGAAATACATCATACTCACCAAGAATCAACAATAATAATTCTCTAATGATTTAGTCCCAATGAGAGAAATCCAATGAAACAATTCTTAACTGGGAAACTAATAACCTTAAGTAGGATTATTTCCTAGGGAAATCCAATCATTAGGCACTTATAATTCCCCCTAGAAGAAATCAATTCACATAAATACTCAGAAAATCACCTGAATCACGCTCAAACTAGGAGTCGTGGAATCAAGAGCTAAGAAATAGTACTAGGATCATGTATAGATCAAGATCAACCATATCCCTTAAGGATGGAGGAAGTTTTAACAATAATTCCCATCTATGGATGATTAACCTGGATAGATTCACAAAAACAACAGGATGGGTGAAACCCAAGGGAATTTTTAACTCACCCCCCCCCCTCATGAAAATTAGTCTTTTCCGATATATGTCAGGAAAAAATAGGAATCATCTACTAGTTAATCCTATATTGTTACCCACTTATCCTTGATGGGAAGCATACAACCAGGTTTCAAGGAGGTTCCCTCTAAGTCACTCTTCGTTAAGAAACTCATGGAAGACCCCATAAAAAAGGGAGAGATTCAAAAAAGGATGAAAACAACTCAAATATTATTCAACATCTAGTATGATGTCAATAAGGAATTAAGCATTGGTAAACATCATTGATGTAAATTAAAAATAAAACACAAAAATTATTTAAATCTAGTGGGGAAAGGAGAGGATGATTTTATTTAAAATGTTGTCCACATCAAGAAATAATGTGTGTGTACCTGGAACTAGAGAATCACCCTAAATTTGGGATCTCCCTTGATCAATACCTTACTATCTCCTCAACGAACCTCTATCAAATTGAAGAATAAAGTAAATGTCGCATACCACCCACATCCTCCTCTTTATGAGTAAGAGATTCTAATACTTGATGAAATATTTGATCTATAGGAGGAAGAGATGAAAGAGTTGAGAAGAATCAATTTCTTGTTTCTATGAGATATCATTCCAACAAAATTTTATCAATTTAAAGAGAATAAATATACACTTCAACCAGGTGTACATCAATAATAAGAGTTCATCCTGGTAGTAGATGTGGGTCCATGACATCTTCCCCACCCGTCTCCTAGAATATCGGTTTACATGGACTCATTCATGGATGGATATAAATATTTCTATTAAGTATGGAGACAAAAATAAAAAATTCAGGAAATCCTAAAAAATATTTCTCTGATCGGATGTTAGCTACAAATAATTGGGGGAATGGAACATCTCTGCATTATTATTATTCCTCCAGTCTATGATGATGTTCAATTAAGCATTCACTATGGGCTTATTGATACCATATATTCATTGTAGGGTCAATTAGAATCCATTTAGGAGTATATTTCACTAATATAGAAAAATCAGAAACATAACCCTCAATGGATGGCCAGTACCCGAACCCCACCAAATTTTGGGTGTCCTATATTTTTGAAATTCAATGGCTCGTGAGACCTGATGAAACATCTGAAATAGTTTGTGCCCCATTTTGATCCCATGATGGGATCTCCTAACAAACAAGATGCAGTAAAACTAAGAAACCTTTTTTGAAATTTTAATGGTATTTCCCTTTTATGTTACACCAGTTTTCCATACTAGTCAATTGACGGATGGAAAGACTTTTATTGGCAGTTCTTTTTTCAGTTCATCTCATCATAATAAAATATGATGCTCATTGAACCATTGAATTGAAAATAGTCATAGAATGTGTTTGTCTTTGATTTCAGTACCAGATAAAAATGGATGACCTATTCTCATAATCTACCTCTTCTCTAAGATTGTTTTTCTCTTTTCATAGATAGCATCTATGACGAGCTACAAACACTACAATTTCCAGTGAAATATATAGGTAGATTTTTCGATTTTACTTCAATTTCAAAAATAATGGAAGATTACATCCAAATGACTATGTTTAAGCCCAAATACCTCTATTATTCTAGAGAATAAAATAGTTTAGGTAGAGACAACATCCATTACATTCAAACCATCACCCATGTTGATACTAGCTTTAAACCCTACACAGTATCGTGTTTCAACCTTGGATGTCACTGACAACCGTAAATCGTTCGGATGATCAGAGGGGGACAAATAGAAATCAATTCAAGGAGAGAAGAAAAAAATAATACATGTTTTGATATGACCATGTTTTCGGCTACATCATGGCCACAATGAACAATGGTTTACTCCACTTTCCAGAGCCAATGAGGTTGAACATGGTGGGTCTCGATGAGTAACATGGTTATTTAACCTTCCATAGGACATTTCTGAATAGAATTCATGACTTCTTAATCATCACAGAAACCCTTTAAAAAATGGTGGACTCTGGGCATGTAATGTTGGGAAACCTGTAAACAAGTTGTGTAGGTTTCTGTTACAACCCCTAAGAAAGTAGATAAGTGGAATAAAGTTGTTAACTAAATGGAAAAGATGTTTAGTGCTTGGATGACTTGAAATTAAATAAAATGAACTCATGTTATTCCCTAATAATATATGAAATATATAATTATAATCCAACTACTTTAGATAGAGAACAACTATAGCCATCTGCACCACAAACCTCCAGGATCCATCCTATCAAAAAAATTTCAGTCCAGAAAGGTGGGCAGAAAACACAGTAGGATGTTCCTATATCAAATACAATGTCATCTTTGACCCTCTAGGACTTTTTCCCTTCAAATTTAAATCAATGGGGATTACCTAAGCATATTGTATCACCATAAATGGTCGTCTAGAAAAATTCATCATTAGATGAGGATCTAATCTTTGGTTCCATTGATTCCATTCATTTAATGGATCCATTCAATGATGATGACAACAAATATGAACCCACATTCCCAAAATCCAATAGAGGAACTTAAGGGAGAGGCAACTGGATCTGGGGATAGTTGAGAAGGTGTAGTCATGGTAGGAATTAAAATCCTTGCTCTGTCCCTACCCGGACTATCAATGTTGTGGAAACTCATGGAAGATTTGTTCATTGTGTCTAATAGGACTTGGATAATTGCCCTATATCTACCAAATTCATCCCTATCCCAATAACATTGTGATATTAATTGTAATGGGTATAGTTGTCTAATCATCCTTGGAGGGAAGGATGGCATGTTCGTCCTAACACACCAAGGATATGAGCTCCTTCAACTCCTATTTCAATGGATGTTCCATCAACATTAAGTTCCCTAGCCAATAATGTTCTTGTGAAAGACCGACTCCATGCTAGTAAATTTATTCCTATAAAGGATATGTATGATATCATGAATCATATAGACTTGGTACAAACCAATTTATCAATATGGGACACCATGAGCTTGCCGAAAGAACTCAAGGAAGTATTTGTATATGCTTTAATAAGCCCCCAGATGTTTGAAGCTGAGGATTCCATTGCTGAATTATAGTAGAGAGAAACTGATCCTACATAATTTCATTTTAATAGGTACTTCACATATAAATATGAAGACAAAATTATATAGAGGCACAGTTTACCCTTGTACAAGTCTGGTAGGATAAACTATGTCGACATCTAGAAAAAATTCATTTAAAATGGATCTGGATTTACCATAATCCTAGTGTGAAAAGATAACTAATTATAATACAATTAGGATAAACTAGATATTTCCACCATGTCATTGAAGGGATATGATCAAAGGATGAAAATGGAAATGGACCAAATCAAGCTCAAGGTTAAGTTTAGAGACCTATTTCTAGCTTAGTTTACTATGGAACAAGTTGCAACATCATGTGGATGTCCCCTAATCGTACATCAATGCATTAAATACATCATTAATGAAAAATTGGTATGTTTCACACTAAAAATCCCTCATTTAAATCCAATTATTCACAAAATATCATTATAGGATTATATCTGAGAGAATGGAAATAGCCCTAGGTTGATGGAGTTGTTTGGTCCACCACCTCAAATGGTCTATAAATGATCGCATCCACCCCCTTGACATTGCTCAGAAAAAAGAATATGTTACCCATAAATTTGGTCGGGTATATGAGTCCAAAAATGTATACATATTTATTTTTCTTCACGATTTCATTCATGAAAACATAGTCTAGTAGTATTGAAAATCATGGTGACACCCTAAAAAGTAGGGAAATCTCAAATTCAAATTCTCTCAACCCATATATAGATTTCCACAAAATTCGTAACTCACTATCTGAGGTTGAATGGTTTCCTCACCACCTAAATAGGATAGAAACTCTTTTTATTCATCTTTCATTTCATTCTCTCCATAGTTTTAATGAGATCCAACATTTTAGATGGTTTATAGAAAGTAAATTCATCTTCGAAATTCTATAGTACCAGCTCCTCCCTTAACTTTTTAAGTCTTACCCCACAACAATATTCCCCAATAGAACAAGTGTAAGAGGATTTAGAAGGGGAAAAAGAGGAGGAGGAGGACCTTAGAGAATCTGTATTTTCATTAGTAGAGGGAATCTCCACCACCAATGTTGAACTCATTTAAATCAATCTAGGTACAAAAGTAGGCCCATGAACCATTTCTAATAGTACAATTAAATATTTCAAAGAATAACAATTATAAACTTCATTCTTTAAGTGGCATCAATATGTATTTTTGAAGAAAAAACATTTATATCTAAATGGATTGTTAATATATTCCATGTTAAGAAGAATAACGGGAAAATCATAGTATACACATATTTTTGAGATCTCTAACAAAATTGCCAGAAGGATGATTACCCAGTCCCGATCACAACGTAATTGATCGATGGAACATTCAAATATAATCCCTTATACATTATGGATGGTTATTCAAATATAATTGTATAAGCATGATAGGAAAATATGTTATATGTATTTTGATGGTGCATCCATAAGCATGATAGGAAAACATATGGAAGACCCAAAACTCAACACTGTTGGGATGAGATTCATTATCATTTCTTTGAAGAAGGAAGTCATACCTTACCCTTTCCTATAGTAAGAAGGGATCATGAATAGTGAGGTAGAATATCAAGATCTCATTACAGGGATAGATCTAGATCATGGGGTATAAGGGAATCACATGAAGATGAAATGAGATTTAGAACAAGTAATCAAGTAGGACAATGATATTATGCCGCCAAAAAAGATAATCTAACCCCTTAATAATCCATGTCTTAGAGAAAATGGAAGAATTAACATTGGAAACAACATTGAATCATGTCCCATGGTTACACAATTCTCAAGATGATGCACTATAAAATGCATCCACAGATCTAGCTGATCTAGAGTGGGATGAAATAATTATCAGAATTTCATATCTCTAGAAGGTCTCACCTTTCATTAAATACATCATGGAAGAAATTGATGAGATTAGTTTCATCCCCAAATAGTATGGTCATAACACTGGTTGGATGACATGCATTATGAACTACCTTCAATCGAGAGAACTATCACTATATAGAGCTAGAAAATAGTATTTTCAAAGATAAGTAATTAACACTGTTCTATATGATGGAACATACCATAAAACGTCCTCTAAAAGAAAATAATTGATGGGATCCTTTTCAGTTTCCTTGATGTAAAAGAGACCACTATTTTCCTGAAGGAATTCCACACAAGTGTTTGTTGGAACCACCATTTATAATTCATGGTTTCCCAACAGATATGAAGGCTTTGATAATACTGGGCCACCATAATGTAGGACTATAAAAAATCACTAAAAAGGTGAAATTGTTTGCTAGTTCATGACACCTTTATTAATCTTCCCCCAATGATTCTATATAGAAAAACTCTTGGACATTTTTCTTGTTGGGATTGGATTTCATGGGACCATATCCTCCCACTACAACAAAATAGTTTTAGTAAAATCTTACTGTAACCAAATGTTTCTCCAAGTGGGATGAATTTGTGCGACATAATGATGTTTGGGAAAGGAACATTGTTGGACTCATAAAATCCAAAATCATCACCAGATATGGGGTCTCTCACACAATACTGATGAACAATGGAACTAATTTTAATTCTATTAAATATGATATTCTATATCAATAGTATGAAATCAGTTCTAACCATTCATCCCACTACCATGTAGTTGATAATGAATAGATATAAGCCCTCAACAATACCAAATCAAATATACACTAGAAGATGGAAGATAAGAATAAAATGTTTTGGTAAGACAAGCTCCTTAATTCCTTATGGTATGATCAGACCACAACCCGCACCACCATATAGGAAACCATATACTCATTAGAATATGGTGATGAGGTGGTTATTCAAATTGAAATTTATTTACCCTCACTCAAAATATCTTTTTTCTCAATTATTTATAGTTGATCAATCCATGAAATGGAAGGAAAAAATTTGTAGCGGCTGGATGAGAAGAGATTTCATACCTTTCAACATTTGGAAAACCACAAAAACTAAATTTCACGAGCCTTTAGAAATAAGTTCTCCTATGATATTTCCTTGATTGGGGGTTGGTAATGGTCCCGGGGACACCAGTGATACCTAAAAATAAATGTCCAAATATTGATCCAAAATGGGAGGGACCATATTCCATAAAAAAGTTCTCTTCCAATAGAGCTAATTTTCATGATTTTGATGGGAGAACATCCCATAACAACCCCAAAAACGTGATGTTTCTCATGAAATACATCATGTTATAACTGAACCATAATATTATACACTACATGACATAAAACTACACATCCAGACTTTTCAAAAATACATTAAATAGTGTGACTTGTCGTCCATATTGCAAGATGATAAATTATATGACACCATTATCCTTATAGTACAATTATAAAATTCTTAGCATCTACATCCGGATAATATGATGTTAAACTGAACAACACTGTATATTTTTTTACTAGAAAGAAAAATACCCCCAACATCATTCAACTACCATGAAATATTGATGAACTTAATGTTGTTTGATTCCTTTAATTTTAGGATACATAGTGAAACCTAGATTGTAAAAACCCCAACTTTTATAGACCTCTTTTATAGAATGATTAAATTTCTATTGATTAATTTCATTTCACAATTTTAAATATTCATTTCACATTGATTTTATATGTGTGAAATACACACAAAACTGACCTAGTGTGTGTTATATGCAATAGTGAGCCCCTATAAAACATCATTTTATTTTTATAATTATTTAGAAGGGTTAATTATAACACATACATTAAAAATACTAATATGAATAGTAATAAATAGATTTAATATATTATTTATAATATTTTCACATAAATAAAACATATTTATAATGAAAAGTAGAATTGTTTGGTAATGTCATTATATTTTTTAAAATATTATTTTCTTAAAGAAATTGATTTTTATGTCCTTCGGTGAAAAATAATAAAATTGATTTTAGACACTAATAAAAATTTAATTTTATAAAAAAAATAAAAATTTTAATTCATAATGTTCAAATTAGATTATGGTGATTTTCTTCTTCTTTTTTGAGAAACTTCATTTTCTGGTGAATACTAAAAATTACTGCAATTTAGTTAAAAACATCCCTTTCAGTTAGATAACAAATAGTGTTAAATTACATATTAAATTTATTTTTAATGAAAAAATAGATAAATTATGAATACATTAATCCAATTTAGGTAATATTAATCATTTATTATTAAAATTATATATAAAAACTTATTGAAATTTTGATTTTTTTTCATTTAAAAAGCTGTTTTCTTTCCATGTCCGTAGGATTAGCATTAAACCTAATTTTTCCACATCTGTGATTTTAGTTTTAAGAAATGTACATAAATAGTTTTAATAAGTATAAAATTTTTATACTAATAATATATAATCAATATTTGAAAAAAAAGATTAGTGATATTGGTTAAAATTAATCACAGTGATCGAGGTGTGGTTAAGATTAATTGAGGACTAAACCTCAATATAAAGGACCAAAATGACCTGAAAACTAGTCCAAAATTTCCTAGATAAAATTAATTTGACATTATCCTCTCTTGGTTCTAATTTTATGTATTAATGGGATATTATTAAATAGATGTTCCAAATCTAAAAGGTTAAGTAAATAAAAAGACAAAAAGTGGAATTTCTTTTCCATTAGCATTTAGAAAACATTGACATATGTAAAAAACATCATATTTTCGGTTATACATATCATTATAAAATATTAATTGGTTATTTTTATCATGATAATTATTCAAAAAAAATTAGAGATGATTTTTTTATTTAAAATGATTATGAAACGCCAACATAGTGGTTATTTAATTAATAAGTTACAAAATATAAATAATATTATAAATTTTAAAAGTCAAGTGAATTGACTATATTATTGTCCTTACATATTTTTTAATATTAATATATCATTTTAAAATTCAATGAAATTACTTTATTTGACTTCCAATATACTTTTTCAAATTAAAATTGAATAAATTAGGTCAAATTTGACATTTTTGTTGTTTTAAAATAAATTATCTTTCAATAAATGAATGAAAAATAATTAAAATACAATATTATAATGAGTGATTATTAAGGGTTAAAAAGTATTAAATATGGTCTATTAATATACCCATTTATCTTGTGTAATTAACATATTGACCAACAGATTGTAAAAAAAATTAGCACAACTCGAGTTTAAGAAGTGTTCTGCACGTCACATGCACTTGTTTTAAAAATTAATTTCCAAAACACATTAGATTTTTATTATTTTTATATTTTTTATAGTATTTATAATTCATTGTATTTGTATTCTATAATAAAAATCACCTTATTTTAATCTTTATTGATAAATTACATAGGTTATAAAACTAGATTCTTTAATAAAACCCAAAATAATAAAATGGAAGAATCATAAAAGTTAAGGAACCAAATTATTAAAATGAGCATATTTTTGTGTGTAGTATATTTTTTTCAACCATACATTCACATTAATCAATATTTTTCCACTTTTTTGGAATATCATTTAAAGGATATATCCCATTATTGAATACCTTTTAGTATTTACAAGAGTGAAACCCCCCCTCCACTATAAAAAAAGTACTCTACCTTTTATTCACATCTCTCAACCCACATAGTTTCTTCAAATTTCTACCCAATACACTAACCAACATCCCTAAATTCCTTCTATAATAATTCCATTGGTATAAAATCGGTCCAATATATCATTTTCGAAAAATCCAAAAGGAGTTAATCAATTAAGTGGCAACATCTTCTCTCAAGCTCCTTTATTTTAATTTTGTTCTCCACCCCTCCACTTAATTTACTACATTATAGTATAGAAACACTATTATCTACATTATACTAGTTTTTATTAATTCTATTGGTTCATCCTACACTTACACACACCTCCTTATAATGGGTAATGAACATATTATTTACATGTCTGCTGAACTACCGCCTCGTAAATGATAATTATTCATTTTTCTGTACCACCTCTCATAGTTGAAATTATGAGGGAAAATATATCTATATATGTTAAATATTTTTTAATATGTATTTAATAATATTTAATCCCTTTAAAACATATATATTTGTACTTTCCTTTTGGATTAAATACAATAATATCATTTGAGGAAGTGTGGACTATCACCCCCTCAAAGCGATGTGATTTGTTCAGACACTACATGGAATGTATTAAGAATGGGTTTTTTGAACTATATGATATATATGATCTAATAAGTTTACTGTAATAATTATATATATATATATATATAATTTTCAATTATCATATTCATTTCAATATGACAATAAAAACGGAAACAATGTTCATGTGTACGTACGACTTACCATCTCTATGAACAGTGTATTCCAATTCATACATCTATACAATATAGATTATTATAAGACAAATATAATGAATATAAATGATATTTATATCATTATTTATATTCTTTAAATCGTGATATATGTATGTTTCCAAAAATTTAACAAATTAAGAGACATGCAAAGAACCAAGTGAATATTACCTGAAGTGAAACCATAGCATATAATTGTTAACAAGCAAGTAATATAAAGTCATAATAAAACCATACAATGTCTTATATAAAAAATATGGTTTTTAATAGGTTTATAACAAAGTTAAATTTATTATTTAGGAGATTTTAATGAGTACTATGAGATTCAAGACACAAGGTCGTGGAATTTCATCTCACTTCTAATATCTCTAAGATACATTCCATGTTCACCACACATTTCTCTTGAATATACAACCCATAAATATATTCTTTCAATAGTATTATTAATTTTTCGGTTAATTTAAAATCCATTATATGATCTTACATTATGTGGTTTATGTTTTAATAGTTACCTAATCAGTAAGATAGTTTTCTCTCAATTTACCTTCCTTTAGACACATGCCATGTTATGCACCTATATCTTTATATGAGGGGTAAATATTATCTTATACATTTTATATTAATGAATCTCATTCATTTAATTATATTTTAAGATTAATTTAATTTAAATTAATTACATGTGGATTAGGGTTCAAATTTACTAAGAGATAAGTGTTTATTAAAATTATCTCATCACTTTTTGAGCTTATTCATGATTATTCTTCCATTGTTGAAATATTATAAACCATATCTGATGATCATTACTAAATTTTCTTCTCCTCTGGTTATTCAAGAAAAATTCATGTATTGGTACTATTTTTCTAATACTTATTAGTAAATATATTTAAGAATTTGTTTTTAATAAATCTTGACTTTTCCCACTATTTTGTCAAAATATGTGTTCCTTCAATTCCTTGTTTTCTAAAAAGGGTTTCCAAGAGTATTATAAAATTATCATAGAATAATTAAAATTGATTTTTCCCTTTTTTTCTATTACTAATGTTTTCAATGAATCATTCTCATAATTTACAAAAAAATGAGTTTTTTAACCATTCACAAAGTAAAAGGAATGTTCTTCTTACCTCATATGACATATATGGATTTACCCACCGTCATTTCAATGAATTTTCATTTTCATGTATAAAAGGTTATGTTTTCAATATTTTTTTAAAAAAAATTCATAACATTTTCACGTCTTACTTATGATTTTTCAAGTTATTTTCTATGAAAATTAATTTCAAATGGTTTTATAGATTAAAAATATTTTTTCCAAGAAGAAAGTAAATTTTTCATAAGAATCGTTTTTTGAAGGATATTTCCAAATTATTTTCCATATATGATGAAATCCCTTGATATTACAACTTCAATTTCTAAGAAATCACCTAAAGGTTATATTTATATTATTTCTCTAAATGGGTATGCTTAATTTCATGGTCTTTATGAAACCGATTTATACATTATAGGTTATATGTTTTTGAAATCCCTTTCCCTTTCATGGGTTATTATTTTGATGAAATTATTATGAAGTATCTATCTTTTTTCCATAGCTTATGATATGATTACTTGTTTAGGATGCCTATTTCATTTCATGGGTTAAGATTTTATTATTTATGATCTTGTGGAATATGTATTTATGATGTCATTATGATATTGGTGGGACTTAAATCTCCCTACAATTTATTAGGTAATGATTTATACCACATGATATAGACTAAGATGGTCTCGAAAATGATCGTTGACTAGTAATATGGACATGGGAGTGAACCATGACTACCAAGATGGTATGGGGAGTGAATTAATTCAATTAAGATAGAAATGTAAGTGAACTATGACTACCATGATGGTATGACGAGTGAAACCATACTACTAAATTAACATGGAAGCGATGCCTTGGGTACTATGGAAATTGTATAAAATGCTTCTATGTCTACCAGAGTTCCACATTTTATTCCTATTTTATGATTTTATGGCTTATTATCCTTATTTCCTTATGATTATTATCTTATGAAATGACATGCTTTATGTCCTGATTCATGTTTATGATCCTTGATATGCAGGGTATGATCTTATATTTTCTTGATAATGTTATCATACCATTATGTTTGTGATTATGCTTACATGTCTCCCTTTTTTTCCCTTACTGAGCATCTAAGCCCACCCCTTTCTAGGTTTCCTTCCACAAGGTTATGAAGTTATGTGTTATGTTTGACATTTATAAGAAGTTTTCTGGTGAAGAAGAACCCAGTGTGAGATTATGTAACTCATTTATATACCACAGTTTATATTTCCATCATTCTGAAGGCACTACACAAGTTTGATATATAGGCATCTATTTATATAATGTTTTATGTATTCCAAAAAAGTTATGTAATGTTAATATAGGAAAATAATGGGTTACTATTGTTGGTATCAGATTAATGTTTTAGTAAACCTTGGGATGCTAGGATAAGAAGACCATAGTGAGAACCCTATGTACATTTCTAACGATGCACTAAAGGATAAGTAAGGGTATAGAAAAATGAACTGGAATTTTGGAGAAGGATAGAGTTAGTGGTTTCCTAGAAATAAATCAATATCTAGATACTAAAAGTGGATGTGGCTCTGTTAAAAATTTACATAGGGGTAACAACTCTGACAAGATGTTTCGGGCCTGACTTGGTGTAATCTGGTACACAACAATGGGCCTTGATAGACACCAAGTTTGACCCTATCGGGGGATATTCTTTGTGATTTCACAGTCTCTTTATGAAACATCACAAAGGATTTAAATATAGGATGACTATGAAAAACCTAGGATAAACTTAAGGTTTCATATTTTAATGAAGTGGGAGCCATAATCCAGACATCCTATAATTAATTTTTAATGATTATATGGTATCCCATTCTGATAAATTTTTCTCACACCATGATTTTTTATTTTAGTTAATATAAATAATTAGAAGGATCATGGTTAAAAGGTGAAGAATCTATTTCCCAATTGAAAATCTAATAACGAGAATCAGGAAGGTGGTTTAAGTATTGGTTATACTTCTAAAGATAAAGAGACTAAAAATGACATGTGAAATGTATGTGTTGATATTCCAGTATTGTTTACAATGAAAATAATAATCGTGATTAGATTGAGGTTGAGGAACCTTAATACAAGATCAATATTTCATATTCTAGGAAAGATTTATTGAGGAATAAGTGTAAGAAACCTGGGTAATGGTGTCAGAATAATGTATGATGAATGAAGTATTTATGTTTTAGAATTCAGACATTATGTTATATGAATCACGAAATATATATGTGCTTTTAGTATAAGTTTTCTTTAATGATTGAAATGGGAATTTTTAATGGTGATTAATACATACAAAAGCGATTTCATAGAAATTTTATAGTTTTATTAAGGGAAGGTAACCATTAATTAATGGAAAAAATTGGGATAATCATGTTTGAAAAAAGATATGTTGGAACTGAATAATTAATTGGACAGTATGAATGACCCAGAAATTGATTAATTTTATGGTGGTCTATATAATTATGGATTAAGTTTAAAACTTCTTGTATTTAATCAATATGTCCAGTAATCCTTATAATGAGGAGTAATTAATGTTTTCTGAAGGGATTTATGGTAATTAAGGTTGTTACTATGTTTCAATGTAGTATACGATAGGGGAATTCACATGTTTCATAGGTGAAAACCAAGTGAAACATTATGATATGTGGGGATCAATATTAAGACTAATTCATGACTTTCTTTCTAAATAACTGAATTATTATATTTTATAAGGCTTATAAGGATAACCATTTATTGAATATTTTTGTTTAACTTGGCATGAACTCATTAAGATTAATGTGTTATCTCCCTATATGAGAATTTATACAGATTGGTTAACATGTTAAAACTACCTTTTGTTGGTGATAACAAATGAAAAATGTTTCAGGAATATCCTGGATATAGTTATCTATTAGTACTTTAGGAATGAAAAATTCACCTTCCTTTTTAGAGAAAGAGGTCGAGTGGACCAACTAACAACCAAGGGTGACATTTTATTGAAATCATGGAATAATATATTTTAATGAAAATTTTTCAACATTAGAAAAAGGATCTGCATGCTAGTAATGTTATCCTAGTACCTTTGTTTTGGATTAATCAAATGGTCCCTTAGATAATCCATGATTTAGGGATTTTTGATTAGTAGCTTTATCTTGACCAAGATCATTTTCACTCTCCTCCAGAACATGATAGTAATATTTATCTTCCATGTTCATGTTTTCAATGACCACGTATATTCTTCTATATTGAAACCCATCAATGTGTTCTCTGACTAACCAATTTGGTTCGAACATTATTTTTTAGTGATTGTTTAGTGTTAAATTTTACAATGTGGGTTTCTATTAAAGTAACTTAAATATTTTATACCATCAATAACATAGAAAATATTGAAGGAAGACTTAAATTTAAGGGGGTAGAATATAACACCTCCAATTTTGGGGACCTTTTTTTAATGAATTAATTTTCATTGATGTATTTTATTTCACAAATTCAAATATTCCTTTCACATTGAATTTACATGGATTTTGTACACACAACACCGACTTCATGTGTGTTATACCCGACATTGAGCTTATATAAAACCTCATTTTATTGTCATAATTTTTTAAATGATATAATTTTAACCTAGATGTTAAAATTAGTAATATGAATAGTAATAACTAGTTCTCATATATTATTTATAACGTTTTAAACAAATAAATAAATTTGATAATTAAATATATAACTTTTTCTAATGTATGTAGGTTTTTAAATAATATTTTTTTTATCGAAACTTCTTTTTATGTCCTTTTGTGAACTATAATAAAATTATTTTTAGACACTTAAATAAATTTGATAAAATAAACTAAATTTTTTAATTCATAATTTTTAAATTATCTTAGAGTGATTTTTTTTGGATGTTCCAAGAAACATCATTTTTGGGTGAATACTAATAATTACTCCAATTTAGTTAAAAACATTGTTTTCATTTAAATAATGAATAGTATAAAATTATATTTTAAATTGGTTATTAAAGTAAATTTAAATCAATTATGAATATAGTAATCCAACTTTGTTTATTAGAATAATTTTTAAATTGTAATTAGATTTAAGAAATTATTGAACTTTTAAATGTTTTAACTTTAAAAACTCACTTTATTTCCACGTCTACTAGATTACCGTTAAACCTAATTTTCCCACTTCTGTGATTGGAATTTTGAAAAATGGAAATAAATTGTTGTAATTAGTGTTATTTTTATTCTAATATGATCAAATTATTTTTTGACCAAAAATATTATTGAATGTGATTAAAATTAATCACAACGATTAAGGTATGATTAAGCTCAATTAAAGACTAAACCTGAGTCCTAAAGACCAAAATTACTGGGAAAAAAATAAAAAATCAATTGGATGCCCATAATTTGACCATATACCCTCTTGGATAAAATTTTATGGGTTATTGGGATATTATTTAATGTATGTGACCTATATTAAAGGTTTAGTAAGAAGAAAGACAAAAATGGATCTTTCCATACATTTAACATTTATAAAATTTTACAATTGTAAAAAATATCATATTTTACGTTATACATATCATTTTGATAGATAAATTTTTTATTTTTATCATAATAAATTATCAATAATTTTTATAGAATAATTAGTTACATAAAATTCTTATGAAACAACAACATAATGATTATTTAGTTTATAATTTACTAAAATAAAAAATACTCTAAATGTTTAAAGTGAAGTGAATTGATTGAATTATTCTCTTAAATTATTTGTAAATATTAATATTTCATTTAAAAAATACTTAAAATTAATTTATTTTAATTCAAATATTATTTTTATATTTTATAATGAAATTTATATAAATAATGTCAAAATTGACATTATTATTATTTTACAATAAATGATATATCAATAAATGATTTAAAAATACTAAAAATAATATATTTAGTCAAATAATTTTTAGGGGTTAAAAAATATTAAATATGTTCAATTAATGGACCAATTTCACTTTTATAATTAACATATTTACCCATATATTGTAAACCCATTATTATCACAGTCTTAGTTTAAGTAGTGTTTTGCGCGTCACATGCGCTTGTTCTATAAATTAATTACCACTACACATGAGATTTTTATTTTTTAAATGAGGTATCGTATTCTTCATTATGTGGATCTATATTTTATAATAAATATAACATTTTTTAATAATTATTTTTATATTAATTAGGTTTTAAAACTAGATTCTTTAATAAAAACCAAAATAATATAATTGAGGAATCTTAGAATTCAGGGATCTGAATTATTAAAATAAACATATTTTATTCGGGGTATATTTTATTAGAACATAATTTAAATTACACCAATATTTTTCCATTTTGTAGGAACATTAGATGGAGGATACCTCCAATTATTGAATACCTTTTGATATTTACAAGAGTGCCACTCCCTATCCCCTAGAAAAAGGCAAGCACTCTACCCCATATTCACACATCTCAAAAAAATTAGGTTCAAAAACTATCTGACCAATACATGTAAAAAAAATAATAAAACATCCTATAAGACTCCCCTTGGGTATAAATCAATACAAATAATCCTTATGGAAGAAAAAAAGGAGTTCCCCGATTAAGAGGCAACGTCTTCCCTCATGATCCTTTCTATTATTTTTATTCTCACCACCTCCATTTTATTTATTTCGTGCTTGTATAACAATACCAGAATTTACATTAAACTATTATGTTTTTATTCTATTGTTTTTACCTATAGTTATACCCAACTCCATCAAATTGGTAAATAATATACTATTTATGTGTGTAGTCAACTATCGTTTCGCAAAACGATGATTGTTCATTTTTTCTTACCGCCTATCATGTGGGAAATTATGTTGTAAATATGATTTATATATTTTATATTTTATATTTATTATATCATTAATATTATATAATACTTTTACAACACATTTCTTTATACTTTTCATTTAGTGTAAATACAATAATATCTTTTGAGGAAGTAAGGACTACCGCCCCCTCAAAGCATTGTGATTCATCCCTAAAGTACATAGAATATATTAAGGATGGGTTTAGTAAAATATATGATATATTTTATACAATAATTAAAATATAATAATGATATATATATTTATGTTTTCTTTACCTTGTTTCTTTCAATATGATAATAAAAACTGAAATAACATCCATGTGTACGTATGGCTTACCGTCTCCAAGAATAGTGTACTCCATTTCATACTTATATGTTATATAGATTATTATAAGGAATATATAATGAATATAAATTATATTTATATAATTATTTACATTCTACAAATCATTATATATGTATAATGATCAAATATGAAACATATTAAGACACATGCAAAGAACAAAGCAGATATTACCCAAAGTGAAGCCTTAACATACAATTATTAAAAATAGGGAATATAAAGTCACAATAATACCATATAAGGTATTAGATATAGAAATATGGTTATGTGATAGATTCATTAAAACATATATTCATTATAAAATAGGTTTGAATGAGTGATACGATAGTCATTACACAAGGTAAGGGAACTTCATCTCGCTGAATATATCTCTGAGATATATGTCAAATTCACTACTCTGTTCTCTTGAATATACCTCCCATGAAAGTATTATTTGATTATTATTCTTCAATTTATGGTTAATAACATATCCATTCTATTATCTCCCTTTCATGTGGTTTACATTTGAAAAGATACCATGTCGGTAATATAGTTTTGTCTCAATTTCCCTTTTTTGAGACACATGCCATGTTATGTACCTATATGATTATATGATGTGTACATACTACCTTATACATGTTATATAATGAATATAAATACTTTAATTATATTTCAACATTCCTTTAATTCCACTTTCTTACTTGGGGATTATGGTTCCATGTTACTAATTGATAAGATTTTATTGAAATAATCTCATTGATTTTCAATATTGTTTATGGTTATGCCTCCTTTTTTTGAAATATTATAATCCATATATCTTGAACAATCATGAATTTTCTTATACTCTAGTTATTAATGGTATAATAATGTGTCAATATTATTTAAATTAACATTTTTACATGAGATATTTAAGAATTTTTTTTAAGAAAGCCAAAATTTACCCACTCTTCTGTTAGAAATATGTGTTTTTTTAACACCATGTTTCCTAAAAAGGGTTTCCAAGAGTATTCATAAATTATAATATAATAAGTAAATGACTTTTTTCCCATTTTTTCTTTTACCAATGATTTCAATGAAGTATTCTTGCAATTTTTCTATAAAATAATTTTTCTAACAATTTCCCATGGAAAATGAATGTTCTTTCTACCTCATATGACATCTATGAATTTACCCACCATATTTTATATAAATATTCCTTTTCATGTTTAAAAGGTTAATTTTTAGAATTTTTTATAAAAAATTATATTTAAATTTTTTAAAACATTTTAAAGTATTATTTATAAGATTTAAAGATATTTTTTATCAAATTTATTTTCAAATGGTTTTATGCATAAAAAATACTTTTTAAAAGAATAAAATATATTATTCTCCAGAAATGTTTGTTGAAATATATTTAATTTGTTTTCCATCTATGATGGAATTATTTAGTGTTACTCAAGACTTTCTAGGAAATCATCTATAGGTTCAATTCATATTCTTTCTCTGAATGTTTTTTATTAATGTCATGGCCTTTATGAAACTTGTTTCTCTTTCACAGGTTATATGTCTATGAATTTTATTTCTCTTTCATGGTTTATGATTTTGATGAAATAATAATGGGACCTATATATTTTTCCAAAGGTTATGAAATGGATAAATTTTTATGATATAAAATACAATTCACAAGTGGTAGTTAGGGTTTGGCTTAGTGGTAAGCACCCCATAAGACTACATGAAAAATGGGAGTTCAAAACCCATTGGATGTAGGTTGTTGTAATAGTACTATAGAAACGATGGGTATTGTAGTGGCGTCATGACACTGTAGTGGTGTAAAAAAAATTTAGTAGCTGTGGGTAATGTGTGGGTATTGTAGTAGGAGGGTATTGTAGTAGTACTATTCAAATAATGGGCCTTGGGCTAAAAAATTTGGCCAACATGCCATATATTGGGCAACATGCGTACTGAGCCTTTGGGCTTTGTAATGGGTATCCCTCTACCTAGTTAAAAGTGGTCTTTTCTTTCTTTCGAAATAAATTATGCTTTGGCCCCATACATTAAAAAAAATTATTTCAATAGTTATGATATTATTATTTATGATCTTGAGGATCATGTACTTATGATTTCATTATGAGATGGATGGGACCTATATCTCCCTCTAATGCATTTGGTAAATATTTATATCTAATGAGATTGACTGATATGGTCTTGGGAATGATCCTAGACTACTAAGATGTCCATGGGAGTGATCCATAACTACTATGATGGTACGAGGAGTGTAATCAGTCTAGAAAGATGGACATGGGAGTAAACTGTGAATACGGAGATGGTATGGGGATTTAACCTATACTACTATAATGGTCTTGGTTGTGATGCCTTGGATACTATGATAATTATAGTATATGGTTATGTTTTTTCCACAATTCCATGTTTTATTACTATGTTATGATTTCATGGCTTATGTTATTTATTTTCTTATGATTCACGTCCTATGAAATGACTTGGTTTAAGTAATGATTCATCTTTCTTGTATTTTTATATGTAGGCTAAAGTCATTTATTTTCATGATAATGTTCTCATACCATTATTCTCTTGATTATGATTATGCATCTCCCTTGTTTACCTCTATTGGTCATCTGAGCTTACCCCTTTTTATGTTTCCTTCCCCCAGGTTATGAAGATATGTATTATGTTTGAGGTGTCTATGAATGTTCCTTGTCAAGAAGAACATATGTGAGATGATGTATCTCATTTATGTACGAGTTTTAATGTTTCCATGTTTTCAAATGAACTAGACTAGTATGTTCTATGAGAATCTATTTGTATAATGTTTTTATTATTCCACAAAAGTTATGAAATTTTAATACATGAAAAGTGATGGTCTCTATATAGACCAGAAACATTAGTGATGACTAGAAATTTTACTCTATTGATAGAATGATTTTCATACCAGCATTTGAACTCATGGCCTCTTTTCACATTGGGGTTATGTTTCTCATTGGTCCACAAAATAACATTTCCCATAACAAGAAGATGTAGTTAGGTCCTTATCGCATGATGTTAGACTACAGAGGAATCATATTCTCACCGAAGATCCAGCACACAAGACATAGATTTGTGTGAGAGAAAAATGAACTACCCCCAATTACGTATGTGTCATACCTACATAGGGAACTAGTTCAGAACTATGTATGGATTCATTCATGTTATCACATGATACATAGCAATGCCCAGGTTCATTATCATTGGTCTAGACCCATCATCAACTTATCATATATATTAATAAACATTCAACATTGTGATTATGGACTCTGTGCAATATTTATTGAGAGTTTGTGAATAAAAGGATCTCCCTAGACCTCCCTTTAAATAACATCTTTTTTTATTATCCATACAATCCCCATTAAGACATTTTCATCCTATCATTGTTAAGCCTATATATAGATAAATTGTAGTACTATTCGAGGGAAAACCATAGAATGCATCATGCGATACATTATGGGGTAAATTAATGATGAAAATATTCATAAAAAGAGGATAACTTGTTTCCATAACACGTTTCATAAAATTAGATGTCTCATGACAGTTGTGGGATGCCACATGTCACAAATGTGAGGTTTTAATGTACTAGACAAGAAGGGCATTGCTAGTGGCCTTTGTCATCCACCATGTCATGTTAAAGAAATATTTTTGGCTTGATTATCATTTTTATAAGATACACAGTGATTCTTAAATCTTACATCCTAGCCCAACCACCGCCCAAAAAAATTTTAAAAGTAAACAATTCCACCCCCCTATGCATGGGTCAGACCTATAAAGGGAGATATCATTTCAGAACTACATGTCTCTTGATTCCTATTGTCGCGATATATGTATTGATTTCTAGATTTATACTCTTAGGACTTGTTTCAATGATGATCCATTCATGTTGAGTGAAACATATCCTTACAACATGACATTAAATTGGACAATTCGTCATGAACTTTGTGTGTCTTGATTATCATTATAAGGAGATACACAGTGACGCTTAGACTCAATGTTCTTGGACCATCCACAAAATACAAGAAAAATTACCGTACAATCTGCATGGGTCAGACATACACATATAATTATTATTTAGAACTATGTGTTGCTTTAGTATCATTTTAATGGGATATTATGTGATACCTGAATGATATATCCTAGGCCCAACTACAAAATATCAGAAATTCCCCTTCTCAAATGAGTCAAATCTATATAGGGAAAAAATTTCAAGAACTATGTGTGGATTTATTCTCATTTTAACAAGATATGTTTTGAATCATATAATTCATGTCATTGACCTAGACATAGGGTAACAATAGTCAAATGTGGCTATAACCTGTATAAAAACAACGATCTATCAAGGTGATCTTAAATGTAGACATCTGGGCCCAATAAAAAATATAGGAAAAATGATCCCCCAGACTACTTATATGTTAGACATATATATACAATTACCATTCAAAAATACATTTGTCTTGATTCTCATTCTAATGGGATATGTCCTAACACATGATTGGTATGCCCTAGGCTGAGACAAAAAATATGGGAAATTCCCTCTTCTACACATGAGTTAAATCTATAAAAGAAAATGTGTTTAATAAATATGTGTGTATTGATAAAAATTTTAATGAGATATATAGTGACACCTACAATTCATGTCCTTGTCCCAACTATAGCGTAATGAGAGGAAAATATTCCTATATCCTATTTACAATCAAATAACTTTACAGTAGATCTTAAATTTGGACCCCTCAATCAAGGATCTATAGAATAAATAGAAATGTACCCTACCACATATTTTTTAGATATATGTTGGCAGATTCCCAATCCATGGAAAGTGGTAGTTTGAATTTATGTACAGAAACACAATACTTCCACTGACAATTCTTTGTGTCTCGTGCAATATCAGATCTTCACAATATTCATACAACCATTGGAAATGGAGGCTTAATGTCCTAAGGACATCATTTTTTTACTATGACCAATATGCCAATGATGGATCTGAATAAGTCTCTAACACAAATGGAATGTCAAAAAAAGGAAAAATTGCCACCTAGAGAGCTACTTCTATCTTAATAATCCCTTGTGGATTTTCCCCTATATCATTTCTCATGATCTAGGAACCATTGGAAGCATTATTTACATTTTTCACCCTCCTCAAATTTATGGCATATAAGAAAATCCAAACATGATAAGCCTTTTATTAAAAATCCTTTATAAGAAATACATTCCAAGCCCTATGACCAAAAGCTATAGTACATAATATCAGCCCAGTCACATGATGTTAAAAGATAAGACGATATATTTAGAACATGATGTTAAAATATAGCCTTACCATGTGTGTTAAGCATAGGATAACAAGGGTAGCCAGCTCGCGAACCCTCCTACCATGAGCACTAGATGCCACCCACAATTAAATACACTAAATGCTTAAATATAATTCATGGTGTTTAATGGATACCTTTTTTGCGTAGGTTAACCCTCATCCATATTTAATGAAATTAAATTGCATGGTTGGTTTCCCTCTTACATGAAATTAAAATTATTAAACTCAGTATGAGCTAAGCCCTATTAACACAGGATACATAGTGACACTTGAATATTTTAATTTTGTTGTAGTCATAAAACAAAAATTTGATCCCCTCTTCCTGTGTATGAGTCTGACCTACATAGAATAATTTCATACATGAGCTATGTATGTCCCAATTCATGAATTGGTGAGATATGTTGTGACACCCGGATCATATATCCTAGTTTGGAGAAACCCAAAATAATAATCTCACTCTTCTATGCATGATCTAGATCTGCATAAGAGGGTACAATAAGAATCTCACTCCAATTATGCACTACTATTCAATGGAAAAAGTAATTTCCCCAGAAAATTGTTTGATTGATGTGTGGAAATCCATTCTAGGACTATGTATGGTTTGATTCTAACTTTGAGAAGATTCATAGTGACTTCCGACCCCAATTTCTTAAGACTAGCCATAAGAAAATTACCCCTTCTTGCATATGGGCCAAACCTATGTAATGAAAATGTTGATACCCATTCTCAAGAAATTTTTACATGAAATACTAATTTTGGTATTCAAAAACTTTCTTTTAACAAACCAAATGTTGTGTTTCGGGATGTTGAAATCTTCATAAAACTCCTGGTCCATCAGAAAATGAAGGTAAATATTATAATGACACCTTTATTTGACTATGCAAAATATTCCCATGTTGGCTCTGCATAAGTTACCCACAAAAAAGTACTGTCAATCATAATAAAATTCCACATTGAGAGAGGAATATTATATTTATGTATTCCCCAATGATGTTTTTCCCATATCATTCCTCGGATTTAGAAATCCTCATATTCTAGCATACAACCATTACCTTTAACCATGAAAATCATAGAATATTCCCAGAAATGCTTTCATAAAAAGGAAAACTTCTCATCCCATGGTCAAGGTTATCTGTACTAAAATTGTATCCCTTGAGTTTCCATCTCCATAATAGGTTATAATTCATGGTCAGTGTACATTACATACGACATGAATCTCTCTGATCCTTGATCTAGTAACATAAAATTAAATTAAATAATGATCCAAACATCCGTTATAGAATCCAAATTCTTATAGAAGTGTTTTTTCAATCCGGGAACATTCCTATATAGATTCCACCATCATTTTCAAACATCATTCCCATGAAAATTTACCTATATTGGTCTTTAAAAATCAAAATTCCCCAAACCTTCATGGTCATCAGAGATGGAGGGTCAGTGTCTCAAGGAAACATTTGATTGGATCTACGTAATATTCTCTATTTTTCTCTATATAAGTCACAAAAAAACACTTTTCAACCAAATGATAATTCATCCCCCGGAGAGGCATCTTCTATCTTCGTACAACCCAAAACACATCATGGTGGAAACTATTTTTTTCGTTACTCCTCTCATCCTTTTCTCGTGTCATTTATTAGATTAAAGAAGTAAAAAATTATGGTCTGAATGAAAATTACTCATTCATGTCAAAAAACTAATGGAACAATCTCAGCTAGATAGCCATGTTGGGGTTCATCAACCAATAATTCGTAGTCAAAGCAGTTCTACCAAAAAAAATTAGTTTCATTAGACTCATTTGAAAGACCATAAACTATGCACAAAATGTGACAAAGTGATCACTAGGTTAAAAAATAATATAGGGAACCCTAAATACCAGTCGAGTCCCATCTTGATAAACCTATGTTTTTTCAGGGTTTTGGATGAAAACAAGAAATCAAAAAAGGGAGAAAAAACTAGTTATGTACTAAACCCACAAAGGAAGTCCTATGAAAAAATAAATTTAGACAAACTAATACTGCACCTAAATGAACATAGGAAAAAACTTGTCTGATAACCTAAAAGAAATAATGTTTGTAGGGTTTTCCATGAAACCTTTTTCAATATTGAAAACAATTCCCACATGGTATCTTGGATCAAGAATATGTTAGATCATTTTGTGATCATTCACCCAATTAAGATTAATTTGGAATCTTCATTATGATTGATATTGTTATCCAGTGATAAAATCAATAAGTTCATCAAAGATATTATCTATCAAATTACCTTACAAGTTCTAATGGATTGTAACAATAGCTATGATAAAAGATAAGGTTATATGAAAAATATATTATCATTAATGAGAGTGGATTATTATCCACAATTTGGAGCCTATTTGTATAACAAGGAAATTTTCATTACAGGGCTTGCCATGTGAATTAAAAAAGTTGCAATAGTTCCTAATCAGAATACTCTATGTCTTGGTGGATCATGGAAAAGGTAGTGGTATTAACATTATCACCCACCCATAGTTCATCCACCCTCCCAGTTTCAAAGGATCTGGCCTTATCAGCCCCATCCACTAACCACTACTCATTATCAACAGCCACATTAGTACAATCCTATTCATGATTAAGCCACTCTATTTCCTGACCAAGAAACTCCATCTCCTTATGAATCCTTTATGTCGAGTTTCATTACATTGCAACTTCACCTTTCCTCCCTCTAGCAGTCCTAGAATGATCAAAATCCTCATTAAGAAGAATATTTGTGGTTGTGGTAAGGTGGTCCATGGAATCTGCGGTTCAAATATGAGAATGGAGGATCCTAAATTCATCCAAATTAGATGTCACATGTTTTTACATGTAATTGATTTCCTGATAATCAAACCCCCTATACACAAATAATGGAAACTATAAATGTTATTTTTCCACTTTAATTGGAATGTTTTATAGTGGTTCGAAGAAATCAACTTCAAGATATCTTTAATTATGTTTTATGGGAAACAGGAACATCATATGAGGACTCTTGTTCAATCTTAGAATCAATCCTATATAGAGGAATACATATGGGGATAATTTATATAAGATAGATTCTTGACCTAGCATCCTCAGAATTATTAGATTCTATAAAAGCTAACTTTAATGTAATGTCAGAAGGTTGTGATGGTAAAGTAGCATTTGCGGCCAGAGAAGCATGTAGCAGTAATCTAATATCTAGATGGTTAAAATAAAAAATACCTAAGAAACAATGGGTAATAAAGTGGTTGGGAAAATGGGTAACTCGTCTTCATTAGCCAAAACATGGACCTCCCGGACAACCATCGTTCCATCACCTCTAAAAATAGATAATGCATCCTCCATCCACCAGTTTTCTTCGGGTTCTTCCAAATAAACCCATGGTTCAAGATCATGAACTTCCAGGTCTGTGGGATCCAAAGATATATCATAGATATTGTGATTTATAGAATAAAAATAATGTAATGATGAGAAATAGTCTACTCTGAATCCCCTTCAGTATGAGCTATTTCTACTTCCACCATGATGCATTCCATATGAACATGTTTAACATGTTAAACCTAATCTTCAAACCTTGAAGGATATCCCCCTGCTGTTAATGGGGTTGTATTATAATGAATATATTCCCACCTAGGTCTTGTGATCACCCTAATGGCCTCAATTGGAATGGTTCCCTATCTGGTTTGGAAATAACCACCAGTGGTATGACATTTTTCTCTAGGTAATAAGGGGTAAGAGGACCCTGAATGGGTTGTGCCTATTGGCTCACTAGATCTGTACCAATTGACGTAAAAAATAATTAACCATAATATAAAAATACATAATGTATGGGTGATGTAAAGAGATGTAATATCCACATGTCATCCAATTTCAGAGGCGTATCATCAGCTTTCATGCCTTTTGATTCTTCGTGTAGTGCCATGGAGATGATCCTACAAGATCTTCATGAATTTCCTCCATATACTCTATCACCTTGGGATAACCTTCTTTGGTAGCTCTTACATCCGCATTCTCATTATCCTCAATTGTGGTACACCTTGGGGTGTACTCTGGGGAAGGAATAGGTTCAAAAATCTCTTGAGGCCCTTATAAATAGAAGGATTATAGGCACAATGTCATGGAAATAATAAGGAGATGAGTCAGTAAAAACAACCATATTTCCTCTTCATCAGTGCCATATCACCCCATTATTATTCTCACTATCTCATATATTTTGTAGAACCAATAAATTTTATTATTTTATAAGTGATGGAAGGTGCCTATCTTCCTAATATATTACCACTTCATGTGGGTCTTCTCAAGAATAGAGTTACATGGTATTATTAATCTTCCCAAATCCCACATGATCATGGTTCTCTACATAGTTTGTTTCCTAGATTTATTTATTAGATTTTCTTGTTCTCAAGGTATCCCATACTCTTCAAGCCTTAGAAAGGTTGTCTTCATATGAATGGATAATGTCTGGAGATCCACCCTAAGCAGTGGGGTTGTTTCTAGTAGTCACAATTGATTACTCGTTGGATCAGATACCCTAGAACCCTTTGTGGTTGGGCGCTTATAAGGCCAATAATGTCAATGAGTTATCTCCACAACCCTATTTGTAGTACTGAGACTTCATTATCATCCCCAAAGGCATGAATTTTATCTTATTCATCGTTATAGACCTCATACATTACCAATGAGGGAACATTATAGGATTATCTATATTGGATATATCGGGAGCCGACTGGGGCATCAAGATATTGAAGATAAGAATACACTCTCTTAGAGTCATCAATATACGAGATAATGGTAGGTGCAGACATGAATGTATAACCATTCAATGAAACCTCCTTATCCTATGAAAAATTTCACATGGTGTGAGATGAATGGGAAGTCCTAAAATAACACCATTATCTCTTGGAAAATGGAAAGGTAGAATGAGAATTTATGGATGATTTACCTTGGGAATCAACACCAATAGCCTAAGGATTCAAACCTTTAGTTATCAAAATATTCCATGGTGGTTCCAAAAAAAGTTATTTTCATGTATGGTTATCAATACTGGAATAACTAACAGTTTACCTTTAATACCCTATATCATTGGGCTCCAGTTGACCCCTAGAAAAAGGGACCAGTTTTACATGTTGATCTTCAGGGTATGATCAGTTCTAGGCCTTGGAATATGATTTTTAATGTGATGTCTGAAATCCCACAGAAGGTGGAAGAAAAATATAAAATTATGTTCCCTCCAGAGTCAACATCAACCAGAGCTTCCAAGATATCATTAAGTGTTTCTTATAGAGAACATTGTTGAATGGGTGGAAGACACCTCATTTGAACACAGTTAAATTTTATCAGAAATCAGAAGTGTGAATAACCATCTCATATAATCTCTATTTCAATCCTAGAATCCTAGATTCCAACTCTCAATGAAATAAAATATCATCTTTTGAAATTTTCCCTAGATCCATCATTTACCAAGGCATTTAATGGGGGGGCATAATAAGAATAAGTAAAACAATCGTGATATTTGAGAAAATAAATTTTTCTTTTATCTATCCAATATGATGGGATTACCCTACTTATGATTTGAAGATATTGATGAAAAGTATCGTATTCTATCTATATACTATTGATAAATTTGTGAACTCCCATATTGTATGCAGCCCATTTCTAGATAACTTGTAATGGGCCAACATGGTAGTAGGGTGGCATCCTCTCCCTGAATCATCCCAAAAAATACTAACTAATTTCTAGCACTAGGATGAAAAGATTAATACAACTGCCTGTGGAAAATCGATCCACTATTATTATTTTTATGACTCTCACCTAAGTACCATATTTGTAGATCAATAGCAAATAGCCACTCAGAATAATGGAAGGAAAATATGCTAGTCACAATAGCTCGTTGACGTTGGTGATGACCGTACAGACCAAAATATTAAATAGACCCTCATTATGAGTGGGAAAATAGACACCAACAAATATTTAGGTCTCAAGAGTGTGGAATTTAATTAGACTAATTGTTAAAGGCTCTTTCCACTTAGAATAAAATAGGAGTTAATTTAATCAGTAAATCAGATGTCCGACTTCTAGTGAGGATCACACTTCAATAGATCATTTTCACTGTCAATAAGTTTATTATGAAGAGGGGGGCAGGGGTCCTATATAAGTCATACCAAGATGAAGTGGTGGAAAAATATTCATCATCCATATCACTGATGAAAGGTTCCCTCAAAATCAAATGGGCATCCCATATACTGATTCTAACTTCCCCGTGCTTAATGTGAAAGATATTATTGTCTGGGGTCCATATGATAAGTAGTTGTGTGATAATATTATCATTAAATTAAGGGTATAAATATGATACCTAGAATGCCTCATACATACCCAAATCCTTCAACTCCATCTTAAATTCCTCACATGTTTGCAGACCCAAAAAGGCCACACCCAGTTCTAGAAAAATGAGCTCCCAGGGTGAATGTCCCATTTTTATGACAACTCTTGCTACTCTCTTAATATGACCTTTTCCTAAATGATGTAATAGGAAATTGTGTATTTATATAGTTCCTTCAAAACTCTTTCTAGTGACTACAGAGTGAAATTCATAAGAAACACAATAATGTGGTATTCCCGAATGAATGACCCCTTCAATGAAATATTTGTGTAGGTAATATTGTTATTGTTTATTATATGGGTTGTAGGATGATTTAATGAATGTGATTCCTAGATTTCAACATCTAATATAAGAAAAAAACCATAAAGATTCATCATATCTATGATCAGATACACTTTTTATCCTATGGAATCAAGTCTCATTGGGAATTGATGGGGAGGGGTTAATGGTGATCTTGGCATTATTTTTGATAGAACTAACAATGGATTGCCTCCTCCCATCAGAAACATAGAACATAAAATCAACAGTAGAAATTTATTGTGAAGGGTACACCCTATTTTCTATAGTAAAATCAATAATTAAAAATGGTTATTCTACATAAAAATGGTAAATTATAAAGAATCATGAACTTTCATCAAATAGATACTTGCCCTGTGAAGCACTGGCCAGCGGAGCACTGGTCTACAAAGCTCAGTCTACGAAGAACCTAATTTATATGAAAAAAATGAATATAAATGTTCTTGTGAAACCACCAATGAATATTCTGAAAATTAAAAGCAACATTAATGGGAGACAAAATTTGTGTTTTGAGAAAATCCATCTGCAAATTTGAAATTATACAAGGTAGTCGTTGTTAATCGAGAGTTTGGGGAGGGTTCAAAGAGTTCAGGGAGAGCTTGTTCATAGATAGAATCAGAAAAGTAAAATTGATACTAGACATTATTTATAGGTTTTCCCCCTAATGGGTCAACATGAATATTTATAATCAGTTTAAAACATGCCCAATTTCTACATTGGAACAACTTCCTCTTCATCAAAATCAAACCCCATCCTTATGGGGGGGGGATTTCATGTGTCATACAAACCATGAATACAACAAGAAATTAATTCCACTAATTTTGTGATGGGATAAAAAACAGAATAAAGGGTTTGAAGAAATTTTTTAATGTTAGTGAATTTGCAAAGGAAGACTTGGCTCTGTGTAGTAAAAATCATTACACAGTTCGCCGCTTTTCATTGTGTTCTGCCACTCAGTGAAACACCCCATGAACAGAATTTCTCACAGGGTTAGATGTTATGTCTAACACCCAAAAATGAAACCAAATCTTTTTTTGGAAGGAATTTTATTTCTACAACCTCGAATGACCATCCTGAAAAATAAATAAATCATTTTCGGGCACAAACAGTCTTATCACTACCTCATGAATGAAAAAATTCATGGGATCACACATCTTTTCTAGGATCCTAGAAATACACAATGAGGATGACAAAATACCCCAGTACTCAATTCCAAAATCCCTATATAGAAGAACCATGATTGAACCTAAGAGAGGTATGTGGAAAAAAATATCGGAGATGCGGATGAAACATTGAATAATGTTGAGATAACCACCATTCCAAACTTGGTAAACCCACCACATAGCATTAAGGAATAAAAGTATTTCACATTGCTCTCTAAGAACATTAATATTATTCAAAGATCCTATCTCATGGATCATATGCCAATGGAACCATTGCATACCATCACCACTCATAACAAAAATCTATTCATAGGGATCCCTACCCTGCATAGATAAGTTCTCGGAAGATGGATCTTGACCCCACATAGCAACACACTATGTGGATAGAATCCTCAACCATATAGAAACATGATATATATATGGAACATCATCCTACATTTGAAAAAGATATGAATAATGGAGAATCCAATGGTTTTATAATCCCAATCTCCCATCAATTATCTGCATCGTACCATCGGTCCCTACTTAGGCCCCTCTACAAACATGTCTAATAGCATTAATCCAAGGCCTCTTCAATGGAACATGACATGTTTTATCCGATCATCAATCACATTGGTTTTCCCTCTTGTGTATACATTCCCATGGTAGGAGGAGAAATGTTTGTAGCCTTAGTGATAAGGTGGACCCTAGAATTGTCTTCAAGTCAATATTCCAATAGTAATGAGTTTCCTGACCATGGTGGTCTGTGCGACAATTGAGGTGCTGTTGTGAACCTTAACATTATATGGATTTAGGGGAACCTTAATAATCTCTCTTCGATGAGGGATGGTGTTAAATACTACTCTATTCCCCAAGAATAATCAGGTTTTCCCTCCTGGAGAAAACCCATATTATTTTTTGTGGGAGGTGTCACTATTTCTCCTCTTCACCAGCCCTGGGTACAAAGATGGGAGGATAAAGAAATCAAATACCACTCTCTACATTTAGGTCTATGCGGTGAGAGAAATATAAGAGATGGTAATCAGAGATATTTCTCTTATTCTGACATTGGTATTTTAAAAACTATCCATTAGCAAAAAAATTATATCATCCCACATTTTTATCACATAAACTTTCATTACATTTTACAAAACTGAGGATTTTTAAGGTTTAGTGTATTGGAAACTAGGAACTTAAAACATGAAAACATAAAACATTCTTCTAAAACACTTGAAAGATTCTCCTTATGTTCATCCAAGGTTCATTACTGCATCTCATAACCTGGGGACATACATCAAAAGAAAGGGTGAGCAGAAGGCCCAGTAAGGGAAACAAGGGAAACATTTAACATGTGAACTTGAGATACATCAATAAAGTCATGAAATTAACTTTAAGGCATGATAATGAAATCATGAGTCATATCATAATAAAAATAACGTATTTCATAACGTGAAGATGTGGCTACAACATTTAATATTGACAATCATTTCGTTTCACCAAGGTCCATCCCCAAGGTGTCATTAGAAAGTACCAAGGTTATTCACCAAGGTATCCGTCTATAAGGTCATCTCTAGAGATTAAGTCCATACCCAATGCATTGGAGAGCTATCTGGGCGCACCCTTGACATGTATTTATTATCATGTGAGCCATATATATCATCATAAATCATTTCATAAACAACCCATATAGAAAAAAAAGAATGGGTTTCATTTCATAATCATAACGTTTAAAAACTGCATTAAAGACATGATCTTTACGTCACTTTAAACCCACAGAAAGGGGGAGAGGGTCTCATGTATGTAAATACCATAATTTAAAATAGAAAAACTTGGTATATATGTTAATATACCTATAGAAGATATATCTTTGAGTATTCACTTAACAAAATAAAATAACTTTTTAAAAAGAGAGAGACATTTTGAGACGGAAATTCTACAGCATAACGACTATGTTTCGGGGTTTTAGAAAACATTGAAAAGAGAGGGGACATCAGTAAAAAATTCATAAATGACCCATAAAACAGTATAGGGACCAAATATTAAGGATATATGAACATGGTAATGAAATTTGAAGGACGTACCATTTGAAATGAAAAACATGGAAGGAAGACAAAAATTAGATTTCTCTTATGAAAATTCGGCAGCTAACGACGTCACTTAAACTTCAAACAAAAATGAATTGACGTGATAAAATAGGGTCTCTCATCATATGAACATAAAAGATCAGTATTATAGATATAGATATCACACCCCAACATAATAAAAAGGAACTTGAAATAATTGACATGAAAATAGATCTTGAAAACGAGAAGGGTGAAAGAACCCCTTAAAAATTCGGCAGGCTGAAAACGTCACTTAAACATCAACAAAAATGAATTTAAGAGATCAAATAGGGTCTCTCATAATATGAATATAAGTGTTCAGTATGATAGATATAGAGATCGTACCCCCAACATAAAAAGGAACTTGAAAGACTTGACATGAAAGTAGAACTTTGAAAAAGAGAAGGGTGAAAGAATCCCCTTAAAAATTTAGCAGCCTAACGGCGCCACTTAAACATTCTTAAAACGAATTGATGAGAATAATAGGGGGGTCTCTCATCATATGAAAATGAAAAGGGAAGTAAGATGAATATAAAATAACACCCTCCAACATAATAACATGGAGCATAAAGGAAATGACAAAAAAGAGATTACTTGAAAAGAAAGAGGGAGGTCAGATCCCTTATCTTAAACGTAACTCTTAAAACTCAAAGGTTTGGACCTTGAGGGATTGGGGGAACCTTGGGATGACTCATTGGGAAGTAAGGAGACCAGAACATCGTTGAGGATGATTTTGGAGTCGAATAGATGAGAGCATGGCTTGGTATTTATAGGGAAAGTGAGGGAACAAGGCATTAATGGCCAAGGGACACCTCATTGGTGGTTTTGAAAAAAACATGGGCATTCCCATGGTATTTTCCCTTGGTATTGGCCAATTGGGACACCTCATACCTTATATTACTATTCATAAGTCGACCATATTGATTACATACTTAATACGTCATTTAATGATGCCATTAAACAGCCGTAACTTAAAAACTGTATCTTCACTATTCATCGAAAATTCAACTTTCTCAGAAAAATTCCAAAATTTCACCTTAACCAAATATCGATGCTCTAATTTCAAAAATGAACTCCATTTTATAAAAAAAATTTCTAAATATTTTTAATTTAATTTTTAAATAAATACACTATTCACCAAAAATTCATTTTTTTTCAAAAAAATCCCCAAATTTTACCTTAACATAATATCGACGCTCTGAGTTCAAAAATGAAATTCATTTTATAAAAATAATGTTCTAAATAATTTTAATTTAATTTTTAATTAAAAAACACTATTCACCCAAAAAAACTAATACTTGATTAATAATTTATTAAACTGTTATTTAACCATTTTATTGAATCACATTACTTAATCAAGGTTCCTAGATTATATAAATGCTTTATTTAAGTGAGATTACTAATCGATTTGGTCACATTACTAATCCTAAGCATAAAATCACTATTCATAATTTACTATTCATCAAAAATTAAGTTGATCTTATTAGACTCTAAATTTCGTACTGAACATAATTGTAGAAGACCATTTTTCGAAAATCATTACACATTTTTAATTATATAAGGTTTACATAAACATTTTTAAAATATCATTTTTCTAAAATTCATCCAAAATATGCATACTATATTTATCCGGACATTTGAAAATTCATAAACTTCCTCATAAGAAGAAATCAAAATTTTTATTTAAAACCAAGGATTACACAAGGCTGTTATGGTCTCCTTACATAGCCACTTATCACACCAGCATAGGACCTAAGTGCAAGGAGTGCTAAGGTGAGAGAATCTGAGGGAGGCTCGGCCAACATCGCACGAGTAGTAATTTCAATCAGTTTGAACTTCTCGCGAAGGTGATTCCGTTCTAGCTTCATATGATGAAGTTCGGCTTGGGTTTGGTCCAGAGGAAAGCCCATTGGTGCTACCTCCTTCCCAAGTTCTATTATATGGGCTTCGATCGGTCCAAGACTACTGGGTAAGGCTATCAAATCATCTTTCTATATTAATTAGCCAACATCACTTGTATTTAGAGACAAATATCGAAATGTTTAGTTTCCAGTGGTCATATTGACTAATGGTCATATAACAGTGAAAACCCAATAGTCACATTTTAATTATACTCATGTTATTCAATGAAACAGTTCTGTTGAGTATAAAAAAAATAAAATAACACACAAAATTAGGAAACAAGATTTATTCAAAATTTCGGGTCGTTACAATTTTCCCCCCTTAAGAAATTGCGTCCTTGTAATTTTTAGAAAAAAGGGTTTTGAAATTTCATTGAAAGTCCCACACCGAAAAATGAGTCAGTAAAACTATTACTTTAATATAAAGAAAGGGAAGTAAAAAGGTCACCCGAGTTAACCCATACTAGGATTCCATGTAGGAAAACATGGACATGGAGGAAAAAAAAAGGGTCACGTTCTAAGGGAGAGTCATAGAAAACATGATTAGGAGAAAGCTAACAACAAGAAAATCAGAAACTTATGATGGGTCAAATGGTATTTGATTACCTAGTAGGAAGCATTAACAGACAACGTTTTTGTTTTATGTTCCTTTTCATTGTTTTGAGGAATTCATTTACAACATAGAATAAAACACAGGGAAATATACCTACATTCAAGTAGAGTTTTATCCTTTAATAAGTTTCTACCAAAACTAATCTTTTCCCCAAATGATGAGCATTCAAAACTACTTGGTCTCATCAAAGCACAAGAATCATCTTCTAGAGAATCACATAATCCACCAAGGATTAACTATTTATTTCTTCTCTTATCCTAAAAATAGAAAGGTTAAGATAAAACAACTCTTCAAAAAGAACGAATCCCATAGGAAGGTAAACTTCTTTAAATCTTCAAAATTCCACGGTACTACCCAATGTTCATCATAGACCATTCCATTTTTAACTGTCCTTAAAATTCCTCAAAATAAACCAAACTAAATTTGAAACCCAAATACAAGAAGGATTTTTTAACATAGTCTTCCAAAATAAACTTCATCAATCATTTCCAAACAACATCAACCACTCCTAACATCTTATAAAAAGAGTAGCTAACCTAAACATATTTTCCCCAAGATAAGTTAATCATTTCCATAAGTAACCTAAATTACTATAAGTCCTCCTTAAATTCATCGATTTTTCAAAATATAATTCAACCTTTACTCCTAAATTAAAATACTATAGTAATATATTTACCTCGATCAAATAGGGTTCCCAAAATATTGAACGTCTTCCAAAATAATAATCATATTTTAATCCACTAATCACTTTTTTTAAGAAGAACAGCTTCACTACATAAACATGTAGTACATAACAATAGATGTTTTCCTTAATGATATAAATTCATCTTATGTAGTGACTTGATGATCATTGAAAACATAAAAGATGTGCTCATATAGAACGAACTAAAATACAACATGACAAAGACAATTATTGCGAAGAAGTTACATGTAGTTCAATCATCATGATCCATCTTAGCATATGACTTGCATTATTCCCTTGTCCTATAAGATTGTTGATGCTCATCATGCTTCTCACCCATTCCAAGAGAGCATTGCCTTGGATAATGTCTAACTTCTCCACATTTATGACATCGAAAATTATATGGTATATTAAATCGAACCTTATCTACATTCATCACATTATCCATTTTTTTAAAGAAATTGGCTACTTTATGCCCTATCTTCTTACACTCAAAACATCTCCTGGTTCCTTTGTGACATTCTCCTTGGTGCCTCTTCCCACACTTTTTGCAAAAAAAAAATTGGGTCTTATTTCCCATATCAACTTTATCAGATGAACATCCTCGAGAATTTTCCTTCTTCTTCCTTGATGAATTTGGGCATTCAACTAGGTACCAATTATAAATTGTGATTTTTGATAGCTGGTTTGGCATAATCACAATATGTTCAACTTGATCTCTCATCATCTCTGTCATATTAATAGGGAAATCGTCACATCTCCTATAACATTGGTTGTTGGGACATGCTCTTCCATTTCCCTCCATTAACTAAGAAAATAACGTATAATTAGGGGGCTTAAATACTTAGTCAATAATCCCGAAAAAGAAACTTTATGCATAAAAGGATAAACTTGTAGAATAAATGTATATCCTAACTTGTGAACCCCTAGGTTCTAATCTAGGTTATTCTTGAGCATATATTCTTATGGGAATCTTTATTTTATCTTTGTTCCTTTAATAATGGTTCATACTAAGATTATGAATTTACCAAAGCATATTCCCCGGGAGTGTCGTAACTAAGAGTGCAGCAAGGCCCATTGTTGTGTACCAGTTCCCCTTCGAGTCTATCTCAAAGCGGTGTTTTCGGGTTTTACCCCTATGTACATCTGTGCTAGAGCCACCTCTACCTGCTCATATCCAGACAGGGATGTATTTTCTTGGAAACCCCTTACTTAATAATCACCAAATTCCCGGAAGATTTTCTATATTTAATCTTTTCTATAGGGTTCTTCCTAGAGTTTTCATATCCTAATTTCCACAAATAACTAAACCATCCTTTGATACCAACTATATCATCCCGCATTTTTATCACATAAACATTCATTACATTTTACAAAACTGAGGATCTTTAAGGTTTAGTGTCTTGGAATCCAGGAACTTAAAACATGAAAACAAAAAACATTATTCTTAAACACTTGAATGTCTTCTCCTTATGTTCATCCTAGGTTCATTACTGCATCTCATAACCTGGGGACATACATCAAAAGAAAGGGTGAGCAGAAGGCCCAGTAAGGGAAACAAGGGAAACATTTAACATGTGAATTTGAGATACATCAATAACCTCATGAAAAGAACTTTAAGGAATGAGAATGAATTCATAAGGAATATAATTATAAAAATAATGTATTTAATAACTTGAAGATGTGGCTACAACATTTAATATTGACAATCATTTCGTTTCACCAAGGTCCATCCCCAAGGTGTCATTAAAAATTACCAAGGTTATTCACCAAGGTATCAGTCTAAAAGGTCATCTCTAGAGATTAAGTCTTTACCCAGTGAATTGGAGCGCTATCTACGCGCACCCTTGACATGTATTTATTATCATGTGAGCCACATATATCATCATAAATCATTTCATAAACAACCCATATAAAAAAAGAAAGAATTGGTTTCATTTCATAATCATAACATTTAAAACTGCTTTAAAGACATGATCTTTACGTCACTTTAAACCCACAGAAAGGGGGAGAGGGTATCATGTATGTAAATCCCTGAATTTAAAATAGAAAAACATGGTATATATGTGAATATACCTATAGAAGATAGATATTTGAGTATTCACTTAATAAAATAAAATAACTTTTGAAAAAGAGAGAGACATTTGAGACGGAAATTCTGCAGCATAACGACTATGTTTCGGGGTTTTAGAAAACATTGAAAAGAGAGGGGAAATCATTCAAAAATTCATAAATGACCCATAAAATAGTATAGGGACCAATTATTAAGGATATATGAACATGGTAATGAAATTTTAAGGACATACCATTTGAAATGAAATACATGGAAGGAAGACAAAAATTAGATTTCTCTTATGAAAATTCGGCAGCCTAACGACGTCACTTAAACATAAAAAAAATGAATTGAAGAGATCAAATAGGGTATCTCATCATATGAACATAAAAGATCAGTATTATAGATATTGATATCACACCCCAACATAATAAAAAGGAACTTGAAAGAATTGACATGAAAATAGATCTTGAAAACGAGAAGGGTGAAAGAACCCCTTAAAAATTCAGCAGGCTAACAACGTCACTTAAACTTCAAAAAAATTAATTGAAGAGATAAAATAGGGTTTCTCAGAATATGAAGATAAGAGTTCAGTATGATAGATATAGATATCATACCCCCAACAGAAAAAGGAACTTGAAAGACTTGACATGAAAGTAGAATTTTGAAAAAGAGAAGGGTGAAAAAATCCCCTTAAAAATTCGGCAGCCTAACGGTGCCACTTAAACATTCTTAAAACGAATTGATGAGAGCAATAGGGGGGCTCTCATCATATGAAAATTAAAAGGTAAGTAATATGAATATAAAATAACACCCTCCAACATAATAACATGGAGAATAATGGAAATGACATAAAAGAGATTACTTGAAAAGAAAGAGGGAGGTCAGATCCCTTACCTTAAACGTAACTCTTAAAACTCAATGGTTTGGACCTTGAGGGATTGGGGGAACCTTGGGAGGACTCCTTGGGAGGTAAGGAAACCAGAACGTCATTGAGGATGATTTTGGAGTCGAATAGATGAGAGTATGACTTGGTATTTATAGGGAAAGTGAGGGGACAAGGCATTAATGACCAAGGGACACCTCATTGGTGGTTTTGGAAAAACCATGGGCTTTCCCCTGGTATTTTCCCTTGGTATTGGCCACTTGGGACACCTCATACCTTATATTACTATTCATAAGTCGACCATATTTATTAAATACTTAATACATCATTTAATGATATCATTAAACACCCGTAACTTAAAAACTGTATTTTCACTATTCATTGAAAATTCAACTTTCTCAGAAAAATTCCAAAATTTCACCTTAACCAAATATCGATGCTCTGATTTCAAAAATGAACTCCATTTTATAAAAATAATTTTCTAAATATTTTTAATTTAATTTTTAAATAAATACACTATTCACCAAAAATTCATTTTTTTCAGAAAAATCCTCAAAGTTTACCTTAACATAATATCGATGCTCTGAGTTCAAAAATGAAATCCATTTTATAAAAATCATGTTCTAAATAATTTTAATTTATTTTTTAATTAAAAAACAATGTTCAACCGAAAAAACTAATACTTGATTAATAATTTATTAAACCGTTATTTAACCATTTTATTGAATCACATTACTTAATCAAGCTGCCTAGATTATATTAATGCTTTATTTAAGTGAGATTACTAATCGATTTGGTCAAATTACTAATCCTAAGCATAAAATCACTATTCATAATTTACTATTCATAAAAAAATTATGTTGATCTTATTAGACTCAAAATTTCGTACTGAACATAATTGTAGAAGACCATTTTTTGAAAATCATTACACATTTTTAATTATTTAAGGGTTACATTAACATTTTTAAAATATACTTTTTCTAAAATTCATAAAAAATATGCATACTTTATTTATCCTGACATTTGAAAATTCATAAACTTCCTCATAAGAAGAAATCAAAATTTTTACCTAAAACCAAGGATTACACAAGGCTGTTATGGTCTCCTTACATAGCCACTTATCACACCAGCATAGGACCTAAGTGTAAGGTGTGCTAAGGTGAGAGAATTTGAGGGAGGCTCGACCAACATCGCACGAGTAGTAATTTCTATCAGTTTGAACTTCTCACGAAGGCGATTCCGTTCTAGCTTCATACGATGAAGTTCGGCTTGGGTTTGGTCCAGAGTAAAGCCCATTGGTGCTACCTCCTTCCCAAGTTCTATTATATGGGCTTCGATCGGTCCAAGACTACTGGGTGAGGCCATCAAATCATCTTTCTATATTAATTAACCAACATCACTTGTATTTAGAGACAAATATCGAAATGTTTAGTTTCCAGTGGTCATATTGACCAATGGTCATATAACAGTGAAAACCCAACAGTCTCATTTTAATTATACTCATGTTATCCAATGAAAGAAATCTGTTGTGTATAAAAAAAATAACACACAAAAATAGGAAACAAGATTTATTCAAAATTTCAGGTCATTACAATTTTCCCCCCTTAAGAAATTGCGTCCTCGCAATTTTTAGGAAAAAGGGTTTTGAAATTTCATTGAAATTCCCACACCGAAAAATGTGTCAGTAAAACTATTACTTTAAAATAAAGAAAGGGAAGTAAAAAGGTCACCCGAGTTAACCCATACTAGGATTCCATGTAGGAAAACATGGACATGGAGGAAAAAATAATGGGTCACGTTCTAAGGGAGAGTGATAGAAAACATGATTAGGAAAAAGTTAACAATAAGAAAATCACAAACTTATGATGGGTCAAATGGTTTTTGATTACCTAGTAGGAAACGTTAACAGACAACATTTTTGTTTTATGTTCCTTTTCATTATTTTGAGGAATTCATTTACTACATAGAATAAAACACAGGGAAATATACATACCTTCAAGTATAGTTTCATCCTTTAATAAGTTTCTACCAAAACTAATCTTTTCTCCAAACGATGAGCATTCAAAACTACTTGGTCTTATCAAAACACAAGAATCATTTTCTAGAGAATCACATAATCCACCAAGGATTAACTATATATTTCTTCTATTATCCCAAAAATAGAAAGGGTAAGATAAAACAACTCTTCAAAAAGAAAGAATCCCATAGGAAGGGAAACTTATTTAAATCTTCAAAATTCCATGGTACTACCCAATGTTCATCATAGACCATTCCATTTTTAACTGTCCTTAAAATACCTCAAAATAAACCAAACTAAAATTGAAACCCAAATACAAGAAGTATTTTTTAACATATTCTTTCAAAATAAACTTCATCGTTCATCTCCAAACAACATCAACCACTCCTAACATCTTATAACAAAAGTAGCTAACCTAAACATATTTCCCCCAAGATAGGTTAATCATTTCCATAAGTAACCCAAATTACTATAAGTCCACCATAAATTCATCGATTTTACAAAATATAATTCAACCTTTACTCCTTAATGAAAATACCGTAGTAATCTATTTACCTCGATCAAATAGGGTTCCCAAAATAGTGAACGTCTTCCAAAATAATAATCATCTTTTAATCCCCTAATCACTTTTTTTAAGAAGAACAACTTCACTACATAAACATGTGGTACATAAAAATAGATTTTTTCCTTAATGATATAAAATCATCTTAGGTAGTGACTTGATGATCATAGAAAACATAAAAGATATGCTCATAGAGCATGAACTAAAATACAACATGACAAAGACAATTATTGCGAAGAAGTTACATGTAGTTCAGTCACCATGATCCATCTCAACATAGGACTTGCATTGTTCCCTTGTCCTCTAAGATTGTTGATGCTCATCATGCTTCTCACCCATTCCAAGAGATCATTTCCTTGGATAATGTCTAACTTCTCCACATTTATGACATCGAAAATTATAAGGTACATTAAATCGAACCTTATCTACATTCATCACATTATCCATTTTTAAAGCAATTGGCTACTTTATTCCCTATCTTACTACACTCAAAACATCTCCCGGTTCCTTTGTGACATTCTCCTTGGTGCCTCTTCCCACACTTTTTGCAAAAAAAAAAGAAATTGGGTCTTATTTCCCTTATCAACTTTATCAAATGAACATCCTCGAGACTTTGTATTCTTCTTCCTTGATGAATTTGGGCATTCAACTAGGTACCAATTATTAATTGTGATTTTTGATAGCTGTTTTGGCATAATCACAATATTTTCAACTTGATCTCTCATCATATCTGTCACATTAATAGGGCAATCATCACATTTCCTTTCACATTGGTTGTTGGGACATGCTCTTCCATTTCCCGCCATTAACTAAGAAAATAACGTATAATTAGGGGGCTTAAATACTTAGCCAATAATCAAGAAAAGGAAACATTAAGCATAAAAGGATAAAATTGTAGAATAAATTTATATCCTAACTTGTGATCTCCTAGGTTCTAATCTAGGCTATTCATGATCATATATTCTTATGTGAATCTTTATTTTATCTTTGTTCCTTTAATAATGGTTCATACTAAGATTATGAATTTACCAAAGCATATTCCCCGGTAGTGTCATAACCAAGAGTGCAGCATGGCCCATTTTCATGTACCAGTTCCCGTTCGAGTCTAGCTCAAAGTAGTGTTTTCAGGTTTTACCCCTCTGTACATCTGTACCAGAGCCACCTCTACCTGCTCGTATCCAGACAGGGATGTATTTTCTTGGAAACCCCTTACTCAATACTCACCAAATTCCATAAAGATTTTCTATATTTAAACTTTTGCCATAGGGTTCTTCCTAGAGTTTTCATATCATAATTTACACAAATAACTAAATCATCCTTTGATACCAACTATAGCATCCCGCATTTTTATCACATAAACATTCATTACATTTTACAAAACTGAGGATCTTTAAGGTTTAGTGTCTTGGAAACCAGGAACTTAAAACATGAAAACATAAAACATTCTTCTTAAACACTTGAATGGATTCTCCTTATGTTCATCCAAGGTTCATTATTGCATCTCATAACCTGGGGACATACATCAAAAGAAAGGTTGAGCAGAAGGCCCAGTAAGGGAAACAAGGGAAACATTTAACATGTGAATTTGAGATACATCAATTAAGTCATGAAAGGAACTTTAAGGGATGTGAATGAATTAATGAGGAATATAATTATAAAAATAATGTATTTAATAACTTGAAAATGTGGATAAAACATTTGATATTGACAATCATTTCGTTTCACCAAGGTCCATCCCCAAGGTGTCATTAAAAATTACCAAAGTTATTCACCAAGGTATCAGTCTAAAAGGTCATCTCTAGAGATTAAATCTTTACCCAATGCATTAGAGCGCTATCTACGCGCACCCTTGACATGTATTTATTATCATGTGAGCCACATATATCATCATAAATGATTTCATAAACAACCCATACAGCAAAAAAAATAATGGGTTTCATTTCATAATCATAACGTTTAAAAACTGCTTCAAAGACATGATCTTTACGTCACTTTAAACCCACAGAAAGGGGGAGAGGGTCTCATGTATGTAAATCCCAGAATTTAAGATAGAAAAAATTGTTATATATGTGAATATACCTATAGAATATAGAGATTTTATTATTCAATTAATAAAATAAAATAACTTTAGAAAAAGAGAGAGACATTTTGAGACGGAAATTCTACAGCAGAACAACTATGTTTCGGGGTTTTAGAAAACATTGAAAAGAGAGGGGACATGGGTCAAAAATTCATAAATGACACATAAAACAGTAGAGGGACCAAATATGAATGATATATGAACATGGTAATGAAATTTTAAGGACATACCATTTGAAATGAAAAACATGGAAGGAAGACAAAAATTAGATTTCTCTTATGAAAATTCGACAGCCAAACGACGTCACTTAAACTTCAAACAAAAATGAATTGACGAGATCAAATAGGGTCTCTCATCATATGAACATAAATGATCATTATTATAGATATAGAGATCACACCCAAACATAATAAAAAGGAACTTTAAAGAATTGACATGAAAATAGATCTTGAAAACGAGAAGGGTGAAAAACCCCTTAAAAATTAGGCAGCCTAACGGCGTCACTTAAACTTCAAAAAAAATGAATTGAAGAGATAAAATAGGGTCTATGATCATATTAACAAAAGAGTTCATTATGATAGATATAGATATCATACCCCAACATAAAAAGGAACTTGAAAGGCTTGACATGAAAGTAGAACGTTGAAAAAGAGAAGGGTGAAAGAATCCCCTGAAAAATTCGGCAGCCTAACGGTGCCACTTAAACATTATTAAAACGAATTTATGAGAGCAAGAGGGGGTATCTCATAATATGAAAATGAAAAGGGAAGTAATATGAATATAAAATAACACCCTCCAACATAAGAACATGGAGCATAAAAGAAATGACATAAAAGAGATTATATGAAAAGAAAGAGGGAGGTCAGATCCCTTACTTTAACGTAACTCTTCAAACTAAAAGGTTGGGACCATGAGGGTGTGGGGTAACCTTGAGAGGACTATTTGGGAGGTAAGGAGACCAGAAATTCGTTGAGGATGATTTTAGAGTGGAATAGATGAGAGGATGGCTTTGTATTTATAGGGAAAGTGAGGGGACAAGGCATTAATGGCCAAGGTACACCTCATTGGTTGTTTTGGAAAAACCATGGGCTTTCCCATGGTATTTCCCCATGGTATTTGCCACATGGGACACCTCATACCTTATCTTAAAATTAATAAGTCGACCATATTGATTACATACTTAATACATCATTTAATGATGTCATTAAACACCCGTAACTTAAAAACTGTATTTTTACTATTCATCAAAAATTCAACTTTCTCAAAAAAATCACAAAATTTCACCTTAAACAAATATCGATGCTCTTATATCAAAAATGAAATCCATTTTATAAAAATAATTTTCCAAATATTTTTAATTTAATTTTTAAATAAATACACTATACACCGAAAATTCATTTTTTTCAGAAAAATCCCTAAAATTTACCATAACATAATATCGATACTCTGAGTTCAAAAATGAAATCCAATTTATAAAAATAATTTTCTAAATATTTTTAATTTAATTTTTAATTAAAATAACTATTCACCCGAAAAAACCTAATACTTGATTAATAATTTATGAAACCGTTATTTAACCATTTTACTGAATCACATTACTTAATCAAGGTTCCTAGATTATATTAATGCTTTATTTAAGTGAGATTACTAATCCATTTGGTCACATTACTAGTCCTAACCATAAAATCACTATTCATAATTTACTATTCATCAAAAATTATGTTGATCTTATTAGACTCTAAATTTCATACTGAACATAATTGTAGAAGACCATTTTTTGAAAATCATTACACATTTTTTATTATTTATGGTTTACATAAACATTTTTAAAATATCCTTTTTCTAAAATTCATCAAAAATATGCATACTATATTTATCCGGACATTTGAAAATTCATAAACTTCCTCATAAGAAGAAATAAAAATTTTTATTTAAAACCAAGTATTACACAAGGCAGTTACGGTCTCCTTACATAGCCCCTTATCACACCAGCCTAGGACCTAAGTGTAAGGTGTGCTAAGGTGATAGAATCTGAGGGTGGCTCGACCAACATCGCACGAGTCGTAATTTATATCAGTTTGAACTTCTTATGAAGGTGATTTCGTTCTAGCTTCATACGATGAAGTTCAGCTTGGCGTTGGTCCAGAGCAAAGCCCATTGGTGCTTCCTCCTTCCCAAGTTTTGTTAGATGGGCTTCGATCGGTCCAAGACTACTGGGTGATGCCATAAAATCTTCTTTCTATATTAATTTACCAAGATCACTTGTATTTAGAGACAAATATTGAAATTTTTAGTTTCCAGTGGTCATATTGACCAATGGTTATATAATAGTCAAAACCCAACAGTATCATTTTAATTATACTCATGTTATCCAATGAAACAGCTTTGTTGAGTATAAAAAAATAACACACAAAATTTGGAAATAAGATTTATTCAAAATGTCGGGTCGTTACAAAAATTGAATCTTATGATCTTCAGATTTACTGCTTCCACTTGTTTCTCACACTTGTCATGACTCATGTGGTCTTAGAGGTTAGTTACGTTAAATAAAACCCCATAATCCCAAACCTCTAATGTGAATCCTCTCTGTTGTAGTCCCCAACCCAATATATTCAATGTGCCATATCTCTGATGAAGAAAAAACAATGACATACTCACAGGTCTAAGCCCCAAAATTTTGAACTACATGGGGATTGATTTCCAACTAACTACAGTATTTTAGAATCCACTATGAGGTCCAAACCCAACACCCAAATCCACCATAATGCTCTCTAGATGACATCATTATAATGTTTTGATTCATCCTAGGAGACCCCATATTTTCATTGTCCCCTGGGTCACCACTAAATAAGTCCCACAATATCCATGTATGGGAAATATTTTCTTGGATGTCCTTATCACGTGATGTGAAACTGAATGGTTTGGTCCTCGGCACACGACCATAAAAGGTAATTTGTCCTGTTATGTGGTACCAAACTACATGGGTTATGATTAATTTAAGTAGGATATGTAGGAGGACCATTTTATGGGTTTTATCCCAACCTATAAACAACATCCATTTCCCAGGATGATAGTAAATTCCTGAGAACCTCACTACGTAGCTTAAAACTCGCATCATCCTGATGAACAACAAGAGAATTTCGAATTCATTCAAGAAAAGGAAGCACTGATGGGGAACCTAGGATACATATATATATATATATATATATCCCCACAAATGGAGGACCATGGATACATACATATGATTCTGAAACCATCTATGTCCATAACTGATCATTAATTTAGGGTGATTCACATCATACTTAGGAATGAACCAGGAATTAGTGAACATGTCTTAAATCTATAAGAGAGTCCAATAATAGGAAATAGTTCCAAACCAAAGGTTTCAATGATCCTAACATTCAATCCTACTGAAAAATGTGAGTTTTAAAGTATCATTGGCCTAGTTATCCAATGCCCGCCTACTTTTAGAAAGTAGGTCCGTGAGTTATCACAGATATGAGAACTGTTGGGTGTTTCTTGTTCTTAGAAAAAAACTATTTTAGAAACCGAGCCCTCACAAGATGTGTGAGATAAGAATAGTAAACTGGTATGGATGATTGGGGAATATTCAAGCCCTCCCCCCCCCACAATCAATCATACCACCGAGAGATACACTATAGTTCACTCATCTGAAACAAAATGTTAAACCCGATTCAAATATATTAACCTAAAACTTATCCTTCACAAAACTAAAAAGGGTAGACATCCCAATTCTCATCAAACCATTTCATTATTTTCACATGGGTCACCACCATGATTATTTATTTAAAAAAACTCTAAAACCACAGAAAATCTTAAAACCAAAAACCCCCAAAATATCCAATGAACCCCAAAAAACAATATAAAACTCCAAAAAACTAAAAGAACCACAATAACCCTTAAAAATCATTAAATCACCTAAAGACCTTAAAACCACCTAAAACACTAAAAACCCTAAAACTCGAAATAAAATCCATAAAAATCCTAAAAACTCCAAAAAACCAAAGAAATCCCTAAAACCATATAAGCACTAAAAACCATAAAATCGATAAAAACCCTAAAAATCCTAAAAAATCAAAAAAACCAAAAAACCCGAAAAAACCTAAAAACCGAAAAACTATAAATACCATAAACAACCCTAAACCCCCAAAAAACTCTAAAACCCATAAAAAACATAAAACCACTGAACCCTACACCCAATACCCTATATTGTTCACCCTAATAACCCTAATAACCCTAATGGACCCTAAAAATCCTTTAAAATGATAAAGGACACTAAAAATCATTAAAAACCTCAAAGATCCCTAATAGTGATGTCTGTGCCAACCCTCCAAGCCCGGGCCTGGCTACTAACCGTGGGTATATACTATACCTGGATAAAAATGAGGGGGATATTCACCCAGGGATCTTGGTAAAGGACTGTTTCAAGAGATTGAAAAATGATTTAGGACAGGAAGGTGTTTCCCCTTCCTCTAGTTGGGTGGAGGAGGTGGTTCCTGAGAAAGATATGGATATTGATGACTGCTTGCAGATGGTTCTGAGTGGGGTGTGCAGTGACATTCTGAGTCCAGGTTCTAAGGGGATGAGGATGGAGGGGCTGCTGACGAATGCCGCTTCTACCGAGGCAACTGGTCAGGAGTTAGAACAGGACCTGGTTCTCACATCGAATCCATTTACAGTGCTTGACCAAGAGGAGGGAGAGTGTCTGGAGTCACTGTTTAATGCTCAGGATGATGAGGAGAGATAGGTCTCTGACATCCACTAAGAAGAGACAACCTTAAATACCTCGTGTGATGGTTTAGGTGGTGCCAATTCCACCCCATCTGATCATTTGCTGGAACAGGAGCTGTGTGATGTGGCCCATTCTGCTATTGGGCATATGGTGGTGCAACATATTTCGAGAATGGAGCCTATGGATTTTTAAAAGATACCTCCCTAGGTTCAATTCATTGATATGATCAAGATGGACGGTTCTAAAATCCCTCTTGAGCAACACCAACAATAGATTCTGCAACAGCCTAAACTGAAGGTGATGTTTGACTGGGATAACATTGGTGAAGATGTAAAATATGATTTTTTCGTTGGGGACAGTAATGACTTCCTTGATGTGAACACATCAAAGAATTGTAGGAGGAGGACCTTGATGGATTGCTCAGTCCATCCTAACTCGGACACTCGGAATCCAAGGGGATGGTCTGAGCCCACGACTGTTGGTTCTAGACAGGAGGGGAGCCCCAAGGTGGTGAGTGCTGATGATGTCTTTCACAGTAGGAGGAGGGGGAGTGCTTCCCTGCCAAAAGGAGGGAAAGGAGAGACTATACCTCCCTTCCAAAACTAATGTCTACAAGGACCTCCTCGAAGGCTTCCAAAGTTGTAGAGGATGATCTTGCCAAGGATCGATCGGACAGGAAGCTAGAGAATAAGCGACTTAGGAGGGATTATACGGATTTCCTCAAGCGGTCTGAGTCATCTGAATGTGAGACAGTAGACTCAGATTCCTCCTCTGGGTATGGTGCAGATGGGGATCCTCATGGATATGAAGACGTGTGATGCGGTGCTGGATTGTTTGATCTGCTGGGTCTTTTTCAGTTCCTTTGTTTTATTTGTTTTCTTTTTTTTTGTTTTCCTTTTAGGGATTGTTTTTTGGTATGGTTTGATTGACACAGCCCCTCCCCTAGTCTTGTACTTGTTTCGTTTGATATTTTGGGGGCTACTCTTGCCTAGTATTGAACCTCTTCTTCCCTAAAAACCATAAAAACATTGAAACTCCTAAAACACCAAAACCCCCAAAACAAAAAAAATCCAAAAAACCTTAAGAAACCCAAAAAACAGTTATAATTACAAAATAGACCAAAAACCTTTAAAAACAATAAACCCCCAAACAACTAAAACCACATAAAAATTGTAAAACCATAATACCATTAAAACCCAATAAACCCCAAAACTCCCATTTAACCCCCCCAACCAAAATATCCCAAATATCCCACTTAAAACTCTTAAAACCCAAAATGTCCCCTAATTCCCCAAACCTTAAATTCCATAATACATGAAAAATAAAATAAATACTAAAATACCCTAAAACAATAAAATATCAATAAACACCCTTAAACCCTATAAAACCCAAAAAAACCTAAACAGCCTAAAACCCCTAAGAATAATAAAACATAAAAAATTCCGAGTCCTCAAAAAATCCCTTAAAACATTTAAACCCCTAAGATACCCTCAAAATAATAAGACCATAAAATTTATAAAAACCACAAAACACCAACCCCCGAAACAAACCCTAAAACCAAAAATAACCCCAAACAATGCTAGACCTCCCAAAACCCTATTACCCCAAAACTCTTATAACACCCAAAACCATAAAAATCTAAAACCCATAAAAACCATAAAAATACCATAATGACACTAAAAACTCCTAAAAGATCATAAAACCCCATAAAGAACCTAAAAAAACAAGGAAACCATAAATCTCCCAAAAATCCCAGAATACCCGTAAAAACCCTAAAAACCCTAAATACTATAAAAACCCATAAAACCCTGAAACCCCTTAAAACACTAAAACCCAAAGATAGCCATAAAAACCACAAAATCGCATAAAACCCCTAAAGACTAAAAATGTAAAGACCCAAAATATACTGAAAACCCATAAAACACTAAAACTTCTAAAACACCTAAAAAACAAAAAGACACAAAAATCCCTCCAAACACTAAACAACTAAAAACCATAAAATTAATAAAACACCTAAAAACCTATAGGATAATAAAACCCTAAAAATACTAAAATCCCCCAAAACCGCTAAAGACCACAAAAAACCTAAATAAAACCTACAAAACCTTAAAACTCTAAAAACTATAATACATTCTAAAACCCCTAAAAACCAAAAATAACCCAAAACCCTAAAAATGATAAATCACTCTAAAGCTTATAAAATTTATTAAAACCCCTATGACCCTAAAAAGCCTAAAATGACCTAATAGAGCCAAAAACCCCTAAAAACCTAAAAACCCTAAAAAACCCTAAAAAACCCTAAAATAATTATAAACCCTTAAATCCCCTTCATCCCCCAAATCATGAAAAAACAGTATAGAAAATTAAAACCTTAAAATGCTAAAAAAAATTAACATACCCAAAATCCACCAAAACCCCTAATAAATCTAAAAAACCCAAAAAAACATAAGACCTAAAAAATACATAAAACCTAAAGACCCTATTAAATCTCTAAAACCCTAAAACACCTAAATCCCCAAAAAAATAAAAATCCATAAAAATATTAAAAACATTAATCCCTCTAAGAAACTCTAAAAAAACTAATAAAACCATAAATCCCCTTAACACCCATAGAAAACCTAAAGCACTAAAAACCCAAAAAAAAATCAAATAAATTCACTAAAAATTCAAAAAAACACACTAAAAACCTCTTTAAGCCCCTAAAAACCCTAACGCCCTAAAATTAACTTGAAAACTCTAAAACCCCCAAAACTCATAAAACCCCTAAAAACATAAGCACCCTCAAAACCAAAAAACTGCCAAAAAAATCAAACACCCAAATACCCCAAAACCAAAAAACACTCCAAAATACCATAAGCACATCAAACAAATAAGATAACCTTAAAACCCTAAATATCACTAAAATTACCTAAAAACCTTTAAAAAAACCCATAAAAAAGGTAAAACCCCAAAAAATGTAAAAACTCTAAAAACACATAAGACTCTAAAAATCATAGGAAAATATTTTAACCCATAAAACCCCCTAAACCCCCTAAAACAACTCAAACCTCTAAAACCCCGAAAACCATAAAACAATAAAAAAAAGAAACCCCTTTAAAAACGTAAATAAATACCCTAAAAAACATCAATATCATGAAACCTATCAAAATCAGAAAAAGGAAATTAAAAACCCAAATCCTCAAAAAACCATGGAAACACCTACAACCCATAAAACCCCTATGAAAACCCTAAATTCCCTAAAAATCAAAAAAAAACAAAAAAAACACAAAAAAACCTTGAAAACATTGAAAACAATAAAATCAATAAAAACATTAAAAATCAACTTTTAAAAAGCCTTAACCACAAAAAAAAGGAAACACCCAAAAAATCCTCAAAAAACATAAAATCTAATAAAACCAATAAAACCCAAAAATCCTAAAAATGATAAAACTCCATGATGGCCCTAAAAACTCTAAAACCCTAATAAACAAAAAAGCTCTTAAAAACCAAAAAAATGCTAAAAACACTAGAATATCCTAAACAACCTGATAAAACCTGAAAATAACCAAAAACCCTTAAAACACACTTTAAACCCTAATACACTAAAAAATAAACCTCTAGATACCCTTAAAACACTAAAAACTTAAAAACCCATAAAACCCAAATAACCCATAAACCCCCTAAAACCCCAAAAACCTGTAATACCCTTAAATTCCCTAAAACCAACTTATATCCCAAATATCATATAAAACACTAAAAACCCTAAACCCTAAAAATCCATGAGAATCAAAAAAATGATTAAAACACTTAACAACTCTTTAAAAGTCTACAAATCCCAAAAAAACCAAAAATCCCTAAAAATCCCTAAAACCCCTTAAAACCATAAAAAATCCAAAAAACCTAAAACTGTAAACCCCTAAAATCAATAAAAACATTAAAACCCTTAAACTACCTAAAAACACATCAATAACCCTAAAATACCTAAAACCTCTAAGGAATATGGCGGTCTTGGTGTCTCGGTTCCCTCATGTTGGCTATTTCCCATACCTCCTAGGTTGAAGAAAATGGTGGATCAATTCCCTATCCACCTCCCTAGGGGGAGGGTCCTCCCCCTATGGACCACACTTTCTCTACATTCTTGTCCCCTGACTTACTACCATCCTTCCCACAGACTGTGCTGGGCCCGAAGGTTCCAGATATTTTTTATGGTCGACCGTAGCTCCCTCTATCACTAAAGGAGTTCAACGAAGAATCAGATATAGATAAATTGAATCTGGTTGTATGGTTCCAGAAGTGGGGCCCCCAGTGGAAACTTTTGACAAGTTTGTTTCTGAACATTGGAATCTTTAGGATCGTGCAACAGTGCATCTGGTTGATGGATCTCACATCATGATTCGATTCTCATCTGAGGATGATCTAATTCTTTCCTAGTCCATCGTACATCGAAGCTTTAGTGTCTCCCACTTCTCCCTCTTTCATTGGATTTTTAATCTTCACTTGGAGCATAACATCTTGATGGTTTCGACTTGGGTTAGATTTACCGACCTTTACCTTCCTTTACAAAATTTATCAATTATTTTTATTCTAAGGAATCTGGTGGTGAGGTGCCTCTATGAGGATAGTAGGACTTGGGATCTTTGTCATCCTTTTTCTCCAAGGATCTTCATTGAAGTTTATGTTTCAAAGGATTCGGTGGATGTTGTCTGGATTACTGTGGGGGAAGAACTCTAGTGGAAGCAACCAGTGATTTTTGAATCGTGGCCTGTTTTCTATTATGTCTTTCGGATTTTTTGGCATAATGCTAAGTCTGGAGGCTGTGCTAACTCTAGTTGGAGTGTTCTAAATCTGTCATAGTTTAGTTCTGATGAGAGTTATCAAATTTTGGTGGAAGGGAAGGAGGTCAAGGGAGTGACTGGGACTTTTCCCATTTATCCAACAGTTGTTTTAGTCTTTGATCGACTCAAGACAGATTTTATGATTATGAGTGATTTGGAGGTGGAAATGATTGACTCGGGTGGTTTCAGTTTGAACTTGACTGGAAGAGTTTGTGAATTGGGAGCTGCTATCATTGAAGCAATGCACACGGTTGAAGGGAGAAATATATCTTGTACAAATGAGGTTTGCGGAAGTGGTGAACTATCAGGGAGAGGGATGGAGAAGGAGAAGGTTGTTCAGATGGAAGACTGACCTAGGCATGACCATCAAGAATCCCCCTGGTGCTGTCCTATGGTGGAGATGTTATTGAATGGAGATTTTATGGAATGGAGGAAGGGACGTGGGGGTTACAATAGTAGCATGATGCCGGATGCGAATGCAGTTGCATTGTCAAATAGGTTTTAGGACATAGCCTCGGCTAAAATGGTTGGTGATGATGCTATGCAGGAGGGGGAGCCCATGTAGGGGATGTGGTTGAGCTAGAGATGAGAGCTCGGGATGTGCCGGAGCTGATTTTGGTTGGGCAGGAAGTGATCTGGGTTGAGGAGAAGACTCGTAACTCGGGGGAGTGATGCCCTAGTTGGCACCTTGACCCCTTGATACACTCCACTGGGAGCGGTGACACAAAGAGGGTTGACATGGGGGTTGTTCAATGTTAACATAATGATGAGGCTAGCGTTATTTGTGTGAAGGGATTGGCTAGACTTCCCCCATCGGAGCCCATTTCCGGCTCTGCTTATGTGGAGGATCTAGTTGGGATCCCTCTACTAGATCCCAAAATTACTAAAGGTGGGCTGGCCTCGTACATGTAGAATCCATGGTTGTTTATGGTGTTCCATCTGTCGAAGAGTACTGTGTGCTTCTCCGTGACATGATTATGGATGAGTGGGAAAGGTTTACACTTGAGGATGAAGCTAAAAGACATAGGGATTGGATTACTTAGGATGACCGTAGGATAAATGATGCTACATCCAAGTCTAAGGAAGAAAGTAAAAACCTTCAAAAAAGGGGTGGCGCATCTCCTGGGGCAGGAAGAAAAGGATGGTAACAAAGAGGCCTCAAGTGCAGTAAGTGGTGCAGTCCTACAAAAGAAAGCAGTTCATGAGGATGGTTTCATCTCTTCACCCCCCAAAGGAGGCATCAAAAGGATTAATATTCCCTTCCATGACCCATGGTGACTCGAGCCACCTCCCGGGAGGTCAAACTAAAACATAATGTTAATAAGCAGAAGCGACCATTGTGAAGTGTAGAGAAGGATAGGGTCATAGAGAAATTATTGTTTATGCTTAGAATATGGATGGATTATGAGTCTGTCAGGGGGTCTATGGATATAGGTGTTGACTTAGACTTTTTCTTTACTAACTTGGACGCTGGTCTTGGTGCAAGAATTGGATCTATCGCTGTGGAATGGGACGATTTTTGCGGCAACATTGACTGACCTGTTCTATTTTGTGTTTTTTGGACTTTTTTTGGGTTGTGGGTCTTAGGTTGTGTTGGGGTTTAGGGTGTGGGCGGTTTGGCCCCACACCTCCTTTGTGGTTTCTTCCTATTCTCTATATATTTTTTGGGGTCCAAGAATATTTTGGCCCCACATATTCCTTTCCCTGAAACCCCTAAAACTATGAAAATCTAAAAATAGAAAAAAAAACCTAAAACGAAAAAACAATAAAAACTCTCAAACCCCCAAAACCCCTAAAACCATAAAACACTAAGAACCTAAAAACCGAAAAATACCATTAAAAACAATGGAACTCCCTAAAACCCTAAAAACCCTAAAAATCACTAAAACCATAAGAAACCACAAACACTAAAAAAAATAGTGGGACCTAAAACCCCTAAAAACTCAAAAAAACCAAAACACCCCAAAAAATATGAATATCCAAAAACCCAAAAATATGACACGCAAAAAACCATAAATTTCGCAAAGAACCCTAAAAACCAAAAAACCCCAAAAAATAGTTGGACCCCTTAAAACCCAAAAAAACCTAAAACCAAAAAACCAAAAAAACCTATAATACCATTTAAATTCTAAAGGTAATAAATAAACCAATAAAAATCATAAAGTAACCTAGAATCCTTAAACACCCTAAAACACTAAAAACCATAGAATCCTAAAAAACCCTACAGACCCCTAAAATCGCTTAAAACCCTAAAAAACCTAAATGAACCATAAAACCGCTAAAAAATCCTAAAAACCCTAGAACCCATAAAAACCCTCAAATCCCTAAAATATCCTAAAACCAAAAACCCTAAAAGACCCAAAATAAATATATAAAAAGACTCAAAACCCAAAAACCCTTAAAATTTTGAAACCCATAGAAATCCCTAAACCCTTAAAAAAATTAATAAATAATAAAAACAATAAACACCACTATACCCCAAAAATCCTTAAGAATTATAAAAAAGATATAAATCCATAATAACCATAATAAAAATCCTAAAAACACTTAAACCCATCAAAACATTAAAACCAATAAAAACCCTAAGAATCCCTAAAACACAAGAAGACCCTAAAACCCCTTAAATGATGAAAACACTGAATCCCCAAAATTATCCATAAAAAACCCTAAAAACCCAATAATACCAAAAACTATAAAAAATCTCTAAAAAAGCTAAAAAAACCTTGAAAACCATAAAAAGACACTACAGCAATACCATTAAAAGTCCCCAACCCCACCCCCCCAATCCCAAAAATTCCTTAAAAACTATAAAATTGTAAAACCCCTAAAATGCATAAAAACCCCATAAACCCTAAAAATCCCTAAAATGAAAAAAACTAAAAATACTCCAAAATCCAAAAAACCCATTAATGCACCTTAAAAACAATAAATGACTCTAAAATATTAAAAAACCCTAAACATCCTAAAGTTACAATTAAAAAACCTAAAACCAAAAAACCCCTTAAAAGATAAACCCCTTAAAAGACCATAGAAACAATAAAGTCCGTAAAATTATAAAATTATAAAAAACATGAAATCCCAAAAAAAAACAAAAATAATATTAAAAACCTATAAAACCCCTAAACCCCTAAAAACCATAAAAAACATAAAAAAACTAAAATATTGGAAAACCCTAAAAGACCCTAAAAACCTAAAATAAATTAAATACCCTAGATGTTCTTAAAGACCCAAACACCATAAACCACAAAAAATATAAAACAAAATACCAAAAACAATGACAAAAACACTAAAGAACATAAAAACCCCTAACACCCTAAAATATCCTAAAACCAAAACACCCCTAAATCTCTAAAAACCATAACAACCATAACAAAAAAAACCCATAAATCCCTAAAACCACTAAAAACCTAAAAAACCCTTTAACATACTACAAACATATAAAATGCCAAAAATTATAAAATCCACAAAATCCATAAAAACCCTTATGACGAAAAACACACTTAAAAACAGAAAAATAATAAACAACCCTAGAAAACAAAAAATATCCCTAAAAACAATAAAACCCCATAAAAACCTTAAACCCCTAGAGAATATAAAAAACTTAAAAAGACCCTAAATCCCTAAAAGACACGAAAATACCAAAAAACCTTGTGAGACCCTAAAATCTCTAAAAGAACATAAAATTGTATACCCTAAAAACCTAAAATACATAAAAATTCATAAAACCCTAAAAAATATTTAAACCCATAAAGCCCTTAAAAGCCTATAACCCCCTAAAACCCCTAGAAATAACTGAATTCTTTAAAACTTGAAAAACCCCTAAAAACCAAAAAACCCTAAATACCCAAAAGACATAAGAACCCCAAACCCCATAATAACTATTATCCCCCCAAACCATCAATGCCCTAAAAATCCAATAAAACCCAAGAAAACCGTAAAAAATTCTAAAACTACCCAAAAAATCCCTAAAAACCCTACAAAAACCCTACAACCCCCAAAACCCCTCAAATAAACTAAAACCACAGAAAACCGATAAAGAACTCTTAAACCCCTTATAGAACCTTAAGAACCCATAAAATCCATAAAATATTTCTAAAAACCCCTAAAAACCTCTATGAAACCCTAAAAACCGTATAAATTAATAAAACTGCTAAAATCCTCAAAACCCATAAAAAATACTAAAAACCAAAAAATGCCAAACAAAAATCTCTAAAAACCCTAAAATCCATAAAATCATTAAAACCCCTAAAAGACAATAAAATCTATGAAAACCACTAAAATAAATTAAAAACCAAAAAATCCATAAAATCCCCTAAAAACCGTAAAAAACTCTATAAACACATAAAACCTCGAAAAGAACAAAAAATCTATAAACCTTAAAAACACATAAAACCCTAAAAACCCTAAAAACCATAAACCACAAAGAAACACTAAAAACCCTAAACACCCTAAAAGCCCGTAAAATACACTATTAAACTAAACCCTTGAAACCATTTAAAACAATAATAAACCTAAAACCCATAAAACTAATGAAAATCCCCAAAAAACCATAAAACATTCATAAAAATCCTTAAAAAACCAAAAACCCAAAGTATCCTAAAAACCCCAAAAAACCTATAAATATATAAAACCTAAAAGATAATAAAAACCGTAAAATAACATAAAGTCTGTAAATACCCAAAAACCCTATAATAATGCTAAAAGCAACAAAAATACCATAAAACCGGCAAAAAACACTAAAAATTAAAGCCCTTTAAAAATAAAATAACTCTAAAAACAAAAAATATGCCAAAAATTCTAAAAATAATAATAAAATTAAATATAAGAAATTTTTAAAAACACCTAAAACCATAGAAACACTAAAACCACTGAATTATGAAAGATCCATAGAAAAAAATCACCAAACATCTTCTAAAAACCGCTAAAAACATAACCCCTAAAACCCCTAAAATCATCAAGGACCCTAGGAACACCCAAAAGGCCCTAAAACCGAAACAACTCAAAACCCCAAAACCCTAAAAAACTGTAAAATACAAAAAAAACATAAAATCCTAAAAACCATAAATTCCATAACACCCTTAAAACCCTAAAACAATCCTAAGCCCCCCAAAAACCATTAAATCCACAAAAACATTAACTCATCAAAAAATCGAATAAAAAATACAACCCCAATGAATCCTTCTATAAAATGTATACCCTAAAACTATAAAAATATAATCACACTAAAAAATCCTAGAAATAATTAAATATAAATTAAAAACACTAAAATACTAAATATCCCTAAAAAATAGAAAAATCTCCAAAACCCCATAAAACCCTAACTCCTCAGAAAAAAAAAGAAAACCCTAAAACAATCCTTAAAACATCCAAAACCCTTAAAAAACCCTGAAACTAGTAAGGTCCTTAATACCATAAAACCGTAAAAAAACCAAACACATATGAAAAAGAAATTTGGAACTCTAAAAAACCAAATAACCCCAAAAACCCCTAAAGAAGCATAAAAACACTCAAATAATCTTTATAAACCCTAAAATACTGTAAATATCACTAAAAAACACTAAATATCTTAAATGATTAAAACTCTAAAACCCACTAAAACCCCTAAAACCCATATATATCAAGAAACCCAAGAAAAAATTAAAATCACTTAAACCCTTAAAAACATTAAAACCTTTAAAAATCTAATGACCCTAAAAAAGAAAACACTAAAGTCCCTAAAAACGATTTAAACCCTTAAAAATTATGATTTCAATAAACACAATTAAAATCCCTAAAAACGTATAAAATCCATTAAAAACCTAAAAACACTTAGAGGCCAAAAAATCATAAAAACCCCAAAAAACCCCAAGAGACCCCAAAACCATAATAAACTCTCAAAACCCAAAAGGAAACTAAAACCCATAAAACCCCTAAAACCATAAAAACCCTAAAAACCCTGAAACCCTAAAAACCCCTAAAGAGACATAAAAATAACCTATAATCCTGAATAACCCAAAAACACCTAAAAGACCCTAAAAACCAAAAAACCCTTAAAGACCCTAAAGAACCTAGAACCCCAAAAATACCCAAAAACCACAAAAACCATTAAAGATAATAAAAATGATAAAAATAATAAAAGTTTATATTATTCCCTAAAACCCCTTCAAAAAATAAACAACCCTAAAAACCCAAAAATCCCCAAAAATCCCAAAAAAAATATTAGAGGACACTAAAACCCATTAAAACCACAAAGCACCATAAATCCCAAAAAACCCCAAATGAACATAAATCCTTTAAAACCATAATATACCCAAGAAACTCTAAAAAAATATAAACGACCCTAAAAATAATGAAAATTATAGAGGTCCTTAAAAAACATAAAACCCCATAAAACCACCAAAAACCCTACCCACCCACCCCCTAAAAAGCCTAAAAATCATTAAAACCACCAAACACCCTAAAACCCCTAAACGACCCTAGAAGAAAATAAAAACCCAAAAAACCCCTAAAAACCCTAAAAACACTTAGAGACCCTAATTCCCATAAAACTATAAAAACCAATAAAACCTCCAACCGCCCTAAATGTCTTTAAAACCCCTAAAACCACTAAACATCCTAAAAATATTAGAACCCCAAAACACTAAAAATAATAAATCCCTAAAACAATAAAATAAACTAAAACCAAACAAATCATAAGACACACTAAAACCCATAAATACCTATAATACATAAAAACCCTAAAAACATAAAAATCACCTAAAATCACTAAAACCCCTTTAAAACCCTAAAAACACTAAACACCTTAAACCCCAAAAAAATCCATAAAAATTTAACAACAACCCTCAAGGACCCAAAAAACCCAAAAAACCATAGAAAAACCCTAAAACAACTAAAACCCACTAAAAATAGTCAAATACACATAAAACCTAAAAACCCAGACGAGGATAAAATAACTGAAAACCCCTAATAGTCCATAAAAACCAAAAAACCTCTAAAACTACTATGAAGTCCCAAAAACTCTAAATCCAGAAATATGTTAAAAACATAAAGAAACCTGAGACACTAGAAAACCATAAAACACCAAAATGACCCTAAAAATACAACAAATTCCAAAAAATAAAAAAACCATAAAAACCCTAGAAACCCCTAACCCCCCCCCCCAAAGATAAAAAACAAGAATTTTTTTAAAAAACACTAATAAAAAATAAAAAACTTAAATAACCTATTAAAATAATTAAACAACTCTAACCAATTAAAAAAACAATAATAAACTATAAACCCCCAAAATCCCACAAAAAACTCAAAAAATCATTAAAAAAACTAATATCCTAAAAATCCAAAAACCCAAAAAAATTATTAAAACACTATAAACTCCAAAAAAACCTAAAAATAGAAAAACAAAATAAAAAAAATCACTAAAAACCCTAAAATTACTAAAGCCAACTAAAACCCCCTCAAAGACCCTAAAACCCCTAAAATCTCCTAAAAACCCAAAACATTTAAAAAACTCTAAATACCTTAGGAAACATAGAAATCACTAAAAGAAAATAAACCCTAAATAAATAAATATAACATAAAATCCCCTAAAACGATAAAAATAATTAAAATCAATAATATACCCAAATAACCTAAACCCTAATTACCATAAAAAACTATAAAAACTGAAAAATAAATAAAAATCATAAAAAAAATAAAACATTAAAAATCCATAAAACCATTAAAATACATTGAAAACCTTAAAACCCCTAAAAACCAAAAAATTTGAAACCCTAAAAATCATTAATACATCAAAAATCCCTATTACCCCTAACACCCTTAATACAATAAAAGCCCAAAAAACCCTTAATACCCCTAAAAGCCCCTAAAATCATACAAAAACCAAAATACCTAAAAACATAAAAAAAACCTAAACAAAATTAAACCCCCAAAAAACCCCATTACCCCAAAAAAATTCATAAAAACCTAATGAGCCTCCACAAAAACTAAAAACCCTAAAACAATAAAAAACAAAAAAATAAGACACACAAAAAATCCTAAAATCCCATAAAATCACTAAAAACCCACAAAAACCTAATAACCCCTAAAACAATAAATATTATAAAAGAATAAAATCAATGAAAACACTTTAATCAATTAAAAACCCTAAAACCAAATATTACATAAAAGAATTCTAATACTCCCAAACCCCTAAAACCGTAAAAAACCTTAAAAACACTAAAAACACCTAATAACCCTATAAACCATTAACCCCTAAAACTCATAAAACCCCTAAAACACCTAAAAACCTAAAAACTATAAATTTCTAAAAATATAAAACCTAAAAACCCTAAAAAAATATAAAAACTATAAAAACCATAAAAACAGAAAACCCCCTAAATTCCTATAACCCTTAATGTTTATAAGATCCTAAAAACCGTAAAAGATCCTAAAACCTGTAAGAATAATAAATTGCCCATAAAACCCTATAAACACCTCAAAAACCCTAAAAATTATATAAACCTTATAATCTATTAAAAAACATAAAAACACTATATGTCCCTAGAAACCCTAACACACCCTAGAAGACCCTAAATCCCATAAAACACTAAAATACCCTTAAAAAATAAAAAAACTAAAATACTCATTAAAGTCTAATAGATTTTAAAAACACTAAAAGCCTTAAAATTCCATAAAATACCCTAAAACTCTCAAAGAATAAAAACCCCTTAAAACCCATAATAGACCTAAAAACAATAAAACCCCCCAAAAAACCAAAAACCCTTAAAAACCATAGTATTACTTACAGAAAAATAAAACCCCTATAGAATATTAAGCTCATAAACCCCTAAAAACACCATAAAACCCTAAAAATCCTAATAAAGCCTTAAAAATTATAAACCCTCTATTTTCAATGCTCTTTCTACCCAAACTTGTTTTGAGTTTATGTGGAACTTCTTTCTAAATGTATGTGGTCACTTGGATTTCTATAATGGGACATTGGAGAATGAATTGTCTGAGAGGATGAGTGGTCCTTCTCATCACACACTTTGGGGGGCATTATCAATTATTTCGGGCCTTTATTAAAGATTTAATATGTATTCATGAATCCATTGTTGTATCCAAAATGTAATATTGTTCTCCCTTCTATAAAAAATATATTATTTTGCAAGTTTTGATTTTGGAATCATCTATATGTATATGAGGATATTAATCAATGAAGACATTTGTATGTATCCAAGGTTCTCCATCGACAGTACACTTTTTTCAATAAAATTAGTGATTCTTATGTTGTTCATTTTCATGATGTTGGTTTTAAGACTCCTAACGGGGTGCTCTAGATTTCATCGTCATCTTGGTGGATGGAAGTTATATTTATGGTAGGATAAAGCCAACGAGTTGGGATTCTATCATATCCCTGTTAAAGAAATAATAAACCACATAGTTTGGTGTCACTTAATGGGGTATATCATGCCTTTTATGGCCATGTGATGAAGTCCCAACCATGCAGTTTAACTACATTTAATAAGGAAATCTATGAGAAAATGTTCCAAGTAATGGTTGATGTGGGACTTATTCCAAAGTACACAAAAGGATATGGATGGAATATATACTCCCTACTGTTTTCATGGACTTATTGAGAATTTAATCTAATAAAGAGTGTGATGATTTGGGCCTTGAATAAATATGGACCTCTATTTTTGATAAGACACTACTAGGGAAATAGTTCAAATAACAACAGGGTGAATTTGCGGTGCTGGGTTTGGACCTCATAGAGGCTTCCAATGTATCCCATTTGGTCAGGAATAAAATCCCATGTAGTTTGGATGGTTGGGGATTACAACTATGGTGGAGTCCTATGGTTGGGTATTATACCACAAAATATTCCCATTTGGCATGCCTCATTGGTAATATGTCCATTTAAAGTGTTTTCTGATAGGGTATTTGGCCTTATGATAAGATAGTGACATGTTTTAGGGTTAAAACAAATTGAAGGCCCATATGAAAGGAAAGAGAATTATTTAGAAAGGTAAAATACTCATTAGATAGATATTTGATCATACAGAAGTTATGATCATCACTGACCTCTATGACCATGTGAGTCATGTGTAGGTTGAAAAATAATAAGAAGTTGAAGATATGGAAAACAACACAATATGCTTCATCCACTGGTGGGTGAAGTGAGGGCTATGAGAGAGAGAAACTGAATTGATGTGCTCATCAACTCTTTTATATTCATAACTAGGATGAGGTTATCGGAGAGGGAATGGTATATGGTTACCATATCCACTCTTGTATTTATAAACAGGATTAGGATATATGCAACCATGTAGATTTGGCCTGTAAAAAAGGATAAATTCTTACTCATAGAGAGATTACCTACCCCATATTTTATAGATGGTGAGAGGAGGGTAAGCCTCATTCCCTCATCAAAGGGGATAAAATGTGGTTCCCCTCCCTCACTGAAATGAAGGGGCCCCTATAAATACATCTAAGGTTGGAATCCTTATTACGATAGGAATGTATGATTGAAAACGTTCTAAAGATACCCTTATTTGGTATATTACCAGTATGACATCATTATTTTTGGACTGTATGATCTAAGTAGAATGCTGGTGTACCATGTACTCTGATCACATATATCGGATGGCTTTGGAAGTGGTCTTGTCTTGATATTTCAGGAATGAACCCATTTTCATGTTATTGGTTTATAGGAGAGGTTGAAAAAAGTGTTTTTTTGAAGCGTCAATGACTAATTCTACGTAGAAGGGTACCGAGACCGAAAGACCCCATCTCACACACTATTTTCAATATAGGATGGTGGTCCATAATGATTTTATCAGCATGAGGTTCTCATAATGGTGGTCTGAAAAGAAGATTTTTCAATGTGGATGGATTTCAACAAGGTATTTTTCCATGTGGGACATTTTTTCATGATATGCAGAAAGATTCTTTTTCCCTCTCTTAATTTATGATATACAATGAAGAATTACCTTCTATAATCACTTTCTTGGATTATATATGTGTATCTTCTTGTGTCTCACACACACTTTTTATTACCCTCTATACTCATCCCAAATCCATATGTGGGTTTGTTATAGGAAAAAATATGTAACTACTCACCCATGTTGATTGAAAGAAAAATAGCCACACACAATGGATTTTGGATTGTGGGAAACATCCTCACCCCACAAAGGGAAACTTGTTTACATGGGGGGATGAAGGTGAAACCTCACTCTGTAAATGAATTTTTGTGGGGGAGGGGGTTTTGAAAATCACACCTCACCCTAAAAACGAATATTAGTTTTAGGGGGGCTAAAAATCATCCTACACCCTGATTTTTTTTTGTGGGTGGGAAGAAAATCAGGCCTCAGCCTACAAAGATAAACTTATTTGATAGCGGTCAAAATTCAAAACCTCACCCCTCAAAGATAAATTCATTTCCTGGGTGCCAAAATATAACACCTCACCCTAGAAAGTGAATTTCTATTGTTGGGGGACAAGATATGATACTTATCCCTGCAATGATAATTTGGTATTAAGGGTCTCTATGGGGAGGCAATATGTGGAGAAGTGACTCATGTAATGTGCATGGTATGTGGAAGGTGTTTTCTTTGAGTATTCTTTGCAGATCATGGTGCTATACCATTTTTTTCTTAATAAAATTGTTTTATTGATTTTAATTAAACAATTCTAAATTACATAAAATCCTTCATAATTTTCATGCAAACTTTCATGACCCATCAAAATATCCCACGTAGGAATGGGGTTTGATAGAAATGTAGAGGATATCATTATTAGGAAGAAGTTTTTTTAGTGAATTATTATCAAGGTGTTTTATGGGTTGCCTATGTACCTGAAAAATGGTCCACACCTATAAGAGGATTCAGACCAAAATAATTTTTCACTTTTTGTATCAAGTTCTGTGTGGTGGGTCTAATATTTCCAACATAGAATTCTTATTCCCATAGATTTTTCATTATAAAAAACATTTTCATATAATGAAAAATCTCATCTATGAATTGATATTTTCTAAAAACTTTTATTCTCATTTTTCATCAAACTATCCACATATAGCAACAATGTATTCTATATAGTATATTAACTATTTCACAATCTTCATAGTGGAAATGTATCTCACCTCAATTATTCTGACATATATTTTCTGATATCTCTTACCATAAGGATAAAAATGGATTCTAGAAAATAGCCTCAGTCTAGATTTAGGAATACTTCTCCCTAGATTAAGAGAATAATTTATATTTCCAGGAACATTGAAAATGGTCCTCGACAAAATATCATTCCCTGGGAGGGTATTTTGAAGAGTCTCATTTTTCTAGAGTTTCACGATTATCCATTGTCTAAAAAATTACCATTGTAAAACTTTTGGTATTCCATATGTGTCTCCAAACATATTTTATAATAAAAACCATCCATATTCTTTGTTTTAGGTGTCCTCGAATCATGTACATGTGAATATTTCCATTTCGGGATATATCATCAATGAATCAAATCCTTAAAAGGTTTCCATTTTGAATGAATTTTCATGTACTCATAGTAACCACATCAATCGTGATCTATCATAATAAAACTCCATTCACGATTACTCATTTATTTTTAGCCGCCCATGAGGGGGTCACAATAGTGGTTGGAGTTCCAATTTGGAATAGTAGTTTGGAGGGTGTATTCTCTGAATTGTCGTCATCATTCTGGGTTCAACTGAATTATATATAAGTTTTTGAATGGTTGGAGGCCATCAACATATATCAAGCATCATGGATATCCCTTTTTTGGATTTTTTTCTAACTGGTATTTTTTTATAAATTAATCAACCATTTGTGTTCGATCACAAACACCTTCAATTTATCTCATGGTGAAGTTGGAATTAGGTTGAGGGATATCTAACAATTTGGGGGAACTCCCATTCTTGGTAACATGTATGGTGATTTTTTTCCTATACATAAAACCTACCAATACACCGAATAGGTTTCTCCATTAGATGGAGACTTACTAATCATGGTAAATAAATCAATGGGTTAAACCCTTTAGACTCAATCAATTATTTCATTTAGTGATAGGATAAATATATTTATGTAATCTAGTGGTCTAAGACCAGAGGTTTCGTGTACCATTACTAATTTGATTAAAAAATATTGAGGTGTTTCAGGTTCCCATTGGGCCACTCTTGTGGTTGGACAACACAATACATGGGGTTATAGGATCTAGCCAAACATATCCCTAGTATTTGGGTTAGCATGAGTTTTCTCCATATTTTTGAGTGGGTAGATCTTTCAGTCTCGTGATGTGTACACTAGTGATAGAGTCTGCATCTTAATTGTGGCAGCCAATTCGATATAGATACATCCCGTCAACCATGATATACCTACCCTCAATCATATCTATTATTTTTTGGGTCATATAAAAGAGGAAATATCGCCACATCACCTTAGGTGACCCATCCAATTTTTACATATTTGGGTATCCAATCACTTTTGATGTAATAAATATCAGTATACTATAATGATCCCTCATTCCACTTTTCACCCCATGATTCTTCATATTGTTGTTGTTTTACAAAAATAACTGTGTCAATTGTATTTTTGAGTTGTTATAGGATCATAAGAATTTAAAATTCATTCCTTATCCATCACCTTCTTGAGTGATGATAGATATGGATTGAGGAATTTCATAAGAATTCTCCTACATCATCTCATTATGATATGGGATTCTGACTGCTCGGGTTGATGGGGAAACCATTTTAAACTCTTATTCTCACTATATGTTCACATGATAATTTTTATTTATGGAACAATTTTCAACATTACCCCTTATTAGGATTAGAAGTGAATCACACTGTGTTATCCTACACTAGCTATGGTTGATGATGATACATGAGGACCATAGCATGAAAATTAATTTAATTTCTAGGAAAGGTCTGAATAACTTTTCAAAGGATTATGAAAAAAGTGGGTGGAATAATATCCAAATGGTGTGTCGGTTAAACCATTATGAAGGGTGAAAAAACCTTCATCTTCTCCATGTGGGATACAGTCATGCTTTCTTCACAAATTTATGAAGGAGAAAGGAATATGTCCCAATGTTCTAATAATTCCAATGGAATTTAATCTTCAAGTTCATATTTTTATGGGAGTGGAGAAGAAACCCAATTTTTTACGGGTATAGTTGGTAGATAGACTAAGAATGGTCCCAACGAGACAATGATGGGAATTACATCGATGGACACCAAAATTATCATCCCTATTCATTAAATTAAACATGGGAGACATAAGGAGGATTTCCCTCAACCGTGTCATAATTTAGAAAAGGTATGTCCCAATAAAATTCAATCCTAGACTATCTAAAAGAAGAAATGAGTGACAAGGGTTTCAATCCTAGTGATTCCATTGAACATTAGGCCTTTCAAAAATGGGATTTGTAAAATTTTTACACTATCAGCAAAGAGACTAATTTATAGAATATTTCCAAAAAAATAGACAGCCTTCATCAACATTTCCATAACATAAATATAGGTGGGTTTGATTAAAAACACTTTCATGTTTTTATTCATAATTTTCTAATTTATTTAGTGGAGGTAGCCACTCTTTTTTGCATTATTTTCTAGTTTAATATTTCTAATAATTTTTTGTAAGCTTTTAAGGATACTAAAACTAAGCTATATCACTTAACATGCGAGGAAGCATCACCTCACAATTTTATTACTATAAATACTTTAGAGTCGTTAAAATATTAGGCTCATGTGTCTAGAATTGTGGTATATATTTTATTAAAAAATATATGCCTATAATCCATAAAGTAGAAAAGTTGGGATCCAAATGCCTTTATTAAAAAAATGTGCTCATTAACAATTTTTGGTGATGGTATAAGAACAAGTCACAAGTAGGACATTAACAAATTACATCAAGAATTAATAAATATATTATATAAACTAGGTTTAATTTAATTATAGGCATTTCATTTTATTCTCATTTTCCAAATGATGTCATGGAGGGGCTCTATGGTGTGGATGTTCCTCCAAAAATTTTGCAATTAATGGAAATTATTATGTTCTCAATTGACTTTCTCTTAATTCCATCATTTCTTTGAAATATTAATAGTAATACTAGAGTTGTATTCCTTATTAAAATTACATTGTATTAGTGTATTTAAATTTTAATAAGGGGTATAAGAAAATGAATAAAAAAATTCTTAGGTCAAATGACCTAAAGAGCCGAGACATAACTTTTTACAAGTCCCCCTTTATAGATTTTGAACATGACGAGTGTTATGTACCTTTTCATTAGATGATTTCGGGTCTTTTAGGGCCAACCATTGCCACAAATATTTTAGGCTGAAAAATTTTTAATGATAGTTTTGATGGTAATATTCTAAAACCAAGTTTTTTGGCCCCGAATATGAAACACTATTGGTAGATCTGACTTAAAACAAGGAAGATAAATTTTATTCCCCAGTATGTATCTATAAATAGGATTAAATGTTTTAGAGTATAATTTTTAGATAACATTAATAAACATAAGTTGAGATATAAATATTACAAGTCATAGATGGTATGTATGCCAATGAATTATACACTGGTCAATCTCTCATGTGTAAGGAATAAAGTGGTCATAATGAATGGGCCACATAGAGAATTTTTTTTGTATTTGGAAGGAAAAAAATGTAACTCAATTGTGAAAATGAATGTGACTCCATAGGTCCCCAAATCTCACATGAGACATTATCAGCATGAGAAATGAGATACAACTTAGAAGATCATTTAAATGCTCAAGGGAGTGCATGGTAGAGAACATATGGAAGATTTATTTCCTCAATTGAATTTCATAAAATGACATAATTGACTTTAATGAAATTTTATGATAGTTTATGATAGTTAAAAAGATTGAATCATTGAGAAAGGATGGGGCCTAATATAGATCTAATTCATATATATGTAAAGTGTGCTTTAATGATCCATTCCGGTAGGGGATGGAATAATGTGAGTCTCCAAAGTGAGTATAAGGCACCTTTTCTTGTTTCTAGCTCTCATATAGTTAATAGATCATATAAAATTAATTCTTCACCATATATTTTATGTTAATGCTATAGGGGATGAAATGTTCTATTGTTTATGGTCATGTGATGACGACCTGATCCACATAGTTAAACATCACATTTTTCGGACATTTTTTATTTTCCATTCCATGGTTATCTTTTTAGGAATGTTCCAACATAATTCAAGCATGAATATGAGAAGTTCTCATCTATAATCTGGAGACATCCAAATATTAAAAGTGATATGGGAAAATTATGCATGGAATGACCACAGAACATGTTTGAATTGTTTTTATGATATAACTTTTTTATGATATAGAGTTGTTTGGGTATAAGAAGATAGATGAGGCCTCTTGTGAAGGAGAATATGCCTTTGGTTAAAATGACATAAAATTTTGACAAAGGAAGAACCTAAATGGGGAATGTTATACATAGTTTAAACAAATGTTTCCATAGAAATATGAAATTCTATTACCAATATCCAAGGAATTATTGTGGGGATTTAGATATTCCTAATCACAAAGACAGATCTGTGTAAGGATGGTGAATGATTATGAAGGGGAAATTTTATTTCAGAATCATCCAAAAATGAAGAGTAATGATTAATATTTAGTTATAACCCATAAGTTTGGGGAGATGTGGTTTTTTATATTTTGGCTGGGTCCAAAACATAGGGTATGTGCATCGCTGCATATCTTTTAAAGGAGAGAATTAGGTCGCAAATAGTTTTTCCAATAATTTACCCACACTGATTAAATACATGTATGGGGAGGGGTATTCTTGTTTAAATATGGATACAATAGAGATGTGCGAACCCATATTAGACCCTCCTATGCTGATCTGGCTCCTAAATAGAACATAGGCGGGAAATTGTATATTGTTGAAAGACTAGGATGTATGATCTGCATGTTACTACATATCATGTGTTGAAAGGAATCAATCCACACATTGCAACACTCCATGGATTTTTAAATAATTTTATTATTGAATGAAAGAAAAAATTGTGTCTCTCCAAAACACCACCTAGTTATAACCTAGCCTGTAAACATAATTTTTCCACCTCTGTGATTGGAATTTAAAAAAAACTTACATACATGGTTGCATTCAGTAAGATATTTACAGTCTGATAAGACAAAGTTATTTTTTAGTGAATAGTAACACTCTATTATGAATATTAATATAAATAGTAATATAACCCTTATGAATAGTAAATCATATTAATATTTTATTTTCTTGCGGTTATAAGATAATGAGATCTTGATTAATTGTTTAAGGTTATATGAAATGAATTATAATTCTAAAATTGTTTTTTTGAATAAAATATTATTCTATTTAAAAATTAAATTAATAAAATTTAGAATATTATTTTCAAAAAATGGATTTTTTTCTTGAATTATACATTTCAAAAAATGGTTTGGGTGATTTTTTGGAATTTTTCAAAATTACTTTAGTTTTTTATGAATAATAAATTATATCAATTTATCGTCTATATACAGTTTTAGTTAAATTTACTACTAATAGAATCATTGATGATGTCAGAACACTTTTTTATAACTCACATGCACTTATTACAATTTTGGTTCACATTAATCAACACTATTGGTTGTCTTGTGGGAAATAATAAAATAATGAATAAGATATTCAAAAAACACCTCTTTCCTCCACTATAAAACCCCCTCACTCCCTCTTCTCATTACGCTTGTCAATCATTTTTCCTTTTCTAAATTATACTAAAATATCTTCACATGAACCTACCACATGTCTATCAGCCTTTGGTGTCATAAAAATACAAAAACCTCTACCCTGAAGAGGTTCTCAAGGAAGATAACTTCAAGAGTTGAATTCTTCCTTTTCATTTCTTTTATTTCGAGTTCCTATCTTTTTTTTTCTTTTCTCACCTAATTTAATCAAAATTTTATTATAACTCTAGTACCATACATATACTAGAATTTTGTTATGAAAATGGAATAATTCATCTTCATATCTATTTTCCCTTTGTTTTATACTAGAAATTAATACACCATTGGAGATGTGTTAATTTATCACATTCAAGGACGACTTGTTTTCAATTTCTATCACTGTCTTCAATTGTAGTAATTAAACCATTTTTATAATTTAAAATGACTATTATATATGTATTATAACTTATTTAAGGTTTTAGAATCTTTTTTAAACATGATAATAATTTATATGAGTTCATTGTGATCAAAACCCACCAATTTACCCAAAGAATTATCATTAATTAATTATGTATTGATTCATCTTCACCCCAAATAACCATTGAATTTTATAACCATGCAATATTATATATGATAAATAATAAAATAAAAACTTCAATTCTTGAAAACCATATTCATCTTAGTTGATTATCCTTACATGCATATAAGTAAACCGGTCATTAATACCAAGGAAGAAAACACTCCCAAACAATAAAATTGAACCTTATAAACCCATCAAGAAGGAAATAAATGAAAATAATAAGGCTAAAATAAAAAAATTAAATAAATAATAGGATATTTATATATTAAATATTGAGTTTAATTTGTTTATCTTAGACATTATGATTATGTGAAAAACACCATCAGACTTAAGGTAATAGTTTTCCCAGGTCACTTTCATTCCCGTGAGATATGCCATACTCTCCACTAATTACTATCTGTGGTGTATGTATACTACCAATTGATGGATAATATCATTAATATATTTATTTTCATGGTATTAAATGTATCATATGATTATTATTAATTTTGTGCCATATGATTCAATCGATTTCAATGTTCTAAGGATTTTCTACCCAAATCTCCATTTTCATTCAGGTTACTCTTATTATCTACATACCTTAATTGAATTATTATTTATTCATATTTAATACTCAAAAATTCAATTTTAATTTTATGTATATGTGTAACAAAAATAATCCTACTTTAATTTATGATGATTTATATGTTTTAAAATGATCTTTCAAAAATTATTCCCAAAATACAGGCCTGATTCAAGGGAATTTCTCAAATTTCTACCTATATTCATGGGAACTCTATGATATGTTTTTAGAAAAATTTAACATTAAAAAATAACTAATTTTATTATTAAATACATTATGAATTATGTTCTTGTTTAATAAAAATATTTTTCCAAAAATAAATCTTCTTTTCAAAGTAATATTGTATTTATCTCAAGAATTACTCGATGATTTTAGAAGAGTATATTCATTTATTTCAACACTCTTGTTGTTTATTAGTTATTATTTGGATTAATATTTTATGATATCATAAAAAATATTTAATTTAATTTTTTATTATTAGTTTGATTATGAGTGTTTTATCATAAACCTATTCATCAATTTACTCAAAATGGTTACTGTTAATGCTTAGTTTTTTGGAAAAGTTAATTAAATTTCATATGTTAGTTTCAATATGAATATATATATTGTTTATATTTATCCTTGTTAATATGTTAAATGCGTTGGATTTATTATGTGTTAGGTTGGACCTGATATAGCCCCTCGATGCATTGAATGGTATCATGAGACAAACTACGGTCTTGGCACGAGGCCTTGAAAAAATGGTTAATTATGGTCTTGGAACGAGGCCTTTATTGTATGGTTATGATGTCTGGAATTATGCATTATCTCATTATGAAACTAGTAATTTAATGTTTGTGAGGTTATTTGACTAGTATAATATCCATGATTGTGGTTTATTATGGAATAATTTATTCAGCTCTTATTCCCACCATAATGTGTTAATGTTTATTTTTAATGGAATGTGTTTTTATTTATTCACTATGACTAATGTTTATGTTTATGATATATTCTAATGTATTGATTACCCTTAATGAGCTTTTAATCTCACCCATTTCTTTTGTTTCATTTTCCTAGGACAAGAAGTGGTATATTATGAAGGACATGTAGGGATAGCCTAAGAGTTATGGATGATGTCAAGGGAATTTATATATTTTATTTCCTTTCAAGTTGTAATATTGAAATTTTGTATGTATCTTTTTTTCAAAATTTACTAAAATATTCCTTCCTTTAGGATACAACTTTCCTATAATTATTCCACTGTAATTTAATAAGGCACCGGATCTAGGAAACCATGGTCAGGGTATTTAAAAACAAAGGTCTCATATAAATGTTTCTTATAAAGGTCAGACCCATACCCAGGTATGGAGGGACATTTTTATGTTCCATATGGACCCAGAATCATAGATTTGGGTTTCACTACTTATCATGAACATACATAAATCAATCCACACATTGTTGTTGGAATCTACGTATTTTAACATTATAAGGTAAAGTAGTAATATGATTATTTGAAGGTTAGAAATCAAAAACCATGTTAACGGTGACATGAACTGATATACCTTGATCATGAGGGAAATACATTATCGATACACTTAATCCTATGTTTGTTATTCTTAGGGTGAGAAACATGGAATAACATAGGTTTATTTCATTAAATTAAGGTGATTAAAATAAACTACAAGGGATTTTTTATCATGTGGTATATGGACTAGGATATAAGATCCAATTGTCTCTATGTATGTCATTGGAGTGAGAATCAATCGATACATAGTTCATCGATGATTACTACAGTTTAACAATAAAAACTATTGAGGAATGGATATGTAAATATGGTATTGATGACCAGTACAAAAAATATCTCATGTGAAGAGAGGATTCATAGAATAATTTTGGTAAAAAGAAACTTATTAAGGATGTTAATTTGTGGATGTTCTTAAGATAGGAGGTATAGGAAACACAACATTTCATGTATAGAAAATAGTCAAGCCATATATAGTTCATAGAAACAATGTAGTTAAATGTCATATGGAAAAGATTATGGTTAACCGATGTCATGGAAATGATGTGTTGGAGGAAGTTTACCATGTCATGTTGGTTCTAACATGCTTCAGACATGATAAACTATATTTTAAACCGTGATCTTGGGAGTTCTTGAATTAAGTGATGTGATATGTGACATGTTTTCAAGGAGAACCCGTAGAAAATTTTCTAAAATTAGTTTCTATAATGATGTTATTAGGGAATTCAATGATAAAATAGGTCTCTATTGACAAAAAATATTCCTCTAGTTGATATTCTTCTTATGGGATATATATAAAGATTCAAACTTGGGACTGTGATGCATTTTCAAAAAAGGTGTCATCAGGAATGTGAAATTATAATACTTATGGATAAAGAGTTTTTATAGAGGTTTTAAATTTCCTAGGAAATGGAGTATGACATGTAGAAGGAATGGTAATGAGTAGAAAAAGAGAATTTGAACCATCATTTTCCATGAGGTATGGATTTCCTTGCATTGATATGACTAATTTGTAGGGAAGGGTGCATTTTTGTTACCATTCTAGGCTCCTAAATGAGGGAATCAAACTAAGATCTTCTACATAAATCTTTATTTGTATGTTTGAGGGTGTATTTTCATTATTTAGTGGTTAATCCCATGACACAAGGTCTAAGAGTTTGTACATATTTCATTGAGTTGAGAATATCACCACACATATTTCTAGAAAAGAGTTGTGGTAGGATACCAACATCAAGGGTTGTGATCCACTCAAACATAGATCTATGTGTTTTACCATTTTACATCATAAAACATGTACATCAACCATGATTTTTTACATCATATGGTAAATATTTTTTCAGACAGTTTAACATATTGTGACTATAAGGTTAGACTATGTTGTTTTTAGTCTTAAAACATGGACTGTGGTTTCTGATAGTTTTTGGGTCATATGATGAGGTCCAATGGTTTGAAATTTTTTCAGTTCATAAATATTTTACCAATAATAGGATGAAAATATTTCATTGCTAGCCAAAAATTAATAAAATCAACATGAGGAAGGGACTCAGGGGAAAATGTTTTGAAAAAACAATCTTGTAAATGGTTGGATTAGAGGCTGGGCCTAAGACAGGAGGGCTAGGTGTTACTATGTTTCTAGTGTAGATAAGAATCAATTCATACATAGTCCTAATGATATATAGGTTGGTGGTGTGGAAGGATACCGTCACCATGATTGGGGATCTCTTAGGTGTGGACTAAAGTGATATACAATTTTACATCATACAACAGGGATTTGAACCATACAATGTCATGTTATGAGGAAGGGATTCTTGGTTTTTATTTTTTGGTCTCACAAATTGGATAATATGTATAATTTATAATCATATGATGAAGATTTTTTATCATTCCTTTTATGTTCATGTGAAAAATACATACAAGGCTACATAGTTTAATGTCGTGTAGCATAGATGATGGCTACCATGAATTTTTACATCATGCATCAAGGACAATGGAAATTTAATTTTACATCGTATGATAAGGATGATGAATTTGGGGCTTACACATATTTTGGAGGACCATATTTGTGGATTTTTTGGAGATAACCCAAGACAACTACATGAAGCACCATAAGATTGACACATAAGGCATCTCATTATTTTCATTGGAGGCATCCTATATTATTCATAATGGGTATACTAAAATTTAATTTCATGTAGAGAGGACTATGGACATGTAGATTGACCTTTTATGATACGGATGAAGAGTTTGGGGATTAAACTTATGTAGGTGGAAAAAATTTTAATAACAATAAGTATTTATTAATAAATCCTATTCTAGAAGTGGATGTAGTGTGTTCCATATTCAATATGATTAATTAGTATGATCAATTAGAGTTGAACTTTGTTATTGAATGAGGTCCCAACACAATTTGGTCAAGAATTTGCGGGTTTCTTCCCAAGTATCAATGGGGGTATTGAGGACTAGTTCAATATCTCCCTATAGGAAAATGTGAAGTCATAAATTCTGGTTGAAGTCTCAAACTTTCTGGTATTGGTAAATTTATAAATGATCCATGGGTTACTACCTTTTCTCCTCAAACCACTTATGTGATCATTTATCATTTGATAGTTGTTCACATGTGGATATCCGGAGCGATGTAAATTATACAATGATGGGTAGAACTAATTATGTTCTACAAAACAGATAATATGGGGATTCTTGGGTATCAATGAGATTTGTGGTTTGATAGGCCTAAAAGGTGTGTAGAAGCATGTTTGGCCAATATTTCATTACTCTATCCACCATTTTCTAGAGAATCTTCGATAATGATTTGTAGATTGCCTTTATGTATCAAATTTTCATCACATGGGTGTGGGATAAATGGTTTGATTTGATTTTATACTCCTAGTATAACTTCTTCAATTTTGAAGAGTATAATTTAGTGCTGTTTTCAATCAGTATTTTTTAAGGGACACCAAATTGGTAGATGGTTTTTTACTTCACAAAATTGATGATACATTTGGTTTTGAATTACTTGTGAAGTATCACCTTATCCTATTTGGTGAAGAATCTTATATAAGTAAGGATATACATGAATCAATTGTCTGTAGCTGGAGGGTATAGTCCTATAACATCCATTCCTCATACAAAAAATGGCCTTGAATTTTTTGTTGTATGAAACAACATAGGGGGTTGATGGATGAAGTTGGAATGAACTTGGCATGAATAAATATTTTTTTACAAATTGTGAAAAATATATCATCATTGAAGCCGATATATATCAAATACTTCTAATTTTGTGAGAAATCATTGTTCTTGGTTGATGGGAACTGCAAGATCCAGCAAAAACATCTTCCGTGGTTTCATTTTTCTCATATACATCAATGCATATGAAGAGAATTTCCTAAAAAATCCTTTTAAAAATAAATTTTTTAAGACTCAAGATATCATATAGAGTGAAATTAATCACCCGTAGTTGAATATGTTATTTTCCAGCTATTTTTCGAATAAGGGAACCATTTTGGTAGTATTCTAGGATGGGCCTCATCCACCAATTTGATGTATTATTTATTTAAGGGATATAATTGATCATTTTGATCACCTCCATTTTACAATGAACAAATGATAATACTATTCTATAATTGGTTTTTATGATGACTATTTTATCATAATCTAGATCTTTGATAGCTACATAACCATTTTATAATAGATCTTATCGTGCATTTTTTAAACACAGAATATGAGTTAGCATTGTATCATAGGGGGATTTTTCATCATCCATCGAACATAACCTTACAAGTGTATCATATCTTCCTTTTTAATAGAATAATCACTGCTAATATGATTAATTATCCACTCAGTGTCTCTATTTATTCTCAAGTGGGTCAATGATATTTGGAATTCCATTTATAATCCTATAACAAGGGATTTGTATTTGGTCTCATTGTTGGGGTAGCTTTTAGAGAGCATAAAGAATAAGGTAGAACTATCATGATTAGTGAAATGAGAATAATTCACAACTTGACTTTTTCATTATTATAGTTTTCCAATTTATTTATTGTAAAACTTATGAATTCACTATCAATGTACATTTCCTAAATTCATTTAGAATCATAAATAGAGAGGATTTAATTTTTTGGTCGTTCCATACTCATTGGTACTTCATTCACTGAGGGATATTCTCCTAGGAAATTTGTTTTGGAATGTCATTTTATAACCATATTTGGTATGAACTAGATGTCTACTTGTTACAGAATTACCACCCATTACTCCAAATATCTAGTCATCATGGGATGATTGAGGATATATTGGATAATATGAATTCAATAGATGAATTCACATTATGGTGTTTTGGGTAATTCCTTAATATTGGAATTGAAAAAAAATAAATTCCAAACTATTCTTCTCAATATCATAATTCCATATATAACTCTCTAGCATGGTGAGACTAAGATAATAAAGGTTATTTTCACTACCAGTATCATCTTTCTATATGAGGAAGTCACCTAGAGATCATTCTAGAGTAGTCATGTATATGATGATTGGATTTCCCTCAACTAGAACATCAAAACAGTTTGATTAAAAAATTATTTCTTGATGAAATCAAATAATTTTTTGCCATCATAATTATATTGGAAGGTGACGCATTTCTCCATTAGCATGGTAAAGAGAAAACACTTTCCTATAATGATTCATATGAACCATCGAATGTAGTATAGGTGTCCCTACAATCCTATCATCTTTTTGAGGATTCAAGGAGTTAACAAACCCAGAATTTGATTAGTATTCTCTAGGAAATCATATAATCCATGATATCCTATGATGATGCTGAGAAATTTCCTTGATGTTTTTTCGATAGAACATTTAAGTAGATTTATCTACAGACTGTATTATAAATATATTTCAATGGATTTTTAATATTTTCAGGGTGATAAGAATGTTTCAGGACTTAAACACCTAATCATTAACATATCCTTTGACTAATTTTCCCATGAATAGATTATAGATATGATTCATAACATGTTGATATGTAGCATTGACATTCTTCAAACCAATAGGCTTACCCTAGAAGAATTAATACTTCCTATGGGACCCAAATATGGTAGATTCGTCATATTATGGATCAATTTAGATTTTATTATACAAAATATAGTCATCTATTAATGAAAAATCTTGATATCTAGTCATTTCATCGATCAAACATTCAGTAATCTGAACTAAGAAGTAATCATTCAGACATTTCCATTTGCAGTCTCAGATATCCCTGAAAACTATGATCTTCCCATTAATTATCCTTATAGGTGCTATGATGTTAATCCATTTCGAGTATTGGAATTCTTGAGTGAAGTTGTATTTGATGAACTTATAAACACCATTTTTAAACCTGGTAGCATGATTTAGAAGTCTCATTTTGGTTTTTTGTTGTTGACCATGATGGTCCTCTGGTAAACCTAGTCGATGGGTAGCCATATTAGGATCTTATTGTGTAATTTATTTTCAATTTCAGGAAAATACAACTAAATTCTTCTTTATAAAGGAGGTTTAAATTTTAGGTTCAACGATGGGAATAGAACCACTGATCAACATGAGTCACAAATCCTCTATTGTAACCAGATCTATCTGTCATAGTTCATAGAAAGTTGTAGAAAACCCTTCCTCAAAATATGGAGGATAGTATTAAATGTATTTTAATTCTTCTCCTTAATTTTCCTCGTTATATTCCTTTTTTCCATGTCTGTGTGGATGATAAATAAAGGGAAATTTTTAATGTTAAGGGGAAGTTTAGTTCCTAGGATCTAGCTTCCAATGGTGATGTAATTACATCTGCAGGTTCAACAGAAGAATTTTTTTATTAATGATGTTCTATATATAAGGTTGGATCATCCACATATAAGGTATCACTTCCAATGTAGGGATAAAATATTTCTTCAATTCCCTCGAGTTCAATAAACGTGGATGATATCCTGAATACCAGGGAGCATGTCTTTGAATATGAGTTGATGTCTTCAACCTAGATAATGGGTAGAATATATTCATCACTAAGTTCCATGAATGGGTTAGATGGGGTTAGTTCTAAACCATCTGGAGTGGTAACTAGGGAGACCCCATCAATTATCTGTTTCTCCCCTTCTCTCTAGTAGAATAATATATCATTATATAGAGATTTACAAGACTCAAACAAATATATTTCACCTTGTAATGTCTCAATTTTCCAATTAATAAAATATTTAAGGCATTGATAGTATAATGAAGGAATAACCACATGTTTATGAAACCAAGTCCACCATAGTAGGACAATAAATTTTGTATCTTCATAGATGACCAAGAACTCATAGTCATACACTAGATCACCAAACTAAAATATAATATTGATGCATTATAGGGGTTTAAGTATTATTTTATCCTAATCGTGTAGAATTAAAGGGGAAGGGGATAGATTATCATTATTTTATCATCGTCTGGGAATGATTTTGGCATGAATGAGTTTTACTCTAAAAAATTATCAATGAAATATCAAAATATATCAATATCATTTAAAATTTCGGATACATAAAGGGGAATGATGTGTCCTTATATAACATTATCTTTATATTCCTCTGTGGAATAGATCAAGACATTAAATTTATTAGGATAATCATGTTCATGATATAATCTGGTATTAGAAACATTAGATTCAAACTCTTAAGGGAACAACAGAGCCTCTACAAATGCTTCTCACAGATCCTTTGATAGATTTATAGAATCCTAAATTAGATTCTTTTCCAAAAATGAGGGCAATTTATTTAGTATATTATTCTTTTGGGTATAAGGTATATGATTACCTATAGATAATTATTCCCAAGAAGTAAATATTCAATCAAATGTTCCTGGGGAATATTTATCTACTGGTTGGGAAAATCTAGATATAATTTTGTTTGATGTAGGATTGGACCTTCTTGGCCCACCAAATTGCATGGGATGGTTAGGTTTTTACCTATTCCTCAATTTTCCTTCCATAATTATTAGTTATAAATGGTTTTTATATGTGTGGAGAGATTATGGTTCTTTTATTTTTATTTTCTAAAGGATTAACCATGGGCTTCTATAGTAAATATTTTTCTAATAGGGATGTGTACAACGTATTGTTCTTTGTCCATGGTTGTGCCTCCCACAATTTTCTTAACCCCTGTAGTCTCGATTCATGACTCCCTAATTTTGTGAGAGAAGACTAGTTTTATAATAATAAAATCATAGGATAAGGGATCCATTTAATGAATTACCTTAATGGATCTAAATATAAACTCTTCATCAGATGAGGACACTATTTGATGGGTCGGGTCCTATTGTACCATTTGACTAGGTGGTTCTTCTTCTCTCAATGTTTAATGCATGATGTCTGAGTGTGTTAAGAATATATTAGACCTAGTATTAGGTTCATATTCCTATATTTTCCCCTCCTATATAGACATTCCATTTCTTGGACTATTGGCTTGTGGAGGATAGTTGTTCTAATAGAGTCAGTTGTGCCACAAAAAAATAGATGGAGACACAATTGTTTATTTCAATTATGCTTGGAGGAATGAAAGATTTTGGTTGAATGTATTTCTAATATTTCAATTCCTAAAATTCCTTTCACTATTTTTTCTAAGTTCCTTCCATTCGCCCTCTTCTTCTAGCATGGTGGTGAAAACAATGCTACTTGTGCTGACAGTTTACCCAGTTTTACCTTCACAGAATGAACCATATTTTGTAGGAAATATTTGAAAACAAAACATACTGAGACATTTTTCACTAAAATTTATTGAAAGGGTTAATAATTCTGGTGATCTTTAAAGTCAACTTGATTAGGTATTATGCATTCTATCATATTTAATAGGTTTTTCTCCAAGGATGATAAGATGTATTTAGGAACCTATTCATCCTGGAAGAAGTAGGTTATGTTCTTCCATTCTTCATGATGGTAGCATTTCATATCTCTCATTTCATCCTAATGAATTTTTTTTTCTATTTTTACACCTTGTAAGGGGTGACAATGATTAAGTTACAGGATTCATATCATGAACTGATACCATTGTAGGTTATAATGTGACAGTTTCTATTTATTATTTTTCATTATTATTTCTCTTAACTACCTATACTCGTATGGATTTGGATATGGTTTATAACATGGAGTATTATAATATTTTTGAAACTTAAGAAAGATCTCAGAACACACTCTTTTACTTGAATGGAATTTATGATGCTCACAAGTCATCATGAATGTTTTTATTAAAATACTAGATATATATTCATATAGAAACTGAAAATTAAATGAGTAATATAGACCCTTTCACATGGACTTTATGTCTGAGACTCAATCATTTTGTCACATTTTACAATTCAAGAGGTTTATTATGGTTGTCTTCTATGGCGTTGAGCTAAAATGATAATGAAATTTCTTACAAAGGTCTTATTGTACATTGATTGGCCTAGAGGGTAGACTGGTGTATCACAAAAATGATGGTCCCTAAAAGGTTTGTACAAAAAAAATGAAGTTTGGAAGATTTTTATTTCAAAAATGTTCCCTTCATGAGGCCACATGTAGATACATAATACATCAGATATTGGTCCGGGCATCCCAAACATCCAATCCATAGAAACAAAGTATTTCAAAAATTAGGTTGGGGAAATGTCACATCTACCCATTTGGGGTAAGGTATTAATTTCTACTACACTAGCACATCTTGTCCCTTCATAACTTTAAACAATGATATCAGTAAATTAGTAGTGTAAAAACGTCTTATGGGTATGGAAAACTAAGTGGGGACTAGTGATGGGGGCATAACATGCTGAACTGGATGTGGTGGACCCATCTGCAACAATACATGAGTGGGCCAATTATAACATGACTTACATATGTCTATTTTCATGGATAATAGATGGAAATCATGGTATTAGGTTGTTACTAGTTAAAAATATATTGATATTATGTATCCTTCATGGAGAGGAAATTGTGAATCTACTTTTACTGGTATAAAGATCTCTTCTTACCAAGGGACATCATTTGGTTGGGTAAAAGGAGGTGCTATTGGAAGAACAAATATAGCAGGAATATGAGCCAAAGTAGTTCAGAATTAAACCTTCTTAGTTCTCTAATTTCTTTCTCATAATTATCTAGTCATTTCTCAATTATTATGGGTTCGACACCCTAATTTAATAAGTGAGATTGAAACAAAGACTTACCAATTTCTTTGGATGACTCATATCAAGGAGGAATAAATGGATCAGGATAAATAAATTACAATTTTTTTGAAATCATCCTATTTTCTAGTATGCACACCTTCTTTAGTTGTTTCAATATAGACCATATTTTGATTGGATATATGATCATCCTGTTCTCCCACATTTACCTAATGTTCTATAGTATTTTCATATGTGGTGTCAATGATGTTTACTGACTTGAAATGCGTTGAAAGAATTTCATCATTCTAAGAATAGTGGGAGATGTGGTTTTTCCAAGAGCATCTATCAGAATAGTTTTGATTCTTAGGAGTGGTTATTATATTGAATAGTTAATTTTTTTAAAACTATCATTAGAGAACATCCTTTCTTTCATGGATAAATTTGAAGATGTTTGGGGAAGGGTGATGTGGAGGGATCATCTTGAAATTTTTTTAGTTTCCTTGAAGAAGAAACTACATCATAGTATAATATTAATCTGGAACACCAATTTTATGGAACTTTACCCAACTAAGATAGGCCAGGCTTTCACTATGGTTGAGGTAAAAATTCATCTCTCCCTTCTAGATGGGTGAGCAGTAATTCTACTTCCCCAATGTTTTAGGCATGATTTGTTGGCCTCGAGGGATGGGTAAACTATTACCCCATCCATGTGGTATTGGGTTGTTCTTGTACTAATATGGTTACAACTACTGTGTCTTATCATCTAATTTTATGTATCTTTATCCTAACATGGGTTTGGTACAATATATGATTTTTACCCAGCCATCCACATCTGATGAAAATTGCGTTATCTGATGATTTACTTCCCTTAAGTGGGAGGCTTTCATGATTTTTTAGATTCCTAATAAAAGATTCTTTTAAGGGTTCAATCTATTCTAGACCGATGCCTTTGAGGTATTTTATGTTCTATTTCTGGGTGGGATGACCATCTATTGGGAGAATAGTATGTTTCTTGAATCTATAATAGGGTTATGACATCACATGATGTCATCATGGGCAGAATTTTCTGATTAGGGATCAAGTATAAAGGTATCAACCCATGTTATCCCCATCCTATGATATGAAAATTAGATGGGCCATTGGAAATCGGGTGAATCAATCCTTCTAACACATCATGAAATTAATGTTGAAGGGATCTTAGATTCCTTTCTAATTTTAGGTGAATTGTAACTAGGCGGTTCACAATGTCAATATGGTGACACTTATCTTCTATTACCTTAAAAAAAATTCTTATTCATCAAAAGGTAATGATTTTGTTTTCAACTAAAAAGGGTGTTTCATATATTTTGTCAGATGTGATTCACACAATCATTTGAAAAATCCTATGGAATTCTAACTTGAGAAGTGGGTAAAGGAGAGAACATTAATGGCATATTATCCTTAAAAAATTGTATCCTCATGAGTACTATTTCTCCTTTATCTTCTGAAATAGGTTTCATGGACCTATAGGACCAAAGTGGATGTTTTCCTGTTCCTTTATTATAAACAATGGGGGTAGTAGAGATTTCCTAAATTACATTAGAGGGTATGAAATCTAAGGAGGGTTCAAAAAACCATCATTTCTTTGGGTTTATTATGGATAGTAAATAATATAACTTTTCAATGATAAGATATCAAGAATTAAAAGATTGATTTTCTATTTCACATCATGATAGGATGGATTTCTTAGAGTTGATATGTCATGGGGATGAAACGAAACGTCACTGTGGAGAGGGTGTTCATAGTGAACACCATCACAGGGGGGACTACCATCACAACTTGGTGTATGAATTCAGAATGAATGTTTGAAGCATATACACTAGCGAGGAACTTCAATGTGGATAATAAAAAGGGGGAATTATTGATAGTTTATCTTCTAGACATGGTAGCACAAAACTCATTGGGAGATGGGTTCTCGATATTTATCATATTCCAAAATTAAATTAAATATTTATAGTAATTTTCTTTGGGGGGCATCTAGAACTACTGGTAAGAGAATTTCATGGAGGGCCTTCACATATACCTTTAATTTCACCAAAATTTGGTGATGAAGTAGTAATATATTTAGAAACCATAGATAAACATCTGAATGATTCAATAACACCAGTATTATGTAATGGAAGTACATGGAAAGAATCATCATTTACCAATTTTCATCAATGTATATTTTTTTTAGATTTCCTACTTTGGATGATTGGAGCCACCTACTCTGGGTTACAACATTCATATATGGAATCCTTATCTATTATATCCCACGTCACTCCTATAATTTAATAACTAGTATCATTAATTTTGGCAGACACATTTTCCTACCCTGGAGTGGCCACTAGGGTAGTCCGATGACATCCATTTAGAATGGGGATTTAGGGCTGATATGGTTGTCCATTAATCATGGCATGGACACAACCCTCTAGGATGGGACTAAGGATACAGATCTTATTCATGGATAATCTCAACTTATTCTTCTATATAACATCAAATGGATATGATGGTTGTGTTCCAAACTCTTAGTACCACACATAAAATAATAATTTCCTAAAAACATGTAGAATATATAAATGAATAAATTCTTATCCATATATAGTATCTAGGATATAAGGGGAGATGTAATAATTTGTAATAGGGATATTATCTCATTCGGTATCTGGAGTAGGGATGCATTCCTTTTATTTTACAGTATTTATTTCTAAGAAAATACATCAGTTATAATGTATAAAGATCGATCTATGTGTATTCCCCTACTTTAACCAGATATCTTTCAGGTTATTTTTATAGGTGAAACAAAAATACGATGGAGTTCTTGATGGGTGTTGGAATGTATGTGAACCTGCTAGTGGTTTTCTACCATTTTTGGTTTGCAGTATTCATAGACATGAGAATGTGTTCTTTTTCTTATCACATTTTTCTATGTAACATTAATATAATGAATATTTGGGTGGAAATAAGTTAGGGACCTATTCCCTAATAGAAAGTTTTAGCACTCAGTGGGTTGTCTTGGGTTCTTGGGAATGATTTACATGATCTGAACTACCAAGGGTAGTGACGCCATCCCATTTAGTTCTTGATGTCTCATAGTTCAGGTGGTATAAACTTATGGTAGGATCCCTTTGGTGGAACCCCTGAGTTTTATGGGTGAGTACTTCAGGGACCTCATGATCAATATCCTTAGTATAAGGGAAGAGTTTTTTGTATAATTACATGGATAGGATCCAGAAAAGATTCAACATAGAATCTAGTCTCACCTAGTTTTGGACCAAGACAAATCATTGAGCAGAGGGATGGTGAGGTTTCTTGAGACAGAGGGCCTGTTGATATTACTTTAGGGTTGGGAGGGTACCATTTTGTTGGTTCTCCTGAATAATCATTTTTTATTACTCGAATTTGCGAAATTGGGGTGGGGATGGTGTACTTTTATTGGATTCGGTCTTAACATAAGCTATTTTTTTTTGGATTGTTTGAAAGGATACCATTTGATTATATTGAATGGAGTATTTTCCAATGTTTCTTGATACATATAAAATGCATAGACAAAAAAATTATCAAAGTATCACCTCAATAAACCAAATCATGAATAACAAATTGTTTTTTATCCATGTTTTGGACCCCTTTTATAGTACATGAATGGTCCATACATGTCTGCGGAATAATGATTTTTGTTAATGATTCACATTGGGTCTACCATTTTTTATTTTTGATGCACTTCACCCCCAAACTCGTTTCGAGTTGATGCAGACATTCACATAGATTTATCCAATGATATCTTAGAAAAGGTGTTGGTCGAGAGTATGGGAGGTCAGAATCACCCCACCCATTTGGGGAGAACTATTTCCTACTGAAGGACTCTCATATAAATTTAATACCTTTCTTTGAATCCTTTATTGATACCAAATATAATATAGGACTCCCTCTTATCAAAAATAAATAATTCAGTTTGTGTTGATTTTAGAATCAAATATATGTATTTTATGTCCTTCATTGACAGATACATTTGTCTATACATAAGATTCCCTAACCATGGTACCCTTTTTTCAAGGGGATTAAATATTTTTGAATCATTTATTATCTATATGAAGGTTTTATGATACTCGATGGGGTGCACGGGAGTTTATCAGTATATCAATAGACGGAAGTGATTCTAATGGTGGGATCGAGGCCATGATATTGGATTTATTTGTATCCTTATGAAATGAATTAGAACTCACATAGTATAGTTCCACATAACGGGACACATCATACCTTTTATGTTCATGTGATGAGAATAAAACCATTCATTTTAACATTATTTTGAAAAGATGACTAGGTAGAATAGATCCCCATCATGGTTGGGGTTATACTTGTTCCAATGTTTTCTAATGGCCCAGGATGGAATGTGGCCTCCTAGGTGGGTGCATGACCTTACTGATAATTTTTTAAAATAAGGATAGTGATAACATGGTCCCATAAAAAATATGTCCCTCCAAGTTAGTTGTGGACCAACCGGGGATATAGCCAAAATAACATTGAGGTGAAATTGGGGTGTTGGGTTAGACCCTAGGGAGTATTACTTTGTATCAAATTTAGTCATGAATCATACAAGAAAATGTTCGAAAATGATGGGTATTTCATCTATGGAGGAGGCCCATGATTGGGGATTACACTGAAAAGGATTCCCATTAGGTGTGATTCATTGGGAATATAGCCCTTTGAAGGGTTCTATCATTTGTAATATGACCCTTTGAGAGAATGGATACACGGTTCTGGGAATTATAATAATAGGAGGACCATCTAAAAGGTTAGATGAATTAGAAGAAATGGAATCTCCTCTTAGTGCATGTAATTTCGATGTGGCTGATATTATCATCACTAATCTATAATCCCATGTGAGTCATGTTTGGTGCAATATAAAATAGTAATATGATGATCCCACAATCCATGAAATCTGCTTCATCTACTAGTAGATTAGGCTACAGATATGGGAGAAAGGGAATTGTTTTTCTCATCTCCTCTTTTTTTTGTAACCAAGATGATGTTTTTGGAGAGAGAAACGGATCTGGTGTCTATCTCATAATTTTTTTTCATAACAAAGATATGGACTTACACACTGATATGAATTTGGCTATAATAAATAATAGGGGCTTACTCCCATAGGTATTCCAACTCCCAAATTCAAACAGGGTTAGGGTAGGATAACCCATTATCCCTTATCAAAGAGGAAGGAAATTGATTCCCCACCCTTTTGAAAATTAAGAGTCCCCTGAAATTACATCTAAGGTTGGGTTCCTCAGAACCATATTAAATTGTCATTGAAAACATTCATAGGATCACCATTTATATTTTGTTTACTAGTAATAAATCATTATCTATGGTAATATATAATCGAGACTGAACAATGGTGTGACCTGTACTTGGATCACAGGTATTTAGTAGATTTGGAAGAGTTCTTGACCTAATAGTTCATAAAGTAACCCTTTGGTATATTATTACTTCCTAAAATAGGGTGAAAGAGAGGTCTATTTGAATAGTTCATGGAGGGGAAAAGATGAGGAAAAAAGTTATGTTGAAGGTTAATGAGAATGAAGGACCCCATTCCCCTTCCAGTTTGTTATGCGTTATGGTGGCCCATAAAGATTTCATCTGCATGCAGTTCATGGAATTGTGGTCTAAAAAGGACATTTCACTATGAGTATGGATAAAAACAAAGGATATTTCTATGAAGACCACTATTTATTCTCTATAGGTGGATTATTATTTACTCTTTTACTTTTCAAAATGCATTAAATGTGTACCTACTAGAATCAATTTTTCAGAGTGTCTCTATGTATCCACAATGTTTCCCACACACTATCTCTCCCTCAACCTCTCTATCCTCTTACCTTGTATATATGTGGGGTATTTATAGGGGTACATATGTAATAATTCTACCAATATGATCAAGAAATAAACTTCCATGTGTGAAGGATTTTGGTTTGTCGGTGGCCTCCTCACCCAAAAATTGTAATATTCATTTATAGGGGCCTAATGGTGATTCCCCACCCGAAAAATGAATTTTCATTTAGGGGGGGGGGGTGAAAAAAATGCCTTACATAGAAAAAAATATCATTTTTGGGGGTCCTGAAAATCACACCTCACCCCCTATGTGAAATTCATTTTAGGGCTTAAAAGGTGGTGCCTCTCCCCATAAAGAGAAATTCATTTTCGGTGGGGGGTCTTAATTTTGTTCTGCAAAGCGAATTTTGGTTTGTGGGGGGGAAATATGATGACTCACCCCATTGAGAGAATATTTGTTTTCGGGGGCGCTAAATAGAGGTGTAATATAGAGGCACTATGTGGAGTATCGACTCACATATTGTGCATGCTGGGTAGAAGTATGGGTTTCTTTGAGGCTTATTTTTGGATATTTTTCATCTCCTAGAACATTATCATTTTAACCATAATTGAATAATATGATTTATTTTTATCGAGCCATTCTAAAATCTATAAAATTAATCTGATATTCCATACACTCTTTTTGGAATGGAAAACAACCTAAAACCCGTAAAAGACCATAGAAACACATAAAACCCTAAAACCCCTAAAAATAACCTAAATGTCACTAAAAACTATTAACCCTAAAATAACCTAAAATATATAAAAACATAAAATGACCCTATAAGTGTAAAGCCCTAAAAGAACCAAAATTCCCTAAGATCCATAAAAACATATAAAAACCTAAATTCCCCTAAACCATAAAATAATTAACCCCTAAATTTTTTACAAAATCATAAAAATATAAATAATTTCAAAAAACATTTAATCCCATAAAAACCTAAAAAACCCAAAAAACCAGAAAAACACTAATTATCCTAAAAATATAAAATCCCCACAAAACCCTGAAATCTTTAAAGGACCTCAAGAACCCTCAAAACCCTTACATGATCCTAAAACCCCCAAAAACCTCCAGAGTTCCCTAAAATCCCTAAAAACACAGAAGTTCCGTAAAATCACTAAAACCCTAAAATAAACTAAATATACCATAAAATACCTAAAAACATTCTAAAATCCATTAAACACCCTTAAAACCTCAAATACCCAAAAAAACATGACTGTCACTAGAAATTCCAAAAATTCCCTAGAAACCCCAAAAACTAAAATACCCTAAACCCCCAAACAAACCCATAAATCCCCCCAAAATGACCTAAAACCCCCAAAACACTAAAAACCCAATAAATACTAAATACCCCAAAATCCATAAAGAATAAATGAAACCCCTAAACCCCTGCTAAACCCTAAAACCCCTCAAAATACTAAAAACCCTACAATATATAAAAATAGTAAAAAACACCAATAGCCTAGAAAACAACCAAAAACGCTAAAATGAATAAAACAAATAAAAACATAAATAAACTTATCAAACCTAGAAAACTCGAAAACCACCTAAAACACCAACAACCCATAAAAATTCCTAAATGAATGGAAGAACAACTAAATTTTGAGAAGTCCCCTAAATCCCACCCCCTCCCAACCCTAAAAAAATACAAAACCCCCTAAAACACCATAAAAAGAAAAATCCCTAAAAACCATACAAAACCCAAAACCCCCCCAAAAACCCCAAAAAAACAAAAAAAACAAAAAATGAACCTAAATAAATCTAAAACCGTAAAAAAAAAGTTAAAATTAAAAATTAAAAACCCTAAAAAAACCAATCAACCCATAAAACCATAAAAACCCACTAAAATGCTAAAAACCCTAATGGATCAAAAAAATTCAAAAAGGATCCTCAAACCCCTAAATTACCCTAAAATCATTAAAATACCTACAATGACCCTAAAACCCGCAAAATAACCTAAAAATTTTAAAACTATTAAACACCATAAAAACCCATAAACTCTCAAAAAACCAAAAAACACAAAAAAACACTAAAATACCTCAAAAACGGAAAATACCCTTAAAAACTAAAATGCCCAAATTATCGTTACCCCACTTAAAAACCATCAATGACCCTAAAAACAATAAAATCCAAAACAAAAGTAAAAACGTAAAATTCCCTAAAAACATAAAATATCATTACGAAATCTAGAAAACCACTAAAACCCCAAAAATACGTGAAACCCTAAAAACACAAAAATCAATAAAAACTATAAAAACCATAAAAACCCTAAATGCCCCAAGGACCCTAAATAACCAATATATACCCAAAACCACTAAAAATACCTACAGAACACTAAATACCCCATAATACCCTAAAACCCATAAAACCCAAAAAACCATAAACCCCCTAAGAACCCTTGAAGAACCTAAAAACATTAAATTACCATAAACTACCATAAAAAGAATAAAAATTAATAAAACCTAAAACAAAAACACCCCAAAAAACCCCAAAAAACATTAAAAGAACCTAAACCATAAAACCCTTGAATATGTAATATACTGTAAAAACCTATAACTCTAAAAACTCTGAAAAACACTAAAAACCCTAAAACAACCAAAAAACATTAAAACACCTAAAACAATAAAAAACCCTAAAATCATAACAACCCAAAAAGCCTTAAAACCATAAAACCCTAAAAAAACTAAAAACCTAAACACATAGAAATCCACTAAAACCAGTAAAAATATAAAAACCATAAAAAAACCCAAAACCCAAAACACTGAAAAAACACTAAAACCCAAAAAAACCAGAAAAATATAAAACCCAGAAACCCTCCAAAACACTAACACACCTAAAACACTAAAAAACAACTAAAACCCCTATAAACCCTAAAACCCCAAAAAATCCAAATACCTCCTAAAAAACTGAATACGCCTAAAAAATCAAAAAACCCCTAAAAACTAAAAACATTACAAAACCTGAAAACACTAAACCCTTAAAAACCCTAAAAGACTCTAAAACCATAAAACACTAAAAACCCAAAAAATACTTAAAAAACATAAAAACAATAAAAACCTAAAACCATATTTTTTTCAAATTCCCTATATAAAAAATCCAAAAAAAATACTAAAAAACCCTAAAGGCCTTAATACCCTAAAATAATAAAATCATAAAAAAACCCTAACAAATGTAAAAACCCTTTAACACCCAAAAACCTCTAAAACACAAAACAACCTAGAAATACTATAAAGCTACCAAATACTAAAAAAAACCTAAAAACATAATAACTCTAAAAAACCATTAAAACATTAAAAAGTAAAAATTTAAAAAACCAAAACACCACTATAAACAATAAGTCCCATTAAATGATTAAATTTCAAAAACTGATAAGAACCCTAAAAATCCCTAAAAGACTCTGAAACCCCTAAAAACATTAAAAGACTATAAATACTCTAAAATATCAAAAACATCCCAAAACCCTAAAGAAACCCTAAGTACCCATAAAAATTATTAGTGACACTAAAAACCATAAAAACCCATAACACCCCCCCCCCCCGCCCAAATAAAACATAAACAATCTTAAAACCACTAAAAATCCCTTAGGTAGCAAAAAAAATAAAACAACCTATAATCCTAAAAACCATAGAAATTTGAACCCCCCCCCTAGAACCTAAAACACTAAAAAACCATTAATAACATTAAAATTCCTAAAACCATAAAATTATGTAAAATCCAAAAAATCCCAATAACCCCGAAAAACCCAGAAACACCGAAAAAACAAAAAAAACCCTTAAGAAAACCTAAAACCCCTAAGAAAACCCTAAAACCCCAAAACCCAAAAAAACTATAAAAACTATAAAAATATTTAAAACTATAAAAAGTCATGAAAAAACCATAAAAACACATAAAAAACATAAAAACCATAAACCCCTAAAAACCAAAAAAGACGTAAAGATATTAAATAACCCTAAAACCCTAAAAAAACTAAACCCCATACAAAACCAAAAAACCCCTAATGTCACTAAAAAACCTAGAAACCAAAAAAAACCTAAAACCCAAATAAAATCCTAAAACAATATAAAAACTAGAAAACCCCTAAAAATATCCTAACATTATAAGACCCATTAGAAAAACTAAAACATTGAACCCCCTATAAAATACTAGAAGAACAAAACAACCCTAAATACCTCTAATACCCCTAAAAATCAAAAATGGCCCAAAATCCCCTAAAAATCCTAGAAAACCAATTTTACACAAAACAAATCCCCCAAAAAACTCAAACAGAGTAAAAATACATAAACACAATTAAAATTACTAAAAAATCGTAAATTCCCATCAAAATCCTAAAACCACTAAAAACCAAGAAACCACTAGGAAAACCCATAATACCCAAAAAATCCTAAAATCCTATAAATATATTTCGTACCTTCAAAACGCTTAAATTTCATACAACCCTAATAACCCAAAAAACCACAAAAAAACCTCAAAACCCAAAAATCCCTTAAAACTCTAAAAAATCCTCAAAACCCCGAAAAGTCAAGAAAACATAAAACCCTCAACAAACTAAAATCTAAAAATACCATAAAAACATAAAACTAAAGAAACACTAAAAGACCCTAAAACCCCTAACACCCACTAAAATCAATAAATAACCATTTTCAAATCCAAGAGGAACCTAAAACCCCTTATATACCCTAAAACCCCAATAAAACAAAACAAAACCTATAGAACCAGTATTTTCCTAAAAAAATATATAACCATAAATAACCCTAAAATCACAAAAATCCTAAGAAAAACTGAATCTCCAAAATCATAAATTAACCTTAAAAATCCTAAAAAATCTTAAAACCCCTAAAACCCCCCGATATCCCTAAAATTCCTCAAACCTAATAAAAACCCTTTAGACCTCTTAAAACATTAAATCTCCAAAAAATCATTAAAAATCCATAAACCCCATTAAAAACATAAAAACCAAAAAATGATTAAAAAAATATCAGAGTCACTAATAAACCTAAAACCCCCTAAAATTCATAAAACACTAAATCCCCCAAAAAATCTCAAATCCTTTAAGACTCTAAAATCATAAAAAAAACACAACAAAACCCTAAAGCCTCTGAAAAAATTAAAATATTATGCACCATTAAAATTATAAAACCCCTAAAACATTAAATGAAACTAAAACATTAAAAACCATAAAAAAGATAATAAACCTAAAACCCCATTAAACCTTTAAAACACGTAAAAACTGAAAAAATCACAAAAACCCATAAAACCATATTACCCTTCAGCCTCCCACCCAGTCATAAAAAACCTAAAAACCATTGAACCCATCAATCTTTCTAACACCCAACAAGATCCAAGAAACCCAAAACCCCCCAATAAAACATTAAAAACCCTTATAAAACCCTAAAGGATCCTAAAACACAAAAAAGAAACAAAACACCAAAAAACCCATCCAAAAAACCCAAAACATTATAAAAACCCTAATCCACTAAAACCATAAAACCACAGACCCCACAAATTAATTCCATAAAAAACTAAAAAACAAAAAAAACCCTAAAATCCCCTAAAACAACTTAAAACACCAAAAAACTATAAAAGACCCTAAAAAAATAGAAGGCACTAAAAACATAAAAGACCATAAAATGATCTAAATTACACTAAAATAATTAATAACTTTAAAAAATCAAAATGGTACCTAAAAACTTTAATTAATCCCAATATTCCCTAAACCCCATAAACCCTGGAAGAACTAAAAAACCCAAAAAAACCCTAATACAACCAAAAAAATATAAACCCGTAAATACCTAAATGATCCTAAAACTCATAAAATAACATAAAAGATACTAAAACCCTTTAAATAACTACCCAAAACTCTATAAAATATGAAAATACCTTAATAACCCCATAAAACCCCTTAAGGACCAAAAAACCAAAAAACCCTACAAGTCCCAAAACATACTAAAAACCTAAAAAAACCTAAAAACCATATAGTATCTAAAAAATATAAAAACATTAAAAGAAGTTGTTGGGTCCTAAAATATATGATTACAAGGAGAAAATGATTCTATGTATTTGGTAAAGGGAAAACAAATCCCAATAATTGTTTGAAGAAAATTTTCAATGGAGGTGAAGTTGTGAAGAGGGTGAGGGTCTGCAAAGAGAAATTCAATAAGAGGATTTCCACTCTACCTGGAATTATACATCTTAGCATGGTTTACCTTTAATTAATTTTTTCACGGGATAATATGGTACCCAAAAAAACCATGAATGAAACAAAATCTTCTGTGGGGTAGGATGGTGATCTTCGCCCCACGAATGATCACCCATACTAATAATGAATTGCTTTCGGGTAATGATGATCTTTTCCATCCCATATGAATGATATAACTCATGGGTTCATGTGTCCTTATTTTGATCCCACAAAAAAATCCTCATGGCCCACCATAGACCATTGGCCACCCCATTATCTTTTTCTATTGTTCTTCTATAAAATACACCCAAGGGGAACTGAGGAGAGGAAAGAAAATAGGCACACAAGTGTTGAGACACATATGGGATTTTGGGAGAGATACATTCATTCCAAACTGGTAAAACCACTTCATAATAATAAAGAACAAACTAAATTCATCATGAAAACTTCAAACACAATACCCACATACAGACACCACTCCACAAATCATAAGAAGATAGAACCATCGTAAACCATCACTGTGAATAGAAAAATCATATGAGGGAGGAACCCTTACCCTCTTAGGAAAGGTTGAAATGGGAGGAACATTATCCAATGTTACCAAATGAATGGATGGTGGAACCTATCCCCACATAGAAAAATTCTACACAAGTGGAAATCCAGTCAGCGTAGCACAATTCAACGTGGATGCTACCCTCACCCTCACAGTGACATGTTATGTAGAAGGAACCCCATCAAGTATAATAACATTGTATGTTGAATGAGGAATTATAGTGTGTTCTATTATACATATCTCACTTCCATCCATCATACTATTAGGCCCATTTTTGGACCCTCCACAATCCATTTTCATAGTATGAGGCTAAGGACACATCCAAAGCCAGTAGATTTTTATGATCAGATCATCAGAGACATCAGCTTGTCCTCTCGAGTCTACATACCTATGGTAAGTACAGTACTATTTGTAACCTACTTAGAAAATTAGTTCATGTGATTGTTTTCATGTCTACATTCCCAGGGTAACAGGGGTCCATACCGTGTAGGTGATTAGGTGGCATTCCCCATTCTTGGTGGGGAGAGAGGAGATAGTGCTTTCCCTTCCCTTTGAGGGTTAATGTCATATCCTCCTCTCTTCCCCAAGAACATGTTGTATATCCCTCTTTAATTAAGCCCCTAGAATTTCGTATAGGAAGCATCACATTTTATTCTCATTGCATTATCAAGTCTTAGATGGATATCTCATCAGATGTGAGTAACCAAATTACAAAAACGAAAGAGGAGACATGCTCCTCCAATGCCCTTTTAATCTCCCTTTAGGCTCCATAATCTGTCCACCAGTGGACAGAGTGTACCATGTGATTGTCAAAACTACTTCTTCACCATCTTTCTCAAGCCGATCATGACTCTCGTGGGATTACAGGTCGGTGGTTATCATGGAATACGCATGATCCCAAACCTTAAATGAGCCTCATATATGGTGCAATACCCAACCATATCAAAACAATAAAACGAGCCTCCTACAAAGGTGTTAGCTCCATCACTACTTGAATTATGTGGACTTTTGATTCCAAACTAACTAGGATACGTAGGAAGCCTCCTTGAGGTCCAAACTCAACACCCAAATAAACCATAATGTTCTCTCAACCACATCCCTGGTATAGTAATATCCAACCCAAAGGGACACATTCCTTCCGAGTCCCATTCATCACCATCCTTTTTGGGTCACATCCACAGTAAGATCATGCACCCACCTAGTAGACCACATCACATCTGGGTCCCTCGGGCTACCTCAGTGTAAGTCCAACACCATATTTTACTAGGTGCCTACTTCTTAGATATCCTTTCTGCATGACATTAAAATTAATGTTTTGGTCCTCACCACACGACCATACATGGTGACTTGATATATTAAGTGACACTGAAGAAAGTTAGTTCTATTCCTTTCCCAATGATACATAAGAATCCCATATTTTGGGTCAGACCCGTGCCTCAAAACAACTATCATCACTCTAGATGATAGTAAAATCAAGATCACCTCATTTCATGGTGTAACCCCAATATCATCCTAATGAAAAACTAAAGAATCTCAAATCCATTCATGAAAGGGTACCACTTAGGGAGAACCTTAGATACTTATCATTATCTCCAATAATGGAGAACCTCATATACATTAAAATGATTCTAAAAACATATAGTCTTATAATTGATCATCAATTCCAGGTGATCTATGTCATACTTTGAAATGAATAAAGGATTTATGAACTTATCTTAAGTCTATAAAAGAGTCCCAGAATAGCCTATAGTTCCCCCCAAAAGGTTGTGATGACCCTAAATTACCATCATCTCAACCAATGTTATATCATAAGTATCATTTGTATGTAACCTATGAGTTCCTTATTTGGGAATGTAGGTCCATAAATCATCATAGATATGTGAACCATTTGGTGTTTCCTCTTACACAAATAAACCTCATTGTAAACCTACCCGTCACAAGAGGTTGCAAGATAAATATAGTGAACCTAAAACAAATTATGGTGCAATATTCTATGCCCCCCCCACAATCAATCACAATGAGAGGATTTCCATGAATATTTCATCTGATTTCCCATCGTATGGGTCAAAACCATAATTCATCACATTGGAAGCATACACTAAAAACCATAGAAAACCCAAAAACACCCTAAAAGACCTAAAAAACAAAAAACCCTATAAAAACCCAAAAAACGTAAAACTCCCTAAACAATTTAAACCCCATAAAAACCCTAAAACCACTAAAACCCCATAAAAACCTTAACAATTTACAAAACCATAAAAACCCTTTAAACCCCTAAAATCCCTTAAAATCCCTTAAAACCCTGAACCCACAAAACTAAAAAAAATCTTCAAAAAATCTTAAAAATTTCCAAAAAACCATAGAAAACCATAAAAACCCCTAAATACCAAAAAAAACTAAATAACCAATAAGTTACAATAAAACTAAAAAACAGAAAATCCCTAAAAACTCTAGAAATACTAAAACCCATAAAACCACAAAACCCCTAAGAACCCAAAAAATCACAAAAACATACCCTACTAAACCTCAAAAAACAATAAAAACCCATAAAACCCCCAAAAAATAGACGAAAAAACTTAAAGACTCTAAAAAATCTAAAAACATTAATGACCCTAAAAACTTATGAAACCCCTAAAAGATCATTAAACCATTAAAACCCTTAAAAACTTAAAATAACACTAAAAACACTAAAACCACCCTAATACCACAAAAAAACTCAAAAAATATAAATACCCCAAAAAACACCTTAAACCCCCTTAGAACCCATAGAAATACATACAACTGATAAAATATTTAAAAACTATATAACCATATTAGACACTAAAAACCCCTAAAAAATTAAAAAGAATAAAAAACAAAAATCATTTTAAACCCTAAAACTACTAAAAACTCTAAAACCCTAAAAACCCCAAAATAACTAAAAAATCTAAAAACACTAAATGTCCAAAAATACCATTAAAACCCCCTTATCCACCTAAAATAATCCCAACAAACACAAAAACCATAAAACCATGATAAATTGATTTAAAACCCCCAACAACACCCTAAAATCACTAAAAACGTTATAACCCTAAAAAATATAAAAATACCTAAAAACTCTAAGAAAACCTCTAATGAACAGAAAAACTCATAGAAAACCAAAAAACACAAAAAATAATAAAACACAAAAAAATGTTGAAGACTCTATAAACCCCTAATATCCGAAAAAACCCTAAAAACTTTAAAAACCTAAAAATCCAAAAACCCATAAAATAATTAAAAACTATTAAAATCCCTAAATCCATAAAAACCCAAAAAAAATCGTATAAACCAAAACACGAAAAAACGTAAAATCTCTTAAAACCCCTAAAAACCATACACATCATAAAAACCCCTAAAACCATAAAATCCTAAAAACATCAAAACCCCATAAAACCCTAAATATCTAAAACCTATACCCTATACTCAATACCTTCAAAACTGTACCCTAATCCCAATACCCTACACCCAAAACTATAAACCCTACACCAAAAATCCTATACCTTACACCCAAAACCCTACACCCTAAATAGTAGACCTTATACAATGAACCCTAAACCCAACACCATAAACACAACACCCTATACTATATAACAAAAACCAAAAACAATAAGCCTTAAACACTAAAACCTAATCCTAATGACCTAAAACCTAAAACCTACACCCAACACTGTAAACCCATTACCTTACACCCTAACCACGATACAATAAACCATGAACCCAATAACCTATACCCCAAAACTTGTACCCTAAACCCTAAATCATAAACCCAATATCCAAAAACCAAAACCCTCAACCCTAAACCCAAAACCCTAGGACTTAACCCCAAAAAAACAATATCCTAAATGCTAAACCCTAAACTATTCACCCTACAGCCTTCCCCATAAACCCTATACCCTACAACCTAAACCCTAATCTCTAAAGCCTAATTAATAAACTCTAAACCATACACCCGAAACCCTAAACCATATACCCAAAACCCAATACCCCACACCCTAACCTTAAACCCTACACCATACACACTAAACCCTAAACCATAAACACTTCACCCTAAACTGTATACCATACTTCCTAAACACAAAAACCTTTACCCAAAACCATATACCATACACTATAAACTCTAAACCCTACACTACAATCCATATAGCATGAAACCAAAACCCTAAACCTGACACCCTATAACCTACACCCTAAATCATAAACCCGCACCATAAACTGTCTACCCAACACCCTAAACCATAAAACCTACACCATGAACCCTATACCCTACACCCTAAACCCTTAACACTAATTCAAACACCCTAAAGACAATATCGTACACCCTAAACCTTCAACCCATCATTGTAAACACAATAACCTGCACCCTAAACCCTTAACCATACACCATAAACCCTATACCCTCAACACTAAACCATAAAACCTACACCTTATACCCTATACACTACACCCAAAACCCAAAACCCTATACACTACACCCTAAACCCTAAACCATACACCATAAACCCTATACCCAACAACCATAACGCTAAAATCAAGAAACCCCTTAAAACACTAAACATCTTTAAAACAAAAAAAACCATAAAACCCATAAAATTTCATAATATTCCTAAAAAAACAAAAACCATAAAAACCCCTAACAACACTAAAAACCATGAAACCCATATAACCACAAATCAATTGAAATAACTATAAAAAACATAAAATACAAAAAAACTAATAACCCATAAAACCCAAAAAAACATAAAACATCAAAATGCTAGACCCAAGACTAAAAAACCAAAACCCCACACCAAAAACTCTACACCCTACACCCTAAAACTCTAATACGACAGCATAATCCCTATACCCTACACCATAAACTCGAAACTCTACACCCAACATCCTAAACCATAATCCTTACAGCCTATAACCTATTCCCAAAACTCTATACCCTATACTCTAAAACCAAAATGATTCACCGAAAACCCAAAACCGAACACACATAACAATATAAACCATCCACCCCAATCCCTATACCCTAATCCGTAAACCCTAAATCCTAAACTAGAAATCCAAATCTCTATAACCTAATCCCTAAACTGTTCAACATAATACTTATACCTGACAACCTAAAACCTAATTGCTAAAGCCTAAAACCTATACTATACACGCTAAACACTAAACCATACGCCCTAAACCCTATAATCTATACCCTAAATTATAAACCCTAAACCCAATAGCATACACACTAAACCCGGCACAACATACCAGAAACCCTAAGCCCTGAACCCTAAACCATATAACCTACACCCTAAACCCTATACCATGCACCGTAATCCCTAAACCCAATATCCTAAACCAAATACCCTATATCCTAAACCCAATACTCTATTCCCTAAACACTATACCGTACACCATATACCCATTAACCTACACCCTAAAACACAGAAGTCCCAAAACCCCCCTAAAACCTCTAAAACCCTAAAAACAATAGAGAAACCATAAAACCCTAAAATAATAAAACCAACAAAAACTAAGAAACCTAAAAAACCATAAAGCACAATAAAAACCGTAAGAACCCTAAAAACCCAAAAAACCAAAAAAAAACCAAAAAAACCAAGAAAACCAAAAAAAACCTAAAAACCCTAATAAACCCTAAAAACCCTTTTAAACCCAAAATACCCTGACACCCTAAAACCCAATATCCAAAACTATAAACCATAAACACTACACCCTAAACTATATACCATAAACTGTAAACCCCAATCCCAACACCTTAAACCTGATACCTGACACCATAAAACATCAACCCTACACTCAAAACCTTAAACCATATACCCCACACCATAAACCACTTACCTTAGACCATAAACAATACACTCTAAACCCTTAATGTTGCACAATAAATAGTATTCCGAGTACACTAAAACTTATAAATCATTAAACATAAACCCTAAACCATATTCCTAAAATCCTATACCCTAAACCCTAAAACATACACCCAAAACCCTATTCTGAACACCATAAATCCTAAACCTCACTCTATAAACCTTACACCCTAAACCCTATATCCTATAAACTAAAACCTAAAACATACACCCTAAACAAAATAAACTACACCCTAAACCATAAATCATGCACCCTAGACCCAATACACTACATCTTAAACCATATACCCTACACACTAAACCCTATACCCTACACCCTAAACACTATACCCTACACCCTAAACCCTACACCCAATGAAAAAAACCCAAAACCCAAATATCCAAACACTAAACCCTACACCAAAAACCCTATACCTAATATCCTAATCCATAAACACTACAAATCAACCCTATACCCTACACTCGAAACCCTGAAACACATTCCCTAATCCATAAACCCTATATCGTAAACCCTAAACACTACATTCAGTTCCCTATACACCACACCCAATACCCTATACCCTAAACCCTATAACCTATATCCAAATCCCTAATCTTATAATTCTACACGCTAAACCCTAAACTCTTCCAATAATAACCCATACCCTACAAACTAAACTGCAAACCCGATATGCTGAATCCTATATCCTCTACCCTACACCCTAAACCCTACAACCAAAACCCTATAGCCCACACAATATACCCAAACCCTACATGTTAAACCATAAACCTCATACCCAAATCCTTTCTACCGAAACCCTATATTTTACACCATAAAACCCACACTATAAAATCTAAACCCTATATACTAAATGCTAAATTATACACCCTAAACCATATATCATAAACCTTAAACCCTTAAACTTACAACCTAAACCATATAACCTACACCCTATACCCTAAACCCTACACCCAAAACCATATACCATAGACCATAAACACTACACCCTATATGCTGCATTGTACACCATATAATCGAAAACCTACTCCATATACCCTTAAACCTCCACCCTAAACCCTAAACCCTACAACATATATCGTAAAACAAATCTCCAAATATTTAAACATGCACCTTATACCCTGTTCCCAACACCATAAACCCAAAACCCTACACCCTAAACCATATACCCAACACCCTTAACCTTAAATCCTGAACCCTATACCCTAAACCTTAATCGCTACACCCTAAACCCTATACCCTATACCCTATACCCTAAAACCTACACTTTAAACCCTATAACTTATACCATAAAGCTTAAACCCTGCACACAAAACCCAATACCCTCCACTCAAAACCCAATACCATACACCCTAAACCCTACCCCATACGCCCAAAACCCTATACCTTAAAACCCAAAACAACTGTAGAACCCTGAAAACCCATAAAACCCACTAGAAAACCTAAAAACACTAAAAAACTCTTTAAAATCTAATCAAATCCTGAAAAACAATAAACTGAAAAAACCCATACAACACACTAAATACACTGAAAACAATATAAAACCCTAAAAATAGTAAAACCATAAAAATCCAAAAACCCTAAAAAATCATAAAGAACCCTAAAACACCTAAAAACCTTAGAACTCATAAAAACACATAGAAACACTGAAAACACTAAAAATACACTAAGAAACCTAAAAACCCAAAAACCCAAAAACCCAAAAATCTCTAAAACCCCCTAAAAAGAGATAAATACCCTAAACCAATAAAAGAAAACAAAATCGCATAAAACCCCTAGGAATCCTAAAAAACCCCTAAAACCCTAAAACCATAACAATCATCAAAAACTCTAAAAATTTCACCAAAAATTGTAAAACTACTAAATGAAAATAAAAACCCTAAAAACATAAAAATACTTCAGAACTCGAAATCCCAAAAAAACATAAAAAACATAAAAATCCTTAAAAATTCCCAAAATGTTAGACCCCATAAAAATCATAAAAAACCAATATCCTCTAAAATTCTCCAAAAACCTAAAAACACCTAAAACCAAAAAACCGTTACAACCCCCCAAACCCCCAAAACCCCAGACCACTAAAAACCCAAAAATCCAAACCCCCCCCAAAAAAAAACCCCTTAGCCCCCCTGGAAAACCCCCAATGACACAATAAAATCCAAAAACAAAATCTAAAAACCCCTAAAAGTCCCTAGAAAACCATGAAATTTTTAAAACTCACAAATTCCCCATACCAATCTTTGATAACCTAAAAACCTAAATAGACCTAAAAGACCCTAATATCACTAAATCCCCTAAACTCTAAAACAACCCCAAAACAACCCTAAATATCCAAAAATCCCAAATAACCATGAAACCCTTAAAAGCCAAAAAAAATCCCAATAACCCCCAAAACCAAAAAAAACCAAAAAATCACCTAAAAACCCATAAAAATTTTAAAAAACCTCTAACAAAATATATGACCCTAAAAATTGAAAATACCTATAGAACCTTTAAAACCCTAAAACCCCCCAAAGACCCAAAAACCCAATAAATAATGATAAAAGACATATAAAACCCTTAAAATAATAAAACACCTAAACCACTAAAAACCCTAAAAAGGGAAAAAATTGAAATTCTAAAAACTCTAAAGCAACTGTAAACACCCTTAAACCCCTAAAAAAATGAAAGTATACATAAAAAACGAAAAACATTAAAAACAGTAAAATCCAAAAAAATGTTAATTTTTTTAAAAAACCCCTAAAAATCCTAAAACCTTAAAAAACATAAAAACATTAAAAGCCTGAAAGCCTATAAAGAACCTTAAAGACCATAAAATTCATATAACTCTAGAAAAAAACCTAAAACCCCATAAATTAACTGATAAACCTTAAAATTCCACAAAAAACCTTCAAACCCATAAAATAAAAAATTTCCTAAAATTCCAAACCCATTAAAACCCCGGCAAAACCATACAACCTTAAAAACCATAATATCTCTAAAAACCCCAAAAATCCATAAACTCCCTAAAAACGTAAAACCCATAAAACCCCAGACTCCCCTAAAACCCATAAAAACATTGTATGTCCTAACAACCAAAAATCCTAAAAACCCTAAAACGTAAAATAAACTAAAACCCTAAAACCCCAAAAAACAAATAGAACCCAAAAAACTCTAAAAAATCTAACACCCCTAAAAATCCAAAACCCAAAAAAAAAAATACCTAAAACCCTAAAAACAACTAAAATTGATTAAAAACCCTAAGAACCCAAAAAACCCAAAAATCTCCAAAGGGAACTATAAATCCTAAAAATCCAAAAATACCATAAAACCACAAATACCCTGAAAGATAAAAAATATCAAATAAAAAACTAAAAAAAATATAAAACCCTTAAAATCGAAAAAAACCAAATATCCCCAAAAAACCATAAAAACCAACTAAAACCCTAAGACCAACCAGAACCCAAAAAATACTAAAACCAAAAACGAAACCCTAAAAATCCTAAGAGAACTTTGAAAAATACTAAAAATCCAAAAAAAGGAAAAATCTCTCAAACCCCCCTAACTACATAAATTAATCATGAAAAAACATTAAAACCCAAAAAATCTTTAAAACACATAAAAAACATGAAAACCCCTCAATTAACTCAACAAACTAAAATACCCAATAAATATTTAAAACCCTAAGGACCCTACAATACTTTAAACCCCGAAGAACATAAAAACCCATAAAACCCCTAAAATACTGTTTTCAACCATAAATATCTAGAACCCCTAGAAACCCTAAAACCCTAAAACCCCTAAAACCCAATAAACCATAAAAACCATAAAAACGAAAAAAATACTAAAACCCCATAAAACCATAAAATTCTTAAAATAAATATTAAAAATTTTAGAGGAAAAAACCTCTAAAAACCCTTGAAACCCCCCAAACCCCTAAAATCATAAAAACACATAAAACCCTAAAACACATAAAAAAATTAAAAACCATAAAAGGATTATATCCAAAAAAACCCGCAAATAACTAAAATAACTAAGAATCATAAAACCCTAAAAACATTGAAAAAACAAAAAACCCTAAAACTCCCTAAAACCCAGAAAAAATAAAATCATAATAAAATTCCAAAATCTTGAAAACCCTAAAATAGTAAAAACCTACATAATTTTAGTACCCATAAAAACACTAAAATGAATAAAAATCCCAAAAAACCATAAAATGAATAAAATACTCTCAAAACCCAAAAAACACCTAGAAACCCTTAAAACCCATATACATTTATAAGACCCTAAAAACATTAAAAACCCTTAAAACCATAAAATAAACCAAAAAGAGCATAAAACCACTAAAAACTATAAATGACCCTATAAACCCCAAAAATACCCTAAAAACCACTAAACCCATAAAACCCCTATGAACACTATAAAAACAAACCATAAACCCCCTAAAAAAATTAGAAACCCCTAAGAGCCATAAAAAGCACTTAAAATTTTGATAAACTCAAAATATTATAAATAACCATAAACCCCCAAAAAATTATAAAAATACCTAAAAATCCTAAAAACCATAGCAACTATAAAAACACTAAAACCCAAAAAAACTAAAAACCCTTAAACTCATAAAAAAACCATAAGTATATACTAATATAAAAAAACATTAATATAAATTAAAAACCCTAAAACCCTTTAAAACCATAAACCCCTAAAAACTAATAGAAACCCTAAAACCCTTTAAACCCCTAAAAATTTAAAAGATATAATAAACATAAAAACCAAAAACCCCAAAAACAATAGAACTATAAAAACAAAAACAAAAACTAATAAAAGAAAAAAAACTACCCTAAACCCCTTAAATACACTAAAAACACTAATAAAATTTAATGTAATGACCCGAACGTTCATTAATGAAACTTCATCTTGATCTAATTAAATGTATTGGTATGGAAAATGGTTTTGTAAAACATATGCACTTATTTGGTTTTATGTTTTTGGATTTTTAAATACAATTAATAATTTTGATTGTTGCTAATATAGTCGTCGAATATTGATCACATGCTTTGTATACATATTGGGTGTTGAAAAATCCAATATACTCATACAAAGGAGTTGATGGCCTAATCCAGTATATTTTCCTCATATGAAGCCAATTTTTTCAGATCTTGTAAGAAGGTTGCATCGTTGGGATTTTCTCTTGACCAAGCCCAAGTCGAGCTTCAACACGATATGCTCGAACAGAACCACCTACAAGAGAAGTGGATGTTAAAAGAGATTACCACCTTAGAGATGTTATCTAAGATACCCCAAGAGTCTTTCACCATCACAAACCTTACCCTTTTCTCTTATGCGGGTTTTATTAGGGGTTATGTAACAAGACTTTGGCACTATTAGTATGTGAATTATGTTTGTATATTAAAAAGAATATACATTCATTTTATTTTGTAAATAGTTTTTAAAGCAAAAATAGTATTTTTAATTTATATTCAATTAAGAAATCTATTTTGATGAATTAATGGATTTATTAAATAAATAATATGTTAATAAAATATTATTACTATGTTATATTTCATAAATGATCATATAATTTTTATAAATACAATTTGAATTTTTATTAAGGTTGGAAAGATGTACTAATAAATACCCATGAATTTCCAATAAACGTTAGTTATAATTTTAAAAGTAAAAAATTCACATATTTAGAAAATTGTTTAGATAAAATTAATATTTTTTAGGAATCAGGACATCAAAATTATCAAACAATGAATATTTCATAATTTTTTGAGACAATCAAATTTTTGGGTAAAAAATAAATACGTTTTAATTATATAATATGTTTTACGACATTATAATGAACATCTAGTGAATTAATAAAATAATATAATTGGAATTTTCAGCCAATATATGATTTACCATTAAAATAATTCTATTTTATATTTGTTTGATTAATTTTACAAAGCCTTAGTGCACCCTCTAATACTTATAAAACATTTTAACTTTTTAAATTGATTTCCTTGAGAGTGTGACTCACCTCCACATTAGCTAGACTTATATTTTAAGAAGCTAGGCCAGTGGCCTTATAAAATAATGTTTTCAGATCCCCTTTGGGAAAATCAATTGGCCAAAACCATGGGTTGGTTTTTGGTTTTGATTTGATTAATATGTGGTGTCCAAAACATAAACAATAAAGAATTCACTCTTTTTTTCCTATAAAAACGCACCAAAGCTCCCACTTATTCTTCACTCAAAGACTTTTGAGAAAGACCAACCACTTATCTATTATCTATATAATTCTATCAAGGTTCCCCAAGCTCCTAATAATCTTCTATCAAGCCACTCCCAATCCTTTGGGATCACTCTTCCAAGTATCGTATTTCTTCCTTTCTAATTTTTGTCCAAATTTCATTATTCTATAATACCGTTTTTTTCAATTACAAATGTTGGGGTATGATTTATCACCTCCTCATACTTTCCACCTTATGTTTTAATGACTAGGAACCTCTTTCTATTTCATTAATTCCTCCCATGTACACCCTTTTCCATGTGAGATTCCATACGGAATTTCTCTCTCCTCATTTACATTCAAGCAATTTTTTTATTATGAATTTAAATTCCATTACATGTTTAGGGTCATGATTCTGGATGACCAAAATAGTGTCCATTTTATATACCTGTAATAAGACCCCCATTTATAACTCATCAACCATTTTTATGAATTCTTATGTCACAATGTTTTGCTGTTGAAATTGCACCACATTTTTCCAAGCCAATTTCATTTTGTAGTGAATACCATGACAATTTCACTATCAAACGAATTCTACTTTATGAAAATTTATTATTTATTATATATATTAATGTATTAATTACACATTCCTTTATCATAGAATAGATGATTCTGTTTAATGAATCCATGTTATATGATCCATGTCACACAATTATTAATGAAATGAAATTTTTAAAAAAGGTGCACCTTGATAGCGCTCCAATGCATTGTGTAAGATTATTATCATGATATTTCAAGTGAAAAAATAGTTTAATCATGATAATTCATCTTTAATGTGGGTTTAAAATGCTCCATGTGCAACGAGCCTTGGGTCATGGTAATATGATGTTAAATGTTATTGCAACATTTCCATGTTATGATAACCATGCAATATCATGCCTTTATGTTCGTGTTTCTCATATGCTCCCTTGATAAGACTATTTCCTAACATGTATTTTATTCTTCATGTTATTTCTTATTCACTCCATTACTAGGATTTATAGATCAACCTTTTCTTATTCTTGTCCTCAGGTCATCACATGCAATGCTAAGTATGATGGAATGTAGTGTTCATGTAAGGGAGGTTTTTAACAAAGATGTTGGGTTTTATATTCTAATTTGTTATGTAATTATCCAATTCCCCCAATAAACTATACCTATAAATCTTATATATTGTATCATGTGATGGTTTTTATGTAATAAATCATGTTCAAGTGTGTAAAAAAATAAGGGTTGTTATAGTTTTTATCAAATGATAGGTTTAGTTATTTTTGGGATTAGGATTAGAAAACCCTTGTGAAAGCCTCCAGGATAATACTATGTATAGTAAAAACATCCCTAAATTTTGGTGAGTATTTAGTAAGAGGTTTTACAAAAAAATACATCCCAGTCTAGATATGAGATGATAGAGGTGGCTCTTGAACAAATATATCTAGGGGTAAAACTCAAAAACACACCATTGAGAAAGACTCTAATGGGAAATAGTTAATGAAAATGGGACTTTCTCCACTCTTGGTTAAGACACTCCTTGGGGATTTGTTTTGGTAAATTCATGAGCTTTGTATAAAAAATTATTAATGGACAAAAAATGCCCCTAATAATATATGTTTGGAAGTAGATCATGGATAACATAGATTAAAGGCTATAAATTCACATGTTAAGGAAATAAATGTAATATATAATTCATCTATTTTTTTATTTCGATTACCCTTTATGTGTTACCCCTAACATTCCTTTTATTCCAGACAATAGCCGGTAATAGGAGGACTCATGCTAATAAACGATGTGATGATCAATGTGATGTTTGTTCTATGATATTCCCAATCTGATGGGATCGAGAATCATGAACTTTATCAAGATTCTCTCTTAGTTAACTCATGTTTTGAATAAAAAAATTGGTCAAGAGGAACATTCAACCCCCTTGATAAAGAATATGTTTCAATCAAGATATTTTTGAGACAAAGGCCTCCTACTTTTAATCGATCATTTGATCCCTCAATCAGCGAACAGTGGATCAAATCCATTGAGAAGATATTCTCCATCATTCAATGTTATGAATGGGAGAAGTTACATCTAGATGCTTATCGTATGTAGGTTGAAGCATATCAATAGTTGACATTGATAAAAAAATATGAATACTGAGGAGGATATCGAGGTGTTGGAATGGAAGGATTTACAGAAATTTTTTTTGACATATATTTTTTCAAACCGTATAACTTAAGATATAAATAGACTTCCTTTCCCCCAATAAAAAAGATGACTAATATATTATAGATTATAAGTAAAACTCCACAATGAATTCATGATATGCCTCTGGCTTGGTCGTTACCCCTGAATTCAAGGTTGACCGCTTCTTTGGTGGGACAAATCCTATCCCACAGAAATCCCTAGTGATCCATGAATTTGAGATCTATGAGGAAATTGTTTGATGTGCCCTAATTATTGAAATGGAGATCAGATAATCTCAGGGGTATCATGGGGATACGAAGCTTAAGGTGGACTTTAATTTTAGAAGATCGATTGATAAATCCAATGGTGCTAAGAAAATACAGCGCCCCACTTGCCAAAGGTGTGGAATGAATCTCCCTTCAAATTTGCTGAAGGGACAAGGAAATTATTTAGGTGTGGAAGAGAAGTGAACCTAGAAATTATCTATCAACAAGAAAAACTTGTGGCTATTGCAGAGGATAGGAAGTCTCCATTCGACACTCAACATGTTGTTCATCGTTTCAACAACAAAGAACCCGGGTACTTTTCAAACCAGTTCCCTAAGCCATGGGTTTTTTGAGGAAACCAAGAACCTCCAAGGAAGAAAGGGATATATTTTTCCATCACCACCACCAAAGTGAACCTCGAAAAAGAAGTGGTAAATGGTATGATAGTTATTCATTCAATAATAGAAGACATACTTTTTCATTATTCTTCTACACATTCTTTTATATCCAGAATGTTTAGTTGAACAATCACAACAATGCAAAAAATAATGGATGTAAAGATGTCAGTGAGTACATAAAATGTGGAAATAATTACATTCCATGAATATAACCCCCCCCCCCCATTATAATTTTTGGATCAAACTTCTCGGAGAAGCTCATAATACACCCTCTTGTAGAATCTCAAGCAATTCTTGGAAGGGATTAGATTTCTCTATATAGAGCCAAAATAAATTGTCGTGAGAGGGAAATCACTCTCCATATAGAAAATCAACCCCCAATTCTATACAAGTGCGAGGAGGATGGTGAATCTTATTTAGCACCATCATCTCATTTGTGGATATTACTATGCTATGATCATGCGTATCTAGCTCATATGATTGATTCTAAGGAAGAAACCATCATTGCAAACATGACTATTGTGAGGGAATTCACTAAAGTGTTTCCCAAGGAATTTCTTGTTCATCTTCCTAGAAGATATGTTGAATTCTCAATAGATATATACCTGGGGAATTGCCTATATCCAAGACTCCATATAAAATGGTTGTTTTGGAGCTTGAGGAGCAGAAGAAAAAACTACAAGAGAATCAAGATAAAGGGTTTATATGCCCAAGAGATTCACCATGGGGTGCACCAGTCCTCTTCATCAAGAAGAAATATTGATGAATGTGCCTTTTCATTGATTATTGTGAGTCAAAAAAATCACGATAAAGAAAAATTACCCTCTGCCACAAATTGATGAATTTTTCTATAAGCTATGTTGAGAAAAATACTTTTTTAAGGTGGATTTTTGGTTGGGATACTACCATGTAAGGGTGAAGAAGGAGGATATCCACAAGACTTATTTTTTTACATGATACAGACATTATGAATTCATATTAATGCCTTCCAGACTCACTAATGATCTAGAAATCTTCATGGAATTGATTAATAGGGTCATTAGAGATTACCTTGGAAAATTTGTGGTATTATTTAAGGAAGAAATTATTATATAATCCAAATCCAAGGAGGTGCATGAAGGGAATCTATGCACTGTACTAGAGACCTTGAAAAAGGAGAATCTCAATGCAAAGTACAACAAGTGTGAGTTCTGATTGAAGGAGGAAGAATTCAAGGGTCAAATCATTACAAGAAATGGGATATCTATGGATCCCTCCAAGACAGTCCCAATTGAAGGATGGAAGAGGCCAACATCTGTAACAGATATCAGTAGCTTTCTAGGGTTAGATGGATATTATCGCTAATTTGGGAGAAATTTTTCAGTATTATAAACCCTCATACTAAGATAACTCGAAAAGGAGTCATGTTTTCTTGGGGTGATGAATTCAATGAGATTCAAGGAGTGGAAAAGGAGGCCTATCACTACAACTGTGCTCACATTATCCACAGATGGATAAATTTGTGTGGTATTTACTGATTATTCAAAGATGTGTCTGGGTTGTGTGATGATGCAAAATGGAAATGTAATGTCCCATGATTCAAGGAAATTGAATGTTCATGAGAAAAACTATACAAAAATTGATTTGGAGTTGGAAGTAGTGATATTCTCATTAAAAATTTTCTGATATTACCTCTTTAGGGAGAAGTGTGAGATATATACGGACTAGAAAAGCCTCAAGTATATATTCGCACAGAAAGAGATGAATATGAACTGATGAGGATAGTTGGAGCTCATCAAAGACTATGATTTCTCAATCTGTTACCACCCTGGTAATGTGAACAAGGTGGAGGATACTCTATGTAGAAAGTAACAATCAATTCGATCAATGATGAGCATGGAAAAGGATCCAATCTTCTTATATTTTATGAAGATGGACATGGGAATATTAAATAAAGGAACAACATAAATCCTTTCATAAATTATTGAACAACCATATCTTTTAGAAAGTTTAATGGATTCTCAAAATGATGATGTGAGAATTTAGAATAAAGTGGAAACTTTCAAAAAAGGGAAATCCTCAAAGATCAATGTTAATGAAGAAGGAATTGTGTGAATTGGTTCAAGACTATGTGTTCCATCGAATTAGAAGTTAAAGAATGAACTTTTAGGAAACAAAAAGACATATCGAGAACTCCAATAGAATTATTAGTGGGATAACTTGAAGAAGGAGATCATTGAGTATACATCAAAGTGCCTTGTATATCCGAAAGTGAAGGTTGAGAGGCAGAAGTATAAGGGGATGATGCAACTATTGCCCATAATAGCATGTAAATGGGAGAAAATCACCATGTAATTTTTCACCGGACTTCCGATGATATATAATTTAAATAGTGCTTTCTAGGTTGTTGTGGATCATCATACAAAGACTTCACACTTCATTGCAATTCGAGAGGATTTTCCATTGGATAAAATGGCTTGGATGTAAATTAGATATGTGGTTAGGATTCATGGAGTACCACTATCGATTATATCCGATCGAGATCCAAGATTCACCTTTATGTTTTGGAAGAGTCTTAAACATGCTCTAGATACTGAGCTGAACATCCATACGGATTATCATTCTCAAAATGATGGCCAATCTAAGAAGAATATCCTAACACTTGAGGACAGGTTGAAACCGTGCTCAATGGACTTAAAAGAAGGATGGGAGCAACATATCCTTCTAGTTGAGTTCTCTTTCAACAACAGTGTCCACTGAAGCATGAAAATGGATCCTTTTGAAGCCTAGTAAGGGAAGATGTGTAGAACACTGACATGTAGGGATGATGTTAGGGAGAAAAATCTCCTTGGTCTAGAAATGGATGAGGAAATGGTGGAGAAGGTTAAGACCATCCTAAAGAACATTAAATATTCTCATAAATAAAAAAATATCTATTCTAATAATCATCGACGATACCTAGAGTCTGATGATGGAGACATGGTATTCCTCCACATATAACTGTGGAAGAGAATTGTAATATTTTGTACTAATGGAAAGCTTAGTCCAAGGTACATCGGCCCTTTTGAGATCCTTGGTCGCATTAGAGCTGTGGCCTATTGACAGGCACTCCAAATGAACCTATCATAATTTCATGAAGTATTATATGTATCACACTTGAGGAAGTACATACCTGACCCATCACATGTACTCAATATAATGTTAGTAGCGTTGTATAATGACTTATACAATGAAGATAAGCTGGTAAAGATCTTATATAATAGGGGAAAAGTTCTACGAAATAAGATTATTCCCCTAGTCAAGGTGTTTTGGAGAAACCACATTTTTGAAGATGAAACATGGGAATCAGAGGAAGTAATGAAGTAGAGTTTCACGCATCAGTTTTTGGATGGGAAAAGAAAATTTCGTGGGTGAAATTTCTTTAGTGGGAAGATTGTAACGACTCAAACATTCATTAATGAAAATTCCTCTTGATCTAAATAAATGTTTTGTTATGAAAAATGGTTATGTAAAACGTATTTCCTTCCTTGGTTTTATTTTTTTTGATTTTGAAATACCGTTATGAATTGTGACCATTTAAAATATATTAGTTGAACAGTCATAACATGCTTAGTATAAATGTAGGGCTTCAAAAAATACAATTTACTCAGATAACGAAATACATGGCCTAATACATTAAATTTTACCCGTATAAAGACTATTTTTCATATCATGGAATGGAAGTGGAGTCATTGGGATTCTCTTTTGACCAAGCCCAAGCTGAGCTTCTACATGTTAATCTCGAACGGAACCGCCTACGGGAAAAGTGGAAGTTGATAGCGATTACCACCTGAGCGATGTTATCCAAGACACCCAAAGAGTTAGTCACCATCACACACCTTACCCTTCAGTCTTATACGGGTGTTATAAAGAGATATGTAACAAGACCTTAGCACTATGATTATGTGCGTTATTTTTGAATTTAATAAAGAATATACATTCATTTTGTTTTGTAAATAGTTTTAAAGAACAGGTTTTATTTTTAGTTAATATTCAATTAAGAAATATATATTTATGAATTAATGTTTTTGAAATTAAAAAATATTTTTATAAAATATTATTACTAAGTTACTTTGTATAAATGATTATATAATTTTTCTAAATACAATTGGAAATTTTATTACTGTTTGAAATCCGTTTTTATCAAAACCATGAATTTTTTATTAATAATGATTTTTATTTTAAAAGTAAAAATTCACATATTTAGAAAATTATTTAGAGAAAATTAATATTATTTTTGGAATCAAGACTTAAAAATTATCCATTGATGAATTTTTCATAATTTTTTGAGACAGTCAAATTTTTGAGTAAAAAATAAATACCGTTTAATTATTTAATGTGTTTTATGACATCATAATAACCAAATAGTGATGTAATAAAATACTATAAATGATATTTTTGTCCAATATATGTTTTAACATTAAAATTATTTGATTTTGGATAGTTTGATTTATTTTAATAGGCCTTAGTGGACCCTCCAAGACTTACAAAACATTTTATCTTTTCAAATTAATTTCCTTGAGAGTGTGACTCACTCAACATAAGTAAGAAAACTATATTAAGAAGTTAGTACATTGGCCATATAAAATAATTTTTTTCAATCCCCTTTGGAAAAAACCAGGGTCAAAAACCATGGTTTTTTTGTGGTTTTGATTAGTTTAATGTGTGGTGTCCGAATCATAAACAATAGTGAATTCCCTCTCATTTCCTATATAAAACCACCCAAGCTCCCACTTCTTCTTCACTAAAATCGTTTGGAGCATGACCAAATTCTTCCATAATCTCTCCAGATTCCTCCCAAGGAGACCCAAGCTCCTAAGAAGCCTCTATGAGGCCTCTTCCAGCCCTTTAGGATCAGTTTTCCAAGTAAGGGATTTCTTCCATTCCCATTTTGTCCAAATTTTATTATGTTAGTATACCATGTTTTCAATTAAAAATGTCGAGGTATGATTTTTCACCTCCCCCATAATACCCTCCATATGTTTAAATAATGAGATACATATTTATCTCTCATTAATTTCTCCCATGTACACCTGTTACCATGCCGAAATTATGTAAATAATTTCACTATCCTCGTTTAAATACATGAAATTCTTTTGTATTATAAATCTAAATTCAATTACATATGGTGGGCCATGTTTCTATGTGACCCCATTAATTTAAATTTAATGTAAATATGATGATAAACACATTTCACTATCATAAACCATTTTTATGAATTCTTATGTTACACCATTATTTTTCCGAAATAACATTGGGATTTTCCAAGCTAAAAACATTGTGTATAGAATACCATTCACATTTCTCTATCAAAGGGTATTCACATTTTTTCACATTTACTTATTGATTTTTTTTTCATATATGAATTTCACATTTCTTTATCAGGGAATAAATGATTATTATTAAATAACCCATGTTATATGATCCATGTGGAACACTTATGCATTAAATTAAATGTTTAAGAAGGGTGCTCCCTGATAGCGCTCCAATGCATTGGTTAAAGATCAATATCATGATCCGTCAATTGAAATGAGGCTTTAATCATGGTAATTATAGTGAAATGAGGTTTTACTCATGATCTAGGTAAAATGATCCTTGGATCATGCTAATATCATGTTAAATGTTGTCGCCACATTTCCATGTTATGATAATCATGATATACCATGCCTTTATGTTCATGTTTCTCTTATGATCAACTAATATGCATGTTGCCTAACATGTATTTTATTCTTCTTGTTATGCATTCTATACTCCCTTAATAGGCTTTATAGCTCATCCTTTTCTTATGCATGTCCTCAGGTTATCCCAAGAAATGATATGTATGAGGGAATGTAGTGGTCATGTAAAGGAAGTATCCAATAAAGATGTTGTGTTTTATGTTCTATGTTTTTATGTAATATTCCTAAGCCCCGTAGACACTAGACCTCTTGATCTTATATTATGTATAAAGTGAATTTTTTTATGTAATAAATCATTCTTAAGTGTGTAATAAAGAGCAGTGTTGTTATACATAAAGACTATATGCACTCTAAAAACCCTAAAAGACCCTTAGAACTCAAATAATACACTAAAAGACCATAAAACCCTAAAATACAATAAAAACCCTAGAATAATCTAAAATACTCTAAATCCCCTAAAAACTATAATGGACACCCAAACACTTAAAACCCCAAAATGTTCTTCAAACACTAAACCCATAAAAGACCCTAAAACCCGAAAAACCCTTAAAGGGCTCTAAAAACCTTATAAACTAAAAAGGACACTAAAAACCCCTAAAATCCCTAAAGTACCATAAAATACCATAAAAACCATGAAAAACATAAAGGACACTAAAAACCCAAATAAACCATAAAGACCCCAAATAACTATAAAATAACCTAAAACCCCTAAAACCCATTCAAACCACAAAAAATATAAATGTCCCAAAAATTTATTAAAAATATAAATAGGCATAAAATCATTAAAAAATTAAATGACCCAAAAACGTAAAAACCATAAAAATTACTAAAAACCTTAAGAGATCCTAAAACACCCAGAAAACATCAAAAGATCATAAAACTACAAAATCCCTTAAAAACATTAGAAGTCCCTTATAACCCCTAAAAACCCTAAACAACCCTAAATAACTCTAAATTTAGTAAAAACCCCAAACAAATCCCTAAAAACCTAAAACCCTAAGTAAATTTAAATTTAGAAAAAAAACATAACCCACCCCCCAAATACCCCCCAAAACCCTAAAAACCCTAAAAATTCTAAACCCCATACAAATCAACAAAAACCCTAAAAAATCTAAAAGCTATAAAACACCCCAAAAAAGCCTAAAAACATCAAAATAATAAAAGACTCGAAAACTAGTAAACCCCCCTAAAAACCCTAAAACCAAAAAACACCATTAAAACCCTAAAATCCTTAAAATCCATAAAAACAATAAAAATACAAAAAACCCATAAAAAAACTAAAAAACCATTAAAATGAATAAAACAGTAAAAAACTAAAAAACCATAAACAATATAAAATATCTGAAATCTTTTAAGACACCCAAATGACCATTGAAATCTTAAACCCCCCCCCCCCCTAAAAGACCATATAAACCCCCAAAATCCTAAAAGGCCCTAAAATCCCCTAAAAGACCCAAATAAATAAAAAATAAAAAAACATAAACATCCTTAATATCCAAAAAACCTTGAGAATTTCAAAAGTCCCTAAAACCCCCAAAATCACTAAAAACCGTAAATCCCCCAAAAATTATGAAAAACCCAGAATGCCTATACTACCGTAAACCACTTCAAATATTAAAAAAGTCATAAAACTACCAAAACAAATAATCACCATAAAACCAAAAAAAACCTTCTGAACCCTTTTAAAACCCCAAAAAACCCCAAAAAACCCTTAAAACCCTAAAACCGCTAAAAGCCAAAAAACCCTAAAAACCTAAAAACCATAAAAACATTATGAAACCCCTAAAACCTATAGGAAAACACTAATTCCCCTTAAAACTAATAAGATTCCTAAAATCCCAAAAATATTAAAATTCCTAAAACCCTAAAGAACAATAGAAAAACCCAAAACCTGTAAAGACCCAACAAACATGAAGACCCCTAAAAATAAAAAAAATAAGAAAAAACAAAAATTCTAAAAACACTAAATACCTAAAAAAATCATAAAACCCCTAAAACCACTAAAAACACTAAAATACCTATAAACTCTATACCATACACAAAAACCTTATACCCTACATGAAAAACCCAAAACACTACACCATAAAAAATATACCCAATATTTTAAACTCTATAAATGACATATAACACCCTAAACCCTAAACCCTAAACCATAACCCTATACCCTGCACCCTAAACCATAAATACTAAACCCAAAACCCATACCCAACACCATAAACCCTAAAAAATATAAGCCCCATACCATATACCCTACACTCGAAACCATTAAACCCAAAACATAAACCCAGCACCCTATACTCGACACCCTAAAACCTAAACCGTACACCCAAAAACATTATGCCATACACCCTAAACTCTACTCTATATTCCAGAAACCCTATTCCCTCCACCATATTACCTAAACCCTATACCATAATATCTAAAACTAAAAATTACACCCTAAATCCTATGCAATACACCCTAAACCATAATCCTTGCACCATAAAACCTTTACCCTTCACCCCAAACAATATATCCTACAACCTAAACCATATACCCCACTACCTATTATACCGTAAACCCTACACCACGCACCATAAGAAAGAGACCCTATTTACTAAACCAATCTTACACCCTAAAACCTATAACCTACACCAAAAAACCAAAACCCTACACCCTAAACCATATAACCTACACCTGAAACCAAAAAAACTACATCATGAACCCTATACCCACACCTTAAACCATAAACCTACAACTTAAACCCTATATCGTATAATATGTTACCTAAACCAAATATCATATTCGAAAAACTAGATACCCTAAATCATACACCCTAAACCTAAAACTGCAAACCCATCACTATAAACCCTATAACCTATACCATAAACCCTACATACAAAAACCTATACCTAAAAACCCAAACCCCAAAACTCAACAACCAAATCCCAATACCCTACACACTAAACCCTAAAACCTAAACTGTACACCCAAAACCTTAAATTCTACACACTAAACCATAAACCATACACCCTAAACCATAAAACCTACAACCTATACCATGTACCCTATACCTTAAATTCTAAACCATGCACCCTAAACCCTATACACTGAAACCCAAACCCTGAACCATAGACCTGAAAACCTATATTGTGCACCCTAAATCCAAAACCCTACACCCAAAATAATACAACCTCCACCCTAAACCATACACCTACAGCCTAAATCGTATTCCCTACATCTTAAACCATGAACCCTACACTATATACCATATACCCCGCACCATAAACTCTATACCTTAAACCCTATACCCTACTTCCAAAACCATAAATCCTCTAGACAAACCACTATACCCTACACCCCAAAACCTTACACCCTAGACCCTAAACTATATACCCTACACCCTAAACCCTAAACCTACGCCACTAAATATATAACCTATACTGTAAACCCTAAAGTCTACCCACTAAACACTATAACATACACCTAGAACACCATATCATTTACCCTAAACTCTTTACACAATAGCCTAAACCTTATAACGTTTAACCCCTAAAACAACCCTAAAAATCAAAATAAATTCTGAAAAAACATTAAAACCATTTAAAACCCAAAGACCCTTAAAAACACCAGAAAACACTAAAACCCCAAAAAAATCATAAATTATATAAAAAAACACCAAAAACCCTAAAAACCATAAAACAATAAATACTCAAAATACTCTAAAAACATATAAAAACCCTAAATACCCTAAGAAAACCCTCAAATACCTAAAAATCATAATAAATCCTAAAAATAGAAAATTTAAAAAACCCCACAACCCCAAAATATCTTAATAAGCACTAACAGACTCTTAATACCACTAATAAAATATGAAAATACATAAAAAATCATGTATAAAACACAAAAATAACTCTAAAACCTTTCAATACCCTCTAAAATCCCTAAAAAACAATTGGAACCATAATACCCTAAAATATACATAAACCCCTAGAAATCCCTAAAACTACTAAAAGAGCCATAAAACCCAAAAACCCCTAAAATAACCCTAAAATCATATAACAAATAAAAAATAGTTTAAACCCATAAAATCCACGATAAATTTAAAAGTCCCTAAACACTCAAAAAAACCTAAAAACCCTTAAAAACCTTAAATACCCTAAAACCTTTAAAATTCTAAAAATCCCAAATACCCTAATATCCAAAAAAACCTAAAATTCACCGGATACCCTAAAACCCTAAAATACTGTAAAATACCCAAAACCATAAAAGATAATAAAAAACCTTAAAATCATAAAGGACCAAATTAACCCAAAAAACCCTTAAAAGACACTAAAAACCACTAAAATACTAAAGGACCCTTAAAACCCTAAAAGACCCTAAAAACCCTAAATCCCCATTAAATTCCCTATAAACTTTCAGAAACCCTAAGGGACACAAAAATCCTTAAAAGATCCCAAAAACCCTAAAAATCATAAAAACCATAAATAAATAAAAAACTAAAAAACTAAATAATAATAAAAACCCTAATCTCCCAAAAAACACAAAAAAAAAACACTAAAACCCTATAAAGCCATAAAACCCTAAAACCCCTAAAATCCAAAAAATATTTTAAAATACCCTATAATACCATAAATAACCCCTAAACCCCTAAAAACCATTAAAACCCCTTAAAACCCTAAAAACCTCAAAAACTCCAAAAGAACCCTAAAACCCAAAAAAATAGTAAAACCTCATTAAAGCCCATAAAACACCTACGAATCCTTTTAAAGCACATAAAATATTCAATATCCTTATAAAACTGTAAAATGCTAAAAACCTAAAAAAATTACAAAAAGAATAAAATCTCAAAAAACCCTAAAACCACGGAAAACTCTAACAACCCTAAAAATGTTAAATACATAAAAACCATAATAACCAAACCCCCCCCCCCTAAAATATCAAAAAAAACCCTAAAATCAACATAAAACTCCAAACAACACAAAAACCCATAAAATCAATTAAATTCCTTAAAAATAAATTAAACCCCAGAATACCCTTGCCACCTAAAATTTGAAAACGTCTGCTAAAACCTTAAGAACTCCAAAAAAACCCAAAATAATCCCATAAAAATCTAAAAAACCTAAACCACCTAAAAAACAAAATAATACAAAGAACCCTAAACCAACCAAAAAACCATAAATTTTCCAAAACCCCCAAAACCCCTAACAACCCAAAACCCCTATCAAAAACCTGTAAACACCAAGATACCATAAAAATTTAAAACCCCTAAATATTATACTATACATCGTTAAACCTAAGACCATACATAATAAACCTTATAACCTACATCCTAAAGAATGAACCCTATACCTTACACCCTAAATATCCTATAAAGGACCCTAAAAACTATCATAACTCAAAAACTGCTTTAAAAGACCCCAAATGCCGTAAATGACCCTACAAACCCCTAAAAACACAAATGGACCATAAAAACACTAAAAACACCCTAAAGGAATCTAAAAATAAAAATACTGAGAAAACCCCTAAAACCCCTGAAAGAACCAAACAAACCCGAAAACCACCTATATGGAATTAAAAATCTTAAAAATAATAAAAACCAAAAAACCCCTAAATGAACCTAAAAACACTAAAAAATTTTAAAAACCCAAAAAAATACCAAAAATAAAAAAATGAAAAAACCACAACCCCCTAAAAAAACCTTAAAACCCAAAAACTATAAAAGAGCATAAAAATATCTAAAAAATTAAAAATTAAATAAACCCCCGAAAACCATAACAAAAACAAGTCCCTAAAAAACATTGACTACCATAAAAAAAGATTAGAACCCTAAAACCCCTAAAACCATAAAACACCTTAAAACCCTTAAAGGCTAAAAAAATCCTTATAAAACCTCATAAAACCCCAAATAAAACCCTTAAACCCCTAAAAACACTAAAAACCTATAAAGACCCTATATGTAAAAAACAAAAACCACAAAAACCGTTAAAACCCCTTAAAAACAAACCCCCCAAAACCCCTAAAAAACAAAATACCTTAAAACCCCTAAAACCCTTTAAAACCCAAATATAGAAAAAAACCAAAAACCCAAAAATACATAGAATATCCAAAAACACTAAAATTCCTTAAACTAATAAAACCAAAAAAACCCTTGACAACCATAAAACCCAACAAAACTCTAAAAACCACCAAAAACACAAAACCCCCCCAAAAACCCTAAAAATATATTGGTCCCATGAAAAACCTAACAGACCTTAAAAACCATAATGGACCCTAAAATCCCTAAATGAACCTAAAAGCACTAAAAACTCAAAAACTTCTAAACCCCCCTAAAAATCCTCAATGAGAATAAAAACCTTACAGGACACAGAAAACCCTAAAAACCAAAAAAACAATATAAACACCTAAAATCCCAAAAAGATACAAGAACCCATCAAAACATTAAATGAACCTAAAAACCATAAGAAGACTAAATACCCTAAAACCACTAAAAATCCAAAATAGTCTTAATACCGTAAGAATATAAAAACCCATAGAAAACCCTAAAAACCATAAATTCTCTTTAGAAACACCTAAACCCCAAAAAAATCATAAAAAGCATAAATCCATAAAAAAATTAAAACCCTTAAAACAAATGAAATTTTAAAACTCCTAAAATACACATAAAACTGAAAATCTATAAAACACTAAAAACCATTAAAAAGCCTAAAAAACCTAAAACCCTTAAAACCCTAAAAAACATAAAAACCCAAAAAAACTAGAAAAAAAGCAAAAACCTCCAAATTCCCTAAGACCATTAAAATACTAAAAACCCATATAACCATAAATCTATGAAACCCTAAATAATTATTAAACCCATAAACATCTAAAACCCCATAAAAACTAAAAGCATTTAAGAACTATAAAATGACAAAAAAATTAAAAAAACCTATTAAAATACTAAAAGCACTAAATACCCTAATACAATTAGAAATATCAAAAAAAAATCCACAAAACCCAAAAATAATACTAATAATAAACCCCCAAGATAAATTCAAAACCCTTGAATAATCCAAAAACCACTAAATACGTTAAAACTCTAAGAATCCTAAAAACCCATAAAATTATTTAAAGACCCTGAAACACCCAGAAACCCTAAAAGATCATAAAAACATTATAAGAAACTAATACCCCTTTAAAGCCTTAAATGATCCCTAAAAACCCATGATGTCCCTAAAAATCCCTAAAAACCTAAAACCATAAAAGCCTTAAAGCATCCTAAAACCCCTAAAAACCATAAACCACCATAAAACACTAAAGGAACCCAAGAACCCATAAAAAAATGAAAAACATTTAAACCCTAAACACCAAAAAACCCATAAATGCACTAAAATTGATTAAAACACTTTAAAATCCCTAAAATGCCAAAAAACAGTTATAAACCTAAATATCGTTAAAACTATTAAGAAACCCTCAAAACCCAAAAAATAGTGAAAACCATAAAAAACCTATAAATCATAAAACCGGAAAACCCTAAAAATAGGAAAACTGCTTAAAATAAATAAATATTCTAAAACTATAAAAACCCTAAAACCATAAAACCACAGAATACCCTAAAACCTATAAGCAAACCAAAAACCCCATACAAATACTAAAACCATCTAAAAATTTCTAAATGTCCCTAATAACCCTAAGAACCCAAAATACCATAAAAAAATCATACTTCTAAAAAGACCCCAAACCCATATAAAATCCTAAATTTCCCATAAAACCCCATAAACACCATAAAAACCCTAAACACTTGTAAAAAATTAAACCCCAAATAACTCATAAAAACAGTGAAACCAATTAAATAAAAAAAATATAAAAACACTAAACAAGAGAGAAAAAAAAAACATTTAAAATTATAAAAACCCTAAACCTATTCAAAAAACCATAAGATAACTAAAAAATTATAAAAATAAAACATTCCTCTAAAACCTCAAAAATTATACAAAATGATAAAACCCCAAAAAACCTAAAAGTCATCAAACTGCTAATAACCCTAGGATTCCTAAATCCTTTAAACCCCTAAGAAATCCAATTAATACCCTAAAATCCTAGAACCCCTTTGAAAACCCTGAATACCATAAACACCTAACAACCCTATAACCATAAAACACCATAAAAATTAAATTACCCTAAAAGACAAAAAACCTTAAAACCCTCTAAACCCCCATAAATCCCGTAATATTTTCCTAAGATGCTTAAAAACCTAAAAATGTTAAATACCCCTAATGACCTAAAACACCCTAAAACACTAAAATCCTAAAAAATCACTAAAAATCATTAAAAACACAAAATAATATATAACCCAAAAAAACCCAAAAAGTATTTAACCTAGAACCCCCAAACCGCTAAAACCCATAAAACCCTAAAAACACTTAAAAATCATACAAAACCCCTAAAAATCCATAGAAACCCATAAAATATATAAAACCCTAAAACCATGTAAATCTCTAAAAACCCTGAACACCCTTAAAATCCTTTAAAATCATAAAAACCATAATACACTAAAAATCCTAAAAATACATCAATATTAGTAAAAACACTAAAGAAAATTAAAAATATTAAAAGTTGAATAAAACCCTCTAAACCCCCATAAAAAATACTAAGAACCCGTGACAACACTATAAACCGTAAACCCCTAAAAATCTATAACAAACCCAAAAAACCCTAAAAATAATACAATACAAAAAACCATTTAAAAACATTGATAACTATAAAAACATGACACCATCAAAAAACTATAAACACATTAAAACCCCATAAACAACTTTAAATCCTAAAAAAATCAAAAAACCCCATAAAAATCCAAAAAAGACCATAAAAACACTATGAAACCAAAAAACCCTAACGAATAATAAAAGAACCTAAAAACCTAAATGACCCTAAATAACCATATCAAAACCCAAAAGACCCAAAAAACATAAACATTATAAAAACAATAATAACACTAAAATCCCTAATGCCACAAAAAACCCTAGACACCCATAAAAATAATAAAAACTATAAAACCCCTAAAAATTCTATTTAAACCCATAAAAACATTACAATCCTAAAAAATGTTAAAATAACACTTAAAAAACTAAATACAATTAAACCCCTAAAACAATAACAAACCATAAACCCCTAAAAATACATTAAAAAACTAATACCTTTGAAACCATATAAAACCATACATACTCTAAACCCCAAAAAAACAAAAACAAACAACTAAACACCTCAAAAACTATAAATCCTTAAAAATACATAAAAACCTAAAAAAACTATAAAAAACAATAAAACCCATAAAAATCATTGAAAACCTCGAAACCACAAAAACCCCAAAAACCCCATTAATAAACATAAAACCCCCAAACCCCTGAAAACTCATAAAACACTTAAAACCTATATAACCTGAAACACTAAAACCTTGAAAGCCTTTACATCCCTAAAAACTATAATAACCCTAAAAACCCATAACCATAAAAATCCTAAAAAAACCTAAAATCACATAAACCCCCTTAAAACCCTAATTTTATTAAAAACCCCTAAAACCGCAATTTCACCAAACAAACCCTAAAAAACCAAGTGGAACCTAAAAACATAAAACCACTAAAAACCCTAAAACCCCTAAAACCCAAATAACATATACAACATTAAATTCACTAAAAATTACAACCCCCTAAAAACATTGAAACCCCGAAAAAGCCTAAAAAGCCTGAAAACCCATAAAACCCTAAAATCCCTAAAAACACCTAACTCTCCAAAAAACATAAATATGTCAAAAACCTTCAAGATAGTAAAAGACTGAAAAGACCATAAAACCCCTAATAACCTATAAAACCCTAAACCCCCCCCCCCTAAAATACTTTAAATAATGTTATAAAATCCTAAAATACCCTTTACCCCTTGGATACTTGAAAACCCCTTAAACCCCATTGAAAACTGAAAAATAAAAAAAAACTTTAAACCCGATGAAATATTAAAGACCTTTAAAACCCATAAAAACCATAAAAAATCTAAATGAACTATGAAATCCAATAAAAACCCTAAAAAAACTAACAATCCTAAAACCCCAAAACCTAAAAGATTCTAGAAAACATATAATTCAATCGATAACTATAAAAACATTAAAAGACCCTTAAACACCTTAAACACCCAACACCCTGCTAAAATCCACCAAACCCCTAAAGCACCCAAATATCCCTAATAGACCCTCAAAACCAATAAAAACCATAAAAACAAAAAACTACTAAAAATTATTATACATAAAAACACCAAAAACCCCAAAAACTTAAAAAACCATCCTAAAAACCCTAATACCACTAAAACCTTAAAAACCATAAAAAATAATGAAATCCCTAAAAAACTAAAAAAAAATCTATAAAACCCTAAATTTACCAATAACACCAATGAAAATTAACATCCATAGAAACCCCTTAAAACCATATAAAAATAAAATCAATAAAACACCATAAAACCTGAAAACTCCAAAAAAAAAGTCCCTAAAACCACTATAAACCCACAAAAATTCTTAAAACCCTGAAAACCCAAGAAACACTAAAACCATTAAAACCCCTAAAACCCTTAAAGGCCCCATAAACCCTCTAAAAAAACCTAAAAATATTAAAGGACCCTAATTCCTCCTTAAATTACCATTTAAACCCTTAGACCACCCAATAAACCTTAAAACCCCTAAAATACCTAAAAATAATAAAACCACCTAAAAGACCAAAAAATAGTAAGAACCCCTAAATGGTCTTAAATACATGAAAACCCCCCAAACCCTAAAACAACATAAAAATAAAAAAACATTGTCATATCTATAAATCCATAAAATCCCTAAAAGACACTAAAACCCTATTATATCATAAACCCCTAAAAGATCATAGAAGTCCTTAGAAACCCTAAAAACTATACAAACACCGAAAACCCTAAAAAAACTTACACTATCCTAAAAAACCCAACAAATACTAAAAAATCCTAAAAACACAAAATAGTTTAAATAAATTAAAATCCCTTAAAAATATTAAAACTCCAAAGGCCCATAAAAACCAAAAAAACCCATTAGAAACCAAAAAACACTGAAAACATTGAAAACCCCCTAAAACCTCTAAATCCCCTAAATCCTTTAAAAACATCCTAAAACCCCTAAAAACCCATTAAAATCTCTTAAAATGTTAAAATTTCAAAAATCTTGCAAATCCATATAAGTCTCTTAATTTCCAAAAAACCGAAAAACATCTTAAACCCTAAAAATATAAAACAACTCAAGGAATCCTAAAAAATCCATAAAAACCTTGAGAATTCCTAAAAAATATAAATATACAGTAATATACTCTAAAAACCCTAAAAGACCATAAAACCCATAAAACACCTATATTACCATAAACATACTAAAATTTCATAAAAATAGTAAAAAACAAATTCCTTAAAAAATCCTAAAAACCCTAAAACCCCCAAAGCCATAAACACTTACAAATCTAAAGATCCTAACAACTTCCTAACCCCCCATACCCTAAAAAACAAAAATACCCTTGAAAAACCTAAAAACACAAATGAAACTTTGGTACCCTAAAACCCAAAAACCCTAAAATCCATTAATAACACCAAAAAACCCTAAAACCAAAAAAATGAAAACCCCTAAACACCCCCTAATAAACCTGAAAATACAGACAAAGCCATATAAACATATAACATATTAAAAACCCTAAAATAACCCAAAAAACATAAAACTCTAGAAGATATGAAAAACCCATAAAAGATCATTAAAACCACCAAAAACCAAATAGAGAATTATAAAAACCCCTAAACCAAATGAAACCAGTAAAATAACAATAAAAACCATAAAAAATAAATATTCTAATACCTATAAAAACCATAAACCCTTAAAATACATTAGGCTCTTAAAAGACCACAGAAAATAAAAAATGTAAAAAGACCATAAAACCCCTTAAAATACTTAAAAGTCCCCGAAACAGATAAAAAACAAAAACCCCAGAAGTCCCTAAAAGCCTAAAAAATACTTTGAATAACAAAAAACACATAAACACCCTAAAACCCTACAAGAACTATAAAGATAATAAATAACATAATAATAATAATAATAAATTCTAAAACCCCTTAAATCCTCTAAAACCCCCAAATCCCTAAAAACAAAAACACTTTATAGCTATTAAACAACTCTAAACCACCATGACCCCTAAAAGAATCCTCTAAAAACCATGAAACATATGAACCATAAAAACACTAAAACCCCTTGAAACCCTTACATGCCTCTAAACACCCTAAATCACTAAAGTACCAAAAACCCTAAAAAATATTAAAAAAACAAAATCTCTATAAAAACAATAAATAGACTCAAATGTCATTACACACCATAAAACCCCTGAAAAAATAAAAAAAAAAACATAAAAACTAAAAAACCATCAAACATAAAAACCTCATAAAAACTTTTAAACCCCTAAATCCCCCAAAAAAATATTAAAAACAATAAATACCCAAAATTCCATAAAATCCTAATAACATTTTAAAACCCTAAAAGGCAAAAATACCTTATACCCCAAGACCATATGAATATCATTGAAGAACTCTAAAACCCATCAAAACCCTCAAAACCATCACAACCCCTAAAACTCCTAAAAATCCCTAAAATCCTAAAAAATCCTTAAACACATAATGTGTCTAAAACCCCAAAAAAACTCAAAAAAACCAAAAACTCCTAATCCACATCAAAACCCAAAAAAATCAAAAAATAAAACCTCTAAAAATCCTAAAACACCTAAAAACCAAAAAAACCTTATATCCTTAAAAACCTTTAAAACCCTAAAAACACTGAAAACCCTTTAAACTATATAGAACTGTAAACCCTAAAAACCCTTATAACATTAATAAACTCTAAGAAACCTTACACTCCAATGAAATTCAAAAAACCATAAAAACATAAAAACTCTTAAAAAGAATAAAATTCTTAAAATCTTTTAAAAGACAATAAAAAACCTGATAACCCTAAAACCCATAAAACTCTGAAAACTCTAAAACACATTAAAAAACCCAAAACCCTAAAACACATAAATTTCCTAAAACCAAAAATCACTTAAAAAACTGAAAAACCAAAACCCCGCTAAAAGGAAAAAACACTTAATAAATATTAAAAAATATAATATCACTAAAACCCCATAAAACCACTAATACCCCTAAAAATCCATAAATACATTGAAACCCCTCAAAAGAAAAAATCTACAATATTTATAAAAATCCAAAAAACCCTAAAAACCCATAAGATCCCTAAAAATCCTAAATATAATAAAAACCATGATATCCCTAAAAACAATTAAAAACCCTAAAAATATTAAAACATTAACTAGAAAAAAATTTATAAAAACCATAAAACTAGTAAAACACTAAAAACACCTTTAGAACATATAATAACCCAAAAAACTATAAAAATACCTTAAAATCAATAAAAAGATAAAATCTATTAAAAATTATAAAAACAATAAAAACTATAGAAATACTGAAAACCCTAAAAACCATAAATAAACATAAGAAAACTAAAACCCCTAAAAACCAATAAACCCCTAAAAAATTAATAACCATAAATATCTAATATAACCCTGAAAAAAACCACCTAAAAGATCCAAAAACTGTAAATGACCCTAAAAAACAAAAACCCTAAAAGTAACTAAAATACAAAAACCCACTAAAAGTACTAATAACCCATAAATATCCAAAAAGGATCTAAAAACCCTAAAATTCCATAAAATAACCTAAAACAATAAAAATTCAAAAAATACTTAAAACTTCTAACATATCATAAAAACACTAAAAACAAAAAATGACCCTAAAACCCCTAAAGAACACTAGAATACCCTAAATCCAAAAAAAGGTCATAAGAACCCCGAAAAATATAAAGGAATTTAAAAACCATGCTTGACTCTAAAACCCTTAAACACCACAAACCACCTAAAAACCATAAAATATCCATAGATTCCCAAAACATCAATTAAAAATACAATGAACCAAAAAACATTATGCCCCTAGAAAAACGTAAAACCCTAAACTCTCCTAAAGACCACAAAAATATAAAAGACTCTAAAAATCCAAAATAACCCCTCAAAGACCCTAAAACCTCTGAATATCCTAAAACACCCTAAAAACCATAAAACCCAAAAAACCATAAAAAATATATAATTCCATAAAAACCATAAAAACAAAAAAAAAACCTCTAAAAACATAATACACCAAAAAAATAGAAACCGCAAAAAAGAACCTTATAAACTAAAAAAACCTTAAAAATCCATGTACTCTCTAAAACCCCTAAAACTCATAAAAATTCTCAAAGCCCCTAAAGGACCCCACAAAACCATAAAATCCATAATGTATTTAAAACCCCATAAAAAGATTCATGGATCCCCAAACCAAAAAAACCCACATGGACCCTAATAAACCTAACCCATGTCCTCCCCCCCACACACACCCAAGAAACAACACCCCACCCCCCAGCAATACCCCCCAAACCCCTCAAAGACACAAAAAAGATAAAACAAAAACCTAAAATATCCTAAAACACAAAAAAACCCATAAAATATCATAAAATTGGTAAAACTACAATGAACCCAAAAAATCCCTAAAAACAATATAAAAAGACTACAGGACCCTAAAAACTCTAAAAAAACAGGTCCCCTGAAACCATAAAAACCATGAAAACCCTTTAAACCCTAAAAGACCCTAGACATATAAATATCCCAAAAACCCAAAAACATTAGAAACAAAATAAACCCCCCCTAACCATCAAAATTATAAAAAACCTAGATAACCCCTAAAAATCTATAAACCCTAAAACACCTAAAACCCCTTTAAAATCCGAAAAACCATAAAACCCAAAATACCCAAAATACTGTAAAACCACAAAATTCTAAATACCATAAAAATTTTAAAAACACTAACAACATGAATAACATGAAAACCTTAGAAATCCCTAAAAACAAAATAACCCCAAAACCATTAAACACCTAAAGACAATATAACATCTTAAAAACCCTCAAATACAAAAATCCCTACAAACCTAAATTATCATAATAATTCTTAAAGACCATAGAAAACCCAAACCCCCACCCCCTTATAACCCTAAATAAAAAAATAATTGACGGACCCTACAATCTTGTAAAAACATTAAAAAAACCTAAAAACACTAAAACCCCCATAAAATACTAAAAAACATAAAACCCATAAATACCCCTCGAATCCCAAATCAAATATGAAAACCCATGAAACCAGAAAACCCCTTGAAACACCTAAAAAGCTAAAAAATCTTCAAAAACATTAAAAGGCCAAAAAAACCCTAGAAACCTTAAAAAACCACTATACCACTTTAAAAACTAAAAATTCCATAAACCCATAAACCCCCCTCCCCAACACTAAAATAACCCAAAATCCGAAAAAACTATATGAACTATAAAAACCCAAAAAATAAAAAAACCCACACAAAAATTAAACACTAAAAACCCTAAAAATCATCAAAAACCATAAAACCACTAAACACCCAAAAACTCATATTAAAATATAAACCCCTAAAAACTGCTAAATAATCCCTAACAACCCTAAATAATCCATAAAACCCTTACGAAACAATACTAAATCCTAAAAGACCATAAACCTCACTAATAACACATTATTCCATTAAAATCAATAAAAACATAAATACCCTAAAAACCATAAAAACCACAAACACCTAAAGACCATAAAAATACAAAAAAACCAAAAAAACCTACAACACTAACAAAACCCTAAAAACAACCTTTAAAAACCCTGAAAACATTGAAAACCGAAAAAACACATGAAAACTCTAAAGAGCCCCAAAAAACCCTAAAGACACTAAAATCCCTTTGAAACAGAAAAACCTTATAATGCCATAAAAACAAAAACAAAATCTAAAAAACTTGAAATCCATAAAAAATTAAATCCCCTAAAAGAAAATATTCCTAAACCCCATAAATACTATAAAACAACTTAAAACCAGGAGAAAGCCAAAAAAATTCTAAAAACAAATAGAAATCCCAACAATAATAAAATACCCGTAAATTTCCATAAAACCCTAAAAGACCCTAAATCCCTATAAAACTATAGAATACCCATAAAATCCCACAAACAACTAAAAATCCCTAAAATAATTCAAACCCATTAAAATCCCACCATAATCCAAAAACCATAAAAAAATTGAAAAAATATAAAATAACCTAATCCCCAAAAACACCCAAAAACACCTAAAAACACTTAAATGACCAAAAAATTTCCAATACAACCTAAAACCCATAAAAATTCTAATTGATGCTAAAAACACTAAAACCCCTAATAGATAATAAATAATCTAAAACCCTATAACAATTTAAAAAACCTATAAAACTAAAGGACCCTAAAAACTCAAGAAACCCTTAGAAGGTATTAAGAAACCCTTAAAATTATAAAGCCCCAAATGCACCTTATAACATGTAAAACACTCTAAGAACCTAAATACCCATAAGAACCCCCAAATTCAAAAAAAAATAAAAACCCCTAAATACACTAAAAATCCTATGAAAACCTTAAGAAACTCTAAACCCCCTAAACCCTCTTAATGGCCTTAGAATCCCATAGAAAATCTAAACGACTCTAAAAACCACAAAACCCCAAAATTACCTAAAACCCTAAAAACATAAAAACTCTAAATCCCCCAAAATCCCCCACCCCACCCCCAAAGAAATTAAGAAACACTAAAAACCGATAAATCCCTAAAATACTTCAACGAACCTAAAAACACTAAAAACATTAAAACCATAAAACCCTAAAAACCATAATCCCCCTAAAAATAATAAAACCTCTAAAACAAATAAAAAACCCAAAAAAAAAACTCAAGTACCATAAAACACATAAAAGTCCCTAAAAACATAAAAATAAACCCCCCCCCCCCAAAAACAAAAATAAACACAATATACCCTCCCAAAAACCCAAAGAACCCTAAAAGACCCAAAAAAAAGTCAAAATCCTAAATTTCCATAATACATTCTAAAACCGCAAATGGACCTTTAAATCCTAAAGAACCATAAGTGATCCTATAAAACACTAAAAATCTTAAAATCCACTAAAACTCCATTAATGACCTTAAAACATTAAAAAAATCCTATAAACCATAAAACCCCTTAAAACGAATCAAAGACCCAAAAAACACAAACAATCCCTATAAACAGTGAAACCCAAAGAAATCCAGAAAAACATAAAAACATGAAACATCCATAAAAGACCAAGAAACATTGAAACACCAAAAATACATTATGAATCATAAAAAATCCCTAAATACCTAAAACCCCTAAATACCATAAAAATCCATAAAACCCTAAAAAAATAAAAACCTTTTGAACCCTTGATAAACCATAAAAACCATAAAACATTAAAAAACCCTAAAAAAATAAAACCCCAAAAAGCACTAAAAATCCCAAAAAAACACCCTAAAAACCATTAAAAACCTCAAAATTTCAAAATACAAAATACAAAAAATAGAAAGAACTTCTAAAACTCTTTAAACCCCTAAAAATAGAAAAATCACAAAAAACTCTTAAAAGAGAAAAAAAACCCTTTAAAAACGAAAAATAGATAACCGCCATACCACTATAATAAAAAAAACATAAATCCCCACAACACCCTAAAATCCCTGAAATGATAATACAAAAAAATACTAAAAACAAAAAACCCATAAAAACCCTAAAAACTAGACAAACCAATTAGAACCGTAAAAAAACCTTGAAACATTTAAAATCCTAAAAATTTTAAACACACAAAAAGTCCATAAAGGAACATACAAAATCAGTAAAATCCTAAAGGACCGTAAAACACCTCAAACCCAATAAAGGACCTTGAAGACCCTAAAATGCCCAAAAACCCCATAAAATCTAAAATCTATAAGCTCCTTAAACACCATAAATGAAAAATAATCCCTATTAACCTTAAACAACACTTAAAACCATAAAAAAAATAAAAATAAAGAACATTATAAAACTAGGAAACCCAAAAATGACACTAAACCCCAAAAAAAATCTATAATAGGACCTAACACCCATAAAATCTTCTAATAAATTTAATATACCCTAAAAATAATGAAACCCATAAAACCCCAATGTAAACATAAAACCCTAAAACACCATAAAACCCTAAATAATAAAAAACCTTTAAAATCTTAGAAAACCCATAAAAACCCTAAAAACCCTAAAAACCATAAAAACTCTAAAATCCATAAAACCCTTAAACCCCAAAAACCATATAATCCCAAAAACCCCTAATATCAAAAAAAACACTAAAACCCCCATAAAAACCGAAAACCCAAAAAACTCATAAGGAACCCTAAAAACCACCAATGGACACTAAAATTGGTAAAAGTCCCTATAAACATTTAATACCCAAAAAAACTAAAAACATATAAAATGCTAATCAACCATAAAAACCTAAAAAAAATAAATGACCATAACATATTTTAAAACCCTCAAATAAAATTTAAACCCTAAAAGTCCTTAAATAATTTAAATGCCCTAAAACATCACAAAATACAATAGAATGTAAAAGACGCTTAAAAGCCTATGAAAGCATAAATTCTCAAAAACCATGAAACAAACGAAAATCCATAAAATCCATAAAACCCTCTAGAAAGCATGAAAACCCATAAAAACCCTAAACCCCTAAAATCTATTTAAAAACATAAAAAATATAAAACACCTAAATACCATAAAAACCCAAAAAACAAAAAAAAACATACCCCCACCCACCCCCCCCCCAACCGTAATATCCTTAAAATCCATATAAACATAAAAGGCCCTACAAAACCAAAACCACTAAACCCCTAAAAACCATAAAATCCCTAAAAATATGAAAGAACACATCAACACCAAAAAACCACTTAAAACACCAAAACCCCCAAAACAAGTAAAACCCAAAAACCACTAAAAATTCCTAAAATCTCCAAAAACCTTATATACCATAAAAAAATAATAAGATAAAAACACTAAAATTCATAAAAAAAATAAAAAAACTAAAGAACGGAATAAAACCAAAAAATACTAAAAATGCATAAGAATGCCTAAAAAACCTAGAAACCGTAAAAACAAATAAACCCCTAAAAATTCGTAAAAGGCCCTAAAACCGTAAAAAAACCCAAAAAACCTAAAAGCATCTATAAACACTAAGACCCAAAAAAACCATCGAAACCAAAATAACCCAAATGACCTTAAAACCCCTAATATCCCTAAAACAAAAAAAACCCTAACAAACCGAAAAACCAATGAAAAACCATCAAACTCTCTAAAATAGTAAAAAAACCATAAAACAAAAAATAACACTTAAAAACTCTTAAAAACAAATAACCCTAAAACCAAAAAATTTAAAACTGTCAAAAACTATAAAGCCAATAAAACCATTAAAGTATTAAGATACAAACCACATTAAAAACTATAAAACATCCTAAAAATAAATAAAAATTTTAAAAATAAAAAAATCAAAAAAAATCATAAAATCTTTATAAAACACTGATGAACCTAAATAATGATAAAATACACTTAAACCCTAAATATCCAAAATGTCACTAAACCTCCTAAACCCCCTAAATGACCCTAAAACCCCCCTACAAACCTCCTAAAAGTCTCGTAAAACCCATCAAAACCCTATGAAATAATTAAAAATATTTCAAAAACCTAATGACCATAAAATCCCAAAAAACTCATTAAACCCCTATTGGGTCCTAAAAACACTGAATAAATGGTAAAATAGTTTCTATAATTTGGTAAAGGAAAAATAACACAAAAGGAAAAGTGGTAAAATATTATTTTAAGATGTGATTTCATTATGGGATGTATCAACTCCACATAAAAATCCCATTATGATGATAGCCACTCCACATGGATTCCCTCCATTCCGCATGGAATCCAACAAAAAAAAATAGTTTGTGGGAATGGAAAAAGTTTCCCATGCCCTGAAAATGAAAATGAATTTTTCTATAGTTGATGCTATTTCTCGTCTCCCTCAAATGGGAAACAAATTTGTGTTGATGGTCTTTTCTATCCCTATAAAATGAGATCCTGATCCCTAATTCCCAATTATTCTGAAAGTTGGTTACCTATTAACCTGTATAAAACCCCAAAGGTGGATCTGAGGAGAAGAATATGAAAAATCAAGGACATATGTGAGAGAAATCATTTTATAGGAAGTAAATTTACTGCATAAGATGAAGGTAGAACATGGATTCACCCAACTGTCCACATACAAAAAACACTTTTTTGAAGGAATTTTTTGAATCACATGTAGATGGTCTCCTTGAGAGCACTCTCCCTGCATAAGAATTACTATATGGAGGAAACTCATACACTTGTAGAAAAGCTCTATGCGAAGAAATCCTACACAAACATTGAAAAGTGATATATAGATAAAACCCACACCCACATAGAAAAACACTACATAGAGAGAACCACATCTCACATAGAAAAACACTCTTCATAATGTAGAAAATAGGGGTACCCTAATTTCCTACTCCCATTACCTTCCTTTATTATAGAATTTTCCCCCACCTTCAACTATCCCTGAACCATCACAATAGCCTTCTCGTTTAACCCTTTTTGTATGAATCTTTACGCCCCAAGTGGGATTCATTATGAGGAATTCAACCAAGAAATATATGGAAAGTTTCCAGATATGTATGACCAAATAACTGGGCAGAGTAGCATGTCCACATGAGAGTACATACAGATGGTAAATGGGGTCCTATTATTAATATACATAATAGTGAGATTCTTTAGAACATTATCAATTGTACATTACTATAGTAATAAGGGTCCTGACCTTTGGTATGGTGCTAGATGAATCCCTGGGTTGGGCATCAACATCCATTCTTAATCCCCCCTCCCTCTTCTCCACTACCACATGTCAAATGCAGAAGAGGGAAAAATCAGTGTAAGGAATCACATCTGGAGAATACCCCCAAGATTTTCTTATAAGAGGTTGTCATTCTCCTCCTCTTCTTCTACCTGACATATGAATGCAATAGAGTATATTGGCATATTCGAATCCCTTTCTCTCCCCCCTATGGGAATAAAATTCATCCACAAGTAGACAAAGTATTGTTTTTGGATTCTTGTTCTATCACATCCTCTTGTTTGTCAAAATGAGAATGAATCACATGGTCATATAGGTTAGTGGTGATCATTATATCCACATGATCCTAGCCACCAATCATCCTCCTCTGTAGGTTTAAGCTAGATTCATTCAAATCTATGTGGGATTTGATTCCTAAAAAATTAGGAAATAAAGGAATCCTCTATGAGGTCTAAAAATGTCAAACAAATTCACCTTAATGTTTTGTAGGATATATCTCTAGTAGGGGAATGCCTGACATGGAAAACCACATCCCTCACAATTCCCATTAATCGCCATCGTTATTTTCATATATTCATGATAATATAGTACCCAACCTTGTATCCCACATACCTTTCGGGTTCCTCGGGATGATTTAGCTTAAGTATCACACCATCCTTGGATAGGTACCTTCCACCTGGTTGTCCCTATTTTATGAAATTAAACTAAACGGTTTGTTCCTAGTCACATGATCTTAAAAGGTTATATGTCCTAATAAGTGGCACTGATCTATGTGGGTTCTAATTCCGTTCACAAGGATGTACATGAATCCCATCTTATGGGTTTGATTTCGACATCAAAACAAATATCGTATCCGTGGATGAGAGTGAATTCAATAGCTCCCCACTGTAGGAAAAAAACAAACATCATAATGTAAAATGATATAATAATATCTAATCCACATATAAAATGGTACAATAGTTGGAGAACCTTAGATAAATATTTATATATTATTAAATGGAGAACGTTATATACATAAAAATGAATCTGAATTCATTCGTTCTAAATATTGTTTTTTAATTCAGGGACGTCCCATGTTATACATGGAAATGAGAAAATGATTCATGAACTTGTATATTTTGACCCAATTTGTATCAGGACCCCCTTTTTGTGGGCGAGATAGTCCCATCGAGTCTGGGAAGTATATCCTTTATTGTTTTATTAAGGTGGTTCAATAGTTGAATGTTCCCAGAGGGGGATTACTAGGGGTTATTTGTTTGTGCAATTAGACCACTTTGGGTACAATGTACAAGGATGGTCTCAAAAGGGTTTATTGATAGATATAGGAACATGAAAGGACCCTCTTATCCTTGATTCATGGACCTACATTCCAAAGACATGCACATGCTGGATGATTTAGAAAACAACACTTGAGAATTCACATTAGTCAAGAGGATTGGAATTCGATCTTACCACACCCTTTGGGGGGATTTATTTAATGTTTCGGGACTCTCTTATAGATTTTAGAAATGATCATAGGTTCAGTATTCCTTGGTTAATTCTAACGAATGTGTCTGTAGATTACTCCGAAATATCAAGATCAATCAGAAATATGCATGGGTTCAGAATCATTTGTATATATCTAGGGTCATCTATTGGTGAAAAAATATGTATATATCTGATGTTCTTCATCAAAGTTACTATTTTTTGGATAAATTGTGGAATCTCGGGACCATCACCAAGACAATGATAATTTAATCCAAATGATGAGGTGATATGTAGTTTATCATTATCTTGGGGGAAAATGTTGTTTTGATGTCATTGTAAAACCCAAAATATAGGCTTCCTATGTATCCTCATGAGAGGAATTAGAGACCACCTAGTTCTATGCCACTGATCTAGAAACTTCCCCTTTTAAGGTCATGTGTCAAGGACCTATCCATGTAGTTTAACATTGGGTGGAAAGGACGTCTTGGCATAAGGGTCCTAGTCAATCTTTGGTGTGGGATTTAAATGAAGAAGGAATAAGGTACCCAATAGCCATGTAGTCTTAAGGCTAAAGGGTGAACCTACAAGGAATATGGTTGCAAAAATAAAATTTTTTGTTTTGATGCCTTTTTTGGAACTCAGTGAGGCTTCCTACATGTCCCATTTGGTAGGGAATCAAAGCCTTCGTAGTTCAAAATGACGGGGCTTACACATAGAAGTTTCCCATAAAGGAGGAATTATTTAAGGCTTACATCAGTGGAGAAGTCCATTTATAAATCAAATTTTGGGACTTACACTGTAATGGATTCCTTGATGTATTTGGGTTCATGATTTGGGTTATCCTTTGAGAAGGATACCCTTTCACCTCAAGCCTTAGACATGCATCCTACATATCCCAATTATGGTGGTAAGAAGAGGTCTCATAGTTTATTTCCAGAGGTGGATTCTATGGGTGTTGTGATAGTAACTAGCCTCTAAGACCACATGAGTCATGCTCGATGTTAGAAAAAAGAGGATGAGAAAGATTAAACGTAAATTCTCTTCTCTACTGATGGAAAATGAGAAGGATGATGATGAAATAGGCCGGGGTGAGAGAACCACAACCTATGATCAAAGGGGCTTACTCGAGGAGGGATTCCCAAAAATTGGTTTATGAAAGGGGAAAATGATTCTTATCATCAAGGGGAATATAAATTTCTATTTATCTTGTATATAACTGACCCTTATCAAATGGAAATAAATGTTATTATCCTTGATCCCTAGACTGGTGAGGTTCACATCGGTATCCCATGGTTGGACTCTGGGTTACCATGGGAATGTAAACTTATGGAAATTCTGGGGGTATTATCCATTCTGAGGATTACCCACATGACTCCGCTTACCATTGGTATGTAAACTCACAAGGGTGTGAAAATGAACCGAATGGTTTTATCTTAGGGTTCTGGTCACATAGCTAGAGGATTTGGCCTAATGTCATTAGATTGGTTCATGAAGGGACAGTGGATGAAGCAGAGAAAATAGAAAGAGATGACCATAGATAGTGCATGAAATGCCCAAGGGTACCCCATTACACATACCATTTCTACATGTAGGATGGGGACCTCACTTTATAGAGAGTTTCTATGTGGTTAGTGGGATTGTCATCATACCATGGTGGTACACAGCCTAGGATGTTGTCCATATATTGTTTTTTACATGGAACCGAGTTCCATCTGCGTAACATAGTGGTACATGGAGTTGAAATCTGTAAACATTACATGGTGCTATGTGGTGCTTGGATCCATCTACATAGTGAGTTTTTACATGGAAAATGGTTATATATATGTAGCAATGTACTACATCAGATGATGATTTGAATAAGGAAAATTAGTTCTATGACTTCTGGGATGTTCATTTGTGAAGGTATTGGGTTCACGGCTGTCCCATTAAAATTATGTTTTTCTATTTAATGCTATGTGGTGGGCTCTACCTATATGGGGTCTTCAAATGGGGTTTATGCTTCTCTGATATATCACATAAACAATACATCTTCAAAGGGCCCTCTTTTAAAAGTATGTTTGGTTTTCTATCAATCTAGTCTCCTTCTTTACTCCCCTCGAGTCCTTTATAGAAGGGTATAGTAGCTAGATCTATAGGTAACATGACACCTTTTGTGAGAGTCTTCTGAGGAAACCAGAACTGTGTATGACTCGGTGAGTGGTGTCATCATACATAGCAGAGAAAATCAGCACCTTACTCTTGTGAATGACTTCATTTCATTCGTATGAGTTTGTTTGTTGTGCCTCATCCATGAACCATTTAGTTCGCATGGGGGACTATAGGTGGGGGTATAATGTTTGCACCTCTATTTTGTGAATAATTTTTTGTTCATGGGGTCGGCACCATCATCATTACACATGAACCCTTTGGTTTACATCGGTTTTGTGAGGTCACAGACCACCATATGGAGAAGCGGTCCACGAAGGGCATTTGGTTCACAACACACTATTTAACATTGCAAAATCATGATTCTTCAAAAAAAATCTTCAAATTTTAATCTACTTTTTTCATAGTACCATTTACAAATTCATGGGAGTATTTAAATTCCCTTTTCAATGTTTTCAAGACCCATAAAATTCCCTCCATCGGAATGGGATTCAATTAGGTCGAAGAGGAGGCTATTTCAATATAGAAAGTGATCATGAATTGAATGGTAGATCATATAACACTCCATTTTTTCCTATGTAAAAGGATCTAGAAAGCATAGCTTCACTATTTCTAGGTTCATATGACAGTCCCTAAAATCCTTTCTTCTTTTCCATTATTACCATAATTTTTTCATAAACCTGATATGGAGTGGGCTTAGTTGGTATAACCTGACTTTTTTATAGGCCACCTTTGTGGTTTTTCGACCTAACAAGATTTACATCTCTTTTGATTTTGTAATTTTTCATAATTTTTCCTAAATTTTTCAAAGTATAGGTTTAGTAAGCTGGTATTTAACTTTTTTCCAAGATTCCCTTTGTAATATTTCATCTTGGTGAGTTTCATCTCTTTTCCATGGTCAATTTTAGTTCTTTCAAACCACAATATCATTACTGATGTTTTTTGGTAGAATATATTATACAATGACTAATGTTTTAATTCGATCACCTTAGACCATGACTTATGGGGTGAGGGCCTCAATTAGGGATTATGTATTAGGGATGTCCCAATACTTTTCAGACACATATGAGGGATTTTTCTTGACCCCAATTTTTTTTGTTTCTTAGTATGGTATAAGATAGGGGGAATGGATTTCATGGGTCATAGAGAAGTATGAAATGCCTCACCGAAGGATGAATTATCCTTTGGTTAATAGATTATTTTTATAGGAAACTAATTCAAATCCACTAGGGAATTATGTGCATAGTAAAACAAAGGTGTTCGTAGGACACTAGTTGTCCATTCTTGATGGCCCAAAATTTTTAAGGATATTTGGATTTTTTTTCTTTGTAAGGCCATACTGGGTATACTATTGGGGGGTCAATTTTTGGATGTAATAGGGTCATTCATATCATTTTTGTTCTAGAAACCTCTCCCACACGAATTTGACTTGTGTAATGGTTGGCTTGTGGATTATGTCATTTAGCATCGGGAAACAAGGATATTTGAGACTCATGTTTCAAAGAAATTTCACTCTGAATATAGGGGTAAATTATTATCTGTTTTCATGGTAGTTTGATAATAAATATTTTATCATCTTTAGGTATGAATGGGGAGAAAGTATTCAAACTGTAATCTAGGGGGTTTCTTGAAATTGGTGAGTGAGTTAGAATGTAAACATCATAGGGGAGTATGGAGGTAATAAAAACCACTTATAAGGGAGAATATTCCTTTGGTTGAAAGTTCTTTTTTTGTGGTAAACTTATGCAGAAACACCTGAGCATTGTGTGTGTAGTCAAACAAATTTTTACATCGATCACAGACCTTCCTTATCTGATGGTCGTGGAGGATTATGGGGATTTAGATATTTCTAGGCTCATAGTATGGGTGGTGAAGAGGGGGTGTTTGAACATGAAAGGTGTAATTTTTAGGTCAAAATTTCTAGATAATGGGTAAATACATCCCATCTATACATGTATAAGGAGTCACCATACATATCTGTGATGTGTGCACGTGATAGTGGGAGAAATTTTATTTCATGGGTTGACTTGAGATATAAGGTTCAGGTGTCACTATGTATGCTATGAAAATAGGAATCCAGCCATACATAGTTCTTGATAGTTACTTCTTTATGAATATCTGATTCATAGGTAGGAATGGGGCATTTCTATCCCATATACGAGCTTACCCATGAGATGAGGATCGTACAATAATTTACAGTGCATATTTATATCCTACATAGGAACATGGTAAAATTCCAATTGATCTATTTGGACCCAAGAGAAAACATTGGTTATGCTGCATCACATAGTTTTAATGTCAAGATATTAGGACACTAAGATAATATCCATAATTAACTAGGATATAACCAAGTCGTGATGTCCTAACATGTCCAAGACCTGAGTTGGAAGAATAGTGTACACCATTACCCCAAGAGTTTTCATATTAGAAAGAATAATACAGGTCTTGGATGTCATTGGGAATAAATAAGTACAAAAATCCTATTCTGGTGATCAATTTTTCTTTAGTCAACATGACGTTTTTGTGGGAAACTAACGCAAAGTGGTCGGGGAATTGTTTTAATTGTCAAAAAACGGTGTTAGTAGGGCACTGTACATCCAATCTAATGGTCGTGGGTGTTTTTGAAGATCAAAAATCACATGAATCATGGAGTTTTATGGTTATAAAGGATTTTTCTAGGCATATTAGAAACATTAAGGCCCTGATTATCTATAGAATTGGGGACTCTCCTACATTGATCTGGTTCCTATGTATGGTTGTGAATTTTGTTGGAGATGGACCAAATTTTAAAGATCTAGGAATCTTGAAATTAAAAATCCTATATAGGCCTAATACATACATAGGGGAGGGTAATTTTTAGCTATATTTCAGATTCCTTTCAGTATAATATCATACGATTACGAATTTGGGATCCTCATTATGGGGGGGGGGTGAACCATAATGTTCCTTTTAAGGTCATTCCACTAGGACCAACTATTAAGGATTGATTTTCCATGGATGTATGTAGAATCTCATGCCAAAATCCATAATCCCACATGATCTATGCTCAATGTGAGAAACAAGGGGTGAAAAAGGTTAAATACCTCATATAGGGATGACGTAATCATTGAAGGGAGAATTTTATAATCTTGTTGGTGTTCTGTAGTTTATCATCATAAAATAATGACACTTTATCATATGAATTATAGTCATGTTGGGAGGAGGTGTATGTGATGTAGTTCATTTTCAAGCGATGAGGACATTTATGGTCGGATGTGAAGAGGAGAAATTTAACTACTCATGAGAGAGCCCCACAAATGGATCCTATTTGGGAGTTTCATATTTTGGCTTAAGGAGGGGCCATTTTTATGCATTTCCTGGCTAGGTTAGGGTAATAGGATTATGGAATAACCACATATCCTACCTGGGTACGAATCAATTAGAACGTAGTTCTATCATGGAAACCCCCCATAGGTCTATCCTATACTTGAGGGGGAGGAATTTTCCACATTAGGGTGGATGTGCTGAGATGAATGTTCAGGCACCCCTACAAATCCTATGAGGGCAGGAATCATGTCGTACATAGTCCTGGTTGGACCCCGTAGTTTGACATTTTTCGATAAGGACGTTGATGAATCAATGTGAATGTAGATGAATATTGTGTGTACTTCTAGTTTTATGTCTTGCACAATGGACATTGGAAGAAAAGTTTAGCATCAATTTGTAGGGACTAAATTTTGGAGAGTACCTGGATATGTATGGGCTAATCGGGCTGGGATGTTCAATCATATCTCAGATTTGAGTGGGGGAAGGAAATTGTAAATCATGATTCCAGGGGATTTCATATCAGGAGGAATGATGCAAGGCTTGTGAGATAATTGGCATTCAGAGGTAGGAAAATCCACTCCTGAGGAAAAAATTTCCGTTTTGTTGACCTGAATTTTTTGGGGGAATATTATGCAGAGCCACTAGGGGATTGTGTGCATTTTCCAAAAAGGTGTACATAGGACAGTGACCTTCCATATATGATGGACATGAATAATGAGGGAGATCTGATATTTCCTAGGTCATGGAGTTTTATTAATGAAAAGTGTGTATTTGAGTATTTAAGAACTATCTCGACCATGATTAGTTGTGAAGTATGTAATCACCTCCAAATATCTGACTTTTATGTGTTGGGGTCATGATCATTTGACACTCCTTTGTTGTAGGAATAAATATTTGAAATCTCTATCATAGGCTTGAATATTATGTGAAATATATTGGGGGAATTTTTTTCATTTTGTGTGGGTGGACTTGTTCACAAGGCCTGGGTGTCACTACATATCTCTTCATAATGATAATAATGGCACATGTATTTATTGAGGTACCTTGTAGTTTAATGTAGTACAATATGGACCTCGGCCATGCAGTTTAACATATGACAGTAATGACCTTTTCCACATATTGCATTGGTTCACTTTTGAGGAATTCCCCACCAAAGCTCTTAATCCCATGTGAGATGTGATCATTGAGGGAAATAAGGGATGAAAAAGGATTAGTTCTCCACATATGGGGAACATGATGGATGATCGGTACATTTCACCTTATATCCTTTGTTTAGTTTGGCTGAAATTTGGGAAACTGTGTATTAGTACATAACAAGTGTTAGAAGGAACCAATTCAGACATAATGTTTGGAAATTACTTGTGAAAGGATGACCCATATGCAGGGGGAAGACATTTTGTTTTGGAAGGAAGATGGACCAAGATATTAGATCTTGATATCACTACATATCCAACATTGTAATGAATCAATCCACACATAGTTAAGAAGCTTCTTGTACAATTTAGGCCCCTGCACTAGGAGGGGACATTTTTACATAGTGGATGATGAACTGGGACATAGAATCCGGGTGTGACTACGTATCTTGAAAGGGTAGGAATAAATCCACATGTAGTTCTATGGAACTCCCTGTATGGGTTTGAAAACACCCAAGGATGGGTTATTTTATTTAATATTTTGGCTTTACTCAGAAATGAATTTGGGTGTCAATAGCTATCCTATGATGGTATGGGTCAAGCCGCATTTATTTCATTATAAAGAGTGTTTGTATGTGGATGAGACTCACACCTAGAAATGAGGGAATTTTTAATTTGCCTAGATAGATATGACTCATGTGGAACAAGACATTGACTGGGGAGTAACGATCCCCATATAGTTTAATTTCATGTGGTTAGAAAGATTTCATCATTCAATTTAACATCTTGCGATAAGGATGAAAATGAAAACATGTTTAGCATCATGAATCTTGGACACATATAGAGAAATACTGTTTAACATCATGCAGCTAAGACAAACTTCGCATATTTTATAGATACGTGTTCTAGATGACAGATCACCCAATATGGATGGAAATAATTGTTGTATCATCCACCTAATGTCAGGCAATTAGGATGTTTTGGCCATGTAGTTTAACTTCGTGTAGTGAATACGAACGCCTTATGATTACAAAAATTATTTATTTAGAAACATTGCATTGGTGGGAGCTGTGATTAGCTTCTCATCCAATGAAATTAAGGCATATGATCCGTTGGAGTAGACCTTGTGTTTGATATATGGTCCTTCCCATTTTGGATCCAATTTTGGTGGCTTATTTCTGAGTATCATTGGGGTTATGAGTACTAACACCAATTCTCCTTCAAGGAAATACCGAAGAAAAACCTTTTTATTAAACGCTAATGAAATATGGTTCTCAAAAACATCCAAATGGTGCATTGTGTGTAATATTTCTCATCCAACCACAACAACTCATCAAACTATTTCTGGGACTGCTCATCTGCATATAGTTTATATAATAAGGAATCATGGAACAATGATGGTTGTACTTATATGGGCAGGACCTCCTCTATTCCATATACTATTGAGTACAGGGTTTCTTGTGTGGTGGTATGGTTCATGGTACATTAATCCTAAAGGGAATAGAGGATCTTGTCTGACCACAATTTCTTTTCATTAACTACCATCTGTTAAATTATATTAGATAGGGTATTGTTGAAGTCCTATTTATGTCTGTTGGTCAACACATGAAAGTGGGATTAATGGATGGCCTCGATTACATACTTCTGATATATCTTGTCCAATTGCAAAGATCATAAATTTGAGGCATTTCCCAAAAATATTGTATAAAGGCACAACATGTGGTGATAATGTTGTCTTTCAAAAAGTAGATATTGATTCTCTCACTGACTTCTTTGAGGGGGCACATTCGCTTTCTATTTGGAGAAGAATTGGGTTTCTGTGAGAATGTATTTTAATGGTTTTTCCATAGTGAGAGGATAGGGTCCCACTACACCCATTCCCTCAAATGTAAAATGCCCACGAGTACTTGGATCTATGAAGTAACACCATGGGTTGGTGAATGAAAATGTAATGAACTTGATAAAAGTGTAACTTCCTCGTGAACTGAGAAAAATCCTATATCATAGTGGGCCAATTGTATCCAAGCATCTGAATTTTATATGAAATCTTAGATACTGACTACTACACACAACAAGCTATGGAATGTACTTCTTTCATGATGACAACACTCTCTTCTCCATCAGGTCAGCAAATAAGGACTTCCTTAAGGCCCCACAAATTGAGGACCTATTGCTACATTATTCCATCATACACCACAATGTTTATAGCTCATCTCGAGATCTATTCCCTTACAGCCCTATCTGGTGGGAGTTGTCCCTTTTTGAAGTTTTTTATAATGTGAGTAGTTTAGTTGATAGCAGGGCCATACATCTTAGATATGGGGCTAATTTCATTTATTTTTTCGATCATGGTTGAGAAAATTGTAAAACTATCTTATATTGGTCAATGATGATGACCGTTTCTTTATGATTTTCCTTTGATAGAGTTGTAGATACATTATATAATGCATCGACATACACATTTTTCAACTGGGGGACATAAGACAATGATATATCTGATGGGAACTCTACCATCAGTTCTCAAAAAAGGTCTATCAAAGGTATTATATCCTTTTTCTTAATGGACTAGTCATTATTAACATGAATTATGAACATCTACAAGTTACCTTTTTTCTTTAGGTGTTTGGCCTATGTTTGAAGTTCCAATTCTAGGATTCCTATAAGGGTCTGGTACTCTGGTTCTTTATTCATGCACCCCTATAAAATTAGAAAGGAGTAAGTATATACCACCTCTTCCAGAAATATGATTATGAATCCAAAAATCACTTTTTTGAGAATGGAATCTTCCATATTTTATCCCACCGGGGTTCTTGATGTGCCATCGAAATACATCTCCCATGTCTAGGAACCATTTGGAACATAGAAAAATACTTCATCAGGTAGTTCAACATGCAATGAAGTCATTTCTATTGAGGGGTTATCTACCATAAAATTGGCTAACGTTTGATCATTGATGGATTTCTGAGGCACAAATCATATTTCAAGCTCCTACTGGATGATCTCCTATCATGACAAGAATCCAGTAAACATTAGATGAATAAAAAAATTCTTGAGTGGATTTCTATGATATACTAGGTATACCCTTTGGTTATGTAGGTAATTCCTAAATTTCTAGACCTCAAAGATTAGGGTCAGGCTGCATTTCTCGATATTTGAATAACGAGTCTCGGAGTCGAACATGGTTTGGCTGTGATAATAGAGTCTATTTTCACTATCAGGGTCATTCTTCTATGCATGAAAGGGGGATAGGTATTGATCCAAGGTGGTCACATAAATAAATATTTGTATTCCTTTGACATGTGTGTAACACCCCAAGATTTGGAAATATTTTCATTTCAGAATAAATTTAATTTTTTTTCTTTCTTTCTTTTTATGAAATTACATGTCAAGATTATGCTACAAAGAACAATGATATATAGTGTGTTACCATCAAGGCCATGTTCTACCCAAAAAATATATATTAATAAAATAAAGACATTTCAATCTCATATTTCCCCATTTGAATCTTCTGTTTCGCATTACACCGATTCAAGTTTCTATCATGTGGATGGGAAACAAAAAATGGTTGACAGTGTTTCTTAACTCACTGGCACAAATGGTCTATAAATTACCCCAACCAACCCTTTAAATAGATCAATAAATAATAGGTTTTACCCATCAATTTTTTCGTACATTTGATTCCAAATTCAGATACATATTAATCAATTTTCAATATATTAGTCATTAAAAATGATCCAAACAGTGATGTAAATGACATTAAATCCCCATAAAGTGGTAAAATATTTTATGTACATTCCCTCATTCCATATAATATGTTTCTACAGATCACTTATTAATCATTTGAGTTGAAAAACTATGTCATGTCACCAATATAAATTAAATATACTCATTTTATGTCCCCCATATATTCTCATGAACTTCAAAAATACCCCACATCATCAGTTAGGTCAGAGATAGTCTCTTTATCTTCTGAATGTAAAAAATTTCAACTACTCTCATAACTCTAATGAACTTACTTCATCTCCCACTAACATGAAGGTTTATGGTTGAAGTGTATGTGGAATAAGGAAGAAGAGGAAGATAATGGAGATGAAGAAGAAGAGGGGTAGGAGGACCATAAGGACACTCTCCAGTATTTGAGTAAAGTGTGTCTACCACCACTGATGAAAGGAGGGAGATAAATATGGTTACATAAGAAGACCCACAAACCACTTTGATCGGTTATAAATTGTATTCAAATGATCTTGGGATATATACCTTGTTTCTAAATCAACATCTGGACATGTTTTCTAAAAACTACACAAACATTCTCAGCCTCATACCTAAGGTGGCCACTCACAACCTAGGATTTTCATAGAACCATTGGGGTTATAAATAGTTTTCTTGAAGGACACATCTGAATCAAACAACCAAATTTGAATCTGAAGTTGACAAACTCATCAAGTCTGACTTAATATTGGGTAAATAATATCCAAAAAAAATTAGACAATACCTATTTTTAGGAATTGTGTGAAAATTTGAGTTTCTATCCATTTTATATATCTCAACTGGGACGATCAAAAATATAATGTTCATATCTAGATCACAGAGATGAAGATTAATGAAACGAAAAGATTTCAATCCCTCTCCTTAATTTATAGCTATTTAGTGTATATTAAAATATTAATGGACTAAAAAATGAATAATACACCACATTCATGGGTCCTGTGTATATATTTCTCTATCGGGAAATCTCCTTTGGATTGAATAATTTTAGTCCTACATACCAATCTCCCATGCATCACATCCTCAAACCCTTCTTTGGGATGTTTTTTGAATTCTACATTTAAAATTTGGTGGTTATTTCTCTAAATCTTTCTAACCACCCAGATGATCTAGAAACCATCTTTGACAAACTATGACAATACATCCAAAAATGAAGCCCTAAATTTTGAATTAATCATTACCACAAGGATACATATTGGTATAGTTGTAAACCATCGTGGCATCGATGATGACACTATGAATAAAAATAATATCATTAACATGTCACCTCTTAAAAACCATAATGGGTTAAGATGAATTCAAGGAAAATTATCCGATATTCAGTACTCTATATTTAACCTTGAAGAAAAGTGTTTTCCCTTTACCAGGTTGATGAAAAAGGGAGTCACATATCATTGGACTAATGATAGTCAAGAAGAAATCTATAGTTTCATGAAATACTTCTTGAGTTTTCAGGTGCTGAGAACACCTTTTGATGGAAGACCACGCATTTTTTATGCAATAACTCTAGAGAGGTCACTATGTGCATTCCTCACAAAATGAAATGATGCAAGAAGAAAAAAAATAACTTATAACCTTTTCCAAACTATTCTTGATGTTGAGACTAGCTATTCTAATACTGAAAAGAGTTGTTCAGTTCTAATCTTCACAGCCTTGAAAAGGAGGCATTACATAAAGCTTCACCATGTTCATTGGGTCTCCCATCAAAACCCACTAAAATACATTATCATCCACCCTATGTCGAACAGAAATTTGTTATGTTGGGTGGTGATATTTGAGTAGTTTGATATAGAGTTTGTCCCTCATAAAGTGATAAAATTCTAGGCATTGGTAGAATTCCTTGTAGATAATCCCATTGAGGAAATTACATTATTGGACACTAAATTACCCAGTGAAGAGATATTTTCTATTCATGATACACCCAATATTTGGGAAATGAATTTCTATGATGCATATAAAATCCCAACATGGAATAGGATGGAAAAATCCATTATCAACAAATTCAAGATGGTAGTCATGCACATTTCCCTGGAAGATGAAGTCCTAACCTACTTCTTCCTATTGTCAGAGTGATGCACAAACAATGGTGTGGAATATCAATCCATCATTGTAGGTTTAGATCAGGAACATCATGTACCAATAGATCACTTGAAGATAATGGGAAATTACGAATTTGTCATCAAGGTGGTCAATCATGATTATACTATCCAAAAATAAGAGTTGATTCCCCTGCTTGAATATTCCCAAGGATTAATCGCACAATTCCCCTCAAATAAAATAGTATTTTTCTTCCAGAACTCACAAAACAACAAAGAACATGCCCCAGAAAATATAGCAATGAAATTTTCATATCCATAATGGGAAAAAACATCCATCAACATCATGTACTACTGAATGTCGGTTCCTTTTGTTCAAAAATCATCAAAGTGATTAATGAGGCCATGTATCCAAACAAAATGGTGATGCAACCATATAGATGACCCTCGTTATTGAATACCATTAAAATATAGTACACCCATTGGATAGTATAGGTAAAGAGAAAATGTAAGGGTAATCCATTAACTCTTTTATTTATTAAGAAACTAGTCATCAAATGGTCCTTTCTATGTGAGGCCTTCAGGGGTGGTCCTTATAATCACAATTGGAGAGGAGACTATTGCCATAAGAAAATAAGTTCACATTAGGACCTACGATGCCTGCCATTTAGGTTTCATGATTTATCGTCAAATTAGTATTTCTGGTTAACAATGGCCCATAATGACTGGGGTTTTCACAAAATTCAAAAAAATATATATTCCTTCCAGGTTCATGAAAAATTCATTCACCAACACTGAGTTTCCACACTCACAAAAAAATACTCAGGACCACATTATAGTTAAGGAATATACAACATGGGACCATACCCTTCTACCATATCCAAATAGTTATTGTATATTCACATTGAAAGTGATTTCTTATCAAACTAGTATGAATTTATACACCTCAAAGAAATTGAGGAAAGGAATATTGTTAGCTTCATGAAATCTAATATCAAAAATAGGTTTGGCATCCCTCTTATGATTCTAACAAAAAGTGGCACTAAATTTTTCTTTGATGAGTTAGTAAAATTGTATCTAGAGTATAACATCTAGTCCAACCATACATTTTATTATACTTAATCAGGTAATGGATATATAGAGGCCTTCAACATGACCATATAAAATACACCCCAAAAGATAATATATAAGGATACAAATTCTTGCCCGAAAAAAGCTCATGCATGTCGTCTGGGTTTATCGAACAATGACATATACCACCACATAGGTGACCCCATACTCCTTGGTATACATGAAAGAGGGGGTCCTACCCATTGAGGTTCTATTTCCATTTATTTTCATTACCTCCTGCATGCATTTCTTAATAGAAGACCAGTCCCAAAAACATCTTGATGAATATGAGTGATCGTACAAGAAGAGAATCCATACCATTTATTATTTAGAAGTCCACCAAAATAGAATTTACCAATCCTTTAAAAAAAATATCACCTATGGTCATTCCTTTAGGACATATAGTGTTGTACCTTAGGACTCAGATGATAACTGGAAAGAAAAATACAATGTAAGAACCAAAGTGTGAGGTACCTTATGTCAGACACAAATTCTACTCAAAATGAGCTTATTCATTGATCTTGATGGATGGGAAGCTAACCACAGTACACAATAATTCAAGGTTCTTGAATAACTATTTATTGTAATCACAAGACCACCATCCATTCCATAGGATTTTGAACAACTTAATTTCCTTCATCCATGCCATATTACATTAAGTTTTTTATTAACTAGGTCCTAGTTGCATGACCTTAAATGGAACATGGTATTGTCCTAGTTGTATGATGTTAAACTATAGGGTAAACTTACTTATCAAATGTTGTTAAAATTTAGTCATTCCCTATGTAAAAAATATGGGACACCTTGTGTCACAAATTCAGGGCTTTAATGGCCTCAACAAATAGAAAATTGGCCTCAACATAAATCTTATACCATGTTGGGATTTAGAACATTGTATGGACATATTCCCATCTCCATGGGATTTATATTAATTCCTAGGCTTGTTTCCTTGGGATAATCCCCATCATCAGCACGTCACAAAGTACATTCCTATTAACATCATGAAAATGACCCCTGTGTAATATGTCATGATATATTTTTTGTATAATGGTACCATTTAAGAATATTATTCATTGGTTCATCACATATTATCCAATTCAGTCCACATTAAAACAATTTCACCCTATCATGGTCAAAAATATGAATTGGTAGATTGCAACATTACCCCATGGATAACCTGATATTTCTCATGTGACTAAGTATGATAGGAAGAAATAAAAACATCCACATCACATGATGATAAATGGTAGTGTTACCCTATTGAAAAAAATATGGTAGGCATCACGATAGTCATGGGATGCATTCATGTCCTTACCTGAGAGAACACCACAATTTATAAAATCAGTATTCTACCATGTTATCTTTAGAACTATATATTGGTTAATTTTTTTCCAAACAAGATACATAGTGATTCCCAAAGAAAATTCCAGCACCACCCAAATATTACAAATAAAAATACACCACTTCCATATATTTTTCCCATATCTATGCAGGAAACTTTAGAGGCCATGGAAAATTATAGTATGAATGCTTTTTTAGTGCTCGAACTCATTCCTTCCACATATCACACTCATTTTTAAATATAATTTCAAATCTACATAAACATACCATGGCCATCAGTAATATGATTTTAGATTCATGAAGACACATTTGTTTGGATATGCATAATATGCCCCGTTTGGGATTTATACAAGTCACCCATTAAAAGGGAATGTAAAAAAAAGAAAAATTCATTATCAAGAGTGCCCTATCCTATCTCGGTATTCCCTAAAAACATCATGTTGGATGCTTTATTTCGAACATGATCTATAGTCACTATTTCCATACTTGTCCCATCTCATTTCTCCAGATCTGTGTATCCCCATGGTCATGTTTTTTGAAATCCCTCTTCCCATTCAAGGCAGGCTAGAACATCTTGTCTCGGTAAGCTTTTGTATGAATTTCTATTTACAATACATATGTTCCTAGTCGTATAACCTAAAATTGGGAGATATCATGTCATCCTTTTAAAATGGCATTAAATCGAATGACAAAATCATCATCACAAGATTTTAAAATTTATTCTTACTCTATGTACCAAGAATAGGATTCCATGGGAAACTATATATGGATGCTTCATGCCATAAACATGGTATTCCTCTCATAAAGAGATTCCCTAAATGACTAAAATGAATTTATGGGGCTTAATTGATTATTTTTTATATCATGTTACACTTATCCTTATCGTATGATACTAAATTGAATGGTTAACATCTATGTTACTCAGTATTAAAATCATATAATAAAATCTATCTTGATTCTTCTTATCACATGATATGTAGTGATACTAGAATCTCTAATTATGGGTCCATCCAAAACATACTAATGATCCCCCTTCCCTCTATATGGGTCTGACCTACATAAGGAACATTCACAGAATAACTACTTATGGCTTCATTAATACCTTGATGATGTAGTTAGTGACGTCTGGACCCTATATCTTGGTCTATCCACACACAAAAATCCATATACTCTCCTATGTATGAGATATATCTATATACGAGGATCTAGTATGGCTTTCTCCCCACTGATGAGTCTGTATTCAAAAAAATACCCCTCCACAAAATAATTCAATATGTGGGAGGAATCTACCCAAGAACTATTATGGGTTGATACCAGATTTTATGAGACACGTAGTGATTCTTGGACCTTATGTCTCAAGACCAAAACTAACCAAAAAAAGGTCACCCTTTCTTACATATGGATCAGACCTACATTAAAAATATATTTCTACCCATTCTTGAGTAATGTTGATATGAAATAATCCTTGCATATTTAGGAACATTTCTTAAACAAACCAAACTCAATGTTAAAAGATTTATGAATATTTATAAGATGTATTTTGCCACATATAATTGAATATCATATTCCCACGGACATTGTTTGACAATTAATTGATATACCCTAGTTTTATTTTCGTAAATTAGGCACAAAAAATGCATGTTAACCAAATGAAAATTTATCTTAATGAGATACCACTTATATATCTACCATCCCCAATGAAATTTTCATTCAATTTCATTCCATAGATTTATAATCCCCTAGGTTTCATCTTACAACCATTCCCATTCATTCTCTAAGATGGATTAATATTACCGGATAGATTACTTTGAAAAGGAAAAATCAATAATCCTTCAGTCATATCTAAGTGACCAAAAATAATAGCCATAAAACATCCTAATAATAATATGTTAAACATCACATCCCTTGTCCCAGTGGCATCAAATTAAACTTTACTATGTTTCAATCATATTTTAAACTGTCCAAATTCATATATGAGTGATTTTCTATTCATGGATTGTGTGAATTCAGACGCTACCACCATTCTCATATGTATTCCTGTGACAAGCCATCCTTCTTGATCTTGATAAATCCAAATATTTTTAAACTTTAATTTTATTTATTGATAAAAAATTTCATATTATTATAAATACCTTTTCTTAACTATGAATAATATTCACATGTTTGGCTCTACAAAATCCACCATCAAAGTGCCTTTCAACCCTAGGAAAATTTAATCTTATAATAAAGATGTTTTATCTCTGTAATCCTAACCAACTTTATGTTTGTGAACACTTTTAAAAATATGTTTCATGGTAAATCCTTTCATGATTGCCCCATATCATACCTTGAATTAACCAGGGCCTAAAAATATGCCTTTATATTTTTGACGCCCATCATCCCTCCACAAGTAATGATCTCAAAAATCATAGTCATCGCAATTTGACTTAAAAACTGACTAATGGTATCACAACAGCCTAATATACCAAATTTAAATGATTCCCATATTCCCATTATTTCTAGTTAAGTGTACAAGTACATGGATATTATAAAAATAAAATTATCCACATCAATATTAATATTAAAATTTTAAAGGATGGAATGGAGAGATAGATGATTGAGAACAATGAAATTTCCTTTTATTGGCTATGTTTAGTAGTATTATCTATATCCTATATTATCTCCCTAATGTTACTAGATAATGAATGAAAATTGGAATGATTACAATGAAACTTAACCAACATTATTTAGTAGACCGTCTAATGCCTGATATGATCTGTCAACAGCTTTCTCCAAATTGGTTCTCTACCCATCATCATATTCAGCTAATGGACATAGTTATTTAATAATTCCCCTTATATCTTGACCATTATCTTTGATGGATTAGAGTCTTTCATTTATTGATAATAGTTATGACATTATTCTAGTTATGTTAGTCTCAAATTCTCATAGATCTGCAAAATGTGCAACCATAAGGTCATAAAATCAAACTTCTTTAGAAATCATGTCATGAAGTTTAGTAAAATTATCGTTTAAAGGTTTTTAATGATGATTGGAAATATTTAAATAGATAATATTACATTCAGAGTCAAGAAACTCTTATCAAGAAATGAGAACTTGGTGAATAAGGACATGAATCTACCATTAATCAAACTCACCAGCACTGAATCTAAGTAAAATATGATGAAGGATGTGTGTATTATCTAAAATATTTTCCAAATGAGTCTCCATGATAATAGCTTAAATTTTTTTCAAAGCCCTTCTTTTCATAGCCTAGTATTCAAAAGTTGCATTGGGATATGGACCATGTTCACCTACTACTATAATTATATAACATTGGATCACATTTAGGATATACATGATCACTATAATTGATACATTGAAGTGGGAAAGTCCTCTATATCTACATCCTATTTAATATCAGGAACAAATATTACAAGTGTATAATCATTTAGTTGAATTCTTAATACTATTCCACTAAGACCAGTGTTAGTGGGGAAACTAATGGTTCCACTCATAAGTATGGGGTTCACAATAAACCCTATAAAATGAGAACATGTGGTGGAAAAATCTGCAAAATTATTCTAACATCAGTAAGACTGTATGTCTCCTTCAGAATTTGGTGTTGATTGTGCAATGGAAAAAGAATTATGTAAATCAAACAGCTTCTACACCCATCAAACTAGTTTCCCAATAACCCATTAGCATAGTGTTCTACCAACTATTTGGAATAACCCCATGAAATTTTAGTCATAACATTCATTTAAGGTAATCAATTCTCCATTATAGAATCCTCATGGATCATTATAATCCATATTTGATGAAGGATGAGTGGGTGTGATAGTTTATATAGGGGTTAAATATAAAACATGTTGTAGGAATCTGAATTCTTGTGGAAACCTATTAGGGGAATATTGTTCATAAGTGGCCACCCCATCTACCAGAAAAGTCAAAATATCATCTCACAATGAGATGAAAGAGGATCATTCTCCTAGGGAACATGTTCCATTATCTATAACCACTCTATAGGGTCCTAAGTAACGAGTAAAATAAAATTGGAAGAATTAATTTTACAAATCCACAATGCCATTGATTCCCATTAGATATTGAGAGAATAAAATCAACATTAAGCAGTCCTGGGTATAATATAGAATAGGGGATTGTTGTGGTATACTAATATTAATAGTGTTAAAAGGGTTCTTCTACCCATCTATGTAAAAAATTAATATATTTTACAAATATGATGTGGGGATCTACAGTCGTATATATAACCTAACAACTAATAAATGTGAGTGAGAGTGGAAAAATAAAGGTTGAATGGGTGGGTCCTCGCTAACATGGTGACCATAATTATGGTACATACCCTGACCCCACTTTAGGTTTCACGAGTTGGGAAGATCCATAAAATCAATAACATGGAGAGAACTCCTTCCAACAAAAATTCAAGAGATACATTTATCTAGGTCTGTTAACCACATGTAGTATGTTTTCCTTCTATGAAAGTGGAACAGTATGCACCTACAATACATTTTGATTTTGGAGTCTACTGAGTACTTTTTTCCAAAACATTCACCTCATAACACTATTGTGAATCAATATCATTATCCAGTTGCTTAACAGAATGGGTGAACATGTGTGAAGAATATGAACCATGGATTCAATACTGAAATTTGTAAAAAATTTGTTAATGCGTAAACCGGTTTAGTATCGTCTTGGGAATTATATGGGAGAAGGAATCCATCATAAATATTGAAAAAATGGGGATTCATTCAAATTTATAGATATCCCATGGTCTGATCCTGGTATTTCCATGTTACAAATGAAATGTTTAAGTGATCAAACACCAATGACGTATAAATTATGGTAAGACTGTTGTTGGTGAATATACTGAAATTATAGGAATAAATTCTTCTTATTACGGGATGATGACCTCTAATAATTTGGGAAATTCAATGCAATTCTATCACACCCCAAAACCCAATCCCATTCATTAGAAATGCTTCATCCAGATCTCAAATCATACCTTGAATTCCACCGTCTATTGGAATCACATTGAGAGAGGATAAAATAGTGATGTAGTCATGAATGTAATACCTCAATGATATATTATCATTATTCTTGTTTCACTGAGTCCACATAGAACCATTAAAAATTAAAACCTTCTCATGACATGATTTGGGAATGATATGACCCTTATCATAGGTTTTCACTTAAGAAAAATCTAAGGACCCCTCAAACCTAGAAGATGGATTATTTCAATCAGATGCGGATCTTGGAAAATTTCCTTGAATTCCAATGTTTTATAGTAATAATTTGTTGGAAAATATGTAATTCATAAGCCCTAGTGAAACATTACTCTTCCAAATAACCTTTTAAGGGATGATTTGATGTCCAAAATCATCTTACATATTCATGTAAAAGAATGTTATTTTAATAATCACTGTGATGGATGGGGGTGGAATTTTTGTTTAAAAAAATATCCATTTTATCCCTTTGTTAAGATCACCAATAGCATGTTCGATTCATTAAAAAGGATAAAATTAATGTATATCAAAAACCATATAGCATTTTATGAAGTCTGAGAAGCATCTACCCACAATGCATCTAGATGTGAGGTGTTTAGTCAGTATATGAAGCATCAAGTCTCCATGCAGATAATTGTTTCACTATACGGGATAACATAATTATTGATCATGGTAATTTATTCTAAAAAGGCGAATAATGTGTAGGGAGAGATGCGTAACGTGATTCCATAGAGTGTTAGTTCTCAAATGAGGCTCGTTAAATGAAAAATGATCATAGGTCCCATTTATATAGGCATGAACCACATTGTGGTTCCACATGTATTGAAAGAAACCTACCCAAATGGGACCAACTTCTTCATTGAAACGACCACCTCTTAATGATATTTGGAAATTATTTATATGGGGGCATTTTTTTGGTTTTAAAAAACTCTTAATAAATGAAGAAAAGGATTCAAAAAATTTGGTAGTAAAAGAATATACCTGAAATAAAATTTTGAAAATCTTTAAGGACAAAAAATCATGAAGGGAAGTATTAGTTCCACAAAGATATCTCTTTATACAAACCACCACTCCGTAGGGCGTCTGACTATTCCATATGGAGTTATGCAATAAAAAATAGTCATTTGTGGGTGTGGATAGTGTTTTCAACCCCTTTTAAATAATTTTTTTAGGTTCCTAAAATGTTTACCCTCCTACACAAATAGAAAATTCATTTTCAGGCACAATTCATGTCTTAACCCCATACTACCGAGATCCCCATATTGGTTTCCCCAATACTCTAGTACTTATTTACCTCCACTACTATATAAAATTCCTAAAGGGGACCAGTGGACAACGATAAAAAATGAAGGAAAGGTGAAAGGGAAATTATTTACAGTTTCTAAATTTACCTCATAACATTAAGTTCTAAAGGGGATTCACCCGACCATCGAACGACCCAAAAATATTTGCGGAGTCCATTCCACGATGCAAAAGTAGATCGTATATTTGTTATCCCTATTCATATGTACCAAATAAATATTTGGAAAAATCTCAAACACAGGTAGCAATGTGATATGAAGAGGGAAACAAACTCATGTGTAGAAAAGTGCTACTCGGTCAAAACCCAACCCCTCATATAAAAAATGGTACATAGGGAGAACCCCATCCAACATAGAAAAATGCCCTACATATGGGGAATCATGTGGGATTCATTTTCCCACTCACATTACCTTCTTTTGATGTAGCGTTCAACCCCAACATGTCCCCTACATGAAATATCCTAATGGCCTTCTTCATAACCACTTTTTTTGAATCTTTATTCCCTATGTGGGCCTCCTTGGGAGTCATTATGCCAAGACCTCTCCCAAAGCCTCAAGATATGTATGATCAAATCACTAATAAAAATAGAGTGTCCTCTTGAGTGCACATATCCAAGGATAATGGGGTACTATTGGTCACCTACTTAACAAGGTGGATACTAAAAATGTTCTCACATGTACATTTTCATGGAAATGAGCATCCCAACCTTGTGTATGGTTTCATATGGTTCCTCAGGACAAAAAAAACATTTGTTCTCCATCTCCCTTCTTTATCCCGTCTTCCCCTATCAGATGGAGAAGAGGGGAAAATTAGAAAAGTGAATCAAACATAGAGAAACCCTTACACTTTATTGAATGTGGTTGTTCTGATCCTCCTCTTTGTCAACCCAGACTTTGAAAAAAGAGGATACATACACATTCAAAGCCCATTAACTCTCCCTTGGGGCCGCGGAATTCATTCACCAGCAGTCACATGATATAGTGTGGTTTCCAGATCTATAGAATCCACTTATTACTAAAACCGAGCATGATACATACTGGATTAGAGTTTTGTGGTGATCATAACATTTATATGATCCCAAGTAGCCATGGGCCTCCTCTATAGGTGTAAGGCACAGTCCTTACAAACTACATGGGATTTTATTCCTAACTAACTGGGATACATAGGATGCCTCTATAAGGTCTGAACGTGACAAACAAATTAACCGTAATGATCCCTGGGCCATATCTCTGGCATGGTCATGTTCAAAATAGAGGACCACAGCCCTAATGGAAACCCTTCATTACCATACTTATTAGGATATATTCCTAATAAGATCATACCTCATTCAAGATCCCACATACCTTCGAGGTTCTTTAAGACTCTTTAGCATAAGTCCCACACCATCCTTTTTCATGAACTTTCCACTAGGAAGTCCTTGTTGCATGACATTTAACAGAATGGTTTGATCATTGTAACGTGACCTTAAAAGGGGATGTTTCCCATTAGCTGGAAATAAACTACATGGGTTATAATTCCTGCCACAATGATATGTTGGAAGCCCGTCATATGGGAATTATCTCGACAAAAAAAACTAATGTATCACTCTATGACAGTAAATTCTAGAGTACTCCACTGTGTGGATTAAAACTAGAATCATAATAAAGAAGGATATAAGAATCTACAATCCACATATAAAAAGGTACCATTGATGGATAACCTCAGATACATACATATATCTCTATCAATGAAGAACCAAATATACATACAGATGATTCCAAAATTATGCATGATTATAATTTATTGTTAATTCAGGGGTGACCGATGTTAAACATAGAAATTCCCAAAGTATTCATGGCCATTTCTTAATTAAAATCTCTAATAGAGTCCTAGAATAAGAAATAATATCTCATTGAAAGGGTGTAATGATCCCAAACTCCCACTCTCTCGATCAATGTGGGTTCTTAAGTATCATTGGCCAATCTCCCCAAAAGGAACTACCTTTTGAAATCATATCCATTAGTCATCAAAATTATAAGATCCATTGGGTGTCTCTAGTTTGAAAAACAAACCATGTGGGAAACTAACCCCTAAAAATGGGCATGAATCATAAATGGTGAACCCAATGTGAATAATTGTGCAACCAAACTCAACCTCCAAAATTAACCATTGAGCTAGGTTTTCATTGAAAACTACCCCTTAAAATGAAAATAAACCTAGAACAACACAAAAAATTCCTAAAACCCTATAAAAATAAAAAATCCATAAATATCCAAAATACACGGAAACCCCTTAACACCCTAACATCCTTTTAAACCATAAAACCTTTAAATCCCAAAAAAACCTAAAAACCCTAAAAAATGTAACCCCCTATAAAAACCATAATAATGCTATAAAAACCCAAATTCTGTAACACCCCTTGTACATTAAAATCCATTCAAAATACCCTAAAATAGTTTTTCAAATAAAAAACCCTATTCCCCTAAAAACCATAATTACAATGAAAATACCCTAAAAGCACAAAAAATACAAAACCCCCCAAAAACCCTAAAAACACTCTAAAATGCTATGAATCCCTAAAACCCTTAAACCCCATAAAACTCCTAAAACCCCTAAAAAGTCCTAAAACGATAAAAAAAACCCTCAAACACCTCAAGCCCCTAAAGTACCCAAAAAACCCATAAACACAAAATCCCCTAAACACAATAAAATACTTAAAAATTATAAAACACATAAACACCGTAAATCCCCAAAAACCTAGTAAAATGCCCTAAAAACCCTAGAGAAATCCTAAATCCCTTAAAAACCAAAAAAAAGAAATCACTATAAATAACTAAAAACCCTGAACAACTAGAGAATCATTTAAGACCACAAAAAATAAAAAAATTCCAATAAAATCCCTAAAACCCCTAAAAACCATGAAACCCTGAAGAAATCCTTAAAAACCCATAAACACCTTAAAACTGAAAACCCCTTAAAAGAAATTTTTTTTGAAACCCATTAAAAACAATAAAATTATAAAAAAACCCAATAACCCTCTGAATCCCTTAAAACAAAAAAACACACAAATGAACCTTATAACATTAAAACATATTTAAACCCAAAAAAACATAGAAACATCTAAAAGACCCCAGAAACACTAAATATCATAAATCCATAAAAAACAATAAAACACTAATACACTAAAAGGCTCTAAAACTCCCTAAATGACCCTAAACAACCCTATATAATATAAAATACAATAACCTCCAATAAATACCTTTAAAACCCCTAAAAACCCCAAAAATACATCAACCTATGAAAAACCCTAAAATATTAAAAACCCAAAATTAATCCTAAAATATATGAAAACCATAAAACAATCATAAAAGACCCTAAAAACCATAAAAATCCCTAAAAACCAAAAATACCTCTAAAAAGTCTAAAATCCTAGGAATCCATAAAAATCCATGAAAACCTATAAAACCCCTAAAATACATAAAAAACTAGGAAAACCATTAAAATATTTAAAAAACATAAAAACTCTCAATACCTCAAAAAATATTTAAAAACACATAAAAACCCTTCAAAAACTCTTAAAATCTTGAAATATTCTAAAACCAATTAAAACTGTAAAAACCAAAAAAATCATAAAACCCTTAAAACCCCTAAAAACTATAAAAAAAATTAAAAAACCATAAAACCTATTATATAACTAAGAACCCATAAACCCTAAAAATTCATAAAACCATTAAAAAAATAAAAAACTTAAAAGACACTAAAAACAATATTAGAAACATAAAACCCTAAAAACATTAAATAAACAAATAACCATAAATACCCTAAAAATCTAAAAATGGTAATATCCTAATAGAACCCTAAAAACACTAGGAACCATAAAACCCTAAAAACGTAAAAAAAATAAAAACCCCTAAATCCCCAAAAAAACTCAAAACACCCAAAAACACTAAATGACCCTAAAACCCCTAAGAAACACAATAAAATCCCAAACACACTATTTGATTCTTGAAGGACCTAGAAAAAAATAAAAACCATACCCACCAAAACCAATACCACTAAAAACCCAAAAAATCCCTATACCAATAGAAAACAAAAAAACCATAAAAAGACTAAAAGTCCCCAAAAATGTAAAATCTATTTAAAGAACCTAAATCCCCTAAAACCCCATTAAAAATCATTAAAACCTCTTAAGTCCCTAAAACACTGAAATCCAACTAAAATAACATAGATTTCCTAAAACACCACTAAGGTATTTAAATAAAAAAACACTAAAAATCCCTAATTTGACTTAAAATACCATAAATTACTCTAAAAACATTAAAACCCCTAAAAGAACCTAAAAACCCAAAAAACACTAAAGTACTCTAAAAACCATAATAACCATAATAACCATAATAGAACTTGAAATAGTCAAATACCTTAACCCACCCAACAAACACATAAAAGCCTAATCAAACAAAAAACCCAAAAAACCCAAAAAATTCTAAAACAACCTAAAACCCCTAAAACCTCACCAAAAAAATATAATGACCCTAAAAACCAAAATCACTATAGTACACAAAAACCATAAAACACTAAAAAACATTAAAACATTAAAATCCCCTAAAACCCCTAAAGACCCCATAAAAGACAATAAATACCCGAAAACACCAAAAAAAATACAAACCCCCCTAAAAGCCCTCATGAAAACCAAAAACCCTAAAAAAATACTAAAACTGTAAAAAAACATTAATACCCTAATACCCCATTAAAAACCTCCTAAAATACCTAAAACCTCGAAAATATGAAAACCCCATAAAACATTAAATGAAGATAAAACCCTAAAACACCAAAAAAAACTCCAAAAAACATCAAAAACAGTAAAAACTGTAAAAACCCTTACCCCCCCCCCCAAATACCTTAAAACCATAAAAACCTTAAAACTTATTAAATTTATGAAACCCCTAAATTTCCACCAAAACCTGAAAACCCTAAAAGAAACTAAAATTCCAAAAACAATAAGAGACCCAGAAAATTATTTAAAACCCCTAAAAACCATTAAAACCCATAAAAACTCAAAAAACCCAATACCCATAAATTTCTTAAAAACCCTTAAAACCCTAAAAAATATGTAAAACCCAATAAAACCATAGAAACTATAAAATAACTCTAAATCACAATAAAAACCCTAAGAAAAAAAATCCTAAAAATATAAAAAACCCTTAAACTGTCAAAAACCAATAAGACAGCTAAACCCATTATTTTTTTAAAAAATCATGAAAAAACTTAAAAACACATAAAAATAATAAAGACAATAAAATCACTAAAAAAATATAAAATCCATAAATACCCAAAATACTGTAGAAACCATAAACCCCTAAAAACATCAAACCCTCTAAAAACCTAAAGAAACACATTAAAATCCTAAAACCCCGAAACAATCCAGAAAACCTAAAATACCTAAAAACCCATTAAAAATCCCCTAAAAATATTAAAAATAATAATAAACCCTAAAAACTCTAAATAAACCTTAAAAATATTTAAAACCGTATAAAATCCTAAAATACCTAAAACCTATAAAACCCTAAAAATCCTAACCCCCCCCCCCCAATACCACTAAATACCCTAAACCACATGAAATATATAAAAATACCAAAAAATCATTGAACACCTAAAATCCATAAAAATCCCTAAAATATATTAAAATCCCCAAAACACTAAAAAATTCCTAACCCTTGAAAACCCTTAAACCCCAAAAGTACCTTTGATCCTTTAAAAACATTAAAGACCATAAAACCCGAAAAGACTCAAAAAGACCCAAAACCCCAAAAGCACATAAAAACCCTAAAATGTAATAGAAATCATTAAAGTCTCCAAAACCACAAAATCCCTAAAACCCTAAAACCCATAACAACCCTAAAAACCTATTAAACCTAAACCCCCCCTAATGACCCATAAAACACTATAAATCCATAAAAGACCCTATAAACCCCTGAAACCATAGTAAAACCTTTAATCCAATAAAAACCATAAAATGAATTTTAAAACATGAAAATCCCTTGAAAACCCATAACAGGCCCTAAAAACCCTATAACACCAAATAAACCTAAAAACCCAAAAAACCATTAAAATTATAAAGAACCCTAAAATTCTAAAAAATAGAAAAATCTTAAAGAATCCTGAAAACCCCAAACCCCTTAAACGATTACCATAAACCCTAAAAGAACCCTAAAAACCATAGAGCCATTTAAGAATTATAAAAACCTTTAAAACATAAAAATTCTTAAACCCCAAGAAACACTTGAAATACTCTAAAACCCGAAAATGCTAAAAAACTAAAAATTCCTAAAATCCTAAAGACCCAAAAGAATCTAAAACCCCAAAATACCCTAAAATCCTATATTCCTTGAAATTCCTTGTAATCAAAAAAGATTATAAATGAACCCAAAAAATTTAAAGACCAATGAAGACCATAAAAATCTATAAACCATGATAAAAGACCCAAAAAACCATGAAAAATCTGGGGAAGAACCTAAAAACAATAGATTTGAAAAAAATCCTAAAAACCATTATAAACCATAAAACCCCTAAACAACCATGAAATTTTAAAATTCCTAAAAACCCAAAAAGACCCCCCACCCATAAAACACACTAAATGTCCCTAAAACCCCATAAAAACCATAAAATAGCTTAAAATCCCTTACACACAGTAAAAATATTCAAAAAAAACAAAACCCCTAAAAAGAGTAAAAACCATAAACATGCTAAAAACCCATTAAACCCCATAAATCCCTAAGAAACCCGAATATTATAAAGACCTGTAAAAAATCCAACAACACCTAATAAGTACTAAAACCTTAAAAACATTTAAAATCCTAAAAACCCCTATCCTCAACCAAAAAACCTAGAAAACCCCAGAAGAACTCTAAAACATACTAAAAAACCTGAAGACCCATAAAACAATCAAAACACCATATAATACATGAATACCCCCAAAAATATAAAATCCTAAAAGCCTAAAAAAACTCTAAAATCCCTTAAATACCGTAAAAACCCAAAAATAAAAAAACAATAAATACCTCTAAAACCTCTAGAAATCCATAAAAAGCTTAACCCCCCAAGGCCTAGAAAAAACCTAAAAAATACGTAAAAATAAAAAGTCCAGAAAAACAAAATAAACTATAATGAATCTTACAATCATTAAAAACCCATAAATGTCTCAAAACCCCAAACAACACTAAAAACTATAAAAATCCCTAGAACCCTAAAGACCCTGAAATTCTAAAAAAGATTTTAAATCCTAAAATATCCAAAAAAACCCTTAAACACCTTAAAACCCTGAAAACCATAAAACTCTTAAAAACCCAAAAATTGATAAAACACATTAAAACCCCTAAAAACTATAAAACCCCTTTAAACCATAAAAATTCTAAAAACCACTTAAAACCCCTAAAAGACAGTAAAAATTCTGAAGAGCCCTAAAAATTATTAAAAAACCTTTAAAACATTAAAAAATTAAATAAATCCTAAAAACAATAAATCCTTAAAAAACCGAAAAACCATAAACACTCGAAAAAACACTAAACCCTGATCAGGCCCTCGAAACCCCAAAAAAAATCTTGAAAAATAAAAATCAAAAAAATGTTATGAGAACCAAAAACCATAATTACACCTAAAACCCAAATAAACCATAAAGGCCATAAAATCCCGGAACAGCCCTAAAACAAACTAAAAATCATGAAAACATGAAAAGACACTAAAAACCATAAAAACACAAAAGAGACACTTAAAACTCTAAAACCCCTAAAACACTTAAAACCTTAACCCCCCCCAAAAAAACGTAAAGTACCCTATATCCCCTATAAAACCAACAAATCAAAAGAACCCAAAGACATATAAATCTAGTACAAATCCTAAAAATCCTTAAAAACCAAAAATACCATAAAACCCATAAAAGTACATTAAAACCATAAAGTACCTAAAAACACTAAAAACAATAAAAACATTAAAACCCCATAAAGCTCCCAAAAACCCAAAAAATCATAATGTACATTAAATGTCCCCAAACCCGAATACCCCTAAAATCATAGAAACTATAAAAACCCTAAAACCATTACAAACCATAAAACTATAACAAAACATTTAAACCCTAGGAACCCTAAAATCAAATAAAAAATTAAATACCCACCCAAAACCCTTAAAATGAAAAATAAATCGCTAAAATACATAAAAGACCCTAAAAAATTGAATTACCTTAAATGACCCTAAATTATCCAAAATTCCCAAAAGACCCTAAAAACCCTAAAACTACTACATGTATCTAAAGACCATAAATTCCTAAAATCCTAAAAGACACTAAATACATTTAAACCCTAAAAAAGAACTGGAAAAAACTATAAACCCCCTCAAAGATGTTAAATACCCTAAAATATTTGAAATAATCTAAAACCCATTAATTCAAAAAATGACCCTAAAACCCCTAAAACCTCTAAAGGTTATTACATTGACATGAAAAATCCAAAAGGAACATAAATACCCTAGGAAACACCAAAGGACCCTAAAATCTCGTAAAGGATCGTAAAACCCCATAAAAAGTTCTAAAATACCCCAAGCCCTAAAAAGTCTATAAAATAATGTAAACCCCAATAAAAATCCAAAACACCTAAAATTATTTAAAAAGCATCAAAACACCCTAAAACCACCTAAAAATAATAAATGTACATAAAACCCTAAAGACACTAAAAACAATAAAATCCCTAAAAAACTATAAAGAACCTATAAGATACTAAAAAAACTAAAAAACCAAGAAAATCCAATAGACACTAAAAATCATAAAATCCCAAAAAAACATCAATAGACCCTAAAATCATGAAAACTATAAAAAATAATAGAAAACTATTTAAAACTTTAAAGACCATACAATACCATAAAACAAGTTAAAACCTATAAAAAATCTAAAAAATCCGACAATAAGAAAAATCATAAAATACCTTAAAATACTTAAATAGCCCTAAAACATGAAAAAAAAACATAAAACTAAAACTCCTATAAATGAAAAAAAAATCATAAAGACCCTAATACCCCATACAGTTCATAAAAATCCAAAACACCATAAAAACCTATGAAGACATTAAAAAATCAATAAAACCAAAAACACAAAAATACACCTAAAACCCATATATGGCAACAAAATCCATAAAACCCCGAAAAAATTATTAAAAACCTTATATCCCAAAAATATACAAAAACCCTTTAAACCCCTAGAAAATCATAAAGGCACCAATAACCCAAATAAATTTCTTAAAAAACATAAAAACCCTAAGAACCCGTGAAAACCCAAAAAAATCTCTAAAAACCCTAAGCACGTAATAAAACCTTAAAACCCAAAAAACAACATTACCCAACACACAAAAACCTGGAAACACCAAGAATAAACAAGACCCATAAAAACCCAAAAAACCCTTAAAATCATTTAAAAACTATAAAAACCATAAAAACCTAAATCCTGAAAACAACTAAATTTTTAAAAACCCTAAAAACCCAAAATTGTTTTGAACACACTAAAACCCAAAAAAACACTAAAAATCAATAAAACACAAAAATTCACTAAAAACCTCTAAAAATATCGGAAACATTAAAATACCCTAAAGAAAACCTAAATGTCCTAAAAACCCCTTAAAACCCATAATGTATCATAAGAGACCATAAAATAGCATAAAATCCCTAATAAAAGAAAATACCATAAAAACCCCAAATCCACCAAAACAACCTTAAATCCCTCAAATCCATATGAATAATATACCCTTAAAACTGCAAAATTCTCAAAAATAAAAAAAACACTAAAAACCCATAATACCTAAAAATAGATTAAAATCCTATAAACCCTTATAGATATTAAAACCAATGGAAATCCAAAAACAATTATGAAAATCATAAAACATAATAAAAACAATAAGAAACACTACGAAATACCTAAAACCCATAAAAGCCATAAATCATGTAAAACCTTAAAACACCAAACAAACCCTAAAACCCAAAAATCCATAAAAACCTATATAACACTCTAAAATACTAAAAATCCCAAAAAACCTAAAAACCATAAAAACCATAAGATAACATTAATTACCCCTAAAAGAATGCAAAAATTTAATAAAAAAACCATAAAATTTAAATCCATTAAAAACCCAAAAACACTAGAAACCATATAAAACACTTCAAAAACAAAAATAAAATATCAAAAAAACAAATAAAGTAAATACCATAATGCATATAAATTCCCAAAAACACTAAAAAATCAAAAAACCCATAGAAACTCAAAAAAACATAAAAAAAATAAGAAAATCCTAAAAACCCCTTAAAAATCCTAAAAGAACCTAGATATACTAAAAACTCCTAAAAGACCCTAAAAACTATTTTGAATATCATACTTATAATATAAGGTCTGATACTTCCTGAATAAGGGATTCTCATTCATAGGTGCATAAGGGATTGAGTATTGGATGTAGATAGACCGGCCTCGAGGACAGGAGTTGGTGTTGCTTTTGTGATTTGTGGGTCTGGATGGGTAGGTTTACATATACCCTCTGAGTAATTAGACACTTTTTCTACATCTAATGGATACTCCTAAATTATTGGACCAATGTGAAATATGGAATTTGTGGAGTAATTTACCTATTCCTTTTGGGTCTACTAGAACACTCATCTCCATGTTTCTTCCATATTGATAGTTTCGTCGAGAGTGTAATTTAAAACATAGTTCCGACCATAGATACATATTCATAGATATCCTCATCTCATAGGGCCTCTTCCTCTGGTTCCTTAAATGGGCATGAGGTACATGAGTTCATATAAATACTCTTCATCGGAGAAGGGGTCCATTAAATTAATGATGTTAATATAGAAAAAAATAAACTCTTATTCAGATTATGGATCTTATTAATCAATTGATTCTATTGGTGTTGTTTGGTAGGGTGGATCCTGTACTTTTAGATTTGATAGAATAAAATCCTAAAGGGTAAAGAATAAGTTTTTCCATGACACAAATTAATTTTCTTACGCATTCTCCATGCATTCCTCGTCAACATGTATTCTAGAAGTTTTACTTCTAGAAGATTTGGGACCAAGGATGTTGGTTGTCTTTCTATAGGATAAACTGGTGGTACATTTGGTTTTTTCCCCAATTCTTGGAAAATTACATAAGTTCTATTAATTATCCTTCAATTCATCCAAAAATTGAGATTTTGTTTATCTCTTTATGAAAACATCTTTCCACTCATATCCCTCATTGGAGGCAGTTTTATATACATTCACCACTTGCACTGGTGGTGGTCCCAGTTTCACATGCCCAAAATCTATCATTTTCTGCATCAGGTCCTTGAAGACAAAAGACTCCTGGATGGTGTATCCCAATATATAGTGGAAGGTAAAATAATCATACCGGTCTTTGAGACCAACTTCATCAGCCCTTTTTGGTTCTGGGAGACAATTTTTTTTGGATTATAGTGTCTATAAAATTTCCATGGATATGGTCATATCAGAACGTGTAATCTTTGTTCTTTCATTCCTCAAACTAATTTTTCCTATGTCCCCTTCAAATGTCTTATCATTGTGGGTGTTGATGTGGACATGTAGGGGGTCATGTATGTTTGGTGTAGGCTTCAATGATGGCTCAGGCATCAATGATGGATTGAGCACAAAAAAATATAATTCCACTCTTCATACCCACATTCTAGGGGCCAACAGGGCTACATGAGACTTTACCATAGTTTGTTGTGGGGAATATCTTAATCTATGGAAAATTACAATGAAATACACGAACCCACATATATATTTTACTTTGATTATCGATGTTCATAGTTCATCAAGGATATTATCGATTCATATTGAGAGAATATCATCATGGGGGAGAGGATGAATCATGGAGTAGGTCAACCCCATACACATGGAAATGAAGTTTGAGACTCTATCTTCTCCCTCTATTTTCAATTCACGAGGTTGTTTACAATCAACATTCGCAGTGTTGAACTAAATTAGAAAAGGAAATATCATCAAACTTCCTCTTATCCTATTATCAAATGAACTAGAAAATGGGTGTATAATATAAAGGCCAAGCCTTAACGGGTTTTCATGAAGAATATGAGTTTCACTGATTCTTTTTTCCTCTAGAGTTACCATAATGGGATCAAAATAATATGCATAATGCATCTGATTTTTTTCTAGGTCACATTAACCACGGAAGAATGGGGATATGGGGTACCTACGGTTTGGTAGTGGTGGAACATTACTCACATTATTTTGGTAGGTTTTACGTTAAAGTTGTATCCGAGCATGATGTCCTTCCATGGGTTCCAATTGAGCTGCCAATGACTTGATGGTTTTCATAAACCCTTGGTGTCTGTCCTATTGTAACTCAGCATGGGTTGGTGTATTTGGAGGGAAATTGTGTTGTGCTGGTGATTTTGGTAGTAGAGGGTGATACCCAACTAGGGTCATCCTTTTCGGATTTATCAAAACATGTTCTAGTTATTTCTTTTTTAGGATAAATCTTGACATCCCTTGAGGATTGGATTTATTTAGACTAAATTTCCACGATCTATGTTGGAAGAACCTACTAGCCTTTTTCCATTCACTAAGATGATTTCTTATAGATAAGGCACACCTTCTAAGAGAATCTGTTGAGGTTCTTCTAGGGGAAGTTCAGGAGAATATTCCATAGGAATACTTTCCTGGAGTAGCTAGGCATTGATTCTCCTTTACAATTTTATCTCTTCCTCTTGTCGAGAGAATCTCTCCTCGATCATAAGGGACACACTCTCATTGGGTGGGATGGGGTGGGTCTTATGTGACCATGGTTTTAGTCTTCCATATATTTGTGATTTGAAAAGTAGGGAATGAGGGATTTGATGAAGGGTTTTCAAAATTTAATGCTTCCTTTTGATTCCATGTATGCACACTGTCAGGTTCGGTTTAGATTTGATTCTCGGTAGAACCACCCTCTCCTTGCTCTCCTATACTTTCATCATCATCAATGTAGTATATGGGATTAATTTTTTATATTTTTCACTAAGGTGTAATGCATTTTAGGTTTTGTGTCAACTATTTAATTGTAGGGGAGCTTCTTTCATCACTTGTTGGATCTTCTCCTTCCATTCCAATTATTTTTTCATTCTTCTGGGTGAAGAGTAACTTTGATGAAACCATGTTGTGATCATTTATTATGCCTCCCTTATGGGGGAAACTGAATCAAAAGATGGCATTGACCAAGTGATCATTTTACTTATCATCCTTTTTAGTTGGAAAAAGGCTTACATTCACTATCTGGGTGATTGAGGTAAAAATGACCCAGCCCTGTCGGCTGGGGTTTCTACCATTCCATTGTTGTGATACGTTGGCACAAATGTTTTGGTCTTATGGCTGATGTTTTTGTTAAAAATTTCCACATCCCTACAGCGTAGGGATTTTCCTTTATTATAGAAACTACTATTGTTAATTTCTTTTTTTATCTCATCCATTCTCAATCAAGTGTGAGATGGATATGGTGATAGGTCTATGTGGGATTTATTTGATTCTAATAACATTATAAATGAATTTTTATAGTCATCCTTTAAATAAGGGGCCTGGTGAATGTTCTTGATTGAGTGACTCAGTAGTTTTTCAATGGATATCTCTTTTTTTCGGATGCTTTTGAGACTTATGGAAGACTAGTTGTCATTGAGGATACTTTCATTCTTAATATGGAATTTCATTTGATGACTATCTTTGGATGATGGAATTACATGACATAATTTCTGATTGGTTATAATAGATGGGACATGGGGTAAATTGCAACACTCCATGCTATCCCCATCCCCAGATATGAGCATCATATAGAGACTTTCCAAATAGGTGATGCAACTTATGTAACACATTGATGTGGGTAATTCAAGATATTATTTCTACCTCTTTGATCATGTTCACCACATATATAGGAGGTCATCCACCTCTATTTTATGAAGAAGCTCCTACAATACCTGTACATGGTCTTTGTACCCTTCATAGGGTAAGGAAATTAATTTTAGTTGGTGGAGGGTTTTCCAGATATTGAGGTGAATGTTATGTATGCATTCTTCTAAGAATTTCTTTGGTATGTCAAATTGAGAGGTGGTTGTGGGACAAAACATAATTGGTATGTCATCTTTGGATAATTTCCTTTTCACAAGTAACTTTTCTAATTGTTCTACCACCATAGATTCCTCTACATGGTCTTCCCAATTTGGACACTTCCTATAAATCTCATCACAAGTAGTAGGGTGTGTGTGGATCTAGTTTATATTGAACAATGTGAGGTGGATTTGAAGATAAGCATGGGCTTGGACCGTCTTATAGTTGAGAATGTATATCACATGTCACTGAAACGGTATCTAACATGAATGAACTTTTCCTTCCAACAACCTCATTATATGAGGGATTCATCATGATTACATTGGCAAGTGGAGAACCATTTTTCTATTGTGAAATTTGACTACCATGAGGACCTTCGTACCTGGTACCGTGATGGTGAGGGTTACTATCAAAACTTGGTATTTTATCACATGGAGAATATCTATGGTGTGCATCATGGGAAGGACCTTCTAGATGGAGTGTAACAAGGGGAGGGGCTTCTAGGTTCTTTATTTCATTTCAGGGAGAACCTTCATACTATATTCCATCATGGAGAGGACTACATCATGGATTGATGTCTGATTATTGGGAGAATTTATACAGCGTAAACCTTAAAAATAACCATCTGATAGGATTATGGAAAGGGGAGAACCTTATTTATATTCAATATTATGGCCACATAGAGGGATACTATGATTCTCATCAAGAGATAGGCTCTCATGATCGATCCTTTCTTTCCCACAAAGTACGACTCTATAGTGCATGCTTTGGGGAGGACCATTAGTGTTTCTAGTTACAATGTTTCATGGAGGACAATTGCAACTACTATTGTCGCTTCACAATTTTCTAATGGATTGATACAATCATCTTTCTCTATTGAAAATGTTCTATGGATTGAAAAAACTAGCTTCCATTAGAGAAATATCATGTGTGTGATCTTGATTTTCCAGTTTCCGTTGGCACATCTCATTTATGGTGATCTCTGATGGGAAAATGGGGCAACCTACTTTTGGTAATGGACTTCATATACGGTTTCATATTCGAGTGGTTTCTGTGATGCCATCGGGATACGTAAAAAAGAATCTTAGGTTCTGGAAGAGATATATGTCTGCCCCATAGTGGCCATCATGGTGGACTGGGGTCCCCCAGTTGGAACGATAATATGTTCCCAATCCAGTTGTTCATTTATCCTATAATATGGATGATGATCCTCATAGACAACATTAGGGATGCATGTCTGCTCTGGGTGACCACCCTATTTTTTGGGTGGGCCACCCCACTTGGGAATATTGGGTTATCGTCTAGAATATTTTATATTTCCAAAGACATGATTATATTTTGAAAGGTCTATAAGATATGATCTGGAATTGATGTATCATCCTCCATTATTTTTTGGATGTGTTTAGAGATGATTTTTTTGGAATAGGTTTGTACTTCTGTTCTGATGTTGGAGTATAAATATGAGCTTTCTTAGCTCCTCCATTTTCTTCTAGTTGATACTAGGGGTTCTCCTTTGTCAGGGTAGAGAAATGTGTCTTCCCCTGATTCATGGTTGGAATAATCTAGCTATTTTCTCTAGTTTCCACTGTATTCAACTATTGGGATTCATATTTTTGAGCAAAAATTTCCATGTTCTCATTTTTCACATATTTTTTAGGATGGGAAATATATGAATCTATTGGAATTTGACACTATTTGTATTGTTTCTCCATATTATTTTCCTGGTGGACTTCATTTAGGTAATCATCAATTTTCATCTTCATATTAAATACCACCATACAAGACTTCTGGGATTTATATTCATTAGAAGGGTTGTTTGATTGTCCATAATTTTTCATCCTTCTTGGATGATGGGATTGTAGTGCATTAGTAGTAATTTGTGCCTTCTTGTATTTTTTTCCTCCTTATTTGACCGATGGGCTTTATTTTGGTAAGAAAGAATTGACATATTCATGTTGATTGCCACCATATTTGACTGATGGGATTAATTTTCATTGGAGGGGTTATAATATTTGTCATAAATTGTCATCCTATTTTGATTATAGGCTAGTTGCATGTTAGCATAAATTTGTGCTTGTTTATATCTGGATTCCATCATATTTGAACGATGGGCTTCTTGTGCATTGGTAGGGGTTTTCAACAGCCTATAATTTCTTTCCCTACTTATATGGTGAGATTGATGAGCATTAGAAATAATATTCTTTTGCTCATATGGTGCCTTTGTATTTTCATGGAAGGCTTCAGAAGGGGGAGAAGGAATATACATTTTCTCATGGTGATATAATGAATATTTATGTAGGATCTCTTCCTTATAAATCAAGCTGATGACCCATTCCAAGTTATAAGTTTTTCTCCCCTTGTGGGAATTGTATAGATCTTGTGACTATCCGTCTATAACGGGGACCCATGGAGCACTCAGCTCCTTGAATTGAGGATCCTGAGCCATGTGTCATTGGTCGTGATGTATTTTGATAGGGGTCCGTTAGTGGGGCTCCTATGTAGTAGGGAAAAAGTCATTGAATAAGACCTCGTCTTCTTCCCTAAGGTAAGAGATGTTCTCATTGTCATTTTCCTTGGAAAATTTCTCAAAATGATTAGAGATGGATAGAGGAGCCTGCCTATTCTAGAATTTCGGTCTCTATAGAAGAAGTAGCTATCAAAATTTCACTGATTGGAGGGACAATCTTACAGCCACCACTGTTGGGGAGTGTACCATTTTGGGGGTACTCCCAAATCAGTGTATTTGAAACCTGGAATTGGAGATGAGGATTGGCTAATGGAGTCCTTAGTTTTTTGGAAGACATAGCCTGTGTGTTGATCAACATGTGTGTCTATGAGAACTTTGAGTATTCCATTGGAATTAAGGTAACTTTGAATACCAATAATATATATTACAACTATAGACAACAAAACCCAATTAATGTAGTATCTCATGACCCCTTTCAAAATTGATGATATTTCTTATCCCGCTTTCTTATTGGATGTGGAAGGGACTTACATGGGGTAATACCACCACCTTGGTTAAGGATTCACATTAGGTTCACCTTTTTTAATGTAAACATTATTTTTTTGTCCTAATGGGAAATGTTGACCATTAGTTTGATTGTAGTAGTTAATTGTTGTGAAATATTTGGTGTCAGTTATAACACATTTAATGGTATCCAATGGGCTTCTTCTCAGAGACAGAAACAACCAAAGAGTCTCACATCCATGATTCATGGACCAACTTTTGAAAGGCATGAATTTTTTGGGTGGTTTTCTAGAATACACTTAAGAACTCATAGAGGTCCAAAAGATGGGAACTCAAGTTCATCTAACCCTTTGGGAGTAACAATTGCCTATTCTGAGACTATATTATAGATTTATGATATGTTCATATGTTTTTTATTTTTATTTCTTTCCCAAGAATATGTCTATGGAACATCCATGTGGCAGTATTTAATCATGATTACACACTGGTTTTGAATCATCTGGATGTATTCACAGTTCTCCATCATTGGAAGGATCTATTTGTATTTAGGGTTCTCTATCAATTTTATCCTTTTATGTATTAATTTGGGATGATTTGGTTGTTCTCAAAGACATTTCTAGTTTGAATCTATATGAGATAGAGCTATGGAGTTTATCATCATCTATGGGGATGATAACTACATTGATTTTGGGATCGATCTCATAAGATGGACTTACTACATATCCTTTTGTGAGAAATCAAAACCCACGTAGTTTGATGTTGATTTATTCGACACATCACCTTTTAAGGCCATGTGACAATGACCCAACCATATAGTTTAATGTTACACAAAATGGAAACATATGTGAAAGGTCATGTGATCCTACCGGGGATGTATTCCAGAAAACATTAGGTGGATTTTGATGTTGGTTTTGGACAAAAAGGAGGCTTCTTATATATCCCAGTTAGTTGGGAATCAAAGCCCTCATAGTTATGTTTGAGCTAGGACTTTCAATTTAGAGGAGACTCAGTAAGGGATCATGATTGGGGATTACACATGGTTTCCACCTTAACGAGGGGATTTGGTCGAGGCTTACACCTTCATGGAGGACCATTTGGATTTATATTGGGGCCTACCTGTATGGAGAAGTCCCATTCATTGGTTTGATACCAGGGCATACATCTATGGAGAAGTATCATGATTTAGATTAATATTGGGTCTTATATATATGGAGAATTCCCATTCTATGGATTGATTTTGGGGCTCACACCTATAGAGAAGGCCAATCCATTGAATTGATATTGGGGCTTACATCAATGGAGAAATCCTATTATTTGGATTCATATTGGGGATTATATCTATGAAGATTTCATGTGATTAGGATTAATATTGGGGCTTAAAAATATTGAGAAGGGTATAGCAGTGGATTGATATTGGGGATTACTTATATGGAGAAGGCATGTGCTTTATATTGATATTGGGGATTACTTATATAGATATGGCTCTTGCATTGGATGGATATTGGGGAATACATCTACGGAGAAGACAAGTTCTTTGGACTAATAATGCGGACAATATATATCGAGATTTTCCATTATTTGGGGCATTGTAGATGACATGATCACCACCGACCACTAAGATTTATTAAGACATGCTTGGTGTGAGAATCATGTAGAGGTAGTGGATCTAAAGCTCACATGTCCCACTTCATATGCTGATAGATGGTACTGAAGTCCAAAGGGAGAGAAAAATCTCTTTGGGTTTTCTAGTTTCCAATTTTGTTTTCATATATGGGATAGTCTAATTTGGTGACCTATATGAATAGGTACTGGTGAGGGAGGGGAGGATCACATGTGCAACCTACTATAAGAAAGGCTATGTGCTTAGTTTAGTGGGGGAGCCTATAATTTTGTTATAGGGGGAGGATATCATTGCTTGTCAAAAGTAAATTCAAGTTTGACCCCTTGTATTCCCACCCTAAACAGGGATGTAGATATAAGTATCATATGTTCATACCCCATATTGCCATGGGAATGTAAAATTATGGTCAGTATGGTGTTCTGCCTTACTATTGGGATAACTAACATATCTCTGCTTACCAGTGTATGTAAACTCAAAAGGAAATGATGGTGCGCCTAATAGGGTTTTTCATAAGGGTCCTATGGATTTGGAAAAGGCCTTGGATTAATGATGTTAGACTAGTTTGTGAAGGATTCGACATGGGGACTACTGATTCGATGGATGAGAATGATTAGGGTCAGAGGGTGGAATTCCATAGGGTACCCCGTTCATGTGGCAGGATATCACACGTGATATGTGTTATTCCATATAGAATTTTTATGCATAGGAATGGAGGATGTATATGTACCATTGTCATATAAAAACCTGGGGGGAGTTTTCATACTGTTCATCTATAAGGGGAAACGTTTTATCCGAACAATATATTTCATCAAGGGGATGAATTCCTCTGATATAGTGAATTTCTACACGGGGTAGGGTTCTATCTGCATAGCATTTTTCTATACAGGGATCCTAGTTGCGAAAGGGATATTGGTTCTGTTCCTCTTAGAGAGTATTTCCATGATGAATCATCAGTCCATGGATTACCAATTTTAATTTATTCACCTTATTATCAATATGGGATGGTGTTTTTACATGCGAGGAATTTGTTAATGAGTCTGGATTTTTTAGAGATTTCAATTTCTTCCTTCAATCATTGGTCTTCTAAAATTTGGATCCTATCTTTTCCACCCCGCAAACTCTATTTATAGAGAAGCAGGTAACTAGGTACTGGTGTAGCAAGTACACTGCAAAGAAGTTGTGATCCTCCTTTTTCATAAGTCCACAACCATTACCCAGTCTAATGATGACTTTGTCAACAGGGGCCACAGGGTTATGGACTATAGAGGTGAAAATTACCACCATGGTTCTACAAACCACATCGTTTCATTCAAGGGAAGTTGTTAGATTTTCCTTTCCCACATTCCATTTGAGTTTGCTGGGGATGTAGTACGTGGGGAGAAATTCTCCACCATCTTCCCTCTAATAATCGTGTTGGAGGAGTTGGAACTACCATTTTCCTCCCACGTATGGTTTTTTTTGTGGACATTATTATGAAGCATATCACCATACGGACTGGAAATCCGTGAAGGATTTCCCTCTTAATCGCCTTCCATTATTCCTCATTCTCTCTTTCAAAAATTTATTCTTCAATTCTTCCTTCGGTTTACTTTCCTTTTCATTTTCATGGGATAATTAAAATTCCCATTGAAATGTTTTTAGGACCCAAAAACCCAAAAACTGTTAAAAACCCAAAAACTGTCATAATAAACCCCCAAACCCTAAGACCACATAAAATCCTTAAAACCTTGAGAAAACCCTAAAAACGTAAAAATGGTAAAACCACCTTAAACCCATGAAACCATAAACCCTCTAAAAAGTCTTTAAAATCTATAAAATTTATTAAACCCCCTAGAACACAATAAAACCCTAAAAATGATCAAAAATACTAATAAATCCCTAAAAACCAAGAAAACTCTAAACCCCCTAAAAATCCCTAAAAGCCCAAAAACCCAAAAACCATCAAACCCAAAAAAACAATAAAAACACAAAAAACAATTAAAACCCCTGAGAACCCTAAAACCCTTAATTTGCCTATATTCCTTAAAACCCAAAAATCCCTAAAAACCTAAAACCCCTAAAATAAATTAAAACCCACTAAAAACCATAATCACCTTAAAAACCCAAAACAAATAAAAACAAACCATAAAAACACTAAAAATTTTATAAAACCAAAAAACCTATAAAACCCTATAAAACAATAAAACCCCTTAGAATCACCTTATACACCATCACTCCTGGAAAATTTCTAAAATGGCCGAAAACCCCTAAAACTGAAAGACGAGTAAATTTCCCTACAATTATCTAAAACCCAAAATAATCCTAAAATCACTAAAACAGATCCCCTAAAACCCATAAATTTGAAAAAAAACACTATACAACCCCAAATCCTCCCAGAAATCCCTAAACCCACCTAAAACCCCTAAAAACATTAAAAAAATACTTAAAACCCCTAAAAATAGTAAAACCACAAAAAATGAAAAAACCCATAAAACCCCTAAAAACACTTAAATGAACTAAAACCCATAAAACCTAAAAACCCAATAAATCCTAAAACCATTAAAACATCATAAATACTGTAAAACTTCTAAAAACCCCATAAATCTATAGAAACTATGAAACAACCTAAAAACCCTATATGCACTTAAAAAACATAAAACCCCATAAAATCCCAAAACCTGTAAAAACCCTAAACCCCTAAAACCCTAAAGAGAGTACAAATCCCAAAAAATACCAAAATTGCGTAAAAACACTAAAATATAAAAAATATCAAAAAATCCATAAAAATTTCTAAATTACCCTGAAACAATAAAATACTCTAAAACCCCTAGAAAACCCTAAATTACAAAAAAACCCTACACCCCGGAGAAGATATTAAAAACCCTAAAACCCCTAAGATACCATAAAATAAAATAAAAACACAAAATGAATCTAAAAACCCTCAAAACCCTAATGCATCCAAGAAACCCTAAATGACTATAAGAAATGAGAAAACCCTAATGGGCCATTGTAGGGTCCCGAAACATCCACAATGGGAAAAAATACTCACATAAAATTGATGAAGTAAATAGATGGATATGGGGATAAAATTTTGAGGAGAAGATTGAATAGAAATCCTATGTGAAAAAAATACCTAAACTGGAAATCATACAGGTTACCAGGAAAGGTCGCATAAGGTAGAGACTATGAACTGAGTTGTACACAAAGGGCTTGTTAAATACTGTCCCACAGAACATTGGCCATCAAACTAGGAAGATCAAGGAATGAATAAGGAATTGTTTCCATCAACCGTGGACCATGTTATTGGCATAATGGAGGCAGAGATATTCCACCTGTGAACCAAGGCCCCATGAACCACGTATTTGTCCAAAACATGATAGAGAATTATTTCTATACACACCATATATGCAGATTGAGTAGTTCACGGATGAGGAATGGCTGAAAGCATCCTGCGAACCACATCGTTTATGGGAGTGAGGATGTTATTTTTGTCATCGTGAACCACAACACTGAGACCCTTGATTGACTAAGAATCCAAGGGATAAGCAATTTACCCATGGGCTTCTACAAAAGGTGTCGTGTTCCCATAGATACAGCCTCCTCAGCACTCTATAAAAGGACCCCAAGGGGAGATGAAAGGATGAGATCGTTTTTCTGGGGAATGTCAAGAATTCATGAGTGGATGAATTCAAAGGCAAAAAATTGATAAAGTGCAGAACCATGAATTGTTTCCAATAGGTATAAACACTCCATAAACTATAAAAATAAGAAAGCATAATTATATAGGAAAACTGTGAACCATAATGGTGAACTACAAACCAAAAAAAAATTGTGGATGAATTTCCTATGAACTACAGGACCAATTCCCCTTCTTCAAATCGATTTACTTCCTAGAACAACTCTATAGGGACCAAACCCTACCCTATGTGGCATTCTTCTACATATAGGGACACTAGTTCGGCATACCATCATGGTATGCAGATAGAAACCAATGCCACATAACACCCTCGTACATGGATGACAACTAGGTCCACGTACTACTCCAGTATGTGGATGAGATATAGGTCCATATACTAATCTGGTATGCGAACAACCCGTCCACCCACATTGAAATATCTATGCAAAGGGTACCCCATCCCGCAAGAAGAAAGTGGTATACAGAGAAGGGTGCCTTCTTGATTTCCACCATCTAGTGACAATCATGCCATACCATTTCCATACTATCCCTCAAATCCTCTCCACACACGAATCCATCATCATCAAGACAAAGTTTCTTCCAAATAAAACAAAGTTGTATGACCAGAAAGTCAGGTGCATCAGCATGCCCTTTTGATTCTACATACCCATGGTAAGAGGAGTCCCGAATGTAATCCCCACATCAATATGAATCCTTGGAATGTTCCTATGTCTATATTCTCATGGTAACATAGTTTCCAACCTTGGGATACTGATGTAGACCACCTTATTCTAGGGATCAAGGGTGATTACTCGATTTTCCATTCAATGAGTGTCAATGATCAATTAAAGGAATTACACTTGTGTTTCCTATGGATGAGGAGAAAAATTTCTTCCATTTCCCAGAACTCATTTCAAGGAATCCCTCTTTGAGTAAGACCCTGGCCTTTGACACTAACATAATGACCTTCAAAATCATTTTACATAGAAGGGTTCATTTCTCTATTCCCTCATCCAATGTTTCCCCGAAATCTTCTATAGTGGGATCCACCTTTTCTGTCAAGGAAAAATGGGAAGTGTTTGATTTTTTGGATCTATCGCTTCCTATGGATTCTCACACTAGGTATGACTCATGTGGGATTATAGGTTAATGGTGATTATTGAATCAACACCATCCATTTCCATATAAACTATAAAAACTCTAATTTCCAACATGTATGGGATCCATAAGAAGACTTTATATAGGAACGGGAACCATATTATCTTATCCATTAAATGAGAGGTCATTACCCCTTAAATTTGGAAACCTCCACATGAAATCCCCACCCCTAATTGAACAAAAATAATTCTACTTACATCCCTAACCATGATACATAGGTTGCCTACCAGAGTCCCGATCACAATGGACATCCCCCATACAATTCAGTGCCAATAATAATTTTCCACGACTCACTAGGGACTCCTCTTCATGAATAAGCCCTTGTGTGACTCTTTAATGAATTGCCTCCTCTTCAATTATAACCCCTGATGCAACTCTTCCATGAAATTATTCCTCTATGGTGTAATCTCTAACCATGTATTCTCTAATCGGAATATCTAATTTGTAAAACCCAACAATGCCTCCCACAAACTAGGCCACCTATACTATATAGTACCATATATAAATAATACTATAAAGGATTTGATTCCTTACTAACTGGGATATGTAAGATTCCCCTCTGAGGTCAAAACCCAACACCGAGATTCCCCTAGTGTTCACCAGGCCATATCCATGATATGGCTATATCTACCCTGGAGACCATGCCTCTCCTAATAATCTTGGGCTACTTCCATGTAAGTCCCAATATAAAATCATGACTAGGAATCCTCAACCTTGATGTCCATACAACATGATGTTAAATTGCATGGATGAGTCTTCATTGTATGACCATAAAAGATGATGTGTCCATTTGAGCAGCGCCACACTATATGGGATCTGATTCCTCTCATTGGGATACATAGGAATCCCATCTTATGGGTTCGATCCCAAAATAGAAATATTGTATGTCCCCTCATAGATGAAACTGAACTCTAGAGAACCTCATCATACATCTTAAACCAACGTTGTCCCTGAAATTCCTGACCAATGCACATAATGTAGTCATTATGTGTCCCTAGGAAAATCATCATCCAATGAGTGCTTGTCTTTGGAAATAAGGTCCATGAATCATGGATACTGGGGTCGTAGGGTGATTTTGTCTCAACTAACAAACCTGTTGGAGACCATCCAAGGATGTCATACACTAAGTACAACCCTGAATGATAATTGAAACTTGATTATTGGCTATTCAGAAAATTTGTTCACCCCACAATTGAATTATGTGAATTAGGTTGAAACAAAAATGGTGATCCCAACGTGATTCCCTAACCAAGGTGGAAATACAACCCCTCCTCAAACCCCTTTCACATTCAAAAGTAAGAGTTCCTAGAATGATCATCAATTTTACATGTTATCATCTGATGCTACTTTGACATGGTTTTTTCACTTTGTGTCACATAAATATAATAGGCACTTAGAAGAGCTCTCTTGGATCTGTATTTCATCTCAATAAATTACTCAGACATGCATGTTAGTGACCACACATGCCACCAGGTCCCCAACAAAGAACATGAACCCCTCACCTACCAAGCATCTTCAACCCTGGGTTTAAAATTCTTTGATCAATGTGTACCATCCAAATGGTACTCCCACTATAGTGGAGGCTCCAAGGCAGGCCCTCTAATCAAACAAAGCTTTCCAACCGCCTCTTCAGCCACGACTGAAGATCCAGTAGAGTATGGCCCTGTTTCCCACATACAGTAGCATATAGAGTCTGTCTGCAGTGTGTGATAACAAGTAAGTCCATTATCCTAAGGAGTCCAATAAAGTTGAGTCCAATGAAATCATACTAAATGCATAGAAACCCCACTCAGGGGATCCTGTTGGAGGTTATCACCTTTAGTGGTGTACAGCCTGATACCCTCTCTCGAAAGAGGATCCCATGCCGATGGAACCTGCTGATGTCCAGTAGATGTGTGCCCCTTGGGCTACTTCCAAAGGTGAAAAATGCATAATACATAACATGATTTCACCCTATTTCCTGAGAAGGAGGTACATCACTCATATGTGACAACATGTAATAGAAATACATACAATCTTGCCCCTGTTGATGAAGCCTACCATTGGAATAAGGTGGAAATAAATGAGCAGATGAATTTCCTAGATCTCTCATATAAAGCCAACCAAATAAATAAAGTGGACCAATATTATAAATCTCACATTCCTGGTACTTATTACCGATCATGTCTCTCAAATAGGTGTCCAATTACAGGAAGATCCAAATCCCTACCAATGAGCAAGAATCCCATCCTCCAAGTACGATTAAAACTAGAAATAAGTAGGTAGAAATCCATGATGATAGAAAATAATCCCACTATATTATTTGTGAAGAAAATTAGGGGTAGTCATTCAACACTATCATTTCATATGAATCCCACCAGCCAAATATGGTGGAAATCAATATGTAGCTAAAAATTATTGCCTACCTCAATGAAGCCCACCAGCCAAATACGGTGGAAATACAATATGAGTAGAGTCAAATTCCTATAGATTAAAATAAATTATATTAGATGAATATTGAATAGAAAATGTAGATTTAAATTCTTGCTTGAAAATACAAATCCAACTATCCATATACAGTGGTAACTGGAGAAAACAGTCTACGATAGACTGGTTTCTCTTCCCTGATACCAGAGAACTGCCAGCACCCATTAGAAACACATGGAGGACTGAAGAAGGCCAAAATCCTACTCCAAAATCAGAATAGTAATTCATACACATTCTAGAAAAATACGTATCCCAACAAATCTTTTCCCTGATGGAGGATCAAACGTTGATCGCAGACTATATCCTCCAGACATGTCAAGACGTCATTGGTTTGGCAACATACTTGAGGAGTCGAGCCCATGACATTATCTCCCCAGGTGGGGTGATCTATCCACCAAATCAAATAATCACTATGGAGCATACCAACATCCATACTTCAGTACAAGAGGGTCGATGGACATATTCTACAATACATGGACAATCGAAAAGGGAATAAAAACCTATTCTTACTGGGGGTACACCGATCCAACATGGTGACCACTCTAGGGAGGGCACATATCACTGCCAGAACTCAATATGTTCTTCGGTGTATCCTAATGACATCACAAGAACCAATTAGGTATGGATCCATATATAATGGTTGTTAGCAACAATAGGAAGCCACAATTTCCCATAAGAGGGCACCCTAAAATGAAAGGAAGCAAAGGAAACCAGAAAATGAAGATTACCTTCATGATTATACTCTGGTAGAAGATAGAGTTCTTCACACCATCAAACATCTATCAATAGAGGATCTAGATCATTTCAATCCATTAAAAAATTATCAAATTGAGAGTGGCAGTTGTGAAGGAACTCCAAACAATGTTGCTACCAACAACTCTGAAGGTCCTCCCCAGAGCACCCACAGAGGCTTGCTACATGGGCTTGTAATGATCGATCATGTGACCCTCTCTCTTGATGCATGACAAGGTAGTAATACCAATGAATAGAAAATCATATATAAATAATACCCCCTAATGTAGTCCACCATAATGGTCCTCCCCACGGCATACACTACAAATATGTTTCTCCATATATTAGGACACCAACTTGTGATGGTAGTTCTTTCCATTCCAAGAGTTTATATGATGTCCATCCCAAATGTGACACCACATAACAAGAAGGTACTCCCCCCATTACAGTACATCATGAAGACCCTCCTCATGATGTACAATTTAGATATTCTCCATAGAGTTAGACTTATTATGGTAGTCATCACCATGGTAGTATTCACTGTAAAGAACCTCCCCTCAAGGAAACCATGTATAAAGAAGTTCCTCCCTTTACAATGATCTCCCTGAAGGCCCTCCCTAGGGAACACACCAAAAAAATTTATCTACAGTCGAGAACTAAGCTTAGATGGTGGTATTCTCCATCAAGGAAACAACTAAAAGGTCCCCCCCTATAGTCAAATTTTTTCTCATTGAGATGGTCCTTCCCTCATTGGGTCGAATGCAAGAAATCCCTCAAATGCCGAGGTGGTTGGAAAAATGGAGTACGACAAGCTGGATAATCACTCCATTTAAAAGAAATATATTTTCTCACCAAGATGATTTCCAAGAGCCATACCAATTTTCTGAGCCACCCCCATACTATTCACATGTTAATGAGACTCCCACTGACCATGCTACTTGGAACAGAATCATTAAGGGGTTGTCAAATAGGGTGGATAAAGAAGAAGAGTCCCTAGTAGAATAATAAACAGAAATGTTGATTATGATAAGACCACTAGCTAGGGATAACATACCAATGAGTTATTGGTCTACATACACATCCAATACAACATATCATGTTACCTTTCAGAAGAATGTATGTTTAAAATTTTCCTCAATATATGGAATAATTTCCACCAAATAAAACAAATATTTCAACCCTATGAATGGTACGTAGACCGTGTTCATGTCTGGGAAGATCTTCACCATCAGGTCGACTGGGAAGAACTTCCGTATATATGGCGGCCATAGTCAGAAAAGTAAAATAAAGACTATATACAAGCCTTCCTCCATGTGTTGCACATGTTTCTCTTTCTTATCAGTGATTCCCAGTCTCGTTTCCATATCTTGGGATGGGGAGAACATGGATCTATACACATCAACCCACATCACGTCCAAAATCATCCATTGGAAATTGCATCCATCAATGTTTTCATCCCCAAGAAGCAATCAAATGATGTCTCGGTCTAGGAAAGGTGTAATGATGGACAATAAATAGTCTCAAGTTAGTCTCAGAAGAATCAATCCCAATGAGAGAAATACATTGATAATCTCCTAAACCATCCCCCTGAGAACATCTAGTAGGCTTCCTTTTTAAGGTAATCCAAATAGTAAGCACTGATAATATCCCCAGAAGCATTTAATTCATGTGTGAACCCGCCACTATATCTAGCTCACACACACAAGGGAATTCCTGATATCAAGAAATTGTCAATAATGGTAGTATCCACCACAATACGGTAACATCCCCAGCCTGTAGAGATATGGGAACTTTTAATAAAAAATTCCCCCATCAGACCAGAAAATATAGTCTAAGGCACATCAACTGAGGAATGAGTGAAACCCCAGGCAAGGGGGATACGCTCATTTTTAAATCAAATTCACGCTCAATAGATGATTGTCTTCTCATATCTGGGTAGAAAAATGGAGAGATGAGTCCCCTATTCTATCTTTTCCCATGACTCATGTCACCCAGGAAGAAGGAATACTGAAAAGTCATATTAGGGCACCCTTCATGCCACTCTTCACCAAGAAACCTAAAGAGTATCACAGAATCAGCAGAGAAGATCCAACAATGTATATAAGAAGTTATCCTACAATTCAGCACATGGTATGCCACCCAAAATGAGATATGAATCAGTGAATGTCGTGGAAATCAGCCACATGTACCTTGCTGAAAATATTGAATATAATGAGGAAATCAGAGAAGAGGGTTCCCTCCTAGAGATGGTTCACACAAATATTGGAGGAGTGAACACTAGAAACAAAATGGTTTATTTAATTTTGGGTTCCCCTTCAGTCTATCCACTGCTACCTCCCATATGAATCCCAAAAAAGTATAGGAATAATAACAAGTTCTATGACCCACCACCCCTCCCCACCTTATGAGAATGATTATCCCACACTTGAGGATAGATTCACTCAAAAAGGAGTTGAAATGGAAGGGATGAATAAACTCAACATTGAGATTCTATGAGAAAGCTTTCCTGCCATATATATTCCATAGGTGGGGCATCAACACACACTTATATCAGATGTACCTCTACCTGAGGGCTAATCCTAATAAATGAAGCATGATGGGGAAGATCGTTTAAGAAAGCTCTGAAACCATTAGTATACCTAAATCCAACCCCAGTGGGATATTAAGATTTCATTATATTGGGGAATAAACAATAATAGGTTTAAAAAAAATTCAGAAGACTCTCTTGGTGGGGTATCCACCCCAAGTTCTAGTAGTGCTGACACATCCAATCTTGCACCCAACTGCGCCCGCACATGCCCAAGTCCAAAAACACATGAATTAAGGGCTCCTGAAGTCCATCAAGTTATTGAAAACTCAAATGGAATCAATGGAAGGATAGAGCACTCCAATATAATTATAATGGAAACATTACCCTGACTAGGTGAGGAACGTCCTACCACCAACAAATTTTGTAAATATCGTATTTCTAATATTCAATGGATCAGGGTACCCAGGGAAGTATCTAATTAACTACTCTTCCTATTATGATACCCTAATGGGAACCCCGATGAAACAAGAATATGTGAAGCTCAGATGATTTTTGTGTACCATGCATGTTTCAGGCTTCGTGTGGTACACGAGTTTAAAGGCTAACTCAATAACACGATGGGATGTTCTCAGGAGCCAGTTCTTGTTCCAATTCTACTCGATGATTCCCAAAACAATAGTTAGTGATCTCATGAATAGAAAATATTAGTAAAATGATAGAGTCTTAGACTTCATCACTAGATGGAAAGGGCTGACTTACACCTTGAATCAGCCACACCCCCCAGATGAGATGCTGTCTGTGTGCATTGATAATCTCCCTGATGGGCTGAGAACACCACTTATTCTGATAAAATATACAAGCAGGTTACAAGAATTCTCCCTCATCTCTCAAATGATAGAATATTCCTTGCAATGGAATAATCAAATTTCCAGAGCAACCCCATCTTCTATCTAAAAAATAGTTGGGGGAGCTGTAGAAACTTCTATCACACTTAAGACCCCTCATACGATAGCACCAGCTCTATGGGCCCCACCAAATCACGACAAGACCACTGAACGTTAGCATACACCACTTTCTAGTCATGATGAGCACTAGGGAGCCAAAAATATCAATCTTAGGAATGAAGAAATAAAATTTACTCATTCAAATATGATCAAGTCTATGGATACTTCATAGATGCAATGAATTTCACCTTTCATAGACTACTGGAGCTGAATCAGGTTGATGGAGTAGGTATCAATGACTGGATAGATTACTACTTCTTCCACCAAATATTAGGACATAGTATACCAGAGGGTTTGGTCTTAAAATAGATCCAACAATGAATGGTAGATTCCATACAGGTCTAGCTGAGACCACCTCCAGCACAAGTGTTATATGTTTCCAGCACTAACCCAAATGAATAAGGGGAGTGGGAAAAAGTTGTTAACAAAAAGGATAAAATTTGTGAAAGTTGGATGACTTGAAAAATAGTCAACCAAGCTCATTACATCCTCCAGGCTCAATTGATGTAGCCGACTATGCCTCCAACATCTTCTAATGTCACATGTACATCATTATTGGACCCAAAATCCTTCAAGGGATAGAAGCCCAAAAATAATTCCAACCATAATGGTTGAAAGAAAGTAAAGGAAGATGAACATGCACCAAAACTGGGGATTTTCTTTGATTCTCTCATATTTCATTCCATCATATCTAAAGAAATAGGCACCAACCCACCTAATGGACCAACTCGAACTGCCCCACCAAACGAAACATCCAGAAAAAGATAATGAGGGAAAGACATCATCAGAAGAGGAGATGACTTTTGGCTCCTTCATAGACATCTATTCGATGGATCCTATCTCTGATGAAGAGTAAGATTATCAACCAGAATTCCCGCACCCAATTAGGGATCCATAGGAAGAAGAAACAAAATACTAGGGTATCAAGGGAGACACATCTATGGTACGAATCAAGATTATGGAAACAACCCCGCTCAAATTGTCAATGTTGTAGAAATGATTGGAAGGACCCTAGAGCAGATCTGCTTCGGACAGAAAATTACTCCTTCCCCATAGGATGACAAACCAGTCTATTTCTTTTAAAATATAATTTAAAGGAATAACAAATAACTTGTTTCCCTTGGCATGCAGATAGACATTCTCATCCCAATCCACAAGGGACGATATCTCTTTCAGCTATGATCCCAAGGGCTAACCCATCATTATCAAATGATCAAAACCCTAAAACATCTTTGAAATAGCATCCCCTAGTTGGGAAGCATTGGATTTTAGACCATTTTTACGATATTATGAAGCAATTAGACTTAGTTACATCTATGTTATCAAGCTTGTATGCATTGAATCTATCTATATATCTCCACGAAGTACTCAACAATGATTTTCTAAGTCCCCAGGAGTTTGAATACGTTGCATCCTCTATTGATTTCCACTGAGCAGAGTCTAGTCCTGTGGAATGGAATGCAATTATATCCTTCATGGATCAAGATGAATATTCCCCCATGTAGGGACACATCAATAAATTATATGTTTTGGGAAAAAAATGGCGTCGATATCCAAAAATTCTTCATCAACAATGTTTCTATGGCTACTATCCTCCCACTATGGACACTTCCTCAGTTGGGATATAATGAGGGTAATCAAACATCCTACACCACAACTCTATTGGGAAATGAAAAAATAGAGAAGAATCCATTAGTAAAAATCATGTTCGAAATCTCGTTTGCTAACCTAACTGCTCCCCAATAATTTCTGGAGGTCTAAAATAATATGGCCTCCAATGCCCTTTTATAAAGGCCATGGATGTATCAACATGAATTAATCCCTTCCTCATAACATTAGTTCCTGACATAATGAATTAATGGATAGAGTGGGACACTACACATTGATAGGTCTCCATTTGACTTCTTTGAATCACACTAAATTGATGTGGGGTTCTATGAACCAAAGGGGAAACAACCCTCTACTAGCAGAATTGGTTGGGTCAACACCCTAAAAAATTTGGAAATGGTTCCCACAGATCCCTTCAACCAGCTCAGCGAGGAATACATAATGCCCGTCAATCAGATTAAGGAAACAAGTCAAAATTTTGATTTATATTTAACATTCCTCCGGATTTCAGTTACGGATTCCAAGATAGAGAATGTCAAAATGCTCATTAAATCCCGAGATAGTTGGGAATGTTTAGATATGAATGTTTGGGAACTATCATCAAAACCCTTATAATTACCAACCTCACCCATTGAGGTGGGAAGAATTATACCTTTAGAAAAATAAGATGAGGAAACTCATTTACCCCTTACTTTTTCTTCCTTGAAGAATTCTCTGTATATGATCGATCCAAAAGAGGCGACATTGCATCTGAGATAACAAAAGTATGACTCTTACATCTATTATGGAATAATCATCTCAAAAATTGATTCCCCATCATAATATGACAGGAAGATGATGATGATATACTAGAATAAGAAAATGAAGTCCTTATAGATTCCCCAACAAAATTTGATGAAGGAATATCTACCATCATTGATGACCTCATGGAAATAAACATGGGTAAAGAATAAGACCCATGACCCACTTTTGATAGCATGACCATGCCTTCCGAATAATAAGAGGTATGTGCCTCTTTATTGAAGAAGAATCAAGATGTTTTTTCCTAGAACTACACCAAAATGCCATGCCTTGATTCCAAAGAGGCCACTCACCACCTGGGATTTCAAAAAGAGCATTTTGGCTACTTGCTAGCTCCCAGAAGGAAACACCCAACCCATGCTTCCAAAATAGAGGCAGAAGTCGATAATCTCATTAGTGGAAACGTTATTCAAGAGTTCCAATTTCCTATATAGATAGAAAATACCATCCCCATAAAATATAAGACTGGGAACATCATGGTATGCATCAATTTTAGGGACCTTATATTGCACTACCTGAAAGATGATTTCCCATTATCGATCACAAAATTGTTGATCAATGCAACTGTCGGGTATGAGGATCTCCCATTAATTGATGATTATTCAGAGTATAAATAGATCCAAATGGAACAAGAATATGATGATTCCCCCACCTTCAAGGATCCATAGGGTGTGTTTTTTACAAGGTGATTCCTTTTAGTTCTAAAATAGCTGGCACTAGATATCAGCCATGCACCACAATTTCGTACCCTTCCTTGGAAAATTAGTCAAATTCAATGTTAATGATCTGGTGGTAAAATCACAAAAACTCTCAGATAATCTAGAAGGCCTTGAAATAGTCTTCAGTAAACTGTGACAACACATTTTGAAAATAAATCCCCCAGAAATTTATTTTGGTGTTACCTTATAGAAATTCCTCAGCTTCTTCATATGCCACTATGTCATCAAAGTCAACCCTGAGAACAAAAAACCCTCCAAGGAATGTCACCACCACACAACCTCACTGTGTTGAGAGGAATATAAGGGAAAATGGATTATATTTTATGCTCAATATCCAATGTTGAAGGAAAATGTATCTCTCTCATGAGGTTGATGAATAAATAGTACAATATAAATAGACTGGTGAGTTTCAGGAAGCATTCAAAAATCCCAAGAAATATCTCTTGAGTCCACCACTGCTAGTGCCGCCTGCCGAAGCAAGACAACTCAATAAGTACGTAACCTACTTGGAGTTATCCATTGGTGTATTAATCACACAAAATAATGATGTCGGTAGTGTTAATAGTCTCTATTATCTCATCCAATCCATGATTGATGCTAAGAATCAGTATGAAAGTATTATGATGAGTTGTCTAGCCTTAATCATTATAGTTCAGAAGCTAAGGAATTATCTGTATCACCATGAGGTCCACCTGATCTCTTGAAGTAACCCACTCAAGTTCATTCTCAGCCATCCAACATTGACTAGATGCATTTCATGGTGGGAAATCATCCTAAAGTATTTTGATATATGGTTAATACCGCAAAAAGATATCAAAAGACAATAATTGAATGATATCCTAGCTATCCATCCCTCAAAATAGGTTTTCCCATTATATACTGATATACCTAATGATAAAGTGTTCTCTATTTAAGAGAACTCCCAGATATGGGAAATGCACATTGAAGATGCATATAGAAGCCAGACATGAAAAATAATGGATGACCCCAGGCTCAAAAAAGTGGGGTGGGAATCATACTTGTATCCCTAGAAAAGGCATCCCTTACTTAATCCTTCATACTATCATATCGGTGCACAAACAATGATGTAAAATATCAAGACCTTATCATTGTCCTGGAACTAGCACTCCAAGTGCAAGACGAACATGTGATGATAAAAGGTGATTCAGAAATAGACATCAAGCATGTCAATGGTGACTACTATATCAAAAAAGGGAAGTTTATCACTCTGAGAACCATGTATCAATAATTTATGTAATAATTCTTGTCAGATCCAACATTGAATTATGTCCCCCGGTCAAAAAATGTGCAAGCCTATTTGTTGGAAAATATTTCCATAGTTCTTTCCAAACCAGATTAGAATGAAATTGTCATACACATTTCCCATAATATGATGGTTTAACCATATGTTAATGGAAAGATGGATGAAATCAATGATATCAATCTGATTCCAGATCCGTATAGTCATACCTTCAGATAGATGGACACTATTGAGGACTATCTTCAAAAGGGGGAACTCCCACTAGATAGTGATAGAATGGAATAGTTATAAATATGAGAAGTCATTTTCATCATGTACGATGGAACAAATTGTAAAAAGGTACTTTATATGAGAGTCCTTGATGGAGTCCTTATCATATACATTGGTGGAGAAGAAACTAATACCGTCATGAAAGAAGTGCACGATTGAACTTGTGGGGCACACCAGTCATCATCCAAACACTCTAATGAAATTCAAAGGATTTGGTACTATTGGAACACCATGATGTATGATTGTGCCAATTTCACCAAAAAAAGTGTCAATCATACCATGTCAACACCAATTTCATTCACCAACACCCAAAGCTACTTCACACTGCCAATTACTCCTAGTCATTCTCCATATGGGGAATGGACATCATGGGACAATATCCTCCTACCACAACCATGAAATCCTTGTTTTTTCTCATAACAATCAACATCTTTTCTAAATGTGTAGAAGCATTATCCCTTAATGATGTCATAGAAAAAACATTTTCAACATTATGAAATACAATATCATCACATGGTTTGGTGTCCCTCACACAATACATTAGGAAAACGACAACAATTTCTACTCTGTTGAATTGGGAAAATTCTACCAAGAGAATGTTATCGAAGCCAACCTTTCATCCCACTATAATTTATTGACCAAATGATAGATATAGGATTTCAACAAGACCCTATATAATATACACAACAAATGGTAGACTATGATAAGAAATCATGGTCGTACAAGCTCCCCTATGCTCTTTGGGCTTACTGGACAACAATATTCACCACCACTCAAGAAACATCGTACTCATTAGTATAAGAGATAGAGGCAGTTCTACCCATTGAAATCAATCAGCCATAACTCCATATCACTATCTGTGACCAACTATATGAAGATGAGTAATCCCAAAAAATATTTTGATGAGATAAAGTAGTTGTAAGATGAATAATAGAAAACATTTCACCATTTGTAAGTCTACAAAAATTGGATTGCATGAGACTTCAATAAGAAGGTTCACATATGATCATTCCTCAAAATAGAAATGGTTTTGGTCCTCAGAACTCCGATGATTCTTGGGAAGAATCCTTCAATTTTGGATCCAAAATGGGATGGAACATATGTTATACACAATGTTTTCTCTAGTAGAGAAAATTCCTTAATTTCAATGGATTTATATCTCATCATAACTCCCACCAATGAAAGTTTCATGAATAAATATTTCATGTAGAATAAATCATTCAAATATGTTCTTCCCACACAGTGTTAAACTATATGGAATTCATAAATATTACATGACATTAAACCACTCAACATCTTTATCCAAGTTGCATAAAGGGAAACTGCACAACATATTTATCCATGCTACATGATGTTAAACTTCCCAGCATCATTTTTCTAACTACATGGAATTAAACTGCATAGTGATAATTGTGTCTCTAACAATGACTTTTTTCACAAAAATGATATCTCTAAAAAGAAAACAAATGTTCCCCCTCCAAGCATATGGACCGAGTCTATATAGAAAGGGCCTTTTACAGAACTATGTATGGCTTGATTCGTATTCATCAATGGGATACATAGAGACAACATGACCATATGTCTGGGTAAAACAACCACATGAACAAGAGTGCCTCTTTTATATGCTCTGTCACCCCTATTCTATAAGAAAACTCTTCATTGATCCTTGTTTCTCACACCACGTTTAACTCACATGTCCATAGGAAAGGTGTTTTGGATTTCCCACACATAGACAAATCATGGAGTAGTATAATAAGGCCATCATCATGACATCATGGTATAAAATCCACCCCCCTCTCAATGCATAAGTCAGAATGGCATGGGGGATCCATAGAACTAGGTGTGTATTGATTCCCACCATCACGACATACATACTGATGCATGGATTATACATCCTCGTCTAGCCACTAGTCAAAATCAATAATGCACCACTCCCTGAGTACAGTTCATAATTTCATGGGGATAATTTTCTTCTTTACATCACGATGTTAAAGTCCACGGCATTACCAATTTTTTCTCCAGAGGATACTTTTCGGCCTACATTGGTCACATGCGACTCTACAGAACTACGTATGACTTGATTTCCATTTACCGATGGGATACGTAGTGACACCAGGATATTCCATCCTTATCTAGACTTTATAATAAATATCCCCCCCTTTCTATGTATGAGCCAAACCTATACAAGTAGGTAGCTCTAGAAGTCTATTTGGCTTGATTTCTACCCTCCGGGTTCTATAGTAACACCCATATCCTCCTTCCCCATTTAGCTGCCATAAAATAAATAAAAGGTAAAATGAACCCTCTCTGTGAATTGGTCTGACCAACATAGGTTACTCTATGAACTATGTGCGGATTGATTCCTTCTCTCACATGATATATAGTTATGCCCAAATTCTTCTTCCTGGTCCAACCTCCACTTAAAAAACATTCAATGTTCCCTGTGTAGATATCAGACATAAGCTGGGAATTTCCTTCAAGAACAACATGGAATTTGATTCCCAACAAACAAGGATATGTAGGAAACTATTATGAGGTTCAATCATGACACTTCACTCAACTTATCCTTTTCATGTTGACTAACTTTCATCCTTTTTGTTTGAAGTTAAACTACATAAGATACTAGAATTATGTGTGGCTTGATTCCCACCTCCAATGGGACATGTAGTGACACTTGGGACTTCTTGGGTACAACCATCATGAATCAAATTCCTCCACTGGATATATCCAGACATTCAAAGTGAAATTCATGAGTCCTTACTTCATAATGTTAAACTGCATGGCCAAATGAGTCATGACCACATGGCCTTAAACTGTTAGGTATCTCAAGAACTTTTTAGGGATTTTTTCTTAGTATAACGATATATGTACTAACATTCGACCTAGAAATCATGGGTCTAGCCACACACAATAAAACAAATGGGAAAATCCCCCATCCACTAGAATTTGAAATGAAAAAAAGATGCAGGGAGATTCAGATATGAATTCTTACATACTGAAAGTGTCAAGTGAACAACCTTCCCCTTAAATATGAATTAGATCTATATAAAGGATATCTTACCTCAAAACTAATCTGGTTCTGGATATTTTTCATGTACCCCTACATCCCATTTTAATCCATCAAACTCCATGCCTTGGGAAATCATGAATCCCCATAACCACCACAGCTATCAGAAATTGATATCCATGGTCTTGGAGACACCTTTGTTTTACTATACACATTATGCCTCAGTGGCTCTGCTTACATTGCCCACAAAAATGGCTTATCAACCAATGGAAAATTCTCTGTAAATAGTAACTATTCATACTTATATATGCTTATTGGATCCTAAGACTCACACTATCCATCCTAACTTGAGGGATTCCAAAATCATGGTTTACACATTCTCCCTCAAATCATGTATAGGGTGTACCAAGAATATCTCAGCCCGATTATCTCATATTTATGCATGATCCCTTTGATATTTCATCCCTATAACATGTAGTTAAATTTTTCTTTCAAGATCCGTTCCAAATTATAATAAATTGTATAGAAGACGTCCTCATTGCATTACAATAAACTGCATGATAAATTCATCCATGCTACACGATGTTATAATATTTAACATTTGCGTCATCACCTCATGATATCAAACTATGTGGCCCAAAAATGATTTTTTCCTTTGATCTTGGCATACATAGGTGGTTGATTGAAACAATGATCACCCCTTGTTTCTCACACCGAGCATAGATTACGTGGGATTAGAAATTTGGGCAAGGAATAGCCCAAGGTTAGGGTCAATCAATCTGAAATGACTGAACATAATGGCATGACTTTGGAAGGAATATTAGTGTTTTTTTCAATATTGGGATACCGTAAGTCCAAGTTGTATGAAATTAAACTAAATGGTTCCCCAATCATAGCAAGAATTCCCCTCTCCTAGCCTAACAATATAACCCATGCATGGTTTCCAATCAATGGGTGTTAGGATCTCCAAACCAGGTCCCATCTCTACCGAGGGAATAAAAATGAGTCGCCCCACATATGAGTCAGATATGTGTGGGAGAGTTCCAAACTATATGGGTAAATCATGTCCTGAATGCTTATAATGTATCAAGGAAGAATCCCACCATGTGTCAAACTCTATTATTTGAGTGATCTAAGACCGTTATATTGATCCACAACCATCAAAAATAGATGGCCAACATCCTGCAGACACATTTTATTAATATGAATACTATTTCCTTGTGGATCTTCACATGTTTCCCACAATAAAGGCCTATCAAATAAAAGAAAATTCATCCACATGAGAGGCTATTCCTATTTTTATGTGACTAATGGCTTATAATCCCCATGTCATTCTTCCTAATCCAAGAACCTTCAAAACCATGGTTTACATTTTCTTTCCTACCCACATCCTAGGAATGTAAGAACACCTTAGCTTGATTACCCTCTGGTTACTATGGGATTATAAAAAGGTATCCTGATCACATGATGTTTAAACTGCATGATACTTGATACTCCATATTCACCCATAGGCTAGGTCACATCAAAGGGTACTTCCCATCATATCCATGTGTAAGAAATCAATATACATGGGAATGTTCTACATACACCCTGCCTCATTGGTGAATTTGTATCCAAAAGAAAAATCCCCCACCCATATGAGTGAATCAGATATGTATAGGAATGATCCATAAAAGAACTACGCATATCTTGATTCATGTAATCACAGGATATGTAGTGACATCTGAATCTAGTTTGTCAGATTCAGCTATGAAACAAAAGTGTCACATCCTTTCCCGTGAAAGGGTCATACCTCTGTAAGGATACCACTCATATGAATAGGATGAAATCCCCCTCTTATTCCCAGTATTTCCGACAAAGTTAAACACCAAATACAATTTTTATAATCAAGAACTCCTCTCCACACACCATACTATGTATCCAGAAAGGTATTAATCCCCATAACCATCCATTTTCATCGGAAATAGATGTCTAGTTTCTTCTGGAGATTTTTTTTGACAATGAACCCAATTCACTGGCCGCTCTACATTTGTTTCCCACAAAAATGGCATGTCAAAAAAATGAAAAATCATACACAAGAGAAGCTTTTCCTATTTCTATATGCAACTAGGATATCTATGTCTCACCTCATTCCCTATTTTTGGAAACCCCCTAGATTATAGTTTAAATTGATCCACCATCATGCCTTAAGGTGATATATCATTTCAAGCTGAACATTCATGAAAAAATGTCCCGAATGTATGGTGTTTAACTAAACAATGTACTAGCCATCCTTTTCACAATTCATATTCATGCAGGAGCAGTTCCTAAAACTGAACCAATATGAATTCCCCGGTACTTTCATAAATTGCCCCCTTTGTAGGCCATCCACTATGTCCCTCTATAGAAAAACAAATTTGTAATTCTATATAATCATTCTGGACATCGGAAATGGATTGTTAGTGTCATGTGGACAACATTGTTTGACAATACGCCAAATGTGTCGGTGGCTCTGTAGATGTTGCCCACAAAAATGGCCTATCAAACAAGGGGAAACTCATACTTAGGAGAGGAATTCTCCCATTTCTATATGCCTCATCGATTCCTTGCCCCGTATCATGTCCCATGTCAACAAATTACATGTCATGGTAAATAAAATTCTCTCATCCATGTTTGAGAGTCACTGATAAATTCTTATTAAATTAGTCCTAAATTGGGGCCTTCTCCCCACAAGTCATGGTAAAATTTGTTCAGCCTAAAAAATTGGTAATGATAGTCTGGTGGGAATGAATATAAACTACCTATAGAAAAAGACACAACACCCTCCAAGTTAAAAACATTAAAAGGCCATACTGGAAAAAAGTCGAGTGCCAGCTCGCTAAAGTTATGTTACATATGGTTTATGAAAAACATAGAGCATTCAAAAAATCATCAAGATACAAAAATATTGTTAGTTTAAAACCCCCATTAAGGGTGGCCTAAGACATATTCAAGATATTCCCATAGATCCTACATAATATTAGGCTTATAAAAAAAATAACTCGATAATGGAAAAAAGGAACAATGTTTGTAGGGTTTTCCATGTGACCCTTGAAAGATTCAAATTGTGCTTGGTGATACCCTCTGTTAAGGTAAAAATATTTAATAACATGACTATTACATTCTCTCATATTGTAATATAAATTCATATTTGATAGACATTAGAATTTAAAATAAGGTGGATCATAAAGGATTAAGATTGTAAGAAATGGTAAATTAGGTACACTAGAAAGAAAAAGGTTCCTATTATATAAAAAGAAGTGATGGTGGGAGGAAAATCCACAATATTGAGTCTTTCACCAATTTCAAAACAATGGTGGTGCATGGTAGCCCAATATATGACAACAAGGGACAACTATCTCTTTCTAATAGGTCGATAACTTCATGATGAGAGTTTTCAAGGGAATGTTCCATAACATCACTCTATTCAGCTTTTTCATCAAATATTAGGTGTACTTGCTTCACAATATTCTAGAAGAATCACCATTTCTGTTGGAAGACCATGTAACTTGAGATTGATGATTCCAGTAGTGATTTCAGTCTGGCCATGCAAGATTCACACTTGCATAGTTCCTCCATCTTGGGAATCACCTGGTCCTGAGCACTAGTATCCTCAGCTTCCAGATGATGAAACTTGTTAGTAATATCATAGAAATTGTGAACTTGGTGGTGGGAAGTGTTAAACCAAGATAGGTCACCTTCGCATGAAGTGAGATCTTCTCGAGCTATAAAAATTTGGTACACAAATTGATATAGTAGTAAGTAATAAAACCCACCCAAACCTAGATCGATAACTGGTCCTTTTAATTTATCACCTCGTTGGAAATGTATGTCAGGTGAGCTTCTAAAAAAAGAGTTTTGATTTTGCAATATGCCCCTTTTTACGTAGCTCAATGCCTTTTAATGGAAATAGAATATTGGTCCTCCTCCAATTAGATAGGTATGTAGTGAGGAAGAAACATTCTAGTAGTCGGAAGCGCCCTGAGCTGGGTCACCCATGAAGGGGGAATTTCCCTCCTAATAGATGTTTTAACCTTTGTGAACTTTAGGAACATTGGGTAATGTCCCCACTCTAACTTGTTTTAGTTGGGCTAAAGACCACGTCTGCAAAAGATATAGGATATGAATCACTTTCAATAGAAATGGTTTGTGTGGGTGAATGCCCTTACAAATGCATGTGATGGTGGGTAAAATGAATTCTTTCAACAAGAAAGATATTAGATGGTGCAATTTGCATGGTTGGGATAGGATATGAAATATCCAATGGTCTCTGGACCAACTGAACTCACCTTTATAATACCCCATCATGATTGCATGCCGCCCACATCTATACACACTCTAATGATTGGTAAGTATACGATAATGTGTTAGGTTTGATGAATTCCACATTATAATCCTACCACGTCATGGAAACTGCAATTGATGAAAAACTATGGGGTTAGATTCCCACTTCACTAGGGTGGCAGGGAGAGATGTGATTTTCTGGAGGCATACAAACTGCCTAGCGAACCTATAAAGAACGTATGTTTTGAAAATGTTCACCCTATCTATGCGTGTGGTCAAGAATCCTTCTCAAATTGTGATAATATAAGAATGGTATTTAGGGGAGCCTCTCCCAGTATCCATTTTTGGCCCATTTGGAACCACATAAGGTGAAATAGGAAGTTGGAGACATCACATAGTAGTTCAATTATGACATTCATGTTAAATTATTATTCATGGATGAGAGAAATGTTAGGAAAGGTTGGATGGAAGTTAGACTGAGGAACTATATTAGTATTCCAAAACTCATAGTATGAGAAATGTTTTTCCATCCATCCATATAAAAATTGAAATGGACCACTATGATGATGTGGGGGTTTAGCTTCTTGAATGTTCCATAATAGTTTGCATATTCTAGCGAGAGTTGGAACGACCAGGTTAATGGGTTGTCCCTCCACCAATGTGGATATCATAAGGAATGTGCAGGCACTAGCACTGATATAAACATCACGAGCGGGGAAGAGACATATTATTTGGAACATTACAAAGAAACATTCCTTCTTGAGCTCATGGGACATGTCTTGGTGGATTTCATAACTCCAAGTGGTGTACTGACCTAGATTTAGGGAAAAACAGTAAAAACTTGGAATGAGACATGAATGAAGGGTTAGATGTGTTCACTTATGGAGAACTCTCACCTTGGTCTATTCGTCTAAAAAAATAGTCATGTCCAATCCTCAAATGAGATAAGTGAGTGGGCGTGAACGGATTGAAAATGTAGCATATCCTCCACAATCATTAATTATCCTACAAATTTGGATACTTTCTCAAAATTCCTCTAGGTTTTGGCCACTACTAAAAATTCATCACTCATTTTTCCATGGATAGGAAGTACCTCTATCTAGTAGATGTTCCATTAGATGATCCCCATTTCACCATGGGATAGGTGTTGGTTCCCAGACACCACCACCTATGCAACATAGGTAGTATCTCTCCTTGTGAAAAATGGATAATTGGGAGACCCACACCACTTTATATAGATTGAATGTTTTTAGCTGTTCAAAGGCTTCCAAAAGGCTCTGATGAACCAAGAACACCCAATCCCACTCGTCAAATAAGCACCCTTGTTATTAGAGGTACCATTGGGAAATCCATACCCTGTTAGGGTAACCTCACAATAAGTTAATGATAGATGGATAATATTGGATAATGGCATGCAATGACATTATAAAAGGGAATTGGACTCTATGAGTTCCAATAGAGATACTCAGGATGAACTTACACTGCTCACTCAAAGAAGTAATGATTTCTACGGATGTAGAAATGATCGACCTATTATTCCCATGGGATGTTTCAAAATGTGACATAAGTTCTCCATGATCAATACCTTACAAATGATAACTATCATGGAACCTAGAATTATAAAGTGGTATCATATTAGATAGTGGATAGGATACAAAATCTAGCGAAAGGAGATCTTTTAGAATATCCCTTTGAGGAAAAATGATTTCACATAGTTTATATTCAACATTCAAGACCATGGTTTCCCTCCACCATATCACTTCTACTGAGATAAGATTAAGATCCTTCTCCTTCCTACAATAAAAAAAGACCATTCAAAAGGGTCAATCCATGAGATTGTATGGGTAACATAGTTAAAAATGGAAAAGGAACAACGAAGACTTCCAAACCCAAGTCTCCACATATTGAAGTCTGAGAATGGTTCTTGGAATGAATTCCCCACAAACTGATAGTACGAGGAATGCCCCACAAGATGTTGGCCCACGAAACAATGGCATGTGAGTCGATCAATTCACGAAGTAGGAAATCTGCAAACCCAGCCCCGCTATGCAGATGTTTAATGTTCATAGTTAAATGAATTAAAAGATTAGGTTTGGAAATTTTACATTCATTTTTCCAAAGTCAGGTTATTTCTGCATTACAAGTGATCTTTATAAAGTATTACTGCCAGAAAATTCAAGCTTACATTTTAAAATTCCACAGTTCGATTCACAGAATCAAAAGTTGGTCATGGCTGTGGGAACTGTGAAGAATACACAGTTTCCAAAACACTGGGTGTGGTTCACGGATGACAAGTTTTGCAAATGATATGGTACACTGGAGAATGGAAAGACGATAGTGCTTTGAGAAACACATTTCACCAGGAAACTAAGTAAAAGAAAAATGAACTGGTCCCTCTATATATAGGTGTGGTCCCCCTAAATAGTCCACCTATCTACCACAAACTTATTCGTTTTGGGACCGTTTTCTACATCGAAATAGCCTCTACTTTGTTTCAACAAGACCCCATTTTGTTGGGGAATTTGTATGGTCTTGGAAAATTCTCAATGGGATGAAAAATACTCCAATCAAATTAATGAAGGAGAGAGATGCATGTGGGGATACAATTTTGAGGAGAAGATTGAATGGTGATCCAATTCAGAAAAGGACCTAAACTGGTTCACGTACTAGTTACCAAGAAAGGTCCATGGAAGTCCTAGACCAAGAATCAAGCAGTATGCAGATGGCCTTTGAATCTTTGGCTTGCGAAGCACTGGCCATTGAACCTGGAACTTTGTGAAATGATTGAGGAATGATGCCAGTCAACCACAAACCATGTCGTTGGCATAATGGAGGCAGAGAAATTCCACCCACAAACCACGACATTAGCCAATGTGTGATGGAGAATTAAGTCACATAATACCATCACCGTAGACTAACCCGTTTGTAGATGAGGCAAGACTGGGAGTGTCTTGCGAACTATGTCATTTGCCGGAGTGAGGTGGTGATTTCTGTCACAGCGAATCGAAACACTATGAACATCATTTGACTATGTCATCTGCGGGATAAGAAAAATCCCCATGGGATTCTTCAAAAGATTCCATGTTCCCATAGATATAGCCTCCTTCGAACTCTATAAAAGGACCCTAAGGGGATCCGAGAAAGAGGAGATCAGTTTTTTGGAAGAAATTTTGGAATTCATGGGTGGAAGACTTAAAATAAAAAAAACAATGAAGTGTGAAACCCCAAACATTTTCTAATATGTAAAAACATGTCACTAACCATAAAAATGAATAAAGAATAATAATATAGGAAAACCATGAACTTAAAAAGAAAAACCACGAAACAAAATCCCTCTGTGGATGAATTTCCCACAAAATATTGGACCAATGTCCCTTCATAAAATTGGTGTACTGTCCAGCATATCTCTGTAGGGATCATACTCTACCCTTCATTATATTTCACCGCACATAGGGACTCCAGTACCTCATACAATCATGGTGTGAGAACAGAACACAAGGTTGCAAACCACCACAGTACGTGGATGAAAACCATGTCTATGTGCTACTAGGGTACGCAGATGATGTCTCAGTTCGCGTCCCACCCTGATATGCAGATGGCCCTTCCACCTGCATAGAAAAATTCTCTGTGGAGGGATCGTACCCCGCATAAACAACTGGTATGTGGTGTATATTACCTTTGGTTTTTCCACAATTCAGTGAAAATCATGACCTTTCATTTCCATCCCTTCCTCTAAACCCTCTCCATAAACCAGTCCATTTGAATGAGGCCAAAGAGTCTTCTAAAGCCCCCATATCTGTACGACCAGACCATCGAGTGAATTAACATTCCCTTCTTTGTCTTCATACACATGGTCAGTGGAGTCATGATGGTAATCCTAAAATTGGTATGAACCCTATGAATGTTCATAATTCTACATTCCCATGGTAACATGGAGTCCAACAATGGGATACTGATATAGAACTCCCTCTTCTAGGGACGAAGGGAGATAACTAGATTTTCCAATCAATGAGGGACATTAACCAGTCAAATAAATTATGCTTGATTTTTATTTTTATGAGGAGAAACATACCTCCCCTTTCCCGGAACCCATTTTAGGGAATCCCTCCAAGAGTAACCCCCTAGCCTTTTGGGATGAACCTAATAACCCTCACATTCAATTCACCTTGGTGGGTTCATTTCTCCAAACCCTCTACCACTATCGCCTTGACATTTTCCATCGCGGGATCCTACATTTCTATCAGGGTAAAATAGAAAGTGTGTAATTTGTCAGTTCTACTACTTCCTCCTATTTCTCACACCAATAATTACTCATGTGGTCTTAGATTTTAATGATAATTATGGCATCTACACCATCCATTTCATGATGAACATTGAGAACTCTAATTCCCAACACAACTGGGATATGTAGGAAGTCTTTATATAGTTCCACACTTCATATCATCTCATCCATGAAATGATAGATCATGCCCACTTCAAGTGGGGGGATACAACGTGTAAGCCCCACCCCCAATTTAACTAAGATAAATATGATTCTATCCCTAACTAGGATACATAAGATGCCTACCTATGGACCTAGATCAAGGTACATAGCCTATAAAATTTAGTCCCAATATGAATTTCCCCCGACTCACTAGGGTATCCACTTTAGAAATACGCCCCAACATGATTATTTCTGGAAAGGCCTCCTCTATACTGTTATCCCCAACCATGTATTCTCTAATGGGAATATCCAATATTTAAACCCTAATCATTAACCCCACAAACTGGGACTCCTTTACGATATAACCCCTACATAAATTGAATTATGAAGGCTTTGATTCAATGCTTACTTGGATTTGTAGGAAGCCTCCATGAGTTCCAAAACCAACACCCTAATTTCTCTAGTGTTAAAAAGTACATGTCCTTGGTAGGGCCATATCTACCCCTAAGACCATGCCCCTCCTGAGCATACTTATCCACTTCGGTGTAAGTACCAATACAAAAATCATGACTATGTATCCTCTGCCAATATTCCCTTACAGCATTACATTAAACCACATCGATGGGTTCATGTTGCATGACTTTAAAAGGTGATGTGTCCTTTTATGTTGCGAAGAACTATGTGGGTTCTAATTCCTCTCAAGGGGATATGTAGCAATCCCATCTTATGGATTCTATCCTGAAAGAGAAACAATGTCTGTCCCCTCCTGGATGACATTAAAATCTAGAGCGACTCATCATACAGCTTAAACTAGCATTGTCTCGGTAATACCTAACCCATGAACATATATGGTTAATCTTGCAACATAGGGCTAGCTTGATCCCACACGCTTGAGAAAAAACCAAGGCTTCACAAACATATGAACACTACTTAAATCTATATGAGAGTCTAGGTGCTGATAATATTTCCCACTAAATGGTTGTGATGAGCCCAATCCACCACCCTCTTGACTGATGGAGTTTTTATGCGTCGTTGGCCAGATAATCATCCAACGAGTGATTGCCTTTGGAATGAAGGTCCATGAATCATGGATACCATGGTAGTTGGGTGTATCTTGCTCCATGAATAAACCATTTGGAGACCATCTGACGATGTCATACCCTAAGGAAAACCCTTCATGGTAATTGGTTACTGTCAGTCAGGTCATTTCAGTCATCCAATAGCAGAACGACGGGAATCAGACCGAAACAACCAAAGATGCACCAAAAACACACTTACAGTACCCTAGAAAAAAGGAAATCTTCGAACAACACAATAACCACTAAGCACCATATATTCCATAAACCATACCTAAAACCATAAAAACCCTTAAAACACTAAATACCCTAAAACACTAAAATACCTAAAACCCTAATAATTCCCTTAAAGAACATAGAAAATATTGAAAACATCTAAACGAACCTACAAATACGAAAATACCATAAAACCACCAAGAAAACCTAAAAATATAAAATCAAAAAATCCCCTAAAAGTCCATAAAATACCTAAAAACATTAAAAGACACTGAAACCCCCCAAAATTCCTAAGACCATAAAAACTCTATAAGATTTTAAAAATAAAAAAACCCAAAACCCCTAAAAACATCAAAACCCCTAAAAACTAAAATACCAAAAGACCTTAAAACCAATAAAAATGATAAATATCCATAAAACCAATAAATACCGTAAAAAGGAAAAATCCCCCCCAAAACCTTAAGAACCCAAAAATCTTAAAAAACAATACAAACCCTAAAAACCCTTAACTCTATAAATATAATAAATAAACTCATAACCCAAAAACAAATAAAGGATCCAGAATCCCTAAATTACCCAATACCCCCAAAACCCTTTAAACCCATAAAATGCTAAAATGATTTTAATCCATCAATGACAGAAAATAATAAAAACCCAAAAAGAGAACCTAAAAACACTAAAAACCAAAAATGCACAAAAATAACCTAAAAATACTAGAAAGATTTAAAGACCCAAACAACCATAAAAACCCCTAAAAACCAAAAAAAAATCCTTAAATATACTAAATATCCTTTAAAAACACTAAATCCCTAAAAACCAAAAAAATGAAAAACTGTAAAAAAAACCTAAAACACCCTAAAAACCAACAAACCACAAAATATCACAAAAAAATGAAAACCTAAATAGCATTGAAACACTACATACCCATAAAAACCCTTAATTCTGTAAAAAACACATAAAACATTAAAAACTCATAAAACCCTCAAAACCCCCCCTTAAACCAATTAAAATATTTAGATGGCGCTAATAACCATAAAAACATGAAAACCCCCAAAATATCCTAACCAAAACAAAAAAAAACACCTACAGCTCCGAAAACCCTAAAAACCCTACAAACGTTAAAAACCCTAATAAACAAAAGAAAACCTAAAAAACAAAAAACGAAAAATACCCTAACACGCTACCAACATCAAATCCCTAAAAACAATAAATCACCTTCAAAACCATAAAACCCATGAAAACCCTAAAACCCGTGAAAAATATAAAGATCCCTAAAACTCCTAATACCCATAAAAAATCTTGATATTCATAAAATACCTAAAGGACCCTAAAAACCCTAAAACCCAGAAAAATACTTAAATCATCAATTACCATAAATGCCCCTTAAACCCCCAAAGGACCCTACAAACTCTATAAACCCTAAAAACCAAAAAAGGCAAAAAATCCTTAAAAAATTCAAAGAAACTAATATAAACTCTAAAAACATAAAAAGACTCTAAAAACACATAAATTCACCTAAAATCCCAAAAAATATTAAATGACCCCCAAATCCTTATAACCACTAAAACACCCAAAAACCCTAAATAGAATTAAAATTGTAAAATACCTAAATTCCCATAAAATTGATTAAAACCTCTAAAATTCCACCCAAAACCCTAAAAACCATAAACTCCAAGAAAACACTAAAAATTCATAAAACCCCAAAACAATAAAAAATCTAAAACAAGAAAAAAGATTAAAACTCATAAAAACCAAAAAAACAAAGAGAAATTCCTTAAACACACTAAAAACCCCTTAAAAACCTAAAATTCCATAAAACCATAAAATCCCCCAAAGAATCTCATAAAACCAACCAAAAATTAAAATTACTAAAACAATCCTACCCTCCCCCCAAGTTCCTGATAACCCTTAAAACCCATAAAAATCTTACAACAGCCCAAAAAATGTAATAATCCCTAAACACGCAAAAAATCCCAAAAACCTCCAATAATCACTAAAACCCACAAAAACCAAAAAACCCCAGAACATCATAATAATGTCAAAAAACTAAAAACACTAAAAAATTAAACAACCCTAAAAATTGTAAAAGTCCCTAAAATATGTAAAAATTCGAAAAACCCCTATTAAACTCTATAAAATCCTAAAAACCCCTATGAAACCAGAAAACCCAAAAAAACAAAAAAAACACCTTATAAACTCTTAAATAACTTAAAACACATAGAAAACCCCCAAATCCCTAAAAGAACCATAAAAACCATAAAATCCATAAAATCCCAATTAACCTATAAAACCTCTTAAAACCGTAAAACCTTAAAAATCTAAAACCCCTAAAAGATAAAAACAATAAATCACAAAAAAACCATAAAACCCCTAAAACCATAAAAACCTGAATAACCATAAAAATTCCAAAAAATCGTAAAAAACCCCAAACCCTAAAAAATGTAAAAAACATAATCCTCTTAAATACTAAAATCCTCAAAACCATTAAAAACCCAAAAGACTCTAATATTCCCTAAAACCCTAAAACAGTTAAACCACTAAAAACCATAAAATAATTAAATCCCTAATACTCCAAAATATGTCCTAAAAACCTAAAACCCCTAAAAGACCCTAAAAACTCAAAATCCCCAAAAATACTATAAAACCCTTGTCCCCACTAAATGTTCCTAAAAACCTTAAAACCCAATTAAGGATCCCAAAAACTCTTTAAACACACTAAAAACCCCAAAAACCCTAAAACCTATAAAAACCTATAAAAACCATAAGACTATAGAACCCCCAAAAATCCTAAAACCATAAAAAAAGGCTGCTTAAAATCAATAAAATCAATAATAAAATATATACATTAAAATTCAAAAAAACCTGAACACAGCCCAAAAACCACTAAAAATATGAAAAATCTAAAAGACCCTAAAAAATATTTAAAACATAAAAAATAAAACCTTCCCAAACCCCCTAAAAACCTAAAAACCCCTAATGATTCAATAAATATTTCCAAACCCTAAGAAATCCCTAAAACCCCGTAATCCCTAAAGAAAACCCAAAAATCCAAAAAAAATTAAAAAACGTAAAATCAATAACAACCCAAAATGCATAAATAACTCTGAAAACAAAATATAAACTATAAAACCTATAAAAAATCCCTAAACCCTTGAAAAATAAAAAACCATAAACCTCATTATATCTCTATAACCCAAAACCCCCATAAAAACTCTAAGCCTCCCCCAATGAACAAAAAAAATTCAAAAAACACTAAAAACCCTGAAACAACAAAAAACCCTAATAACCATAAAACCCTAAAACACTCTAAAATACCCTAAAACCCCAAAACACCCTAAAACGCTAACACCATAAATAAAACTAAAGTACCAAAGATAAATCTAAAACCCTAAAATAACTAAAGTCCCTAAAAAGACACTAAAACGCTAAAAACCCAAATAATCCTAAAAACACTAAAGTCCATAAATAACCCCAAAAGACCATAAACCCCTAAATTCCAAAAAAACCATTAATTAAACCAAATTACCAAAAATACATAAAAACCTAAAAACCATAAAGGACTCTAAAACTCCAAAAAACCCAAAAAACCTGAAAACACTGAAAACCCAAATAACCAAAAAAACCCAAAAACCATAAAAATCTATAAAACCCCCTAAAACCCGAATGAAATCCTAATAACCTTGAAAAAATCTACAAGACACTTAAATCCCATTAATACCCTAAAGACCCTTAAATATTTGAAGTATATAAAATACTCTAACGGATACTAAAAAGGTTAAAACCCCTAAAATACCCACAAAACACATAAAAGTCCTAAAACCCCAGTAAATGTCCATAAAAACATATAAACCCTAAAAGAAACTAAAAACACTAAAAACCAAAAAAGAAAATAACATAACATAACCCCCCCAACAAATTTTAAAACCACTAAAGGAACCCTAAAACATTAAAATCCCCAAATGACCATAAAACATCCAAAAAAACCCATAAAGAGCCTAAAGAACCAAAAAAACCAAAATGACTTGAAACCCTAAATGACCCAAAAAACTGTAAACATTCTAGAGGACCTAAAAACCATTGAAAACCATTGAAACCCATAAAATATCATAAAAACCATAAAATCCCTAAAACCCCTAAAAGACCATTAAAGCCTACAAAACCCCTAAAATCCCCAAAAATATTAAAATAATCCTATGAACACCTAGAATCCCTAAAAATCATTAAAAACTACCCCCTAACCCCTAAAAGACCCTAGAAATCATAGAACACCTAAAAGACCATAAAAACCATAAAAACCATCAAAACCCTAAAAGTCATTAAAAATACAAAAAAACACAAAAAACCCTAAAATAACCTAACAAACATAAAAAAATTAATCCCTTTAAACTACCCAAAAGCATAATGACCCATTAAAAGTCTTAAATAAAAAATACAAGAAAAATAATTAGTTATGTAAGAAAAAATAAATCAACAAAAAACATGGAAAATCCTAAAAATTTGAAAAACAATATAAAAAACCTAAAAACTCAAAACACAATTAAAAAATTAAAACCCTAAAAACTAAATTCCCTTAAATAACCCTAAAACCTTAAAACTCGTAAAAACCATAAAACCCCTAAAACACTAAAAACCTTATATTTTTATAAAATAACCAAAAATCCCAAAAAATTTCTAAAAGGCCATAAAATTACAAAAAATAAATAAATTTCATAAAGGCCCTAAAACACCCTAAGAAACCTTAAGCACTTAAAAAACAAAAACTCCAAAAATAATCATAAAATATATAAAACCGCTAAAAGAATAATAAAAAACCTTGAAAACCCCAAAAACCCCCAAACCCTCTGAAAGAAAAAAAAAACAAAACACCTCAAAAGCCTAAATTTGTGGAAAACCATAAAATACCTTTAAACCTCAAAAAACATGAAAATTTTAAAAACACTAAAAACACATATAACACCCAAAACCTCCCCTAAAACCCATAATAATCCTAAAAAATCTTAAACCCCTACACCCCTTAAAATATTAAAACCCCTAAAAACCCTAAAACTAATGAAAACTCATAAATCCCTAAAACCAATAAAAGACATAAAAACTCAAAACTCTAAAACAATTAAACACTAAACACCATAAAATTTATAAAAAACCAAATACCATAAATAATTCCGAAAACCGAAAAAACTATTAAACCAGAAAAAATTTAAAACCCTTATAAAACCTTAATAACTCCTAAAAACATGAAATCCCTAAAAACTCTAAACCACACATAAAAAACCCTAACATACTTGAAAAACATAGAAGCCCCTAAAATACCTCATATAACCCTATAGACCCTATACTATTATAAAAACTCTAAAAGACCATAAAACCCAAAAACATTAGAAAAAATCTAAAAAATATCTTAAAATCGTGAAAACATAAGAATCCTATAAAACCCTAAAAACAAATAAAATCATAAATAACCCTAAAACACCTGAAAATACCCTAAAACCCAAAAAACATTAAAAAAATAAGAATACTAAAAATCATAATGATCCTAAGAACCAAAAAACCCTAAATAATCTAAAACCCTAATGTATAAAAATACCCAAAATACTATGAAAAACACAATTACCCCAAAAGAATAAAAACAATAAATTCTAATAAAAACAGAAAATCTCCTAAAACCAAAAATGTACAAGAAACATGAAAACCCCCTACTAACCCTTAAAACCATACAAAATGACATAAACTAATAAAAAATATAAAAATACAAGAAAACCCAACAAAATCCTCAAAACTATATAAAACTCTTATAGAGCACTAAAAACACTAAACTCAGGAAACACTAAAAACCCAAAAAACATCAGTAAACCTACTAAAAACCCATATAACACCCAAACCTCTTAAAAGACACTAAAACCAATAAAATCCCCTAAAAACATGAAGTATCCCTAAATCATTATAACCCATAATGAATATAAAAATATAAAATACTCTAACCCCCCAACCCATAAATGACCATGAAACCCCTACAAGACCCTAAATTCTATAAATTAATTAAAACCCCTAAAAAACTATATACCCTATGATCCCTAAAAGGACCCTAAACCCATAAAACCCCCAAAATCAGTAAAACCACTAAAAAACACAAAAAAAAACTCCCAAAAAACAAATAAAACCAAAAAATTCCTAAGAAAAATAAAAACCCATAAAACCCCAAAAACAATGGAAAACCTCACAAAACACTAAAAACCATAAAACCCTTAAAATCATGGCAATAACCCTAAAAGTTCCCAAAACCCCTAAAAACTGAAATGACCCTAAAAGTCCTGAAAAAAGTAAATATCCATTAGAACCCTAAAAATCCATAAAAACACTGAAATCCCTAAGAAAATCATAAGAAACATAAATACCATAAAACCCCTAAAACCCCAAAAAACCCTAAAACTCAAAAATTATTAAAACCTTAAAAGAATATAAAAATCATAAAACCCCAAAAACCCAAAAACCCAAAAACCCCTAAAGCCTTTAAAACCCTTAAAAATCCCAAAACACTAAAAAATAATAACCTCTAAAACCCAAATAAAACCCATAATTCCCCAAAAGAACCATTAAACCCCTATAAAACAAAAAAGTCACTAATCCCCCTTAAACCCTTTAAATGTTCCTAAAACCCTCAAAAAACAAAAAAATAAGCATCCTAGAAATTAGAAAACCCATAAAAACATAAAAAACTACAACAATCCTAAAAAACAATTTAAACAGTAAAAATCCTAAAATCCATAAAACCCCCTAAAACTATAAAAAAACTATAAATACTCTAAAAAAACACTAACAATCCCTAAAACCCATAAAATCCAAAAAAAATAATAAAAATAAAAAATCCCACAAAACTGTAAAAGTCCTAAACATCTTAAAAACCCTAAAACCCCTAAAACCTCTAAGTACCCTAAAAACCCCAAACCCCCCAAAATCCTAAATATTATAAAAAGCACAAAACCCCATTAAAACCGTAGAAAGCTCTAAAAACCAAAAAAACCCAAAAAATACCCTAAAACCTGAACCCCGTAAAACACTAAAACCCCTTAAAACCCTAAAATCCATAAAAAAACAAAAACTCCAAAAAACTAAATAATAGACATAAACCATCAAAACAATCTAATCCCTACAAACCTTTAAAATTTTTAAACCCATTAAAAATCCAAAAAAACTCTAAATAACCCTAAAACCCCTAAAAACTTGTAAAAGGCCTAAAAACATAAAAACCCCCAAATAACCTAAAAAACTATAAAAACCATAAAACCATTAAAAATATTAAAACCCTTAAAACCCTGGGAAAATTATAAAATGTGTAAGAACCAAAAAATGTGAAAAACCCTAAACACCCCAAAAAAACCTAGAAAAAGACTAAAACCCCAAAAGGCCATGAAAATAAACTCTAAAACCCAATAAAACCCCCTAAACCCCTTAAAAACATTAAAACAAAAAAAACACAAAATCCAAAAAACCCCTAAATACCTTAAAAATTAGTAAAATACATAAAACCCCAAAAACAATAAAAACACATAAAACCCATAAAAAACCCTTGAACACCAAAAAATCCTTACAACCCAAAGAATCCCTATAAAATCCAAAAAACACCAACAAATACTTTAAGCCCCTAAAATTCATAAAATTCCTAAAACCCCTAAAAATCATAAAAAACCCAAAGAAACATGAAAATCCTAAAAAACACTAAACACCCTTAAAACACATAAAACCCCAAAGAACGATCTAAAAAACAAGATAGTAAAAATCAAAAACCCCACTAAAACCCTAATAACACTAAAAACATGAAAAACTCTAAAAACCATAAAGGATCCCAGAACACTAAAACCCAAAAAACCATAAACGAACCTAAAAAAATAAAATCCTTAAAAGGCCCTAAAAACCCTAAAAATACTCTATAGGATCCTAAAACGCCTAAAATCCCTAAAGGTCCCTAAAACCCTAAAAACTATAAATAACCAAAAGGGCCCTAAAATCTCTAAAAACATAAAGGACCATAAAACCCCAAAAACTCTCAAGAACCATAAATGCCCAAAAATCCCAAAATCCCAAAAAACCCATAAAAGAACCAAAACCCCCTTAAAACCATTAAAACCCATAAAACACACTAAACCCCCATAAAAAGTCTATAAAACCCTCAAAGACCCTAAACAACCCTAAAAACCTCAAAAATCCAAAAGGACACAAAAAAGGCATAAAACGCCAAATACCCCTAAAAGACCCTAAAATAGTAACAAAACACTAAAAGACCCAAAAAATGAATAGACCACCAAAAACAGTGAAATAAACTAATAATCATAAAAACATAAAACACACTAAACACCATAGAAAATCCCAAAAGTACTAGAAACCCCTGAAAAACATTTTCAAACCTGAAAATCACTAAAAACCCTAAAACCCATAAATACCTAAAAACCCAAAAAAATCAAAAAAAATCACCCAAAACATGAAAACCCATAAAACCCAAAAAAACCATAAAAATCCATAAAAACATTAAAAAACACCCCAATACCCTGAAACCTCTAAAGGGGCCAAAAGAACATCACACCCGAAATGATACAAAAATCCATAAAAACCCAAATGGAACCTAAAAACCCTAAATGACCCTAAACACCGTAAAACCCCTAAAGTACCATTAAACCCCTAAACCCATAAAACACCATAAAACCAACAAATATCCAAAATATTCAACTCAAATCCAAAAAATAACCTAAAAACCCCAAAAATACAATAAAACCCAAAAAGGCCATTAAAAACACAAAAAAACATTAAAATACCCAGAAAAACCAAAAAAACTAAAAACCCAAAAGACCCTAAGAGTCCTTAACACTTTAAAGACACAAAATACCCTAAAAATATTTAACATCCAAAAATCCATAAAAATCCTAAAAATAGAAAAAACAATTCCCCTTACCATAAAAACATTGATAAACATTATAAACCCTTAAAACAAAATAAAATCCTTAAAACAGTAAAACTCTAAAAATCCAAAAATCATAAAAGGCCTAAAAACCCATATAAACACTAAAAACCATTAGATCTCATAAAACCCCAAAAAATCCTAAAATCCTAAAAACATAAACCCCACAAACAATAAAATAGCATAAAACCCCAAACCCCTGAAAAGAAACCCTAAACCCCCTTACTCCCTTAAAACCCTAATAAAATAAAAAACCCTTGAAAACCCAAAATCACAAAAAAAACCCTTAAAACACTACAAGATAGGAAAAACACTAAAAACTCTAAAAACTCTAAAACATAAAATATCCCAGAAGACCTAAAAACCCTAAAAACACAGAAAACATATAAAAACACTAAAACTTTGAAAACATTGAAATTCGAAACCCTTAGAATACACTAAAAACCATAAAACTCTAAAAAAGTTAAAAAGTTAAAACACCTACAACAACCAAAAACCCTAAGCGACCCTCAAATACCCTAAAAACCACAAAGGACGCTGAAACCCCAAAAAACAAAAAATGACCCTGAAGACCAAAAAACCCTTAAAGGCCTATAAAACACTAAATGATGAAAAAAATAATATGACCTTAACAATCCTAAAAACCAAAAGAAAACCATAAAAACCAAAAAAATATATTCAAAACTATAAAACCCTAAAAATCCCAAAACGCCTAAAAACATAAAATCTTTCAATATCCTAAAGCAAAAAAATTTCATTTGAAACCCTAAAATCCTTGAAAACCCTAAAAACCAAAAACACCTGAAAACCCCATTGAAACCATAAAACCCTAAAAACCTTTAAACCCAAAAAACACTTATAATCCCCTAAAAATAGGTAACCCTCCAAAACCCCATAAATCCCCTAAATCCCCGATAACCCTAAACACCCAATCACCCTAAAACCCTAAGAAATCTTAAATGTCTTAAAACCCCTTAAAATCCCATAAAAACCCACAACCCATAAGAACTCAAAAACTCAAAAACCCCAAAAATAATAAAAACTATTAAAATAATAAAAATCCATAGAACACTAAAACTCCATAAATAATAATAAGAACCTCTAAACAACCTAAAAACCCTAAACCCCCAGTAATCCTTAAAAGGTCCTAAAAACCATTAAAACCCCATAAAACCCTATGATATCCTAAAACCTGAAAAAAAAAACACCTTACACCACTAAAAGAAAAATTTCTTTAAAATCCCTCAAATGAGTAAAAACATTTAAATCCAAAAAACCGATAAAAACCATAAGACGAAGAGAAATAATTAAATCGTTTTAAAACACTGAAAACACAAAAACCATAATAACCATAGAAAACCCTAAAAACCCTAAAACCCCCAAAACAATATAATCTATTAAAAATCCTATAAACAATAAAAAAATCTAGAACCCCTAAAACACTAAAACCCCAAAAACCACCAATAAATTCAAGAAGCACTAAAAATCCCTAAAACCACTAAAAATAATAAAAAATATATATAAAATCTCTATAAACCATATAACTGCAAAAAACCTTAAACCCCAAAATATGTAAAATCCATAAACCCAAATAACCATAATTAACATTTAAACCCTAACACCCCTAAATACCCTAGAAATAAAAAACCCATAAAACACTAAAATACCTTAAAAATTTAGAGAAACCTAAAAGAATATAACACCCTAACAACATTAAATAATCTTTAAAACCCTTAAAATAGCTAAATACTACTAAAACCCTAAAAATCAAAAATACCCATAAATTTATAAAATCCCGAAAAACCCTTAAAATAGTAAAAACATTCAAAAATATCAAAAAATTTATAAAAAAAATAAAATCACCTAAAAACATGTATACCCTAAAAAACTGTAAAACCCCTTACATGAAAAAAAATCCAGAAAACCCTTAATACTCTCAAAGACCCATAGAATCATTAAAAGACTCAATAAATACTAAAGGGATATAAACCCATAAAAACCCATAAATTCCCATAAAATTCTTTGAAATAATAAAATCCCAAAAACCTGAAAACAATTATAACCCAAAAAACCCCTAAACACCCTACAAACCAAAATTCCCTAAAACCCACATAAAAGATAAAAACACTAAATACTTTTATAATTATAAATCCATAAAAACAAAAAAAAATTTGTAAAAATTCAACCTGCCTACCCGAAACCCAAAACCCCAAATAACCCAAAAAACCTTAGAAACCATAAAAAAATCCATAAAACCATATAAACCCATAAAATACCTATAAACCACAAAACCCCTAAAAATAATATGAAAACCAAAAAACCATCTGATACCTGTAAAAACCCTTGAATCCTTTTTTGTACCTTAAAACCCAAAATTCCTTAAAAACCATGAAAAACTATAAAACTCCCTCCAAACACTAAAAATCCTAAATACATACAAATACATTAAAACCCTAAAACCATAAAAGAACCTAAAACGGTTCAATCCCCAAAATTCCATGAGACCCATAAAACCCCAAAAAATATGAGCCCCCTAAAACCCTAGAATCCCGCAAATCCGCAAAACCCTATAACCCCTAAAAACCTCTCAAAACTTGTAAAAACCACTAAAACATTTAAGACCCAAAAGACCCAAAAAAAACCCCCAAAAAGAAGGAAGGACCTAAAAACATAGAAAACCCTTATTAAAAACATAAAACCCCTAAAAACACCAAATCCCCTAAAAACAACTAAATATCATAAAACCTTGAGAATCCTAAAAAACCCTAAAAACCCAAAAATCTCACAAAAACCAAAGAAACTCTAAAAACATTAAAGCCCTTAAAACTACTCAGAATCATAAAAATCCAGACACCCACTATATGATCCTAAAAAACCTAAAATCCCTAATAACCATAAAACTCCAAAAACTATGTCAAAGACCCTAAAACCCATAAAATCTATTATACCATAAATAACCTAATAAAAATAATAGAAGAACCTAAAACCATTAATAATCCTAAAATCCCTAAAACCTTAAAAACCCTAAATCCCCTCCCCAACCTATAAAAATCATAAAACCCATAAAAATTCAATGAAAAGACATAAAACCCCTATAACCAATATAAAGGCTAAAAAAACAATAAAACCCCAATAAAACCTAGAAAACCCTAAAACCATAAAAAAAAACCTAAAAACCTAAAACCCCTAAGAACCCTCAATCACCTAAAACACTAAACATTTCATATTCCTAAAACCCCTAAATCACCTATAACACTAAAAACTTCACATGCCTAAAAAACCTAAAACCTGAAAAACCTTAGAACCCCTATAAACACCCAAAAACCATAAAAACTGTAAAAAAAATAAAACACAGAAAATACTAAAACTCAAAAAACAAAATACATCCTAAAAACTATAAAAAAAACATAGAGAGGAACTAAAAACACTACATAAACCCTAAAAACCCCAGAAACCATAGAATTCACCAAAAACTATAAAATCACTAAATCACCATAAAACCCCTAAGATATAAAAAGTTCACTAAAATCCCAAAAATTAAATAATGAAAGTTTAAACTCCTAAAAACCCCAAAAGGATCCTAAAAACCCCTAAAACCCAAAAATACCCTAAAAACCTAATGGGATGAAAAACCATAAATACCTAAAAAACCTAAAACCCCTAAAAACATAATAACACTAAAACCCCCAAAAGAGTGTAAAACAACATTAAAACCCATTATAACCCTAAAACATTAAAACCCCTTTAAAATGATTAAACCCCCCCCCCCAAAACCCTTAAAAGGAAATTAAACTATAAAATACCATAAAACACTAAATAACCATAAAAACCATAGAAGAACTAAAACACCTTAAACCCTATCATACGTTAAAACTGTAAAACGACATAAAAACCCATAACAACACAAAAACCCATTAAAATTCCTAAAAACCCTAAAAACTATATAAACACCTAAAACCATTGATCCCCCCAATGAAAAACCCTAAAAATCATAAAACCCTCACCATGTTGAAAACCTAAAAATCATAAAATCATGAAATATCATAAAAACCCTAAAACCCATTAAATTATAAAAAAAATCAAACCCCCAAAAAACACTAAAATAATAAAAATCTAAAAAACACTAAAACCCCCAAACATCCTACAAAACCCTAAAAAACCTAAAAGACTTTTAAAAACTGAAACTGACAAAACCCTAAAACCATATAACCCTAAAACACTAATTTCTAAAAAAATAATTAAAATCCCTCAAACCCAAGAAAACCCATTAAAACCCTTAAAACCAAAAAAAATGCAAAAAACCCCCTAAAATGAAAAACCCCAGAAATCCATTAAACAACCCAAAACCCTAAAACCTAATATAGTCAAAATAAATCAATGAAACAAAAAGATACAAAAAACAACAACAAACACCAATATCTAAAAGAAACATCTAGAACCCCCTAAAACCCAAAAAAAAACTTGATTAATCCATGAAATACCCTAATACACTAAAAAACATAAAAATAAAAAACCCAAAAAACACAATAAAAATCTTTAAACCCTAAAAAAAATATAAAACAATAAAAAATAATACAAACTACATAAAACCCTCAAAATCACATGAAACCCTAAAGACCCTAAAAACTCAAAAAACCAAAAAAAACCTAAAAAACTCTAAAGACCCATAAAACCCGGAAAGTTCTAAAAAGCCTAAAAATTTTAAAAGGCACAAAAAGACCAAAAAAACCATAAAACACTTAAAGATACTAAAAACTCTATATAAACACTTAAACCCACATAAAAAATAAAAAAAATCAAAACCCACAAAAATGATTTAAAACCATATGATAGTAAAACCACCCTAAAAACCCAAAAAATCCTAAAACGCCTAAAAAAACCCTAAAAATCCTTATGACCCAAAAATATAAAAAAATAATTAAAACCATAAAACCCAATAAAAATATTAAAAACCATAATATCCTTAAAACCACTAAAAATTATTAGAGTAGAATTAATACCCCTAACAATATATGAAATCCTAAAAACCCTAAAAAACTATAAAACCCCCTAAAACCCAAAAAAAACCACCCAAACACCCCTATAATCCCTGAAAATCACTAAACCCATTAAAATACCTAACAAACCACAAAACACTAAAAACACTAAAATCCCTAAAAACTCTAAAAATCCTAGAATCTTAAAAGAACCCTAAAAACACAATTTTGACACTTAAAAATCCTTAAACTCCAGGAAACCCTAAAAATCTAAAACCACTAAAATTCTCTAAATGATTAAAAATACTTAAAAACTAAAACCCATAAATGGAACTAAAAACCCAAAACACACTAAACCCCATAAAATCTAGTAAAAATCCTAAAGAAACCTTAAAAAACATAAAACACCAAAAAATTTCAAGAAATCCTGAAAACCCTAATAATCATCAAAACCCCTAAAACTCTTAAAATACCCTAAAACCTTTAAAGGGACCTAAGACCCATTAAAACCCCTTAAACCCCTAAAAACCTAAAAACACTAAAAAAACATGAAACCCCTTAAAAATTCCAAAAAACTCAAAAAAAACCCATGAAAACCTGAGAAGCACTAAAAAACATAAATCCCCTAAAACCCCTAAAAAAGTCTAAAACCATTAAAACCATTAAAAAATATTTTTAAACTCATAAAACACATAAAAAATTAAAAAACAAATTAAAAAAAACCCTAAAACCCTAAAAAACTAAAAACCAAATAACCCCTCAAAAACCCTAAACAAAAAAATTAAAAAATTCCTAAAAACCCTCAAATACGATAAAAAAACAAAATAACCCCATAAAACATAAGAAAACACATGAATTCCACTAAAATTACAAGAATCCTAAAGAACCCCAAACAAACTCTTGAAAGCATAAAAAACCCTTAAAAACATTAAACACCCTAAATACCTTAAAACCCATATAAAACCTAAAACCCCTAAAACATATAGAAGCCCTAAGAAATTATAAAACCATAAAAAACCCTAAAATATTAAAAATATAAAAAACCTAATAAAACCCAAAAAACCCATAAAATACAAAAAAAAGCATCAAATCCCTAAAAACCCATAAAAATCATAAACCCTAAAAACTATAAATCAGTAAACGGCCATAAAAAACCTAAAAATACCGTAAAACAAACAAAACCCTAAATACACTAAATCACCCTAAAACACTTAAAATCCTATAACCCCAAATAAATCATAAAAAACACAAAAAAAATAAAAAAACAACTCTAAAAACACTAAAACCCACCAAAAAAACCTAAAAAACTATATCCACAGAAAAATCATGAAAACCACCACAAAACAAAAAAACCCATAAATACCATAATCCAAAAATAGCTCAAATAACATTTAAAACCCTAAAAAATCCTCAAAACCCCTTAAAACCATTAAATTTCCCTAAAAATCACTAAAAACACTAAAAAGACACTAAAACTGCAAATTTTAAAAAATAATGAGGCCAAAAAACCCTAAAAACATACAAAACCTAAGTATCTAAAACCTCAAAAATTTCATAAAAGACACGTAAAACCTATAAATTCCCATAAAACCACTTAAAGACCCTAAAATCCCTAAAATCCCTAAAAACCAATAATAACCCAAAATGTGCATAAAACATTTAAAGCCCTTAATAACCAAAAAAATATCCCAAACCCATAAAAATAATAATGGACCCAAAAAACACTTAATACACCATAAAAACTATAAAAACACTATAAACCCTAAAAACCCATAAAACAATGAAAACCCTAAAATAATCCTAAAATCCATAAAAACACCAAATAACCGAAAACAATAAAACCCAAAAATAATCTTAAAACACCTCCCCCAAAATCCAAAACACCAAAAACCCCTAAAAACAAAAAAGAACCTAAAATATCTAAAAAACTTGAAAAAATAGAAAAAAATAATAAAAACCCCTAAGTCTTCAAAAAAACCCTAAACCCTCAAAAAAAATAAAAAACCTAAAACCCAAATTTGGGGACTAAAAATTACCAAAAAAATATTGAGATATTTATATTAATTTGGAAAAGGAGAAACAGAAGAGTTTGAGAAGAGTGTTCAGTGTAATGAACCACAAAGGGTGGCTCAATTCCACAAACTAATGTCACTCCATGGATCACCGATCTTCATGGAAGTTGATACATCACAATGAATCCTCAAGAAAAATAGTTGATGGATGGATGTGGTGCCACCAGAACCCATAAATGAAACCAAATTCATTTATGGGACTAGGGAAGAAATTTTGGCCTTCATGAATGAATATACTCGATGAACTATTTAGTTTCAAGGATGAGGTGGTCTCATCTATGTAATAAAACAAAAAAGTCTTTTTTGGGCATGAGGTGGTGATTTCCACCATAGAAGATGATGCCAACAATAACTAATTTGTCTTCATGTCGGGGAACCCTCCTTGTGGTCTCACATATAAAACTATGTGACCCACCACTAATGACTAACCATGATAGTACCTAGTCTCTCCACGATTCTGTTAACATTCCTCGAGGGACCAAAGAAGGAGACCTTTGGATGAGGAGACCAAACTGAAGATATCTGAAGCAAATGGGTGAAGAGGCGCCCTAAAAAGATGATCCCTTTAATGATTCCTAGAAGGTATACAATTTCTCATAAGGAAACAATAAATCATTTGGTGGTCTGTAAACCTAGAATCACCTTTAGAGAGATAGTTCCATGAGGAACAGAATGGATGACCCCTTCAAGGATAAGAATCTCGCATAGAAAATCACTATGTGGGTATAACCCTAACCCGCATTGCAAGGAAATATGTTGGAGGATCTCCACCCTACGAACAAACACACTGCATGGTTGGAGGTTAGTCCCATGTAGAAAAACTCTATGTGGGTGGTACCCTGACCCGTATAGAAATATTCTACACAGATGGAACCCCCCCCCCCTTAGAAATTGCAATGTGGAATAAGGAATCCTAGGTCCTTCCACACTCATGTTCCCATCACAACCTTACATCGTGTCATCGACCTCCATGTTTTCCCCTCCACAAAACAATATAACAGCATCAGGCCAAGGACTCCTCCTAATCCACTTGACATGTATGATAAAATCATTGGGAACATCAGTGTGTCTCTTTTAGTATACATCCATGTGGTACTCAAATTCATGTGGGTAACCAACATAGTAAGGTGGATTCTTTGAATATCCTAGGTTTTACATTCCTGTGGTAACAGAGGTTCCGACCATGGGGTTCTCACGTGATCCACCCCATTCTCAATTGGAATAGAGGGGATCGCGCTTTATTTTCCCATAGAAATGGAATGAGGTCGTTCCCCCAGAACCAATTGTAGTACATTCCTTCTCAGTTATGCCATATATTTTCTTTTGGGAGGTGTCACTCTTTATCCTATTAAACTCAACCCATGACATAGGCAAATATATCCCAATATATTTCTATATTTCTTTCCAAAATAAGAGAGGATACAAGAACACTCGAAGTCCTCCCAATCTCCCTTTGGGCTTTAGTACCTTTTCAACTAGTAGACAAATTAGACCATGTTATCTTCATATATACATCTTACTCTTGTATCTCACGCTATGCCTGACTCACATAGGCTTAGAGGTTAGTGTCAATCATGACATATTTATGATCCATCCATGAATAATCCCCAACAATATTTTTATTGGGCCTCCTATATGGTATAATCCCCTAATAATATCCATTTAAATAGGAATCTTAAATGCATAATACCCACATCGAATCCAACTGATAGCAATCCTCTTTTGATGGGAAGAATTCATGCATAAGTCCCAACTTACCGAAATACCTTGACCTTGACCCTCACCTAACTAGTATGTGTAAGAAGTCTCATTGTTGTCGAAACCTATCATCAAATTCCACACTAGATTTTTGGGGCTACATTGCTTGTAGGGTCGTATCCACCAATAAGACAATATTTCTCCTAGGTTTCATAGGCCACTTCCAAGAATATGTCCCAACATACGATACTATGAGTCCTTTGATTCATAACTAATTGGGATATGTAGGAAGCCACCTTGAGGTCCAAACATAGCATCCATGTCCACCCTAATAATTTCTAGGACACATCGCTAGTAGGGTTGTATCAAACTAGGAGACCATATCTCTCCTGGGCCCCTTAGGCTACCTCTGCATAAGTCCCACACCATCTTTGACTAGTAATATTCACCTAAACATCCTAACCACATGATGTTTAATTATATGGTTCAGTCCTCATTATACAACTGTAAGAGTCGATCATCCTTATTCAGTGGAACCAAACTATATGGTTTCTGATTCCTCTCACGAGGATATAGTAAACACTAGAGAGACTCACCTAATATTCCTAATAAATCACTAAGGTTTCTTCGACCTGTCCATAAAATGTTAACATTTATGAAGAATCTCAGATACAGACAAGTTATTTCATTAATAGAGAACCTCAAATATGTAGAAATATCTATGAACCCATGAGTATTCATAATATATCATTAACATAGGGTAATACATAATAAACATACTAGTGAATGAACAAATGATTCATGAATATATCTTAACTCTATATGAGGGTCCTAGAATAGTCAATAGTTCCCCACCCTAATGGGTGTGATGAGCTTTACATCCAATCCATTCGACCAATGTGAGTTATTAATTGTCTTTGCCCAAATTTACCAATTAATACCTAACTTTTGAAAGTAAGTCTATGAATCATTGATTTGAAAGACATTGGGAATTTCAAGTTAAATGAAAAAAACACATTGGCATCCTTTCAAGGATGTTTGACAAAATGTTAGTGATTGTACACCATTTGGCCATCTGTAATTAATGGTCAGGGCCAAAAATAAATCCTTTGAGGGTAAAACATGGTGAACCTGAGGTGAAACCTTATCCAATGTGGCAGTGTTACCACAAATCAGGCCCCATTCACATCCCAGAATAATGGAAGAGGGGAAAAAGAGACCATAAATTATGAATGTGTTCATGAGATACCACTTTGAAAAGGGTCTGTTGTATTTATTTAACACATATATTATAGGAATTCATCATATCTTCCTTGAATCCAATGGAGTATTAACAATTTTCATAGACATGTGCACTGGACACTACACCAACTGAGTCTTCCATGAAGTAGAGGACTCCATCACCCACACAACATCTTCAATGTTGGCTCTCCAATGAATTGGTTAGACATTACCAGTAAAATGGTACTTTCCTCACCCTAGTGGTAGCTCAAAAATCCTTCCAGGATAGGAATCCACACCATTCACTTACCCAATGTAGGTTAGTGTCCAATAATCTGATAGACCCACTAGTCTTCTCCAGCTTCTTTGGGAGCCAGTCCTTAGAACAGAATAATGAATTTCTCTTTTAAAATAAGGAGGATGATGATGTTGTCCCAATTTACTTCATCCTATTATCACAGGGGTCCCACCCAAGTGATAGTGTGGGAAATCTTCACTTCCCAGGCCATTTGAATCAATATGCTCACCACATAGAGGGTATTATTCTGAAGGCGCCATAAAAATTAATATGGACTGGTTTCCCTGAGGCATCTCAGGAAGGGTGACGACAATACAATCAGGAACATTACATTGTCCTGATTCCTATTGAGGAATCTAGATATGAAAATATGCTAAAAAAATGAAAATATATATATTCCTTCTCTCACTTATAAATCATTTCAGTTAAATATGACAACGAATTACAAGAAGTCGCAAATTCCTAGCACTAATCACCAATGCCACCGCACAAATATGGGGGATGACTATAGGAAGACCCATATCCTTGATAATGTAAATGAATCCCATCAATATAATGAGATGGAATCCTATGGGAAAACAAAAATTCTTGCCCATTCGTGTCAAGCATACTAGAAAAATAAAGAAGAAAAAATATACAAAAATATTTTAATTTTTGTGGATGCATATCAATCCCATTGGTAAAATATGATGATATTTCAAGCCCATCAGTCAAGTATGATTGAATTTAGACAGAAGACACAAATTATTGATCATTCATATCAACATCATAATGAAAATAAAGTGGAAATTGGAGAAATTTGATGGAATATCCTAGTAATAAATAAGGCTATAGTCATATCTCTGCCCCGCACAAGAGAACTCTCAGTATATTTTGGTCTGAAATGGAAGACCAGAGTAGGCACACATTCCTTCTCTGACACTATAATGGAGATATATTATTTTTCAATACAAATATTTCTCTCAAATTGTCTTATCAAGGATGGGGGTCCAAAATTAAGTCCCAGAGAATATCCTCCATACTTTCCAAGAATTAATCATGTAAGTGGCTATATCGAGGGGTAGAGCCACAAAACCCTACCTCCTCATGTGGGATGATCAATCCACACACTGAGGTGGTCAACCTAGAGAATATATGAATCCCTTAACCCATCCTTAAGGGTATTTTGAAATATTCTATGATAATATGAAAACACAATCAGGCAAAAATACCCTTTCCAACTAGGGAACACCAGTCTACTGTGGTGGACACTCTAGGGGAGACAGAAATCCCTGCTAGAACTCAGGATGATCGCCAACATATCCTAGAAGCACCACAAAAGCAACATGAATAGGAACCTATATATTAAGGTCATCACCTACAAAAGGCATACTTAGTCTCTCGCAAGAGAGGGCCTACAAAATAAATTGCACCAAGGGTAAATAGAAAATGAAGAGTTGATTCATGACCCTGATCTACTGGAAGTGGGAGTTATCGAATCCATAAAACACCTATCAATAGTGGATTAGTGTCCTTCTAACCCATTAAAACAATACTGAATCTGTAGTTGTAGTTTTGATGGTCTCCCTATAGTATTGCTACCTACATCTCTGGAGGTCCTCTATAGAGAATCTTCCATGAACGGTTACATTATTGCCACCAACCAATTGATCACAAGATAATCTATCCAGATGAGATATGAAGTATCCCTCCTCATGGATAAGACATGATATAATAATAATTTCAACCACTTTATATTGTCTTCCCAAAATACCCTCCCCAGGGTATTAGATGTAAAACTCTCTCTGCATTCAGAAAATAAAGCTATGATTGTAACCCTCACCCTGATGGTATTCACTACAATGGTCCTCCCCATGGTGACATCAAACAACAAGAAGGTCATCCACTTACTATCATCCACACCAAAGTTTCTTCCCAGGGTATACGGTGTAGAAATTCTCTCAGTAGTCATACATCTAGATATGATGGCATTCTCATCCATGATAGCATAAATTGTGAAGGTACTACCCGCATTGAAATAAAATAGAAATAAGGTCATACACTTACTATTGTCTACCCTAAATGTCCTACCTAGAGTATATGATACATATATTCTGTCTACATTCATACATAAATCTATGGTGGTAGTCCTGTCCCTGATAGAATGGGATGTGATGGTGGTCCTCATAGTTATATAAAATAGTAAATAGGTATTCTTCTTTATTCTTCCTTCCCTTTAGGTCCTCCCGAGGGTATACACTATAGAAATTATCCCTAATGTCTTACTTCATGCTATGAAGGTATTCCTCACAAGTACGGAATGGGCTACAAAGGACCTCCTCGTAGTGACATCATACAACAATAACCTCATCCCCTTACTACCATCCTCTGTGAAGGTCCTCCCAAGGGTATACAATGTATAAATTATCCCCTCAATCAAACATAAATCTTTGATAATAGTCCTCACCATCATAGAAGGCACTATGAAGGTCCTCCCTACAGTGACATTCCTTATTGACATGAAGTTCCACCCCTTTCCAAGTCAAATATGGGAAAACACAGATATTTTGATGTTCTTATATAGATAGTGTAATACATGTTAGAATCCATGTTAGTGACATGTAACATGCTTTCACATCATGGATACTTCCCAAGGAAACACTCATCATATAATCCACCCTCAGACCATTCACATACCAATGAAACCCAAAGTAGCCCCACTACTTATAAAAAACATTCAAGAAGTATCCATGTTTGTAAGATCAAGTAAAGGAGTATCTGGAGGAAGAATGGAAGGATATGTTTCTCATAAGATGAAAATTCACCAAGGACAACATTCCCCTTATTTTTGACCCTTATCCACTTCTCAATTTTAATGATCAGGGGATTTGTAGGAATAGTGCGTACATAATATTCTCTTTAACCTCTGGATATCACTCCAGCACCAAAAAGAAAAATTATTGTTGCACAATGGGTACGCAGACCATTTCCAAATATTGGGAGAACTCTATCATCAAATAATCTTTCAAGACCTTCTATCTATATGGAGACGACAATCTTTGAGGTGATGGAATGATCTCTAACTGTCTTTCCTCAATGAATTTCATTAGTTGTATCATTTAATTGTTGATGCCCTCCATGGTGTTCATATTTGTGGGTGGGGGTAATGTTGGTATTTTAATTTCAATTCACACCATATTAAATAGAAAGCACTATAAATGTAATCATGTATTGTCATTAATCCAAGGCATCTATCAATAAAAAACACGGTTCAGGAAAGGTGTAATGCTCCATAAGAATCGGTCTTGAGAAAATATCAAAAGCATGAGGCATGAAGAGAAAAATCCATAAAAAAATATTGAACCAAGAAGTTGATAACATTGATAAGGATTCTCAAATAAGGGTATCCATTCATCAATAACTGTGAAATTATTAGGAAACAAAATTTTCAATTTCATAATCATCATTTTATCCAACTACTTCTTGAGTTGAGATGCAAAAAATCATGGGAGAGACAACATCAACTCCAGTTTCACAGTACAGGGTCAACCCCAGTCCACATGTCAGGGGAGAGGGGCTTACACAATATGCCCATATAATACTGAAAATCTATATTGGGGAACAATAAAAATAGAATATGAGAAGCCTAGGAACAAATGGATGAAGGAATTTTTACCCCAACCACCCCTTGATAGAAATCATTATTTTTCCTATTTTGTTGGAGTGACCAAAAATGATGACACACTATTAATCCCATCTTGAAACCCATTTCACTTTGAAGGGACGCATACATTCATGTTGTGTAAGGGTTCTCTTCAAGTAACTCTTCACTAAGAATCCCAAAAAGGATCTGAAAACTGAAGGGAGAGGTCCAACAGAATGTATAAACTACCCTCCCATAATTCAGGAAACGACAAGTTACCAATAAGAAATTACTCATGTGTGGACATCATGGATAGAAATCATAAATAAAACCCCAAAAATGATTCAAATTCTGAACAAAAAAGATCTGATGGTTTCACCTGGAATATGGTCCCCACTGAGAATGAAGGTGTGCCCACCTAAAACTAGAGAATTTCCCTAGATCTGGGTGTTCCCCTAATAAATCCTCCATCGCCTCCTCAGTGAATATTTACTAGGGAGATGAATAAAAGAAAGGTCATTTATAATCCAGTACCTCTACTCAATGATAACGACACGATTATGTTTGAAGAAATATTTTTTAGGTAGGGGAATAAATGAAATAGATGATGTAAGGCCAGGAAGTATAACCAATATGTAACCTAGACCATTGGTCTACCTAGACCCGATCACTCATGGATACCAGGATTTCCCACTATTAATTTGAAAACTGTAACAGGTTTAGGAAAGTCCTCAAAAGGTTTTATGATCTTGGTATATTCCCCAAATAATTTTCAAACTGGAACACCAAGTCCTGCCAATTTCTAAACATGACCAAGATGAGGTTTATAAGAACAGTCATCAATGGACTATCGACAACATCTAGTCATTTACAGCTCAATTGAAAGCCATATAGGAGTGGCGTGCACAAGTGTAGCCATCATGAAACCCCATCCGTGACTTGGTAAGCAACACCCCACCACAACCAAACATATGGAATCCTATGATTCGATATTCAATGACTCAAGTGACCTGAAACAAAATCTGACACATCATGCATCCCATTTTGTTCCTATGATATGAACTCCTATTCAAACAAGAACCAATGAAACTAAAATTATTTGTATGAATCCGTAATGGGGTAGCCTTCATATGGTATACCAGTTTTCAAGCCTAATGGATCATAGGATGGGAATATCTCAATCAAAAATATTTCATTTCCTTCACATCAATGCTAATGAAATAAGATCATATTTATTTAACTTTCCCTGAAGTCCAAAAGCTTACAAAACACATAAAGGGAAACCAAAAAGGGAAAACAACAAAAAGATTAATGGTGTCTGGTGTAATAGAGGTTGAGAGCATCCCCTCTCACATGGTTGATGTCCTCTAAAGTTAAGTCATGCACATTGTGAAAATAGGTAATCTGAGTATGCTGATCCACCTTAGAAGCGAGAATGTCGACCACTTTATTACCCTCCCACCAGGTATGAAGAATACTCGTCTGATTATTAATTAGTCCTTGGCACTGTCGAATGATATATGAAATATACCATGGAGTAGTTCATAAATGAAGAATGGATTTATAGAGCATCATGGAGTCCGTTTCAACCGCTTCCAGGTTGATGTTAGCATGATCGCAAAGAAGCAAACCCATGTTCAGAGCTCTGGATTTGGCCGGAAGTGAATCTCCACTTCCATAGAAAACATAAAAGTCCAAAATTACAATTCCCTAAGAGTCCCTGACCACCCCAACTCCCCTCATGACACCCGAGGAAAAGGAGCAATCCATATTCAACTTGAGGTCCACACTGTGGGGGTACCAACTGACTCAGCGTCCTTGGTAAATATGTGATCTCAACTGATTAGGGGAAAATCAAGACGTGACAGAGTTGAGGGTAGGTGTCGCCATCCAGTTTTTGAAAAGCCGCACCAATTCCTCTAGGAGGTTACAGGTTTTGTAGACAATCATCCTTCCAGAGCCTGAAATACATTCAAATCGGGATTTTTTCTGAGCATTCCAGATACACCAGCAGCTGGCGGAGAGGAAAACTGCCCTTTCTTTCGATTCTAGACCAGCGAATCCACCACTATGAAACCATTTCTCAAGGAAGGAAGGCTCCCGTATCTCAGGAGAATAATAGCCAGTGAAATCTCTTAAAGCTAACCACAGCTCAGGGGCCCATCTCCCTTTGAAGAAGAGATTGTCCAGACTCTCCTCCTGGTGATCAACACAGCATGCATAGCTGGAAACCAAATAAATGGTTGTGTGCTTAATTAGATCATCAATAGGAATTGTTTTATTGAAGATCCTCCACACATGAAATTTTTTCTTTGCAGGGAGTCCCTTTCACCACACCATCTTTCCCCAGTTTTCCATCTAGATGGTAGAAAGCGCAATCCTTTAGAAATCCTTCACAGAGAAGATTCCCGATGATGATTCAGTAAGGATAAATTTTTCAGGATCACTGTTTAGATCAATACACTGAAAAAAAAAGTGCATTGATGCTCATCCAGAATAGTATTAATGAAACCCTCATGTCCGCTTTCTTTATTGATGGAAATATCTGGGACATGACATCCATGGAATCCGAGACAGGAGCCTGCCCAATTATGATTTCAGAAAGAGATCTCTCCTTTTCCCAAAATTCAATGAGAATGATTATGAAGGGAAGTAAAGTTAGGGTAGATGATAGAACATAGGGATGGAGAACTACCTTTAGCCAGATCCGAAGCAGCATTCATTTTTTTTGCCATGAATCTGCCCCCATAATGTCTTCTCTTCAAGAACCTCCCACTCTAACTTTTTTTGCATACACTGAATAGTATCTGAGATATTTCTAACATTAATACCACCCTCCTCAATCGGTCAATCCATTCTCGCCCAGGACACCCAGTGATGATTTCCTTCCATATTCGCATCCCATATAAATGAGGCCAAGATCGTGTCAATTTGAGAGACCACCCCTTTTGGAACCCATGTAGCTGATAGAGCATGAACTGGGATATATGAAAGCACACTATTAACCAGGGTAATTCTTCCTCAAAGAGAGAGAAAATGATTCTTCCAATTCAAGATCCTTCTAGAAATTCTTCCCATAATTTTATCAAACTGGTGGATACATGGTCTAGTGGGAGAAATGGAAGCCCCCAAAAAATCCATTGGAAAATTTCTTCTTTGTATGTCAAGGTTATTAGACAAGGAGGTAGTAAAACTATCGAGATATCTATTTGAGATGTAAAAGTTGCTTTTAATTCGGTTAATAAAATCGCCGCTTCATTTGAAATAATCATCAAGGAATTTATTGATACCTCGAATATACCTTATGCAAGAATTCATGAAAATTAAGGTATCATCAGCAAACCTATGGAGAGAAATCAGACAAGAGTACCTCTTGCCTTTTAAGGGAAGCACATTCCCCTACCGAATACTCCTATTGATTAGACGACTGATAACATCCTTGATCAAGATGAAAATTCTTGGGAAGGGATGACCTACTCACAAAATTTATTGATTCCTCGTGTGGAGATGATCTCTCACTACATTGATAACCTTTGTTATGAGTTGCGAACACTGCTCATCATAATGAAGTATATAGATGGGTTCTATGATTTTCCAAAAATTTTCCTTAAAATGGAGTACTCCATAAATAAGACCATTCTCATGTATCATGTATCCCAACAAGTCCATTGAAAAGGGTTGGGAAGGTAGAGGTAACATCCTTCACCCATAACCCACCCTCTGTGCCTTCTCCAACATTAATGCCTGCACCATTTCGTGAATCACCCCTGGCTATCAACAATGACCACTCCTAAATATGATAAGTTAAGGGTACATAAAAGAAACCATATTTAGGAATGATGGAATAATGATTACATGTTCTGAGATTATCAAGTATGTGGCTATTTTACATCTGTTATGTACCATGATTTACTCCATTTAACAGATCCATAAAGGACTGATGATGTGGGCCTTGTAAATCAGTCTGATTATTAACCTTTCACTGGGTACTAGGTCACACCATTCAATAATTTTTCTTATTTAATGACCTCCTATAGAAAATGATATATTACAGGAATGTGAAACTGGGATCACCACCAGTGAATGTGGCGAATGTCTCTGCCACATCCCTTAAGAAAGGAAGGGAATTGAAAGATGTTATTAGCAGAAAGGAATAAAAATTTGATAGTTTAATGAATTAGAAAAAATCAAACCAACTCATGGAATTCTACATGAATAGTGGAAACAACCAATTATTCCCCCGGCTACTTATAATGAAACACATTCTATGTCAGTGGACCAACTAACTTCAAGAATCCATTCTTTTAAAAATAGTCTTGTCTAGAAAGGAAAGGAATAAGTGTAGAAAGATGAAATTTCATTATGTCCACATTTATATTTGAACCTCTATGATTTAATTCCCTCAGATCAAAACTAATGGGAACCACCCCAACCAAATGGAGTCATAAGAGGTGGTTAGTCAGGATGAGTCTTCATCAGAAGAGGATTTTATTTTTGGTAACATTAATGTCATTCACTAAATGGATCCCTTATCTGATGATGGGTATGACTATGGAAACAAGTCCACCACGTTTGAATGAGGAATCAAAGAAAGAGTTCATAGGATTCAAGGATTCTTGGGATGGTGATGTCCTCGAATGAAGCAGAATTCTAGCCACACCCCTACATATACTATTAATTTTTTTGAAACTCTTGGGAGATAAATTTAGTGGGTCTAACTAGAATAAGAAAATTCCTCTTCACTGTCCAGAATTCACTCTAACCTAATCATTCTTGAATATCAATAAAAAAATAACATATGCCTGATCACCCTTGGTGAGTAGGCATACATTCCCAAACCAACCATCGATGGATTAGAGCACCTCAAACTCATATCATGTGGGTCGATCTCTATATATCAAATAATCAAGATCCTAAAGAAGCTATGAAATAACACCCTCATATTAAGAAGCGCAAGACATTAGGTCATGAATATGACATCCTGATATAGTTATCCTTAGTACTAGAAAAGCTATAAATCCTGGATTCTATTTGTTTTTTCAAATACCTCCTGAAATCACTCATAGATGATCTACTAAACCCCCAGACATTTAATGCATAAGTCACCACTGTTGAGGTATATCAAATAGAGACTAATCCTATGGAATGAAAAACCATCAACTCCTTCATAAATAATGATTAATGATCCATTATACTGTGGAATATTATACCCTTTTATGTGCTCAGTATGATAAAAAGAGTTGATTTTTGAAAAAGATTCATTTATAATGGCTCTGGGTTAATATCCATCAAGTCTTATCATGTCATGTGTTGGGATATGATGAAAATAACCAAACACTATACTCCATGACACTGTTAGGAAATGAAAAAAGTTCCCATAGTCCATTAGATGAAATCAAATCCCAAATCCCAATTAGGAGGCCTCATAGGCAACTCAGAATACCTAGTGTTTCGGTAAAACATGACCTCAAAAGTCTTTCAAGTATGTCCCCGGTTTCACCATCATGAAAAAATACAATCCTCATACAATAAATGCATCAAATACTACATCAATGTGATAATTGGTACATTTTATGCTAATATGGCTCTATTCACATCCTAAGAGTCGCATTGTATCAATATGAGTTTTTATTAGGAGAAAGGGAATCAACCCCTGGTAGAAGGTATTGTATAGGTTACCACCCCGAATGGTTTGAAAATATTTTTTAATGACCCTTTCAGGATGCTCGATGAAGATTATGTTATACCAATCATCCAGATTGATCACATGAGCCCAAATTTATGTGTATATTTAGAAATATTCAAGATTTCAGTCTTGACCACCATGTCTAGAATTGTTGGAAGGTTTGCTTACTCCCCAATCAGTGGTGAAATATTGGATGAAAATGACTTCATCCAATCCTCAGAAGCCCAAGAAATCACTACCTCAACAAATCTGGTAGAGCTATTTGTATCTTCGCCCAAATAAAATATATAAGCACCTCCATTCCTCACTCCTTCATCAGTAGTGTTTAAGGATATTATCTAATTTCAGTTTGATCAGATGAAGTCATTGCATCTTCTGAATACCAAGATATTGACTCTTATCACAACTCTAGAGAACTCATCCCCAGACTTGTTTCCCTATCAGACCCAGAAGAATAATATTAAGGGGGAGAAGAAGAAGAGTAGGAAGATCAGGAAGAATAATATAAGGATTACCCTAAGAAAAAAAACCATAAGAAACCCCTAAAATACCTATGAAACCCTTAAAACGTTGAAATCTAAAAACGGTAAAAACCCCACTAAATAATATAAAAGAATAAAACTCCTAGAAAACATAAATACCCCTAAAAACCCTAAATACCATAAAATAACACAAAAACTTGAAAACCTAAAAAACCCTTAAAAACAAAAGAAAAGCGTAAATAATATGAGAAAGAAAAAAATTCAAAAACTAAAAATCCTATAAATTCATAAAAACACTCTAAAAAAACTAAATCCCACTAAAATCCATAAAACACCAAAAAAATTTAAAAACCCTAAAAACATCAAAACACATAAAAATCCTATGGAACCCTAAAACACGAGAAAATTAAAAAAACACTAAAATTCCCTAAAACAAGAAAAAACCTAAAACAAAAAAATAATGAGAAACCCCAAAACCCCAAAAAAATATTAAACCATTTAAAACCATAAAATCACATTGAAACTATAAAATCCATAATAGATGTAAAAAATCAAGAAAACCCCCAAAAAATTAAAAAACATTAAAAACTCGTAACCCTCCCCCCAAATCCTAAAAAACCTAAAACCCTGAAAACCCTAAATCCCCTGAAAACCATTAAAAATATGAAAATACCTAATAACAATAAAACCCTATGAAAATTGAAAACACTAAATTCCATAAAACCATTAAAAAACATAAACACTAGTGCAGAAAATGTTTTTTTACGTCTGTTATTTTTCATTTTTTACGTCGGTTTTTAGACGACATTAATATGGACAATGTTATAAATATTTTTTTACGTCGGTTATTTAAAACCAGACGTAAAAAACATAACATCGTGGTGTTTATCATGTAGTTATTAATTAATCGATGTGCCAAAACCAGGGGGGTTTATCACGTCAGTCATTAGATAACCGAAATGATAAAACAGTGCGGGTGTGTTTATCACGTCCGTTATTATATAACCAACTTGATAAACCAGTCCGGTGGGGGTTTTATCACATTAGTTATTAAATAAATGACCTGATAAACCATTCCACATGTGTTTATCAGGTTAGTTATTCAAATAACTGACGTGATAAACCCTTCCCCATTCCTTTATCACGTCCGTTATAAAATAACCGATGTGAAAGACCGATTTTTTTTAAATGGAATGCAGTCCTCTGCTCTCCCGAGAAACAACCAGAAACCAAATAAATAATTCATAACAAAAAAATAGAAGTAGACCAAAAACAAGAACCAAAACAAAATTAAGAATTTACATTGATAAAATTTAAAACTTACCCCCTTGTACAGCCCCCCACAACCCCATGAACAGCCCCCCCCCCCCCCCCCCCCTCACCCCACTGGAGAGCCCCAACCACACCCCTGGACTGCCCCCCGACCCCCTGCATAGCCCCAAACACCCCAAGAAAACCCCCCACCCTCATCTATACCCCCCCTACACCCTAGAAAACACTCCCACACCACTGGACTGCCCCCACAACACCCCTGGACTACCCCCCCCCCCCCCCCGACCCCCTGGAAAGCCCCAAACACTAGTGGAAACCCCCCCCCCCCCCCAACCCTCATGTATAACCTCCACCCCCTGGGACAACACTCCCACACCCCTGGACAGCCCTCCCACACACCTGACCAGCCCCAAACACCCTTGGACACCCCCCCCCCCTCCCACACCCTCCTAGACAGCCCCTCGGGGGGCACGCCCCAGGAAGGTACTCATCACTCCAACATGCGAAGCTTGATATCTGAAAATGTTTCACATGTGGGGAGTGATGACTACTTTTTAGTGGCGTTCAGCCCCCCTAGGGATGGTGGTGCCTCCTCTTCCACCCCCCTGGACTGCCCCCCCCCCCCCCCCGCCCCACCCCACTGGGACAGCCCTCCCACAACCCTGGAAACCCCCCACACCCCACAGGACACCCCCACACCCCTGGACAGCCTCCCACTTCCCTGGGCAGCACTTCTACCCTCCTGGAAATGCTCCCACACCCCTGGACGTCCCCCCCACTCTCATGGAAACCCAGGACCCCCCACCCCCTGGACAACCCCCCCCCCCCCCACTTGATAGCACTCCCACACCCATGGAAACCCCCCTCACCCCACAGGACACCCCCACACCCCTGGACACACCCTAGACAACCTCCCACTCCCTTGGACAGACCTTCCACCCTCAAGGAAACGCTCCCACCCCCTGGACTGCCCCCTCACTCTCATGGACACCGAGGACCCCCCCCCCCCCCACCCACCCCACCGAACAACCCCCCACACCCCTGGACACCCCCACCCCACCGAACACACCCCCCCCCCACACACACCCTTTTAACCCCTCCTCCCCAGACCCCTGGACACCCCCACACCCCTGGAAACACCCCTCACCCCACAGGACACCCCTACACCCATGGACACCCCCTGGACAGCCTCTCACTCCCCTAGACAGCCCTTCCACTCTCCTGGAAACGCTCCCCCCTGCCCCCCACCCCCCACTCTCATGGACACCTAGGACCCCCTCCTCCCCCCACCGAACAGCCCCGCACACCCCTGGACGCCCCCACCCCACATAACACCCCCCCTCCCCCCCACACCCTTGAAACCCCTCCCCCCCAGACCAGAATCTATACAAGAAAAACCATCATAAGTATACCAAAACAATAAGTAGAGAAATTTTAAACATTCACATATATTAAATTAAAAACTTACACTATCAACTACCAAAAAAACTAAATCCAACCTAAACGACTACCAAATACACAACTACAACAACAATATTCAAAATTACATTTTACATACAAACAACTAAAATTCAATCAAACCTGTAAAATAATTTGACCCCTCCACTTGTAAGTGTTTGATGTCTTGAGCAGTATAGGGTTGAGGGTCATCAAATAGCTACAAATGAAAATGATAGTAGTTAACGTGTATAATGAATAAATCAAATTGAATTTTATGGCAAAGTTTAAAATAAAATATTACCAGGTGAAAGTTCACAACTATCCCAGTTGTTATTATTTCATACATAGATCTTAACATATAATATCCGCATTTGATGACGCCTTGTTGTTAATGAAAATTATGTTTGAATGAGTGTAAATTCAATATATTACTTTTATGTAATAAATCAAAAAGTACAAATTATAAATGTATATTTACCTTCTCATTTACATATTTGATCTTTGCACTCCTTTTCTTTGTGTTTTTTCAAAAGTAGACCAATGCCCTGTTAGAAAATAATACAAAGGGGGTAAATTTAAAATTCATTATAATATATAAAACTATTGAGAAATTGAAACTTACTTTTCCAATATTTTCATAAAACATTCCCGCACATTCTCATGGACAGAGCATATCCAATAAAGTTTTTTATCCCTTGGGAAAAAACCCCCTAACATCCAATGATCAATGATAAATGAAAATTTAAGGTTAGTGGTTTTTTGTGTTAAAAGATAATGAACTCTTTGAGAGAGATGTGTTTCATACCTCTCACAAAAAGGCATCATCCAACATTGTGTGACTATATCATGTTCAAGTCTTTCAACAATATAAAGAATTCTTTGTTCCTCATCCAATGCACATGCTTTAGGGGAAATCTATTGCGGGTCCACAAATCCATATACATCTGTCAGCTCATTCCTCTCAAAAATGTTATAAAGATACCTAATACAAAATAGACATAAGTATATATTTTTAATAAATATAACACATGGAAAAGGTTTTAAGAATACATGGAAAAAAATTTCACCATGTTGATTCCCAACGTATCTCCAGTAACAAGCTCCATGATACCAGTTTTCATAATCCCCACATTTATTGCACGTCCACAGACAATACCTTCCATTGGAAACTCATAATGACCCGCCAACAAATTTGAATATCATGAAAATATGTCAGAACTACTAGAATCTGTATCTGATGTCATAGTCATTTGTCTTTGTTGTTGTCTATACAGTATTTCTTTACCTTTGAATTATTCCTGTAAAAATAAATTGAAAAATATATTAGTTTTCAAATGATAAAAAAACATTAATAAAAAAATAAATTAAAAGATATAACATTAATACCTATATGGTAATTAATCAAAGAAGTCTGGATGGCCAAATTAAAAAATGGATGATATTAGGTCCAACTTTCGTCACCTCATCTATAGGTAATGGTACTCGAGCTGATCTATCTATAATATCATGTACAGTGAACCTCTGATTCTCTACCTCTAATTGTTGATGATGAACTATATCTCCTATACAATATACCAACACATATGCAACTATATTATGTTGATGGTCATCAACTTACAACTCGCAATAAGTAAGAAGTTGCGGCGGAGGAGTAGGACAAAAAATGTGGTCCGCAGGCTGAGGTGGGGGAGTGGGAGCTACTGGAAGAGGTGGAGGATAAATAATGGGGTCTGTAGGGGGAGGTGGATGAGTGGGAGCTGAAGTCTGAAATTGTCTTTGCATGTCTATAAACATATATTGTACCGACGCTCTAATCTTTTCCTCCATCATCATAATAATATTATGAACTTCAGCCTACATGGATTCTATATTTTTTTATAAACACCCTCAATGTTAGAAGTTGAAGAACATGGGAACACTTTTCTTATCGATACACCTGTCAGATATCCTCTTACACGACCAGGATGTTTGGGCTTTCCCAATGCTAGAGATAAAATATCTTGCCTCCCAGTAGCTATAAATTCCCCCTGTGAGCTCTGCTCCTCAAGAGTGTCCTGTATTAGTTAATTTAAAATTTCTGTAATGATTGAAATTATAAGAAGAAAATAGTTAACTTAAATAAATAAAATAGATATCTTACAATCCTCTCAGCTATGATTCTCGATTATTCTGAAAGATATTTCCCTTTATTTCCCATTCGAGCTCTCTTCTATTTTTCATTTCTAGATAGATGGGATGGAGGGGACACCTTTCCAAATCTTGAAGTCTCAGCTCTTAGTTTTTGAAAAATTTTTGCCATCATTTTTTCTTTCAAAAATTCATACCCTCCCCAAGATAAACTATGAGGGAATACATTTTTAGATTGGATCTCTTGATGAGATTTCCTTTTTTGCTGTAAATTAAGAATAAGAAATCATTAAAAAAACATTAATAAAATCATTTATATAAGAAATATTATAAATGTTTACATTGACCTTACCAAAAATGACTCTTTTCTTCTACTTTTAACAAACTGTCTCCATGTGTCTTTATCTATAAAAAGATATATATGACATGGATTTTCATGACTCCTATGAACAAAAATGAAATCAGATGAGAGGGTTGATTTTAAATCCCTCCATCTCCTGGTAACCATCAATAAACATTTCTTCCTGACTCCTCCAGTGTCAAAAATATCAAATTCCATCTGATGAATAAGTGGTTAAACATATTATATATACTAGAAACATTTAAATAATAGTCAAAAAATAGAAAAATATCTTACCAAAATCATCTCCCACAACCGAGAGATTATTGATTTATCCACACTTCTCCATTCATCATACAAAATGCTTATTTTTCTCTTAGCCTGAGTTCATACAAAACTCTTTAAATATTTTACATGTAGACCTCTAGGAATATCATCATCATCAAACTCAATGAGTATCCTCTGATCCTATGTATGGGAAAGTGCTAATTTTGGTAAATGTGTGCACCCACATTTACCAAATCTTGAACTCTTTGTCATAATAGGAGCACATGAGGAAGATTGGGGAACATCAAGAGGAGCATGTGAATGTTCTTCCCTAGAGGTATGACCAATATTCTCATCTCCAGAATCATGTGGTTGATCAAATGAATGATCTGTCATTATCCTTCAAATCAAAAAAACAAATTTTAGTTCACAAATATACAAATTCAAATATTTTAATACTACTATAATCAGAAAATAGAAAATTGTACTAGGATACATAATAGTAAACATTGTTAATATGGTGAGCATGTTAAACAATGGTAAAGATGGTCAATATGGTCAAGATGGTAAACATGGTAAACCTGGTAATGTAATTGTCACTGAAAAAAATAATTGATAAATAATTCATATAATGGTAAATATGATAAAGTAAACTAAAAAAACTTAAAGAAAACAAAAAACTAAACTTATTTTGTTTTAATACATGTTTAAATAAAGAAAAAACTTACAATATCTAACATTTTATGAAAAAAATAAAATTAAACAAGAAATAAACATATGTTACCTGTAATTTTAGGAATGTAAAAATAGATTGTTTTCACAAATTCCTTCGTCTTGATCATTCCTTATGGCACAAACCATGTCTTCAATATTCTCATCATTGTGTTCTATTAATCTTTCCATGGAAGTACGGATCTCACATAAATCAACATCTTAATCAAGTTCATCCTCACCAAAATATTGTTTTTTTCCTTCTAAAACAATAGCTCGCTGCATATCTGATTGATCTACTACATAGAAAATTTGTTTTGCATGTGTTTCCATTATAAAGGAATCAACTGTGTCTTCCAATCTATTCAGATTAACAAGTGTCATTCCAAATTCATAGTGTCTGACACTATTGTTACTGATAAAAAATTTATAGTTAAAAACAGGAACATTAATTTTAAAGTAATGAACCTCCCATATGTCTTCAATCACTCCATAATATGCACTTGATGCAGAAATTGGGTTTTTTTCCTTAGCACTCGAAAAATGATTTGCTTCTACAAACACCAATACACCACTATTCTGAACTGCACTTCTGTTTTCTAAGCTTTCGTATGAAATGTATATCCATTAATGTCATAACTGGACCATGTTATCACATTTAAACATGGACCACCCACTATCCATTTTAATGTCTCTAATACATCTAATATACTAAGTAAGGTCTTTTTAAACCATGACAAAAATGTTTTGTTTTTCTCATTCAAAATACACATTTCTTTCTTCTTTGGATGACATTTTTTCAACTCATTAATATGCAATGTGATTTACGGTTGAGCATCAGCTATGTTATTCAAGATGTAAGATTTGAACTTCTTCATCTATTCAGCAGACAATGATTTGACTTTCATGCAACGAATCCCCTTTCCCTCGTTATTAACTCGTTCATGGTGTGATGAAGGCAAACCTATGTGCTGCGCTGCGAGCCAAGTAGCTCGTACAAAACTCTACAACCTCCTCAGAAATATACTTTTCAATAATGGAGGCTTCAGGTCGATATGGATTCTTTACATACACCTTCAATATTTTCATATAACTTTGAAAAGGATACATCCAACGAAGATATATAGGTCCACAAAGATTTATTTCTCGTACCATATGAATCATTAAATGCACCATTATATCAAAAAAATTTGGTGGAAAATACATTTCCAATTGACAAAGTATAAAAATTGCATCCTTTTCAAAAATGTTCAAAGCATTCACATCAATCGCCTTATTATAAATTGCATTGAAAAAATAACACAAACTTCAGTATGGTCTTTCTGACATGGATGGGCTATATTCCACACAATGCAACTAGTAGAACGTGTTGCTTCATGACATGAAAATCATGTGATTTCATACCTATCAACTTCAAGTCCTTCAAGGAGACAAAATTTTTTACATTTGAAGAATAACCTTGAGGAACTTTGATATCATTAAGACACTCAAAAAAGATAATTTTATCCCTCTTTGATAATGTAGACAAGCCGGGGGAAGAAATGTTCATCTTCCTTTAGGAGTGGGAGCTAACTCCAAACATATTCTCATTGATAGTAAGTATAATATTGCATTTAACCCATATTTTTTCTTTCCTTTTATATCTAACAATGTTCAAATCAAACAATCAGAGATATTCTTCTCCACGTTCATGAAATAAATATTATGTTTAAAATCATGATATCTCAAATATGGTAGCTCAAAAAATATTGAACTTTTTTCCAAATATGTCTATCATTACCAGATTTATGTGTGTTTCCCAATGTCACATCAAGGTTTTTCACCCTCTCAAAATACAGATTAGGGGATAAAGGTTTTGGAGAAATTTTAAATTCTTGTGAGCCATTGAATGCCTTTTTTTATTCTTCTATAAGGGTGATCCAGGGGAAAAAACTTTCGATGACCAATGTACACTGTTTTCCTCCATGATGCAATTGACAATATGACGTCTGTTGTTCGCAAATTGGACATGCTTTATTCCCTTTAACACTATATCCAGAGAAATTTCCATATGCTGGGAAGTCATTTATAGTGAAAAAAAGCACTGCATGTAGTTGAAAATATTCCATTTTATAAGAATCATACACCCCTAATACCATCAACCCATAAAATTTTCAAATCATCAATCAATGCTGACAAGTAAACATCAATATCATTTTTGGTTTGCTTTGGACCAGAGATCATTATACTCAACATGAAATATTTTCGCTTGATACAAACTTCAGGAGAGAGCTTGTAAATTACCCATAAAACATTCCATGAACTATGTGTGGTACTAAGGGTTCAGTATGGATTCATTACATCTGTGCACCAACCCTAGTCTGAGATTTCTAATTTCATTTCCAAATGTAGAATATTGTTCATCAATTTTCTTCCATTGTGGGCAATCAGCTAGATGACGTATTTTTCCATCACATAACCACTCATCTGCATGTTATCTTAACCTTTTTGAATCATGTGAATTAGCAAATAAACGTTTCAAAATATGAATTATAGGAAGATAGCAAAATACCTTTGAAGGGATCTTTATAATCTCTACATCAGCCTGTGATTTTTCTTTCACCGTATACCGTGATGTCCCACATTTAGGACACTCTGAAAAAAATTCATATTCCATCCTATATATAATACAGTCATTTAAACAAGGCATGTATTTTCTTGTATCCTAATCCCATTGGGCATAATATTTTCTTGGATTTATAATGTGAATCTGGAAAATCGTTATCTTTTGGAAGAATGTCTTTCATCAATTGTAGCAGCTCTGTAAAACTTCTATCACTCCATCCATGTTTCGGCTTCAGGTTAATCAATATTAACACCACTGACAAAACCGTAAAATCTGTACAACCAAGATATAATTGTTTTTCAGCATCACCATATTGATGCGCAACTGTCGGTTCTATCTCAATTTATTATGCTGCAATATAATGAATCATTTCTTCAATTCCATCAGAGTTACCATCTTTGAATCATCATCATCAGTGACATTCTGTCCAGTTTCACCATGACAAATCCAAGGGTTGTAACTCGGATTAAAACCATGACAAATCAGATGATCATTTATCTCTCCACTTTTCAACTTCTTCATATTCAAACATTTCAGACATGGACAGAAAAAACTGTCACTAATTGGAACATTTTTTTTTAGAAAATTCCAAAAAGGCATCAACACGTCCTCATATTCATTACTCATTTGATGTTCTGTAATCCATTTTTGACTCATTATTACCTATAAAAAATATCAAAATAATAAATCTTTTTAAGATAAGACAAATATATGTTAATATGAAAAAAATTATAATTTGAATGTAAAAAAATTTTGATATATAAAACAAATCTATGCGTATTTCAAAAAATATGCTTGAATATTATTTTCAAAAGAAAATATAGTTATATATAATAGTTTTAAATTCCATTGAATTAAAGAAACCCATGGGGCCTCCAATGGTTGATAGAAAATTGGAGAAAATTGAGTAAAACTGAGAATCAAATCAAATTCAAAATAAAAACTCAAATGGAGAAAATCACAATGTAAATCCAATCATCACGGCACAATGGGGTCAGGGATAACTACGCATATTTGAAAACCATGACATGGTCTCCCCCATAACCCATAATTTTCTCATAGTTGTTGACTGGTCAAAATATATAACCAAATAGAATCATATTGCAACACTAACATCCATGAAACAATACAATCATCATGTCATAATCTCAAAAACCGTGATGTAGTAGTCAATCCCAACTGACACTTATCCCCCACCCCCCTTGGACACCCCCTGGACACCCCCCTGGACACCACCACCCCCTTGGATAGCCCACCACCCCCTGGACACCACCCCCCCACCCCCTTGGACACCCACTGGAAACCACCACACCCTTGGAAAGCCCCCCCCCCCCCTCCCCACCCCTCCTGGACACCCCCACCCCACCTCCTACCCCCTTGGACAACCCCCTAGACACCACCCAACCCTCTGGATAGCCCCCCCCCCCCCGAGAAAAACTCCCAAACCCTCTGGACAACCCCCCACCCCCTTGGAAATCCCCCCCACCCCCTTAGACACCCCCACCCCCTTGGACCCCCCCCCCCCCCCACCTCCATGGACACCTTGGACACCCCCAACCCTATAGACAGCCCCCCGACCCCTCTGAACACCACCCCATCCCCTTAGACACCCCATAGACACCACCACGCCCTGGGACAGCCCCCCACCCCTCTGGACAGCCCCCAACCCCTGGACAGTCCCCAACCCTCTAGACAACACCCCACCCCTCTAGATAGCACCCCCACCCCTCCTGGACACCACCCCCACCCCTACCACCTTGGAAACCCCCTAGACAACCCCCAACTCTCTAGAAAGCCCCCCAACCCTCTGGACAGCCCCTACCCCTGGACAGCCCCCCACCCCTCTAGATAGCACCCCCACCCCTCCTGGAAACCACCCCCACCCCATACCCCCTTGGACACCCCCAACCCTCTGGACAGCCCCCACCCCCAGAAAAAACCCCCAAACCATCTGGACAGGCCCCCACCCCCTTGAACACCCCCACCCCCTTGGACATCCCCCCACCCCCTTCCACAGCCCCACCCCCTTGGACTCCCCCCCCCCCCCACACACACCCCTGGATAGCCCTCCCCCCCACCTCCATGGACACCTTGGGCACCCTCAACCCATTTTACAGCCCCCCAAACCCTCTGAACACAACCCCACCCCCTTGGACACCCCCTGGACACCACCACCCCTTGGAAATCCCCCCACCCCTCTGGACAGCCCCCACCCACCTGGATAGCCCCCACCCCTCTATATAGCACCCCCACCCCTCCTGGACACCACCCCCAACCCTCTGGATAGCCCCCCACCCCACAAACAACCCCCAAAACCCTCTGGATAGGCCCCCACCCCTTGGAGAGACACCCCCCACCCCCTTCGACACCCCCACCCCTTGGACCCCCCCCCCCCCACCCCCACCCCCCACCCCCCACAAACACCCCTGGAATGCCCCCCACCCCCACCCCCACCTCCATGGACATCCTGGACATCCCCCAACCCTCTGGACAGCCCCCAACCCCTTGGACAACCACCAACCCTCTTGGCAGCCCCCCAGAAGCATGGGATTTTAACCTCTAGCTACTAGTTTTGGAATATCTAGGGATTTTAACATCAAGCTACTAGTTTTGGTATCATTCCATTATTCAAAATGATATCCATGAACTGTATCTCCTACTAGTCTAAAATGCTCTATTGTGCAATGAATCGGGTTTTAATAGCATATGAAGAATTATAATAGTCCACGAAAATAAGTGACGTAAATAGATTATGGAACTAAAAATAGTGATACCCAAAATAGAAATAACCAAGGATCCAAAACAAAGATTCAACCATGAAAACCCATATATACTTATAAAATAAATCACACTAATACACGGAATGGGTGTATAACAATGATTTACATATAAATTGCAGTAATATAGGTGAATGAGATCATTAGTTGTCAATGACAACAAAAATTACCATCAATTTTGGGCATCCGCGAAACAAAAACAAACGAAATAGAAGTAGGTGAGGCTTACATGAATATTATGAGTCGATCTAATAGATCTGGTTATAATAAATAAGATGATTATGGAACAATGAGGTAAGAGGGTTCGAAATAAAAAAAAATTACCTAGTTGAAACAAAGAAATCACAAAACGTAAATATAGACTATTTGGAAAAAAACGAATGAAATAAAGTCATGGGAGGCTTACCTAAGTGTTGCGAGTGGAGATGATATATCCGAGGAGAGTAAAGAAGATAAAAGATGATGAGAAAATGATTTTAACAAAATGAGATCGAAGACTCGATTAAGGTTTTCCGCGCGAGAGAGACGAGTCACCGGTCTGTCGATCGAAAAAATCAGCAATGACAATCCACAGGGCATGTTAATTTTTTAAATTTTTTTTAACGTCAGTTATTTATTTACCAAAGTTATAAACTATTTTTATTACACTTATAACGTCAATTATTATAATAACCGATGTTATGAATGTATCAGATAACACAGTTTTTACGTCGGTTATAAAATAACCGACCTAAACAAGTCCGCGTGTTGGTTTTTTACGTCAGTTATTCTATAACCGATGTAAAAAACAAATCAAAAACCACAGTTTTTTACGTCGGTTATAATATAACTGAGGTGAAAAATTTGGCGGGTTTGGGTTTTGTGTCGGTTATTTAATAACCGATGTCAAAAATGCCTCAGATGCTGCCTTTTTTACGTCGGTTATTTTATAACCGATGTAAAAAATTCGTAGATACCTCTTTTTTTACGTCAGTTATTTAATAAAGGACGTAAAAAATGTCGCGCTTTGGTTTTTTACATCGTTTATTGTACGAATGCGCCGGATTTTTGACGTCGGTTATTAAAATAACCGACGTAAAAAATTTACTATCCATATTTTTTACGTCGGTTATAAAATAACCGACGTAAAAAACCATGTATCACATATTTTCACGTCGGTTATATATAACCGATGTAAAAAATGGTGACGTTAAAAACGTTTTCTGCACTAGTGAAACACCTGAAATAAAAAAACCCTAAAATAAAAAAAGTACGTAAATCCCCTAAAACCCTTAAAATAAAAAAACCCTACAAACAATAAAACCCATAAATCCCAAAAAACACTAAAATCCCTAAAACCAATAAAACCCCATAAAAACCATTAGAAATCTAAAAAATCCATAAAAAAAATATAAACTCCTGAAGCCCCTAAAAATACTAAAACTCATAATACCCTATAAAACCCTGAAAAGATCATAAAACCATAAAAACCCAATGATTACCATAACAAACCTAAAATCTCTATAATACTTTTGAAACACTAAAATAACTTAAACCCTAATAAATTATAAATGACCCTAAATAACCATATAGAACAATAAAAATCCCTAAAACCCCTTTAAAATCCAAAATAAATCATAAAACCCCCTAAATACCAAAAGGAAATAAAAACAAAGAATCTTTAAAACCCCTAAAACCCTCAAAAAACATAATACACCTAAAAACCCCTAAAACCCATTACAACCAAAACCATCCCCAACCCCTAAAGTCACTAAAACATTTAAAACCGTAGACACATCTAAAATTTGTAAAAAACTTTTAATCCCATAAAAACCCTAGAAATCCTAAAACACACTGTCAAATCCTTAGAACCACTAAAACACTAAAAGAATGATAACACCAAAAATATCCTTAAAACCATAACAAATTATAACTATAAAATCCCAAACAAATCCCAAATAAAATAAAATAAAATTAAAACCCCTTAAAAACTCAAAAATATTTTAATACGCCAAACAACATAAAAACCAAAACAAACTAAAACCACTAAAATCCACAAACATGCATACAAATGCTAAAACACCAAAAAAGTTCCTAAAACCCTAAAACCACAAACAGTTCATAAAAATCCTAAAAAAATACTAAATGAACTAAAAAACCTAAAAAAACCCATAAATTTCCCTAAAACACCACCCCCCATTGAACATAACTACCAAAAACCATAATAGATAAGAAAACCATAATGAACCTAATACCATAAAATAACAAAACCTCTAAAACATTCTAAAAACCATTAAAACAATAAGATAACCTAATACAATAAAACCCCAAATGAAACCTAAAAACCATCGAAGGACCCTAAATACCCTAAAATCCTTAAAGCAACCTAAAATCCCCAAGACCCTTAAAGGACCCTAAAACCTATAAAAACACCAAAGGGTCATTAAAACTCTAAGAACTCTAAATGACTATAAATCCTCTAAAAAATCATAGAGGATCTATAAATAAAATAAAATATTTAAAGGACTCTAAAAAACTATTAAAATTTGGAAAAACTCTAAATCCCCCTAAAACGGGTAAAAACCCACAATACCCTAAAAACTCTAAATGTGCTAAAATCCCCTAAAAACCCAAAATATAATGAAAACCCTTTAAAAACACTGAAAATACCCGAAAACCCCTAAAAGCACTGAAATGATCATAACACTCATAAATACCCCAGAAAATAAAAACACTGAAAAAACCATATGAACCCATAAAACCCTAAAACCCCCAAAAAACACATAAAACCCCAAAAAATATTAAAACCCAAAAAACACTCAAAACCACCAAAACCCCCATAAACCATTGAAACTTTTAAAAATCCATAAAAAAGAATAGAAACACGAAAAAATCATAAAACCCCTAAACCCCTAATCACCCAAAAACCCTATAAATCCCAAAAAAAACATAAAACCACTTAAAATTCCTAAAACCTTCAAAATTCATAAAATCTCTAAATGCCTTAAATATCCCTATGGAGCCTATAAACCCAAAAACCCTATGAAATTGTAAAATCAAAAAATAACCCTAAAACCCTTAAAAACTAAAATACCATTAAATCCTTTAAAACCCCTAAACACCTAAAAAAATTTAAAACACCTAACCTCCATAAAACCTCTGAAAATTCCTAAAAATAGAAAAATACTTTAATACCATAAAACCATAAAACCCTAAAAATATTATTAACACTAAATAACACTATAAAACATTTCAGACCCCAAAGTAACCTAAAACTCATAAAAATCAATAAACACCTAAAAAACACATAAAAATCTTATAAAACCCTAAAAACTAAAAAACATTCCTAAATCCCCTAAAACACTAAATGACCAAATGACCCTTATCACTTAAAAACCCCCAAAAGATATTAAACACCTATAGAAACCCTAATAGAACTAAAAAAATCATCATCATAAAACACATAAAACCAAACAAAACCCAACAAAACCATAAAATATAATATATCCCCCAAAACCGTTAAAACCGATAAAATACCTAAAAATACAAAAAAACCCAAAAAATGAAAAAACACATTAAAATGAAAAAAAAACACTAAAAACCATAAAAACGCAAAAAACCCTAAAAACACAAGAAATATGAAATACCCAAAAAAACCAAAAAACCTAATAAAATCATAATTACCAATAAAAACCATAAAAATCATAAAAAAATTTAAAAAAATTCCAAAACCCTCAAAACGTTAAGAAAACCCTTAAATCCATAATTTTCCTAAAAACCATAAGAAACTCCTAAAATTGTGAATTTCCTAGGAAACCCCTCCAAACCCTCCACAACCCTAAAACCCTAGAAAATACTTTAGAAACCCCTAAACCCCCTAAAAACATAAATAACAATAAAGGACCCTAAACCCCCTAAAAACCAAAATATAACCCTAAAACCCATGTAAATTATAAAACCCGTAAAAATTTCAACACCTCTTTAAAACCCTAAACCCTAAAAAATCCTTAAGATCAAAAATCCCTAAAATATCAAAATAAAACGCCATAATACCCTAAACCCACAAAAAACCTAAATCCCTAAGGTAATATAAAAGAACCTAAAACCCCTAAAAATCATAAATACCCAGAACCCACCCAAAAAGTATAAAACCCAAGAAACCCTCAAAACCCCTAAAATATCTAAAAACCATGAATCCCCCTAAAAACCTAAATGTCCCCAAAAAACCAAAAAAAATTCCTTAAAATCCTATAACCTTAAAACCCCTAATAACCCTAAAAATCCTAAAAACCATAAACCATTCATACACTGAAAAATCTTAAAAAACAATCAAGATCCCACAAAATCCCAAAACACTAATAAACCCTACAAATTCATAAAAATCATAAAAACCTGAAAAAACTAAAGATACAAATAAAACCCCCAAAACCCCCAAAAACATAAAAAACCCCTAAATTCACCATTAAAAAATATAAAAAATTTAATCCCTTCAAATCATAAAATCACTTAGAATCCCAGAAAACCACAAAAAATCACTAAAACCCCATAAAAATATCAGATTGTCAAAAATACCCTAAAAACGATTAAAACCACAAAATCCCTCTAAAAATGGATAAAATGCTACAAAAGACCGCAAAACCCCCAAAACACCCTAAAGAACCCTAAAACACTCTAACAACCATATAATATACTAAATACCATTATAAAATAAATAAATGATCGTAAAACCCTAAAACACCTCAAATCCTATAAAAACCCTAAATCCCCTAAAACCCATAAAAAACTAAAAACCCCAAAAAACCAAAAATCCATAAAAACAATAAAAACAATAAAAATCCAATAAAATAGTAGAAATCATAAAAACATAAATCAATACTAAAATAAAAAAACCTATAAAACTACTAAAATTATTAAAAACCCCTAAAAACCCAAATCCCCTAAAAACGAAAACCACCTAAAATCCATTAAATCCCCTAAAATTCCCTAAAACTCCAAGAAAATCAAGAAACACTAAAACCACACAAAAATATCTTCAAATACCTAAAAAAACCCATAAAACCCAAAAAAAATAACTACAAACCTTAAAAACCATTAAAATAATGAATACCCATAAAATCCCTAATACCATAAAATCCCTAACACCATAAAATTACAGATTTAAAAACCTAAAACCCCCTAAAACCCAAAAAAACTAAAAAACTAAATCCCAAAAAACAATTAAAACCCCCAAACCATAAATACACTATATCTCTAAAAAACCATAAAAAAAATTTAAAACACTAAAAACACTAAAAAACATAAAACCTGTAAAAACCAATAAGACCTCTAAACCCCTAAAACTCAAAAAACCAATAAACCCAAAAACCAAAATTTACCTCAAAACACTAAATAACCCTAATACTCAAAATCCTCATTAAAATCCTAAGAACCCTAAAAACCCTAAAAACTCTAAAAACCATGAATCCCCTAAAACCATAAAAACAAATAAACACAACTATAACCACTAAACCCATAAAAATAATTAAAATTTCACAAAACCCAAGAAACTCCAATAGAACATTACCTAATAAAAACCACTAAAAGTCCAAAAACCCCTAAAGACATTAAAACCCATATAATTCTAAAAGGAACTAAAACCCCTATAAAACCAAAATTACCATAATATATCAAAAAACCATTAATGACAATAAATAGCCTAAAAACCACTAAAGTACCCTAAAAACATAAAAATATCTAAAGGACCTTAATACCCCTAAAAACCATGAAGCACTTAAAACCCCTAGAAATTATAATGAACCATAAAAAATACTAAAGGGAACTAAAAACCATTATGGACCCTAAAAACCCTAAAACCCCAAATGGAACCTAAGAACCGTAATGGAAAATAAAAATCTATAAAAATCCTAGATGACATTAAAACCCTTGAACATCTTTAAAACCCCTTAGAGAACCAAAAAAACAAAAAAAATTCTAAAATAACATAAAACCCCAAAAAGTCATAAAGGACCCTAAAATGACTAAAAACAAAAAAGACCCCAAAAACACTCAAAGCCCTAAAAAACCATAAAACATAAAAGACTCTATAACCCCTGAAATCTCTAAAACCGCTAAAGGATCCTATGAACCCTAAAGGAACCTAATAATCACTAAACCCCTAAAAGATCTAAAAACACCTAAAAACACATAAACATCATGAAAATTGTTTGAGAACCAAAAAACACCCTAAAAGTTTCTACAAGTCCCTAAAACCACTAAAATCCATAAAAGACCCGAAAAAACTAATAACATAAAAATCCAAAAAACACTCAAAACACAAAAAACTATGAAAGAAACTATAACCCCCCCCCCCCAACATTAAATGATCCTCAAAACCATAAAACCCCTAAAACCCCTAAAAAAATTCTAAAATTCCATAAACTCACCAGAAACTAAAAAAAATTAAACCCCTAAAATCATAATAAAAATAAAACCACTAAAAACCCTACCAAATCTATAAATTCCTAAAACACCCAAAATAAGTAAAAAACCTAAAAACCATTAAAAACCCCCAAAACCAAAAAAAACCCTAAGAACTCCAAACACGTTAAAAAACCACTAAAACCCCTAATAAACCGATAAAACCTTTTAAACTCCCAAAAATTCTTGAAAACCCATAAAAACATTAAATATCCAAAATCCACAAAAAACAGAAAAAACAACTAAAACCCAAAAATAATAAATATACCTGAAAACCTCGAAAACCAGAAAAACTCTATTAATATAAAAAACCATTAAAAACCAAAATATATTAAAGAGACATAAAACCCCTAAAATGCAAAAACCAAAAAAAATAAAATCCCTTAAAAGCCTAAAACCACTAAAAATAATAAAAACCATAAAACCATAAAGGACCCTAAAAACCCTAAAAACCCCTAAAAACCTTAAACCCCATAATCCCTTAGATACTCTTAAAATCCCCAAAACCCAACAAAATCCCCTAAAGCCCAAAAATCCTAAATGACCTCCGAAACCCCTAAAACACATATATAACATGAATAAACCATAAGAATCCTAAAATCCATAAAACCCTAAATAAATCATAAGAACTAAAAATACATTAAAAACCCCAAAATCCCAAAAAAAACCCGTAAAACCTTAAAAAAACTATAAACCATTAAAACCTATAAAAACAATAAAAACACTAAACAATATTAGAACTACTAGTAATGATAATAAAACTAACTCTTATCCTAAAACCCCATTAAAATTGAAAAAAAACAACAAAACAATATATACACTAAACCCTAAAATCCTAATAAATCAAAAAAAAAATCTAAAACACTAAAATACATTAAAAATATCTAAAAATCATAAAAACCCTATAAAACTTGAAAACCACTAAGAACACCTAAAACCCATAAAATCCTAAACTATCATTTAAAACCCAAAAAAAACTAAAAACCAATAAAACCGAAATCTCCCTAAAAACAATAAAAACTATAAAACCCCCTAAAAATCCTTGAAAAGACCCCCCCAAACAAACCAATAAATCCCTTAAAGAACCAAAAAACCTAAAATACCAAAAATACCTAAAAACTCTAAAAACCTTTAAACCCCCCCAAAAATATAGAATACCTAAAAATTCCTATAATCATAAAAATATAAAAACCCCTAAAAACACATAAAACTACCTAGAATTAATAAATACACTAAAAGTTCTTAAAACATCTAAACCCTTTACAACACTAAACCCATATAAAACCCTATAACTCATTAAAACCACTCAAAACCATAAAGACTCTAAAAATTTCCAAAAACCCTAAATTACTTAAAAAATAAAAAAAAACCCATAAAACCAATTAGAACCCTAAAATCACTAATAAAAATAAATATCATCAAAACCCAAAAAACCCCTAAAAACCTAAGAACCCAAAAACCCATTATAAAAATCCTAAAACACCCTTAAAAAATCCTAAAACCCCAAAAAACCCCAAAAAAAACCATTAAACTCTTAAAACTCGAAAGCAATATAACAAAACATAAGTATCCTAAAAACCCAAAAGATAATTAAAAATTAAAAAAACCGTATGAAAATAATTTTATTATGGGTGACCCCTAAAACCCCTAAAAGTACCTCATAATCCTAATGCCCCTAGAAAACACTAAAAACAATAAAGAACCCAAAAACAATTAAATTACTGTAAATTTTAATAAACCCAAAAATGAACCTAAAGAACCCTAAACCCCTAAAAATATCCTAAAAATGTTAAACCCACTTAATGACCCCAAAAACATTAAAAAATCTGAAAAGACACATAAACCTTTAAACACCCAAAAAGGACATAAAATACAATAAATACCCTAATAGTATCTAAAACATCAAAAAATCATAACGGAACCTAAAAACCCTAAAGGAACATGAAAACCCTAAATGGTCCTAAAAAAGAAATTAAAATTCTAAAGAAACCAAAAAACTCCCTAATTCACTAGGGGTACCAATAAACCCTAAAAACCCAAAAAACCCTAAAAAAATTAAAACCCAATAGAAGATAAAAAATTAAAAAAATTGTAAAACCTCAAACCTTTTTTAAACCCATTAAAGTCCCAGAGAAATGAATAAATACATAAATGACCACAAACCCCCAAAAAAATCTAAAAGGCCCTACAACCCAAAAAAAACCTCTAAAACCCTAAAGTACCTTGAAAAACATATAAACATTAAAAAACCCTCAAACCTGTAAAAAACCATACAGCCCCTAAAAGAATTTATAACCACTAAAACACTCAAAAAACCATAAAAACCCATAAAACACAATGAATCCAAAAAACCAAAAAAAACCTAAAACAATAAAAATCATAAAATAGATAAAAAATACTGAAAATACCAAAAATACCTAAATACCTCAAAAACCCTAAAAACAACTAAAAACACTAAAAACAATAAAAAATATTAAAAATATTAAAAACACTATAAAACCCTAAAGCATTACCCCCCCAACCATAAACAACTAGGAAAACCTGTCCAAAATCTAAACGCTCAAAAAATGCCAAATTGACCCAAACATGTCTAAAAATACATCATGGAACCCATACCCCATAAAAGACCATAAAAGTCATAATAAAACCCATATACCACCTAAAACAATCAATGTAATGGAAAACTCCACAACAAAACCCATAAAGACCCTAATATGTTCTAAAATACCATAAAATGATTTAAAAATACAGGAGAACCTAAAGAACCCTAAAAAAATAAATTACTGTAAAATACATAAATACCTAAAAACATAAAAATCCTTAAAACACACTCCAAACCATAAAACCATTTATACCACTAAAAAACTAAAAAACCCTAAAGACACTAAATACCATATAAACTGTAAAATACTATTAAAACCTCTGATATTCCCTAAAACCCCCTTAAAATAATAAAAATCATAGAAACCCTAAAAACCCTAGAAATCCCTAAAAATAATAAAAAACTGGAAAACCATTAAACCATAAAAATCCCTAAAAACCTTAAAAACCTTAAAAACCCTATAATCCATTAGAAAACCATAAATACCCCTAATAACACTATAAAAGTAATAAAACCCTAAAAACCAAAAATAATTCCTATAACCACCAAAACCATTAACAACATAGGGAACCCTAAAATACAAAAAACATTAAAAACTAAAGAAACCCTGAAACCATCAAAAGTCCCCTAAATCCCAAAAAACCATAAAGATGATAAAAATAATACAAACAACTAAAAACATAAAAACATAAAAAAAACTAAAACAACCAACACCCCTAAGAAATCCTAATAAATCATATAAAACCCTAAATGACACAAAAACCCCTAAATGGACTCTTATAACACAAAACCCATAAAAGTCCATAAAAACCATAAAAACCCTTTAAAACATTAAAATTACCTAGACACTAAAATGCTATAAAAACTTAAATGAATATATGTTTTGAAAACTCATTAAACCCATAAAAACAAAAAAACCCCATAGACCTTAAAATGCAATAAAATCGAAAAAATCATAAAATAATTTTGTAGACCCAGAAAACCATAAAACTCGTAAAAATATTACTAAACCAAAAGATGCTAAAAACCATGAAAACAACTATAACCCTAAAAACCTAAAAAACAATATAAACTTTTAAAAACCCATGAAAACCCATAAAAACACTAAAATGCCAAAACCCCCCAAAAAACCTCAAAATCCCATAAATACTCTTAAAACAATAAAATCAATGCAAGCCCAAAAATCCATAACACCACAAAAAAACTCTAAAACCGTAAATGGACATAGAAACCTATAAAAACACTAAAAACCATAAAAAATATTAAAATCCTTAAAACCCAAAAAAGTCCTTAAAATGCTAAAAGACCTGAAAGCAACCTACAATACCTAAAAACCATTAAATTCCCATAGAAAATCTTAAAGACACTAAAAACCCAAAAAAATCATGAAAAGACCCTGAAAAGGTCATAAAAACCATAAAACCACCACAAACCATTAAAACCCTAAACCCGCTAAAATTGCTAAAAACATAAAAACACTAAAAAATACACTAAAAACCCTTAAAACCCCCAAAAACCTACTAACCCCTAAAAATCCTAAAAACACTAAAAACCAAAAAAACATTAAAACGCTAATAGAAATTTGAAACCTAAAAAATATATTAATGAACCCTATAAGATCCATAAAAAACCCTAAAGACCAAAAAATAATCTTACAAACCACTAAAATAACCCCAAAACCCTTAAAACCTGAAGAATCCTAAAAACCATAAAACCCTAAAAATTATAAAAATCCAAAAGAACCATAAAATCATGTAAAAACCCTTAAGCCTCCAAAAATCCTAAAAACCCTAACCCCCTAAAAATCCTTAAAAACCCAATAAAATCCTAGAAGGTCATAAAACCCTATACGATCCAAAGATACTCTCAAAACACATTGAATTCCCTAAAATAATAAAGGACCCGAAACTACCTCAAAATGATAAAAATATATAAAAGACCCCAAATATCCAAAAAATCACCAAAATACTCTAAAAATATCTTCAACTTCCTAAAAAAATAAATCCTTTAAGAACCAATTATTCCTTTAATCCCTAAAAACACAGAAACCCCAAAAACAAATAGAAACCTTAAAATGGAAAAAAAAATCTTCAAGAGCCCCTAAAACACCTAAAATTAGTAAATAAACAAAGAAAACACTAAAACTAGTCTAAAACCCTAAAAACATCAAAAATTAATTATAACCCCCCTTAACACTAAGAACCCTTAAAACCCTAAAAACCATAAAAACATGAATAACACTTAAAACCTGTAAAAACTATAAAACCCCAAAAAATACCTAAAAACCAAAAAATTCCCTAAAACCCCTGAAAACAACAAAAACCCAAAAAAACCAATAATACCTAAAACCCTTTCAAAACCCAAAAAATCCCTTAACACCCCAAAAAATTCTCAAAACCCTAAAAACCGCTAACCCCCCTAAAAACTCCAATCCCTAATCCTAAAAACCTAAAATTCCATCAACCCCAATCCCCTAAAAATATCCAAAACCCCCCAAAAAACACTAAAACCGTATAAAATACCCAAATATTAATTTAATCAACTAAAAGTACCTAAATCCACCCCCCCCCCAATATAAACCCTAAAATGCATAAAGAACCAAAAACCATTAAACCCGTATCAAAACCATTAAGAAACCAAAAACCCTGTAAACAACCTAAATGATCATAAAACCCTTAAACACTGAAAACCCTAAAAAATTAAAAACCCTAAAACCTAAAAAACGCATGAAATAATATAAAATCTGAAAAAAAAAACCCTAAAACCCCTATGACCATAAAAACCCAAAAAAGCCCTTACAACCGTATAACCATCTAAAACCAATAATTCACCAAACCCCCCCCCCCCCAAAGTAATCCAAAAACCCCTAAATAACCATTGAAACCCTATAAACCCTAAAAACCCTAAAAACTAAAAAAATTGGAAAATTATAAAATTCCTAAAAAATTTAAAAAAAATACCCTAAAACAGTAGAAATACCAAAAATCCTCTAAAACCCCAAAATATCCCTGAAATACCCAAAAGGCTCTAAAATCCAAAATTCCCAAAAAAACATAAAACCATAAAAAATCACATAAATCCCCCACAACCCGTAAAAAGATTAAAAACTCTAAAAACCCTGAAAACCCTAAAAAATAAGACCCCTAAAAATCCCAAAAATACCCTAATACCCTAAAATATAAAATCCCTTAAACCTCAAACACATTTAAACCCTAATTAACCATAAAATCCATTAAAAATAACCTAAAAACTCTAAAAAATATATAACCAACAAAACCCTTAAAACCCTCCAGAGGACCCTAAAAACCAAAATCCCCCAAAAACAGTAAAATTCCCAAAAAACCAAAAAACCCTAAAAACCAAAAAACCCAAAATAACATTTAAAACACCAAAGGAACTCTAATTCATAAAAACCCATAAAATATATTAATCCATCTAAATTACCCTAAAGAAAAAAACCCTAACCTACCTCAAAAATATTGAAACATTGAAAAGACCCTAAAATTTCCCCAAAATCAACTAAAACCCCACAAATGGCAATAAACACCTAAAACCCATAAAGACCGGAAAAACTAAAAAACATTAAATATAATAAAAAACCTACAAAAAGTAAATGTTTCTAAAAAAACCTACATCCCCTAAAGGACCCTATAACCCCCTAAAAACTAAAAGGATCCTAAAATACTAAAGAAGCCTCAAAACCCCTAAAACCCTTGAAGGACCCAAAAAACCCAAAAAAACCCTAAAGGTCAATAAACCCCTAATAAACAATAAAATACCCTAAAACCCTTAAAATCCCTAAAGGATCCAAAATTCCATAAATAACTAAAAGACAATAAGAACAGTAAAGAACACTAAAATACCTAGGAATAAATTTAGAAAAACTAAAACACCTAGAAACCCTAAAAGGCCCTAAATTCCATAAAATATTGAAATACCATAAAAACATTAAAATTTCTTAAAAACAAAATAAAATATTATAATTACATAAACCCTAAAAATTATAAAAAACCCTAAAACCACTGAAAAAATCTAAAAGACCAAAAAACATCTAAACCCCTGGATAAAAAAACATTAAAACCTCAAATACCGTAAAACCATGAAAAACCATAAACCCCATAAAAACCTGACAACAATTAAAATCCTAAAAACACATAAAAAATATTAAACCCATGAAAATTCTTAAAGCCTAAAAACACGTAAAAACCCTAAAATATCCTAAAAACCCTAAAACATCATAATATCCATAAAAGACCCTAAATTACCCAAAAATTCTAAACCCCCCAAATTCCCTTAAATCAAATAAAATAATAAAAAATATAAAGAAAACTAAAACCACCCTTGAATCCCATGAAACTCTAAATTACATTTAAAAACCTAAAGACCGTAAAACCCAAAAAATTCCAAAACCCATAAAATCCTAGAAATCTGTAATATCCCTAGTACACCCCAAACCCCTCAAAATCTTAAATACCTGAAAAATCATTAAACCCCCCAAAACCCATTAAATAAAAAAACCCTACAACCCTTTAAACCCTAAGAAATATCTAAAACTCCATAAGAAATTAAAAACCTGTTAAAACCCCAAATGAAACCCCTAAAAACCACTAAATCCCTAAAAGCATTTAAAATATATAAAACCCTAAAAAATTGAAAAAACCCCTCTAGAAAACCAAAAAAATACCCTAAAATCCTTAAAATCCATAAATCCTCAATACCTCATAAGCCCCTAAAGCAGTCTAAAGACACTAAAACCCCATAATTACCTTTAAAGACTTAAAACCCCTAAAAACCATAAAAACAAAAAAACCTAAAAATTCTAACCAGCATTTATAACCGCATTTTAAACCCTAACACCCTATAATTTCTAAAACCCCTTAATACCCTAGAGAATAGAGAAAAACTATAAATTTCAAAAACCATAATCCCTCCAACCCTCACAAAACCCTCTAAAACACCTGAAACCCCTTGGAAAATCCTAAAAACCAAAAAACTATTATCAACCCCATGAAAGATAAAAAACCACAAAATAAATCATTAGCCCATACACAACCCAAAACCCCTAAAAATACATCAATCCCTAAAACCCTAACAAACCCTAAAAATCCATAAAAACACCAAAATGATAAAAACTCTATTAGACCCTAACAACCACAAAAACCTTAAAACCCCTAACTGGACCCCAAGAAACCAAAAAAACATAAAATACTTCAAAACACTAAAAAACAATAAACCCAACAAATACACTAAAAGTATTAAAAAACCATTAAACCCTTAAAACCCTAAAACTATAGAAAAAAATAAAAACTATAAATCCCTATAAACATAAAACCCCATTTAAATACCTTAAATTACCTTAATAACACTATAATATCCTAAAACCCCCCCAAAACCTCACAAAAACCTAAGAAACCCCAGATCCCTAAAAAGTTTTAAAAAATCAAGAAATCTATAAAAACATAAAGACCCATTATAGGACACTGAAAACCATAAAACCCCTAAAAACCCAACAAAAACAACCAAACCCCAAAAAACCCAAAAACAGTACAACCTCTAAAACCCCAAAAAAACCCCTTACAGGATAAAATGACTTAAAAATACATAAAAAACATAAAAATCTTTAAACCCCCTCAAAGGACCTTAAAATAATTGAATACCCTAAAACTATAAAAACACTAAAATTATATGAAAACCTTAAAAACCATAAGAACCCTAAAACTCATGAATACCATAAAACCCAAAGAAAACCCTAAAAACCCCTTAAAATAATAAAATTCCACAAAACCAAAAATACCATAGAAACCCGTAAAACTCATGAAAACCCTAAAACCCCTAAAACATCTAATGACCATTTATGACCACTAAAACCCTAAAAATTTTAGAACCGTAAAACCCTTCAAAAAGCACTCAAAGACCCAAAACCCTTAAAACGCCCTAAAACACCAAGGAACACTAAAAGTCCCTAAAACACATTAAAACATTAAAAGACCATAAAAATCAATAAAAACCATTGAATATAATAATACCATTAAATATCCTAAAATATGTAAAATATCTTAATACTCTTTAAATCCTAAAAAACCATAAAAAACACAGAATACCCTGAAACCCATAAATACCCTAAAAAGACCAAAAAACAATCATAAAAACTCCAAAATTCCAAAAAAAAACTGTAATAAACCCTTAAATTTTCTAAAACCCCAAAAACCCAAAAAACCCCAAAGACACTATAAAAAGAAATCAATATCCCATACCCCCCCCCCAAACCCCCAAAACCCCTAAAAATATCTAAAAACCATAAACCCCTTAAAATCCTTAAAAATACCAAAAATATCTAAATAAATATAAAAATAGAAAAAAACCCCATAAAATCTTAATGAACTCAAAAAAACATAAAAATTATAAAACCCTAAAACCCCAAAATACCAGAATAATTCCTTAAAACCCATAAAATCATATAAATTAATAAAAACCATAAAAACCTTTAATAATCATAAAAAACCATAAAACCAATAAAAATCATAAAAACACTTAAAACCCAAAGAAAATACTCATGTCCCTAAAAACCAAGAAAACCGTAAAACCCTAATATCACTAAAAAACCAAAAACCCATAAAAACACTAAATAAAAAAACACCCCAAAACCCCTAAAAACACAAAAACAACTAAAAAATTCCTAAAACAACCTAAAAACCCCAAATACCATAAAACCCTAAAAACATGAAAACAATAAAATAGTCATAAAAAACCCAAGAAGCCAAAAAACCAAAAAACTTGTAAAAATAAAAAACCATTAAACAATTAAACCCTAAAATCTCTTAAAATCCATCAAAAATATTTAAAACCCTATAATGTCCCAAAAAACCCAAAAAAATCCTATAAACAATAATTTTTTTTTGAAAACCAAATAAATTGAAAAAACCCCTAAAAATCATTTAACCCTTAAATACCTTAAAATCCAAAAACACTATAAAATCTAAAAATACCAAAGAACACCTAAAAATAAGTAAAATCTTAAAAAAAATAAAACCCCTAAAATCCATAAAAAATCATATAACCATTAAAAACCAATAAAATAGAAAATAAAAACAAACAAAAATTAAATCTGGAAAACCCTAAAATACTTTGAAAACCCCTTAAAACCCTTAAAACCCTAAAACCCAATTAACACTAAAAACACCTAATAAAATTAAAAACAATAACAAACCCAAAAACCGTAAAAGGCCTAAAATACTTCAAAATCATAAAACAGCCTTAAAACCCAAAATATCCAAAAACCTAAAAACTCTTAAACCCTCTAAAAATATAAATAAACCTAAAGTAATCTAAATACATAATAAACCGTAAATCCAATTAACCCACCAAATAATTAATCCTCTAATACCTCTAAAAACCGAAAAAATACTAAGAACCCTAAAAACCATAGTGTTGTCAAAAATCCCTATATGTCCCTAAATGTCTTAAAAACGCTAAAATCCCTAAAAATCCAGAAACCCCTAGAAGACCCTAAAAACCCTAAAAACCCTAGAAGATCCTAGAACTCATAAAACCCCTAACAAACACAAAAAAAAACCATAAAAATCTATAAATACCATAAAATACTATAAGATAAAAAATGACACTATAAACACTAATAAATTCATAATGGATCCTCAAGCCCCATAAACCCCTAAATGACCCTAAAACTTGAAAACCCTAAAAGGACTCAAAAAACCAAAATACCCTAAAGATCCCTAAAACCCCTAATTGTGCCAAAAAAATATTAAAACCCCCAAAGGTCTATAAAAACACGAATAACACTTAATGAACCCTAAAAATCTAATGGAACTTAAAATAATAATAAAAACTAAAACCCCCAAAAAAACCCTAAAATCCCCAAAAAACCTAATCCTCATATATATACTAAAAGACCCAAGAAATTTTTTAAAATGATAAACGACCATAAAACACTGAATACCCCAATAAAACCGTAAATTTTTTGGAGAATTCTAAAAACACTAAAAGGCCCTAAAACCCCTAAAAACTATATAAATCCATAAAACTTGTCAAAGTACATAAAAATAAAAAAAAACTCTAAAAAACTTTATAACCATAAAACAGCCTAATACCCTAAAATCCCTAAAAACCTATGTAACCCTAAAGACCAAAAACTCCTAAAAATTATAATAAACATAAAAAATATAAATGGCCCTAAAATCCATTAAACATGAAAAAACATAAAATCCCAAAAAATATTAAAACCCCAGGAATATTCTAAAACCCTACAAACCAAAAACACCCCTAAAAGTACTAAAATCACATAAAAAAACAAGTAAAATCCCATTGAGGCTCCTCCCACAATGGGTTGAGTGTCCGAGGACTTCTCAGGGAATGAGCATTACGGTCAGACACACATATAGGGAAGCGAACAAGGTGGCAGACATGCTCTCCAAGAAAGCAATTGAGGAAGGATGTACCATGTGGTCATTTGTAGCACCGGATTTTTGTACTCCCCTTGTGGACTCGAACATGAAGGGTGACTTGCACACTCGGTAGTGCAGACCCTCCATTTAAATCCTTGTACTTACTTTTTTGTTAATAAATTTTGTGGGGTCGAGACACACCTGGCCCCGAACCTGCTTTTCCCAAACAACACAAAATCCATAATAGAACATAAAAACCACTGAAGGGTCATAAGAAACCATAAGAACTCTTAATAGACCCTAAAAACTAATTAAGGATCCTAAAATCCCTATAATACCCTGAAAACCCTATAACACCTAAAATACCTTAATCCTACTCTAGTACCCAAAACACTAAAAAACTATAAATTCCCTAAAAAATCATAAAATTCCATAAAATCCAAAAAATAATAAAAACCCAAAAGACCCTAGAAGTCCAAAGAAAACCTAAAAAATTTAAAACACTATTAAAACGTGAATAATTATTAAAAACCCCTTAACCCAAAAAAGACCCTAAATGCCATGAAAACTCATAAAATCCCTAAAAACCTTTAAACCCCCTCAATAAGCTCAAAACATAAAAATTCTAATAACATATAAAAAAAATAATCCCTAAAAAACTAAAAAATATTTAAAAACCCCCCTAAACCCTAAAAATCTTAGAAAAAACATTAAAACATTAAAACCCCTAAATCCCCTAAAACCCCTAAACCCCCTAAAAATCATTAAAATCCTTGAAACCCCATGGAAATCTAAAAACCAATAAACCCCCCTAAAACCCCATAAAGCACCCTACAACCTGATAAAACCCCCTAAAACCCTTAAAACCCCCTAAAAAAACCTTAAAACCCCCATAAAACCAATGAAAACTCTAAAAACCCATAAAAACCCAAAATACCATAAAAACCCTAAAAACCACAAAACCCTGAAAGACCATAAAAATCATAAAAAAGATTAAAACTATGAGGAAACCAAAAAACATAACAAACCCTAAAAAACCTAAAAAATAATAAAACCCCTAGAACCCTAATGTATTATCAAATACCTTAAAGAGACCTAAAACCCATAAAATAATAAGCACCAAAACCCCTAAAAGAACATAAAAACCCAAAAAACTCCTAAAAACTATTAATATCCTCAAAGGCCAAAAAAGGATTAAAAACCCCCTAAATGACCAAAAACCCTTAAAGAACTCTAAAAATAATAAATACTTTAAAACACTCAAAACCACAAAATTAAACCAAATTTACCATAAAACCAATAATAATCTAATAAAGACCATCAAACTAGTAAAAATCCCAAAAAATCTCTAAAAGACCCTAAAATTCATAAAAATACCTAAAAACACTTAAACACATCTCAAATGTCCAAAAAAAATAAGAAACATTTAATGAACCTTAGAAAACTCTAAAAACCATAAAAACCTTAAACATCATAAAAATCCTACAAAACCTAAAAACCATAAAAGCCCTAAAACCCCTAAATACATAATAAAGCACTATGTACCCTAAAACCCCCAAAACCCCCTAATAAATAAAATCCCACTATAGAAATAATAACCCTAAAGTAATTTAAACACATAAAATAGCCTGAAAAATGAAAAACCCCAAAAATCAGCTAATAACACACAAAACCCTAAAACCCAACGACATACTAAAATCCATAAAACAAGAAAAAAACTTAACACCATAAAAACCAATGAAACTAAAAACCCCCCAAAAACTCCAAAAACATTAAAAACCCAAAATAGACATAAAAACACTAAAAACCCAAAAATAACTACAAATAATAAAAACAATAAAACCCATAAAACCCATAAAAATTCTTAAAACCCTAAAAACAATAAACTTCCAAAAAAATCCCATGAAATACCAAAATTTTGAAAAACTATTAACCACCATAACAATTCTCTAAAATCCCCAAAATTCAAAAACCCTATGAAACCTAAAAAAATCTTAAAATACGAAAAACCCTAAAAAGAAAAAAAATGATAAAAACTCTAACATCCCATAAAACCCAAAAGCATCCCATAGAAACCCCTACAATCCTTTAATAGGAAAAAAAACACTAAAACCCATAATACTCTAAATCTCCAAAAAAAATTAAAAACACAAAAAAACCCTTAAAGCCCATAAAATCCTTAATAACACTATGTACCCTAAAATAAAATAGAATTACCCGAACACCCTAAAAATCATTTGAAACACTAAAAACTAGAAAACCCCTAAAAATCTTAAAATTTTAAATCCCATAAAACCCCTAAAATCATTTAAAATCACTAAAACCAAAAAAAACAACCATAAGAACAATAAATCCACTAAAAAACCTAAAGATATGAAATAACTAAAAAACACTAAAAATCCTTGTAAATTCCAAAACCCCCTAAAAACACATAATTAAACTAAAAACCATAAAACAAAAAAAATATAAAAGACCCCACAAAACTAAAAAAACATACATATCATAAAAACCCATAAAACCTCAAAAACCCCTAAAAACTAAAAAAACCTAATATAACACATAAAAAACATTAAACCCAATAAATTTTCTTAAATAACCATAAATAACCCTAAAAACATAAAAACCCCTTAAAACCCAAAATAATTCTTAAAAAATGCTTAAAATACCAAAAAACCAAAAATCCCCAAAAATCCCAGAAAATAATCAAAACCCCGAAAACCCCAAAAACCATAAAAACCATAAAAACCATAAAACCCCAAATAAACCCCCAATACCTTATAAAATAACTAATAAGCACCCAAAAACATATAAAAAAATAAAATACCCTAAAACCCTACAAACCTAAAATCACTAAAAAAGATTAAAACCCTAAATCCAAATATTTTTCTAAAATTCATAAAATTTCTTAAAAACCACAAAACCCCAAAAACCCAAAAACCCTAAAAACCCCTAAATATCCTCAAAACATAAAAAATTATAAAATAGATGAAAACCCCCTAGAAACATTATTTGGTACTAAAAATTCTACACCCAATATCGAGATAATTCCATCTATTAAAAATATCAGAAAAACAAATTAGAATAAGAGTTCAAGAGAAATTTTTTTATTGAATGATAAAACAAAAGACTAGGGTGATCCCACCAAGCACAAATATCTTTGTGCACCACCACTATACATGGAATTATATCATGTCTTGGAGATTTTGTGAACTACATTGTCTGTGTAACGAGGCAATGTAGCTAGTGCCCGCAAATGAAACAATGTCCATTACAAGAACGAGGTAGTAATTTACACCCCTGTGAATGAATATACCCCAGTGAAATAAATATTTTATGGAATGAGGGGGATCTACCAACTCTCGCAAAGGGAACAAAGTATTTTCCATGGTCTAGGTAGTGATGCCTACCCTTGATAATGACACCCCACGGACTGATTCATCGGTGAATCGGGGGACCATCTATGGGATCCTGAAAATGAAGGCATAAAACCCATCACGTACAACTAGCCATAATAGTACTAGGTCCCTCTAATTTTCTATAAATATATCTTAACAGGGATAAAAGGGAAAGAAAGGAGAAGAGGTGAATGAATGGATTATACAGCTATATAAATTTTAAGGCACCACAAAAACCAGATCATTTCAACAATTCCCTGTAGGTAAAACCCACTGCATAGCAGTAATGAGGAAATAAAAAAATAGTTGATGGTTTGTGAACCTAAAATACCATCTTGGGTGTAATCCCCAAGTAATAGATCAGATGTCCCCTATGTGGATGAGCATCTCGCATTGAAAAATCACCATACCGATGGAACCTTGCAACGTGTACCAAAACACTATGTGGGAGGAACTCAATGTTGTGTACAAAAATTCTATGTCTAAGTAACTTGACCATATGAAGAAAAAGACTGCATATATAAAACTGAGTCCGTCATAGCACAAAGCTTTGCAGATGGCCCCCTCACCCAAGTAGAAACATGCTACCCAGAGGGAACCCCATGCACCCAAGAATATTTTACCTAGAATTGGGAATCCCCTGGGAGTTTTCTTTCCCCATTTTTTCACTCCATTGCATCGTGTAACATGCACCAATATTTACCCCTCCACAAACTATTTCAATTTAATTAAGCCAAGGACCCTTACAAAGTCACCAGATAAGTAAAATAAGACCCACTGTCACATTATCTTCTTCTTTAGAGTTTACATACCCATGTTAAGTGTAGTCACACGTGTAACCTCGAAAACAAGAAGAAAATTAATAATTCCATAATGTTTACATTACCATGTTAATGTAGGCTCCCACATTGGGGTGCTCAAGTGAACATCCCCATTCAAGGCAGGAATCGAAGGGACCATGCTTCTGTTTCCCTTTAATTGGGAACTGATGTCCTTTCCCATCAACGAGGGATAGTTTTAAACATTAATCTCCCTCCTGGAGCCAATTTTAGTTCACTCTACCTACTGTAATCCCCTCGACCTTCATGTCATAGGTGACAAATTTACTCCTCTTATCCTTATCCTAGGACATATCTAGATTGACCACCAAATTTGACTATCATGGCTATGAATATAAAAGGGGATACCCGCACACTCAAAGCCCTATACACCCTCTATCACTATCATTGGGATATAGAACCATCCAATAACGGATATATCAAAATCATGTGATCATTAGGTCTACTTCTCCATCTTGTTTCTGACATAGAGGATGACTCGTGCAGGGTTAGAGATTATGGGAGATCATGAAATTTGTATGATCCTAAACCCAGATGGGCTTCCTATATGGTATATATCACAATCATATCCATTCAAAAAAGACTCATATATGTTATAATTCACAATAAAATAAAATTAAATGAGCCTCCTATAAGGTATAAGTCTCAATTATGTCCACTCAAACAACCCTTATCCGTAAATACATGTGCCAAATTTAATACCTCAATCTTTAAAGGTCCATATTCCCAATTAAGCGACATCATATGGGAATCTTTTCATGTGTATTCCCCCATCAGGCCCACTTTAATGTGTAGATTCCATGAATAAGCCCCAAATAATAAACAACATGGGCTATGATTCCCTACTAAATGGGATACGTAGGAAGCCTCCCAGAGGTCCAAAACCAACACTCATGTCCACCGTAATCTTATTTAGTCCAAATCCACAATTGGGTCCTATCAAGATAGGAGTCTGAATCTCTTCAAGGCCCCTCAGACTACCTCAATATAAGTCAAATAACAAAAATTGAATAGGCACCTTCCACCTCAATGTCCTTGTAACATGATTTTAAACTACATGGTTCGTTCCTTGTAACATGACTTTTTATGGTGATGTACCTAGTTATGTGCCACCAGACAAAGTGGGTTATGATTTCTCACACAAGGACACGTAAATATTACATATTATCTTCATGATCGCAACATACAAACAAAATATTCCCATTGGATGATGGTAAACTCTCGAGGGCCTGAAAATTCAACATAAAATAGAATTGTCCTATAAAATAACCATTAAATCCATGATCTATCCATAAAAGGGTGACATTTATAGAGAAGTCAGATATATATAGATCCCTCCATCGATGGATATCCGTGGACAGATATAGGTGATTCCTAACCCACATAGTCTATTGATTGATAATTATATTAGTGTAATCCATAATATACACATTTAGGAATGAAAAAGGATCCGTAAACATATCATAAATCTATAGGAGTGCCTCATAATAGGCAATAGTTTCCCTCAAAAGGGTGTGATGTGCCTAAATTCTCATCATATCCACCAATGTGTGCTCTTATGTATCATTGGCTAGGTTACCCATTGAGGAACTACCTTTGGAATGTAGGTCCATGATTCATGGATATGAGATCAATTAAGAGTTTCTGGATCAACGAACAATACTTTTCGGATATTATTCATAAATATTAATTCTTCTACAAAAATCAACACCGTACAATCAACCATCAGGCACAATTCATTTCTATCTGAAAAAATGGTGAACCCTATGTGAATGAATAAAAAACAATATCTCCTTCACATGTTAAAAGGGATATACTACCTATTCCCCATCAGACCATTTTTCTCCTAACCCAAACCCATTTTTACATCATTAAAAATTTTAACTCTATGTGAATGGCTTAACTATGTAACCTCATTCACTGGATAAAAATGATATACTACCTATCCACTATCATACCATCTCATTCCTGACCCCAACATGTTTTTTATCAAAAACAAAATGCTAAAGTTGTCATGAATCTTAAAAAATGTGTTGATGTTACCATGATTTCGGCCCCTTTCAATTTACAAAATAGAAGAGGGCCAAATGATACCATAAATTACGCATGTGTTCTTGATATTATACTTTGATGGTTTTTTATTGTCTACATCGATCACAAACATTGCAGACACTATTCAGAACATCCTTCAATAAAATGGAATCTCATTAGTTTTTTTAGAAATGTGTGTCATCAACTTCACATGAAGTTAGGTCCTCAACAAACAGATGACTCCAAATCCGACCATGCATAATCAACGCTAGGAATCAATTCCACTATTTATATAGTACCATTAAAATTGTACTATCCCCACCCTAGAGGCAGCTCAATAGACCCTCCAGTAAATGATGCCCCACCACCATTCCACCTAGTGAATGTAAATGGTCAAGAACTAGGAATATCCACTAGCCATATCTATCTTTTTTGTGGTCCTTTCACTAGAACATGATAATGTGTGCCTCCCTTTCCATACAGAGGCTTATAATGTCATCACCAACAATTTTATCCCTGAAGAATATGGGTCCCACCAAAGGACTCCTTACCTAAACTATCACTACTTACACTATAAAACCCAACATCCTCCCCTTGCATAGGATTCCAGCTTGTGGCCGCTAAATTAATCTATGCTAAATCGAGTTCCTAGGGTATCCCACACAAGTAAATAATCCGATAACCCAGAACAATCCATTGACTATTTCCTTAGTGGGGAATCCCCCCATGCAAATATGGATTAAGACAATGAGAAAATTTATATCTACCCCACAATGCCCATCGATCAACTATGATGACAGCTTATAGGAAGACAGATATTCATTCCAGCTCATATGAAGCCCATTAGTCAAATAAAATGGTTAACAATGTGTATAAGCATATTTTTTCTCCTACTACAAATCACTCAACACAAACTTTAGGGAACATCATGAGAGAGCACAAATTCATGCCACTAGACACAAATCCCATAAGAAATATAATGAAAAAACCAATCATGGATTGACGCAAATCCATTACCATAAATACGAATCCCATCAGTCATATATGATGATAATCAAATATAGGAAGAGTCAAATTCTTAAAGATTCATATAAATCTCATCATCCAAATAGGGTGGTAATGAGAAGACACAAATCCCTACTCATGAATATGATGCTCCTAAATAAAACACAATAGAAAACAGAGAAATTAGCTAGGGTGTCCCTTCAAAAAATCAGGGGTGGACCCATATCTATGCCCATGCATGGGAGAACTATCAGTACTCCCTGATAAAAAATGGAGGATGCAGGCAGGAACATGTTCATTCTTTTAAATCAAAATGGGAAACATTCTATTGACACCCAAGGTCATATCTCAACACATCTTGGCGATGATATAGGTTCAAAAGTCAAGTCATGACCACATCCTAAAGAGTTATCAAGATATAATCACATCCATATAAATATAAATCATTCGGCCCCACAATCCTGTATCCCCATGTGGGGTGAATCATCCATAAAATAGGGTTGTCACTCTAAAGAATACATGCATCCTTTTCCGCATCGTTAAGGGATGTCAATAGTATTATATTATAAATGGAAAAAAATCGAGTATAAATTCCCATTCCAACCAGGGGATATCGGTCCACCATGGTGGATACTCCAGGGTAGGAATACATACCTTCTAGAACATAGAATGATCATCATCAAATCCCTAAAGCATCATAGGTTCCACTCAAATTGGTTCTTACATATTAAGGTTGTTACCTCCAAAAAGAGGCCTCAGTATCCTACAAGAGAGGTTCAAAAAATAAATTGTACCAAATGAAATTGGAAAATGAAGAGAAAATTCATGACCCTTCTCTATTGGAAGTAGGAGTAATTGGTGCCATCAAACACCTATCCCTAGTCTCCCCGGATCCTACTGATCAGTTACCAAAATTATGGATGTGGTAGTAGTAATTATAAAGGCCCCATCAGAACATTTTCATTAGCAGTTCTAGAGGTCCTCTCCATTCCATCCACCACAAATTCCAACTTATTGTACACAAGCTGATTGGTCATGAGAGCTTTTCTCTTAATGATCATCTCAGTAACCCACGTCATGGTGAGATGATTGAATATCAATAATGGCCTCCCCTTTCTATCATCCACCCCAACATTTCCCCTAAGGGTATACCTTGAAAATATAATCCTGGTATTTGGATATAAATATATGAGGGTTTTTCTTTCCATTCTAACTTTCTATGTGAAGGTCCTACCTACAGTGACACAATATTTCAGAAAGAAGGTATTTCCTTTACTATGGTCTTCCCTAAAGGTCCTTCCCTGTGTGTACCAATAAATAATTTTTCGAACAGTCAAACATCAAGCTATGATGGTGTTCCTCTACATGAGGTCACTTACTATGAAGGTTCTCCCTGTAGTGACACAATATTTCAGAAATAATTTCCACTTATTTCTATTTCCCTCCCTGGTGGTCAACCCCATGGTATATGCTACAAAAATTCAATTGGAATTAGGACATTAATTTGTTGTGGTAGAATGTTCCATGGTGAAAATCACTATAAATGTCAACTGTATAGTAAAATTCCATGACGGCATGAAGGTCATCCCCTTTGAAAGTCAATCAGAAGAAATACCTGATACTCTGAGGTGCTTGGAAATGTCGGGTCAAACATGTTAGATATGCTATTAGTGAAAAGATATATTCAATATCAAATAAGAGATAGTCCAGTGTAAATCCCAATCGCTGATCCACCTCATACCATTCCCATATCAATTATACCCTGAATATCCCCACTACATGCGACAAAATAGAAAAGAATCATATGTGTTTGTAAGAACACATAGCAGGGTCTCTAGAAGAAGAACAAATGGATATGTTGCTCATAAGAATAAAATTATCTAGTGTTGACATTCCTATTATGTTTCTGACCACATATACTTCTAATTTGGATATACCATGATAATTTTCATAAGAATGAATGCATAATATTCATCTCAATCTATGGACAAGTCTCTATCACCAAAATGAAAAAAATTATTTATGAAGGGTATGCAAACCATGTTAAAATATTATAAGAGCTTCATCATCAAATCAACATGGAATCCATTTTATCTTTGTGGGGACCATAATCAAAAAGGTAGAAGAATTATCTCCAAATTAATTTTTCAATTGAATTCATAGGTTACATCATCTCATTTCTGAAGTCCACTTGGTGTTCATATCTAGGGGTGGGGGAGCATGGATCCTTTCATTTCACCTCATGCCTCGTTCAGTAGAATCCATTGGAGATGAAATCCTGTAATTTCATTATTGCAAGGTGAATACCATAAAATATCATTATCTAGAAATATTTCACAATATAAAATATGATTCATAGAATAAGTCTCAAAATAATTAGACCTGATCATGATTCAGGCAACTGAGAACATTTAGCAGGATTATCACTTAAGGTAATACAATCCTCATGAAATGATAATGTTCTATATATTAATAAAATCACATGAATCTTAACATCATATCCAGCTCACACTTGAATTGGTATGAATGAGATCAATAGAACAGTGATAATAGAAGTAGTGTCCACCCTGTGTGGTCAGCCCCAATGCATAGATTTGGGGGGATTTTTAACATAACATGCTCCTGTAAGACTGAAAAATCCTAATCAGGGTGAAACAAAAATAAAATGGTTAAATAACCATCCCATAGGTATGAGGTAATTTTTACCTGAACAACCCCTCGATGGAATTAAGTCTTTTCCAATTTAGAGTGGGTGACAAGAAAAGAGGTCTCCCAGTTCATCCCACATTGTAACCCAATTCCCCTAGAAGGGTGGAATATGACCTGGTTGTATAGTGGTCCCCCCTAAGTCACATTTCACCAATAATCATTAAGAGGATCATATAAGGGAAGGGTGAGGTATAGTAAGGGACTCAAACAATCCACCTACCATTGAAATTCTAGTATGATATCCACAATTCCTTACACATTATTGAATACTATAGGTGTAAACCCCACAAATGATGCTATAATTAATATTAATGTAGAAGAGAATAAAGAGGATGGTTATACTTGGGATTTGTTCAACAACATGAATGAAGGTGTGTCTACCTAGAAACAGAGACCCATCATAAATCTGGGTGTTCCCTAAATCAATCACCCACCACTTCCTCATTCAATCTCTATTAGGGAGAAGAATAAAAGTAAGTTTATGGGAAGAGCATCAATGTACACTTTGAAGAATTGTACCTCACCCTTAGGGGTTTATCCCAATAATTGAAGAAATTCTAGAAAATCTTCCCAAAATAGGACATGGACTATCAATATACCTGGACCCAATCATGGATTGATATCATGATTTCCCTCTATTGATGAGAAAACATGAACATGTTCGGGAAAATCCTCAAAATATGACTCCAGCTGGATATCCACTTAAAATAGTGGCCAAACTAGCATGTCAAATCTTTCCCCTCTTGAGGAATGTCCAAGATCAAGTTCAACACCAAAATTATCAAGGAACCATTGATAACATCAAGGAATTGGTAGCTCCATTGGAAGTCACTTAGGGGATGTGTTCCACATTATTGTTGGAATATAATCCCTTACACATATTGGGTGAGTGACACCCCACTGTCAATAGATTTAGAGATTCTTGTGTTCACAACATTCAGTGGACCAGGTTATCAAGAAAAACATCAATCCCATTATGTGTCCCATTGTGAAACAATGATGGGAAATTACTAACATATAGAAGTAGTGAAACTCATATTCTTCTTGTGAACCCTATAGGTGACATCATTTGTATGTTAAACCAAATTTCTACCTTAATCTATCATAGGATGCGAAGACCTATGTCAGTAGTTCACTTTCAATTCATATAAACTCTATAATTGACAAGCCATAGTGACCTGTCTAACTAAAGACAACTAGGGAATTAAAGAGTCTAGGACATCATTTTCCCATTTAAGGGGAAAACCTATTCCCTAGACTAGACACTTCCCTCAGAATATATTCTTGTTATGGGCATCGATAATGTTCCTGATGACATATGAACATTTCTCGTCATAGTGAAACATACAAGTGGGTTAGAGTATTTCTCCTACATCACCCAAATAATGGATGAATACACAAGGAAGACTATATTTAACTCTAGGATTACAGCACTAGCCTTGGGGAAAAGAGCAGGGAAGGAAGTAGTGGACTATGTCATAGTTAAGACAAACTATGTGCCCATAGAAACTCCAAAACCTACACCAAATCATGCAAAACTACCAAATAATCAATAGTATCTCCACATATATATGACGAGTAGAGGGGACCTCGATGAAATTAGTTCAAGTAATGAATGAGTAACGTGTACTCACTCTATGTTGATCATGTTTTTTGCTAATTTATAGTAGCTATGGACCATGAATTTCTTTGTCTGACATATCCAAAAAGGGATGATGAGGTGGGTCTTGATGATTTACTAGATTATTTTCCCTTTCATTGAATACTAGGATACACCATTCAAGAGAGTCTCATATTCAATGAACTCCTACAAGAAATGATAGACTCTGGGAAAGTGGTACTAGGACTACCACTAGCACAGTTGTCATATGTTTGTACTACTCCTCCATATGAAATAAGAGAGAGGTAAGAGGTCATTATAATTTGAGTGAACATGTTTTATATTTTGATGAATAGAAATAAAATCAACCAGACTCATAGTATTCTCTGAGAATAGTTGAAACAACCAACTATGTTCCAATCTACTCACGCTTCAACACATCCAATGTCAATGACCCCACAGTCATCCTGAATCAAGGCATTCAAAATATTTCTTAGATTAAATAACATGGATTAATTTCAAGAGGATGAACATCCATCAAGGACAATAATGGATTTGATGCACTTTATGGCCTCAAATTTGAAGCAACGAGAACTTTCTTCCTAAATAGATTCATGTGAAACTGTCAGTCAGGAATAGTATTCATTGGAAGAACTGATTTTAGGGTCTATTAATGTCATTCACTTAATGCATCCCTTCTCAAACAATGAGAATGTCTATGGTCACAAGTACCAACATGTGATTAGTCGGAAGTTGGAAGAGGCTACTGGAGCCAAGGATACTAGGGAAGACATGTACACGGTTGAGATGAAGCTCTTATCCATACCACTACTCAAACTATCAATGATGAAGAATGGAATATAAGATACCTTTAGTGGGTCTAATAAGAATTATAAAATCCACATGCATCAACCAGAATCCACTTTGACCTAATCATTATGGAATATACCTAGGAGGAAGAACATGTGTCAGATATCCTATCGGTGGGTGGGTAGGCCTACTCGAACCAACCCACCCTGGAGAGCAGCCCCTTCAACTCCTCTCTCGAGGGTATATTAATCCACATAACATTATGAAGACTAGAAATCAACAGTTTATGAGAATACACATGCTAGGAAGCACCTCCCATTATACCATAAGTATGAAATATTGAAATAGTTTTCTCAGTACTTTTCAAACTATAAATTATGGATTCCCTCAGGGTTTTAGAAACCCATAGGGAAGCACTCATAGAAGCTTTTCTAAGACCATAAGAGTTTGAAGTTGAAGTGGTCATTGCTGAGTTATATATGACATAGACTGATCTTGGGAAATTTTAAGTGGTTATCTCCATCATAGATCAAGATGAAGACACCATTATATAAGGACACATCAAACCAATATATGTTTTCAGCTGGATAAATGGCGTTGATATCCAAATAGTATTTATTTATAATGGGTTGGGATTTAATATCATTCCAGTGTGAATACTTCATCATCTGGAGCAGAACAAGGATAACCTAAAACCTTACACCATGGCCCAGATGGGTTATGAAAAATGTGTGATAAAGATGTGGGGCCAAATCAAACCCAAGACTTTTTTTGGACACCTCCTTGATGACTCGTAATTTCTGGTGATCTGGAAAAATGAAAACTTCAACATCATGCTGGTAAAGATATGTTTGCATCAACATGTGGAAATTCCGTCATCATCCCATCATTCCATAAAATACTACATTAATAGAGAGCAGGGTATGTTACATGCCAATAAGGCCCCATTATAATCCCATGAATCACATTATATCGATGTAGGATTCTATCAATATAAAGGGACACAGCCCTTAGTCGATGGTGTTGATTTGATCACAACCCCAAACTGTCTGTAAATGATACCATGTAAACTATTAAAACAAATGGAAAAAGAATATTTGTTACCCACCAATTAGATAGGTGTGATAGCTGAGATGATGTAACATTAAATACACCCCTAAGGCTATAAAAATTCCATCTCTCATCAGATGAGGAAATAAGAATCATATCATTACTCAAAGAAGACAATGACACTCCTCCATATATCAAACCATCAAATCCATAATTTAGAAGAGATACTCCAATGTCAATTGGATTATAGGAGGTTTTTCTATATTCCCAACATTGAATCATTGGCCCTACACCTAACTCTGGAGAACTCATCCTATGAATTTTTTCCATTAAAATAAGTGTAAAATGATGAATAAGAGGAAGAATAAGTGGAAGAGGGTCTTAGGGATACCCATCCAACATTAAGAGAAGGCATCTCTATAACCATCAATAAACTCATGGTAACAAGATTAGGAACTAAAGAAGATAAATGTACCACCTTGATTAGAGTGTTATTATTCATTGATGAGAAATAGGTATAAACCTCATTTATAAGAGGGAATTGTAATATATTCACAAGAAACTACATAGATATTCCAGACCACGATCCTGAGGTGGACACTCACCACCTGGATTTTCTAGAGGACAACTAAGGCTACGAAAAAGCCACCCGGAGGACACACCCAACACATGCTACAAATGCAGTGGATGTAGTCAACATGGCCATTAGAGAAAACATGATTCGGGAGGTATAATATCCCATATTTCTGGAAAATATAGTCCCCATAAAAAATAAGAACTGAAAAATTAGAGTATTCTTCGATTTCAGGGATCTCAATTTGCACTAACTGAAGGATGAAATCCCAACCATAATCATATAACTACTAGTCAATGTAAATGATGGATACGAGGATTTCTCCAACATGGATGGTTATTTAGGATATAACCAAATATGAATGGACAAATAATATTTAGTGTATTCCACCTTTTATCCTCCCATTGAGTATTTTTTTTATTAGGTAATTTCCATTGTCATGAATAATTTCAGTTCCACATAATAATGATCCATTCATCACATCTTGAAACCAATCACAGTAATGTTTTTTGAATTATATGTTGATGAGATGGTGGTAAAATATTTACAATTCATGAACCACATTCTATATTGTGAAACCGTCTTCAACAAACTGTGCCAACATAACCATAAAATGAACCCCCTGAAATTTTCTTTTAGTGTTACATCAGGTTAATTTTTGGGATTTATCATACCCCATCATGGCATCGAATTATACCCTGGGAATTAAATGGATATCCTTGTATTGTCACATCATCACAACCACACCATGAGAATAGGAGTTTGAGTAAATTGATCCAACATTCAGCGTTTTATAGATCACCTTATAGGAAATAGATTCAAAATGAATATGTTACTGATAAGGGTTTATATATCAGTGGACTGATTATTTTCAAGAATCATTCAATGATCTCAATAAATATATATTATTCCCAATAGTACTAATTCCACCTTTCTATGGAGGGACACTTATATTGTATGTGACAACCGTAGAGCAATAAATGGGTTCCTTCTTCACACAGAATAATGATGCCAGTAGAGAAAATAATCCATATAATCTTAGATGAACCATGATCTATGATGTGACTTGGTATTCAGATATTTAGAAGATATTTCTAGTGCTAATATTTTTCGTTCAAAAATTGAGGCACTCTCTACAACATTAAGAGGCCCATTTGGTATCTCGTAGAAACCATCTTAGAAACATCCTTAGTTTTTCGATGTTGATCGGGCATCATTCATAGTGGGTGTTAATTCTAATGTAGTTTGAAATTTAGTTTGACCCTTAGAATGTAATCAAAGGCCATACGTTGGAATTTTTTCTCATATAGTTCCCCAAAAAAGAAATGAATTCATGGGACATTGAATTGCCCGATGGAGAGGCTTTCTCTATTTAAGAATACTCTTAGATATGGAAAATTTCCTTCACTAGTACATCCTGTAGCCTGACCAGAAAAAGGAGGGATAACCCCAAGATCAACAAAGTGCTGCTAGGTTCATGCTCACATCTTCAACAAAGAGGGTTCTATGTTTCTCATTCCAACCATTGAAAGGATGCATAAAGAATGATATTTAATATTATTTTATCATTATAGGTCAAGAGATGAATGTTTAGGTACATGTAAAACCCTTTAAGATCAAATTGGATTAAAATATGGTTCTCAAGTTGGTTAAAGGTGACTAAAATTTTTAAAAAATAAAGAGTTAATACCCCAAAAAAATCAATGTCTGTGGAATAATGTAAGATTTACCTATGAAACTGACATTAAATCATGTCCCACTATCAAAAAAAATCCCTGGTAGACACCTTGTAAAATAAAACTAGAAATTTCGCAAATCTAGAATGAGATGAAATGGTCTTTAGAATTACCCACCGTTATATGGTATCACCATTTGTTCTAGCCAACAAGGAATAAATCAATGATATTATCCCCATACCTGAATGGTATAGTTTTATCACCAACTAGATGAAACCCATTGTAGATTACATTTAAAAGATAGAGATCTGACCGGATTGATCTAGGAGAGAGAAAATCAAAATATGATCAATTAACATTGTTCTTTATGATGGTATAAATCCACAAAAGGTCCACTATAAGGTGAGACTTTAATGGTACCCGCTCGAGTGCATCGATAGAGAAGAGATCATGTTGTCACGAAATAAGTACAAACTCTGGCCTATAGTTCTCACATATCAGGATACAAATTTTCCAATGAAATCTGATGTCTGACATACTTATGGCCCACTATAACACTGTACTACACTAAATTTACATAAAATTTCAATTCCATCGATGTTCATGAATACTTCATCCACCCACCCCTAAAATTACAACATAGTGCCATGTACTCATAGACATTTTCTATATGGGGAATGGATGCTAGATGACTATATCACCCCTCAATGTGGTTGGGGAAAAAATTGTACTTCATGAAATCCAACATAATCACCATATTCTTTGTCTCCCATACAATACTAATGTACAACGACAACAATTACTATTCTGCTGAGTTGGAAATGTTGTATCAAGGGAATGACATCATGCTCAACCTTTCATCATTATATCATGTACTAGAAAATAGAAAAATAGATTCCTTTAATAATACCCTCTTAAGTATACTATATAAGATGTTACATAAGGGTAAGAAGTCATTGATGGACATGTACCTCCATGCTTTGTGGGCTTACCAAACCATGATCCACACTGTCACACAGGAAACCACATACTCATTAGTATATGTGATAGAGGTAGTCCTACCCATTCGAGTTCAAATTCTCTCACTTCATATTTCAATCAATGAATAGCTATCCATATATGAAATATCCCATTAATGATGTGATTAATTGGAGTGACTCGATGAAATGAGATTCCATACCTTGCACCATTTGGATGTTCACTAAAACTAGATTGTAGGACACTTTAACAAAAAGGTTCACCTACAGTCTTTCCTAGAAAGATACCTGGTGTTAGTTCTTATGAATCTAATGATACTGAGAAACAAAACTACAATGTTGGATCCAAAATAGGATGGACCATATTCCGTACACATATTCTACTTCAATGGATCATATTCCATGATCACAATGGATGGACAGTTCATAACGACTCCTATCAATGCATGGTTCTTGAAGAATTATTTCATCTATGTATATGATGATACATTCTGATCACATGAAATTAAACAGTATGGTAAATATTCCATGTATCATGACATTAAATTACATAAAAAAATTCAAATAATCATGACATTAAACTCTGAAAAACTGTTCCAAACACTATAAACATAAAATTGGAGTTATAATCCTTATAGAATGATGTTAAAGCACATAAGAATCATCATTTTAATGAGGGATTCAACACATATGGCATGGATCTATGTGAGAGAGAGAGTAAATAATGCTACCCACTGTGTTAAATCAAGATCCAAGTTAGGAATATCTTTCCACAGAACTATGTATGACTTGATTCCAACCATTGCATAATACATAGTGACACCAAGACATCTCATGTTAGGACGGGTTATAAGTTTCCTGACATTAGTGGGATGCTTTTCTCAAAATCCTTTTATGTTATAGTCTATTTTCATGTCAGGATTGTTTTTCCCTCTTGTCTACCAAATCATTCTTCTCATATCAATAAGACCCTCATCCTGATCACTTAACCATAAGCTGCATGCTACACTATCAATTTAACAATTCAATAAAATGTACTAATTTCCTCGTTGTATGACATTAAACTGCACAACACCATATTATTCTCACCCAAGATAATTTCTCCCTTGGCATTAGTCAACTATGATTACATATTCAATAAAAATTTATGTCTTGATTCTAATTTACATTGGATACATTACAACACCATGATCTCCAATCCCAAGTCCAGTCATAATAAAAAATTCCCCATCCTGACATATGGACCTGACCTATGCAAGGAGATTTCATTCAAGAACTATGTGTGGGAAAATTCCAATCCTATGGGATGTGTAGTGGAATACTTACCCTCTTTCCTAGGTCCAACAATAATGTTTGGGAAAATCCTCTCCTTTGTACGAATTAAACATGCATATAACGTTACCATTCAGAACTACGTGTGGCATGATTCTTGTTTATGTTTAATATATAGAGATTCCTAGATCTCTAATACCCATTCCAGCAACAACACAAAAAACTCCCTCCACCATGCATTTGAGTTCAATACTCATAATAATACCCTTGTTAATAACTACATACGACTTGATGTCTATCCAACCAATATAGGTTGGGACATCTGGATTCTATGCCATCTTCCAGTAGCCCCAAATTTAAAAGGACTTTGCCCTTCATTATATCACCATTATATTATGAATAAACATTTTAAACCACTTTTCTCTCACACTAATCACAACTATAGGGGGCTTAAGATTTTTGGTAAGGTATTTTCCACATAACTAATATGTATTCACCCACATCCGAGGGTCTTGGTAGTGTGACACAAAAAGACATGATACGTATTTATTCTTCATAATGGGGAACTTATGTTCTAAGCATATTACATTAACATAAAATGTACCTCATGAACTATGTGTGTCTTGATTCTCATTTTCATGAGATATTTAGTGATTATTAGGAATCATCTCCTAGTCCAAGTCACAGTTAAAAAAAGAATATGAAAAAAATGGATCCACTCCTGCGAAAAAACAATGTTCTATGCATGAACTATAAATTTTTCATTCCTCAATAAAGTATACATAAAAGTATCAAAAATGAACCCCCACCCCTATGTATGTGAAAGATATAGGTAGGTAATTTCAAAGCCTTGTCCAATTGTGGGTTGAATATTTCTTTGGTTCCCAAACACATCCCTTCTATTAATCAAAATCTTTTCCCTAAGAAGTTTAAAATCATTATAAACCTCCTCGGACATTGTAAGTAGAGGTACAATGTCTTGATGTTGACTTTTATTTACTATGAATATTAGGCCCCAATTAGATCTACATATTTTTCCACAAAAAGGCATGTTAACAAGATGAAAAGTAATCACCAGCAGATGATTTTCCAATCTCGGTATGCTCCAATGGATTCGATGCTCCATATCATTTCTCTTGATCCAAGAGTCCAAAGAATCATGGTTTAAAGTTTCTCTCCCCATCATAACCGGGGAATTTCAAAACATCTTGACTTGATTACCCTCCATTTACTCATGGTTACTCTGATAAATGATCTTATCCATTTTACATTAAACTACAAGGCCACACACCATCCTTACACCATGAATTTAAACAGTATGTTTAATGACATAGTCCCATGACACCAACTACATGATATTTAGAACTATGGGTGGCTTGGTTAAAATCATCCCAAGATACACAATCAAAACCTAAAGATCAATCTTCAAACTAGCCACAACACAAGTTAAAAATTCACCTTTCTCATTCATAGGAGAAATAATCATGGTGAAAAATCAAAGAAATATGTTTGGTTTTATTCCTTTTATAACAGGTTATGTAGTGACTCTTGAACCAAAAATATTGGGACCATAAAAGATATTAAAATGTAACCTCTCTTCCTTGGTAGGGGTGAAACCTTCGCAAAATGTTTTTGGGAACAATAAATATCTTTCACTCAATTTTCTATACAGGAGATAGATCTTTAAAAGAGATTATAATATGTGACTCACCCCATATATGAGCTTGTATTCAAATGAAAATTCTCTTTCCCCACACAACAATTTGATCGACATGTGCAAAAACCATCCCATGACTACATTAGACTTGATTCCTATCAGTGTATGATATGTAGTAATGTCTGGACCTCATGTCTTGGGCTAAACCATATGAAAATAATAATATTATATATATATATATATATATTGACACACACACTCACTCACTCATTAGTCTTTCATATGTTAAGGATAGACCAGCATAAGTAAATGACTCTATCTATTCTTGAGAAGTTTTGACATGGAATGACCCTTTCATGTTTACGCAATCTACTTTAACAAACCATAATCTCTGTGAAAATGGTTTGGATCTCAAAAACCCTCCCCAGCTGGGGGAAACAGAGGGTCAGTTTCCTGGGGAAACCTTTGTATGACTATTAACAATATTCTGTAGTTGGATCTACATAAGTTTCCCACCAAAATGGCATGTGAGTAGAAGGAACAATTTTCCTCAGCATAGTTGATAACAACCTACATACGCCCCAAAAATGATTACATCCCAAATCACTCCATTGATTATGAAACCCTCTATATTACAGTTTACAACTCTTATTTTCCTTCATTCCAAAAGATAATAGAACATTCCTTGTCAGATGATAGTGAAATGGGGGAATCATTTTTCCCTTAGCCAAAAAAATGTAAACCTATGCATTAAACCTTCAATGTCCTAGTTGTATCATGTTAAAAAATTACAATGGTTTAACCCTCCTTTACACAAGCCAAATATGTGTATGAGTGGTTTCTCATTTAGGTTTAAGCATGATAAATTTTCCCTCATCATTTTCAGACATCATTCTATTGAATTTTTTGAAATAAAAATTTTCATAAATTCCCTTAACATCGAAAAATGGTAGCCCCGTTTTGAGAGGACACCTTTGTTTGACTTTTCATAATATACCACTTTTGGAACTGAATAAGTCACCCACCAAAAAGGCCTCTCAACCAAAGGAAAATTCAACCCGAGGAGAGAATTTTCCCACTTTTGTACACCCTAGTGACATCATGTTGGATTCTATTCTTACATCACTCCAGAAGTAGGTTCCCTATATGAAATCTCAAATAAAATAATCACAAAACATGGGTCATGAAAAATCTTTCATTCATGTATAAAAAATACCGGGACATTTTTTCGTTAGTAATCTCAATTGGGGCCCTCATCCCGTAATTCATAGTCGAATATATTAGATTTAAAAACATTAGTCACATTAGTTCATTGAAAGACTCTAAAATTCCCATAAAATGCTACAAAAAATACTATTGGTCAAAACCATGCAAAATAAACCATGGATAAAATTCAAGTACTAGCTCGCTAGTCACTGCTTTGTATGGTTCAGGAAATAATCGGGCAATCAAAAAAATACACAAACCCAGTTAGGTTGAAAACCCACAAAGGGAGCTCTAAGAAAAATTCAATTTATGCCCGCTAATCCCACAACAAAATTTATCTTAGGAAACAATTAGGGTTATAATAGAAAATACACAAAAATTGTGGGGTTTTTTATATGACCCTTACAATAGTTAGAATAATGATCACTATGTCCCTTGGCTCAGAAAAAAATTATAGCGTTGAATGGTTATATCAAATGAATTATCCAAGATGGTAATTGAAATTGAAAACTAGTAATGAGACTATTTATGTCATTCTAGTGATAAGATTTCAGTGAAGTTTTAAAATGGAAATAAATTGATATTGTTAGAAACGTTAAAAAAATATTCTCCATGGGAGAAATGAGTATTAATTTATATTTTTGGATAATAATAGAGGAGAAACCACAAACTGGAGTCGCTCCCTAATGCTACAAAAGGGGAGGGGCATGGACCAAAGAAAAGAGATACAATATATCTCAACCATCTTTCAAAAAAAATGACTACAATCTGATGTATACCATCAATGGTCCAGTCCGAAGTGGTCTTTTTTATGGTATCATACTCAACTGTTGCATTCATTTTTCTAATGAATTCCCTTAGGTCTCTAACATTCTTCTTGATGAATTTAAATTTAGATATTTTTTATGATACCTTCACCTTCAACAATTACACACAAGCATCAATTTATCATAATACTATTGTTTGTGAAACCAACTGATCATAAGATCACACTTATTCAGCATCCATGTGGTGAAGCTCAATAGTGATATCCCAAAAGTCTTTTATTTGGTGATGGGAGTCATTAAACTAGTGAAGAACACCTTACCAAGGGTCTAAGTCTTCTTGTGCTATGAAAATCCTGTTAATAAGGATATGTTGGTACCTATAATCAATGTTACCTAATTTTATGCAGATAAAAAGTAAGAGAATGGTGACCAACTTATATGAAAACTCCTCCAAGTGAGTGTACATAATGATAGTGAAAATTTGGTGTTGATCCCATTTCTATATAGACTGGTGTTTTCTAGAAACATGGATACCTTGGTATTGTTCCCCCACTACCATAGGTGAATAATATGGGATTTTGGTTATAAAAGATACGTTTTCCTTGAATTGAAACACCCATGATGGTAAATTATCCATCTCTATGATCGGTTTAATCTGATAGGATTAAAATAGAGGATTGGAATCAATATCCCGAATGCTCGATGTTTTCATACATATGATAGACAAAGTGGGATTTTTATAAGTATTTTCCCGGAGTATAGGATCTGAATCACTCTATAAAGAAAGAGGACTGGTAGAAGAAGTTCCTGTACAATTATTATGTTGATGAGAAGAACGTATTCATATTTTATGAGTCGGAAATATGGAATAATGATTGAAAGGACGAGAGAGGACAATGGTTTACTTAGCCATCAAACTGACCACACTAGCACCCCCTCAGGGTATTAATCTAATGACATCTATGAATACTCTCATGATAAGCTAGTTAAAAATCTTATAGGATGGAACATAAAATTCATTTTGGAATCATCACACATCATAATTTTCCACATTTGATGAAGAACAATATGGTGTTATTTCCTCTTAATCTGGATAATAGTTAATTATGTGACTTTCTAATTGCTTACAAATTTCCATGAAAAAATATAAGGGGTGTAGGGTTCACAAATGGTTACCCTATCCACCCAATCAGTTGAGATAATGTCTCAAAAATAATTAATATACCAGTGTTCTTCCAAAGAACCTCTTCCATCATCCACCACTGCTCCATAATGTGTGGGGTAAGGTGTAAATGTTTTTAGAAAAAACCACTAAATAGCTTGACCATGACATTGATGCCTAGGGATTTGATATCAACACTATAAATGTTAATAAGGAAAGTGATTAAATTGGAGTGGGATATCATTACGGTATGTAGATAATCATAGCATCGACAGTGCTCCACCATCGAGCCATACAAAAACTGAAATGGCCCACTAAGGCGATGTAGGGGTCTTCCTTTTATATTTGACCCAATAGTTCATACATATGAAAACGGTAGTGGATGGAAAGGTTGATTAATGTACCATATTTCAGTGTGATCACCATCATTAATGTACAGACATAAACACTGGGTAGACATCATGGGATGGGAAAAGCCATCTATTTATGAACATGGAAAAGAAACCTTCCTTCCTGAAGCCTGATGATATGTATGGATAGGGTATTTAACCCCACATAGTGTATTTAACTTCCTCAATGATAGCATAGTATAATCCTTGTATGATTCGTGTCAGTTGGGTTGAGTCATTCCTACTTCAACGAACATTCATCCTTAGACCACTAAATCATAAGAACAACCTTATCCAATCATTGAAAGGAATGAGTGAGCGGTTATGGATGGATTGAAAGAGTAATTTTCCAACTATGATAAGAAGGACCCTTTCCAATGTGGAAACTTTCTCAGTATTTTCAAAAGTAATAGTTATATGAAAAAATTATTCATAAATATTACCAAGAATGGGAATTATCCCATGTGATCCAATGACCCATAAACCAATCCCTACCTCGCCATGTGATAGATTGAAGGTATTGGTCCTCAAACAATAATGATTGATCGGTTTGGGAAATATCTTAATTGTTGGGTAGAATTCATTTTGGGAAACCCACATTTCATGGTTTAAGTAGACATCCTCTATGATTTTAGGGAGCACTCTACAAGGGTAGTTCATCAAGAATTCCCAATATCATTCTTCCTATAAACTACCTCCCAACTATAAGTCCCATTTGAAACTCCATCTTACATTGGGATTTCATTTTGAGTGGTTTAAAATGGATGGATAATCTTGAATGAATGATTGTAAGGATATTTCATGGTTGTGTTGGTTGTTTGGTGTCCACATAGAACAATTAATTGTAATGACACTCTATTTACTTGGACTATAAAATAGTTTCATCATGGTAGATATATTCACATGTGCATGATCCTAGGACATCTTAGACAAAGAAGATGGATGATTGTGATCAATTGGGGGAAGAGGACCATCTTCTTGAATTCTGAAATTATAAAGTGGAAATCAGGTGGACAAAGTGTAAAGTAGAAATTGTGGTAAAAAAGGTTCTTTAGAATAACCTGGTAATGGGTGATGTATGTTCTAAGATCATCTTAATCATTATCAGCCATAGTGATTATCCTCCCATTCATGGTTATATAGGATGAATCCATTATTTGTTTTTCAACGGATCATCAATAATGTATGATATTCATTCAATAAAATTCAAAAACATAATTCATAGTAAAACATGGAACATGATGATCCTCATCTTGTATAGGACCATGAACAATATGTTGGTGGAAACATTAATCCGTGAAGCATTAGTTCATGAAAGCATAGGCCTATGAATAATTTTAATATTAATACATGGTCTATGGAACAGTAATTCCCTGATATATCCTCCTTCTATGTGTAATATTAAAAGTTTTTATTTTTAGCTAATGATTTTTGTTCGTGGGTGAATAATCTCGGTTCATAGAATAGCCAGCCATAAGGAAGGCAGTTTGGAGGAGGAGTATTTAGTGGAGAGGTCATGTAAGAGAGTTCTGTTCTATAAAAGAATTAGTAAATGAAAAATGAGTTGGTCCCCTTACTTATAGGTGTGTTCCCCTCCTATGTGTGAACTCACATACAATAATCCAGATCAAAACATGACTGCTTTATACATCAGAATAGCCACCTATTAATCCATATAAGTACCTATTCTGAAGGGGGAATTTATTTGGGTCCTAAAATTTTTCATAAATGAACAAGATAATTCCAACTATTTGGAAAAGGATAAAAAAACCAGAAGAAGGATTCATAAGAAATATGTTTGAAAGAATGAAACCATAAGTTGTGGGGGAGATATCATGAAGCACAAATTGTGTTGAATACTACCATTCCACATGGAATTCTACCATGGTATGAAGAATCTGTGTAGTAAATAGTTCATGAGACAAGGTGGTGAGAAAAATACATGAAAAAAAGTCTTTTGTGCAACAAAGGTGGTAATTTATGCCCCCATGAACAAATATCCCCCACAAACTAAATAGTTCTTGGTGTGAGGTCGAAATTCAAGCAACTATGGATGAAATGATGTATTTTGTGGGATTGATTTAGTAATTTAAACACCCGCAAATGACAACCCCATTGATTGAGTAATCATTGTGAATGGTCACCCTATTTTGGCTCTCACAAAAGAAGGATTAAAGGCCCCCATGAATGACCAACCATGCCATTAAGTAGTCCCTCTACTTTTCAATAAATATACCTCGAGAGGGACCGATGGGTGATAGAATAGAGAAGAAGGAGACGAATGGAAGCCTGATCTAGAGATTTTCAAAGGAACAAAAAACTAGAGCCTTTTGATGATTACCACTAGAATAACCCCACTACATACCAGTAATGATGAAATAAAAAAACATATTCCAGTCCATGAGCCAAAAACCCTTCCTGAACATAATACTCAAGGAATAAATCAGATGGCCCCTGAACCAATGAGAATGATTTATATAAAAATTCTATGTGGGAGGTACCATATGAAGACTTCCAAAATTCTTAATGGTAGGAACTCACCCCCACGTAGAACATTTCTATGCAGGTGGAAATTGGCCCAATGTAGAAAAACTCCTATACAGTCAGAACCTAGGTTTTTGTAGCATGGGGATATGCCAAAGGTCCCCTGACTCTTATAAAAATACTCTATGTAGAGGTAACCCCATCCTTCCTTAGAATATGTTATGAATAATGGGGCATCCTATGTAATTATATTGTTTACCTTCGGTCACTCCCTTCCATCATGTCATAGTCCCCCATGTTGGCCCCTTGATGAACCATTCTAATTGAATCTGGGCACGGACCCTTATAAAACCACTAGACAAGTAAGATAAGATCTTCAATAAAATTATCATGTCAATTTGAGTTTATATACCCATGTTATGTGGATTCATATGTGTAACATCTGTAGAAAAGTGAGGCCTCATAATTCTGTTGGGCTTACATTCACAAGGTAATGAGGGATGTGACATTGGGGTGATCATGCAAAATTCAATGTTTCAGGGGGGGATGTAAGGGGCCATGATTTTTTTCATTTTGATTGGTAACTGAAATCCTTTCCATTTGAAGAGGGAAAGGTTTAAAAATTTCTCTCCCTCCTTAAACCGACTTTACAGAACTGCTCTCGAGTTAATCCCCTAGCCCTTCTTGTGGGAGGTGGCATTTTTCTTCTCTTCACCTAATCCCAGTACATAGCTGGATAGATCACTATATTTTACTATACTAGCTATGAAAATGAACTAGGATTCATGAATAATAAAATACCTCTATATCCATATATCCACCTTTGGGATCCATCCCCATCCATTGGTGGATAGAGTTAGATCTTTCAATCATCATGTTTATTGCTCCCTCTTGATTCTCAAACTAGGCATGACTCACATGGTCATAGAGGTTAGTGAAGATCATGAAATTTGTAGGATCCTAAACCTCGAAATATGCCTCCTATATGTATAATTCCCTGATCATATTCATTAAAATCCCCCCCCCTATCTGGTATAAGTCCCAATCATATCCATTCAAATGGGATTCCTATATGGTATATGTCCCAATCATATTTATTCTAACAGGCCTTGTCCATAGATAAAAGTCATAGATTCAATATTTCAATATCCAAAGGATTATATTACCAATGAAAAATTACTATATAGGAATCCTTTTGAGTATATTTTCTGATCATTCCCCCATTAATTGAAAGCTTCAATGCATAAGACCTAATGTACTGAACTATGTGGGATTTGAGCCACATCTAACTGGGATACGTAGAAAGCCTCTTTGAGGTCCATGCTCAGCACTCCAATCCACCATAATGTTGTCTAATCCATATCACTAGTAGGGTCTTATCCATCTAAGATATTGTATCTCTTCCAGTCCCCTTAGGCCGCCTCAGTATAAGTCCCACACCCAACATTGAATAGGAATAGTCCTCATATACGTTCTTTCCCCATGACGTTAAACATCATGGTTTGGTCCATGAAACACAACCTTAAAAGGTGATGTGCCCTATTAAGTGGAACATATATATGTGGGTTTTGATTCATCACATTAGGATATGTAGGAAGACCATCTTCTGGGTTCGATCAGAACATAAAAAATCATTTTTCCCACCTGGATGACGGTAAACTCATGATAACCCCACTATGAGGATCTATCCTAGTTTCATCCTATAAAATAACCATCGAATCACTGATCCTTCTAGAAAGGGATAAAATTGAACCTTCAATACATAAATACCCCTACATCGATGAAGAATGTTCGATACATATAGGTTATTACAAACCCATGTGTGCTAATGAATGATCATTACCACATGTTAATTTGTAATATTCACATTTGGGAATGAATAAAGGATCCATGAACATATCGCAAGTCTATAAAAGAGTCATATAATATGAAATATTTACCCTCTAAAGGATGTGATGAGCCTTAATTCTCACCTTCTTGACCAATGTGAGTTATTAATTGTCATTGTCCATGTTACCTAGTGAACTCGTTTGTTTGGAAAGTATGTACATGAATCATGGATACTAGTGTCATTGGGCATTTTAGGAACCACAAACAAAAACTGTTGGAGACCATTTTGAAATAGTGGACCTGACATGAATGATTTTACAAAACTAAACTCCCTACAATCAACCATTAGTCATAACATGTGTCCTTCAAAAACAAAAGGGTGAACTCAATGTGAATGTCTTAATTACGGTACCTCTTTCACATGATTAAAAGGATATATTGTTCATTCCATGTTAGAATATTTGGTTCTTGTCAAAGACATGTTTTCCCTAAAAAATATAAAACCCAATTAAAACCCCCAAATACCCCAAATACCCAAAAAAATATTAATTGACACTAAAAATATTTAAAACTCATAAAAACTATAAATCCCATAAAATATCTTAAAACCCTAAAACCCCTAAAAAGAATCCTAAAACCCAAAAAACCAAAAGACATAAAAAAATAAAAAAAAACCAAAACAAATAAATCCCTATAAAACATTCTACAAACATAAAAACATATAAAATTAAAGTCCCAAAATGCATATATACCATAAAATCCATTCAAAACCCTAAAACCATTGAAAAACACCTAACACTCCTCAATAACTATAAAAGCATAAAAAAAATTTACAATACTAAGAAGCCCTGATAAAAAACAATAAAACCCCTTGGAAATCACTAAATCCACATGAAATCCCTAAAACACTAAAAACCCTTAAAATTATAAAAACCATAGAAACGAAAAGTCCAATAAAAACCAAAAAACCCCCCAAAAACACTTACCACCCCAAAACCATAAAAAACATAAATACTATAATAAACTCCCTAAACTCCCTAAATACAATTTGAAACCCCTAAAATGACCTAAATTCCTAAAAAATAGTCAAAACCCCCGAAAAAATACCCCAAAAATCCTAAAAACCCTAAACACCCCTAAAAACACAATAATCCCCAAAAATCTGAAATTCTTTTAAAACCCCTAAAAATACAAAAAAAAATTAAAAACACTACCCCCCCACACAAAACACATAAATCCCATAAAATAGATAAATACTATAAAAAATTATAAAACCCTCAAAACCCACCACCATAGAAACCACAAAACCCCTAAAACTGTGAAATACCTAAAAATAGTAAAAACAATAAAAACCCAAAAAACCTAAAAGGATCTAAAAACTATCACTACTGGAAATGAAAGGTATACCAATGGTTGAAAACCAATGGTATAAGCTGTAAAATCATTGGTATAAATTATACCAATGGTTTTAAAAAATGTAGGTATAAATTATAGAAACGGTATTTCAAACCCTAGCCAATTAAGCCACGACAATAGACATATACCAACGATTTCAAAGAAACTGTTGGTATATGTGAATAAATCTACACTATACCAAAAATTTTGTGTAAGCCGTTGGTATAGAGGTGAGATATCCCAATGATTATGAACCATTGGGATAAACAATATCTAGACTTTTACCAACAGTTCCTAAGAACAATTAGTAAATGTCTCAAGTATTTACACTTCTACCAACGGTTACAAAACATTGGTAATTTTTTTTGCCAACGGCTCTCTTAGAACCATGGATAAAAATTCCATATTGAACCTATACAAATAGTTCAAAACTGTGGGCATAGGCTTAGCTGTACAATTCACACAGTATCCTGCTTCTCTGTGTACTGCTATGTGAATTGTACAACAGTAAATGCCGAATCACAAAATAAGGATACATAATACAATAATAAATTATGAATAAAATACATTGAAAACTGAATACATAATTATATGGGATAAAGAATTAATAATATATAAAAATTTTCATTTTGTCTAACACATACATGATTGAGTTCAAAAATTAGAAGCTAATAACCCAAAATAAGGAAATGAATAAATGAACTCAACTAAACACAAATATAATGTCCCATGGTTTGGTGCGGGTGTCTTTGAACTTAGTGATGATGATAATGGGTGTGTATCAATGAGCTTGTGTGACATAGGGAATGTAAGAACCCAGTTATTTTTTATTTCTGAGGCAGGGGTTTCTTCTTTTCCCTTTTCCTTAAGTGTTTTTGAGAAAATAATGGAAATGGGAAAAAATCCCACAATTTGTGGGTACACGGCCTATACTTTTCCACACGTTGTGTGCTTTGGCCGTGTGGGATGAGTACACAGGGTATGTAGGCCTATCAGTGATAAAGGGTGTAAGAACTAACTACACCCCGTGTACTTAGTATTTAAACGCCGTGTAATCAGTCGCCAGGTGACCACTAAGGCGGTGGAGGAAGCCACTAGTGGAGTGACATTAAACGCTATGTAATTAGGAATACACACCATGTACTCATGTCAATGGATGAACAATGTCGCGGTGGAAAGAATCTTCCAGATGAATAGATTAAAAAATGAAATGTACACACCTTGTACTTGAGAGTACATGCCGTGTAGTTTCTTCTTTTTCTTAAAACAGGTAGTATCCTCCTATCTCAGCAGATGAGGCTTTGAGTTAATTTTTGAGCCAGGAGAGGAGGTCGGAGATTCGAAGATCTCCCGACCGCACACCGGGAATCTGAATCCTTCTCTGACGGTCTCGATTGAACTACATGGGTGAGTTATTCCCTCTGCTTGTGTGTTTCTTACCAATTATTTCCTGAGGTAAGGTCATATGAGTTTGAACAAGTGAACATTTATCCCAACTATATGTCGTTCTACAATGATTCGGGATGCGTCATTCACGTATACCTATCAGATATGATCGAGGTAGGTTGTCTGATGATTATTTTCAACTATTGTGTTGAAATTGTGTACCGGTGTGCTATGCGCCCATGGTTGGGGTGTTGTATGGCTGAGGCCTTTTTTGAAATGATATCTAGAATTTCATAGATAATCTAATGATAAGTTTAAACTTCTGTTCTGGATCACTGCTTGGATCCCGGACCACCCCGGGGGTGCGTTCCTCTATTTAGCAGTTTGTCCAGGATACCTAAGTGTATGGCAGGATTATAGTGTGCATTGCATTTTCTTGAGAGAAAGTATTATATAAATTTTTGTTTATTCTTTAGGCTCGGTCCGGTTTCTTTTGCCTGAGGGCAGCATTCTATTAGCCTATCAGCAGTGTTCTATTAGCCTGTGGGAAATGTTTTGCTTAGCCTATGGGAAGTGTTTGGTAAGATTGAGGGTAACCTTTGTTTATGCTTGTGGGAAGTAGTCTCAGTGCCTGAGGGAAATATCACATATGCCTTAGGTCAATGATCATTATGCCTAAGGGAAATCACCTGTGGGTATTTTATTATGTTACCTGAGGGTAAGGATAGTATGTACGAGGACATGACTATTTAAAATATTCACTGTGGTGATTTTCTATGTTGTACATGAAAATTTGAAGCACAAGCTTGGGGTGATAATTAATAATTAAAATTGCAATGAAACTGGTAGTTATAGTTACTTTTGAGTACTTACTAGTTTGCTTCATTTACATTTGCACACTACTGTTGCACATTTTCACTGACAGTTGGGCATGGGCCTTTGGTGGGTACCTACTGGGATTTATTTCTCACACCATGATTGGGTCATGTCTTTGGCCCAAATAGACTATATTGATGAAGGTGTCGGTAGGGGAAAGTGTCCCTATACAGGTACATGATTGTAGTAGAGGAGTAGGAGAGCATGGGACCGAGCGTAGGTTTGTGATGATGCTACGTTCGGTTCACTTTGTTTTGTTCCCTTTTTCATACCCTGTACTTTGAGTTGTATTGTATTATATTGCAGTGTATCCTATTTTGGATACTTTTATAGAAATAGTGGCATGCTGCATTTTTATATATAACTATTGGTTATCTTTTACTGCAGTTGTTCATTTCTAGTTCATATTGTTTACTGCTTCCGCTATTGTATGTTATATTTCTTTTTCGATTTGTTACACTTCCAAAAATGAGGGCATAGTTTCCCCACTATCATACTTGGGCCCTCGATGCTAGTCGGTAGCCTCTAGAGTTTGGGGAAATTCATTTGAGGTTATGTGACCAACGGGGTTCGGGGTACCCATTGTGTGGCTTCTAGATCCGGGATGTTACAAAGTGGTATTAGAGGAGTTATTTTCATTGACTTACTATTTGGATCCTTAGTTAGGGATAGGACGGACAATAAATTTGGTAATAAGTTGTGCCCAGGAGTAGCTAACAATGTACAGGGAAAATCCAATCTACCACATTTATTGTAATTTATCTGATTTTAAAAATTTGACATTTGATTTGATTTTCACCGTTTGGTGATGCACTTGTAGTGTGTTGTTTATATTTCATACTTGGGTTCTATTTAGTCACAACCTGATGAGATGAGGGTATTCCATCTCAAGCATAATTTGGGAACATTCTAGAATTCACATGTCATGCATTCCATCCATGCCATGTTGGTTCATTAGAAATTGCATGTGGTTATGATAGTTTATGTTCTAGAAGAGCATGTTGTTCTGATAGCTGCTTTGATAAATACCTACTTTTTGTAAGGGTATTGTAGTGTGAGGTTTTGATAGAATGGATGCCCAACTTTGGTTCTTGAGGAGTATGGGACCTCAATGACTGGAATGTTGTGGATCATTAATGAGTTTACTTTGTTATAACACATATAAGATGCCAGGGTTTGATTCATGTGGAGTATGGGACCTCACTGGTCAGAATTTGGCACATAGGTGTTTGTTCCAGGTTTTCCTGGGTTCCAGAGAAGTTTCTGAGGCTTACTGTCTGGAAAACCCAGCATACATGTCGTGTAGTTCTTGGGACACATGTCGTGTAGTTCTTGGGACACATTTCGTGCGTTCTTCTGTTTGGGAAGAAATGAAAACTTTTTAGGTACACACCATGTACCATATGTACATACCATGTAGTCTCTTATAATGTCATAGGACGTGTGGGAAGAGACATGGGATAGGGATGTTTTGGGGGGAACATGTCGTTTATCGGTTGTACACGCCATGTAGTGTCGACCGGGTATCCGCCTGTGTAACTAACAACACAGATGGTGGAACCTTAAGACATACACATCGTGTAGTCTGACTCAGGTACCCAGCTGTATCACTAACAACACAGGTCAGTGTTACCTTTCCAAGTACACATTGTGTTGACCTATTAAAATTTCGTGTCATTTTGTTTTAGGATATCTGTGTGGCTTAAGCCGTGTAGAAGGACTTGGGAAGGTAAGAAGTATTCAAGTACATGTTGTGTGCTTGGACAACCTGCCGTGTAGTTGGGGTGATACATGAGAAGTTCTGGAAGAAGTACATGCCCATGTGAAATACTTAAGGGAACACTCTGTATAGTTAATATACACACTGTGTAATAGCATTTTGTAAAACTCTAATTCTTTTCTTCTCCTATTCCCTTCTAGGTCTCCTCGTTTTTAGTCTTCGATAAATCTGGATCTAAGGTTTGTGTTTGACCTTGTAGAGTCATGCCACCAAGACGAAAACTAGTTGTTCTCAAAGAGAGAGGTGACAATTTGACTCCAGAGGTGGTAGGCCAGGGGCTACCGATGGAACCTCTAGCAGTGCCAGATGCGGCGCCAGCCGTTATACTGGACACAGGCACGGATGCGTCGTTCTGTGAAGGCTACATGTGGTTCATGAAATTCATCAAGAAATCACCACTGGTTTCCAAATCTATGGCAGAAATCACTCGTATCTTCTAGCATAAGAATCCACCTACGCTTTCAGGGAATGGAGGACTGCAGGCTACAGAGTCATGGCTGGACTCATTGCAGACTATCTTCGAGCATATAGAGACGTCTCCATGGAGGAGGGTCAAGCTCACTACATACATGTTGTGTGATTCCACCAAGAGGTGGTGGGATGTTACCACCCAATATGAGCATCACTGAGATATGGCGTGGAAATATTTTCAGGATGCTTTCTATGACTTCTTCTTCCCATAGATTCTGAGGGAAGATTGTGCTCAAGAGTTCATGAATCTGTGGTCGGGTACCATGTTAGTGATGGATTATCCTGCCCGCTTCACCGAGCTAAAGCGTTTATCCCATGTTCTGGTAGGTGATGAGACATTGAGGGCTAGACACCTTTAGGATGGTCTTCAGTGTGACATCTGAGATCTAGTAAATGTTTTCGGGTTTCCTACTATACATGCTATTGTAAACAAGGCACTAATTAATGAGTGGAACCTGTGGGAAACTAGTGGTGTGTTCTAGGGCGGTTTGACACCAGTTTTTGGTACTATTCCTACTGGTAAGAGGAAGAGGCAGATATATTTCTCTCATAGTGGTAATATTATCCTGAAGGATACATAAGGTGGATATGTCATTTTCTACCAGTGTGGTAGAGAGGGGAACATGGGCCCTCAGTGTCCACGAGACCCAATGGAGTGTCGAGCTTACAACAAGATGGGTCATCTCCAGAATTTTTGTATGGTGTTTCCATTAGTGGTTAGTGAGAGGGGTTCTGTGCAGACTCTGTATGCGGGAGCAGGACCAGCTACTTTTTACTATTATTGAAATTGGGGTATGTCCGGACATGCATGCAGAGATGGTGGTCGTGGACATGGTATCCAGAAACTAGGATCTCAGAGGCATCAGGGCGAGTCAGCTCAAGGTAGCCAGGCTATGTCGTAGGGCCGCATCACGGGGCAGGAATATGCAGTGCAACAGACCTAATAAGAGTAGGATCCTAGACCTTCCACTGTCAGACGTACTATTTTAGTTGCTTCTGTTTCATCTTCTGCACTTTTCGATATAGGTTCTATGCATATCTTAATATTTTTTCCCGTTGTGGAGAGCCTTGGACTCTGTGTTTCTTTTTTTTCAGATATCATGATGCTAGACACACCATTGGGAGTGAGGATGGTAGGTGTGATTCAGTGCAAGGAGTTCCCCCTTGAGGTTGATGGGTGTCACATTTTATAGGACATCTATGTCTTATAGATGATAGCTTATGATGTCAATCTCGGGATGGACTGGTTGTTTCCCTTCTGAGTCATTGTAGAATTCTATCATCGTAGGGTTTGTTGCACTTCACTAGAGGTTGTAGAGTTCCTATAAAAGGGAGAATGGGATGTCCAGGCAAGCTGAACTGGACCCGAGCATCGTGGTCGAGGTGGAGATACATATCATATTGTGAGTTTGTATCTGGATGATCAGGGAACTTGTTAGAAGGATTTCCATCATGTAGTTGATCATTTCAGGGATGTCTTCCCAGAAAACTTTTCATTTCTACCTCCAAAGTGTGATGTGGATTTCTCTTTTGAGCTTGTGCCAGGAGCGGCACCGGTGTCCATTCCTCCTTATAGGATAGCTGCACCAGAGTTGTGGGAGCTCAAGAGGCAGTTACAGGAGTTACAGGAAAAGGGTTTTATCTGACCCAGTACTTCTCCATAGGGTTTACTGGTCCTATTTGCGAAGAAGGTGGATGGTACTACCATACACTATGTGGAATATCAGAAACTGAACCAGCTGACGGTTAAGAGCTGATATACCTTACTGAGGATTGATGATCTGTTTGATCAACTTTGAGGTGAATGAGTGTTCATGAAGATTGACTTGAGATCCGAATATCATCAGTTTCACGTGAGACCATCAGACATACCACACAAAGATTTTCAGAGAATATATGGTCTATACGAGTACATGGTCATGTCGTTCGGACTCACGAATGCGCCGGTAGTTGTCATGGCTTTGATGAATCGTGTGTTCCACCCTTATCTGGATTTTTTTGTAGTCTTCGTGGACGATATCTTGGTGTACTCTCACACTCGACACGACCATGATAACAATCCTAATATTGTACTGAGTGAACTGAGAGAGAATCAGCTATATGCTAAGCTTTCAAAGTACCACTTTTAGATAGAACAGATACACTTCATGGTTTATATCATCTAAGATGCAGGAGTTGAAGTGGAACCAGAGAAAGTGAGAGCAGTAGTTTCCTAGGAGCATCCTAAGAATGTTTTTGAGATATGGAGTTTCTTGGGGCTGTCGAGTTACTATAGTAGTTTTATACAGGACTTCTCCCGTATAGAAGCATCTTTGACGGGTTTGACTAAGAAGGGTGTGATGTTCGTTTAGTCAGAAGCTTGTGAGACAGACTTTCAGGAGCTGAAGGATAGGTTGACATCATCACCAATCCTAATACTTCCAAAGCAAGGGAAGAGATATACAGTCTACTGTGACGCATCAGTTATTGGGTTGGATGCAGTGTTGATGTAGTTCAATCTAGTTGTTGCATATTGGTCCTGACAGTTGAGGCCACATGAGAGGAATTACCCAACGCATGACCTCGAATTGGCTGTATTTGTTCATGCGTTGCGTTTTTTGAGACATTATCTCCTGGGAGATCATTTTGTGGTTTTCACCAACCACAAAAGTCTCAAATACATATTTACTTAGCATGACTTGAACCCGAGATATTGATGCTGGGTCGGATACCTTAATTCCTTCAACTTTGAGCATGCTTATACACCTACTAAGGATAATGCAGTCGTTGAGGCACTGAGTAGGAAGACTCAGACACGGGCAGTGCCGAAGGCTAGAGGTGAGTGGTAGCTTATGGATTTGTTTTTTGAGATGCATTTGGAGGTGCATGATAGTCAGGGGAAAACCTATCTTTATTCATTAGCTATGACTTCTACTCTCCTCGTTAGAGTGTGGATGAGACAACTATCGGATTCAGAAGGCCTAGTTCTATGGGAGTCGGTGGCAAGTGAGGACCCTCCTCTTGGATGGACGATATACGATGATGAGGTACTGAATTTCCATGAATGAGTGTGGGTTCCAGGGGATATACGCGAGGAGTTGCTGAGGGAGGTTCATACTTCATCTTGGGTAGTGCATCCCGGAGTTAACAAAATGTGTCGTGACATGAGATGTCAGTATTGGTGGTCGGGTATGAAGAGAGAGGTATCCGATTTTGTTACGAGTTGTTCCAGCTATCTACAGGTGAAGGCGGAGAATGAGAGGCCAGATGAACTATTACAACAGTAACCCATTCTGAAGTGGAATTGGGATGATTTCACGATGGACTCCGTGACTGGGTTGCCGAGGTCATCTCAAGGCAGTGATGTTGTGTGGGTTGTTGTGGACAGACATACAAAGGTATCTCAATTTTTTCCGATCAAGCGACCTTCGGTGTTGACGATCTCGGAATGTTGTATATCCGAGAAGTAGCACGTCTTCATGGGGTCTCTCCTTTATTTTTTCTGATAGGGACTCCCTCTTTACGTCTCATTTCTGGTAATGATTTCAGATGGAACTGGCTACACAGGTGCTTCTGAGCACAGCTTACAACCCTCAGACTGATGGCCAGTCAGAGCATACGATACAGGTGCTTGAAGACATACTGCGTGCATACGTCCTAAACTTTGGGTGATCTTGGGAGAAGAATATACCCCGGGTCTAGTTTTCCTAAAATAATAGTATTTAGGAAAATATTTATATGGCACCTTACAATGAATTATATGGTAGGCCATGCCGATCACCTTTGTGCTGGATGGAGGCAGGTGAGGTAGCTTTACTGGGACCACATATCGTGCAGGATACTTTTCAGTAGATCCAGTTGATTCAGAAGTGGATGGCTACAACACATTCTCGTTAGAAATCCTATGTTGATCATTGTAGATGACCCTTGGAGTTCGTGGTCAGGGATCAGGTTTTCCTATGTGTTTTGCCGAGGTTGGGACACAAGCGGATCAGGAGACATTGTAAACTTTGACAGAGGTATGTGGGGCTGTTTGAGATTCTGGAGAGATTTGGGTCGGTTGCCTACCAGTTGTAGTTACCACATCAGTATTGGGCCATGCACGATGTCTTCCATGTATCTCAGCTGTGCCATTATCACTCAGACCCATCTCCTGTTTTTCAACCCGAGGTGGTTGAGCTTCTGGTCGATGCATTCTTTGGGGAGAATCCGATTCATAATGTTGATAAGACCACTAAATTTCTCCGAGGTCTGTCAGTTCCCCTCGTTTGGGTGCTATGGTAGCATGGAAAAGTGTAGGAAGAAACCTGGGAGTGGGAGACTGATGTACGTGCTCAGTGGATAGAGTTGTTCACAGTAGTATCTTCACGAACCTTGGAAGGGAAATTCGGGGATGAATTGCTTTAAGGTGGGATGTTAGTAAGAACCCGATTCTTTTTTTTTTGAGGTATGAGTTTATTATTTTCCCTTTTCCTTAATTGTTTTTTAGAAAATTAAGAAAATGGGGGAAAATCCCACATTTTTTTGGTACACACCGTGTAATTTTCCACACATCATGTACTTTGGCCGTGTGGGATGAGTACACATGGATTGTAGTCCTGTTGGAAATAAAGGGTGTAAAAACTAAATACAAGTCATGTACTTAGTATTTATACACCATGTAATCATTCGATAGGTGAACAGTAAGGAGGTGGAGGGATCTGCCAGTAGAGCGATAGTACACGTCGTGTAATCAGGAATACACGCCGCGTACTCATGTCGACGGATGAACATTGCTACGGTGGAAAGAAGCTACTAGAGGAACAGATTAAAAATGAAAAGTACACACTGTGTACTTGAGAGTACATTCAGTGTAGTTTCTTTTTTTGCTTAAAATGGGAAGTATCCTCCTCTTTCAGCAGAGGAGGCTTTGAGTTCGTTTTGGAGTCGGGAGAGGAGGCTGGATCTTTGGAGATCTCCCGACCGTACACCGGGAATATGAACCCTTCTCTGACGGTCTTGATTGAACCGCCTGAGTGAGTTCTTCCCTATCGTTTTGTATTTCTTAACAATTCTTTCCTAAGGGAATTTTATTTGAGTTTGAACAAGTGAACATTTATCCCAGATCTATGTCGTTATGAGATGATTTGGGAGGCATCGTTCACGTATACCAATCAGAGACGATCGAGGTAGGTGGTCTGATGTTTATTTTCAACTGTTTTGTTGAAATTGTGTACCATTATGCTACACACCCATGGTTAGGGTGTCATATAGATGAGTCCATTTCTGAAAATATATCTAGAATTGCGTAGATAATCTAATGATAAGTTTAAACTGCTGTTTGGGATCACTGCATGGATCCAGGACCACCTCGTGGGTGCTTCCTATGTTTAGCCATTTGACTAGGATACCCGAGGGTATTCCATGATTATATTGTGCATTGAATTTTATTGAGAGAAATTTTATTAAAATTGTTTTTTTATGCTTTGGGATTGGCTCGGTTCATTTAGCCTGAGGGCAGCATTCTATTAGCCAGTGGGAAGTGTTCTATTAGCCTGTGGGCAGTGTTTTGATTAGCCTATGGGCAGTGTTTGGTTAGCCTAAGGGTAAACTTTGTTTATGCCTATGGATAGTAGTCACAGTGCCTAAGGGAAATATCACGTATGCCTGAGGGCAATGATCATTATGCCTGAGGGAAATCACCTGCAGGTATTTGATTCTATTACTTGAGGGTATGGATAGTATGTCTGAGGACATGACTATTTAGAATATTCACTGTGGTGATTTTCTATGTTATACCTGCAAAGCCAAAGAACAATCATGGAGGTGATATGTGATAATTAAAATGGCAATGAAACTGGTAGTGATAGTTACTTTTTCGTACTTACAAGTTCACTTTATTTAATTTTGCACACTGTTGTTGCACATTTTCACTGAAAGTTGGGCACGGGCCTTTGGTAGGTGCCTATTGGGATTTATTTCTCACGCCTTGTTTGGGTCATGTATTCCGCCCAAATATACTATATTGTTGCAGGTGTAGATTGTGGAAAGGGTCTCTATACAGGTATATTATTGTAGTAGAAGAGTAGGAGAGCATGGAACTGAGCTTAGGTTTGTGATGCTGCTGCAATCTGTTCACTTTGTTTTTTTATTTTTTTCGTACCCTATACTTTGAGTTGTATTGTATTGTATTTAAGTGTATTATATTTTGGATACATTCATAGAAATAGTGACATGCTGCATTTTTATATATAACTGTTGGTTATATTTTAATCCAGTTTTTCATTTCTAGTTCATATTTTTTACTGCTTCCGCTGTTGTATGTTATATTTCCTTTATGTTGCGCTACACTTTGACAAATGAGTGAATTGTTTCCCCACTATCAAAACAGGTCCCTCGCTGCTAGTTGGTAGCCTCTGGCATTTGGGTAAATGCACTTCAGTTCATGTAACCTACTAGGTTCGGGACACCCATTGTGGGGATTTCGGATCCGGGACGTTACATGGAATATAGTTGTCCTTGGTGTATTAAATTTCATGTGTTTTAGAATAGGGGTAGGATTTTCTCACATGAGAAGTGGATTTTGTGATGTTGGACCATAGATAATTGTGCTAAAGTATCAATACAATCCAAATACATTGGTTTGATTTTCCATATGCCAGTTATTTTTACTTAAAATGATGTATATTTTTAAAAAAAACAGAGAGACAGTTAGAGTGATACCACCCACACCATGCCTCGGATTGAAGCAGAGTTGACTCGTACACATCACATATGACCCATGGATCATTTTCCTAAAGTATAAACACTACTTGAATGCATTTGTTTGGTTTTCCAAATTCCAGTAGTTGTTTTCAATTAAAATGTTGTCCATTCCAAATAAAAGTGAGACACTTTGAACGGTACCTGCCACATCGGGCCTCAGATTGAGGCTCGGTTCACTCGTACACATCATAAATGACCCATGGATCATTGTGATAAAGTATAAACACAATCCGAATACGTTTGGTTGATTTTATGTATGTCAGTTGTTTTTACTTAAAACAGTGTCCATTTTAAAACAAAAGAGATACACATAGAGTGCTACCGGCGACATCGTGCCTTGGATTGAGGCAGGGTTGACTCGTACACGTCACAAATGACCCATGGATCGTTGTCCTAATGTATCAACACAATCTGAATGTGTTTGGTTTGGTTTTCCATATTCCAGTAGTTTCTTTCATTTAAAATGTTGATCATTTCAAATAAAGGTGATACACTTTGAGTGGTACCGAGCACACCACGCCACAGATTGGGGAGGGGTTGACTCGTACTCATCCAAAAATACCCATGTATCATTGTCTTAAGGTATCAACATAATCCGAATGTGTTTGGTCAGTTTTCCGTATTCTAGTTGTTGTTTTCATTAAAAAATTTGATCATTTCAAATAATGGTGTGATACTATGAGTGGTATCAGGCACACTGCGCCTCGGATTGAGGCAGGGTTGAATCGTACCCATCAAAAATGACTCATGGATCATTGTCCAAAAGTATCAATAGAATTAGAATACGTTTGGTCAATTTTCTGTATGCCAGTTGTTTTTATTTAAAATGATGTCCATTTTAATCAATAGAGAGACCCTTAAGGTGATATCGTCCATACTGTGCCTCATATTGAGGCGGGGTTGACTCGTACACATCACTTATGACTCATATATCATTTTACTAAAGTATCAACAAAATCTGAATGTGTTGGTTAGTTTTCTGTATTCTTGTTGTGGTTTTCACTTAAAATGATGTCCATTTTAAACAAAAGATAGACATTCAGAGTGGTACTTGCCACACTGTGCCTCAGATTGATGCGGGGTTGACTCGTACATGTCACAAATGTCCCATGTATCGTTTTCCTAAAGTATCAACACAATCCGAATGCGTTTGGTTGGTTTTCTGTATGCCAGTTGTTGTTTTCACTTAAAATGTTGTCCATTTCAGATAAAGGTGAGACACTTTGAGTGGTACCAGCCACACCACACCTTGGATTGATGCGGGGTTGACTCCTACATGTCAGAAATGTCCCATGGATCTTTCTCCTAATGTATTAACACAATCCGAATGATTTTGGTTGGCTTTCTATATAACAGCTGTTGTTTTAACTTAAAATATTGTTCATTTCAAATAAAGGTGAGATGCTTTGAGTGGTACCCGGCCACACCGTGCCTCAGATTGAGGCGGGGTTGACTCCTACATGTCACAAATGTCTCATGAATCGTTTTCCTAAATTATCTACACAATCTGAATACGTTTGGTTGTTTTTCTGTATGCCAATTGTTTTTACATAAAATGGAGTCCATTTTAAACAAAAGAGAGACACTTTGAGTGATACCGACCACACCATGCCTCAGATTGAGGCGAGGTTGACTCTTAAACGTCACGTATGACTCAGGTATCATTTTACTAAAGTATCAACACAATCCAAATGTGTTTGGTTGGTTGTCCATATGCCTGTTTTTTTCACTGAAAATAATGTACATTTTAAACAAAAGAGAGACACCTAGAGTAGTACCAGCCACACCATGATTCGGATTGAGGTGGGGTTGACATGTACATGTCACAAATGACCCATGGATCATTTTCCTAAATTATTAACAAAATTCGAGTGTGTTTTCTCAAAGTATACCAATTGTTTAAAACTATTGGTATTGTGTATTTCTAGAACTATTGCACAGCAGCCCCTCCAGTAGCCCCTCCAGTATACACCTGCATAAAAAATAGCACAAAAAACACATTCAAACAGACATAAAACATCATAAAAACACTAGAAATAGCACACACAAAAACATAAAACCATCAAAATCTTCTAACCATGTCATGTACTATAATTCCCTATTTCAATCTTCATGTGACAACAATATTCCAGTATAGTTGAATAACTGTTTCAATAACTCAAACATTATTTACACCCATTTCAACATTCATATAACAACCACTCTTCCAGTAGTAAATCACCTTACCCCTGCACAACCCCCCCAACCATCATAACCCCCCCCCCCACCGCCCCATCAAATTTTAATAGATAAGATAATCTGAGAAATAGTTATTAGAGATGAATAAGAGTTTGAAATTGGATCAAATCATAATTTTTTTCTGATCTTAGAATAGGGAATGTAATGATTTGTGATGCATTTTCCATTGAACTTTTTTTTATAATATATGGTGAAAAGTTGTTTTCTTAGGAGTCTCATCACTTATGACCCCATGAGTGAAACAACCCAACTCATGAAAAAGAGTTTGTGACTATCGTTGATGAGTGTAAATTTTAGAGACACCACCTCTTTGATTAGAGACATGTAATATATACAAACTGAATGTCATAGTAATATAATTTATTCTAATGTGAACTAAATTGTGTTCAGATGTGTTGGATAAAATACATGTAGAAGTTCAAATTTGAAATGGAATATGTTCTTTAAATGGAAATGTCAGTTTTGATACACTACGAAGGAAGATGAAGGAGGTAGGGGTGCTAATGTCTGATATTGGGTGAATGGTAATGGCTTTGTTGGTAGACTCTATATTGGAAATAATGTAATATACCTGGGTATTGTTTTTTATATGCATAGTGATCATGTCCAAATTGGTTGAATAAGTGGACGTTGAACATGTCTCTCGTCCTGAGTGTGTCGTAATTTATATGAGGTTGAAAAAAAACAGTCCCCTTCCAGGATGGGTTATAGTCATACATGGTGTACTACAGGTTAATGTAAGGGCAACACTTCTTTATTACATGATAAAAATAATTGATGAAACCCTCTCATTCTTAATAGTGAGAATAAAAGTGATGACACATAATATCGTCAAAAAATTGGATTTAGCTGAATCATGCCCAAAATACCCGCTTTAACCCAACTATACTACCATATAACTTTGACAATTGGAAGCATATTCCCTCGCTACACTTTCTTGATGTTGTGAAATAAAACCCCTCAATTTTGGAAATTGTTAGGTTTTTTGAGGATCATAATATGATCTTTTGACAACGAAAGAACTCCCAAATATGATCTATCCTCAATCAAAAGAAACATTAATAGAAAATGAAAAACGTTTGAAAATTGGTATTACCAATTAGGGGATTTATTCTTCATAAATCTAAAGTGAATGTTTGATGATGCATGCTATAAAACGAAATTTGAAAATGGGGTATGGAAACTGACCCATGGTTCCATGGTCGTTACAAAAGGAGTAAAGTATGTAAATCTTTACTTGATTTAAAATTTAGGAAGAATTGAAAGGATTAGAATTTCAACTTATGATGGTCTAGAAGAATGGAACTGTAAGTTAACTGACCTTAGTGAGAATAATATTAATGTTCTTAAGTCTATGAACACTAAACGGAACATGTATGGTGTGATCTATTGATCAGAGTAGGATTCCACCATATCGTACCTCAGGTTGATGTGGGATTGACTCGTATATGTAAAAAATGACCAATTTATCATTTTCTTAAAGTATCGACACAATAAAAATATGTTTGGTTAGTTTTCCATATTTCAGTTGTTGTTTTCACTTAAAATTTTGTTCATTGAAAAAAAAGGGAGATACTTAGAGTGATACCGACCACACCGTTCTTCGGATTGAGGCGGTGTTGATTCGTACACATCACAAACGACACATGTACTGTTTTCTTAAAGTATCAATATAATATAAAAGCGTTTGGTCATTTTTCTGTATGGGAGTTTTTGTTTTCACTTAAAATCTTATCCATTTCAAATAAAATACATGCACTTTGAGTGATACCAGTCATACCATGCCTCTGATTGAGGTAGGGTTGACTCGTACACATCAAAAATGACCCATGGATTGTTGTGATAATGTATGAAAAAAATCCAAATGCGGTTGATCGGTTTTCCGTATGTCACTTGTTGTTTTCACATAAAATGTTGTCCATTTCAAACAAAAGTGAGACACTTGGAGTGATACTGGTCCCACTGTGCATTGAATTGAGGCGGGTTTGACTCATACCTATCACAAATGATCCATGGATCATTGTTCTAGGGTATCAATACAATCTGAATGTGTTTGGTCAGTTTTTGGTAAGCCAGTTGTTGTTTTCACTTAAAATCCTATCCATTTCAAATAAAAGTGAGACACTTTGAGTGGTACCGGCCACACCGTTCATCAGATTTAGGTGGGGTTGACTCGTACACTTCAAGAATGAGCCATGGATCTTTTTCCTAAATTATCAACAAAATTTGAATGTGTTTGATTGCTTTTCTATATTCCAGTTGTTTTCACTTAAAATTTTGTCCATTTCAAATAAAAGAGAGACACTTTGAGTGATACCGGTCACATCGTGCCATAGATTGAGGCAGGGTTGACTATTACACGTCACAAATGAACCATGGATCATTGTGATAAAATATCAATACATTCTAAATGGGGTTGGTCAGTTTTCCGTATGCCAGTTGTTGTTTTCACTTAAAATATTGTCCATTTCAAACAAAAATGAGACACTTTGAGTGATACCGGTCACACCATGCCTCTAAATGAGGCGGGGTAGACTCGTACCTATCACATATGATCTATGGATCATTGTGCTAAAGTTTCAAAATAATCCAAATGCGTTTGGTCAGTTTTCTGTATGCCAATAGTTGTGTTCACTTAAAATCCTATCCATTTAAAATAAACGTGAGACACTTTGAGTGGTACCGGCCACACCATGCATTATATTGAGGCGGGGTTGACTCGTACACATAAAAAATGACCCATGGATCATTGTCCTAAATTATCAACACAATAAAAATCTGTTTGATCAGTTTTACGCATGTCAGTTGTTTTCACTTAAAATGATTTCCATTTTAAATAAAAGTGAGACACTTTAAGTGATACCGGCCACACCGTGCATCGGATTGAGGCGGGGTTGACTCGTATACATAAAAATGTTGTCTAGGGTACCCAGTTTCCCTTGGGATGTGGCACAATTTCACTGAACTATGTGTTAATCATGAACCACATATTGTTGGGTAAAAATACTATATTTTCTCTAAAAACACTAAAGTAAATAAAAGGGAAAAATAAAATACCAAAATAATATAAAAATTACCTCATAATTAAATAATGGATGTGACACTTGGCCAACCATGAACCCACCTAGTCAGCCCCCCCCCCCCCCCCCCCCACCTGGACAGCCCCCCTACCCCACCCCATCCCCCACCCCACCTGCACACTCCCCCTCGCCACCTTGAAAACACAAAATTGAAATTAAAAATACCTAAAATATGATTTATTTTCTTCAAACAAATGAAAATATTATGCCTCTACTCCAAATTCTAAACATGATGACATGTTTTTGGTAATTCCGATGTGGTTCACGACCTTCAGGGATGAATAAAATCATGTTTTCCTATGTAATAAGACTCTTCATAGTGTTCTATAATTAAATAGGAGGATTTATGAAAGAAAATTGAAGTGTTAGAATTAGAATTTTTATGGAGGGTTTTGAAATTTCTAATTAAAGTGCTCCAACTCATATAGAAGATAACGATTTCAGAATATCCTATAACCAACACATAATTGTAAATGAAGAGATGCCTTAAAGTAGTGTTAAACGAGGATAATTGAATTTGAAAGTCTATATGGGAGGCATCGGGAGAACACCCAAATAGATTCAGAATTCATAAGGAAAACTATTAATGATATTGATATCAATCACCATTTACATATTTACATTGGTTTTATTGATGGATAATGATCTTCGTTTTCATGTGTAGAGTTGGGTTGACCTCAAAACACCGAATGGGGTTCCACTCTATAGTTCTGAGAATATATTATCCAATGGTTTGAAGCTTCCACCTGTAAACATGACAACTATATGTCAGTGCCTACTAGAATTTCATGACATTAAATGGATATGTGTTTTGTGAAAAGCCTATGAATTATAGGGATGTTCATGAATGATGGTTTTTTTTCATATGTGTGTGGAATTCAGTAACAATGGTGTGTTATTCCATTTAACCAATGTTATAGTGTTTGTTTAGGATGAGTTCTTTCATTTCACCAATGTTCTAGTTTATGTTTAGGTGAGGTGAGTCAGAAACCAGGTAAGGCATGTCATTAGAACATGGGTTCTTCAATTTAACCATGTATTCTGGGATTTCAGGGATAAAAGTGTTTTGGATAAGCTAATTACTACCCACTCTATAGTATGGCCAGCACATCATATGGGAAAACCCATGAAACAAAGGCATGTTTAAATCGGATGTTTTTAGCACCCCATTTGGCCAAACATACTTTTCACCATAAGGGATTGGCCATGTATATTTACATGGCTATCCATGTCATGTACTCTCTGTACATTCCCATGAGACTAGATGATCTTAGACACCATGTGAACCCTTATACAAACCATGTGAACAATTATACAAAATAGTCGTTATTACAACCATTAAAAACAACTTATTAAACAATATTATTTTTCAAAGACAATCAAATTTAATATAAATAAATTATACTATAGGATATATCAAGTAAAATGAAGGCATACTATCTTACATCCTAAATAACCACCCACAACCATGATTAATGTCCACAGAGCTCTCCTTTCTTCCAGATCAAAAGAAAAAAAATAGTTGTAGAACAATAAAACCAAGGTATAAAAAGTAGTTACAGAACAACAAAACAAAGGTATCACTTACAGATTTAAAGTGTAAAAGAAAAAATTTCCTTGATTGAAGATGGATCGATCAGTAGAAGAAGTTTAGCATGCTGGGGAAAAGGGAGATTCGATTTAGGGCACCAATCGAGCGGAGGGGGACCTACAATCGAGTATAGGGGGTACTAGACACCCAATTTGTATTTAGGAGAAAACATTCCCAATGGTTTTTAAAAACCGTTGTGAATGTATGTATAGAAAGGCCTATACAAAAAGTTTGATTAAACTATTGGTAAAAGAAGGTAAAAAGCCAACATATACCAGCAGTTATCCATAACCGTTGGTAAAAGTTCCTATACTAAGCCTATACCAACGGTTTTACAAACCATTGGTAAAAATCATTACAAAATCATCTATGCCAACGGTTTTAAGAAAACTATTGGTATACATATCCATTCTCAACAGTTTATATAAACCATTGGGATATAAGCGTTGGTAAAAGTAGGATTTACAGTAGTGTATGAACAATACTACAAACCCATAAAACCCCTAAAATTCAATGAAATCCCGAATGAACCCTAAAACCGCCTAATGGGACCTAAAGAACCTAAAACCAAAAAGGGCCCTAAACCCCAAAAGAACCTAATAATATTAAAAACCCCTAAAATACCTTAAAAAACTTGAATACCCAAAAAACACTAAAAGACTAAATATAAAAAAACTTATTATATTATATGAAATAAATAAAAACATTAAATACCAAAAAAACCCCAAAATAAACCTCAAAATCCCTAAAATAACTAGAAAACTATAGAAGATCCTAAAATAGATTAAAAACCTAAAAACCCCCAAAAGTCTAAAAGAACCTAAGAACAATATAACCCCCCCCCCCCCAAACCCCATAAAACCCTTTAAAAAACCCTAATAACATTGAAAAGTAAAAAAATTAATAAACCCTTGAAAACCCTAAAAACCATAAAAACCATAAAACACCGGAGAAATATTGAAAAACCTAAAAGCTGTAAAATCCCGAAAAACCTGAAAAACCTTTAAAACAAAAAAAAATCCCCATAACACCCATAAACCCCTTAAAATCTTATAACCCCTAAAAATAATAAACTAAAATCCCTAAAAACCCTAAGATCCCATCCAGATCCCTAAGAACCCTAAAATCATAAAAAGTGATAAAAACTAGGAAAACCCCCAAAAATCCTAGAAACCCTTAAACCCCATAAAACCCAATAGAAACATAATAACATAATACCCTAAAACCCAAAAACACCAAAAAACACTTTAATTCTCCTAAAACCACAAAAACCACAAAAACCCTTCACCCCTGAAAAGCATAAAAACCCTAAAATCTTGAAAAACTACGTAAAACCCCTATAACCCCATAAAACCCTAAATCCCCCTAAATCCACTAAAAATGTAAAACCCTATAGACTCTAAAAAATCTGAAAACCCCTATAAAACCATAAAAACATACGTTACCCAAAAATCCATAAATGACCCAAAAAACCTATAAACCCTAAAAGACCCTAAAAATAATAAAATCCTTAAAGGGTCCTATAACCCTATAAAAACACAAAAAGAACATTAAAACCCTTTAAAATCATAAAAACCCCTAAAAACCCCTAAAACAGTAAAATCCCTAAAAACTCATCAATACCCTAAAAATCCAAGAAGGCTGAAAATCCAAAAACTCATAGAAACCTAAAAAGGAAATATAATTCATAGACACCCTTAAAATACTAAAACCCTAAAAAGAATAAAACCCTTAAAATATTAATCCCACTAACAATTATGAAAAAACAAAAAACCAAAAAAACCCATAAAAATCATATGAAAACCTTGAAACCCTTAACAATAATTAAAAATCCATAAAAACCCTTAAGAAACCCTAAAAAATCTAAAAATCCAAAAACCCCAAATATCACTATACATACATAAAAAACCTAAATACCCAAAAACATATAAAAACCATAAAACTCCAAATAAAACCATATAAACCATAAAATACGAAAGAAATACCTAAAAACAAAAACCTAAAAAATGCAAAAAAATTCTAAAACCCTAAAATCCCTAAAAACCCTAAAAATTTCTAAAAACCTGAAAAATCAGAAAAACTATAAAAATACCTAAAACTCTTGATACCCCTAAAAATAGTGAACCCCTTAAAACCTAAAAAACTCAAAACAAAATAAAAATCTAAAAAAACCCAAAAAACCTAGAATCACTCTACCATTACTGAAAACCCCCATAAAATCATATGACCTACTTAAATCCATCAAACCCCCTAAAAACCCAAAAAAAAACCCCTACATGGTCCAAAAAACAAAAAAACACATAGAAACCATAAAACCATAAAATACCCCAAACCATAAAAATCTTTAAAATAACTAAAAAAATTAAAACCCCCAAAACTAAAAAACCTAAGAAACTACAAAAACTCCTAAAGCCACATAAGACCCCCTAAAAACATTAAAACTATAAAACCCCAAATAACCTAAAATCCATCAAAAAAAACTGGAAACCCCTAAACCACCTCAATAATCATAAAAAACCAAATAACTATTAAAACATTAAAAATCATAAAAAAACATAAGAACCCAAAAACCCTAAAATCACTAAAAACCCTTAAGAACACTAATAAATCCCTAAAACCCCTATAAACCATTAAAATCCCAAAACCCATTAAAACCCTAAAAACCCAAAAGATGCATGAAAACCCTAAAACTAATAAAAACACAAAACTCCCCATGAACGGCAAAACCACTAAAAGCTATAAAACCTATAAAACCATAAAAACCATAAAAACCCTAAACACCTAAAAACATTAAAAACCCATAAATGCCACCTGAAACCCCTAACAAGTCCTAGAAACACTTGAAATCATGAACCCCTCCCGCAGCCCAAAAACCACCAACCCCCCCCCCCCAAACCCCTTAAAATGTGATAGAACCCATAAAACAAAAAATGCTAAAAAACCCCTAAAACCACCACAAACCCCATAAAACATGATATAACCCCCTAAAACAAAAAACCACTTAAAACCCTTCAATACTAAAATACATAAAACCCCATTGAATCCCCTAAAACCCCTAAAAAACCTAAAAACGCTTAAACACTAAATACCAACAAAACATTACAAACCATTCCCCTCCCCCTTTAAAAAATGAAAAAACCACAAGAAGACCCTAAAAACCCCTAAAACAATAAAAATTATAAAAAACACTAATATATATAAAAAACTAAAAAAATATATAAGCCCTAAATAACTTAAAAATACAAGAAACCCCAAAGACCAAAATGACCCTAAAATCCCAAATGGGTCCTAAACCCACTAAAACCCCAAATGACTCTAAAACCCTAAATGATCCTAAAACCCCTAAAACCCCAAATGACCAAAAAAACCTCTAAAACCCCACAATGACCCAAAAAACATGAAATCCATTAAACGAACATAAAATCCATATGTACACCCAAACAACCAAAATCATTAAAAACCCAAAAAAACATATCTAAAAATACAAATAAAAAACATAAAAACAAAATAAGAACCTAAAACTAGTAAAAAAACCAAAAAACCTAAAACTGTAAAAGTCCTCCAACACCCAAAAAACTCTTAAAAATCCCTAAACCCCCTCAAAACATTAAAACCCATAAGAACCATTAAAACCTAAGAAAACCCTAAAAACTATAAATCCCCTAAAAAATCAAACAATATGTAAAATCCTAAGAAAGAACAAAAAACATTAAATACACAAAAACCCCCTAAACACATAAAAATATTAAAGACCAAAAATCCCTAAAAATATTTAAAACATCAAAACCCTAAAATACCTAAAACTTCATAGAAGCCCTAAAACCATAAGAACAATAAATACCATAAAACCTGAAAATACTGCAAACACCCTAAAAGGACTAAAACATTAAGAAACCCTAAAAACCATTGAAAACCATGAAACCCCTAAAAACCCAAAAACTAATAAACACCCCCCCCCCCACCAAAGCCTTTAAAAACATTTAAAACCCCGTATTAACTATAAAACCATAAAACCTCTAAAACCCCTAAAAACTCTAATATACCATAAAAGCACAAAAAATCCTAACAACCTCTAAAACACCTAAAAAATACAAATGACTGAAAAATCCATAAAACCCATAATACCCATAAAAACCCCTAAAAACCATAAAACCACTAAAATCAATAAAACACCAAAAGAACCATAAAAATTCTAAAAAATCATAAATGATCCTAAAATCCCTATAAACAATAAAAATACAAAAGGCCTTAAATTCCTCTTAAATCCTTGAAAACACAATATAACACCTAAAACCAAAAAAAGACATAAAAAACCATAAGAACCTAAAAACACTAAATCACTTAAAACAATAAAAAAATTCTAAAAACCCATAATACAACTAAAAACAGTTTAAAACCCTAAAACCCCAAAAGACCCTAAAACCCGCAAAATCCTAAAAAAACATAAAACCAGTAAAATTCCAGAGAGACACTAAACCCTATAAAAATACTAAAGGATCCAAAAAACCCTTAAACTTCCAAACAAACCCTAAAAACCCAAAACCCAAAATACCCCGAAAACCCCATAAAAAGACTAAAAATCAAACAAACCCTAAAAACATAGTAAACCTAGAAGCCTAAAAACCATAAAAACCCAAATAACCATAAAATAATACAAACCCAAAAACAAAACTAAAACCCCTTAAAACCCTTTAATCCCACTAAAAAATTGAAAACCAAAAAAACCCAAAACCCCATAAAATCATAGAACACCTAAATATCCAAAAAATACTTCAAAACCCTAAAAATCCTAAAAATAACAAAACCAAATCCCCCAAAAATATGCAAATACCTAAAAATCTAAAAACAAATAAAATATATAAAAAACAAAGGAATACCCAAAACCCCCTAAAATCACAATGGAACACATAAAAACCCAAAATGCCTAAAAAATCCTAAACAACCTTAAAAACCCTGAAATCCTTAAAAACCAACAAAACACTAAAAACTCAAAGTCCCTAAAAACCCCTAAAACCCATAAAAACCAAAAAATAACCCTGAAAACTGTAAAACCCTCAAAACCTAAAAACACTGATAAATAATAGAATAACCCCTCAAAAACCCTGAACCCCTTAAAAACCTCTACACATCTACAAACCCTAAAATATCAAAAATCACACAAAAATCTAGAAAACTCTTAAAAACAAAAAATCATAAAAGACCCAAAAAAACATTTAATCCCAAATACACCCAAAAAAACACTTAATTCTCTTAAACCCCATAAATATTTAAAAAAAATAACCCCATAAACCCTAAATACATTAAGACCCCTAAAAACCCACGAAAATTCTTGGAAACCCATAGGCCTGATTTAAAACCATAAAAACCTAAAAATACTAAAAACCATTAAAATCCTAATATATCCCTAAGAACCCTAAAAACCCAAAACACTGAAAACCTTTAAAACCTTTAATAAATTTGTTAAAATGCTAGAAACCCCTATAAAACCCTAAATACACTTAAAATCATAAAAATACTAAAAAATCAAAAAAAACCTAAAACAAAAAAAAACATAAAAATCCATATTAAGCCACAAAATATCATAAAAACCATAGAAAACACAAAAAGAAAAAATTTACCTCTTTAAAAATATAAAATATCCTATAAACATTAAACACTCGAAAACCATAAAAAATTGCAAGAAACCCTAAAACCATAAAAATAATAACCCCCCTCCAATACTAAAAATCCTAAAATCCCCTAAAACCAATAAAATCCCTAAAAACCCTCAAACCTAAATAACATTCAAAAGTAACAAAAAAACAAAAAAAATCCAAAAATAAATAAAATCCCCTAAACAATTACTAAAAATTTATAAAAATTAAAAATACTCCAGCAACCCTAAATATATAAAACTCTGAAAAACCTAAAACCTATGTAAAATCTCAAAACTCCTAAAACCATTTAAACCTCCTAAGAAACCTAAGAAAATTAAATCCCGATGACATTAAAACCCCTAAAAAAGAAACTAAACTCCCTAAAAGCCATAAAATCATTATAAACCATAAAAAGTGTAAAACCACTAAAACCATAAGACCCTTGAAACATTAAAAAACTCTAAAAAACAATAAAAACCCAATAAAACATACAAACCAAGAAGACACTAAAAACATTAAAACCCCCAAACCACTAAAGGATTCTAAAAACCCTAAAATTTTAAAAATATATATATAACACTCTAAAGACACTAAACCCACTAAAACCCCAAAAGAAGTAAAAAACCCTAAAAATAAAAAATCCCACAAAAACCTAATGGTCCTTAAACACAAGAAAGACCCTAAAATTATTAAAAACTCATAAAGACCCTAAAAGACATAAAAGACAATAATAACCTTAAAATCATGAAAAAACACCTCAAGAACCATAAACACACCTAAAATACCCTAAAATACCCTAATGAACTAAAGGAATCTCACAAAAGAAAAAACCCATAAAGGACCATAAAACCCCGAAAGGACCCTAAAAACCAAAAAACTGTAAACACCCCAACACCCCAAAAAACATAATGAGAATTAAAATGCCCAAAAATCTTATAATGGAACCTAAAATCCCTAAAGAACCCTAGTAAATAAGAAAACCTTATAAGGCCTTAGAACCCCTAAAATACCCTAGAAAATAATTAAACACCCCAAAACACTAAAACCCTCCAACATACCTATAATTCCAAGAAAATGAAAAAAGAAAAACCCACAAAAAATCACAAAAATAATAAAAACATTATATTCAACAATAACCCTAAAACATTTAAAGACCCATAAAACATAAGAATATGAAAACCACCCAAAATATACTAAAAATAACTTAAACCCCTAAAAACCCAAAAAATATTAAAACCATAAAAGAATGAAAATCCAAAAAATTCTAAACAAAACCCTAATAAAATTCAAAAAACCCAAAGCTGTAAAAACTCCTATAGCCCCAAAAAACCCTAAAACCCCCCAAAAACAAAAAAGTAACCTAAAACCAAAAAATGATAAATACCTTAAAAACACTATAAATTACTAAAAAACTTTTAAATCCCCAAAATCATAAAAATACATACATCTATAAAAAACAAATGACCTAAAAATTTAAAAAATCCCTAAATACATTAAAACACCAAAAAAACATAAAATCCCACAAATCCACTAAAATACATGAAAACTCTAAAAAATTCCTAAAAACAAAAAACCCATATTAACCCAAAGAACATTCAAAACCATAAAACCCCAAAAACCCTATTAAAAACTTGAAAACCCCCCAAAAAATATAAAACCCCTACTCATCCTAAAAACCATAGAAACATTAAAAACACAAAAAATACTACAATCCATAAAATTCTGAAAACTTTAAAACTCTAAAAAGAAAACAAAATCATTAGCAAACCTAAAACTCCTATTAACCCCAAATAGTCACCAAAAAAAATAAAAAAATAAAAACCCTAAAACCCTAAAAAGCATTCAAAAATCCTAATCCCCAAACAACCGTGATGAATCCTAAATACACTGAAACCCAAAAAAAACTCAATTACCCTAAAGTGCCCAAAAAATGATAAAAATACAAAAGACCCTAACAACCCTAAATATTCTTAAAGGACCTAAAACAAACTAAAAACACTATATAACATTGAAAACCCTAAAATACCAGAAAATATCCTTATACCTAAAAGTTACCTAAAAGTAGCAAAACCCATATAAACTGAAAAAAGCCCAAAAAACCCCAAAGGAAGAAGGCCTTTGAGAGGTTGAATCATCCCTATTGAGAGCTCCGACTACTTCTTCTTATTCGCATCCCCTCCTTCCTCCTCCTACCACTTCGAGTGGGTTGTCATCAGCTGGTTCGTCCTTGGCTTGATGTTTTTTATTCATGATCATCTCAGATCATGTTTCACGATGTTCATGCAAGCATTACTTGATTATTGTAAGATCTGGTTGTGATCTTCGATCGGTGACAGATCTGGTGTTTTGGGCATGGTTATGTCTACAGCACCATAGATCAGGGTCGGTTTAACTCGGTTTCTTATTGGGATCTAGTGTTTGGCTCAATTTGGTGATGGATCTAGCATCAATCTGTTGTCGAATTTGGCGTTCTTTTTTGTGGTAGGATTTGGGTCCATGTATCAGTGTTAGTGGGCCTTGGCATGCTCTCATCTTTATCATGCATTGGAGATAGAGTTCTACATCTGGAGTTATCCTCGTCTCGGTTAATAATCTGGTGTCGATCTTGGTCAGGTGTGCTTCCAACGTGGGTTTGGCTAAGTCTGTGGGTCGATGCAATGCAACATGGCATGATCCTAGATTCAATCGTCTTTCTCATGGATTCTCCTGCCTGATTTTAGAGGTTTTGGTTGTGGTTTCAGTGTTGACCTCAGATTGGCATCTGTTCTAGTGTGATTATAGTTTTGGGATGGCTCAATGTATGATCCTACGTGGATGGATCTTTGATTGGCTGCATTGCCTCCCTGGATTGGCTTGGTTGTGGTTGTGGAGAATCCTTTATAGGGGAGGTAATGGTTTTGGAGTTCCTAGACTTGTTTATTCTACTGGTGTTTGAAATGGGGCAAGTTGCAAGCTATTGATGGAGCGGGGTGAGGGTGATGTTGTGTTGATTTGGGATTGAGCTGATGGATGCTGGTTTAAGGTGATAACTTGGGAAACCTTAACCCTATAATCCCTAAAATTCCTATGGAATTCTAAAAATACCTAAAAACCCATAAAACCATAAATGAAACCTTAACCCTATACCCTAAATCCTAAACCTAAATGCATCACTAGTATAATAGTTGTTTCTACATCGATGATATGGTGTCAGTTTATTCTATACCGATGCAAAATGTATGAGTGAAAAAATTTTGTCATGATTTCTTTAAAAACAAATGACACAAAAAACTCTCAGGTTTGTATTTATGGTATCAAGTTGTGTATAAACCAATTCCATAAATGAGAAAAATGTCTTCAACATTAGTTTTTGAGAAAAATAATTATGTAAAACAAACAAATTGGAGTTAGATTTCACAAATACAGTCTCCTTAAATTTATATATATATATATTGTTGTCATTTTATGTAATAACTGACACTAAAAAACGTTCAAAAAACATGGGATCTTGAAACCCTCAATTTTTTGATCTGCAAAGTGTCGTTCTAGACTCGTGACGACCCATATGGTGACTCACAAACCCTCAAAAAACAATTATGTGATTTCTCATCCATTTTTATCATCATTTACTAATCCAAGGTATATATTCTTCATTATCTATCTTTGTTTCACTATTTACCGAAGAATTTATCTTCGAAATCCGGTTTATTATCGAATAAGAACCATAGTTTTAATTTCATTTTTTATTCTTGTTTATATTTATTTCTATAAAAAAATTGTTAGGTCTTAGAGTGATTATTCATCCAATGAATTAATTAGATAATTTTCAGATTAAGGGTCCAGTTTTTTTGAAATCCATAATTTGGAAGTTTTCATTATATTTTAATGTTAAATTATATACCATTTTGTTATATTTTTTAGTTATTATTTCCATTATTTGTATGTAGCTGACTGTTTTTTATAAATGTTGTTAATAATGTTTGTTTATTTTGACAGATTGTTTGTTTGATGATATTATATAATGGAACATGATATATCGTGTAATGATTCATCATTATACTGTACATCACATGTAATGACTCCATATATTTCACTCATTAAATTAATAAAATCTTCAATACCTTGAGACATAGGAGACACTGAACTAATGAGACAATTATTTAAAAATCACTAATATATGTAAGATAATTAAAATTAATTAAATAATAATATCAATAATCACATGTATATAGTATGAAATTAAAAGAAAATCAATTTTTATATTCAGAAGATATATATAGTATTTTCACAATAGGATTTTTTTAATAAAATATGTTAACATTTTCTATAATTGACCTAAATGAATTAAATTAACCACCTTTAAATGTGGGAATCAATATATAATATTTCCATATATGACAAAAATATATTATAATTAATTAATTTTTATATTCCATTGAAATAATAATACAAAATAATAAATATTTAAATGGTCATATTTCAATAAAAACTATTTTATATTATATATAATACTTCATTTGAAAAATATAATTGTATAAATTTAATATGGTAGTATGAATTTAAATTATTTATTTAAAATATCAATATATCATTGTCTATGTTTTTGGGTTTTTAAAAAAATTGTATGTTAATTTACATAATAATTTATACTGTTTTTATCAAAAAGAGGTTTTTGATAGATGGAGAGATCTAAGGAGTTACTATGTTGTGACTATACCATCTATATTAGAATGTTAATTAGTAAAATAAGCAATAAATTGTCATATAAAACCACAAAAATTAGTGAATTAAATTAAATAAACATCCAAATAATATAATATGAGCTATAGAAAACATACATAAAGTAATAATATTATGATTTTCTACTAGAAATATCACATATATATAAAGAAGTAATAGGAAATAAATTTAAACCAATAAATAGATTGGATTTGAACATCATGATTTTCTACTGGGAATTTCTATTGGATTCATTACATGTGATACCCATTGGATCAGTATGACACACATCACAAAAGATAAATTCCGTTAGTATATTAGTTTTTATTTTATTAATAATATTTTTTTATGTTTCCTATCTGAGTAAAAATAATTTTTATTGAATGTGTTAATGTTTAAAATTTATCTATTTGTATATATTTTTAAATGATTATATGTTTTAATATATTCAACTATAATATTGTGATATTAGGTACTGAATGGATCATAATAGGATAAATTTATGAAGAGCTACAATTGAATATGAAAAAGGAATTGACGATTTCCAAGAATTTTAAAAATGAAATCTTCACAATATAGATTTGATTTTATGTCCTTTCATGAAGAGTTAGAGTATGAGACATTTAATCCCCAAATAAATCAAGGATCATCTCATTTTCTATAGTTTTGGACTTAATTAAACACATTGGATATGTAATGGTGAAAGAACTAAAAATTGGACATATAATGTTGGTGAAAATATTCATAATAAAAAGGAGATCATATTGAAGAATTAATTCATGATTTAGGTGTCAAAACCATCAAAAAAATAGAAACTATTGAATGATTATTTGGAGATTCTGAGAAACTATTATTCTCACATTGTACAAAATATATAGGTTTATCCGTAGTTTTGAGATTAGTTAACTTTGATGAAATAAATTGTTGGAGTGATAAATGTTTCTCCAACTTTCAAAATATTTTAAAAGAGAAACTTGTAGAAAGCAACGAGATTCCAGATTCCAATTATAAGGTGAATAAAAAATAATTCCCTATGAGATTGGGGTATAAAAAGACACCTGTGTTCACTAATGATTATGTGTTGTATATGAAATAATATGAATATTTTTCAAACTATTCTACATGTGGGAAATCACAATATAAGATGGAAGAAAAGGTCAACTATGATTTCTTGTCAGGTACAAGCATCTATCCTCATTAAAAATAAATTTTTTATACTTTCTAATAATTTCATCCATTAATACCTTCATATAATTCTGATAATTAAATTATGATTCATTATTTTTTATGAGAATCAAATCACCTAAAAATATAATTTGGTACCTTCGAATAATTCCTTGTTTGATGTGTTTATTTTAAAATTCAATTGATTCAAAAAGGATATGATGTCATTCATATGAACACATTTTTAATATTAACATATGTCACCCTACTGATTCACGAGAGATGAATAGATTTGATAAACAATTTCATGATTTTTGAAGAAAATTTTGAAATCTCATACTGGGATTATGTACTGATGGAATGAATCTATATCAAAGCATATGTATCCAACATAGTTCATGTCTATTTTTTAGTATTTTACAACTTGTCCCAACATATATGTATGAATAAAAAATATGTTATGATGAGGTTGATGATTTATGGACATAAACAGCTGAGAAACGATATTGATGTGTATATTTTACCATTTATTTAGGATTTGAAAATGTTATGGGATACATGGGTTAATGCTTTTGATTCATACAAGAAATAGTTTTTCTTCTTCATTGTATGATAATGTTCACTATAAATGAAATTACTATATTTGGAAACATATTGAGATATAGTGTAAAGGGATATAAATCATATCCAATTTTGGATGTGGAGATATCATATTATCAATTGAAGAATGGAAAAAATATATTGTACATGGGACATCAAAGATTTTTTTTCCAATTTTTCATTCTTATCCAAGACCTAAATAATAATTTAATGGCTTACTGGAATACAATCTCCCCCCATGACCATTGTTACTTGATGAATATTATGACAAGGTGAAACTATTGATTAAAATTTTGAAAATAAAAGATGTCCTGGTCTTCCGAAACAATATATGGAAGAAACACTCAATCTTTTTGGAACTACCTTATTGGATATTTTTGGAGATAATACATAACATTGATGTTATGCAAGTTGTGAAAAACATATGTGAAAATTTGAATGGAATTTTTATAGGCATAAAAGGAATGAAAACAGATTTATTTCATAATATATTGGATTTGATAACAATGGGAATAAATTTAGAGTTATCTCCCACTATGAAAGGAAACATAACATTTTTACCTCCGTTTTTTCACACAATCAGAAAAATTGAGTTGATGAATTTGGGTTGTTGTCTTCATGGTATTAAAGTACACAATGGCTATTATTTAAATATGAATAATTTTATTTAACTTAATGATTATAAATTAATAATTATGAATGTAGTTTATTATCATTTATTAATTCAATAACTTCTACCCATCGCAGTGCATGTTATATTGAAGATAGATTTCAGAAAGACTATTATCGGGTTTTTTAATTTTTTCAAATCCATTTATATCAAATTCATTGATCTAAATTTGTTAGATGTGTTAGAGAATAAAGATCCTGAAATTATTTTTGAACTATAAATGTATTTCCCACATTGGTTTTTCTATATAATGGTTAATCTGGTGATTCATTTGGTGCATGATGTTTTTATATTTGGGTATTATTATTTATGATGGATGTATCATTTTAAAAGATATAGGTAAATTTTGAAGGTATCTATTAAAAATACTTATCGAAAATTGGACTTTATTGTCCATAAATATTTATCATAAGAGGTGATCAATTTATTTACTGATTGATAGTATTAAGTAATGCATATTGGGATCCAAATATATTGACATATGAATAATAATAGTCAAGGTAGAGGGACTCAAAGATTAAAGGTAATGTTCATTCCACATGATGAAGTGATGCAGGAACATTTATACAATTTGTAAAACACATATTAGGTTCAATCATATATATTATCACACATTTCTGAATTAATGTAACAATAACTAAAAAGAAATGAAAATTTTCTGATGATTGAGCATAAAAAAAATTCTTTCATGGTTTAAATAGAATGTCACCACATATATATTTGCTTCAGAAACATTGAAGTGGTTGGTAGGGGGATAATCTCTTAATTTGATCACATGATCTGGTTTTGATATTAATCAGTACACATTTAATACAAAAATTCTACCTGATAAGAGTACCATTCAAAATAGCGGTGTAATGGTCTTTTTTTTTGATGCACTTCATTTTTTTGATTTCCAAATATAAAAACACAATTTATAGATATTCTTTGTAATATGGAGTTTATTAATACATATGGTAAATTGATTATAATAAATTTCCATTCACCATGTTTAAGTGTTATTGGGTTTCATGTAATATTGTTGTGAAACATGATGAATATGGGTTAAAATGGGTTGATTTGAGATGATTTAATTGAAATAAAGAACCATTTATCAAGGGAAAACATGGGAAAAAATATTTTATGTCATTGATACATCGAATGATCAATGGTTTTTTGTTTTCAATGAAAAAGAATCAATTTAGATGATGATGATGATGTTATTGATTTATGAAAGGATTTTTCATCTATTACAATATTTCTAGATAACAATGATAATAACATAGACATAGTGCATGAAGTAAGACTTGATAATGCTAAATGGATATGGTATAACAATAAATTACCATCCTAATTAATCTGTTAATTATTTAAATTATCTTTTTTTTTTGAAATTTACATGTGTAAAAACTGTATTATTTAATAACTATTCGATATTTACATTTATAAATGTTTTTTTCATATTAGTAATATTTTTTATATTTAATAGTTTGACTTATATATTCTTTTCATTATGAATCAGAACATATTTTTTTTCTTTAACTTACACATGTGTTCCACTTTTACTTAAATATTTTAGTTTTTATATTTTTTAAATATTTTTTATGATAATAATATGAATATCCACAAGAATTTAATCAAAACTTTATATTTCAATAATGAATACAGATACAGATATATATAAACATGTTCTGAGGTATTTTTATTTATTCATATTATTAAATATCCATTAATATAATTATTTAATGAAGAAATAGTTTAATTTACAAAAATTAATTTCATGACTACTGTTGAGGTTTTAGTGGTGGATTCATTTTCTATTACTATTATGATGTCATGTTATTGAGATAGAAAATGTCTTATTATATATTAACTGAAAATTTTAACTTTCTCATGAAGATGAGAAATTACGTATTACATTTGATGATAATAATAATGAAACTAGACCAAATACAACACAATTTATCAGTTATATCTCCATGTAGAGCAATTGTAGGATTAACATATTATATCTAGATTTTAAGTCCATCAACAATATGGAAAAATATCATCTTGGGGAGTATGTAATGGTATAATGTATCAACTAATTTATTTTATCATATTTTTTGAATAAAATATATTTTAAATGATTAATTTTTATTTTATTCAATTACAAATGAAATTCATTTATTATGAGAAAAAAATAGTTAGTAAAATTTGTATTACTCTAGAGATGGTTATAGAGACATATTTAAAAATATAGATTACAAAAAATTATGTTTTCACAAAGAGGAAAAATGAAAACCTATGACTCAAGTATATGTTTAAAGATGTAGATACAAGGAAGAAATTTGTTTCTAGCTGACATGATAAATCCATTATGGTAAGATAAATATATTATATTATAAATATATATATATATATATATATATATATACCTATTTATATATTTTTTTACCTTTCATATAACATGCCTCTATAAAATCTCATCGAGACATACAATTGTAGAATGTATACCGTCATAATTTATCACAGGGAGGGTATCATTTATTGGAGTAAAAATTATTGATAAAATGATTGAAGAACTAAGAGAACCCTCTACTAGTGGTTTTGATGATATCGAGTTCATCCTTCCATCTCCACCCACTCAACATGAAAAATGGAAAAGAGAGAGAAAAATAAAAATAATTAAAAGTGTCTTACAGAGAAGGGTAAGGAAGTAGCAGAAAATACTGTAAGTAAATATTATTTATTATTCATGAATTTTTCTATTCTATAAATTAATAACTCCATAATACTAGTTTAATTTTTCATTTTAAGATGAACTACAAGATAAATAGAAATAGTTCACTTTTATCCCTCAAGGTATGATGGATATCCTAGCCACTAATTTTGGAAATCCAAAACACACCGACTGCTAAAGAGGATTTCAGGTGGGTGTTAGTATTCAAAATGATTTTGATCATAGAAATAAGAAATAAAGTGACCTAAAATTGAATCATTAAAACATATGCTGAAAGATACTAAATAGACCATGGGCGATCAAATTCAGTCAGCTATGAATATTTTGTTAGAGTAATTTTTGTGAATCTCACAAGATGAAGATCTTTCCATGCCTATCTAGCCTATCCCAAATATTGTACATCCTATAAATCCATCCCACCCAGACCACCCTACCTAACCTACCTACTATGATCCTCCACCTCCTTGCTCAGATCAAACCTTATACTGTTAGTTGTATGCTATATATCCTCATATATATATATTGTAGTTTTGGGACTCTTCAAATTTTGGGGGAATTATATACATCACTAGCCTATGAATATAGGCCAAGTTAGTGTATAATTACTTGATATTTTTGATCCTACTACTCTACTAACCTTTTTTACTAAGGAGGTTACCATAATTGGAGATTATCTGAGAAATTTTTTACTTTGTTCAAACGGACTTCTTCATTATCATTCATATGAGGAATTATTATTTTTAAATATTAATTAAATATGTTTGAAAATTTATTATAATTATTTGGGACATTTAACTTATATAGAAGTATTTAGATGTAAAATAAATGACACATAATAAAACAAAAGGATTAGGGAAAACAAATGTATATACTTGTTATATTTTTATTGGTATTCAATGATTATCTCATGTATCTTATTATATGGGTAATATATATGAATTTCATATGACATATAATATATGAAGAAGATACTATCCATTGAGAATATTCAGTAAAGATGTATCTAATTGATTTTGAGGAGTCCAACATGAATGTGTTGAAGTGGTTTTCTATATAAGTAAATTTACTTTTAAATTTTTATTTCCATCATTAAAAATGTTTTAAATTGAATACATATATTATTTTTTTAATTATTTATCTACACATTATTATTATTAAAAATGATAGAAAAATAATTTATGGTTTTATGGATCCATAATTCATTTCCATTCATGTGATATATGTGAAGGATCCGAATGGAAATGCATATACTTGTAAGATACTGTCACAGAAAAATATTGTGTTTTGGTTTTTTCTATTTCTTGATAGGTAAGTACATAAACATAATTATGAACTAATGTTCATTATAATGTCCATAATTGTGAAATTTTTGTATTTTAGGTGGAATTGGATGCTTGGTGAATTCTGTCAAAGAGAATGCACCTTATATTGGTTTGGGTCTTTACTAGGTGATGTTGTCAAAAATAATTATCACCACGTTAGAAAAGAATGATTTCTTCTTTTTTTAAGGTCAATTTATTTAATTATTATTGTATATATATTTGTTATAAGTTGACTTATATAAAGATTCAGGTCATTGAAAAAATTTAACCATGATCAATTGTCAACAACGACACCAAATACAATCCAATATGTGAATGTAACGATACCTTTTTTTCATGTTAGATATCATTCGGATTATATATATATATATTGGTTGTTATTACCATGTTAATGATTTATAACCATAGTTTCATCTTCAATAAAGATGAGTAGAATGTGGTTATTATGTTCTATGATTCATTTATAAGATAATAAAAATAGGGGTAACTACTGAATTTTATATGATTAGTTATATTAATTATTATATATTTTCTGTAATAGTATTCTATTTTTTATCTCATATCATTCAGTGTTATTTTAGACATTCAATGATGATTAGTATAATGTAAAAAATGAACTCACCCATCTTCAATCTTTGTTTTTGAACTATTTTTATGTATGATTATGATTTAATTAATTTATATTCTAATGTTTATGGTTAAAAATACATTTTCCATACAACATGTGTTAAAAAACTAATTATATTATTATAATATGTGTATCAACATTATGATATCAAATGAATGTTTCAACAATAGTCAACAATGATTATGTTTTTAATTTAAGGTATGTGTTTTTTTATTTTACATTATAATATAAATGCATTGATAAATTGTTGATAGACTTGAAAAGGTATGTATGTTATTATAGAATTGTAGACAATGATACATGTTTTTTCATTGTTGTATAATATATTTCTATTACAGGGATTCTGATTGTTTTGGGGATGTGAAACTCAATTGTTTCTATTTTTTTAATCAGTATGTGTCGATTTTTATAAATAATGATTCACAAAATGGTGCCTAGTCACGTTTTCGGCATTGGTTTTTAAACAAACAACACTAAAAACTTTATTTTTTATGTCACCATTATAGACCTTGTTTGAATACAGACATCAAAATTCAAAAAAAACAACATTAAATTGTGTTTGTGCACAAGTGCATGAATCCCAAACCCTATACCACATAAAATAAACCCAAAACCCCACACCCTAACCCATATATCATACACCCTAAACCCGACATCTAAAAACCTATACCACACACCATAATCCCTAAACCCTACTCCCTAAACTCTAGACCTTTCACCCAAACCCTTGACCTTGCTCTCAAAACAATATACCATAAATCCAAAACCCTAAACACTATACCCTACACCAAAATCCCAAAACCATACACCATGTAACCTACAACCTAAATTCCATACCCAAGACCCCAAACCCAACTCCCTACACCCTAAATGCTAAAAACAACACCCTAAACCCTATATACTACACCTTAAAACCTAATACCATGCACCCTAAACCCTCTACCATACACACTAAACACTATACCTTATGACTTACGAGCCTTAAAAACCCAAAAAATACATAAAAACACAAAACATATTCAAAAACACTAAAACCCATAAAAACACTAAAAACCCTCAAATCCATAAAATCACTAAAATCCCCCAAAACCATAAAAACCAAAAATATTTTAAAGGCCCCAGAATCCTTACAAACCTAAATCCCTTAAAATTTTCTAAAAACACTTAAATGATAAAAACCCTAAAAATTTAAAATAATTAAAAACCCCAATAAACCCTCAAATCCTTAAAAATTTACAAAAAATCAAAAAATCCTCAGATCACTAAAGGACTCTAAAAACTATTAAATCCCTAAAAACTCATAAAACCCTAAAAACCTAAAAATCTAAAAAAAAATGTCCCATAAAAGACTATAACAACATTAACCATACCCCCCCCCAAATAACCAAAAACACTAAAAACTCAAAATGAACCAAAAACCCCAAAAGACTCTAAAAACACTAAAAGACACTAGAAGAGCCTAAAAACATTAAAACACCTAAAAGACAGTAAAATAATTAAAACCACAAAAAAGAAAAAACAACATAAATACCCTAAAAGACTCTAAAAACCCAAAAAACCCCTAATGGACCCAAAAAGTCCTAAAAAAATCTAAAATACACTAAAATATTTAAACCACGAAAGGACCCTAAAACCCTAAAAACGCAAATAACCCCACAAACCCACAAACCCCTAAAATACCATAAAAGATAAAAACCCTAAAAGAACCTAAAAACCCAAAAACCCCTAAATATTCCTAAAACCCTATGAAATATAACATCATAAATGGTCCTAAAACACTAAGAAAAAAATAAAAAATAAAAACCACTTAAAAATCCGGAAGTAACCTTGAAAACCCAAAAAAAGTCAAAAACGACCATAAAATCCATAAAGCCCCCTAAATGTCCTTAAACCCCCTTTTAAAATAATAAAAACCCTAAGACACCATAAAAATACCTAAATTACCATTAAAACACTAAAAACATTAAAATACCCTAAAAATCATAGAAAACCCAAAACTCTGCAAACTCGAGAAGATGTTAAGAACCATATAAACCATAAAACCCTAAAAATACTAAATCCCAAAATTCATAAAACCAAAAAACTATAAAAATCACAAAAACCCATAGAAAAAATTATAAACATTTAAGACCAGAAAATGACAAAACCCCTAAAACCATGGAAAAACATAAAAATAGAAAATATAATAAACCCACTAAAAACCCAAATTAACCCTAAAAACACTAAAAACATTTACCCCACACCCAAAACTAAAAATCATAAATGGAATTAAAACCCATAAAAGACCCAAGTGGAACTTAAAAACCCTGAAACCCCTAGTGTACAATAAAAACCCACAAAACCCTAAAAGACCCTAAAACTAATAAAAACACACAAAATGAAACTAAAACTCTAAAACCCCAAACCCCCAAAAAACCCTAAATACCCCCAATGATAAAAAAATATTGAAACCCTAAATGGACATAAAAACCCATAAAACCAGAGAACGCCCAAAAAATCCCTAAAACACCTTAATAATCCTAAAAACCCAAAAATACCTTAATACCTATAAAACAGAAAAGACACTAAAACACCATTAAAACCCTAAAACCACTGAAATTCCATAAAAGACCCAAAAACCCATTAAAAACTCAAAATCTATAGACCCTCCAAATAAAATTAAAAAATAAAAAACCCTAAACCCGATTTTTAACCATAAAGTCCCCTTTTGAAAATCTTGATAAACCCTAAAAACCCAAAAAAAACTGAAAAAATGAAAAAGCTCTAAAAGACCTAAAAATTTAAAAACCATAAAAATATTGAAAGCCCCTAAAAACCATAAAAATTTTCTAAACCCCAAAAACCCTAAAAACAATAAAACGCTCCAATACCCTTAAAAACAATAAAAACCCATAAAACACTAAAAACCATTAAAACAACTAAAACCCTAAAAATTATTACAACCCCTAAAACCATAAAACCCCTAAAAACCTAGAACGTGAAAAAAATCTTAAAAACTGAGTGAAACTACAAAACCAAAAAAGTCCATTAAATCCCTAAAAACCTGAATATACTAAAAATTTCCTAAAACCCCTAATGAATCCTAAATGACCTTAAAACCCCTAAGGGGTCCTAAAATCCTAATATAAAGTAAAAACCCATAAACCCCAAAAATCATACACCCCCTACAACCATCAAAGACACCAAAAACCCAAAAAACCCTAAAAGACCCTAGAGAACCCTAGGAAATCCTTAAATACATAAATAGCTTAAAAGCTCCAAAACCCCCATTAGAACCAAAATCCCTAAAAAAATTAAATGGCCTTAAAACCCATCAACAATGAGAAAAACCTAAAAAACCTAAAAAGTGAAAAAAAATAAACAAAACATAAAAACCCAAAAAACACCTTTAAAACCCTAAAAACCATAAATACCGTTAAAAACATTGAAAATACATAAAAACCCCAGAAACATAAAAACCCCTACAAAAACCGTAAAACCCTAAAAATCCTAAAACCATTAAAACCATTAGGAACCATAAAAACCCTAAAACACTAAATACACTAAAAACCTAAAACCCCTAAAACCATATAAAAACCCTACAACCCCAACCCACAAACACACAAAAACCCTAAAAACCTGTAAAACCCATCCAAATCCACTCAATACCACAAATACATTATACACGCTAAAACCCATAAAACCCAATAAAACCCCCAAAAAACAAAAAAATTACAAAAAATGCCTCAAAACCCTAAAATCTCTAGATATAGTAAAAACCCGTACAGGACTAAAAAAACTTAAATCCATTAAAAACTAAAAACCGGGATACCCCAAAACAACATAAAACCCAGAAACACCCTCAAAAAAATAAAAAACCTTAATGCTCAAAAAACCCTTAAAGCCATAAAAAATATCTTTGACCGCTAAAATGGATAAAACACTTAAATGGATTGAAAACTATAAAAACTCTAAAAACCTCTATAAACCCAAAAAACCAAAAAAATCCATAATAACCTAAAAGCCCTCAAAACCTGTAATAATCCATGAACCCCTTAATCACATAAAAACTCAAAAAAATCATTTAAAAACCAATAAAAATCTAAAAAAATATAGAAACCTAAAAACTCATAAACACCCAATGAACTCTTAAACACTTAAACGCCTTAAATAGAGAAAAAAATCCTTAAAAACTAAAAAGATAAAATTCTTCAAAATCCCTTAAAATATCTAAAATTTTGCAAAAAATCCAAACACCACTAAAAACCTAAAACCCAAAAACACATAAAGAATCCTAAAACCCGAAATATTCTTAAAACCCTAAAAAACCATAAAATCCTAAAAACCATAAGACTCTAAAAAATAAAAACACTACAATCTTTTAAAACCCCAAATAGGCACTAAAAACACAATACAACATTAAAGACCCCAATGCCCCTAAAACCCTAAATGACCCAAACAATACTATGAAAACGCTAGAATACCAAAAAAATATTATAAACCCCAAAAAACCAAACAACTTAAAAAAACTAAAAATCCTCTAAAAAATGCAAAAACCCATAAAAACCTAAAAACCCTAAATTTTCTAAATTACATAAAACACTAACATCCCCTAAAATCCACCAAAACCTAAAACCCCTAAAAATACAAATAAAACCCCAAAAACCCTAAATATTTAAAAATCCTTGAAAACCCATATAATTATCTAAAATCCCATGAGACCCCAATCAATTTAAAAAAACACCAAAACCCCTAAAAATACAAATAAAACCCGACAACCCCTAAAATACTTAAAACCCAAAAAACCCTACAAAACCCAAAAACCCCTAAAACATTCTAAAACCCAAAAAAACTAACAACCTCAAAAGGAACTCTAAAAACCAAACAATAATGACCAAACATAAAAATTCACAAAAATCTCAAAAAAATATAAACACCTTAAAACTCTAAAAAGACTGAAAACAAATAAAAATATCTAAAACAGAAAACAAACTATAATGCCCCTAAAACCCTAAAGACCCCAACAAAACCGAAAAGACCACCCCCCCCCCACCCTAAAACCCCTAAAAATCTTAAATACCCATTTTCTATAATGAACTATGAAACCCTTATAGACCACAACCATACCATTGAAACCCTGAAAACCCAATAAACACAAAATAATCAAAATTCCTAAAACCCAAAAAACCATAAATGGGAAAAAAATCTTGGAAATCCTAGAAAACTCCCAAAAAAATTTCAGATCCATAAACACTATCTTAAACCATAAAAATATTTATAAATCCTAAAAGCCCTAAAACCCCCTAAAACCCCTGAAAACCGGAAAACAACTGAATAAACTATGGTCCTAAAAGCACTAAAACCCCTAAAAACTATTAGATAAACTAAAACCACTATAACCCCATAAAATACAACAAAAAGATAACAATGCTAAGAACCATAGGAACCTTAAAACCCCTAAAATTCCTAAGACAACCCTTAAACTTCATAAAACCACTAAAAATACTAAAAACCAAATAAACCCTAAAAGTCCCTAAAAACCTAAAAATACTAAAACCTAAAAAATACCCTAAATACCAAAAAACTCTAAAACCCCTATAATACACTAAATGACCCTAAACCCCCTTGGCGTTGCTATGGATCTGGGTTTTTCTTGGTGGAGTTTCTAGTTTTTTATCGTACAAGGAGAATGGTTCTTGTCACTGCTATGGGGTATTCTGTTGCAGCTCAGAGGTTATAGGAGGTGCAGATGAGATTGGCTTGTCAACAGTCTGTGCAGAATTTTCAGATTTGTTTTTCTAGTTTCTTGGATCTGTTTAATGATTTTGATGATGGGATCATTATGTTTTGTTCCATTATGAACATTATATTGGAATAAGGGATTCTGGGTTGTGGATGGTCTGGATGTAAATCATTGAGGGCACTGGATTTTGGTTTTTTGGAGTGGTGTTGGATGTTTCCTGGCTATTGGGTTCTGCGGATAGTGGTGATATGGTCTATTGGCTGGGCTGTCCATTTGTTTAGAGGTTTTTGTTTGAGTTTCTGGTTGAGATGGATCTTGTCTCTTGGATTTTTTTCTTGCTGCTGCGGAAATTGGCATGTGCCGATGCAAGGTGTTGGATGTCTGTTACTGCTGGTTTACAAGGTGCGAAAGGAATTACTAGATTTTGGAAACTATGGTGCTTGATTCTGCTTACTGCAAGGTTGGGATGTGATGAAGCTGTTGGTTCTGGGAATGGGTGTTGGTGGTCGTATGTTGTTGGTTGTTTTTATAAGTGGGTCATAGTGGAAGCTTCTATCATAAGTGGTTCTGGATGTTGGGGACATAATGTTTGGTTGACAGATCTTTCTTGGCTAGGTACGGTTGAAGAGGGTGCTGGAAATTGGAAAATGAGGTGTTGGAGGTTGGATGATGGTTGGCTGTTAAATGATGAAGTTGATGTCGATGATCTTGGTGTCGACAGTTCTATGTTGCTGGCAATTTCTCTGGATGAAGAAAATTGGGTTATAGGAAGCTAGTTGCTGGTTGGCTGGGAGATACTAATGGAGATGGCATGGTTTTTCTTCTTCGTCTAGTCTTGTGTGTGTTTTGGGTTTTTTTGGAGTCTTTTGGGTTTTGTGGGGGTGACCAGGGTTTTTGGGTGTGGGTTGATTAACCTCACCCCACCATTCTCTTATTTTATCTTTTTTCAAATAAATTTGGGGGGCTAGGAATAGCCTCACCTCTCACCTTCATTGCCCCTTAAACACTATAAAATACTTGAATACCCTAAAACCATAAAACACAAAAACCCCATAAAATTGCAAAAAATGTAAAAACAAAAAAAACCCAAAAACAAAAAAAAATAATACCCTAGAAAACCCTTAAATCATCCAAGAAAACCGAAAACCCCCAAAAGCCCACAAAAATTCTAGAAATACCAAAAAACCCAAAAAACAAAAAAAAATCCAAAAAAGCCTAAATCCTTAAAAACGAAAAAAACCATAAAAACCCGAAAAACTATAAAAACCTAAAACCCATATAATTCTAAAAACTCTAAAAAAAACTATAACCCTTTAAACCATAAAAACATTTAAAACCCCTAAATCCCCATAAAATACTAAAAACCAAAAAAAATTAAAAACCCTAAAATAATTAATAACCATAAAAACATTAAAGACATTAAAAACCCTAAAACCCCTTAAAATCCTAACAAACTCTAAAAACCCAAAAAACCCTAAAACCCTACAAACCCCCAAATTCCCTAAAACATGGATAAACCCTGAAAACTCCGAATAAAAATCTAATAAAGACCTAAAAGATCTTATAGTATCCTAAAAGGGTATAAAAACTTTTAAACCCTAAAACCCTTTAAAAAACCCTTTAAACCCATAGAATCCCTAGAAACACTAGAAAACCCAAAACACCCTAAAAACCCCCAAATGACTCTCAAAACCCCTAAAAGACTTAAATACCCATAAGAAACCCTAAAATACCCTAAAATCAATAAAAGATCATTAAAACCAATCAAAACCTCAAAAATAACCTAAAAACAAAAAGGCCCCTAAATGATTTTGAAAATCCCTAAAACCCTAAAATACCATAAAATACCATAAAACCACTAAATGACACTAAAATCCTAAAAAACAAAAAAACACTAAAATGCCTTAAAAGCCCTAAAGAATCCCTAAACAATACCAAAAACCCTAAAAACCTCTAAAGGACCATAAAAACACCTATAACCCCAATGCAACCTAAAAACCATAATTTCCCCAAAAAACCCTAAGAATCATAAAATCCCAAAAAACCCTCACAAAATCGAAAATAACCCTTAAACCAAGGAAAAAACATAAAATCATCTAAAATACTAAAATTCCATAAAACCCATAAAAACCCTAAAAACATTAAAAAAACTCTAAAACCCAAAAAAAATTAAAAGACCCTAAAACATTAAAAGAAATAAAATGATGAAATAACCATATATGATCCTAAAAACCCTAAATCCCCTAAAAACCTAAAAATCCTAAAACACATAACAAAACCCAAAAATCCATAAATAACCATTAAAACCACCAAGAAATCAATAAACCCCTAAAACCAATATAAAACACCTAAAACGCCTTTAAACCCTAAAACCACTAAAAACCCTTAAACCCCTAAAATAGCTAACCCCCCAATAATTATAGAAACCTAAAAACCCAAAAAAACACTTAATATTTCTTGAATCCTAAAACCCTAAAGCCCCAAAACCCCTAAAACTCTAAATTCATTAAATCCATTAAATAGTATAAACCCTAAAAAGCCATAAAACCATAATCCAAAATATTCCTGAAATACCCCTAAACCCCATAAAATACTACAAACCCATTAATACCTTAAAACCCCTCAAAAATTAATAAATAATCATTAATACCACAAGAAAATCCTAAAAACCATAAAAACTAAAAATACCATAAACCCCTTAAAATAGCCCTTTAAAAACCTAAAACCCTAAAAAATATAAAAACCCTAATCAACCCTAAAACACCTTAAATGACTAAGAAACTGCAAGATCCAAAAAACACATAAACCGCTAAAAACTCTAAAAAACATAATCCATAATAATCTATAATAAACCCAAATGACCAAAAAAACGCAAAAAACATTAAAAACAATAATAGAAATCCTAAAAACCCAAACAAATCCTAAAAATATAAACCCTAAAACCCTAAAAATCATTACAAATCCTAAAAGAACCACTAAAAACCTAAATAACCCAAAAAGATAGTAAAAACTATATAAAACACCTTAAACATTATAGAAACCATAAAACACTAGAAAGAAGCTTAGACAACCTAAAAAACATAAAACCCCTAAAACCAAAAAATACCTAAATCCACAAAAAACCCTAAAAACCCCAAAAAATCCTAAAAAAAATCTTTCAAATAATCCTAAAATACCTAAACAACTAGAAAACTCTTAAAAAAACCTAAAACCCTAAATACATGAAAATTCTAATAATCCATAAAACCACCCAAAACCTATAAAAACAATAAACATCATAAATTTATAAAGAGAACCATAAATAATAAAAACTCTTATAAATCCAAAAAATTGCAATAAAAACCCCAAAACCCATAAAAACCGTAAAAACAATAAAACACTCAAAACCCAAAAAACCCATGGAAACCCAAGAAAACCCAAAAATCCCAAAAATCCTAAAAATGATAAAATTCTAAAACCCCTAAGAACCCTAAAGAAACAAAATGCAATTAATACTCCTGAAACAGTTAAAACCATAAAATTAAAAAATATGAAATCCCTATAAACCCAAAAACACAATGAAACCCTAAACCCTTAAAACCCTAAAACAATAAAAACCCATATACCCCCTAAAATCCAATAACCCAAAAAACAAGAAACCCTATATCATACACACCAAACACAAACTTATACACCCTAAACCCTATTCCCTACAACCTAAACCCCAAACCCTACACCTCAAACCCTAAAACAAATATCTTAAACCCAAAACACTATACCATAAACTCTACACCCGATGCCATAAAACCTAAAACCAAAACCAAAATCCCTAGAACGTACCTCTACAACCTAAAACATATACCCTACACCCTAAACCTACACCATATACCATTGACCCTATGACCTACACCATAAACCCCAAACCCTATATCCTTCATCATTTACCATATACTCTACTACCAAAATCCTATACGCCATAACATAAATTCGGTAAAACTAAACCCTATGCACCACACCCTAAACCCCATATCCCACAACCTCAACCCTATACCATGAACCGTAAACCTAAAACCTATGCTCAAAACCCAATAACCTAAGCCAAAAAACCAAAACAAAACACCCAAGACTGTACAACCAAGACCCTACACCAGAAATCATATAACCTACACCCTCTACCATAAACCCTAAACCTTATAACCTATACACTAAACTATAAAACCTACATACTAAACCCGATACATGATACCCTACACCCTAAACCCTTATTTCTATACGCTACACCCTATACCCCCACCCTAAAATCTAAATTCGACACCCCTAACACTATATCCTACAAAGTAAAATCTAATCCCTATAACTAATACCATATTCCCTATACCCACACACTAAACTCTATACCATTCATCTGAAACCCTATACCCAACAACATAAACACTATACCCTACACCCTAAACACTACATCCTAAACTCAATACCCTACACCATAAACCCTATACGCCACTCCCTTATCCCTATACCCTACTCCTTAAACAATAAACCCGAAAAACCTAATAAACACTAAAAAATTCCTAAAAACAAACAAAATTCCTAAAATTATAAAGAAATCTAATTTTTTTAATAAAAATAAAAACATTAAAACCCATCAAAACCCCTAAAACAACGTTAACACCCAAAATAATAATAAAATCACTAAAATAACAAAAAAAATTCAAAATTTTAAAAACCATATAAAAACATTAAATTACCTACAATTTCTACACCCATAAAAACCAATAAAAACCCTAAAACCAAATAAATCATTAATAAATAATTAAAACACACAAAAACCCAGAAACTCTTAAAAACCCAATGAAACACTAAAAACCTGAAAATTCAAAAAAAACCAAAAGCACTAAAACCCCCGTAAAACCTCAGAAAGCACTAAAAACTATAAAAACCATAGTAAATCATAAAAAATTAAAGAAACCTTTAAAAAACACTAAAAATTCTAAAAGAACATAAAACAATAAAAACCTTTAAAAGAGCAATAAATCACCCCCCCCCCCCCCACACACACACACACATTGAAACCTCAATAAATACCCTAAAAACTAAAAACCCTTAAAACCCTTGAAAATATCTATAAATTCCAAAACCCCCCTACATGCCATAAAACTCAAAAACCCTTAGAACACTAATAAAACCATAAATACTTTAATAAAAATTCACAAATCAAATAAAATGTAAACCCCCCTAAAACCCTAAAAACCCTAAAAACCCTAAAATCATAAAAATTATAAAAATCACATAAAAACCTAAAAATCCTAAAAAATTTAGAAAAATAAAAAACCATTAAATCTAATAAATAATATAAATTCCTCAAAAGTAATAGAAACCCCTATAGATTTTAAAACCATAAAACCTCCTAAAACCCTTGAAGACACTAAAAATCCTATTTTCATATGAAAGACCCAAAATTACCCAATAAAAACCATAAAGGACCATAAATCATCTACAGTCCTAAAACTACACAAAAACCTAAGGTACCATAAAATTCCATAAAACTCTAGAAACCATAAAAAAATCTTAAAACCCCTATAAAACCAAAAAAATGTAAATGACACAAAAAACCATAAAACCCCAAAACCCTTTAAAAACCCAAAAAACCACTTAAAATGCAATAATAACATAAGAACCTAAGACCCCTAAACACCTCTAAACCAACTAAAAATTCCTAAAAACACCAAAATAATACTAAAAACACAAAAAACCAAAAAAATGGTTAAAAATATAAAACACCTAAAAACACTAAAAACCCAAAAAAAAATAGTAAAATCCCTAAAGAAACAAAAAATACATAAAACAAAAAAAATATAAAACCCATAAAAATGCTAAAAAAACATTAAAAACACCAAAACACTAATAAAATTAAGAACTCTAAAAACCATAATAACATAAAAATTCATTAAATCACTAAAATCCCATAAAAACAAAAACCCCAAAATACCATAATAGCCCTAAAAACCATAAAAACATAAAACATGAAAAAACTCTAAAACAATTCGACCTTTAAAAACCCTAAAACACCCTAGAATCTATAAACCCCTAAAAACTCTAAATACCCATAAACCCCTAAAACCTTATAAAACCCTAAAAACTCAAAAAAATCTAAAAACACATAGAACCCCTAAAATCCCCTAAAAACCATAAAAAACTAAAAGACACTAAAAACCTAAATACCCTAAAGGACATTAATAACCCTAAAAGAACCTAAACTCCCACAAAGAACCAAAAGGCGCTAAATATGTTAAAATAATCTAAAACCCATAAAAATCATAGTGGACATAAATTACACTAAAACTATTAATGTCTCTAAAACAAATCAAAACTCTAAAGGAAAATAAAAACAATAAAAGTCCCTAAAACCCCTAAAGGTCTAGGAAAACCCTAAAAACCAAAAGGACCCGAAAAACTCTACAAAATAAAAATGGGAAAAAACACCCAAAAGGGTCCTAAAATCCATAAAACTACCCTAGAGGACATAAAAACCCAAAAAATGATAAAGGTCCCTAAAAACCCAAAAATCCATATAGGCCCTGAAAACAAAAAAAAAACTTCTTTAAAGTCCAAGAAACCAAAAAACCCTTAAATGCCTTAAATACCTAAAAGTATCTAAAACACCCAAAAAATTAATACATAGTCCTTAAATCTTAAAAACACAAAATCCATAAAAACACTAAAAACCCTAAATCCCCTAAAAATATTAAAATACACTTAAAACCCCAAAAAAATTAGAATACCAAAAAAACACTAAAACCCCTAAGACCCTAAAATACCTTAAGAAACCCTATTACATAAAACCCAATACACTAAAAAACCCACATAACCCTAAAAAATCAAAAAAAAATCCTCAAAACATTCAAAATAATAAATAAACCCTAAATAAAAAAAAATAACATCCAAAAAACCCCAAATCACCTTAAGACACCTTGATAGCCAAATAACCCTCATACCCTAAAAAACATTAAAATACCTTAGAAACCTAAATATAAATAAACCATAAGATCCCTAAAAACCAAAAAAACACCTAAAACACTAAAAACCCCCAATAAAACTGAAACCCCAAATCCGTTGAAACCCCTAAAAGATCTAAAAACCATAAAACCCATAAAACACTAAAATCTCTAAAAAACCTTAAAAACTAAAACCGATTCAAATTATAAAAACCCTAAAAAATCCTAAAATCATTAAAAACATAAAACATCAAAAATCCCAAATGACCCTAAATATCCCTATGAAAACCACAATCAATTAAAAACTAAAAACTCTAAAATCCATAAAAATCATAAAAAAATGTAAATCATGAAAAATCCTAAATAAAACCATATGACGCCAAAATACCATAAAACCCATAGTAAAACCATAAATCCCTAAAACCTCTAAAAATACCTAAGGACCTAAAAAAATATAAAACCCAAAAAACCTTAAAAACCCATAAAACCCAAAAAATTATCAAACACCCATAAATCCCTAATAAACCTAATGTAAACTGAAAAAATTAAAAAAATATAACCCCCCAAAAACCCCCTAAAAACCTAAAATAAACAAAACACCATAAAATCATACAAAACCTAAAACCATAATCAACCTTAAAAACCCTAAAAACCTGGAAACCCTAAAAACTATAAAACCATAGAAAACCCCAAAACCCCTATAAAAACATTATCCCCCCACACCCAAACCCTAAAACGACACTAAAATTTATAAAAATCATCAAAAACATAAAAAACACTAAACACCTTAAAAATTTTACAAAACCCCAAAGCCATAAAATCTCAAAAAATTCAAAAAACCTAAAAAACATTAAAAACCCTTAAACTCTAAAAACCAATAAATCCCATAAAACCCTAAAATAACCCTATACACCTAAAATATAATAACAATTAAAACCCTAAAAAATTAGAAAATAAACACCTACAACCAAAAAAAACATTCAAAAACAAAATCTTGAAAAGACCCAAAAAAACATTTACATGCCCAAAGACACTAAAAACTATAGATGACCCTAAATATCCCCATAAAACCCTTAAAGAAAATAAAACCCTTAAACACCCTAAAATACCTAAACCCCTTAAATATCCTTAATGCCTTGGAAACCCTAAAACCTCCATAATACCAAAAAACCAATAAAACGCTGAACCCCCCTAAATATATTAAAAAAACATTAAGAACCTTAAATCCATAGACCCCCTATAATGCCTAAAACCGTAAAAACCTATAAAAGAACCTAAAGCCCATAAAACCCCTAAAATTTTAAAAATTATAAAAGACCCTAAAACCTCTAAAAATACTAAATGGCCCCAAATAACATTGTAACCCCCTCAAATAAACTAACACCCCTTAAAAATTATAAAATCAAGAAAAATACTTAAAACTATTAGACCACTTAAAAGACACTAGAAAACAATAAACATCCAAAAAACCCAAAGAAACCACAAAATCCATAAGAACTCATTAAAACCATCAAAATTAAGAAAAAATATAAAACCCTAAATTTATTAAAACCCCTAAAACCCTCTAAAAACAATAAAAACAAAATGTTGGAAATCTGGGTAAGATGCCTTGAACTGCCCCAACCTTTTAGAACTAGTCCATTATTACTATGCAGTGAAATTTGGTTGGACGAATTTTGTGCGCAGATAGTCGAACAAGGGCCCTTTCTCATCCAATTTCCCCGAGGCTTTGTGTTGAAATTTATTTCTTGACAGAACAAGTTGACTTTGTCTAGATTGAAATTGGTAAAGAGCTTCGATGGATGCAGCTGGTGGTGTTTGGATCAAGGGAGAATTATTATTTCTCATGCTTTACTCTTTGTCATACGAAAAGGGAATGTAGACGTAGTGATGGAGTGGTGGTCAGGCGTGGCAAGGAGGCCATCTCCCCAATGTTAATCTCAACAAGGGACTTGAAGGAGAGGAATGACGCTCCTCGGGACTCTCTGCTGGATGCTCGGAGAAGTGACATGATGGAGGAAGGTGGATCATCCCCCAGGCAGGGTACTGAGGTCAAAATCTTGGTCAATGAAATCTTTAAGCGAATGAAGGGTGATTTGAGACTGGGAGGTTGGATGATGGTGGGATGAGAAATGAAGAAGCTGATGTCGATGATCTTGGTGACGATAGTTCTATGTTGCTGGCAATTGTTCTGGATGGAGAAAATTGTGTTGCAGGATGCTGGTTGCTGGTTGGATGGGAGATACTGATGGATATGACTTTGTTTTTATTCTTTGTCTGGTCTTGTGTGTCTTTTGGGTTTTTTGGAGACTTTTGGGTTTTGTCAGGGTGACTAGGGTTTTTGGGTGTGGGTTGATTGACCCCGCCCCTCCATTCTCTTTTGTGTATTTTTTCAAATAAATTAGGGGGGGCAGGAATTGCCTCGTCTCTCACCTTCCTTGCCCCTTAAACACTATAAAATCCTTGAATACCCAAAAACCATAAAATATAAAAACTCCATAAAATCTCAAAAACCGTAAAAACAAAAAAACCCTAAAACATAAAAAAACAAAAAACAACCCTACAAAAAAATTTAAAACCCTTAATTCATCCAAGAAAACTGAAAACCCCCCAAAGCCCACAAAAAATATAAAAAAACCAAAAAACCCAAAAAAAATTAATACAAAAAAGCCTAAATCCTTAAAAACCAGAAAAAACCATAAAAACCCTAAAAACTATAAAAACCTTAAACCCCTATAACTCTAAAAACCATAAAAAAACTAAAACCCTTTAAATCATAAATACATTTAAAACCCCTAAATCACCATAAAATGCTAAAAACCTAAAAAAACAAAAAAACCCTAAAATAATTTATAACCCTAAAAAACATTAAAGACCTTAAAAACCCTAAAACCCCTTAAAAATCCTAACAAACTCAAAAACCCTAAAAACCCTAAAACCCTACGAACCGCCAAATTCCCAAAAACCTGGATAAACACTGAAACCTCCGAATAAGAAGATAATAAATCCCTAAAAGATCTTATAGTATCCTAAAAGGGTATAAAAACTTTTAAACCCTAAAACCCTAAAAAACCCTTTAAATCCATAGAATCCCGAAAAACACTAGCAAACACAAAACACCCTAAAAACCCCCAAATTACTCTCAAACCCCCTAAAAGACCTAAGGACCCATAAGAAACCCTAAAATACCATAGAAACAATAAAATATCTTTAAAAACCATCAAAACAATAAAAATAACCTAAAAAATTAAAGGCCCCTAATTGATTTTGAATATCCCTAAAACCCTAAAATACCCTAAAATACCATAAAACAGCTAAATGACACAAAAATCCTAAAAAACAAAAAAACCCTAAAATTCCTTAAACAACCCTAAAGAGTCTCTAAACCATACCAAAAACCCTAAATACCACTAAAAGAGCATAAAAACTCCAATAACCCCAATGGAACCTAAAAACCATAATTTAACCTAAAAACCCTAAAAACCATAAAATCCCCAAAAAAACCTCACAAAATCTAACCCAAAAAACCAAGGAAAATATGTAAAATCATCTAAAATCCTAAAATTTCATAAAAACCACAAAAACCCAAAAAAAACATTAAAAACACTAAAAACCATAAAAAATTATAAGACCCAAAATCATTAAAAGAAATGAAAAAGCATAAAATGATGAAATAACCATATATGATCCTAAATACCCTAAATCCCTTTAAAACCTAGAAATCCTAAAACACATAAAAAAACCCAAAAATCCATAAAAATCCATTAAAATCACCAAAAAACCAAAAACCCCCTAAAACCATTATAAAACACCTAAAACGCCTTTAAACCCTAAAACCACTAAAAACCCTTAAACCCCTAAAATATCTAAGCCCCCAAAGAAATATAGAAACCTAAAATCCAATAAAACACTAAATATTTAGAAAAACCTAAAACCCTAAAGCCCGAGAACCCCTGAAACTCTAAATTCCTAAAATCCATTAAATATTACAAACCCTAAAAAGCCATAAAACCATAAACCAAAAAATTCCCGAAATACCCCTAAACCCCCTAAAATACTACAAACTCTATAAATCCTTAAAACCCCTCAAAAGTTAATGAATAATCATTAAAACCACAAGAAAATCCTAAAAACCATAAAAACTAAAAATACAATAAACCCCTTAAAACAACCCTTTAAAAACCTAAAACCCTAGAAAATATAAAAACCCTAAAACACCTTAAATGACTAAGAATCTGTAAGATCCCAAAAACACATAAACCCCCAAAAACTCTAAAAATTATAATCCCCAATAATCCATAAAAACCCCTAAAAACCAAAAAACGCAAAAACATTAAAAACAATAAAACAAATCCTAAAACCCCAAAAAATCCTTAAAAACTCTAAAACCCTAAAAATGCATTAAAAACTCTAAAAGATCCATTAAAAAAATAAATGACCCAAGAGACAGTAAAAACTATATAAAACACCTTAAAAATTATAGAAACCTTAAAACACCATAAAATTGCTTAGACAACCTAAAAAACATAAAACTCCTAAAACCTGAAAATACATAAATCCACAGAAAACCCTAAAAAACTCAAAAAATACTAAAAACAAGAAATCCTTCAAATAATCCTAAATCACCTAAACGACCAGAAAACTCTTAAATAAACCTAAAACCCTAAATACATGAAAATTCCAATAATCCATAAAACCACCCAAAACCTATAAAAACAATAAACATCATAAATCTCTAAAGAAAACCCTAAATAATAAAAACTCTTATAAATCCCAAAAATCGCAATAAAAACCCAAAACCCCATAAAAACCGTAAAAACAATAAAACACTTAAAACCCCGAAAACCATGGAAACCCAAGAAAACCCAAAAATACCAAAAATCATAAAAATTATAAAACCCCTAAAAACACTAAAGAAATTAAATGCAATTAAAACTCCTAGAAACTGTTACAACCATAAAATAAAAAAAAATATATGAAGTCCCTATATACCTAAAAACACAATAAAACCCTAAACCCTAAAAACCCTAAAACAATAAAAACCCATATACCCCCTAAAATCCAATAAACCAAAAAACCAAAAACCCTATATTATCACACCAAACACAAACTTATACACCCGAAACACTATTTCCTACAACCTAAACCCCAAATCCTACACCTCAAACCCTGAAACTAATATCTTAAACCCAAAGCACTATACCATAAACCATACACCCTACACTATAAAACCTAAAACCAAAACCAAAAACCCTAGAACCTACCTCTACAACCTAAAACATACACCCTACACACTAAACCTACACCATATACCATTGACCCTATGCCCTACACCCTAAACCACAACAACTATATCTTGCAGCATTTACCATATACTCTACTACCAAAATCCTATACACCACAACCTAAATTCTGTAAAACTAAACCCTATACACCACACTCTAAACCCCATATCCCATAACCTCAACCCTATACAATGAACCCTAATCCTAAACCCTATACTCAAAAACCAATAACCTAAGCCAAAAAAATAAACAAAACACCCTAGACTGTACACCCAAGACCCTACACCATAAATCATAAAACCAACACCCTCTACCCCAAACCCTAAACCTTATAACCTTTACACTATACTATACAACCTACATCCTAAACCAGATACCTGATACCCTACACCCTAAACCCTTATTTCTACACCCTACACCCTATACTCCCACCCTAAAAACTAAATTTGACACCCTTAACACTATATCCTACATTTTAAAATCTAATCCCTATAACCTATACCATATTCCCTATACCCACACACTATACTCTATACCATTCATCTGAAACCCTATAACCTTCAACATAAACACTATACACTAAACCCTAAACACTACATCCTAAACTCAATACCTTACACCATAAACCCTAAACGCCACTCCCTTATCCCTATAACCTACTCCCTAAACCCTAAACCCTAAAACCCTAACAAACCCAAAAAAATCCATAAAAACTAATAAAATTCATAAAATTCTAAAGAAATATTATTTTTTTAATAAAAATAAAAACATTAGAACCCATCAAAACCCATAAAACACAGTTGAGACGCTAAATAATTGTAAAATCACTAAAAAAATCAAAGTTTTAAAAACCCTATAAAAACATTAAATAACCTACAATTTCTACAACCGTAAAATCAATAAAAACCCTAAAACCAAATAAATCCATAATAAATAAATAAAACACAAAAAAACCCAAAACCTCTTAAAAACCCAATGAAACACTAAAAACCAAAAAATTCTAAAAAAAACAGAAGCACTAAAACCCAGGTAAACACCCATAAAACACTAAAAACTATAAAAACCATAATAAATCATATAACATTTATGAAACCTTTAAAAAACACTAAAAATTCTAAAAAACATAAAAATAATAAAAACCTTTAAAAGAGCTAGAAATCACCCCCACACACACACACATTGAAACTTCAATAAATACCCTAAAAACTAAAAACCCGTAAAACACTGGAAAATATCTAAAAAACCCAAAACCCCCTTACATGACATAAAACTCAAAAAAACCCTAGAACACTAATAAAACCATAAATACTCTAATAAAAATTCACAAATCAAATAAAATGTAACCCCCCCCCCCTAAAACCCTACAAACCCTAAAATCATAAAAATCACAAAAAACCCTAAAAATCATATAAAATATAAAATAACTAAAAACACTAAAAAATATAAAAAAAATAAAAAACCATTAAATATAATAAACACTATAAATTCCTCAAAAATCATAGAAACCCCTATAGATTTTAAAAACCATAAAACCTACTAAAACCCTAGAAGACACTAAAAATCCTATGAAACTATAAATGACCCAAAATAACCCTATAAATACCATAAAGGACCATAAATCATTTATAGTACTAAAACTACACAAAAACCTAAAGCACCCTAAAATTCCCTAAAACTCTAAGAACTATAAAACAATCTTAAAACCCCTACAAAACCTAAAAAATGTAAATGACACAAAAAAACCATAAAACCCCAAAACCCTATAAAAATCCTAAAAACCACTTAAAATTCAGGAATAACAGAAGAACCTAAGACACCTAAACACCTCTAATACCACTACAAATTCCTAAAAACGCCAAAATAATACTAAAAACACAAAAAACGTTAAAAATGGTAAAAAATATAAAAACCCTAAACACCCTAAAAACCCCAAAAACCGTAAAATCCCTAAGGAACCAAAAAATCATTAAACACCAAAAAAACTATAAAACCCCTAAAAATGTTAAAACCCATAAAAACACCAAAACACAAAAAAAAACTAGGAACTCTAAAAACCATAAATAACATAAAAAAATTTTAAATCCCTAAAATCCCATAAAAAACAAAAACCCCAAAAAACTCTAATAGCTCTAAAAACCTTAAATACGTAAAACAAGAAAAAACTCTAAAAAAATTAGACCATTAAGAAACCTAAAACACCCTAGAATCTATAAAACCCATAAAAATATAAATACCCATAAACCTTAAAACCTTATAAAACCGTAAAAACTCAAAAATATCTAAAAACACATAGAACCCCTAAAATCCCCTAAAAACCATAAAAACACTAAATGACACTAGAACCCTAAATACTCTAAAGGACATTAATAACCCTAAAAGAACTTAAACTCCCACGAAAAACCAAAAAGCCCTAAAAATCATAAAATACTCTAAAAACCATAAAAAACATAGTGTACATAAATTACACTAAAACTATTGATGTCTCTAAAACAAATAAAAACTATAAAGGAAAATAAAAACACTAAAATTCCCTAAAAACCCTAAAGGTCCAAGAAAAACCTAAAAACCAAGAGGACCCGAAAAACTCTAAAAAATAAAAATGGGAACAAAACACACAAAAGGGCCCTAAAATCCATAAATCCACCTTAGAGGACATAAAAACCCCAATAAAGTTAAAGCTCCCAAAAAACCCGAAAATCCTTAAAGGCCCTTAAAACAAAAAAACTTCATTAAAGTCCAGAAAAATTAAAAAAAACCATAAATGCCTTAAATCCCTAAAAGTAACTAAAACACCCTAAAAAGTAATAAATAGTCCTAAAATCTTAAAAACTCAAAAACCATAAAAACACTAAGAACCCTAAATCCCATAAAAATATTAAAACACACTTGAAACTCCCAAAACAATTAGAATATGACAAAACACTAAAAACCCTAAGACCCTAAAATACCCTAAGAAACCCTATTACTTAAAAACCCAAAACACTTAAAATCCCATATAACCCTAACAAATACAAAAAAATCTCCAAAACATTTAAATTTATAAAGAACCCCTAAATTAAAAAAAAATAACATCCAAAAACCCCCAAATCACCTAAATAATCCATGAAAACCTAATAAACCTTATACCCCAAAAAATACTAAAATACCTTAGAACCCTAAAAAAACATAAGATCCCTAAAAACCTTAAAAAAACCTAAAACACTAAAATCCCCAAATAAAATAGAAACCTCAAAACTATTGAAACCCCTAAAAGATCTAAAAACCATAATAATCGTAAAACACTAAAATCTCTAAAAAACCTAAAAATAACTAAAACCGATTCAAATTACAAAAACCATAAAATCCAAAAAACATTAAAGAACATAAAACATCAAAAATCCCCAATGACACTAAATATCCCTATGAAAACCATAATAAATGAAAAACTAAAAACTCTAAAATCCCTAAAAATCATAAAAAAACATAAATCATGAAAAATCCAAAATAAAACCGTATGATTCCAAAATACCATAAAACCTTTAGTAAAACCATAAATCCCTAAAACCCCTAAAAATTCCTAAGGCCCTAAAAAATATAAAACTAAAAAACCTTAAAAACACATAAAACCCCAAAAAAAACATCCATAAATCTCTAAGAAGCCTAATGTAAAACGAAAAAAAATTAAAAAATATACCTCCCCCCCCAAAAAACCCCAAAACCCCGTAAAAATCTAAAAAAACAAAACCCCATAAGACCATAAAAACCCTAAAACCATAATAAACCTTAAAAACCCTAGAAACTATAAAACCATAGAAAACCCCAAAACCCCTATAAAAACTCTAACCCCCCACACCCAAACCCTAAAACGACACTAAAATTGATAAAAATAATCAAAAACATAAAAACACTAAACACCTTATAATTTTTATAAAACCCCAAAGCCTAAAAAATCTCAAAAAATTATAAAAAACCTAAAAAACCATAAAAAAACTTATACTCTAAAAACCTCTAAATCCCATAAAACCCTAAAATAACCCTATACCCCAAAAATATAATAACAATTAAAACACTAAAAAATTTAGAAAAAAACACCTACAACCCAAAAAACGCATTCAAAAAGAAAATCCTGAAAAGACCCAAAAAGCATTTACACCCCCACAGACACTAAAAACTCTAGGAGACCCTAAATATCCCCATAAAACCTTTGAAGAAACTAAAACCCTTAAACACCCTAAAAATCCCTAAACCCCTTAAAACCCCTTAAATCCTTGTAAAACCTAAAACCTTCAAAATACCCAAAAACCAATAAAACGTCAAACCCCATTACAAATCTTTAAAACCATTAAGAACATTAAATACATATACCCCCTAAAATGCCTAAAACCATAAAAACCCATAGAAGACCCTAAAACCCATAAAACCCATAAAAATTAAAAATTCTAAAAGACCCTAAAACCTCTAAAAATAATAAAAGAACCCTAATAACGTTGTGACACCCTCAAATAAACTTACACCCCTTAAAATTTATAAAAACCAAAAAAACTCCTAAACCACTTAAAAGACTCTAAAAAACAATAAACATCCAAAAAACCCAAAACCCCAAAATACATAAAAACTCATTAAAACCCTAAAAATTAAGAAAAACTATAAAACCCTAAAAGTCTTAAAACCCCCTAAAATCTATACAATCCCACTGATGGAAATCTGGGTAAGGTTCTTTGAACTCTCCCTACACTTTCTGAACTTCTCTATTATTACTATGTTGTGAAATTTGGTCGGACGATTTCGGTGTGTGGATAGTAGAACAAGGGCCCTTTTTCATCCAGTTTCCCCGAGGGTTTGTGTTGAAATTGATGTCTTGAAGGAACAAGTTGACTTTTTCTGGATTGAAATTGGTGAAGTGATTAGATGGAAGCAGTCGATGGTGTTTCAATCAAGGGATAATTATAGTTTCTCATGCTTTACTCTTCGTCATACGAAAAGGGAATGCAGACGTAGTGATGGAGTGGTGGTTAGGTGTGGCAAAGAGGCCATCTCCCCAATGTTAAGCTCAACAAGGGACCTGAAGGTGAGGAATGACGCTCCTCAGGACTCCCTGCTGGATGCTCGGAGAAGTGACAAGATGGAGGAAGGGGGATCATCCCCCAGTCAGGGTACTAAAGAGAAAATCTTGGTCAATGAAATCTTTAAGAAAATGAAGGGTGATTTGAGACTGGGAGGTTGGATGATGGTGGGCTGGGAAATGAAGAAGCTGATGTCGATGATCTTGGTGTCGACAGTTCTATGTTGCTGGAAATTGTTCTGGATGGAAAAATTGTGTTGCAGGATGTTGGTTACTGGTTGGCTGGGAGATACTAATGGAGAAGACTTTGTTTTTCTTCTTTGTCTGGTCTTGTGTGTCTTTTAGGGTTTTTGGAGACTTTTGGGTTTTGTCGGGGTGATTAGGGTTTTTGGGTGTGGGTTGATTGACCCCGCCCCTCCATTCTCTTTTGTGTATTTTTTCAAATAAATTAGGGGGGGCAGAAATTGCCTCGCCTCTCACATTTTTTGCCCCTTAAACACTATAAAATCCTTGAATACCCTAAAATCATAAAATAGTAAAACCCCATAAAATCTCAAAAACCGTAAAAAAACCCCTAAAACATAAAAAAACAAAAAACAACCCTAAAGAAAATTAATACCCTTAATTCATCCAAGAAAACTGAAAACCCCCCAAAGCCCACAAAAAATCTAAAAAAACCATAAAACCAAAAAAAATTAATACAAAAAAGCCTAAATCCTTAAAAACCAGAAAAAACCATAAAAACCCTAAAAACTATAAAAACCATAAACCCCTATAACTCTAAAAACCGTAAAAACTAAAACCCTTTAAACCATAAATACATTTAAAACCCCTAAAAACCCTAAAACCCTACAAACGGCCAAATTCCCAAAAACTTGGATAAACATTGAAACCTTCAAATAAAAAGATAATAAATCCCTAAAAGATCTTATAGTATTCTAAAAGGGTATAAAAACTATTAAACCCTAATACCCTAAAAAACCCTTTAAACCCATAGAATCCCTAAAAACACTAGCAAACCCAAAACACCCTAAAAACCCCCAAATGACTCTCAAAACCCCTAAAAGACCTAAGGACCCATAAGAAACCCTAAAATAGCATAGAAACAATAAAATATCTTTAAAAACCATCAAAACCCTAAAAATAACCTAAAAATTTTAAGGCCCCTAATTGATTTTGAAAATCCCTAAGACCCTAAAATACCATAAAATACCATAAAACCACTAAATGACACAAAAATCATAAAAAACCCCTAAAATTCATTAAACAACCCTAAAGAATCTCTAAACCATACCAAAAACCCTAAATACCACTAAAAGAGCATAAAAACTCCGATAACCCCAATGGAACCTAAAAACCATAATTTAAACTAAAAAACCCTAAAAATCATAAAATCTCAAAAAAAAACTCACAAAATCTAACCCAAAAAACCATGGAAAAAATTTAAAATCATTTAAAATCCTAAAATTCCATAAAAACCATAAAAACCCAAAAAAAACATTAAAAACTCTAAAAACCATAAAAATTTATAAGACCCAAAAACATTAAAAGAAATGAAAAGGCATAAAATGCTGAAATAACCATATATGATCCTAAATACCCTAAATCCCTTAAAAACCTAGAAATCCTAAAACACATAACAAAACCCAAAAATCCATAACAACCCATTAAAACCACCAAAAAACCAAAAACCCCCTAAAACCATTATAAAACACTTAAAATGCCTTTAAACCCTAAAACCAATAAAAACCCTTAAAACCCTAAAATATCTTAGCCCCCAAAGAAATAGAGAAACATGAAAACCCAATAAAACACTAAATATTTCGAGAAACCTAAAACCCTAAAGCCCCAGAACCCCTGATACTCTAAATTCCTAAAATCCATTAAATAGTACAAACCCTAAAAATCCATAAAACCTTAAACCAAAAAATTCCAGAAATACCCCTAAACCCCCTAAAATACTACAAACCCTATAAATCCTTAAAACCCCTCAAAAGTTAACAAATAATCATTAAAACCACAAGAAAATCCTAAAAACCATAAAAACTAAAAATACCATAAACCCCATAAAACAACCCTTTAAAAACCTAAAACCCTAGAAAATATAAAAACCCTAATCAACCCTAAATCACCTTAAATGACTAAGAATCTGTAAGATCCCAAAAACACATAAACCCCCAAAAACTCTAAAAAACATAATCCCTAATAATCCATAAAAGCCCCTAAATACCAAAAAACGCAAAAACATTAAAAACAATAAAATAAATCCTAAAAACCCAAAAAATCCTAAAAAAAACCCTAAAACACAAAAAATGCATTAAAAACTCTAAAAGAGCCATTAAAAAAATAAATGACCCAAGAGATAGTAAAAACTATATAAAACACCATATACATTATAGAAACCTTAAAACACCATAAAAATGCTTAGACAACCTAAAAAACATAAAACCCCTAAAACCTAAAAATACATAAATCCACAGAAAACCCTAAAAAACTCAAAAAATACTAAAAACAAGAAATCCTTCAAATAATCCTAAAACACCTAAACGACCAGAAAACTCTTAAATAAACCTAAAACCATAAATACATGAAAATTCCAATAATCCATAAAACCACCCAAAACCTCTAAAAACAATAAACATCACAAATATCTAAAGAAACCCTAAATAATAAAAACTCTTATAAATCCCAAAAATCGCAATAAAAACCCCAAAACCCATAAAAACCGTAAAAACAATAAAACACTTAAAACCCAGAAAACCATGGAAACCCAAGAAAACCCAAAAATACCAAAAAGCATAAAAATTATAAAATTCTAAAAGCCCTAAAAACTCTAAAGAAATTAAATGCAATTAATACTCCAAGAAACAGTTAAAACCATAAAATAAAAAAATATATTTGAAATCCCTATATACCTAAAACCACAATGAAACCCTAAACCCTAAAAACCCTAAAACAATAAAAACCCATATACCCCCTAAAATGCAATAACCCAAAAAAACCAAATACCCTATATTATACACACCAAACACAAACTTATACACCCGAAACCCTATTTCTTACAACCTAAACCAAAAATCATACACCTCAAACCCTGAAACTAATATCTTAAACCCAAAGCACTATACCATAAACCATACACCCTACGCTATAAAACCTAAAACCAAAACCAAAAACCCTAGAACCTACCTCTACAACCTAAAACATATACCCTACACCCTAAACCTAGACCATATACCATTGACCCTATTCCCTACACCCTAAACCACAACCCATATATCTTTCAGCATTTACCATATACTCTACTACCAAAATTCTATACGCTACAACCTAAATTCTATAAAACTAAACCCTATACACCACACTCTAAACCCCATATCCCACAACCTCAAACCTATACAATGAACCCTAAACATAAACCCTATACTCAAAAACCAATAACCTAAGCCAAAAAACCTAAAGAAAACACCCTAGACTATACACCCAAGACCCTACACTGTAAATTATAAAACCTACACCCTCTACCCCAAACCCTAAACCTTATAACCTTTACACTATACTATACAACCTACATCCTAAACCCGATACACGATACCCTACACCCTAAACCCCTATTTCTACACCCTAAACCCTATACCCCCACCCTAAAAACTAAATTTGACACCCTTAACACTATATCCTACATTTTAAAATCTAATCCCTATAACCTATACCATATTCCCTATACCCACACACAATACTCTATACCATTCATCTGAAAACTTATAACCTTCAACAAAAACACTATACCCTAAACCCTAAACACTACATCCTAAACTCAATAAATTACACCATAAACCCTAAACGCCACTCCCTTATCCCTATAACCTACTCCCTAAACCCTGAACCCTAAAATCCTAACAAACCCAAAAAAATCCATAAAAACAAATAAAATTCATAAAATTCTAAAGAAATCTTATTTTTTTAATAAAAATAAAAACATTAAAACCCATCAAAATCCATAAAACACGGTTGAGACGCTAAATAATTATAAAATCACTAAAATAACAAAAAATCAAAATTTTAAAAACCCTATAAAAACATTAAATAGCCTACAATTTCTACAGCCGTAAAATTAATAAAAACCCTAAAACCAAATAAATCCATAATAAATAAATAAAATACACAAAACCCCAAAACCTCTTAAAAACCCAATGAAACACTAAAAACCTAAAAATTCTAAAAAAACAAAAGCAATCCAACCTAGGTAAACACCCATAAAACACTAAAAACTATAAAAACCATAATAAATCATATAAAATTTATGAAACCTTTAAAAAACACTAAAAATTCTAAATAACATAAAAATAATAAAAACCTTTAAAAGAGAAAGAAATCACCCCCCCATAAACACATTGAAACTTCAATAAATACCCTAAAAACTAAAAACCCTTAAAACAATGGAAAATATCTAAAAAACCCAAAACCCCCTTACATGTCATAAAACTCAAAAAAAACCCTAGAACACTAATAAAACCATAAATACTCTAATAAAAGTTCACAAATCAAATAAAATGTAAACCCCCCCCCCCTAAAACCCTAAAAACCCTAAAATCATAAAAATCATAAAAATCACATAAAACCCTAAAAATCCTATAAAATATAAAATAACTAAAAACAATAAAAAAAATAAAAAAAATAAAAAACCATTAAATCTAATAAACACTATAAATTCCTCATAAATCATAGAAACCCCTGTAGATTTTAAAAACCATAAAACCTACTAAAACCCTAGAAGACACTAAAAATCCTATGTACCTATAAAAGACCCAAAATAACCCTATAAATACCATAAAGGACCATAAATCATTTATAGTCCTAAAACTATACAAAAACCTAAAGCACCCTAAAATTCCCTAAAACTCTAAGAACCATAAAACAATCTTAAAACCCCTACAAAACCAAAAAAATGCAAATGACACAAAAAACCATAAAACCCCAAAACCCTATAAAAATCCTAAAAACCACTTAAAATTCATGAATAACAGAAGAACCTAAGACACCTAAACACCTCTAAAACCACTTCAAATTCCTAAAAACACTAAAATAATACTAAAAACACAAGAAATGTTAAAAATGGTAAAAAATAAAAAAACCCTAAACACCCTAAAAATCCCAAAAACCGTAAAATCCATAAAGAACAAAAAAATCCTTAAACACCAAAAAAACTATAAAACCCCTAAAAATGTTAAAACCCATAAAAACACCAAAACACAAAAAAAAAACTCAGAACTCTAAAAACCATAAATAACATAAAAATTTATTAAATCCCTAAAATCCCATAAAAAACCCCCAAAAAACCCTAATAGCTCTAAAAACCCTAAATAAGTAAAATAAGAAAAAACTCTAAAAAAAATTAGACCATTAAAAAACCTAAAACACCCTAGAATCTATAAAAACCCTAAAAACTCTAAATACCCATAAACCCTAAAACCTTATAAACCCGTAAAAACTCAAAAATATCTAAAAACACATAAAACCCCTAAAATCCCCTAAAAACCATAAAAACACTAAATGACACTAGAACCCTAAACACTCTAAAGGACATTAATAACCCTAAAAGAACTTAAACTCCCACGAAGAACCAAAAGGCCCTAAAAATAATGAAATACTCTAAAAAACATAAAAAACATAGTGTACATAAATTACACTAAAACTATTGATGTCTCAAAAACAAATAAAAACACTAAAGGAAAATAAAAACACTAAAATTCCCTAAAAACCCTAAAGGTCCAAGAAAAACCTAAAAACTTAAAGGAGAAGAAAAACTCCAAAAAAACAAATGGGAACAGAACACACAAAAGGGCCCTAAAATCCATAAATCCACCCTAGAGGACATAAAACCCCAATAAAGTTAAAGCTCATTAAAAACCCTAAAATCCTTAAAGGCCCTTAAAACAAAAAAACTTCATTAAAGTCCAGAAAAACCAAAAAAAACCATAAATGCCTTAAATACCTAAAAGTAACTAAAACACCCTAAAAAGTAATAAATAGTCCTAAAATCTTATAAACTCAAAAACCATAAAAACACTAAGAACCCTAAATCCCATAAAAATATTAAAACACACCTAAAACCCCCAAAACAATTAGAATACCACAAAACACTAAAAACCCTAAGACCCAAAAATACCCTAAGAAACCCTATTACCTAAAAACCCAAAACACTAAAAATCCCATAAAAACCTAACAAATACAAAAAAATCTCCAAAACATTTAAAATTATAAATAACCCCTAAACAAAAAAAATAACATCCAAAAAACACCAAATCACCTAAATACTCCATGAAAACCTAAGAACCCTTATACCCAAAAACACTAAAATACCATAAAACCCTAAAAAAACATAAGATCCCTAAAAACCTTAAAAACACCCAAAACACTAAAAACCCCAAATAAAATAGAAACCTCAAAACTGTTGAAACCCCTAAAAGATCTAAAAACCATAATAATCATAAAACACTAAAATCTCTAAAAACCCTAAAAATAACTAAAACCGATTCAAATTATAAAAACCATAAAAAATCCAAAATACATTAATGAACCTAAAACGTCAAAAATCCCCAATGACCCTAAATATCCCTATGAAAACCATAATCAATCAAAAAACTAAAAACTCTGGAATCCCTAAAAATCATAAAAAAACTTAAATCATGAAAAATCAAAAATAAAACCTTCTGATTCAAAAATACCATAAAACCTTTAGTAAAACCATAAAGCCCTAAAACCCATAAAAATCCCTAAGGCCCTAAAAATATAAAACTACAAAACCTTAAAAACCCATAAAACCCCAAAAAATACAAAACATCCATAAATACCTAAGAATACTAATGTAAAACGAAAAAAATTTAAAAAATATACCTCCCCCCCCCCCCAAAAAAACCCCCAAAACCCCCTAAAAACCTAAAAGAAACAAAACCCCATAAAACCATAAAAACCCTAAAACCATAATAAACCTTAAAAACCCTAAAAACTATAAAACCATAGAAAACCACAAAACCCCTATAAAAACTCTAACCCCCCACACCCAAACCATAAAACGACACTAAAATTGATAAAAATAATAAAAAACAAAAAAACACTAAACACCTTAAAATTTTTATAAAACCCCAAAGCCCGAAATATCTCAAAAAATTATAAAAAACCTAGAAACCCATAAAAAACTTAAACTCTAAAAACCCCTAAATCCCATAAAACCCTAAAATAACCCTATACCCCTAAAATATAATAACAATTAAAACACTAAAAAATTTAGAAAAAAACACCTACAACCCAAAAAGCACATTCAAAAACAAAATCCTGAAAAGACCCAAAAAACATTTACACCCCCACAGACACTAAATACTCGAGGAGACCCTAAATATCCCCATAAAACCTTTAAAGAAACTAAAACCCTTAAACACCCTAAAAATACCTAAACCCCTTAAAACCCCTTAAATCCTTGGAAAACCTAAAACCTTCAAAATACCCAAAAACCAATAAAACGTCGAACCCCCCTAAAAATCTTTAAAACCATTAAGAACCTTAAATACATATACCCCCTAAAATGCCTAAAACCATAAAAGACACTAAAACCCATAAAACCCCTAAATAATTAAAAACTTTAAAAGACCCTAAAAACTCTAAAAAATACTTAAAGACCCCTAATAACGTTGTAACCCCCTCAAAGAAACTTACCCCCCTTAAAATTTATAAAAACCAGAAAACCCCTTAAAACTCATAAACCACTTAAAATAATCTAGAAAACAATAAACATCCAAAAAATCGAAAAAACCCCAATATCCATAAAAACTCATTAAAACCCTAAAAATTAACAAAAACTATAAAAACATAAAAGTCTTAAAACACCCTAAAATCCATAAAAACCCACTGATGGAAATCTGGGTAAGGTTCTTTGAACTCCCCCTACCCTCTCTGAACTGCTCTATTATTACTATGTTGGGAAATTTGGTCGGACGGTTTCAGTGTGTGGATAGTCGAACAAGGGCCCTTTTTTATCCAGTTTCCCCGAGGGTTTGTGTTGAAATTGATGTCTCGAAGGAACAAGTTGACTCTGTCTAGATTGAAATTGGTAATGTGCTTTGATGGAAGCAGTCGGTGGTGTTTCAATCAAGGGATAATTATTGTTTCTTGTGCTTTACTCTTCGTCATACAAAAAGGGAATGCATAGGTAGTGATGGCGTGGTGGTAATGTGTGGAAAGGAGGCCATATCCTCGATGTTAAGCTCAACAGGGGACCAGGAAGTGAGGAATGACACTCCTCGGGACTCTCTGCTGGATGCTTGGAGGAGTGACAATATGGAGGAAGGGGGATCATCCCCACGATAGGGTGCTGAGGAGAAAATCATGGTCAATGAAATCTTTTAGCGAGTGAAGGGTGATTTGGGACTGGGGGGTTATGCCTCTTCTGTAGTGGGGGATGACACTTCTGGTGGAGTTGGGGTCGTGGTCTTGCATCCTGATAATGACAGGGACATGAGCATGGCATTAAGGCCAGATTTCCATGGGATAGAGAGGGTGATTTTTCCAATACCTCTAGCATATGTTGGAAGTTGTTTCGAGCTAGTATAATCTCAAATCGGTTCAATGTCCTAGACGCTCTAGACTCTGTGGGAACTAAGGAAGTGGTCAGGGGGGGAATGGAACTGTAGGAGTTGGTGGCTGCGGATGTCCTCCAGGTTGCAGACCTGCCTTCTCCTATTGATGGTTCATGGGCCTTGGGTGTAGAACACCCCCTGCCCATTGTGAACTCACCGGAGCAAGTGTTGCTGGACTCTACTGCGCCTATACTTGGTCTGAGTGATTCCCCTCTGCCCATACAACAACTTTGTAGTCCTAATAATGATAAGAGGATAATTTACAATCCTGAAAAGAACCTGGTTAATGTTCTGTTTGAGAAGTTTTCTCCCTGTGTTGAACTGTCTGACCCGATTATGTTGGATTGCTCAGAAATCTCTCTTGAGCACCATATAGAAGATATCTTTCAAAATCTTTACCTGCAACCGACGGTCTTTCTTGGGGATGAGAATGATGAACACATAAGGCGTGGATAAATCTTTGGGGACCGTGATGACCTTATGTATGCCATCTTGAATAGGATCAAGAGTGATCATGCGACGATGGGCCTCTCTGGCTCTACTGGCGGTAATCAGAAGAGAAGGCCATGGTCTGATCCTGAATGTGGCAGGCAGAGTGACATGGTGGTGCCTACTGCCACAGCCCATAGAAAGGCTAAGGTAATGAGTGACCCCCCAGTGAAACGGAGGGATAGGAGGGATTACTCCTCCCTGACTAGCCCAATGGCTACTAGGGCCTCCTCCAAGGCGAGAAAAGGTAAAAGATATGCACATGGTAGAGAAGAACGGGCTACCAAAATGAAGTAGGATGTGGAACTCAGGAAGTATTGTGCAGCCTTCTTCAAGAAATATGAATCTTATGAATGGGATTTGGTGGACTCAAATTCTTCATCGGGCTATGATGTTGATGGGGACCCTAATGGGGGTGGTGATTTTGTTTCGTTGTTGTCTCTCCTTTTGCATCATGGGCATTTTGGACTTTTGTATGTGGGGGTTTCCAGGGTTTTGGGTGTGGGTTATTTGACCCCTCCCCTCCCTTGTCTATCAGGTCCCTTTTAATAATATATTTTGGGGGTTAGGAATAGCATGGCCTCGCACCTTCCTTGACCTAAAAATACTAAAGGAAACTAAGAACCTAAAACCACCACAAAGGACCCTAAACACCCTAAAATACCCTAAATATCCTACAACCCTAAACAACCCTAAAATAGCTAACAAATCATGGACCCCCTTGAAAACCCTCTACAACCAATATGAGAACCTAAAAACTACAAAAAAAATCAAGAACACCTCGAAGACCCTAAATGTCACTAATAACATTAAAATCCCCAAAAGTAGGAAAAAACCGAAAAAATTATAACAATCCAAAAAACAAAAAAAAAATACAAAAATAAGACCCATAAGCCCATAATAAACCAAAAAATTAGATAACAACTCTAAAAATAATAAATCCCCCTAAAAATCTATGAAAAACCCAAAACACCCTAATAACCGAAAACTCTAAAGCAATTCAAAATCCATAAAATCCCAAAAAACACTAAAAACCCTAAGAACCACTAAAAACCAAAAATTATCAAAAAACACAAAAACCCCTTAAAAATCAATAAAACCCTTAAAATATAAAAACCCAAAACCCCATAAAAACACTTAAAAATATGAATCCCTTAAAATTCCTAAAACCCCATACAAACTTAAAACCATAAAACCCCTAAATTTCCTAAAACTATCAAAAACATAAAAACCATAAAAACCCATAAATAAACATCAAATAAATCTTAAACCCTAAAAACCACCAAACATTTATAAACCATTGAGAAAAACTAATACTCACAAAAATTTTATAAACCACTAAATGACCATCAAAACCCTAAAAAAACAAATATACCCTAAAAACATAATAATCCTAAATAGCCCTAAAAAACCAAAATACCTGAAAAGATACTAAAAACACTATAATAACTATAAAAGAACCTAAAAACCCTTAAACACCCTAAAAAACATTCATAACACTAAAACCCAAAAACCCTAAAAACTATACAAACCCTAAAAAAATTAAAAAAGAAATTTTTTTTATAAAAACCCTATTAAACTATAAGAAACACAAAAATTACATAAAAACCCTAAAACCCCTAAAACCGAAGGAAACCTGAAAACCCTCAAATACCCTAAAATCCCTAGAAATAAAAAAAACCCTAAAATAATAAAAACCATAAAACCATAAATAACACTAAAACCCATAGAAAAATATAAAATAGTAAATAACCCAAAAAACATGAAAAATATAAGAACCCTAAAAGAACATAAAACCCATATAATTCCAAAAAAATAAAACACACAAATAAATATAACATTCCATAAAAAACAACTCTAATAACCCTATAAACCATTTTTTTTAAAACTATAAAAGAGATAAAAAAACTAGAAAACCACTAGAAACCCCTCTAATACCATAAAAAGACAAAAAAACCCCTTTTAAAACACAAAAACCCCATAGTAAACACTAAAATTCTGATGAAACCCATATAAACACTAAAAATCCTAAAATCCGTAAAACACCCAAAAAATCACCAACAAACTATTAAACCAAAAAATGGGGAAAAACCCCTTACAACCCCAAAAACCCAAAAAAAACTATATGTCTCTTAATAACCATAACAACCATAACCCCTATAAAGAACCTAAAAACCATAAAAACCTAAAACCCCACAAAACTATTAAAATCCATAAAACACATAAAACCAAATAAGATACCAAAAAAGACTAAAAAACCAAAAAACTAAAAAACTAAAAAAACAACAAAAACGCCTAAAAATTCTAAAACACGGACAACCCCATAATAACATAAAACCCATCAAAATACTAAGACCCTGAAAATTCAAAAAACTATAAAAACATAAAACCATTTACCCTACACCCCAAACCCTTAAACCAACACCCTAAACCCTATAATCTACACCATAAACCCTATAACCTACTACATATACCCTATACATTAAACCCTAAACCACAAACCCGAAAGACCATTAAATAGAACTAAAACCTTAAACCATATACTCTACACACTAAACGATACATCCCACATCCTAAACCCCAAACCCTACACACAAAACCCCAAACCCTACACCCTATATTATATACCAAACACCTTAAACATAATACCCTACACATGAAACCATACAAACTAAACCCTAGACCGTAAACCCTTGATCCAAACCCTAAAAACTCATTAATAGACCATTATCCCTATACACTGCACCCTAAACTCTAACCATACAACCTAAACCCTATAACCTACACCCCAAACCCTAAACCATACACCATGCACCCCAAACCCAAAACCCTAAAGCTATAGCCTATAACCTAAACCCTAAATCCTACACCCTGAACCATATACCTTACACAATAAAACCTTAACCCTGCACCATAAACCATACACTATAAACCCCACACCCTTCACCCTAAACCAAAAACATTGTATCTTAAAGCCTCTAACATATATCCTAAAACCTAAACCCTAAACCCTTAAACATATACCCTAAATTCTAAACCCTAAATCCTATAACCAAAACCCTATATCGTAATCCCAAAACCCTATACCCAACACCCAAAAAACAATACCCTACACCTAAACCCGATTAACCTACACCAAACATCATAAACCCTAAACCCTACTCCCAAAACCATAATCACTATACCCTAAACTCTATACCCCTCACACAAAACCCTAAATTCTATACACTATTCCCTATATCTAAAACCCTATACTCAAAAACCTACACCCTCAACCTCATTCCATACACCCTATAACCTAACCCCAACATACTAAACCACATAACCTACACCCAACACACTAAACCCTAATCCCTAATCCCTAAGTGTTATACAATACACCCTAAACCCTAAACCGTAAACCTTATACCGTATACCCAACAGAATAAACCCAACACACTTAACAATACACCCTATACCTTAAACCAAAATACCTACACCCTAAACTCTATACCCTACACCCTAAACCATAAACATTAAACCAAACACTCTAAACCCTAAACCATAAACCCTACACCATAAACCCAATACCCTACACCCTAATCCCTAAACCCTAAATCCAAGACTATAAAACCAATACGGTTGAACCTAAACCCTACAACATAAACACTATACCCTAAACCCAAAACCCTAAACCATGCACCCAATACCCAATACTCTATACACTAAAACCTGCACTATAAATGCAATTCCATACACCCTAAACCCTATACCATGAACCCTAAACCCTATAACTGACACCCTACCCCTCAACCTAAAAGCCTAACGCCTATACCTTACACCCTAAACCTTAAACCCTACACCCTAAACCCTATACACCAGACCCTAATCCGTAAAACATACCATCCAAACCTTATACACTACACCATAAACCCTAAAACCAAATCCATATACTCTAAACCATAAACCCTATACCCTACACCCAAAAACATATACCATATATGCTAATCCCTATACCCTTAACCCTAAACTATAAACACTAAAACCTTAAAAATCCACAAAAAATTTTAAAACCCTAAAAACCAAAAAATCCTTAAAACCAATAAATGACTCTAAAAACACATGAAATTCAATGAAAACCTTATAACCCCTAAAAACATTATATCCTTTAAAAAAGTAGAAACCATGAAATTAATTAAACCCCTTAAAACATTTAAAACTCTGAAACAACCTTAAAAATATAGGGAACCCCTAAAGCCCCTTAGAAAAATTTCAAATAAATAAAACCCTTATATACCTCAAAAACCCTGAGAAAATTTAAAACTATATGAATTCATAAACACATAATAAAAAAACTAATACAACCCTAAAATTATTAAAACCCCTGAAAACTCCAAATAGAATTTAAAATCCCATAAATATAATAACCCTAAAAACCTTAAAAACCCAAACCACTAAATATGATAAAAAAATATAAAACAATAAACACAGTAAAAAATCCAGATCCCAAATAAAAAACCCAAAAATATATGAGGGACCCAAAAACCCAATAATACCCATAAACCCCCAAAAATATTAAAAAAAATTACATACAAACCTACAAACCCAAAAAATCATAAAACACCCTAAAAACTAAAAAATTAAAAAAACACCAAAAATACAGTAAAAAATCATATGACCCATAAACCCCTAAAATTATTAAAAAACCAAATAACCGTAAAAACCCTTTCAAGGTTATAAAAACTACAACAACCCATAAGACCCTAAAAACTACGAGGGATCATAAGATATACTAAAACCATCTAAAAGAATCTTAAAATCCAAAAACCCCTATATGTCCATAAAAATACTAAAATATAAGAAAACCCCCTAAAACACATAAAACAACCTAAAGAATCTAAAAAACTTAAAGTAATATAATATCACTTCTTTTTTTATGTACATTTCTCTTTTAGATTTTCATTGGATCCTTGGTGGTTGATTCTTATTTAGAGACGAAGAGCCTTTGATTGATAAATTGACCTAATGTGTAGGGATGTATTATCATTTATGTTAATGGGTTCTCAGTATCAAATGGGTTAAGTGTTTCATGGGATCATGGTGAGTTTATAAGATTTAAAATTGGATTGATTTGTTTAAAAGAGAAATGGGATAAAAAATAAACATTAGAACCTTGTAAATGAATTTATCATCATATAATAATTCAAGGGTTTTAATAAAATAAATATGTGGTGATGTACATGATTTGTAAAAACATTACATTCCATGTTAATTCATGAACTTCTCTTTTAAAAAAATTGTCTAATTTTCATTCTAATCAACTTTATCTCCACTCATCTTGACCATAGGGAATTATCCATTTGATTTTGCGGTGACAACGTCCTTTATGGAAATCCTACATTTATTATAAATACCAAATAAGTCTTTTCGGTTATCTTTCGTCCTTTTATTCCTTATTCTACAATTTTTGTGGTGAAATTGTTTAACTGGTTGATTTTTTGGGTTTCATGTTGATCAGTTTTGATCATAGAACCTATTTGAAATCATCCAAACCATATTCTTCATGGGGGTTTTCAATTGGAAGGATTTTTGGACCATCTGTTAAAGGAAGGGTTCTAAATCATAATTTTATAGTTTGGTAATTTCTAATTTTAAGAAATATTTTTATTTTTCAATTGATTCATGAACCCAAATTAATCAAATAAAAAGTTAGAATTATTAATTGAAGTATTTTTGTTTCATTTTCATTTTTGTCTAGATTATGGATACCCATGGGGTGAGAAAACAATGAATATAATTGTATTTGAAAATAGATTCAAATAATGTTTACCATGACTTGTGACCTATGGTGATTTCTTGTTATTGAATCCTTAAAATTTTGGAATATTTCTTATTGATATAATTTTTAATCAACTGTGATTTGAACTGCAAGGGGAATATAAAATAATAATGGTAATGCACATAATTAAACACCATGAATTGTGATGTGATGTTGTGATATCCATGCTATATAACCAAAATTTTGTTCCATTCTGTAATTCTTATATATCAAGTTCTCCCATAGATGTTACAAACTTATTTTCTATAGTGCAGATGTCGGGCGGGTTTAGCCTAGTCGTATGATGGAAAGCATATAGATAGTGTGATGTGAAAAGTACCATGTTATAATGATTATAGGGCTTTGAACCAGAAATGATGTAATGATTATAGGGCTTTTAGCCAGATTATTATGACTATACATGGTTATATGGTGGTGGTTTTCATGTTCATGAGACATCATCATAGATATTCCAGCCTGGTGTATAAGAAGGTTATTTCACCTTGGTTATATGATTTTGTTTGTAATATTTGTATGATGTGGTCAAATATATTCTAGTGTGGAGTTGATATAGGTTGTTGATTTATTTTATTAATTGTTGAATTGATTAATAGACCCATTTTCACTTTATTTCATATAATTATTATCAACATGGTTTTCAAATAAATGGTCGTGTTGACCTACTGAGTTTTACTCACACCATATTCAAGCCTCAATATGGTACCCAAGAAAATTATGTAGACTTACTATTTGATAATATTAAAGGACTGTAGAGTTTATTCCTTGTTTCTAGTTGGGATGCAGTATGGATATGGGGTAATTGTTGGGTTCGGCACCCTAGAGATTGAGTATTTTAATTTAGTATGAATTTTTTTTCATGTACTGTTCAAGAATGATTTTTTTTACATTCCAACATGTCATTACATTAAACATTTATTATTTATTGATTTATTCATTTATATTTTATGTTTTTCTTCTATAATGTGTATACTTTGATTGTTTTTTCACTGATTATGATTTATCTATACTTCTATGACACATTATATAAGGATGTGTAGTTTTACACAAATATAATTTACACCCTAACTTCTATTCAATATCCTCAGGAATATGGGGATACATTCTCGATATCTCATGGCCATCCCATACTTTCCACATAAGAGAATACTGTATTAGGGGGACATTACAAAGTGGTATCAAAGGATGTTTTCTTTTCCTAGGATTTAATATTAGGGAAAAGATCAAAATGAGACTATGATGTATCATGACATGGAAATGATATTGTGCATGGGAGTATATAACCCATGTATGTGGGAAAATCTGATTCCCTAGGTATGGGATGGCTGTTTTTGTTCTGTGCTTGTTATATTTGAGCTTATTTCACCTTCAGTGATTCAAACATTGTGTGTGGTTATTGATTTATAATGTTATTGATCCTTGAGATTTAACTAGTTTCTTAATATGTCTTAAGATGAGAATACATGAATCATAATAGGAACATAGTGATATATTAACATGTATTGTTCATTATAGGGTCATATCTATTTTTCTTGTAATATATACTGCTCTATTGAACAGTAATATGAGATATCTATTTCACAATTTAAATGAAATGACTTGGTGTGTAATTTTAAAATAATTGTAATCCATATTTAGAGAGACTAGGAGTTTTTGGTTCTCTATTATAGTAAACTATTTTGTTGTCCTTATTTCTAGACAGTTTTCTAAGGTGTCTATTTTCTTGTAGAGAAAATGCATCCTCTTCATGATTGAAATTAGTGTCAAGACTGTGGAAATCAGTACACTATTATTGCATCTAAATCATATCTTTGTATATTATATGAGGAAAATATGGATGATGAAATTTCCGTAGACATAATAATAGTTATACAATCCAGGGAAATGAAGACTGTTCATACTATTCCTTCAATATTTGAGATGAAAAAAGAGTTTCAACATCAGCATCTTCCTATGAATACTATAAAAGGTAGACCTATAGAAGAATTATTCTATATTGAGACTATCCATATAATATTCAAGAAAATCATGACACCCATTTATTAGAGGGTGAATCTTTATATGTATATGCTTCATAGACCTGCCATGCATTGCTGGGATATTCTGGAGGAAGATGGGAAGCTGGATGAGCTATCTTGGGAGGACTTCTGGGTAATGTTCCTGATCAATTTACACTCCAAGACATTGAGGGTTGAAAATATATCATGAGTTCATTCATATTATGTAGTAGGGTTTATTATTACTGGAATATTCTGGACACTTTACCAACCTAAAACATTTTGTGCCTTCATTGGAAGCTGATGAGATCTTTAAGGAGAGACGCTTATGGATGGTATTCATTATGATATTAGTTCATATGTGAATGTTTTATTCTATTGAAGAAATTAATTTTTGTCAGATCAGACAATAATCTCGAAAGGGAATCCTAGAGAATCCTCGAGAAGCATTCCGACTATTTCAGTAGGGTATTCTGGAAGTTCTTCATGGAGTGGTAAGAAGTTCCATTATGAAAATTTCCACCAACATAGTAGTTTTTAGTGAATTCAGGGTAGTGGAAAACCATCTCAAGGTTGTGTTCCATTCCAGTGATATCAATGTGGAATGTTTAGACACATGTTTCCTCAGTTTCCATATCTCTCAATTGAGTACCGTATCTATGAATTATTGGGTCATATTTAGAGGTTTTGTATTAAATTTCCATAGAAGACCAGTGGTAGAGGACTAGGACAAGAACTGGATTCAGGACGGGGGTAGATTACCCTCATTAGGCTAGTAGCTGGTGTTCTAATGGTCGTTCAGGGTGAGGTATGAAATGTAGTGCCCTAGTTAATGAGAAATAGTACCAAGAAAAGGGATGTATCTCATGTTATTCAGACTAGACCCCATAGAAGAGGGATAAGTCAGTTGTATGTTCTGTAGACTACTCCAACTAATATGGAAGTAGGACCATCTATTATCAGAAGTAAAATTCACGTATCATATACCTTATCTTATATTTTTTTTATTCATTATCATTAAATTATTTTCTATATTACCTTTTTGAAAATGGTTTGGGCTCTTATTTTGGAAGCTTATATTGTGTTTTAACAATTGACACACTATTTGGATTACGGTCTAAAAATATCAAAATTTTCAAGGCGTGTTCTATAGAGATTGATAGTTGCTTTTTTATTTGGGAACTATTCATGATAGAAATGATAGGATTAAAATTGATTCTTTGTGTTGATTGGATCATTCTATATTAGTACATATCAAATAGTGTAGTAGGAGAGTAACATTTTTATCTTGAGATGGAAGAATCAGTACTCTTCAGGGTGAGTTGGATCTTCATGCTGATTATACGGGACCAATTAAGGGCATATTGGATTCTATCATGTCTTAGTTACTGGCTATTTATCTAGATAATGGTGGAATATAGCAGTATTATTTTCATCCAGTGCTATATCATTTTCATGATGTGTGTCTTGATGAGTTCTGTGGATTACTTCCCAAGCGAGAGATTGAGGACATGATTGAGTTGGTTCTTGGTGTAGTTCCACTTTCTATCCCACAATATACGAAGGAACCCATAGAGTTTCCAGAGTTTAAGGTTTAGTTGGAATATCTATAACCTAAATTCGTCATAAAAACAAGTATATCTCCTTAGGGTTCTCCAATTTTCTTCACCAAATGGCTAATGGATCTTTGTACTTATGTGTAGATTATCAGAGGTTGAACTAGATGACGATCATGAACTGAAATCCTCTATCATTAATTGAAGATATTTTTGATTAGTTGAGAGGTTCCCAGATCATTAAAAATTTACTTGAGATCATGATATCATTATTTAAGGGTGATACTATCATACAAACCTGTGACTACATTTACGATCAGGTATGGCTTGTATGAACTCATAGTGGTGTTTTTTGGGTTGACTAATGAACCATTGGTATTATCAGACATAATGAATTAGATCACTCATCCTTTTATGAATCAGTTGGTGGTGGTTTTAAATGATGATATTATAGTTTACTTTTATTTAGAATATAATTACATCAAAAATCTTGACATATTCATGATTACATTTAAAGATTATTGTATTTTGGCCAATCTAATTAAATGCAGTTTCTGGATAAATAAAGTATAATTATTCAGTGATGTCAACTCATATGAAAGAGTTTCAATGGGACCAATGGAATTTCTATATGTTTTATCTTGGGAATAGGCCTAGAATTTTTTTGAAATTCGGATATTTCAGGGATTAGTAGGTCATTGGCAACGATTATCCAGGATTTATCTCATTTGGTAGCACCAATATCTATACTGACAAAACAAAGGGTGATGTTTGTTTGGTCTGAATCTTGAAAAGGATATTTTCAGCATTTGAAAGGAAGTATGAACTTACCTCTTATCTCTACATTACCTAGGTTGGGTAAACCATATACCATGTACTATTACACATCGAGAGTTAGACTCAGAGAAACTACAATGTAAGAGAATTGAGTGGTTTCCTATTGGTCGAGGCAGTTGAGACCGCAATAGAGTAATTTCATTATTCATGATTTTTATTTTTTAGTAGAGGTACATTACCTGAGAAGTTGGAGACACTATCTCATGGGTGAGTGGTGTGTGGTACACATTTATTATAAGAGACTAGGGTATATCTTTTCTTAGTGATACCTTAACCTTTGATGTAGGTAGTGGGTCGATTATCTGTAGTCTTCTGAAATTGAATACACTTACACACTAGGGAAGGGTGACTTAATTATTGATAATTGACCTGAAGGGAACATATAGAGGAATTATGAGTCTTATGATGAGTGGATGATAACTGTCCTTCTGCAGACATGCATTTAGATGTTCAAGAATCTCAGGGACAAGTTCCTCAGACATCGACATTAGTTACACCTATGCTTTTGGACTAGATTTAGACCAAGATATTTTCTAATCTAGAGGGTTCATTTTTTAAGAGACAAATTATATGGTGGGAAAATGACATCTGAATGGTCTCTCCAAAGTGTAAATTATCTTCTTTCCCATGTATTAGTATGTGATTCTATGGTCTTGCGTGAGGAGCTGATAAGGGGGTTTCTTATAGAAGGGTGGATCATCTGAGTTTAACAAATATTTATTATGATATCCATATAAAATTTTGGTGGTTTAGAATGAATAATTAGGTGGAAATACTTATGGATAGATGATACACTTTTCAGCTAGTTAAAGGGGAAACAAAGGATTTTTTAGTCTTTACTCTTTTGAGAGTGGAAATAGGATGACAAAACATTAGATTTTGAAGTAGGATTACCCAAGACTACCCATAAGAATGATTCCATATTGTTTTTTTTTTGGATTGTCTAACTATGGTATCCCACTTATACCTATTAGGGAAACCTTAACTATTAATGATCAAGGAAATATTGACATACAGAAGGTGGTTCGGTCACATGTTATTCAGAGAAGTGTCATTTCAAATAGAGATCCACAGTTCACATCACATTTCTAGTTGGGTTTTCAAAAATCCTTAGGATTTTTGGGTTTTTTAAGAGCAGCCTGTAATCTATAGATTGAAGGTCAATCTAAGATAACTATTTATGTCTTGGAGGATATGTTGTGAGTCTGTAATTTGGATTTTTGTGGTTCATGGAGAAAACATTTGGCACTCACGGAGTTTTCATATTACATTATCATCAAGAAATCAATCAAAATGGAAAATTTTGAAGATTTTCATTATAGGTCGTGTTGTTTTCCTCTTTTTTGGATAGAGGTAGGTGATTAAACAATTGTGGGGCCTAGTCACTTTTAAGAGACATATTAACTAGTTAAATGGATCAAAAAGTGGTTGGTGACCATGAAAAGTAGGAAACAATCGTGTATTGACCATTAGAGAAGACCTATGGGATTCAATGTTTTTCATAATGTTTTTCATCAGGTTTTGCACCAGTTGGGTAAACATAGTGTCTCGTAATAGGGAAAGATAGTGTCGAGGGTTTTTCAAGCCATTTGAAATAGTTTCAATGGTCGATCTAGTGGTGTGCCACTTAGACCTTCAACAACACTATAGTTCTATGAATGATGTGTTAAACATGTTGTAGTTATGAATATATCAACCAGACCCCTCCCATGTGATAGATGTAGGTGACATTGATCTTTATTATAATGTGTCCTTTGAGGAGAATGTGATATGAATTGTGGATTATAGTGATAATTTTCTCAAGGGTGGGACTATATTGTTTTTTCAAGTGTAGTCGAAGCAGGAGAAAAATCGAGAGGAGATCAAGTAGAGGGAGTTTGATATGAAAACATAATGGATAGACTTGTTCACTGAGACCTTACAATTATTCTTGGTGCAGCATAGGGATGAGAAGTTATAAGGTTGGAGGTTTTAAGAACCCATATTTTTTAAGGTATTTTACTATATGAGTTTTTTGTTTGAGACTTCATTTCTAAGTCGTGTTATAATTCAAAGATCACTTTTTAGTGAAAATTATCTAAAGATCCAGGGTGTTGCTTATTTGAGTTAATGGAGTCTGGTTATAAAATGTGTTATGTGTTTCATGTGTTCCTGGTAAGTTGAGAATCATTAAAATATGTGGGGTTGGTTTAAAATGGGAATGGTATGAAAAAAATAAATTGAAAAAAATTTACATGCATTGTAATGAAATTAATGATTTTTTTATCTTTTTGAGGGTTAAAATAACATAAATTCAATGTGATTGGTTTTTTGGCTTATTCCATTAAAAATAATTACGTAATGTGTAACCACATTACAGTCCATGTAAATTAGCGATCTTCTATTTTAAACATTATGTGTGGTTGATTTTATTTCAAATATGATAAAACTCATCTCATGTCCACCCTATAGAATTATCCATGAGATTTTGGGGTTCCAAATTCCCTTCTTGATGTCCCAGTTTTGTGTGAAATCCCTAATAAGTCATTTTTTGATAGGTTTCATCTTTATCTTAATTATTATCCAAAAAATGTGGCTAAACCCTTTAAATGATTGCATTGTTGGTCTCGATCATGATCATTCATGACCTAGGAACTTTAGCTATTAGAATCATTGTTGGATCCTCAGTTAAAGGTAGTGGATAGATCATAACCCTATGGTTTGATAATTTCCTAGATTATGCAGTATTATTATTATAACATAATTGTGTGTTCCCATATTAATAATATAAACAATATAAATCATTACTCTATGTCCTTCATTTTCAATTTCATTTTTAGTTGGCTTATGGCAACCAATGGTGTGAGTAAACCAAGAATATAATTTAATTTGAAAATTGATTAAAAGTTTGTTTCGCATGACATGTGAGAAATGAATATTTCATGTTATGGAATCCCAAATTTTTTGGATCATTTCATTTTTATATAACATTTAATAAATTTCGAATTGAATTTCAAGAGGAATATGGAAAATGAATGGAAAATCTCATAATTAACCATTTAGAATTGTGTTGTGATATTGTGATATCCATGCTATATGAAAGGAAATTTGTTCCATACTATAATGCTTATATATCAGGCTTAGCACTAACACTTGAACAATATTATGACTTATTGTTGATATTCTGTAGGCTTATCCCAATCCAATGTTTTAATGCCTATAGAGAGTGGTCTATGACTAGTCATATGTTGTAATGCTTATATGTATTTGACTATAAAATTAGATAATGATTATAGGGATTTGACCTAGATTTTTGTGAATATACCATTTTTATATGGTGGTGGTTGGAATTTTTAAAAGACATGATCATACATATTATTTCATGGCACCGAAGTAGGTTCTTTCACCATGGATATATGCTTGTGGTTAGCACGGTTATAAGCCAAGATCAAAGATTCTCGAATGAAGTCAAAGAAGTATGTTTATGTATTTTATTAATTGTTGAATTATTTAATACACTTATTTATAAATTTATCTCAAAAACCACTTTTCAGATTGCATTTGTTTTGACATTATAGTTTCAGCCTACTGAGTTTTACTCCCATCCTATTCAGACCACCGTTTGGTACCCGAGAAAATTTCCTGGATGTGGGTTTGGACATGGGTGAATGAACTTGTAGTATATGTCTTGTTTTTGGTTGGGATAGAGTGTAGATATGGGACCTATGTGTCGTTTGGTACATGGTACATTGGGTAATTTATTTGAGTCTTCTAGTTTTTTCTGATATTGTTCTTTTATGAAATTTATTTTCATTCCAGCTGGTCATTACATTATTATATTATTTTTTATGGGATTATTTAGTTATCTTTTGTTGTGGTATTCCACTATATGTTTAATTTGATTATTTTCCAACTTTTTATGATAAATTTAATCTATTATAAAACTTTATACTTGGGGTATAGTCTTCCGCTATACAATTCATACCACAAGTTCTAGTTAGTAGCCTTGGGTATATGGGGAGGCGTGCTTGAGGTCCCATGACCAACCCTTTATATCCATGTGATAGAGTATCAGGTTGTGGGATGTGAAAAGAACCTTAAAAACCCTTAAAAACACTGAAAACCCTTATGGGACCCTAAAAATTCTAAAAACATAAATAAAAAACCATTAAAACACTAAAAATTCTAAATATACCCTAAACCCCAAAAAACGTTAAAAACTAATAAAACCTCTAAAAATCCCAAAGACCCTAGAAAAAATCCTAAATGACCATAAAAACCCATTTAAAACTTAAAAGGTCCTAAAACATCAAAAAATACATAAAAATCCCCAAACCCCTAAAAAACCTAAATATATTAGAAGAGCCAAAAAAATATAAAAGGCCTAAAAGACCCTCAAAACGATAAAAACCCAATAGCCTAAAAACCCAATATAACCTGAAAATACAATGAATACCCTAGAACTAAAAAAACCTCTAAATTTTAAAAATCCTATAAAACATTAAAAATGAAAACCCCCAAAAATACCTTAAACAATAACTAATTGTAAAACTGTAAAAATCCCAAACACCCAAAAAAACCCTAATGGACCCCAAAAAATATTAGTAACCATAATAGACCCTAAAAATCCCAAAAAATATCCTAATAGCACTAAATCCCATAAATCCCCTGATGATCCAAAAAATATAAGACCCCTAAATCCCCTTAAAACCCATATGTGACCATAAATAACATAGTACCCCCTAAAACCATAAAAGACACTACAAATCCAAAAAACCAAAAAAAATCAAGAACCCTAATACCACCTAAAAATTCTAAAATATTGCATAAAACCCTAAAATCCCCAAATGTTTTGTATGTCTCTTTTCCTTCACTACACATGGAGCCTCCTTTTCTGGACTTGACCTTTTAACCAATAGTGTCTTCCCCACCACCTTCGCCAATATCTCTTATTCCTTCCCCCCCCCCCATGGTCTCGTCTAGAACTTTTAACGTAGGATTAGAGTAAGATGGTTTTTCTCCTCTTTGGTTCTACAGTAGTCTCTAGTAGAGCATTGTCTTGAGATGTGGTTTCTCCTGTGGAAATCTCCTCATAGGTGCATACGGGAATGTGAACCCGCTCTCAATCTAAATCAGGTGTGCTAGTTTTCTCAAGCCCATCTAATCATATCAAGGGCTAGGAGTCTGGGACCAAATCCATATGAGCTCGTCTCAATGTTTAATGCCATAATATGAAACACCCGTGGTCTTGGGGCCATGGAGATTTCTAATTTCATCATCAAGGAATTAAGTAACAACACTATTTCTATGGTGGCTATCATGAAACCAAAATAAGTCTCTAGAAAGGTCAAATAGTATGAACTGTGGCTGAGAAACTGTGGTTTTTTTTAATGGGGATCCTACCAACTCCCAAATATGGATTTTTTGGAAAGACCCTATTACTGTTGATCTACTGAGTGTGTCAGATCAGTTTCTGACCACTAAGATTTTAGTTGTCTCTGAAGAGTTTATTTTCTTCTTCATTTATACCAAGTGTAATGCCCAGGATAGAGAGAAATTTTGGAGTGATCATGGGGGTCATAAACCAGGAGATTCCATCTGGATTGTTGGGGGACATTTCAATATTATAGAAATCCCGGATGAAAATAGAGGGGGTGGCACCTTTCCCATGAATACTTGTCAGGATTTTCTTTCTTTCATGGATAGTAACGGCCTTCTGGATGCAGGATACGAAGGAAGTAAATTCACATGGTGCAATAACCAGCGAGGGGGGAGACACACTTACTATTGTCTTGATTGGTGTCTTTTTAATTATGTCACAATTTCTATATTCTCAGATTAAAAAAGTTTCTCACTTAGTTCGGTGTCTCTCTTATCATTCACCACTTCCCATCTCTCTGAGTATAGGGGAAACAAGGAATGATTATGATCATTTTTCTAAAACATAGATGGAGGCTCTATGCTTTTTTGAGGCATTCAAGGATTCTTGGGATCTTCACCACCATGAGAATCCATGTATTACTCTCCATAATAAGTTGAGATGGATAAATAACCGCCTTTTCATCTAGAAAAAAATATTCCTGCTTGAGACTAGGATCTGATTGTGATCAGAAAGGAGGTTGAATGTGTGGATAGTTTTATGAAATTGGAATGGGATGAGTCTCTGTTTAATGAGCTCAAAATAAAGAAGGATCAGCACACTAATAGTCTTTTGAGATAGGAGTGTCTGGATAGGGAAGAAGCTAGAGTCGGATGGCTTCATGAGGGGGATCATAATTCATGATTTTTTTCACGCGTACAATAGAGAGAGTCATCGTGTCCAGAGGCCCAACATTCAAAGGAAACATGGACCTACTCCAATGATCGTGATGAGGTAGGTTCCACGGTTAATGAATCTATCAAAGCATTACAAGAGGATCCCAACCTTGTTAGGATGATGGTATCCTAGCAGAGATGCTGAGTTTTTTAGAGTATTCCCTGTTTTGTTTCGGAGGGTGTTGATAGGTCATGAGGAGGACCCCCGATGAAGCTGAAGTGCATGAGGCGATATGGAAGTTGTGTCCGGATAGTGCACCAGGGCATGATGGCTTCCTTGTAACTTTTTACAGGGAATCTTGGGATCCTATTAAAGGGGAATTTCTGAGTTTTGTCCATGATTTCTTCTATGGTGGGGACATGGCACGTATTTACTGTGCAACCATGATGGTATTTATTTCTAAGGCATGTCATCCGAAATCCATTAATTAGTATCGTCCCGTAAGTATGTGCAACATACCATATAAGACTCTAGAAAGTATCCTCAGTAAAAGAATAATTAGTCAATTGGATACATGGATAGCATCTGAACAACATGGTTTCATTAAAGGGAAGTTAATTCAGGGTGTGATAGGGGTTGTCCATGAGAAAGTAATTGGCATCAACAATAGGTATTTCAGTAGAAATTTGGTTATTAAATTTAACATTTGTAAGGAATATGAATGGGTGGTTGGGGGATTTATTCTATGATTCCTGGAAGGCATGGGGTTCTCCAATTGTACGAGTGAACTTTTTTTCATTTCTTCAGCTCATTGTGGATTTCAACCTTGTTTCTGGGTAAGCAGTTTGGGTTCTTCAAGGCTGGGCGTGGTCTCAAGAAAGGGGATCCTTTGTCCCCTAATATTTTCATAATCTCTCAAAATGCACTCAACTGCTATATTAATCAAAGCCTCAACATGGGTAAAATCCTCCCTTATTATAACAGGCATGCCAAAAGGAATATATCACACTTGATGTTTGTGGATGAAACCATTTTTTTTATCAATGGCAGTAGAAGGTTAGTTCTGAAGTTAAATGGGGTTCTAGGGGAATACTGCATGTGGAGTGGGTAGGTGGTGAATAAAGAGAAAAATATTTTTTATACAACCAGGATGATCTCAATAAGGAGGGAGAAGGATTTAAGAGTTATCATCTGTATGAAAAGAGGATATTTTCCAATTGAGTATATTGGGGAACAGATTAGTCCTTCCTCTCTTATGATTCATCATTTTTATAAGCTCATAAGAAAAATCTCGGGGCATATCTACAATTGGAAAAATATGTTATTGTCTTTTGGAGGTCGCATTACTCTTGTGAACAATGTTATCTTTTCAATTACCATGCACATTATTTATACCCTAAAGGGTCCCCATAGAGTGATTACCATCTCTGAGGGGATTATAGTTTACTTTATTTGGGATGGGTAGATAGAAGGCATGCATCATTGGGCATCGGGGAAACTTCTTTCTAGACCTCTCTCCGAAGGGGGAAGTGTCTATTCCACCATGAAAGGGCTTCATTCTAAGCATGAATGGGAGGCTTTGGAGGATCGTGCTCTTTGGGGTTGGACAATACAGAACATTTATGGTTTGAATGTGAGAGAGTAGAGAAGAGAGCCTTTTAAGATATGGATAATTGTTCATCTGTACATGGAGACTCTGTAGCACCATTATCGGTGGATTCTGGGAAAAGGGGGTATCAATTTTTGGCAGTATGATTGGGGTTTGGGAAGGTTTTGGTTCCTGGTCTACCCCACACCAGAACTATCTTTTAAGGAGAAAAGTGGCCATCCCAGATTCAGTCAGGCCATTTTGGATGGGACTGAACTCTCCCATTTCAACAGCGTTGTTACTAGTGATGTTCCTTGTAGATTCATTTTCATGGGCTCTATATCGGGTGCGATATCTATCAATGATTTTGATGATGTGAAAAGGGAATTATCGAATGTAGATTTGTGGGGGGGACTCTATGGTGAAATGATCTCCCCTACAAATATAATTTTCTGTTGTGGCATGTTGGGAACAAAGTAGATCCCATTGATGAGAATTTGCAACGCATGGGAGAGAACTTGGCTTCTAGGTTCTGGTGTTGTAGGCCATTTAACCATGAGTTAGTGGGGATTCTATTATTTAATAGTGAATGAGAGAGAGATTTTGTAGGCCTTTGGTGACTTCCTTGGTTGGGACGGGTCTGGTGAGGTGCAAGAGAATTTTATCAGTTCTTGTTTTGGAGGAGTTGGCTTGTGCGGGGATGAGAGGAAAGCTATGACAGTCATCCTCATCGTGGGATGATGGGTTTTATGGAATGCCAAGAATGAGGCTTGGCACAAAAATGCTTGTTAATCTCAGGCCAGTATGAATTTTAAAATGAAAAACACGCTTCTGGATTTGGTTTGATTAAGTCTCGACTATCAATCTGGACCCTCTGTGAAAGCTATATTTCTGAGCCTCTCAGGAGACAATAAAGCGGGTATTACAATACAATGTTGATGGGTAATATGTAGGCCTCCTACATAGGGTATCAAGTTAAATACATATGGGTCTTTAAATGGGGGGGTGCTCTGGGTAGGTGTTGTAAGGAACCAAGAGGGGTCTATAATTGCTACATTTGCAGTTGTATATAAAAGAGGTGATGTATTGTAGGCGGAAGCTCGGGATGGGGGGTCTGGAGATATTAAATCAAAGGCATAGTACTTTGAAGATGGTGGAGACAAATCTATGTCTCTATATAAAGAATAGATAGGCAAGGGAAACAATCCCTAGAATATTAAATATATCATCCATAAATGTGAAATCCTCATGGGCAATTATATTGAGGTCTCTCATACATGGAGGGAGGGTAATGTGGTTCCATATTATTAGGCATCTATGGAAACCTCAAATCAGTGTACACACTCCTTTAACTTGGGTTATTTTCCTAGTGAGGGGACGAAGTATGTATTTAATGATGCGATTGGCTTGCATTACTTTAGACCATCGTGATGTGGTTTTTGGTATCCTGTGTACATTGCTTTATTCAAAATCAATAAAAATGTTAACTTTCAGTTAGTAAAATCTCTATAAAACCCCTTAAGGACCAAGAATAACCTAAAAACATTAAAATTAAAAAACATGTAAAAACCCATAAATTGAAAAACCATAAAACATTAAAAACCCATAAAACATTGAAAACACTAAAACACTAAAAATCACTAAAAACTAAAAAACCCATAAATCCCACAAAAACCCCTAAACCCATAAAAAAATTTAAAACCCATAGAAGCCCTAAATTACCCTAAAACCCCTAACAGTCCATGAATAAAAAATATAAGTCCCCAAAACCATAAAAACCATAAAACCCCGAAAAACACTAAATGGCCAATAAAATCCATAAAAAAATTAAAAATCCTAACACCCGACAAAAACATTAAAATTTCAAAAACCCATAAAGTCCCGAAACACACATAAAGACCATAAAGTCCCAAAAATACCATGAAACCCTAAAAAAAGAAAAGACCAAAAAACTGAGAGATACTAAAATAATAAAAACATTGAAATACCCTAAAAACCATAAAACCCTAAACCCCTAAAATTCCCAAAAATATCCTAAAACCTCTAAACCCATAAAAACCAATAAAAACCAATAATACCCATAAAACCCCTAAAAACATACAAATCCCTAAAAACACTAAAAACCTTAATAGCATATGAAACACTAAAACCCCTAAAACCCATAAAACACCATTAAACCATAAATACCACCAAGACAATAAAAAATAAAAAACAAAAACAAAAATATCAAGAAATCCCAAAACCTCTTAAAACACATTAAACCCCTAAAAGTAACTAAAATCCCTAAAACCACATAAAACCCCAAACCCCCTAAAACAATAAAAACCCAAAAAAACCATAAAAACACTAAAAACAAAAAAAAACCTTACAAAAAATAAAAAATAAATACCCTAAATACCCCAAGAAACCTAAAAACCATAAAAACCATAAAACATTAAAATACTTAAAAACAGTAAAAATAGTATGAGATCCTGAAAATTGTAAAGGCATTAAACTCTTTTAAAAACCCTAAAATCTAAAAACTCTATAAACCCTAAGTCCCCTAAAACCCATAAAACCCAAATAAACCACTAAGCCTTATTAAATACCAATACCCCTAAAACACGAAAAACCTAAAAACCCATGAAACCCTTAAAAACTCCTAAAACCCAAAAAACTCTAAAAAACCCTAGAAACCCTTATAAATTCTGAAAAGACACCTAAATACAAAAAAACGTAATAAAAAACCAAATAAAACCCAGAAACCCAAAAACCCCAAAAACCATCAAAACCATAAAAACACCCAAAAAACCCAAAACCCCCTAAAATTCTATAAACCACTAAAAGAACCCCAAAAATCATAAAAATCTTAAAAACTTAGAATGAAACTATAAAAAACCTGTAAAAACTCAAACACAAAAAAACCCTAAGACCCAAAAACCGCTAAAATCTCTAAAATCAATAAAAATACTAAAAACATAAAGAAACCATAAAAACCATAAAAAATAAGAAATACCTTAAAACCCATAACACCAGTAAATATATGAAAACCCATAAATAATACAAAAATATTTAATTTCCCTATAAACCATAAATTCCCCTAAAATAACCTCAAAATACCTAAAAACACTAAAAACCCTAAAACCCTAAATTTACCATGAAAATTTCTTAAAACCAAAAAAAAACCTAAAAAGACACTAAAAACCCCAAACACCCACCTCTAAAAATGTAAAATGACCCTAAAAAACCTAAAAACTGAAAACCCACTAAAAACAATAAAACAACATAAAACCCATAACCCCCCCCCCCAATCCTTAAAATATCAAAAACCCCCCAAAACCCCACAAAACAATAAATTCTATAAAAGACCCCCAAATTTTAAAAATCCATAAAAACATGAAAAACCCCTAAAACCCTAAAAACCCATAACAATATTAAAACCCATAAACCCTTTAAAAACCACTAAACCCCAAAAAACAAATTAACCCAAAGAATATAAAAAATTCTAAAATACTAGAAAACATCAAAACCCCTAAAAACCCAAAAAAAACACTCAAAATATTTAAAACCCCTCAACACACTATAGACCAGAGACATCTAAAAACCCATAATCCCTTGAAAAGTAATTAAAAAAGCCCTGAAATCACAACAATACATAAAACCCCTAAAAATCATCAAAAACAGTGAGACCCCTAATAAAACCCTAAAACCCATAAATAACTCTACTACCATTTAATCCCATTAAAATACCTAAAAACCATAAATGCTCTATAAAATTTTTAAACCCCCTAAAAACCCTAACAACACCTAATATCCCTAAAAACCCTAAACCCCCTAAAAATATTAACAAAACTAAATACTATAAAAATTCCTTAAAGACCTCAACCACCCTAAAAACCCTAAAAACTCTATGAAAACCTAAAGACCATAAAGAACCTAAAATTAATTAAAACCATTAAATTCCCTAAATAACCATAAAAACCCAAAAATAACGTAACACCCAAAATACATCCTAAATCCCATAAAAACCATAAAACCCATAAAAACCACTAAAAATATAAAAAACCCAAAAATCCCTAAAAACCCCTAAAATAATCATAAAAAACAAATAACCCTAAAAACCATAAAAATTATAAAAACCCTATAAACACTAACTGCCTAAAACCCTTAAAAATCATTAAAACCAAGAAAAATCCTAAAATCCCACAAAAAAAAGAAAACTCTTAAAATTCTAGCAAACCCAATAAAAATATTTAAAACCCCTAAAACCCTAAAAACTCTAAAAATACCTAAAATTGATAAGTAAGGTTAAAACACCCTAAAATACTAAAAAATCGGAAACCCCTTAAAAAGAATGAAAACCCTAGAAATCACAAATTCCCTAAAACCCCTAAAACCCTTAAAACCCTTAAGGAACCTTAAAACCAAATAAACCTAAAAATGAATAAAAACAATACAAATCATAAAAACATTAAAATTCCTAAAAACAATAAAAACCATAAAAACATAAAAACATAAAAACCATAAGAACATACTAACCATAAACCCCTGAAAACCATAAAACCCTAAAAATCGAAGATCCCTTAAAACAATAAGAAATATTAAAACCATTTAGAACCCTAAAACACAAAAAATTCTAAAATCCTAAAAACCATAAAACCCCTATAGAACACTAAAGACACTTAAAATCCTAAAATCCTAAAATTACTAAATATTTCTAACAGTGTAAACAACTCTAAAACCCCATAAAACACCCCAAAACCAAACTATCCCTAAAATTCCTATGAACTCTTTAGGAACCGTAAATACACTAATACCCATAAAACCCTAAAAAACCAAAAAAACACTAAAAATAATAAACCCCTAGAAACCCCATATGATAACTTCAACACTAAAAAAATATAAATGAGACTAAAAATACTAAAAAATAAAATTCCCATAAACCCAAAAACCCTAAAAACAACTAAAAACCCAAAACCCCTTTAAGCAACATGATATACCCTTAAACTAAAAATGTATCCAAAACTCTAATGGAACCTAAAACACCAAAAACCCATTCGTAGCTCAAAACCCAAAAAACCAAAAAGGAAACTAAAAATTCCAAAAAATCCTAAGGATACTAAAACCCTTAAATGAACCTATTAACGTAAAAATCCCTTAATGCCCCTAAATCCATTAATCCTTATAGAGATCCTATAAAACCTAACCCCTAACTCCTATAAGACTATAAAAATCCTAAAAACCCTTAAAAGAACATAAAACTACTAAAATAACATAGAAACCATAAAACCTCTAAAAAATCTAAATAATAACTGAAACCCATTAATAGACCCCAAGTATTATACCCAAAAACCATAAAATCTCTATAATCCCCAACACAAAAACTAAAATACTCTAAAAACCAAATACAAAAAAGACCGTTAAAACCCACAAAAATTTCTATACCTCCTTAAATACTTAATGACCCTAAAATCCCTAATAACCACTAAAACCTAGAAACCCCCCCAAGAATCTAAAAAAACCAAAAACATGTTGAAACCCCTTAAAACCCCACAAAAACCCCTAACATAAAAAAAACTACCAAAAAACCCAAACCTCCTAAGAAAACAATAAAGGTCAGTAAAACACTAAAATATACTAAAATTCATATAAAATCTCTAAAAATCCAAAAACCCCAAAAATTCCTGAAAACACAAAAAATAATTAAACCCCTAAAACCCCTGAAATCTTGAAAAATCCCTAACACTCATAAAAAACATTATTAAACCTAAAACCACTAAAAACATACAAAACCCAAAAAATGCTAAAACCCAAGAAAACCAAAAGACCCAAAAAAATAAAACAAACATCAAAGACTCTAAAAACTATAAACCCCCTTAAAATATCCTAAAACATTATAAAATTCTATTATACCCTTAAATACCATAAACACCTTGAAAATCGTAGAACCCCCCAAAACCCTTAATACTCATAAAAACCCTAAAAACTAAAAATCTAAAAAAACCAAAACCCACTATCATAAAAAAACTAAAAACCTGAATGATAAATGAATCCAAATTTTTTTTAAAGAAACTCAAAAATCCCAAAAAAAAATTATTAAAATCCTTGAAGACCCTAAAAAATGAAAACAATCTAAAAAACCAAATAAAATAAATAAAACCCTAATTTTTTTAAAACTATAAAAACATAATGATACAGTGAAAACTCTAAAACTATAAAAATACAAAACACCCCAAAATCCCCTAAAATCCCTAAACACCTAGAAACACTTAAATAACTAAAAACCCAAAGAAATCACTAAAAAATATAAATCTGCAAAGAAAACCTCTAAAAAAATATTTAAATTCCCTAAATATTATGATTCAATACCCTTTAAGATTTATTAACCTTGAAAATTCAGTATGATAGAAGGCTTATGTTCTATCATAACTGCAAATTTTTTTCCCATACTCTCCCTGAATGCAGGAGAACGAAGACTCTCTCTACCTGAAACCAATAGGGGAATGACTCCAACCTCTACAAGAAGAATCATTCAAATCCCAATTCCACTAATCCCCCACCTCAAGAGGACCCCCCCCCCCCCCCATGTCTAAGGGCATGACAGTTGTCTCTCAGGGCATCATCCCTGAGCTATCCTCTATGAAGGGAATGTTTGTGGCTCCCCCTTAGGGCCCTACCTTTCCCTCTCCTCTTTCCCCAATGAATTCAGCTGCATATATTCCTATGGACCATGTACCTAATTCCAATGATAAGTTTGGGGGAAATTTATGCAACACTGCTCTTGTTTCTCTCCCCCCTCCTCTTGGTTCCTCTGATACCAAGGATCTTATGAGTCCTCTTGATGGTTCCATGGATAGTCCTAAGAAGTCCCATGATCTATCACGTGCATCCACTCCAGCTGAGATGAGTGGATTGCTTCAGCATGTATCGGATTCCACAGATCAGATGTCGGTGACATCACCTGTTGCAGAGGTTCTATAATCTTTTAACATGTCTGGTTGTGATGTCCTTGACCCCCCAACCAGCCTGTAGGATACTCTGAATTCCCTTAATGAAGTTGCTACTTTGGATTCACCTGCTTTCCTACAGGGTACATCTGTATCCCCCTCCATGTTTTTTCCAATCCCACTCAAAGATATATATCACTTTGCAGACAACGTGGCCATGCCTGGGAGATCATTCAGGATTATTCTGAGCGTTGATTTCACAGTGTTATCCTTAGACAAGTTTGTGAGAAAACTAGTTGTAGTTCTAGCAGGGGAAGTCATCTACAACCTAAATAAATTCATCCCACAATGTGTGTCCTTTTAAAGTGATATGATTGAGTATTCTCTTGATCATGATGATGGAATACTAGTTAGTTTCCCTAACCCCATCGAGCATCCTAATGATATGCTGATGTTGGCAGCGAAATACCTCGCTCCAGAACCTACAACGTTTCGTACTAGAAAATTCATGAAGAAGGTAAAAAAGATAAGGGGATGCGAAACAATCCATCCACCTCTACCAAAACCCTCTCTCAATGAAGAAATTTTTTGTAATTTCCATGGGATTGAGAATAACCCACAACTATAGTTCTTCAGCACTTTGTTTCTCAAAGTCCAATGATAATAAGGCTATCAGAACACATTACGATGCTTGAAAATTGGAGGGGATTTAAATGGACCAACATTGGTTACTCTCTTATTTCTTATAACAATGATGATACTGGTATGGAAACATTATGGGTTATGAAGAACAATTATTTCTAGGTTCTTTATTATGAGGTGAGCACCCATCTGATCTCCCTTACAGTCTGTTTCCATGCTTCCACCCTTACCAATTCCTTTGTCTATGCATCCTAATCATACAATAGAAGAAGAGATCTTTTGAGGAATTTGGTTCAGATGAATGAGTCTATAACCCACAATTGTATTTTCATTGGGGACATTAATAATCTCTTTAGGCCTAATGAAAAGATTGTCCCCAATTTCTCTTGTACTACTGCATAGGGTTTTTCTTCTAGCCCGGATCAATGTGACCTCTCTGAAGTACCCATAGTAGTTTCATCCATCACATGGGGAAGGTTTACTAGTAATGGTAGGAAAGACAGTAAGCCGGACATGTCTTTCTCTCAAATCAGTGATAGGAGTACCCCTTTCTATCTATGGGTTTAACTCTTCCAAATATCAATTCAGACCACAATCCCCATGATGTTTGTTTATGAAAGGGTATTGTCAGGTGTTTCCTTATTCCCTTAAAATTTATTAATGAATGTATCAAATTTACATGGTTCTGGGAAGAGGTTATCAAAGGGTTTAATAGATCATTTAATGGAGGACATCACGTTTTGTGGTCTCTTAGATCAATAAAATCAAATGGTTCCTAAAATTATGGATAAAGAAGTCCTTTTCAAGGCGGGATGATGACATCAAATATGATGAATCTTGTCAATCAATTTTCAAAATTTCTAATCAATAGAAACACATGACATCCTGGGAAGAGATGCAGCATTATTATAGGCTGGGTGATCTCCCGTCCCTTAAGGAGAGGCTTGAAAAGGCTCAGTTTATTGTCAAACGACTACAGGATGGGAATAGAAACTCCTAGTTCATCAATAACCTTAACAGGAATAAAAGGTCACCAACAACCTGAATTCTATTTGTGTTTGGGACTCCACCTTTACATCAATGGAAAAATATATAAGGATGTGGGGGGCTACATTAAAGAACTACACATAGATGATGGTGTTGATTCTTTCCATCTTTCATACTCTATAGAACCTTGAATTTATGATCACCAGAATGAGGCCTTACCTGCTACCTCCTTTGAAGAGGATGTTATGACTGCGCTTTTCTCATTGTGCTTGGATAGGGTAGTGGGATCGGATGGTTTTTGCAACATGTTCATTATTTTCTATTGAGATATTATTCATGTGTAAGTCACTGAGGATATTAAGGAGTTATTTCTCTCTTGGAAAATCCCACATGGTGAAAACTCTAATTTTATATCTTTGTTTATAAAGAGGGACAATGCTTTCGGAATGTGAGATTTCAATTAGTTTCTATTGGGAACAAAATTCCAATGATCATAAGAAAAATTATAGTTATCACGTAGGGGAATATTTTGAGGGATATTATCTCTCCAAAAAAGTTTGGGTCCATCCCCAGGAGAAGGATTCAAACCAATCTCTTTACTGCATTGAAATGTATGAACATTATGAAGAAGGAAATGAAGCATGTGAGATTTTATTTGAAACATGATATCTCGAAAGCTTTTGTCACCAAAATGTGTAGATTTATCTTCAATTTTCATGAAAAATATTGTTTCTACAGCACCATTATCAAACTGATTAATATTATTCTGACTAGTGCTAGAATCTCTGTTATTATTAATGGATCCCTAAAGGGTTTTTCCATTGTTCTCATGGAGTCAGGCAAGGAGATCTGCTTTATGTCCTTATTTTTGGAATTTTTGGGGATTAAATGAACCTATGTATTATTGAATTAGTGTTGGATGGACTCTAAACACCAATTCAAAAAGGGAGGGAACTTCATGTTCTGTCCCACCTCCTCTTTGTGAACGAAAATCTTCTGTTGGGGCAGGCCAATAAGAAAACCCTATCTTAAATTAAGTTGATCTTTCTCCATTCGGAGAGTGTGGCCGGGAAAACCATTATCAGGATGAAATCCTCCATTGTCATTGGAAATAGAGTCTCACCTTCTAAGAAACTACACATTTCTATCTTACTTGGAGTGAAAAGAGTCTCACTCCCCTTCACCTATCTCAGTTTCCCTCTTTTTTGGGGAAGGAAAAAAGATTCTACTTTGAGGGAATATCAACTAAATTTACTCACAAACTATCCAAATGGAATTGAAAGGGAATATCCAATGATGGAATAGTTTTCCTAATTAACTCATTCATCACATCCATGTTTTTCAATGATTTCTCTATCTATAGATGGTCAAATAGCATTGTTAAATGTTTGAATGCAATGATTAGGAACATTTCCTAGATTTTTTTCATCAGTGAATGGAAGTTGATCTATGTTGCCTTGAAGAATTGCACTAATCCTATTGACCTGGTTGGGAATGGAATTTTGGATCTTTGGAGATTTAATGATTCCATGCTCAGGAAGTTCACCTCGAGCTTTCTCAACCCACATAATGATGCTCTAGATTTTCTTAGTTAGAGGTTCATGAGTAGACTATGTGATGGTTTTACCAGATACATATCTTCCTATATTTGGCATGCTCATAGATTCTAATATAAGAAAATTATCTCTCCTTTCAAATGGGTTGTGTCAAATAACTTGACTCTTAATTTCTGGTCAACCAGATGGCCTGAGAGGCCCATGTCTGATTTTGGGACACCTCCCCATGAGTTAAAGGACATGTCCATTGCTGCCCTCTTCCAACAAAGTGGAGACTTACCTATGTGTCCCGTAGACCAAATCACTTTGACTATTCATCTATTTATGTTCATTGAAAATGACATCCTTATTTTTAACTCGAACATGGTTTTTCAATTCACTACACATGACTTTTATAGACTGACATGCTATCAAGGAATATTTTCACCATCTTTGCAGTTAATATTCAAAGAACTATTTATTCCAACTACACATCATGTGCTTCTTTGTAAAATCAGGATAAATATTCTCCCTCTTCAAGAGAAGATGAAGACTAGAAGGTTGAACCTTGATTCAGTATGCTATTTCTACATGTAGTCTGAGGAGAGCATTCCTTATGTGTTCCTACATTGTATATTTGAGGATAATCTCTAGGCCCAACTGCAGCAATGCTTAGGTCTGACATGCAACATACAAGGGGAAATTTGTGATATCATATGAAACTTTGTGGAGATGAAATCGAGTGAGAAGTTTTACAACATGCCACATTCTAGAGTCGCGGATATAGTTTACAAGAAATGGGCAGCTGGAAATGCAATGGCTTTTAACCATCAACCTCTCTCCTTCTGTGGTGGAGTGGTCAGGATCTACAAGGTGATCGCGGCAGCGGCATTCAAACAAATAGGATTAATGGCCATTGGTGTTAATTATCTATAACTATTGTCTTTACCAGGGGTTGCTGGCAAGTGCAAGAGGCCTTATGTTGTTATGTAAATTTGATGGATTCCCCTGATTCAATCATGGATTAAGGTCAATGTGGATGGTGCGGCATTGGGTGCACTCTGCCCATCAAGGTGTGGTAGGGTCTTCCACACCTGTAGAGGCTTTGTTCAGGGATTATTTAACCATTTTATTAAATTAATATGTTCTTATAAGGCGGAGATGTGGTCCATTGTGAATGAGGTAGTGTTTACGACCCAATTTGGGTGGAGCTCACAATGGATTGAGTTAGATTTGATGCTTGCGGTAGACTCCCTCAAGAACAAGTCCATGAAATTCCCCTAGATACGTTTACCACAATTAAATAAATGCCTAAATATCTCTCAGATACTCAATCTAAATGTCACACATGCCTATATGTAGGCCAACACAGTGGCAGATGCACTCTCCTAAAAGGCAATTGAGGAATGGAGCTCAATGTGGTCCTTTGTCACTCTTCTTTTTGGTATAAATTATATGGACTCTAATATGATGTGTGTCCTACACACATATTATTGTAAACCCTCTTAGTAACCCTTTGTTTTTATTTTCAATAATATTTGGGGGTCATGCATTCTTGGCCCCAATACTTTTTCTCCCTAAAACCCAAGAAAAATCCAAAAAACCTAGAAAAACTACAAATCCCAAAAAAGACACTACAGCACCTAAAAAATCAAAACACCCTAAACCCTACACAATTTACCCCTTACCATACAACTTAAAACCAAATCCCCATAACCTAAAACATATACACTCCACCCTAAAAAATAAAATATACACCCTACACTTTAAACCCTAAACTATAGGATTTAATCCCTTGATCATGCACCCAATAACCAAAACCTTATACCCTATACCCAACACCATAAGCCCTAAACCCTAAACCCAAACCCTATACCCTACACCCTAAACCATAAACATTGTACCCAAAACCGTATACCCTAAACCTTGAACCATATATCTGACATGATACACCATACACCACCAAAACTAAACAATACACCCTAAACCCTACACCCTACTCCCTGAAACCAAAACCCCACACCTTTATCCATAAACCCTATTATATAAACCCTAATCCATACACCCTAAAAACTATACCCTACAAGGTAAATCATAAACCCTACACCCTATACCCCAAACCCTACACCCTAAACCCCATACCATACAGAGTAAACCCTATAACTTATAGTCAAAACCCTATACATTGGAACCTAAACCCTATACCCTACAGACTATACCCTAAAAGCATACGCCTAAACTATATACCCTACACCCAAAACCACAGAAATTACACCCTATACACTATACCCTACACCCTCAAATCTAAACCAAGCACTCGAAAACCTATACCCACACCTTAAACCCTAAACCCTTCACACTAAACGCCTTACCATAAACTCTAAACACTAAAACCTGCACCCAAAACACTGAACACTATAATCCTAAACCATATACCCTACACCCTAAACAATAATTTGTAAACCATACACTATAAACCCTAAACACTATAATCCTAAGTGATATACCATACACCTTAAACACTAATCTGTAATCCAAACACTCTAAACCATATACCCTATCCCTAATACCCTATACCAAAAACCCTAAACCATAATCCTTACACCAAACCCGATTCCCAACACACAAAACCCAAAAAACTACATTAAATTCCCTATTCACTATAGCCAAATCCTTAAAAACTATATCCTAAACCCTAAAACATACCCTTAAAAGACCTAAAAATCAAAAAAAAAACAAAACACCTAAAAACCTATAAAACCATAATGAAATAACAAAAACCCTAAAATCCCAAAATCCCATAAATTCCCATAAAACACTAAAATCTATAAAAACCCTAAGAACCCTAAAACTGTACAACCCTAAAAATCTGTGAATCCCCAAAATCCGTAAAAACACTAAAAATACATAAAAAACCTAAAAAAAATTATATGTCGTAAACACAAAAAACCATAAACCATAAAAATAAAAAACCTAAATGAAGGTAAAAAAGAAAAAAAATATAAAACCTTTAAAATCCTGATAAAAAATCCTTAGAAACAAAAAAAAATTAAAATCCCAAAAAATCCCAAAAACCCTTTGAAACTAAAAATCCCCGAATCCCTAAAAAACATTGAAACCCTTAAACCCCATTAAAATAATAAATACCCTAAAATCACTAAAACCCATAAACACACTAAAACCCTCAAATAACCATTAAAACCCAAATTACCCTAAAAATCTGTAAAACCCATAAGAGATCCTAAAAACCATAACAATCTCAAATAATGTAAACAGAAAAACCAATCAAAACCCTTAAAACCCATAAAACATTATGAACCCCAAAAACACTAAATATCCCAAAATCCAAAAAAAACTTAAACACACCAAAAAACCCCTAAATTACCCTAACAACCCTAAAAACCATACTAACTCTAAACCCACTAATACCAAAAATCATAAAAACTCAAAAAACCTCTAAATACATAAGTCCCTAAAACCCCCCAAAACACTATGAATACCCCTAAAAGGCCATAAAACTACAAACCCCTAAAAGACCCTAAAATCTATAAAACAATAAAAGACCCTAAACCGCAAAAAAGAATAAAATTCGAAAAACCCTAAAACATCATTAAGGACCTTAGAAAATCTAAAAAAATTCACAACTAAAACAAAGAAAACAAAAAACCTTAAAGGACCTTAAATCCCCTAAATGACCCTCAAACCCCTAGCGGGACCTAAAAACCATAAATAGAGGGGCCTAAAAACCATAAGAAACCCTATCAGACCCAAAAACACTAAAATCACTAAAATTTAATAAAAACAATTAACAACCATAAACTCCCCTAAAACCATAAAGAGCCCAAAAAACACTATCAACCTAAAAAAATATGTCAAAGACCAAATAAGCTGATACACTACAACCTAAAATCAAAACCATACACTCTACATGTTAAACCAGATACAGACAATGTATTCATTAAATCTTATTCTTTAATTGATAAACCTTATAAATTGAACCCTAAACCCTACACCCTAAACACTGATGTATGCACCATAAACCCTAAAAACGAAAAAAAACCTAAATGCACCGAAAAATTGATAAAATAATCTAAAAACCTTATATCCAAAAAAACATAAAACCCATAAATAACCTAAAAGACACTAAAGTCCTAAAAACACTAAAAATATTTAAAAATTCCTTAAAGACCCAGAAAACCCTAGATAAATCTTATGTTCATAAAACCCATAAAAACACTACAAACCAAATCAATCCAAAAAACAAAAAAAAACTAATGTCCAAAAAAATCCATAAGACCCCCAAAACCCCAAAAAATATAAAAAGTTCCTAAAAAAATAACCAAATACCCCTAAAAACCTAAAAACCTAAATAAACCCCAAAAAATTAAAACACCTAAAAATACTAAAACACCCAAAAAGACACAAAAAACCCAAAAAACCTAAAAATATCATATCTGTAATAATAGCCATAAAACACCAAAAAACCCCAATAAACCCATAAAATACCCTAAAATATCCTAAAACCCATATAAACTCCTAAAACCCCTAATGAAACCCTAAAACCCCTAAAACCCTCCAAAACATTAAATAACCAAAGAAACCCCTAAAAGAGCATAAAAACCCTTAAATATCATAAAAATAGTAAAAATACGCCAAATCCCATAAAAATACTAAAAATAATAATTAAATACCATTAATAGAGTAAAGCCTGAAAAACTCTAAAAACACTAAAAACCTTAAAAACCCAAAAACCCCATTAAAACCCCAAAAAATCCAAAAAATCATAGAAGCCATAAAAACCCTTAAAGACCCTATAAACCATTATGGACCCTAAAATTCCACAAAGCACCTAAAAGACCATAAAATACCCAAAAACCATAAAAAGATAAAAAATCATAAATTAAGACAAAAACCCCTAAAACCAATAAAAAAACTCTAAAAACCTTAAATCCCTTAAAAACTCAAAAAAACCGAAAACCCCATAAAAACAAAACCCCAAACCCCCCTAAAATCGTACAATCCCTGAAATCCATAAATATATATATAACCCATAATAATCATAAAAACTACTAAATCCCCAAGAAGTCATAAAAACCCTTAAACCCCATAAATTCAAAAAATGATCCTAAAACCTTAAAAGTAACCTGAAACCTTGAAAGACCCTAAACACACTAAAAAACCTTAAAACCTAAAAGATAATGAAAACCCCTAAAACATAATAAAATATCCTAAAGACCATAAAAGACCCAAAAAAACTCCCCAAAACTATTGAAACCCCTAAAACACTAAATAGAACCAAGATCCCAAAAAATTAAAAATATTTTTAATACTATAAAACCAATAAAACCTCAATAAAAGCCGAAAACACCCAAAAAAAGTCCTTAACCCGTTGTAAAATCCAAAAAAACCCTAACCACGCTAAAAAACTAAAACTCTAAAATCCTTAAAAACGATAAACCCTCTAAAACCCATAAAACCTATAAAATCCCTTAAAATCTCTAAAAACTCAAAAAACAAAGAAGAACTGGAACAATAAAATACCATAAAACACTAAAACCCAAAAAAATCCTCAAAACCATGAAGAAGTTAAAACCCCCTAATACCGATAAAAAATCATTAAATCCACTAATGCCTATAAAACACAAATAACCATGAAATCCCTATGAAATCCATAAAACCCTATAACCCATAAAAACCCAAAACCCCCCTAAAAACCCAAAAAACCGTAATAACCCTAAAAAATTAAAAAAACAAAATCACTAAAAAACACTAAAATCCTAAAAACACTAAAAACCCATAGATACACTAAAACCCTAAATACCCCTAAACCCCCTAAAACCCCATAAAAACCATTTAGCTCCCTAAATATCCTAAAGAAACTCTATAATGCATAGAAACCCTGAAAACCCCAAATGGATCTAAAACCCCTCCAAACAAAAAATAAACATAAAGAACATAAATCACAGAAGGACCTTAAAACCCCTTAAGGATCATAAAAACTCATAAAACAACCTAAAAGACTCAAAAAATGCTAAAAATCCTAAATACCCCTAAAACCATCAATGGGAAAACAACCCTAATACCCTAAAGGGCCCTAAAAACATAAAAAACACTAAAAGCCATCAAAAAATCATAAAACCCCAATAATCCAAAATAAGAATAAATGACCATACAAAAATATAAAATTACATAAAATCCCAAAATACCCTAAAACCCATAATTATACTACCCCCTCCACCACAGAAAAAACCCAAAAATTCTTAAAAACACTAAAAGGCTAATTTTTTTAAAACCACTGATAAACCATACAAACCCTTAAACCCCATAAAACACCTAAAATCCCTAAATATCTTTAAAACCCTAAAAACCATAAAACCCCTAAAATCCCGGAATTCCCTTAAGAACCCTAAAAAACTAAACATTTTTTAAAACTTCTAAAACCCAAAAATCAAGACATATGCCATAAAATTCCCAAATACATAAAAAATAAATAATGTGATAAAACCCAAATTAAACCTAAAAACCCTTAAAAACCCAAAAAAACTCAAAAAAACCGAAAAAACTGAAAAAAGCCAAAACAAATAAAAATAATAAAATCCCAAAAACCATAAAAACTAAAAACCATAAAAAAAATATAATCCCCTAAAAACAAATAAACACTAAAATCCCTGGATAATTGTGTAAATCGTTAAACTGTAAAAATTCCAAAAATACCATAAAACAATAAAAACCCAAAAAACCATAAAAACTCTAAAGGACCATAAAAACCATAAAACACTTAAGGACTATAAAAACTGAAAAAAAAAATCCCTGATGTACCTAAAAACCCCAAAAAATATATAGGCCCCTAAACCCTAAAATAACGAAATCCCTCCCCCTAAGAATTCATAAAAATCATTGAGCATCCTAAAAACACCGAGAGACTCCAAAAACCCAAAATGACCCTAAAAACCTTAAAAGCCTAAATCCCCTAAAAACCCTAAAACCCTATAGAAATTCCCTAAAACCATAAAAACCATAGACATTTAAAAACTAAAAAAGACCCTAAAACCATAAAGAATAATAAAATTCTAAAAACATTAAAATAACCCAAAAATCTAAAAACCTATATATAACATTAAAATCCTGAAAAAAACCCAGAAACATCTAAAAACCATAAAACCCTATAAACCATTATAAACCAAGGAAACAACTAAAATTATTAAAAAAATAATTAAAAATGAGAAAAATCAAATAAACCCTTAGAACCCAAAAACCCAAAAACCAAAAACACCCCTAAAAACCATAAAACCCACTAAAGACCCCAAAAAACGCAAAAACACAAAACCATAGAAAATCCCTTACAATATAAAAAAAACACTAAATCCTCCTAAAACCATAAAAACACTAATAAATCATATAGACCCTATAAACATAATGAGCCTAGAAACCAAAAAACTAGAACTATAAAAACCCTAAAACACCTAAAAACTCATAAAATCAATTAAAATCACTAAAATGCAAAAAACCACTACAAGCCGTAAAATCCCTAAAAACGCCAAAAACCGTAAAAACACTAAAACACCTAAAACCATGAGAATAACTATAAATCTTAAGAAACCATAAAAACCATAAAAACACCTATAATCCATCAAACCACCTAAAAACAATATAAACCCTAAAAAATATTTTAAAACCTTTCAAACTGTAAAAACCCTAAGAAACCGAAAAAACCCTATAAAATATAAATACACTAAAACTGAAAAAAAAAATTCTACAGCACTAAAATCACTAAAAACCCCTAAAATCCTAAAAAACCATAAAATTCCCAATAAAACATAAAAACCCTAAAAACCATTAAAAATAAAAGAAAGACCAAAAAATACCCCCAAAACATTAAAAGTACATAAATCCTCATAAACACAAATGACATTAAACCCCTATAGGACCATGAAACCCTAAATTCCCTAAAACCTCGTACCCCACCCCCCAGTGTGAAAGCCCCAAAACACTGAAAAAATAAACATTCTTTAAAAACCATGATAAACCATAAACCCCTTGAAAACCTTATACAACCAAAAAAACATGAAAACATTGAATAAACTCAATAACCTGAAAACCCCTAAAAATATAAACCACAAAAAACCCAAAAACCCAAAAAATGATAAATCCCAAAAAATAATTGAAAACCCCAAAAAGAACAATAAACCCAAAAAACCCCTTTAAAATACTAAAACCACAAAAGCCAATGAAAGCCCACGAAAACCACTTAAAAACTGGAGAAAAGACTCTTGGACCATAAAATCATAAAACCATAAAAACACCAAAAACCATAATAAAACTATAACCCATAAAAACCATATAACACATAAAAAGCCTAAAACCCTAAAAACCAAAAAATCCTAAAAAATCTAAAAAACACTAAGAACACCTATAACCCTAAAAACAATAAAAACCCCACAGCAATAAAAAACCTAAAAATATTAAAAACCCATAAAAAACAAAAAAAACTAAAAAAATAATGTACCATAAACCCAAAAATCTCATAAAGCACCCAAAAAAATTATAAATGAAAAAGGACCCTAAAGCAATAAAAATTAAAAGAACCCTAAAACCGTAAAAGAGCTTAAAAACCCAAAAAATTCAAAAAAAATCCAAAACACTTTAAAACTGTCAAAGGCCCAAAAGAACCTAATGGACCATGAAACCCCTAGAAACCCTAAAAACAAATAAAACCTATAAAAATACTTCAAAATACTCTAAAAATATTTAAATACCATAAAACTATAAGCAAAATTTAAGGCCCTTAAGAACACTAAAATACCCTAAAACCCCTTAAAGCCACAAAAAACTCTAAACACCAAAGAAAACTAAAAGACACTAAAAACATAAAAATAATAAAAACCATAAAACCCATAAAAACCAATAAACACCCAAAAAACCCATAATACAATAAAACCTCTAAATCACCTAAATACAATAAAAACCCTAAACACCTTTAAAACAATAAAAATATAAAAATCCTAAACCCCCTAAATCCATACCCCCAATATCTAAGCCCACTAAAACCCCTAGAAAATATAAATCCCCATAAAACAATAAAAACTCTAAAAATTCCTAAACTCGTTAAATCCCCTAAAACCCCAGATGAACCTAAAAACTGCTAAAAACCCAAGAAATCAAAAAATAACTCTATCCCCACCCCCTCCTAAAAACCCCAAAAAATCACCATACAACATTTAATATTAAAAAACCCGCAAAACCATAAAATTTATAAAAAAACCTAAAAAATCATAAACAACCTAAGAACCATAAAACCCTCTAGAACTATAAAAATCAATAAAAACTCCAAACTTCCCTAAAAATACATAAAAACTATAGAAACACCTAAAGAACCCTAAAAACCTAAAAAGATAAAAAAATCTAAAAAACCATTAATTCCCTTTAATCCCTTGAAAACCCAAAAACCATAAAAGAACCCTAAAAACAATAAAAAACCAAAACCCCAAAACACCCTAAAAACCAAAATAACCCCCCAAATAATAAATATATATATGAAAACAATGTTAAAAAAAATATTCCATAAAAACCCTAAAAAACTAATAACTATAGATTCCCAAAAACTTTTAAAAAATCTCATATACCATGATACCACAAAAACCATAAAAATAGTAAAAATCAAAAAAAAAACATAAAAAATTAATCAAAACGCAAATCACCCTAAAAAACTAAAACCCCCTAAATATCTTAAAACCACTAGAAAAAACATAATATACTGAAGAACCTCAAAAAAATTAGTAACCCATGAATCCCAAAAAAAATTCCTAAAACATGTAAAAAACATAAATCCCTAAATACATGAAAAATGCTTAAATCTTTAAAAAAACACTAAAGGGCCTTAAAACCCGGAAAAACAAAAAAATATCCAGAACAACCCCTATAAAAACCCATAAAAACCCATAAACACATTAAACACCATAAAACCTCAAAAAACAATAAAAACTCTAAAACCCTAAACACACAAAAGTCTTTAAAGTCCCTAAAATCCATAAAATACCTAAAAACACTGATACACCCTAAAAACCCCTAAAACCCCAAGAAGATATAATAAATATGATAAAAACTCTAAAACCATATAAAATCTAAGAAACCCTTAACACTATACAAACCCATTAAAAACATAAAAACCATAAAAACACTAAAAACTCACAAATTCTTAATAATACTAAAAATAATGAAATATAAAAAAACATAGAACCCTAAAACCCCTCTATAAATTATAATGATCCAAAAAAATCCCCTAAGAAAACCTTGAAACCCTAAAACCCCTTAGAAACCCAAAACCACTCCAAAACCATAAAAAAAATAATAACCCATAAACTGTAATAATCCCTAAAAAATAATTACAAACCACTAAAACCATAAAAACACTAAAACACTAAATCTATAAAATCACTAAAAACATTAAAACCCCTTAAAATCATAAAATCCAAAAAACCCAAAAAAACCCTAAAATTCCTCTAATTACCATAAAAACCATAAAAACGAAGAATCACTAAAAATATTTAAACCCCTTAAACTCCCAAATCCACAATAACACTGAAAACCTTAAAACACTAAATACCCTCAAAACCTAAAACCCTAAATAACCCTTAAAAAGATTGAAGACCCTAAAAAATATATAATCCCCAAAAATACTAGAAACCCAAAACACACTAATCCCCTTAAAAACTATAAAATTTACTAAACAACATACACCTCAAAAATCCCAAAAAATCTCTAAAATCCCTAAAAACTCATTCAAATCTGAATAAACTCAAAATATGATAAAGCACCTTAAAACCCTAAAAACCCCAAATAGACAAGAAAACCCCCTAAAATACTATAAACCCACCTAAAGACCCTAAAACCAGAAAAGAAGCTCTAAATGACCCTAAAAACATAAAAAACACTAGAAGTCTCAGAAACCCCAAAACCATAAAGGACCGTAAAGACCCAATGATAAACTAAAAACCCTCAAGAAACATAAATCACCATAAAATACCATAAAATAATAAAGGATCCTAAAAAATTATAAAATCCCAAAAAAGATGCTAAAAACCCTAAAATATCTTAAAAAACATAATAAATACTAAAGGACCCAAAAAACAATAATGTGTCCGAAAATTGTAAAGGACCTCAAACCCCCTAAAACCCTTAAATTACCCCAAAATCATAAAAAGAATAAAAACATTTTAAAACCAAAAAGTCACTAAAACTCCAAAAAAACCTAACCCCTTAAAACCAATAAAAATCTAGAAAACCCTAAAAACCCAAAAAAAACATCTAAATACCATAGAAACCCTACAAGATGCTATGAAATACTAAAACCACTCAAAGGCCCTGAAAACCTAAAAACCCCTAAAACAAAAAACCCTAAAAACTGAAGAAAAAAAATATATCTAAACCACTACTAAAAAGCAAAAAGACCCCTAAAACCCCCAAAAAAACTAAAAACACTTAAAATTCACAACCTCCCTTCCCTCCAAAACACATAAAAAACTAAAAACACCTACGAACCTTTAATTCCAGTAAATCCTTTAAAAAAACCTCAAACCCCTAAAAACACTAAATAGCCCCATAAAACCAATAAACCCCATAAAAATCATAAAACCCCCCAAATCCCAAAAAACCCAATAAACCCTTAAAACATAAAATACCTTAATCACAAAAATTAATTAGATCCATAAAACTAAAAAAATCTTAAAACCCATAGAAACTCTTAAATACTAAAACAAAAACAAAATCCAAAAAGTAATAAACCCATAAAACCACAGAAACCATAAAATCTCTAACATCCCCAAAACCCATTTAAAACAAAAAAATCCCTAAAAACATTAAATAACAATAAAAGAACAGAAAACACACCAGGAAACCCTAAAATACCCCCAAAAACCATAAACAACTAAAAGACCCAGAATCCCATATAAAAATCCTAAATCCTGTTTAATCCCTTAAAAATCATAAAACCCAAAAAACACTAAAACCACTAAATATACTAAAAACCCCTAAATACCCAAAAACTAAAACCGTTAAAACCACCAATACCCATGTAACACCCTAAAACCATAAAACCCCTAAAACCAGCAATAAAACACTAAAAATCCTAAAAACATTTAAAAATATTAATAAATCATGAAATCCTTAAATACTTTAACGACCACAAATAAACCCTAAAACCTCTAAAAAAGAATTGAAAAACCCATAATTTTTTTTAATAAACCATAAAAATTATAAAAGTCAATAATAAAACTGTAAAATGTAAAACACCCTATGAAATCACCTAAAACCCAAAAACCCATTAAAAACTACAAAATCACTAAAAACATCATACACTAAAAACCCATGAAAACACTAAAACCTGAAAAAAAAATTAAAACACATCACTCATAAAAAACTTTAAAACCAAAAAATTGATTAAAACTCTAAAAACGATAAAACCCTCAAATCTGCTAAAAATGTGAAAAAACGTTGAAACCCCAAAAACCTAAAAATATAAAAGAAAATAAAAAACCCTAAAACACCAAAAAAATCTAAAAATGTTCAACCCTATACCATGCCCTCAAAACCTGAAACCTAAAACCTAAACCCTAAACATCAGACCCTACAATCTAAACCCGCTACCCTACACCATAAACGAACACTCTAAAACCAAAACCCTAAACCATAAAACCCAAAACCTAGATCTTATACCCTAAACCGAAAAACCTAGACCAAAATCCCTAGACCCTACACCCTAAACCTTAAACTCTACACCCTAAACCCTAAACTCTAAACCATATACCCTATACCCTAAACCATAATCCCAGAACCCTACATACTATATCGTATACCCATCACCATAAATCCCAATCCCTACATGCAAATCCCAGAACCCAAAACCACAAACCTCATACCCCACACACTAAACTCTAGACCCTACACCCTAAAACATATTCCCTATACCCTAAACCCTATAAACTACACCCTAAAAAATAAATCCAACACCATAAAATCTATACACTATGCCTTAAACCCTATAAAATATACATTAATCCCTAAACACTAACACCCAAACCCTATATCGTACACCCTAAACTATATACCAAACACCACAAACCCTAGACCCAACCTCGTAAACCTTATACCTTACACCCTAAACCCAGAACTCAAAACCTTAACCCTATACCCTACTCTCTATCCCTAAACCCTATACCAGGAATAATAAACCCTATACCCTACACCCTAAAACCCATACCAAACACTCTAAACCCAAAACCCAAAACCCAAAAACCTAAACCCAATTCCTTATACCCTAGACACTATACTCTACAACATAAAACATATTCATGACACCATAAACAGTAAACCATGAACCCTAAACCCTATACCATACACCATAAACCCAAAACTCTACACGATAAACCTTATACCATACAACCTGAACCCTAAAACCTGCACCTGAAACCCTCTACCCTACGCCCATATAAACCCAAAAACAGTCCAAAAAATCACTAAAAACCCTAAAACTCTAAAAATATCCATACGATCCCTAAAAAACCTGAAAACCCTAAAAATAATTAATGATCCTAAATCCCATAAGAACACAAAATCCCCTATAAACACTAAAAACGTAAAACCCCAAAACCCTAAAAACCTGAAAAAATGAAAACCCCTAAAAATCACTAAAACTCCTAAAACCCTTTAAAATTACTTAAAAGTCCTAAAAATCCTAAAACTACTCAAACCCCAACAAAACAGAACTATAAAAATGCTAAAATTCACTAAAAACATAATAAAAACCTAAAAATAAAAAAAATACATTAAATCCTTAAAACCCAAAAATCGATAAAACCCATAATACCCTGAAAACACAAAATGTGATTCAAAACACTAAATAATCTCAAAGGCCCAAAAATAATAGAAAACTCGTAGGAAACCTTAAAAATATATAAAACCCCAAGAAAACTCTATGAACCGTTTATAGGGTCCGGAAATATTCAAAAACGAAAAGTAAATATTATCATAAAATTGATAAAGTAAAGGGTTTCATGTGGAGATTAAATTTGGAGGAAAGGAATGGTAGGATCCAATTTGGTGAAGGAACCTAACTATTATACATAATTGTTACTAGGAATGGTCTATGGAAGCCACAAAAAGTGAGCTGAGCGGTACACAGGCAGTCAGTGAAATGCAACGAACCATGCAGTTCATGGAATGAATGAGGAAGAGCGTTGGTCCTCCATGAACCACATCATTGGAGGAATAGAGGAGGGTAAATTCCACCCACAAACCATGTAGATGGAGAAAACATGATGGAGAGTTAAACACCCTCATACCATCCACGTAAATTGAGAAGTTCACAAATGAGGCAAGGATGACAGCGTACCACAAACAATATCATTCAAAGAATTGAGGTGGTGATTTCAGCCTACATGAACTGAAACACCGTGATTCTTGATTGACTGATTCATATGCCAATGGATAATCCCTCTATGGGATTTCGCAAAAGGTACCATGTGACTATAGATATAGTCTTCTCAATCCTCTATAAAAGGACCCCATGTAGAGTCGTGAAAGTGACCAGACTTTTGGGAGAGATAGGATTCTACGTATGGAAGACTTCAATAGAAAAAAACACAGGCATATTATGAAACCACAAACGGTTAGAAGTAGTTATAAATTTTTTGTGAACCATAAAAATATGAAAGGATAATAATATGGGAAAACCAATAACATAAAAGGGAAAACGGTAAACCATGTTCCCTTCACGAACAAAGTCCCTATGAACTATTAGACTAATTCCCCTTCTTCAACCAGGCATACCATATAGAACATCTCTATGAAGACGAAACACTTTCTGGTGTATAATTAAACTGCCAAGATAGATTTTAGTGAAACATTCAACCATGGTATGTGAACGAATCCTGAGGTCACGTACCACCTCAATATCTGGACCACACCCAGATCTGCATACCACCCCAGTATGCAGACCACATCCTAGTCCACGTACCACCTCGGTATGTGGATGGCCATTCCACCCACATAGAAAAATGCTATACGGATGGTACCCCACCTCACATTAACAAATGGTACGCAGAGTATGGGACCTCTGGTCATCCCACCTTCCGGTACCGACCATGACTATCTGTTTCCATGCCATCCTATGAATCCCCTCCATGAACTATCCCATCAGCATCTAGCCAATGACTCCTCTGATGTAACCTGACCCATATTAACATACCATTAGGCTCATCAGTGCAACCTATTATGTCTACATACCCATGGTAAGAATAGTCACGTTGGAAATCCCCATATTGGTATGGACTCCAGGATTGATCATAAGTCTAATTCCCATGATAACTCAGAGTCCAGCCCTAGGATACTAATTTGATCCTCCCCATTCTAGGGATCAAGGGTAATCACATTCTTTTCTATTCAATGAGAGTTAGTTATTAGTAAAAAAGAATTATGCTCACTTTTCCTTTTGAAAAGAAGAAACATTCCTCTCCATTTCCAGAACACATTCTAGGGTATCCCTCTTAGAGAAATCCTCCATGGATTTGGGACGGACCTAATGACCTTTACGTTCATTTCATAATTAAGGGTTCATTACTCCACACCCTAGTCCACCATCATCTCAAAATATTCTACCCTGATCACTAATATTTACCTCAACAGAGTGGAGAAAGTATGTCTTTTTTGAATATTTCACATCCTCTTATTTCTCATATACAGCATGAATCCCATGGGCTTATAGGTCTGTGATAATATTATATTGACACAAAACACAATGAACCATGAGATCTCTAATTCCCACCATGACTGGGATACATAAGAATGCTTTATATAGACCTAAGATCCATAACAACTCTTCCATGAAAAGAGATATCTTGTCCCCTTCAAATGGACAGCTCCTGATCGTAAGCCCCAATCAAGTCACAACTCGAACCAAACTACAAGGAATTTTATTTCTAGTTAGTTGGGATATTTAAGAACCCTCCCTAATGTCCAAACCTGGTATCCAAATCACCGTACAATTATCTAGGCCATATTCCCAGTGGGGTGACATTCATCTAGGAGAACATATATTTCTTGGGAATCTTGGGAAACCTCACCATAATCCCTATATTATATCATGACGAAGAACCTTTTTCTTTGACTTCCTTACTATATGACATTAAACTACACAGATGGGTCCCTGTCACACTACCTTAAAAGGTGTTGTGTCTCGTTTAGTGACACAGAACCAGGTGTGTTCTGATTCCTCTCAAGAGGATACATAGGAAACCAATATCTTTGGTTTGATCCAGATATCGAAGCATAATTTGTCTTCCTGGATGATGATAAACTCCAAAGAACCACATCATGGGGTTAAAATAGTGTTGCCTTAGTAATTCCTTGTCTATGCATATCCATGGTTGATTATGCAACCCAACGGTAATATGTTGAAACACTCTTTGGGAAAGAATCAGGGATTCATGAAAATACAAATATTGTATAAATTTATAAGAGAATCTAGAAGTATGAAATAATTCCCCCCAAAAGGGTTTGATGAGCCAGCCCTCACATCCTCTTGACAAATGGTGTCCTGAAGTGTCATTGGACAAATTGTCATCTAACGAGTGCCTAACTATGGAAATATGGTCCATGAATCATGGATTCCAAGTTCTTTGGGTGTTTCTAGATCCATAAATAAACCAGTTGGAGGCAATCTGGGGTGATCATACCAAACGTAGGTCAATTTCACAAACTCATATCCACCTTTTCAATCACCCACCAGGATCATGAAAATGTGGCACCTCCTTAATAACATAAAAAGGATACACTACCCAATCTGAGTGGGACCATATCACCCTATCCATATAAATGGAAACACATGAGTTAGAATGAATCATAAATTGTGAACCTGACATGAATCCTTCACTAAGGTGGAAGATTACCCCTCCTCAAGCTCTTTTCACATTCAAAATTAAAGAGGGCCAAGCAAGATTATCAATTTCACATGTGATCATCAAATGCTACATTAATAGGGTTTTGTTCTTTATATCTATCATATATATATATATATATATATATTATAGGAACTTATTAGTGGTCTCTTTGATCCTAATGGATTCTCAGAAAATTACATACACAAGCATGCCAACAACCACTTGGGCGACAAAATCACCAATGAAGAACATGACCCCCCATCATCCCAGCATCATCAATGCTGGGTTTCAAACACACTAATAATAGAGTACCACAAAAATGGTACTCTCCCTATAGTGGAGGCCGCAAGCTGGCTCTCCAATTGGTGAAATCTTTCCATCTTCCTCTTCAGATGTAGTCAAAGATCTAGAACACGATGGCCCCACTGGCCATCTTTATTCACTTTGTGAGTCTATCCTCGGAGCGAGGTAACAAGTACCTCCCATTTCATAGGGAGTCAGATGAAGTAGACACCAATCAAATAATCCCATATGCACAAGAACCCCACCCAACGGATTCTACTGGAAGAAATTTCCTTTAGAGGTGAACAACCCGATATACCCACTCTGAAGGGGAACCCATGTTGAGTGCACATGCAAAATTCCATGGGACACAGGCCCCTTGGACTGCCCACCGAGGGTGGAAAATGCAGAATAAAGAAATGTTTATCACCCTAGATACAAGGGAGGAGGTCTTCTACACAAATACAACATAATTTAATGGGTAGGAATACAATCAAATACCTCCCATTTAATCCCATCATGGAAATAGGGTGGCATAATAAGAGAAAGTGCACATTATTTTCATTGATCATTGGTCCCACCACGTAGATAGATATGAAAATTACAGGCATATTCCAATTTCTTCCAATTCACATGAATCATGTCATCCTAATAGGATGAATAATTACTATAAGTAGGCACAAATCCCTACTAACAAAAAACAAGCCCACTATGTAAATAAGGAGAGAAATTATGGGTATCCATACAACAAGGCCATCGTATATGATGCCAACCAACCAAATATAGTGGAAATTATATATGATAATAATAAAATTTTTCTGGATTTAAATGAAGCTTGTGAGAAACATTTAACAGAAAATGAGAATATGAAAATTTATTCCCATAAATAAAAATCCCACCAGCCATAAAATGTGGAAACTAGAGAAAATAGTTTGTGGAAAACTCAATACATTTCCCTGAAATAAGATAACCATCTGTACCCAATGGAAACCAATAGTGGACTAGTGTAGGAACAATATCCTATGATAACTTTGTAATGGGAGTTCATACATGTTCCATCCAATGACGTATCTCATCACATCATGACCAAGATGGAAGATCAGGTACCAAACCCAAACTATATCCTCAAGACATGTCAAGACGTCATTTAAATGGTTAAAAAAGCGAGGAGTCGGTCCCATTACCGGATCACCCAAGGATGGATGATCTATCCAATATATCTGATAATCACTACATAATTGAGTAGTATCCTTCCTCTTGTCCATGAGGGTTGAGGACCATATTCCATGATGCAAGGAAAACCATATCGGGAAAAAATAATCGTTCTAATTTGGAGAGACTTGTCCAATGTGGTGGCCGCTCCAGAAAAAGAATATATCCCTGCAAGAACTCAAGATGGTCTTAGGCATATCTAGAAAACATCAAGGGAACCAATTATAAGAGGACTTGTTCATGAAGGCCATTACCAATAGCAATCGGCCCCAGTTCCCTGAAAGAGAGCTCCCAAAAATGAATAGCACCAAGGGAAACTTGAAAAAGATGAGTATACTCATGATTCTGCTCTGTAGGAAGCTGGAGATTTTGGAACCATAACACATTTATCAATATAGTATCAATATAATATTAGTCCATTTACTAAGTATGGAATTGAATGTATTAGTTGTGAAGGTCCTACCCTCAATGTCGCTGCCAAAATCTTTGAAGCCCCTCCCTAGAGCACCCATGGGGGATTACTTCTTGGGATAAAAATGATCGATCACGAGGGCCTGTATCATGATCCATGTTATGGTATCCCTCCCATTGACAAGAATATAGTACAAAAAGAACTACATCCCCTTTCTATAGTCTTTCCTAATGGTCCTCCCCTTGGTATTCGTTGCAGCTATGCTTCTCTCTTTACTCAGAAGTCATGTAGTGATGGTAGTCCTCTCCGTGATGGAATTCACTACAATGTTCCTACTGGAAGGGATATTATGCAATGATAAATACCCCCCTAATTTCATTAAATCATCAAGGGCCTCCCCAAAGTGTACACTGCAGATAATCTCCCAACATCCAGAGCTATGATGGTAGTCCCTGCCATAATAGCAGCCATTGTGAAGGACAACCCCTCAATGATGCATTGCTTGAAGAAGATCCTCCCCATGATGTGGTCCACCCTGAAGGTCCTACCTAGGTTATTCGCTATGAAATACCTTTCTATAACTAAAAACTAAAATTGGATGGTATTCCTCACCATCATGGCCCCTAACTGCGAAGGTCCTCCCCACAATCCAAATTCACACTAACGAGATGGTTGCCCGCTCGTTGGGTTGAATATGAAAAACCCTCATATGCTGAGGCTCATGGAAAAAATAAAGCATGGCATATGGGATACTATATTCATGAAAATAAATATCATTTCTCACCCAGAGGAAGACCCAGGTCCATGGTCATCTTTCAAGCCTACCCTGCACCATTCAAATGCCAAAAAGACTCCTTCTAACCCCACTGCTTGGAGAAAAATCATTAACGAGCAGTCAAACTGGGGGGATAAATAAGAAGGGCCCCAAGAAAAATATCAACAAGATATGTTTCTTGTGATAATAAAACTAGAAAGGGAAAAATACATATGATGTATTGGCCCATGACCACATGTCTGTTCAACATACCCAAGTATTTTCTACAATAATGTATGCATAACATTTACCTCAATGTTTGGACTACTCTCCGCTAGTTAAAAGAATTTCATTCCCTACGATGGATACACTAACCATGGTCACACCTTGTTATATATTCACTATAAAATTGACCTCTAATCCCTTCCTTATACTCGAAGGCCATAATCTGAAAGGTGAATGAAAGACCTCAGGCTGGCATGCCTCCATGTGTTGTAAAAGTTTCACTGTATTATCAGCAATGCCCTGTTTGGTGTTTATATCTGAGGATGGGGAGAACATGCATATCTAAAAATAACCCCACTCTTTGTCTAGCTGAATATAATGGAAAAACATCTTGTAATGTCATTACCCAAAGACGACGGTCAAATGTTGTCCATGCTCAGGAAAGGTGGAACACTCGACAAGAGTCACCCTTCAGTATGTCTCAAAAGAAACATTCATGAAGAGAGAAAGCCATTGAGAAGCTACTAAGACAAGAAACACAGAACATTCATCATGATTCTCTTTTATGAGAATCCAATCAATGGGCCCTGGTCATGTCCTCAAAACCAATTAATTTATGTGCTGACCCATCACCATATCCTGCCCACATTCGCATGAGAATGTGTGAGATCAAGAAGGTGGATATATCACTAGCATCCACCATAACATGGGGTCAATCCCAACTCATAGGGATGGGGGAATTGTTAGCTCAATATTCCCAAGCAAGACCTGAAAATTTGGGCTAATTAATGTCAACTGAATAATGAGATAAACCCCATCACACACAGCTAGGGGAATTTCTTCCTCAAATCCCCTCAAAATAGATGTCTTAATTCTCTAGTGGGGGGGATAATGGATAAAGGGGCCACACATTACATCCCATCCTATTATTTGCATCCCATGGAAAGGAGGTATATCGTACAGTCATATCAGGTCTCCCTTTGAGTGACTCTACATCCAGAAACCCAAAGACAATCACAGAATGACCGAAAAAGATCCATTAAATGGAATAAAAATCTCTCCTACCATTCAGTGCTTAGTGAACCACCCTAGTTGTGGTATGCATGAGTTAAAGTTTTTTAAATTATCCCCATATACATTACTAAAAATAATGAAAATAATGGGTGTCCAGAGAAGAGGGTTCCCTCCCATAGATGGTCCACACTGATCCTGGAGTTGTGAACACCATAAACCAAAGAGTTTTCTTAATATTGGGTGCCCCTTAGTCAATCTGATATTATCTCTCACACTAATCCTCAATAATGATAATAATAAGAGCATGATCTATGAAAAATCTCCTTCTCCCTGTGAGAATGATTCCCCTATGCTTGAGGAAATATTCACTCAACTGGAGGAAGAAATGAAAGAGATGAGGTGACGCAATGTCGAGATGTTAAAAGCATGTCATTCAACTAGGTATGTTCTATAGGTGGATCATCAACACACGCTCTATAATATGTCCCTCTACCTCATGAACTCATCCTGATGAATAAGGAATGTTTGGAAGGCTCATTCAGGGCATCTCCGAGACAATCAGTTTACCTAAACCAAATCTCGATATGATACAAGATTTCCTTATATTATGGAAGCAATTGGTGTAGATTCTGTAAAATCAACAATGGATTCCCCAGCAGGGTTCCCTCCTCAATGTCTAGAAATGAAAACACATCCAAACATTCCCACTACTACACCCACCCATGATCATATCCAACATGACATGCATCATGGGATCCGGAATACCATCAAGTTATTAACTAATAAAATCGATGTAGTGGAAGGAAGTCATGCTCCAATACAACCAGAACAGATGGCTTACCATGACTGGGTTAGAAACATCCTACCTCCACCAAATTTTGGGAATCCAATATTCTTGGTGTTCAATGGCTCAGGGGACCTAGTGCATCATCTAATGCACTACTCTTCTTATTTTGATCCAATTATGGGAACTCTAGAGAAACAAGAAGCTATAAAACTAATATTCTTTGTGCAAAATCTATAATTTTCATCCTTTGTGTGGTACACCCACTTGAAAGCTAACTCGATAATGGGATTGGAAGATCTTTGATGCTAGTTATTGTTTAGTTAAACTCAACAATTTCCTAAAATACAGTCTATGATCTCATGAACTGCGAATAGTGGGAGAAAAAAAAGAGCCTCAGAATTCATCTCTATATGGAAAGGTCAGACTTACTTATTAAACATGCCACTCCCTTGATATGAGATTCTGGCCATGTGCATCGAAAATATTCAAGAGGAGTTGTGAGTGCCCCTAATTCCTGTGAAGTACACAATTGGGTTCTGGGACTTCTCCACCATCGCTCAGAAGGATAGATGATTCCTTAAAAAAACAAATACAAGGACATGGGTGGCCCCATAATCCCCATTAAAATTATTAGGGACTGAATAAGTAGCTTCTATCGTATGTAATAGACCCCCTGCACGATCCCATTCCACAAGGACCTCGACCAACCATGGTGGGCCCTTTGGACGTAAACATCCACCCCAACCCCATTAAGAAGATCAGAGGGGTCCAAAAGAAATCAATTTGAGGAATATAGAAATAATATATACTTGGTGTGTGATGAAAAAGTACATATTTACTCCATAGCCTTCATGTATTGCAACTTTCTTTAGCTTCTTGAGCCAAATCGGGTTGATAAATTTGGTCATGATGACCGGCCATATTACTATCCCTTCCATCCGATAGTAGGAAACAATATCCATCAGTGTTCTTTATTTTTAAAAATTCTAAAAAAGATGATAGATTATAGATAGGTCCATATGGTACCACCTCCATTACAATTGGCATATGTTTCTACCAACAATCTGGATGAAGAAGGGAGATGGAAAAATGTTGTTAACAAACAGGAGAAAAGGTTCAATTGCTAGTTGACTTGAACGATAGTTGACCGAGATCATTGAATACTCTAGGAATAGTTGAATAAACCAATCATTCCTCAAACAAATCTTAAGGAAAAAAACCATCATCCTTGGTTCCATAATCCTCTAGAGGACAACCGCCCAAAAATAAGTTCAATCAGAAGGGTGAAAAGTGATTGCCGGACAAAAAACTCACACCAAAGAAAAGATTGGCTTTGACACTCTAAGATTCCATGCTAGAAAATAGGACACGAGGGAAACTTCCCCACTAAATGGCACAATGGGAACCACTCCACCAAATGGCACAACCAGAAGTAGAGGATGAGGCTATGTCATCGACAACAGAGGAGATGATTTTTGGCTCCATCAATGTAATCCATTTTTAGGATCCTTTCTAAAATGATGGGTATGGTTATAAACCATAATTCCCCGCACCAATCCACAATGTTAGAGGAAGAATGAAAAAAAAGGTAGGGATTCTAAAAGAGATGCATCCATGGTAGGAATCATGCTTATGGATGCGTCCCCACTCAAACTTCCAGTGTTGTAGAAACCCATGGAAGGACCCTCCAACACATCTAATATTGGCTGAAAAATTCTCATGCTCCCACAAGAAACAACCCTTAGTTCAATTCTTCTAAAATATTCATCTAAGGAATAATGGATGACCAATTACCCTCCATAAGTGAGCAAATATGGCTGACCCAATCTACAAAGGGAAGAAACTCCTCTAGTTCTGGTACTAAGGGCCAACCTGTTATCATCAAATGTGTGATCCCCTAAATCAAAAATGGATGAGAATCCCCAATATACGAAGTACCGACCATTAGATTAGATATTTGGAATTCTAAAGAAGTTATCATCAGTTTCAAACAAAATCTCCATCATTGATTCACTAAATATATCCGCAGATCTATGTGAAACTCTAATAGTGGCTTTGTAAATTCCATATGAGTTTGAAGCCGATGTAGCCACCGCTAAATTTTACAAGATAGAGTTAAATCTTACATAATTTCATGCAGTTATCTTCTTCACAGATCAATATGAAGATTCCATCATTCAAGGACAAATCAAAAACTTGTATTTTTCTACCATGATAAATGGCATAGATATCTAAAAAAATTCATCAACATTGTATCGAGGGTTATCTCTCCCCGATATGTTCACTCCATCAGCTAGGATTCATGGAGGATAATAATTCAGAAAGTTCTAAAACATTGTTGGGATATGAAAAGATTGATCAAATTTTTTTGTGACAAATTAAGCTCGGAACCCTCTTTGGTGTCCTCATAGCTCACCAATAATTTCTCATGGTTTGAAATAATATGGCCTTCAATGGTCTGCTAGGGAGTCCCTGGATGTATAAGAATGCAATAATCCCCTCCCTATACCATTAGTACCTAATGTATAGAATTAATGAATAGAGTGGGAAACTACTTGGTGATAAGACCATTTTTGAGTTTTGAAAGTCATGCAACATTGACATAGTGTTATACAAACCAAAGTGGAAACAACCTCCAACTACTGAAATGGATTGGGTTTTCACCCCCCAAATGGTTTGGAAATATTTCCTACTAATCCCCTCAAGCATCTGGATGAATAATATGTATATCCCATAAATCATATCAATAGCGTAAGCCCAAATTTGGACATTTATTCAGTATTCATGATGATTTTAGTTATGACTACAGAGCCTGATAATGTCAAAAGTCTCATTGAATCCTGAAATAATGGGGAGGGTTCAGATGAAAATACCTCTGAACTGACATAAAAACACCAGAAAATTCCTGTCTCAAATGCTGATGTAGGATGAAGTGTCTCTTCATTCAATTAAGATGAGGAAACTCTTTTACCCCTCACTTCTTCATTCTTGAAAAAACCCCACCAATGTTTGAGGAATAAGAGACGACCTTACACCAAAATTGCAACTCCCCCCTCAACTATGGAGAAATAATTTCAAGGATTGTTTCCTTATCACATGTTAAATAGGAATATGATGAGGATGTATGAGAAGAAGACGAATAAAACCTAATGGATTCCCCTCTGGAATTTGATCAAGGAATTTCCACCACCATTGATGAAATCATGGAAATCAACATTGGTATGGAATAAGTCCCATGGCCCACTATTGTAAGTGCGGCCGTTCCTCATGAAGATAAAGAGATATAACAATCCTTCCTAATGATGAATAAATATATTTTCACTGGGAATTATATGGAAATTATAGGTCATGATCTAGAGGTGGCCACTCCCCACCTAGGCCTACCATAAGATCATCGTGGTTATAAGAAATCTTCCAGAAGGATGCACCTAACACATGCTACCAAGATAGAGGCTGAAGTCAGCTACATCATCAAAGATAACTACATTTGGGAGGTCCAAAACCTCAGCTGTATAGAAAATGTTGTCCCAATAAAGAGGATAAATGTGTAGATAAGGGTTTGCATTGATTTCAGGGACCTCAACTGGCACTTCCCGAAAGATGTTTTTCCATCCCCAATCATAGAATTGTTGATCAACACTATGAGAAACCTGCTTTTATTACAAACATAAATATGATTTATTACATAAACTATTAACTTGATAAAACCTGGAAGATCAAGAGCTCTAGTGTATTTGGGGAATAGGATCATTACATAACAACTTAAAACATGAAATACAACAACTTTATTGAAAACATCCTTTACATGACCACTACATTCCCTCATACTTAGCATTGCATGGGATAACCTGAGGGAATGCGTAAGAAAAGGGGTGAGCTATAAATCCCAGTAAGGGAATAAACATATAATATATGAGGAGTACAATACATTTTAGAAAATAGGAATATCAATAGAGAACAAGAGAAACATGAACATAAAGGCATGATAAAGCATGATAATCATAACATGTAAATGTGGCAACAACATTTAACATGGAATTAGCATGAGCCAAGGCTCATTGCACATAGAGCATGCGTAAATCCTCATTGCACATGAAGCACGAGTAAACCCTCATTTCAGTTGAATTGGAATGATTCAACACTCATTTCACATGATGTGTCATGATACTATACTTTACCCAATGCATTGGAGCTCTATAAGGGTGCACCCTTCTTAAACATTTCATTTCATGCATAAGTGTGCCACATGGATCATAAAACATGGATTCATAAAAAATAATAATTTATTCCACGATAAAGGAATGTGGAATTAATACATGAAACTTTATAATCAATAATTAAATGTTCATAAAGGTGAATACCCTTGATGGAGAAATGGTCATGGTATTCACTACACAATGACATTGGCTTAGAAAATCGGTACGATTTCGGCAGTGTAACGACGTGACATAAGAATTCATAAAAATGGTTGATGAGAGAGAAAGGGGTTCCTCATCATATTTACATGTAATGGATAGTAAGGATTTCATATAGATACATGTACCAACAATTGTAATGGAATTTATATTCATGATACAAAAGTATTGCTTGAATGTAAAAGAGGAGAGAGAAGTTCCTTTCAGAATTTCATCATAGTAACGGGTGTACATGGGAGGCATTTAATGAGAGATAAAGGGGTCTCCCATCATTAAAAAATAAATAGGGAAGTATGAGGGAGGTTATAAACCATACCCCAACATTCATAATTGAAATTAAATGGGAAAAACAACTTAAAGAGAATTGGACAAAAATGAGAAAGGAAGAAAAAACCCTTACTTGGAAGTGTGCTTCCAAATTCTTGAGAGAGTCTTGAGAGAGGCTTATTGGGAGATTGGGGCACCTTGAGAGGATTCTAGAGAGAGTAGGGAAGATTATGGACGAACTCCAAAGGCTTTGAGTGAGGAGGAAGTGGGAGCTTGGGTGGTTTTATATAGGAAAGGTGAGGGAATTCTTTATTTTTTTGGTTTGGGACCCTTTATATTAAATAAATCCAAACCACAAACCATCCCATGGTTTTTGCCCATGGTTTTTGTCAAAGGGAAGAAGAAAATAATATTTTATAAGTACAATGTCTGAACTTCTTAAACTAATAGTGTTGCTTATGTGGAGGTGAGTCACACTCCCATGCAAAACAATTTAAAAAGACAAGGTGTTTAATAAGTCTTGAAGGGTCCATTAATGCTTTGAAAAGTAAGTCAAACAAACCCAAAATTAATTTATTTTAATGTTAAAACATATATTGGCCGAAAATGAATCTTATAGTATTTTATTAAATCACTATTGGGTCATTATGATGTCATAAAACACATTATATATGTAAACGGTATTTAATTTTACCCAAAAATTTGACTGTCTCAGAAAATTATGAAAAATTCACCACTGGATAATTTTGTCATCCTGATTCTATAAATAACATTTATTTTATCTAAATAATTTTTTAAATATGTTAATTTTCACTTTTAAAATAAAAACATTCATTTATCGAAAATTCATGGGTTTTGAAAAAAATGGCTTTCAAACCTTGATAAAATTTACAATTGCATTCATAAAATTTTATGATCATTTATATATAATAAAATTAATTTAATAATAATAATAATAATATTTTGTTAAAATATTATTTAATTCAAAAATCCCTTAATTTAATAAAATATAATTCTTAATTAAATAATAACTAAAAACACTATTTGCACATAAAAAACTATTTATAATGTATCAATAATGAAAAGAAAGTATATTCATTATTATATACAAAAAATAATGTACTTGAACATAGTACTAGAGATTTGTTACATAACCCCTTAGAACAGCCGCATAAGACCTAAGGGTAAGGTGTGTGATGGTGACAGACTCTTGGGGTGGCTCGGATAACATGACTCGAGTGGTAATTTTTATCAAATTCCACTGTTCCCGTAGATGGTCACATTCGTGCTTGACATGATGAAGCTGAGCATGGGATTTTTCAAGAGTGAAGCCTAAGGATTCCACCTCTTTTCTGAGCTCTGAAAAATGGGCTTTGTATGGAGCAATTCTACTGGATGAGGCCATCGCTTCTTTTGTCTGAGTAAATTGGGTTCGTTAAAGCCTTATATTTATACCAATCATGTGATCACTATTCAATGGCTATAAAAGTAACGGTCACAATTCATAACATAAAACCAAAGAAGTTGACATTTTATATAAGTGTTTTACATAAATAGACATTTAATAATATCAATAGGGATTTCCATTAATGATACTTTGGGTCGTTACAATATTCCCCCCTTAAGAAATTTCTCCCTAGAAATTTCCTTTTCCCACACTAAAACAGATGTGGGTAACTAAGCTTCATCATTTCCTCTGATTCCCAAGTCGCTTCATCAAACTTGTGGTTTTGCCACAACACCTTGATGAGGGGCATTGTCTTATTTCATAGAACTTTTTCTCTACGTTATAAGATCTTCACTGGTTTCTCCTCATAAGAAAGATCATCCTCCAACTGTACCATCTCATAAGAGAGTACATGTGAAGGGTCCGGTATGTACTTCTTTAAGAGGGATACATGAAATACATCATGTACTTTGGCCATGGTAGGAATATGTGCTAGTAGATATGCCACAGCTCCAACCCGATCAAGAATCTTGAAGGGGCTGATGTACCTTGGACTTAACTTCCCATTCTTTCCAAACCTCATGACCTTCTTCCACAGAGATATGTGTATAACAACCATGTCTCCTACTTTAAACTCAAGGTCTCGTTGATGATTATCTTCATAAATCTTCTATCGAATATGGGCTACCTTGATATGCTGTTGAATGGTTTTCACCTTCTCCACTATTTCCACGACCATTTCTGGTCCAAGCAGCTTACGTTCACCGACCTCATCCCAACATGCTGGTGTTCTGCACCTTTTCCCATACAGGGCTTCATATGGTGCCATTTGAATGCTCGAGTGGAAACTGTTATTATAAAGAAACTCAACCAGAGGAATATGTTGATCCCATCCTCCTTTAAAGTCCATTGATCACACTCTCAACATATCCTCAAGTGTTTAGATAGTCTGCTCGGATTGGCCATCAGTTTGAGGATGATAGGTCGTATTGAAGTTCAGTTCAGTATTCAAATCTTTTTGAAGACTCTTCTAAAACATATAGGTGAATATTGGATCTCGGTCAGACACAATAGATAGTGGTACTCCATGCTACCTTACCACTTCCCTGATATATATTTGTGTCAATTGATCCAATGATAAATCCTCCCAAATAGAAATGATATGTGCAGTCTTTATAAGACGATCCACCACAACCCAGATTGCATTGTTGCCTTTGGATTTCCTCAGAAGTTCGGTGACAGATTCCATGGTGATGTTCTCCCATTTCCATTCTGGTATGGGCAATGGTTGCATCATCCCCTTAGACTTCTGCCTCTCTGACTTCACTTTCTAGCACACCAGACACTTTGATGTATATTCAACGATCTACTTTTTCATATTATCCGACCAAAATTTTTCTTGGAGATCTCAATACATATTTGTGCTCCCTTGGTGAATAGAGAAATTTGAACTATGTGCATCATCCAAAAGTTCCTTAGCCAGCTCTGGACTTTATAGAACACATAGTCTTTTCCCAAATCGCACAATTCCTTCTTCATTAACATTAAACTCTGAGGATTTCCATTTTTCAATAGCTTCCACTTTTTCTTGAATTCCCACATCATCCTTTTGAGCATACTTTAACCTTTCCAAAAGAGATAGTTGAGCAATCATTTGTGAATGGATTGATTATTTTCCATTCTCTATGATTCCCATGTACATCTTCATCAAGTCTAAGAAGATTGGATCCTTCTCAATTCTCATAATTGATAAAATCGCTGGGTCCTTTCTACTTAGGGAATCTGCCACCTTGTTCTCTTTCCCAGGGTGGTAATGTATTGAATAGTCATAATCCTTGATGAGCTCTATCCATCTTCTCTAGCTCATATTAATCTCTTTCTGTGTGAATATATATTTAAGATTCTTATTGTCAGTATATCTCACATTTCTCCCCATAGAGATAATGTCGCCGGATTTTCAAGGCAAAGATCAATGCCTCCAACTCCAGATCATGCATTGGATTATTTCGCTCATGGATTTTCAACTACCTTGAGGCATAGGATATCACTTTGTCATTCTGCATCAGCACACAACCTAATCCCTTATTCGAAGCATCACTGAATACCATAAAAAGTTCCCCACTTGTGGGTAAAGTGAGCACGGGTGCAATGATAAGCCTCATTTTCAACTCCTTGAATCATTCTTCGCATTCATCACTCTAATCAAACTTTACTTCCTTTCGAGTTATCTTGGTAAGAGGGTTGGGCAATCGTGAGAAATTTATCATAAATCGGCGATAATATCCAGCTGACCCCAAGAAGCTACGGATATTCTTTTCCAATGTTGGCCTTATCCATCCCACAATTTCATCTAATTTGGAGGGATCCAATGATATCCCATTGCTTGTGATGATATGGCCCATGAATGAGACCTCCTTCAACCAGAACTCACATTTTCTGTACTTTTCATAGAGCTTCTCCTTGCACAAAGTCTCTGGTATAGTTCTAAAATGATCCTCATGATCCTCCATGGTTTTGGAGTATATTAGAATATCATCTATAAAGACTACCAAAAATTTTTCAAGGTAATCTCTAAAGACTCTATTAATCAAATCAATAAAGATTTACGGAGTATTAGTGAGTCTGAAAGGCATTACTATGAATTCATAGTTCCCGTATCTTGTACGAAAAGCAGTCTTGGGGACATCTTCCATCTTCACCCTTACTTGATAATATCCTGACAGAAAATCTACCTTAGAAAAGTGTTGTGCTCCACGCAGCTGATCAAACAAGTCATCAATCTGTGCCAGAGGATACTTGTTCTTTATCGTGATTTTTTTAAGTTCACGATAATCGATGCAAAGATGCATTGATCCATCCATCTTCTTGACTAAGAGGACTGGTGCACCCCATGGTGAAGCACTTGGGCGTATAAACCCTTTATCCAGATTCTCTTGTAGTTGTTTTTCAGCTCTTCAAGCTCCATGACAGCCATTCTATATGGAGTCTTGGATATTGGTAGCACCCCTGGTATAAGTTAAATTGAGAAATCAACATCTCTTCTAGGAGGAAGACCATGCATTTCCTCAGGAAACACTTCAGTGAATTCCCTCACAATAGGAATTTCACGAAGGGTGGTTTCTTTATTGGACTCAATCATATGATCCAGATACACGTGCGCATAGGGTAGTAATATCCATTATTGAGATGATGTATCTAAATGAGATTCATCTTCCTCCTTACATTTTTAATGAATCGGGGGTCGATTATCCATATGGAGTGTGATTTCCCTCTCCCGGAAATTTATGTTGGCTCTATATAAGGAAAGACAGTCCATGCCAAGAATTGCATCAAATCCCACTAGAGGGAGTATGACGAGGTTCACCGAAAAATTCAATCCATATATTATAACAGGGGAGGACTTATATTCATGGGATGCAATGATTGCCCCATTTTCCGTACTCACCGACATCTTCACTTCCATGATTTGTGGTGGTGCTGGGATTGTTCTGCTAAACTTTCGAGATATAAAAGAATGCGTAGAACCTAAATCAAAAAGTACATTCACTATTATTGAATGAATAACTAGCATACCTATCACCACATCATTTTAGGGGTTCACTTCGGTAGAAGTGATGGAAAAATCTCTTCCTTACTGCCTTGGAGGTTGTTTGTTGCCTCCGAAAACCCTTGGATTAGAGCACTGATTTTCAAAATGCCCCAGTTCCTTGCAGTTGTAGAAATGAACAATGCGTTGAGGTTCAAATAGAGCGTTCCTCTCCTCTGTCATAGCCGCAGGTCTTTCTTTCCAACAGTTAAATGCTAGGTGTCCTTCTCTTCCACACCTAAAGCATTTCCTCGTCCCCTTGAGGCAATTTCCAGGGTGCTTCTTTCCGCACTTTTGGCAAGTGGGGGGCTGGATCTTCTTAGCACTGTTGGATTTATCCATTGGACTGCCAGCATTGAATTCTACCTTACACTTCTTGTCCCCATGATACCCTTGTTATTCCCTGATCTCCATTTCAACCTTGAGGGAACATCGGACAATTTCCTCATATCTTTCAAAGTCACGGATCGATAATTCTTTCTGTTGGCTAGGCTTCAGCCCACCAAAGAAGCGGTCACCCTTGCATTTGTGGGTAACAACAAAGCCGGAACTGTATCATGCAAGCCTTGTGAAGTTTGCCTCATATGCTCCAACAGATTCTTCATCTTTTTTCTTGAGGGAAAGTAAGTCCCTTTCCATCTTAAGCCTGAGGGTGCGCGGAAAATTTTTATCGAAAAACATCTTCCGGAAATCCTTCCATTCCAATGCCTCGATCTCCTCCTCAGGCTTCATATTTTTTATCAACGTTCACCATTGATCAGCTTCACCCTCCATACGATAAGCCACCAGGAGAACCTTCTCTTGTTCAAAACATTGAAAAATAGAGAAGATATTTTCAATGGAGTTGATCCATTGTTCAACTATCATGGGATCAGATGATCCACTAAAAGTAGGAGGCATTTGTCTCATGAATCTATCGATTATGACTTGTTCTTTCTTTGGGGGGGTTGAACGTTCCTCTTGACCCATGCTTATATTCAAATCTTGAGTTAGCTGAGAGAGAAGCATGACAAAGTTCATGATTCCCGCTCCCATTGGATTGGTAATCTCATTAGTACAGTCATCACATTGATCTTCACATCGGTTGTTAGCCCGAGTCCTCCTATTACCACCCATTGGCTGGAATAAAAGGAAAGTTAGGGGTAACACATAAAGGGTAATCCAAAGACAAAAGTTGATGACATATAAATAAATTTTTATCTTCTTAACTCATGAGTCTATAGGCTTCAATCTAGGCTTTTCATGATCTACTTTATAACATATATTCTTAGGGGAATTTTTTTTTAAATCCCTTAATAAGGGTTCATACTAAGCTTGTGAATTTATCAAAACATATCCCCTGGAAGTTTTGTAACCAAGAGTGCAACAAGGCCCATTGTTGTGCACCAGTTACCATTCAAGTCTAGCTCAAAGCAGTGTTTTTGGGTTTTACCCCTAGGATGCATCTGTGCCAGAGCCACCTCTACCTACTTGTATCCAGACAGGGATGTATTTGTTTGATAAACCACTAACTCAGTACTTACCAAAGCATAGGGATGTTCTTATTATATTTAGTCTTGTATCAAAGTCTTTACTAGGGTTTTCTAATCCTAATCCCAAAAATAACTAAACCTATCCTCTGATACCAACTATGAAAACTCTACTCTTATTTCAAACTTAAACATGATTTATTACATAAACTATTCACTTGATGCAACATGGAAGATAGAGAGGTCTAGTGTATTTGGGGCTTAGGATCATTACATAACAACTTAAAACATTAAATAAAATATCTTTATTGAAAACTTCCTTTACATGACCACTACATTCTCTCGTACTTAGCATTTCATGGGATAACCTGAGGACATGCATAAAAAAATGGGTGAGCTATAAAGCCCAGTAAAGGAATAAACATGGAATACATGAGGAGTAAAATACATGTTAGAAAATAGGCATATCAATAGAGCACAAGAGAAACATGAACATAATTGCATGATAAATCATGATAATCATAACATGGAAATGTGGAAACAACACTTAACATGGAATTAGCATGAGCCAAGGCTCATTGCACATAGAGCATGAGTAAATCCTCATTGCACATGAAGCATGATTAAACTCTTGTTTCACTTAAATTATCATGATTCAACACTCATTTCACATGGCGTATCATGATACTATACTTTACCCAATGCATTGAAGCGCTATAAGGGTGCACCCTTCTTAAACATTTCATTTAATGCATAAGTGTGCCACATGGATCATAAAACACGGATTCATAAAACATAATCATTTATTACATGATAAAAGAATGCGGAATTCATACATGAAACTTTATAATCAATAAGTAAATGTGCAAAATGGTGAATACCCTTAATGGAGAAATGGGCATGGTATTCACTACACAATGACATTGGCTTAGAAAATCGGTGTGATTTCGGCAGCGTAACAGTGTGACATAAGAATTCATAAAAATGGTTGATGAGAGAGAAAGGGGTTTATCCTAATATTTACATGTAATGGACATTAAGGAGTTCATATAGATACATTTCCCAACAATTTTAATAGAATTTAGATTCATGGTACAAAAGTATTGCTTGAATGTAAAAGAAGAGAGAGAAGTTCCTTTCAGAAATTCAGCATGGTAACAGGTGTACAAGGGAGGAATTTAATGAGAGATAAAGGGGTCTCCCATCTTTAAAACATAAATAGAGAAGTATGAGGGAGGTGAAAACCATATCCCAACATTAATAATTCAATTTAAAAGGGAAAAACAACTTAAATAAAATTGGACAAAAATGAGAAAGGAAGAAAAGACTCTTACTTAGAAGTGTGCTTCCAATGGATTGAGAGAGGCTTGAAAGAGGCTTATTGGGAGCTTTAAGAACATTGAAAGGATTCTAGAAAGAGTAGGGCATATGTTGGACGAACTCAAAAGGCTTTGAGTGAGGAGGAAGTGCGAGTTTGAGTGGGTTTATATAAGAAAGGTGAGGTAATTCTTTATTATTTAGGATTGGGACCCTTATATTAAATTAATCCAAACCACAAACCAACCCATGGTTTTTGCCCATGGTTTTTCGAAAAGGGAAGTGGAAAACAATATTTTATAAGGCCAAATTCCGAACTTCTTAAAATAATAGTGTTGCTTAAGTGGAAGTGAGTCACACTCCCATGGAAAACAATTTAAAAAGACAAGGTGTTTAATAAGTCTTGAAGGGTCCATTAATGCTTTGAAAAGTAAGTCAAACAAACCCAAAATCACTTTATTTTAATTTTAAAACATATATTGGCCAAACATAAAGCTTATAGTATTTTATTACATCACTATTGGGTCATTATGATGTCATAAAACACATTATATATTTAAACGGTATTTAATTTTTACCCCAAAATTTGACTGTCTCAGAAAATTATGAAAAATTCACCGTTGGATAATTTCAACATCCTCATTCCAGAAATAACATTTATTTTATCTAAATAATTTTCTAAATATGTTAATTTTAACTTTTAAAATAAAAACTGACATTATCGAAAATTCACAAGTTTTGACAAAAATGGCTTTCAAACCTTAATAAAAATTACAATTGCATTCATAAAATCATATGATCATTTATATATAATAAAATTAATTTAAAAATTATAATAATAATATTTTATTAAACTATTATTTAATTCAAAAATCCATTAATTTAATAAAATATAATTCTTAATTAAATAACAACTAAAAGTTAGATAAGTTATTTCAACAAGACCCTATCCAACAGAATGAGAAAAATTATAGACAAGGATTAGAAATCATGGCCGTATATGATCCTCCAATATCTTTGGGATTACCGGACCAATACTCACACCACTACTCATGATACCCCATACTGGTTAGTATATGGGATAGAGGCGGTTCTACCCATTGAAATTCAACATCCAACACTATGTGTTTCTGTTTTTGATCAACTATCTGCGTATGAGAAATCCAAAAAAATGGTTTGATGAGCTAGAGCAGTTGGATGAGAAAATATTTCACACTCTATATCATATTTAAGTCTACAAAAATCATATTTCACATGCCTTTAATAAGAAGCATCGCCTCTTATCTTTCCTCAATGGAAAAATGTCGTTGGTCCTTAGAGCCCTGATGTTACTATTGACACCAATTAAGAATACAAAATGACTTTGAAAATGGCCCTGGATATTTCAAAATCCCAAGGTATGGTTCAAAGAATTCAAAGGAAAGATAAAACCTCTAAAGTGCTATGCGACATAACTCTACGGCAGAGTTACACGACATACTTGCGCGACAACATGATTTTTTTACCCCTACGCGATGTACCTGCATGAAGAAGCTACACAGAGGATTTGCATGGGCACCGTCCCTCTGACCAAGAAACCTTAATGACTATAAATTGGACCCTTGGGCTCCCCATTTCCAGGACTGAAAAATTATAAAGACTCCCTGAAGCTCTCATTGGGTAGATCTTTCACAGAGATCCATCAAATTGTTTTAGGTTGCTCTCTAAAGTATAGAAGAAAAGATAATAAAAAGGTATAAACATTTTTGAAAGAATTTTCACAATTTTTACATTGGTTTGGTTCCCCTATGGGAAATATATTCTTTACTCATTATAAAAACTAATGTGGCACACCTGTGTGGAACACCTGTATAATACAACTGTGTGGCGCATCAACGTAGTTTACCAAGGCGGCACACATCCGTGAGGTGCCTATGTGGAAAAGCTTTGTATAAATCCTACACACCAACTTATGTAACCTATTTAAATCCATTAATGGAAAGGTATATCCTTCCTTGGTTCTATATTATGAAATGGATTAAGTTAAGGCCTCCACTAAAACCTACTGACTTATAAAACCTTTGTGAAAGGAACATCAGCGTGTCTCCTATTTTGGGTTTCAATTTCCACAGTCAGAGGATTCCCACATTTGTTTCATAATGGGGTTGGGATTCATGGAGTGTCTGTGGGTTTTTATATCCATATTCATGTGGAAGATTCTCACAGAAACAGTGCTGGGAAGGTCCCAGTTTGGAGGAGGGTTGTGTACTGGCCTCTCCCATCTCAAAGAGACGACCTGGAACCTCAGGTCTCTGGTAGGGAAGGTAAAGTTCACACTTACTTTTATTCCTTTTGAAAAAAGTAGTAGTCTCCCTCCCCTACCAGGATCATTTTTATGGAAACCAACCTATCATAATCCCCTAGCTTTTCTTGCATGAGGTAACATCATTGCATCTCCTCTCTTCTTCGGTTCCAAAGACCAGTGGTGAGATGGGCACAGGGACTTTCGTTACCCTTTCCATTTCTCATTGAGAATTCTCACAATAGGAAGACATCATGGCATAAGCCCCTAACCTTAATCTCTTCATCCTTTCATTGTACCCTTTTCCAATGTAAAGAGATTATAGGGAGGCCTTGTTGCCTCGCCCTCTTCCCGGGTTGCCTTGCCCTCATCCACTATCGCCACCATAGGCTTGCCCTCCATCACCAGCAGAGGAGGAAAAGTGAGTGTCATTGTTGAATCTTTAACATCCTCTTGTTTCTCAAACCTACCATGACTCATGTGGGATTAGATATTCATTATGATTTCAACATTTTCACAAACACCCATAGTGAATGAACTATGAGAACTCTGATTCCCCCCATAATCAAGATACGTAGGAAGCCTTCTCAGGGCCTGATCTCACTTGATATCCTCTTCTGGAATCCAACCCTATTTCCTATAATCTGGGAATCCTAATTAGGAATAAGACCCTAATTAAACCCATAAATCATCATATTATCCTTTTCAGGATGCAAGTCCAAACTTAGGCCTCTCAAAGGACTATACTCTCCTATGAGACTCATCGAACTGTGTAGACTTTGATTCCCATCCACATGGGATATTTAGGAATACTCCTTGAGGTTCAAACCCAACTTTTTAAATCAACCTTGTTCTCCTTGGGCCATATTCCCAATAGGGTCTAATCATACTTGAAAACCCATATTCATTCAAAGTTCCTTGGGTTGTTTCGGCATAAGTCCCACACCAAACTTTGACTAAACACCTTTTTCATAGATGTACATAACACATGACATTAAACTATATGCTTAGGTCCTAATCACATGAACATAAAAGGTATAATGTGTCCCATTAAGTGTCACTGAACTACAAGGATTCTGATTCCTTTTACAAGGATATGTAGGTTGCCTATTTATGGGTATGATCCCAATATCAAAACAAGCCTTCATCTCCCTGGATGACAATAAATTCCAGAGTGCCCTGCTGAGTTTCTTAAAAACCAGTATCATTATAACAATGATTAAAAGAATATTGAAATAGTATAGGATAGTATACCATAGATGGAGAACCTCGGATACATACAGATATATCCATTAATGATGAACCTTGAATACATACTGATGATTCTAAATTTTACACATCTTAATAAGTGATTGTAAATTCCAAGGGAAAATTATATTATACTTTCTGAATTAATAAGGATTCATGAAAATATCTTATATTTATAAAGAGAGTCCCAGAGTAGACAACAATTCCCCCCAAAAAGGGTGTAATGAATCCGACCTCCCATCATCTTGACCAATGAACATTCCTATGTATCATAATGTTTAAACATAACGGATTCCTACCTATTGAAATAAGGTCCCCTTTTGATAAAGAATTGTTGGATGTTTCCGGTTCCATAAATAAATCCAATGGAAACTGCCTAGAAGTAGCGATTCTTATAACTAGAACACAAGTTTAAAGGAACTACGAAACAAATATGGAGAACCCAACATGAATCCTTAACCAAGTTAATAATGTTACCCACCTATCAGGCCCCTATCAATTGATAAAGGAAGGCCAGAAAAAGGGATCAATCATGCATGTATTCATCTAAAAGATTTCTCTACAATGGATTTTATTGTTGTCTCAATTTTTTCTCAGTACTCCCATCAGTCTAAAATGGATTTCATCAAGTGGACATCTTCGAACATCCCAACCACTACTCAATTTGGATCATCATCCACAAGTAAGAATTTATCTCCCACACATCATCTTCAATGATGGGTCATCAACATGTTTGTAAAGGAGTATCATCATCGCGGTACAATCCTGATATTTGAGGCTGATCGACAGGCCCTCCAAGTCAATATAAATCCTTGATCATCTAGCAAATGATGACTGGTGATCCAGAAAAAGATGGTGACAACCACCTTTTTCAACCATTTCAGTTCTTTATCCTTGGAACCCAACAACCAGTCACTCCCATACTATAGGGAGGTGGATGAAGAGGTCACTCAGGGCCTCATTTCAATTATGCAGGAATCCTTCCTGGGGATTCCCACCAACAATAGTTTCTAGAAGAATTATGCGGCAGTGAACCCCCAACATGAAGGTGGTGTTTCCTCTAGATGTTCGGCCCTGGTCTCTCAGACCAGGGCATACAAGACGAACCTCCAGGGAAAACATCTATTCAATAGGGAGCAGGTTCTTTCCTCTTCCGCCTCTACAGAATTCCATCATACTAACTTCTTGGAAAACAATGAGCGGGCACATACACATGTCCGTCCTAATTTTGTTGTCCAACAGACTCATCTTGCCGCAACCCAACAATCCCAGCAGATAAATCCAGTGGAGTACTGTGAACAGGAACATACACCTACTTACAAGTTATCAGCCAGTTACTAGGCTGGTCTGACTATATTTAGAGAATCCTTCCAATATAATGTGGTGGAAATTGGTAAATAGGAACATACATCTGCTTATAATCCCCAATTCTTCCAGTAGTCTCGTCTGCCAGTATTGAAGGAAATCTATCAACCATACCTGATGGGAAACATCCAGTAGGAACATACACCCACCAATGTTCATCAATCCTTCCAATAGTCTCATTTGGCGGCACCCTAATAAGTCAGTCGGAATGCTCCAATAATAAATCTAGGGCAGACCCAACTCTCTGCCCCCATGCATGTGTACTGTCAATACCCATTGATAGGAAAAGGAGGATAGGAGAAGGCACACACAACTACTCCATATACAGAATGGACGTATATTCCTGTTTCAACCACTGAAGTCGCCAAACACATCTTATCAACGGTGCAAGGGAAGACACAAATCCCTACCCATATTCTGGAAGAATGTCATGATATTATAACAACTACTTCAGTAGTACCAGTGGAACTGAAACATAAATATATCCCCATATATGGGATGACACATTGGCATTACATCCTATAGAAGATACCCGCATCTATTCCAATCCAAGAGGTTCATGTGGAATACTCCCCCATATCATACAGACAACTATATTGGGAACATACACCCATTCCAATTGGAGGTAATTGGTATGTTCTGATGGATTCTCCAAGGGAGGAACATGAACCTTCCCATGATAACTACTTCTCCAAACAAGTGTCCCCAAATAAGTGTAACCGAACATCCAATAAGATGTACCGTTAAACATAGTTGAAAAATCAAGAGTCAAACTGCAATATAGAACCTCTTAATGTTGGAGTTCTTGAATCCCTCCGACATTTATCTATTGAAGATCATGTTCTTATCCTCTCATCACCAAATTATGGGAGTGGTAGCAGTAATTCTGAAGTTTCCCATCATAAATATCATCATGAAGGCTTGCTTCATGAAAATTATGTCAATTCAAAGAACCTATCTCTGGATGAGAGCCACGTTAACCCTCCGTGTGGCCAGAAGACCAGGGAGAAAGATGATTTATCCCTTTTTGTAATCAATCATGGTGGTCATCCCCATGATGGAATTTTCTATAAAATTATTATCCACATTAATATTTCAAATTGTCAAGATGATTCTATAATTGACAATGAAGTGATGAGAATTCCCTCCTATCATGAGAAACCAGCTAACACAAGGCCAATCATGTATGATTATTTGTCATTTATGGGTGAAACACTTTCTCAACTAGAAAAAAATCTCAAGGGAACGACCATTCTCCAAGCCTCCATTAGGTAATTTGTCTTCTAATACAGATATTCCTCTTTAGTGAGACAATGTGGAGAAACCTCTAGTGAAAGATGATGAAGATATGTTAAACATGATAAGACAATTGGCTCTAGAAGAAATACCAGTCATGTTCTAGACATTGGAAAATTCTCAGTATAACATTCTAAAATTGATGGAAGAAGATAGTATTCAGGATATTTATCTTTATGGAAAACTATTCATCATTTGAAAATCAAAGTATTACCTTATATTGTATATCAAAATCAGGTAAAGGTAGTAGAAGTGTTGCCATAACAAATTGACTTGGCATCTCTCTTAGTTTCCCAACATAAAATGGTGGAAAACAGTAGATAACCATTTAGAATGAATGCCTTAATGCTCTAAAGAGGCTACGTCGGTTAATTTCTAACACCCCATATGGTGTTTGTATCAGAGGATGGGGTACACATCGAGCATTAAATTTCACTACACTCCAAAATCAGAAATGATTGCCAAAAGTGGTCTCATGCAATGTTATTTCCCACTTCTGACTACAATCAACAGATTTTGTATGTAATCAAATGTATGCTCAAGAATAGGCCTCAACTAGCTCCAATTAGAGTCAGGCCCAAAGAAAAAAAATGGTTGAGTTACTTTTACCTCAAGCATCTAAGAATCTTGAGCATGCATCCCACTTAGAGGATGTCAGCCAACAGAGAATTAAAATGTCTGAAATATCACAATGATCTACCGAAACTAGTGATTTGAGTGGTTGTCAGATGATGCACCCAACTAATTTCCAAACCAAAATTAGAAAGATAAGAAGAAAAGCAGCACAAATCTCATCCATAATAGTTCAGGAATCACCCCAGCTTGCAAGGCTGCAGTATCATTTAATTAAACCTTCAAATTCATTAAAAAAATTAAAATATTTGAATAAGAAGGAAATGAACATCCTAGCCGGCGGATCTAGGGGTTTTTTCACATCTACAATCCCTTATTCAATAGTAGTCAGTTTTCTCTCGATTAGGGAAGAAGCCACATAGAGAGAACACAACTGAACTATCCAAGGATTATGTTCGAGTTACTATCCACCAAACTGTTATCGGGAATTCATCCTATAAGGGAACAAAGTCTCATGGAAGATATAGAGGGATATGATCTTATAAACATACTGAAAAAATGCCATCAATGCATTATGTGTCAGTAAATGTCATTAACACCATTTCATAAGATCCTCTAGAAAATGATTCTAGTTCAGGGTAATTAGAGGTTGATATTCATATTCATAATATGGTATGCACTAAGGAAAATGAAGAAGGTGTACATACCTGAAATTAGAGGCTTACCTAAAATCTAGGTATTCCTTCGAATAACCAACTACCACCCCACCAAAAGGCATCAAATAGGGGGAAAGGTAATATTTAGATTGCATCTCACTTTTCCACTGGAGAACTTCAATCTCATTTTCTTGAAGAGAGATTTTCCCAACAATAAGAGGAGATGATGGAGTTGAAAAGACTCAATATAGAGTTACTTCGAAGCACCATTTCTACTGGATGTACTCCCCAGGAAGATACTCAACATGCACATCCTATAGGATCTCTACATAAAATAGGATTTTTGGTAACTACAGATGCGAATAATGAGTTCCCTCCATTGGATACAGAACCAAGGCAGGATCAAACACATCCTGATAAGCCTATTCTCATGGGTTTTCCAAGGCAAATACCAGCACCAACACCAGTGGTTTTTTCATGAATTGCAATAGCTCAAGCTCTAGTTTTTGTACCTGTATAGGTTCCAGCTCATCCAAATAATCCCCAAATTCTTATGAACACATTTGAGGAATTATCAACTTGATTGAAAGCTATGGAGGAATGACGTGGGCCATTTCATCCAGAAAATAAAGCATACCCTGAATGGGTTGAGTTTATTTCTCCCCCACCAAATTTTCTGAATACCACATTACCAAAATTTAATGGTTCAGGAGATCCAGAACAACACTTAACACATTTCATTTCGCATTGTGATCCCATTATGGGAACTCCTCAACAAAAGATATAGTAAATCATAGGTGTTTTTTGTAGTCATTATAGGGACCAGTATTTGTCTGATATATAAGTTTACAATCTTGATCAATTACTGGATGGGAAGATCTCCCCAAAAAATTCCATCTTCAATTTATCTCAACACTCCCAAATATGATAGTTTTTTATCATACCAATAGTAAACAAAGGAATAATGAAAGATTTTATGATTTCATTACGTGATGTAAAGGATTAACATATTACTTAAGTCTAGAACCCTATTAGGAAGAGTTTCTTCTAAATTGTGTGGAAAATCAACGTGATGAGTTACAAACACCATTGATCCCTATAAAATAAATAAAATGGTTTCAAGACCTTAATTTGATTTCTCAACAGATAGAAGATTCTATTATAGAAACTAAGGCTAAAAATCTAGCAATTCCACCAACAATAGGAAGGAGAATAGGGAATTAAGAGGCTGCTACCATTACACTCAAGAAAGCACATGTACCTGCTTCCACTTCAAAACCTTCATCATGTCGAAGGGCTCCTCCTCCTGGCATTAGAAACAATGACCTCCTTTTCAAGATGATCAAATAGAACAAGGAAAAAATAGTTTGAGGAATTAATGATTAAATTTTATTATTTCTATAATGAACAAGTTCACCATTTTTTTATCTCAGTTCTGGAAAAAAATTTAGTCCAATAAGAAACCAAATAATGACGGATATTAAGATATTATAAATTATTTTCTCTTTCACCATATTTTGGGGCATCCCATTTAGGAGTGTTTTTTCTTTAAAACCTCATGAAAAAATTGTAGAATCTGGACAAGTGAAATTGAAAAGTTTCGGCAGCTCATTTAGCATGTGTTACTGCTACCGATCCAAAGGAAGAAGAAGAATGGAATGAAGTCAAAATTAAAAATGTGAAAAAATATGATGATTGGACGATCAAGAAAATAATAAACTGAACTCATACCATTTTATTGACATAGATGAAACAACCGATTGTGACTTACACCACTCCTACCACAGAAAAACCACCTTTTTCAAAAGATTAGTCTTCAAAAGGTCTATCCTCAAGGAATTGAGGTGATCACTAGGAAAATGATTAGTCAAAAGAAGATGAGATCATGTTAAGTCCAATGTTTTCCATGAACCTGGAAGATTTCATGCCATATCTTTCAAAATCATATGCACCGCCCTACTAAACGATACATCTAGAACTAACCTGTTAGGAAAAATATTCATCAGATGAAGACTTTATCTTTGGTTTTGTTAACATTATTGACATAACAGATCCTTATGCCAATGGTGATTCTGATTATAATGAGCCATAGTTCCTTGTACCTAATTATCGAATCAGAGGAAGATACCAAGGTCAAGGATACATGTGAAAACATGGGAATTCTAGAAACCCCCATTTTAACTTTATCCCTACTTGAATCAAATATGATGCAGAAATTTGTGGAAGAGCCCTTCAGCGGGCCCAATATGAACAAGGAGTTTCTTCCATGCAAGATAGGTTCAGTTCTTACATTATTAATTTAGAGCACTAATTAGAATTCAAAACATCTTCTTCTCAACAATTAGATATACCTAGTCAGTTTAATCAACAAAATCCAAGAGTATTTATAGCTTCAACTCCGACCCAGGTTACACCTACATCCGAAGCACCTACTTATAAGACAACTAAAAACCCACATTTCCATGATGGAAAATGAAGAACTCTTGATCAAAAGTATGATGTTTTGAAACAACTACCCAATGTATCAGCCAAGTTATCAATTCTGGATGCCTTTAATCTTTCAAAAGATATTTGAGAAACACTTATTGAGGCTTTGTCAAGTCCTCAAGAGTTTAAAACTGATGTTGCTGCTGTTGAGGTTTACCATATAGAGAATGATTCTGCAGATTTTCATGCAGTCATATCTTTTATAGATGAAGATGTAGCTGATGTTTTAAATGGAAATATCAGACACTTGTATTTATTTGGAAAGGTCAATATCTTGAAATCTAACAAGCCTTCATTGATAATAGATACATAGTTATCCTCATTCTTGTTCGTACACTTCGTCAATTGGACTTGACTAAATCTTACTTATCTCCTTCCACTTTAATGTTGTGATGATATGAAAAGAATGATCAAGACCTCTGTGCAAGATTACACTCAGAACGAAATTTGGAGATCTTTTGTCCAAATCAAATTTCATGTCTGTTCATCAGGACACATCCTTCTACATTTTTCTTGGAAGGCCTTGGATGCATCAACATGTGACCATACCTTCATCATACCACCAATGTATTATGTACTATTTCAATGGTCAAATCTGGAAATTGTATGGAGAAAAGGCTCTATTAAAAATGTGTGAATCTAAATACATTGATGCGGATTTTTATCACACAAAAGGAATGAGGTCCAGGATAGTGGAAATAACCAGATTTAATGCTCCAAATGGTATGGAAAAGATTCCAGCAATCCCATTAATACATTTGAGTACATATTATGTGCTACCCATCAATCAAATTGAAAGGGTAAAACCAAATCTAATCACTCATACAATAACTTCCATAATTTCAATTATAGCAACTAAGTCTGAAAACATGGAAGAAATTATTGATCCACCAAGTAGTGATGGAAGCTTAAATTGAGATGTATTCATATCATCTATCAAACTACAGAAATCCTCTAATTCATCAATAAGAGTAGAAGGAGTTGTTGAAATATTAGAGGAAGACAATGATTATGATTCCCAATCCATCATCTCTTCTTTATTAACCCAGAAAGACCCTACACCATTAGTAGGGTTAGAAATGGTGGCCCCTCTTTATAATGTTTTAATACTGACTCTTCTCCTAACTAGGAATGTTTTGTTTCGTCGTTTACTATGAAAGTAGAGATAGAATAGGTAACATGTAATGAATAAGAAGAGGAAGATCTCAGGTATGCTCCTCTCACATTTGAAGAAGGTGTCTCTACCATTGTGGATGATCTCTGTGAAATAAACCTGGGTACAAAAGAAGATCCATGCCCCACTCTAATTAGTGCATCCATGACCTCTGAAGAAAAAGATGTGTATACTTCATTTCTAAAGTAACATCGAGATATATTCTATTTGAATTATTTATAAATGATAGGTCTTCATCCCTATGTAGCCACTCGTCATTTGGGTTTTCCAGAAGAACATCACGGATTCATGGAGGAAGCAAGAAGAACACACCCAACTCATGCATTTAAAATTGATGCTGATGTTGATAAGATTATAAAGGCTAACTTTTTCAGGGAGGTTCAATATCCAAAATGTCTAGACAATACTATACCAGTAAAAAATAATAATGGGAAAATAAGAGTTTGTATTGATTTCGTAGATCTTAACCGGCATTTTCCTAAAGATGATTTTCTTGTTCCAATCATAGAGCGTTTAATTGAAGAAATAGCTGGGTATGAAGCTCTTTCCTTCATGGATGGATACTCTGGGTCTAATCATATCTGTATGGCACTAGAGGATGAAGAATCTAAAGCATCCAGGGCCCCACAAGATGTGTTTTGTTATTGGGTAATGCCATTTGACTTAAATAATGTAGGTGCAACATAACAATGTTCCATGCACCATATCTTCAAACCCTTATTGGGGAAATTTGTTGAGTGTTATGTGGATGATATGGTGGTCAAATACATACAATGTTCCAGTCACTTAGATGATCTATAGATCACATTCAATATACTTCGACAACACAATTTGAATATGAACCCCTTGAAATGTTCTTTCAGGGTATCTTTAGGAATGTTCCTTGGCTTCATTGTGTGACATCATGGTATTGAAGTTGATCCTAAGAAAACAAAATTAATCCTTGGTCTGTCACCTCCTCAAAATTTAAAATAATTAAGAGGTATCCAAGGAGACTTGTCCTATATTCGGTGTTTTATCTCTAATTTGGCAGGCAAGTGTTTTATATTCACCAGATTAATGGATAAGGGATTCAACTCTCAATGGAATAAAGATTTATAATAATCATTTCATACCCTCAAGAAATATCTCTTGAGTCCACTGGTATTGATGGCACCCGATGAATGAAGAACACTTATTCTATATGTGACAGCTTTAGAGAAATCAATGGGTGCCTTACTTGCCCAAAAGAATGATTTTGGGAATGAGAATAGTCTTTACTAACTCAGTTGAACTATGCTTGATGTAGAAACTCAGTATTCAAGTATTGTAATATGCTATATGGCATTAATCTTTGTAGGTCAAAAAATTGAGGCACTACCTGCAACATCATGAGGCCCAATTGGTATTTCGCAATAACCCGATCAAATTTATCCTCATTTATCCTATTCTTACAGGGCGTTCGGAACAGTGGGTGGTTATTATAAATTATTCTGATATCTAGTTTGTGCCTCAAAAGGCAATAAAAGGCCAAGATCTGGCTATCTTCCTTGCGGAATATCCATTTGCGGAAGATACATCGTTAAATATTGATCTTCCAAATGGAGAGGTCTTCTCTATTCAGGATAATTCCCAAATATGGGATATGTACATTGATGGTTCCTCCAAAATTCTAATAGGGAATTGAATGGAAAACCCTAAACTCAACAACGTTGGGATAAGAATTTTCCTTATTTCCCCAGAAAATATAGCATTGACTTACTCCATCTTGTTGTCAGAAGGTGGTACCAACAATGAGGTAAAATATCTTGCTCTCATCACAGGTTTGGAATTTTCCCTTCAGGTTCATGTGAATCACTTAAAAGTGAAAGGTGATTTAGAATTAGTAATCAAGAAAATCAATGGGGAATTTTCTATTAGAAAAGAAGATTTAATCCCTTTGTGTGATTACGTCAGAGGTTTAATGGATGAATTTCACTCAGAACCAACATTTTCTTATGTCCCTCAATCACAAAACGCACATGCTGATGGACTAGATAATGTTGCTATAGCCCTGGTAGATCCAAATTGGGATGAAATAATCATTAGCATTTCCCATCGTCATGTGGTCTCACTATTATTTCAACACAAAATGGAGAAAATTAATGAGATTATCCCTATTTCTGAGGCATATGTTTATACCACGGGATGCAGAACACCCATAATGGAATATCATCAAAATGGATTTCTTCCACTATAGGGGGCTGAAAAGGACCAGATTTGATAGCGAACGGAAAATTTTACTATCAATGATAGTCCAGATCACCAGAATAACCTCTAAAAATGAGGCATTGATGGAATCATCTTTATATGTATTGATGGAGAAGAAACTATATTTGTCATGAACTATGTACATTTCAGAGCTTGTGGTGCCCACCAGTCTGGGCATAGACTCTTTGATCTGATCTGAAGGCTTGGATACTTTTTTCCTTCAATGACACAGGATTGTATAAATTTCACTAAGAAATTCCATCCCATCCAGGTGAATCCCAAATTCATTCATCAACCCTCAGAGATTCTACGTAAAACCAAACACTCCAAGCCATTTGCCTCATGGGGAATAGATTTAGTAGGACCTTATCCTCCCGCTACAACTAAGCAGTTCAAGTATATCCTTACTACTGCTAACTTCTTCTCCAAATAGGCTGAGGCAATACCTCTCAAATATGTCGGAGCCAAAAGCAATGTTAGTTTTTCCAAAAGTAACAACATCACTGGATTTTTTTCCCTCATAGTACATTGATGAAAAATGGAACCAATTTTTGTTTGATTGACGTAAAGAAATTATATTAGGATTACAATATCAAATCCAACCATTTATCTCACTATCATTCAGTGGCCAATTGAATGATAGAGGCCTTCAGTAAGACCCTATAAAATATACTCTATAAAATGGTGGATAAAGATAATAAATCTTGGCATGATAAACTTTTTCATGCTTTATGGGATTATCGGACTTCACCCTATACTTCCACCCAGAAAACTATTTATTCATTGGTATATGGAACCAAAACAGTATTTCCAATTGAAATGAAATTTCATTCACTTAGATTTTCAATTTGTGATCAGTTTTTGAAAAATGGGAAGACTCAGAAATATTTTTATAAACGAGTGTAGCTAGAAAAAAAATATTGCATACTTTGCATCATTTAGAAGTCTACCAGAAATAAATAGCATTAAATTTTAACAATAAAGTTATCTTCCATTAATATCTTCAAGGATAATTGGTATTGGTCCTCATGAATCCAATTCTATCGTGAAAGAAACCTATAAAGCTTGAGCCAAAATGGGATTGACCATATTCCATACATATGGTCTACTCAAATGGGGATTTTTCCTTAATTTCAATGTATAGAGAGCTCATTAAAACTCTAACCAATGAAATATTATTGAAGAAATACTTTGTGTAATCGCATAGATAGTGGTCCTCACTACAAGACTAAAAACTGCACAGCCCCCAATGTCCTTACTGGAAGACTTAAAATAGCATAGTACAAAGTCCTAGTTACAATACATTAAACTTCATAACAACCATTTTTCCTTGTGACATGACATTAAACTGTATGGTTAACATAATCTCTACATGATGTTAGCTGATTTCATAAGAAAGCGTCATTTACATCATTTCTACTCCTTTGTGGCACATGAGTCCCTCCCTTTCCTATGTCTTAGTTAGATCTGCATAGGGACCTTGTTTCAATAACTACGTGTGGTTGGATTCTAATCTATATGAGATATGTAGAGATGCCTAGACCTCCAATCCTCGGCCCAGCTGGGACCAAAAAATTTCTATTTCCCTTTTCATCTACTGTATATCAACTTGATCTATACATAGTGGTATTTTATGATACATGATTTAATTTTCATACCATCTAGTGTCTTAAATTTTGTCATTTTCCTAAAAAATGTGTTAATGCCCCTTCTCCCATGTCAAATTCTATTGGTGTGGGAAATGTATTTTTAATGATCTATATATGGTATTATTATTATCTATATGAGATACGTAGAGATTCCTAGATCTCCAATATTAGGCACAACAATGATTAAAAAACCCATTTTATTTTTTTATATAAGAATAAAAGCCTATATAGGGAATGTTTAATGAATTACATATGGATTGATTCTGATTCTTGCCCTCAGCAAGACACGTAGTGACACTTTGGTTTTATTCCTTAGTTTAGCTATGACAAGTCTTTTGTTTTCACATCAGTTCATCTTCATCGTTATCATATGATGTTAAGATTCATGGAAATCTAACGACCTTATTTATCATTTGTGTCACCTTTGTTTTAAAAAAGAAGTCCATATTGCTCCTTGTTTCTCACACTGAGCATAGCTCACATGGGCTTAGAAATTGGGTAAAAGGATTTTTTATATAAATATGGTGTCTCAATTTTTTATGGGGATATTTATGTCTTCATTGCACGACTTAAAACTGCACAGTAAAATGTACTCATTTCATGACATTAAACCGCACATCACAATATTAATTTAAAAAAAACAAAGAAATTCTCTATTTTACATATGAGTAAGATCTACTTAAAGGACATAAAACTCATGGTCAATATTGATTCAAATATTTTTTATGTGCATTAAGAATAACTCCCTTCTATATTTCACACTCTTAATATTGAATATTTCTAGATCTTCATAATCTTTTTTATAGTTTTTGGTGATAAATTTTCCAACACATGAGTACTCGTTTTCCTAATTATGCAGCAAGTTCCCTTATGTGGCCTTGAATAAGTTGCCTACATAACGGGCATGTCAGTAAAAAGATGCAACTCTTTGGCTATGTATCATATTCCACATGTGGCCCTGCATAATACAGTTCCCATAAAAGGTTTTTCAAATGATGGTAACATCATTCATGGTTATAGTGTCTTTGTCCCTTTCAAAATTTGATGAAAATATACAAGAATATGTATTTCAAAATAGTTATTGAGGTATTTTTCTCCCATTATCTTTCCTTAGAGGTGAAACTCTTCAATAACATGGTTTTCACATCTCCCACTACATGTGTTCAAAGCAATATGAAATAACCTTGGAATCACAAGGCCACATATCAGATATTGTTTCCATTTTATAGTCCTAGTTGTATGTCCAAAAACTACAGACACCATAACTTTTACATTTGGGTCTGACCATCGTAAATGTCATATTCCTATGATTCATTAGAAATCTTGGTTAGAAATACACTCTCCATATTCAGGTACCTTTCTCAATAAACCAAACTCTGAGCTTCAGAAAATCAGACTCACCATAAACTTTCTTTGGCTTTTACCAATGAAATGTCCAAATTCTTAAAAGCTCTTTTTCTTGACTATGCAGTATGTTCCCTTAGGTCTCCATACATAAGTTTCCTACATAATGCGACTATTAGTCAAAAGATTCCATTATTTGGATATGAAGCATATGCCCTGGTTGGCCCTGCATAATACAGCCCCCATAATGTGTTTTTCAAATAATGGTAACTTCGTTCATGGAAATGATTTCCTCTAATGCATTTATCCCTTTTTCCATGTCATTATTCATCTCTAGAAAATCCCAAATCACAGTTTACAATTTCTCATCCGTACATGAATATGGTAGTATGTTTCCAATGAAATTATCAATAAATTAGAATATTTCCATTCCTTTTGTCGAATCTAAAGACCATAAATGAAATCCACACAATGTCCACACTACATGACATAAAACTGCATAGTACAACGTCCTCTCTATGTGACCTAAAACAACTTAGTACAACATCCTCACTACATGAATTAAAACAAAAAAGTAAAATGTCCTCATTGCATTATATAATACTACAAATTAGTTTTTATATTCATGACATATGTCGGCAAAAAATGGACCTTTATTCTTAAAATCCATTTTCCTTGGCAAAGCCACCAACTCTGGTCTTGAGTCACAAAAATATTATTTTCCCATGTCTATCAATAGTAAAATGTTAAATTCATAAAAAATCTTTTTTCTGACTATGCAGCAAGTTCCCTTAGGTGTCCTTTCATTAGTTTCTTATATAAAGGGACAGTCATCCAAAAGATACCACTATTTGGCTATGCAGCATATGCACCAATTGACCCTGCGTATTATAACCCGCATAATGGGTTTGTCAAATAATGGTAACTTAATTCTTGGAAAAGAAATTTGTTGATACATGTTTTTAATTTGGGTACCATAAAAATCAAGCCTCAAGATTCCCCTTAAAAATATTTAAAGAATATTAAATCAATTCATAGTCAGTAAGTCTTCTTTTGGATTTTATTTATAATTTATGGTCAATGATTTTTTATGCTAAAACATTAGCACCTTATAGTCCAACATGCATGACTCTAAAATGTGAACAACAAAATACATAGTACTCGCCCAATTGAAGACCTGCAAAGGGAACTATGAAAAAAATTCAATTGTTAGCTCACTAAACACACATTTTGTATGATTTAGGTAATATTGAGAAATAAAAAGTCAAAAGATATGAAGTTTGTGGGATTTTCCATACAAACATAGAAAAAATTTATCTATTCTCATTAGGCCCATCATCTTAATATGAAAAATTATGAGGGCCCCCATTCTTTTCATTGTAATAATAATTGTTTAACATGAAGGATTGATGTTTAAAAGAAACTCAACATCCTCATTAACTTTAATATTGCAATAAAAAAAGAGCAAGATTAAGAACCTATATGTTTGATGACAAAATTTCTTCCATTAATATGAAATATGAGGGATATCCACAAAATGGAGCCTCTCTAACCTGTTTTAAAATAAACTCTCAACATGACTCTCCATTTGTTGAACATATTCATAAGCCCTATCTGTTTCCTATTTATGTTGAGATAGCTGAGCAACCGCAGCCTCCTAAGCCCAACGAAGTGCTTCCTTAGTGGTTGAAATGTCAGTTATCCCCTCTAACTGGGTTTCTCCCAATTTTTGGTTCAATTTCTCAAGTTTTTTATGAGAAAAATTCATCTATTATTGAAGATATAACGACTCCTTCATGGATTCATTGATTTTTTTGATAATTTCTATCAATTTCTTATTATGATATGCCTCTGCCTCAGTTACTATAGCATGAAAGCTCTCAATATTGATATCCCATTTAGCCTTTTCAAAATCATGCCACAAATTATTCTTGTTGTCCCATCAGTTAATGGTATCTTTCATTTCATCATAGACTGGTCGATAATTAAATCCACAAATTCCTAGTACACAAAATAATGATGGGATTTTGGAGAAAGGAGATGAAATTTCATCTCAAGGCTTCTTAGAAATTATGGTCCAGATATGTCACCATGTCTTCTAATGTGAATTCCAAGAGAAAATTTCATGTCTATGTCTGAATCTGAGTCACTACCATGAGGTAAAATATACTCTAGAAAAAATCACTTAAGGAGCAGCCTTGTTCTGCTTCTCTTGGAATGGTAGAAGCTTCACCTTCTGCTGATGTCTGAGCTAGCATGAAAGCTTCACCTTCTGATCTAACAATGGAAGCTGATAATCCTAAACGATAAATGAAGGTCGTTACCAGTTTTAGATAAATGGCATAAAAAGATTATGATCTAGACAACTGATCATATTTACCTAGTAATAATTCGGCTACTTGATTTGATTAATCCCCAGTATTATCAGCTTCAGCATGTTGAGTAGATGTTTCTTGAGAAGGGGAACTCCCCTGAGTTTTCCTAGTTATCATAATTGAAGGATCTAAAGCGCCTCTTGATGGAGGGTCCTCTGTAGATATTTCTCTAGCTCTACCCAAAGAATGATAGAGTGGAATTCCCCATTTCTGAAGAGCCTTGGGAATATTTTCTGCAAATAAACTTGCATAAGGTGAACATTGATGTAAATAATCATGTAAAGAAGAACAATTTTTTATGGAAAATTAAAGAATACGGACTTAAGTCCATGAAATTTTCTCATTAAATCCCAAAAATCCTTAATGGAACCTGGAATATCAATATTTAGATTAAGGGAATCCATAATTTCAATGTGTATGGCTTGGAATATTATATCATCCTCATCATTTATGGAATCTAACAAACATTGGTTGAAAGCCAAATTAGCACCACTGAAATTCTAATCTGTTGGCTCTTCACATGGTACACCGTCCTCAGATATTTCTAGGTTTGGACCAACATTAGTATTTATGTCAGATTTCCCTGGGTCTCCATTCCTTTCTTTTGGATTAATAGGAATATGAACATTGGTTATTACAAGACCCATTGAAAAAGGCAACTGATATGAAGTACGTTGCGAATAAGAATATTAGCAGAGCTTTTAATATTCAAGAGAAATGTATTTCATCTTACCATGACTTTTCTCTCTCTCAGTGGATCTAGAAATGAGTACAGATGAATATTTTGATGTTTTATCCTCTAAGATAGCAGATTCAACAACATGAACTAGAGTTTCTATGGGGGTTTCCTTCTTCGGTATAGAAGAGTCATCATATATTCCTTTGAGAGAAGAGAGAGGCACAGATCCAGCAAAAGGATAAACATGATTACTAGAGTGTAATGACCAAATTACAATGCCCTAAAGAAAATATAAATACTTACTCCTTCAGCAAACACTTCAGATCAATCTCATTGATCTCTTTCATTTCTTTTCAAAAGCATGGGGGGAAATTGAAACACTCTTCTTGGTAGGAGAAACATGATGTAATGGATGAGGATTATCCGTCACCATTACCCCATTCATGAATCACTCTCCTGGAGAATGTTCTGGAGACCTGGGAGGATCATTTGATGTGTTGATAGGAGAGCATACAGGCCCATACTCAGGTGATTCAAGAACTGGTCCAGAGTTTCCATCCCTATATTCAAGCTGCACAAATGCATTTTCATCAACATTAATGATGATGAATAGTAATGTAGAGTTGAGACAAATGAAAATTAAAATACATTCTCAGTGTGAAAATAAATATCCCACTCCTCCTCATGGTTGATAATTACCCCTTTGTGTACTCCTAAGTCTATCATATGATATAAACATTTAGAGGCTAGGATTTGTTCTTTAGTTGCATATATAAAAGCCTCCAACTCTGTAATATAATCATTTACTTCAGCTAGGTTATTATCCGTATTTCAATCAGAAGGTTCCTTAATGTCCCCAACATCTAGTATTCAAATTCCATTCTGGAGGAATTCTCATGTATCCCTATGATCACAGGTCACATTCTACCAATGATGACTTGCTGAAAGTTGCACATAATTCAATCTCGGTATAGTTGACTATCGAGGTGATTCAATACCTTTTGACCGGTGAGCCTTTTCAGGCCTCCATTCTTCTTTAGAGAGTTAAGTAGATGAAATAGGAACCTCTATTTGATGGCATAGACTGTATTTCCATGGCGTTTGAGGTATTAATTCTCTACCTCTGGTCTTCCTGGTATACCTCCTGCAAGGATGTTATGAAGTCTTTAAAACCTCTGAAGCATATACATCACCACTGGCCTTGGACTTATTACCATTATTTACATGCATAATAGTTGTTGTAGCTTCCACTTGATATATTACTTTAGTCAAAGACCCTTGATGGTATAAAGAAGCCCAATCTTTGGCATATCCAGCTTCCAATCTGATTGATGCATCTAGCGGAGGTAATGCAATTGAAAATTTAGATGCCTTTAAAGCCATTGGAATCCATAATTGTCTCACTAAAATTGGGTGTTTATCATGTCTAACATACGTGGGTGGAAAAGTATTTGATTTCTAAAGACATATAAACTAACGATCAAACCTATAAGGGATGTAAGACTTATATATAATTTCACCATCAATCCTGGTTGATAATACACCATCCCTGAATGCCATCATATAAGACCTCAACTCATAATTCTTTTCATTACCATCATTAATAAATGTTCTAGTTGGTGGGTTACCAAAAGGAAAAAAGCTGGATTCTCCAGAGACATTCAATCCCTTTATCACTACATGAAGTCTCAAATTTTGAGGCTAAAAACCAGAAACATTCTATAAAAATGTGTTGAATTGACCATTAGGAATTGTAACAGAATTCAACACTAAGTACGAAGAAAAGTGTACTGCAATCCAACCCCATAACACTTGGAATGGACCTAAAATTCTAAATAAAGCCTTTTTATTGTATAAATATAGTAGATAATTTTAAATTCATGAAAATATAGGAGTGTCTAACCCAATATACTTCTCATGTACTAATTTATCTGCAATAACAAGTGTCCCCGGCCATACGCTACCTTCGGACTCACGAACTAGAAGCAATTAAATGCTAATCCACATGGAAATGAAGGAAATTAAGCGTATATTTTCATCAATATCATATTTGACATTGTATCCCTTGTTAATATAATCAAATTTCTCTAATGTAGGCCAATATGTGCCTAAGATACCATGGATATCTGTAAAAGGAAAAATAGCAGGACGCCCAAAGGTGGGGCCTTTCTCTGTTGTTGGCTCTAAAAAGGCTTCCATCCACACCCTGGCCTGAATATATTTCTTTTATTTGGGTAATTTCTTTGCTATTTTGAATATTTCATGATCCATTGATGGCGTTCTAGTAACATTACCCTATGTTGTAGTTGGTGGAGTAAACTCATCATATGTTTCCCTGAGAATGGGAACCCCAACTATTTGGTAAACATCACAGAAACTAAATCCATCTTCACTGTGTTTCAAGTGGAAAGAATTCATTTGCGGACTCCATTAGCTTAGTAATTCAGGAATAAAATCATTTTTATAAACATATGTTGGTCTCATCCAGACAACTTCATAAATATAAACATCTGATAACTCTTTCTTGAATTCTACTGCAAATCATTTTTTTTTCATTTTCTAAAGCCGGGTTAAAGGGAACCGGACCCCAACGTACAACATGCATACATAGACGAAACTTCAACAAACCAGAACAACACAACCTTACATATCATAATAGCCATAATCGTCTCCAAAACCCAAGCAGGATTCCTCCGCACCCGTAGTCGACTCCCACTCTGGGTCCCACATCATTTCAGGTTTCTCTCCTCCTCTAGAACAAAGATCCCAGTCTTCCATCCATCTATTAGATTGATCTCCCTGAGAATACCAAGAAGTTGAATCATAGAAATGCAGCCTAGGCTCTACAACATGATCCTTAATATCATGATTAAAACCACTATGATTCATGATAAAACCAATATGGATTGATTCTTCTTGTACCGGAACCTCGTTTCTCTAACATTCATGTAGATAATGTTGGAGTATTGAAGAAAGCAATTATTTGGAAAGACCTTCATGAAAGATATAATGTGGGAATCCTGTAAAATCCCATGCTCGTACAGGTGTAGGTAAGGACTTTTTAAATATTCATGTTGATATGGAACTAAACCCTTACATAGCCCAGGAAGAGTACATTCAACAACATCATAATAGTCATGTCTGACGATCTTCATCCTTTCAATTTTATGAGCTTTAGCTTCTTCATTAGAGTTTATCAAATGATCCATTTTTTAAAAAAGATTTACCAAATTTCCCCTATTAGGTTGATATTTTTTACCTAAAATTCAACTTAATGGAAAAAAATATTGTCCAAAGGAAGGGGTTCGTGTAGGTCCTTCGACATGGATCCTCACACAACTCCTTTGACAATGTCTTTCCACATAGCACCATCGCCAAATGTAGTCTCACATTGAGAAAATTTCAAGGAGACTACGTGAGAGAACAACGTGTCGAAGCTAGATGAAAGAACTATGCAATGAGGGCTAGAAACTTTAGAGGCATGGGTGATGAAAAGAGAAAAGGATTGAACTAATTTGTAGCCAACCATGAAACTTCTCAATAAGATTGTGTGGCACACATATTCAATGTAGCTCTGCAACAAACCTACACTTTCTAGCAATTAACCCATAGTCTTTTCCCTGTTATTTTACCTCAGGGCTCGACCCTCTTTATAATCAGATCTAATCATGAGGGGGGCGATTTTGTTGAAACAACATAAGAATACAAAAATTATATGAAGATAGCCCAATATATTTCAAAATCCCAAGTTATGGTCATAATAATTCAAAGGAAAACCAAACCCTCCACGGAGCCATTCGATAGAACTACGTGGCAGAGCTACGCGACCAACCTGCATGATATCATAATTTCTGTACCCCTACGTGACGTACCTGTGTGAGGAATATACACAGAGGATCTGTGTGGCCATCATCTCTTCAACTTTTCCCCTTTTAGACCTATAAATAAGACCCTTGGGCTCCCCATTTCAAGGACTGAAAAATGTTGAAAGACTCCTTGAAGTTCCCATTTCATATCTCTTTTGCCTAAATCCCTCAAATTGTCTCAAGTAGCTCTCTAATGTATGAGTGAAGAGATTATTAAATGGGATAAGCATGTTTTGAATGTCTTTTCACAATTTTTACATAGTTTTGGTTCCCCAGTTTGAAATATATTTATCAGTCATCATACAAACCTGCGCGGAACACCTGCGCGGTGCACCAGCGCGGTACACTTGCGCGGCACAACTGCGTGGTACCATTGTGTAGTGGATCAATGTGGGGTACCTACATGGCATAGTTGCGTGAGGTAACTACGCAGAAGATCTTGGTGTAAATCTTACATACCACCTTAAGTACCCTTTTTAAGTCCATTCATGTACGGGTATCTTCTTCCTTGGTTCCCTCATCTGAAAGCGACTAAGTTGAAGCCTCCACCAAAACCTCCTAACTTATCAAACCTTTGGGAAAGGAACCTAGGCGTTTCTCTTATTTTGGGTATGTATTTCCATAGTCATTGGTTTCCCACATTTGTTTCATAATGGGTTTAGAAATAGTGCTAGGAAGTTCCCAGTTTGGATGAGGGTTGGGTCTTGGCCTCTCCCTTCTCAAAGAGATGACTCGAAACCATAGACCTCTAGTAGGGAAGGTAATGTTCACACTTTCTTTTCTTCCTTTTCAACAACGGAGAATCCTCCCTTCCCCACCAGGATCAATTTTAGGGATATCATCATCGAATAATCCCCCATCTTTTCTTGAAGGAGGTAGCATCGTTTCTCCTCCTCTCTACTTCGGTGCCAAAGACCATATGAGAGATGGGCACAAGGACTTTCATTACCCTTTCCATTTCTCTTTGATCCTTTTAACCGTTACAATCCATCCTTGTGTAATCCCCTGAAATTTATCCCATATTCCTTTCATTGGACCCTTTTCCAAAGTAGAGAGAATAGAGTTAGGGCTTGTTGCCTCTCCCTCTTCCTAGGTCTCCATGCCTTCATCCACCGTCGCCACCATAGGCTTCACTGCTTCCCCAGAAGAGGAGGAAAAGTTAGTTTCATTGTTTAATCTTTCAGATCCTCTTGACTCTCACCCCGAGAACGACTCATGTGTTCTTAGCATTTCAGTATAATTACAACATTTTCACAAACACGCACGGTGAATGAACTACGAGAACTTTGATTCCAACCATATTTGGGATACGTAGGATGCCTTCTCAGGGACTGAGCTTACTGGATATACTCTTTTGGGGTCCAACCCTAATTCCCATAATATTGGCATCCTCCTTAGGAATAAGTCTCAAATTAAACCCCAAAATCATCAAGCCATCCTTTTAAGGACTTAATTTTAAAATCATCGCTCCCAAATAACTATACCCCCCTATGGGACTCATCGAACTACCCAGGCTTTGATTATCATCCACATGGGATATGTAGGAAGCATCCTTGTGATTCAAACCCTACTTTACAAATAAACCTTTTTCTCCTTAGGCCATATTACCAATAGGGTATAATCTTACTTGGAAACCCATATTCCTTCCAAGATCCTTGGGTTGTTTCGGTAAAATTCCCACACCAAACATTGACTAAGAACCTTTCGCTTAGATTTCCAAACCACTAGATATTAAACTGTATAGTTAGGTCTTGATCACATGACCATAAAAGGTATGATATATACCATTAAGGGGCACCAAAATACGATGTTTCTGGTTCCTTTTACAAGGATACATAGGTAACCCATTTTATGTGTATGATCCCAATATCAAAACAAGCCTTCATCTCCCTGGATGAAAATAAATTCCCGAGTGCCCCGCTTAGTGGCTTAAAAACTAGTATTATCATAATGATTATTAAAAGAATCTTGAAATAGTATATGAAAGGATACCATTGATGGTGAACCTCAAATAAATATGGATATCTCCATTAATTAAGAACCATGAATGCATACTAATGATTCTAAATTTTATAGATGTTAATAAGTGATTTTAAATTACAAGGGAAACTTACGTTATACATTTTGAAATAATAAGGATTCATAAAAATATTGTAAATTTATAAAGTGAGCCCCGAAGTAGACAACAATTCCCCCCAAAAAGGTTGTGATGATTCCAACCACCCCTCCTCTCGACCAATGCACGTTCCTAAGTATCGTAAATTTTACACTTAACTAACACCTACCTTTGAAAATCATGCCCCCTTTTTATGAAGAACTATTGGAAGTTTCTGGTTTTTTAAATAAATCCAATGGAAACCACCTAGAAGCAATGATTCTTAAAAATATAACACACGTTTCAAGGAACTATGAAATAGATACTCAGGAAGAGTTTTTCAAAGTGGGAGCCAAAATATGAAGGACTATATGTTGAACAAAAATTATACTCTAATGGAGAGTATTCCATACTTTCAATGGAAAGAATATCAAAATATCCCTCACTAATGAGATGTTCCTAAAACAATACTTTTTGTAATCACAATGAAATCATCCATGTTGTATGACATTAAATATCTAAACACCATAGTCTATGATACAGGATGCTAAATTTCATAGTGAAACTTTCATCCTTGCCACAAGAAATTAAGCTGCATGGACCCTATAATGTTCTTACCCAAGTGAAAATTATCTCTGGCATTGGTCACCGACCATTCCTCTCTATAGATATATGACCATATTGATTCCTATTAATTAATGATATATATAATGACACCAAGACCCTATGTTTTGGTTCATCCACAATGTGAAATGGAATGCCTCTGTTGTATCCTATATCACTTCTATACTACAATGGAAATCTTCCTCACTCCTTGTGTATCACATCAAGTATAACTCACTTGAGCATAGGAATGGTGGTTTGAATTTCCCCTACATAGACAAAGCATAGTGAATTATATAAGCCCATCATCTTGAAAGAATGGTATAAAATCCACCCCCCTCTCCAAGCATAGGTCATACTGGCACGGGGGGAATCCTATAGAAATACATATATCTTGATTCCTACCATCAAGAGATATGTAGCGACATCTCAATTCTACATCATGTTCTATCCACCAATAAAAATCAATAATTCCCTTATCCCTTTATTTAAGTCATTATTTCCTAGGAAGAATATTCACCCTTACCACAAGATGTGAAACTACATGTACCCAATGATGTTCTCACTCGAGGTACATTGCCACTAACATCAATCATCTACCATGTCAGGCTCTAAAACTATGTGTTTGTTGATTATTTACACTGTGGGATATGTAGTGACACCAAAATCACCTATCTCGGCCCAAACACCATAAAAAAATAAAAACATAAAATTACCCCTCTCTATGAATGGGTCTGACCAGCATTGGGAACTCCAAGAACTATATGTGGATTAATTCCTGCTCTCGTATGATACGTAGTGATTCCCAGTTTCATCATCCTGGTCCAGCCACCATGTTACAAAAAATACCCCCTTCCTATATATAAATCATACTTATGTCGAGAATTTCCTTCAAGAAATAAGTGAACATTGATTCTCAATTTATTGGGATACGTAGGAAATCTCTACGAGGTTCAAGCACGATATTTTACTTGCCTCATCAATTTCAAGTTGGTTTACTTTTTTTATGATGTATGAGGTTAAATTACACAGGATACCAGAACTATGTGTGGCTTGATTCTAACCCACCAATGGGACACATAGTGACACCTAGGCATTTCTTGGTCCATCTATCATGAAAACAATTCCTCCCCAAAAATTTAAGCTATACTTTAACAGGTAAATTTAGGTTTCCTCAAAACATGACGTTAATCTGCATGGGAAAAGAAGTCTTAACCACATGACATTAAACTGTACGGTATCTCAAAAACTGCATATGAATTGTTTCTTGGTATAAAAAGATACATAGTGACACTTGAGGGAAATATCAGGTCCATCAATGTAGAATAAAAATAAGGGGAAACATCACTATCCCACAGCATGTAAAATGGAAATAGATGCATGGGATTCCATCTTTGAATTATTACATTCCAAAAGTGTTAAGAGACCATTATTCCCCATAAATATTAATCAGATCTATGTAAAGGATCTCCTAACTAAAAACTAATCATGTCTTGTACATTCCTAACATATCTGTAAATCCTATTTTAATCAATCAAACATCATACCTCAGAAAATCCCGAGTCACCATAATCATCCACAGCTATCAGAAATGGATGACTAGTGTCCTTATAAGACCTTTGTTTGACTATGCACATTATACCCCAGTGGATATAGATTTTTTGACCACAAAAATGGATTTTAAAATAATGTAAAATTCATCCCCAAGATATGCTTCTCTTCTATTTTTATTCCTAACAGCTTCTAATCCCCATGGCATTTCTTCTTACTCGAGACCCCCCACAATCATGGTATACACTCTCTTTCCCTACTCATGTCAGGGGTATACTAAGAATATACTAGCTTGATTGTCTCATATTTACACATGATCTCTTTGATGTTTCTTCCCTGAAACATGACAGTTAAACTATTCTACAAACGTCATTTCCATATGATGTTAAACTATAAAAATGATATCCTCACCTAATGATGATAAACTACATGGAACAAAGTTCTAACCATATGACATAAAAAACTACAAGGTATCAAAAATATAACTAACATTACCCCAATCCTTAAGCACAAACCAAGATTTTTGAAGGGAAACCTATCTTGGGACACATTGATATTAAAAACCGGTCCCTGATCTGACAAGTGAGTGAAAATATCTCACCTCACATACAAGATTAATCTATATAGAGAGACTCCCAATTCTGTGAGTAATCTTGTCTGGAGTGTTTTTAATGCATCCAAACCAACCATCTCCCTTTATCAGACTCTTTGAATTTAGTGACCTTGGATCATCATAATCCTTCATGGATTTTGGTAATGGGATTCCAATGCCCTACATTCACTTTTTTTGACTATGCACATTATGCCTCGGCAGCTCTGCATATGCTGCACACCAAAAATGGCCTATGAATAAAAGAAAAATCCATCCCTAGGAGATTATTTTCCTATTTAAAAATTCCTAATGTATTATAAGCCCCATTTCATTCCTCTAGATCCAAGAACCCTAAAAACCATAGTTTACACTTTCTTTCTTACTCATTCACTAGACATGTCAGAACACCCCTACTTGATTACTCTCGAACTATTAATGTCTTCTACATAGAAGCTCTGATTAAATTATTTTTAAATTGAATGTTAATGATACCTAGTATTCCCCCCTTAGACAATGTCATGACCAATGGTATTTACCCATATGACCCAGTGAAAGAAATCAATCTACACAGGGAGGTTCGACGTACACCCCACCTCATTGGTGAATCCGTATCCAAAATAAAAATTATCATCCATATGTGTGAATTAGATCCTCATATACGAAAACCTTCAAATAACAACTTACAACATAATTCATTTCATCATAGGATACATAGTGATATCCAAATCTCATAATCGAATCTAGCTGTGAAATGAAAATGTCTCATCCATGACCATAAGAGGGTCAATACTATATAAGGAGACAACTATCATTGTTGTGATAGAAATGCCTTCTCAAATTCCTATAATTCCAAATAATGTTCAATATTAAATGACCATTTTCATGTCTCGGTATAACCCTTTTCATGAACCATAGTCTTTGTCCAGAAATCTCTAAATCTATATAATCTTTTGTGGCCATCGAAAATGGAAAGTTGGTGTCCTATGGACACCATTGTTTGACTATGAACATTATGCCTTAGAGGATCTATATATGTTTCCCACAAAAATGGTGTGTCAACCAAAGGAATATATTTCCTCATTAATGGCTCATCCTACATCTGTATTCCCTTACTACATTTATGTCCCACCTCAGCCCTTGGATTTGGAAACCCCTCATATTATGGTTTACATATTTTCCCCTATCAATGCATAATGGTGAAGGACATTACTAACCAAACTGTTGTGGTGGAAATGAATAATTTATACTCCTCTAGATAGAGTAGGATTATTTACCCAAATCGGTCCCAAATGTTCTTGATGTATGATGATAAACTCCACTTGGATTCAACCCCCTTTACAAAAGAAAAATTCACGTGGGAGCAGTTTTTAATCCATAGCCAATAAAAATCCCTTTATTACTTTTAGAAATCATTCCTTAAAAGGGCCACCCACTGTGGTCCTCAACATAAAAATAAATCCAATGTTCTCTAAAAATCATTATGGCCATTATAAATAGAAGGCCAATGTCCAACAGAAAACATTGTTTGACTATTCAAAATATTCCATGGTGGCACTGCATATGTTTCCCACAAGAAATGGCATGTAAATTAAAGGAACATATGTACTCAAGAAATGATATTCTTATATTTGTTCATATCATGGATTTCATTCCCCATATCATATCCTATATCCATAAATCACAAGTTAGGGTCAAGAAAAATTCCATCAACCATGAATTAATATTGTTGGGGAATCCTCAGTTAGTGAATCCTGAATTGGGGCCTTCTCCCCACAAGTCATGCTCAAAGTTATTAGGTTTAAAACATTAATAATTATAGTCCTGTAGAAAATACTCAAAACAACCAAAGAAAAATACATAACACTCACCAGGATGAAAACTCGTTAGTGGAACCCCAGATAAAAGTCATTTGTTAGCACGCTAAACCTATCTATAGACGGTTTTGTCTAAAAATGTTGAGAATCCAAAAACTAAAAAAAATAAATCATGAGAAACAATTATTGTAAGGAAAAACCCCATAAAGGGAATCCTATGAAATAGTCGAGTATTACCTACTATGTACGCACCACAGACTTTGAAAATAAATAGTGTGATAATAAAGAAGGAATTATGTTTGTAGGGTCTTCCATGTGACCCAAGAAAGATTCAAACTATGATCACTAAGACCCTTGGTTTAGGAGAAAATTTAGGGTATAGCCTAGTTATTCCCTTATCTTGGATTAAATTTAAAATTGATATCCGGTTGTGATTATTGTTTAAAATTTACTTGATCATAAATGATTAATATTGCAGGAAAGAATAATAGAGGAACACTAAAAAGTAAAATGGTTCTTTTTTTAAGAGAAGTGAGAATGGGGGGATCCACAATCCAGAGCCTCTACCCGATGTCAAAAAAATGAGGATACCAGTTAGACCGAAGGATTACAATGATGCCCGACTCACTCTTTCCAACAAGTTGACAACAACCTGAAAATGGACATAATGAGAATGTTCCAAAGTATTCCCTTGTTTAGATTCAACATCAACCATCTTTCATACTCACTGTTTAATAGTCCATAGGTATTTCTATTTATGTTAGACGCCCCCATAATTGGTGCTTGATAATGCCAGTTGTGCTTTCAGTATGGCCATGTGAGATTTTCACTCATGTAGTTCCTCCATATGTGAAATCACCCAGTCCTGAGAACAAGCTTCCTCAGCTTCCAGATGACACAACTCATTAGTAACATCCCAGAATGTCTGATCTTGGTAGTGAGAAGAATTGGATCGAGAGAGTTCGCATTCACAAACATCGAGATCCTCCCAATATATGAAAATATGGTGCACAAAAAGATGCAGGAATTGGTAATCAAAATGTCCCGAAACTAAATCGACAAATATTGGTTATTTGTTACCCACATAATTGGAAAATTCAGTTGTGGTAGTTTCTGCAGAAAGAGTATGTATTTGATTCCATACCTGCTTTCACACAGCCCGATTTCCCCTAATTGAATCAGAATCATGGTAATCCTACACAGTGACAGGTATTTGGTGAGGAAGCATCATTATGGCAGTTAGAACCACCCTATGTTGGGTCACCCCAGAAGGGGGACTTTCCCTCCCAATAGATGGTTCATCCTCCAAGACTAGATGATGGGTGCCGGAAGTGAATTTATGAACATTGGATGATGACCTACTCATACCGACATTAGCAAGAAAATGGACCACATCGACTAAAGATTCAGGATCTGAATCACTCTCTACATAATTGGTTTGTGCGGGTGTAGCCCATTCCAAAAACAAGTGATAGTGTGTATAATTCCTTCTAACCCAAGGATGGGGAACTGATGGCACAACTGGCACGATTGGGGAAAGACTTGAAACAGTAAAAAGTCTAAAAACTTGTTGAATTGGCCTTGCCAACACCCCATCAGGATAGCAGTCCATACACATCTAGGCATACCCTAATGGTAGGTAATTTGGGGATACTATTGTAGTAATGAAGAATTCCACATTAGGAACCTCCTGCATCATTTTCAACCACAATTGGAAAATGATTACAAGGTGAGATTCTCACTTCACCAAAGTAGCGGTGAGAGATTTGATCTACTAAAGGATTTCGATATGCCTTCAAAACCTACAAGGAAAATAAGTATTTCTAATGGTTACTCGATCTATGTGTGTGTTCAGCACTCAGTCTTGAAGTGAAAATGATATTAGAATGTTCTTAGGGTGAGCCAGTTCTAGTCATATCATTAGACCGCGGGGTGCTACATAAGGCCCAAATGGTACGAAACGTTGGGTGGACAATTGAATGAGGAACTACAAAGGTATGCTGGTAATCATAGAAGGGGATATGCTCTTCCAACCATCCATATAAAAATTTTAGTGGTCTGCTAAGATGATGCAGGGGTTTACATTCTTGTGTATTCCCTAACAATTCATAGATTTTGGAAATATTGGGAATGGTCATGTTAATTGGTTTTCCATCTTCCAATGTAGATTTTCTAATAAATTTGTTGGCCCTAACACCATTATAAACATAATGAGAGGGAAAGATCCATCCACTAAGGGACATGGAAGAGAAACCTTCCCACCTGAGCTCAGGAAATACATATCGGAATATTTCATAACACTAGGTGGTGTATTGACCCAGCTCAAGAGCAGCACAGTAAGAACCCAGAATTATTTGTGACTACTGGTTTGGATGTGTTCATCTATGGAGAACTATGTGCTTCATCCCATTCACCTAAATGAATATCCAAATATAATCCTCATGTGAGATAAGTGAGTGTGGTGTAATGGGTCTGACTAAGTAGCCTATCTACCATGAACAATAGTTCTCCTATCAATGGGGTTACTTGGTCAATATTCCTCCAGGTGTTATCCACTAGTCAAAATTGATCATAAAAGTTTCCAAGGATAGGAATTCCACATATCTGGTAGAAATCCTATAGATTGATCCCCACCTCACCATGGGATATGTGAAAGGTGTTGGTACCTAGACCCCAATGATTTAGTACCTCAGGCAGTATCTCATGTGAAAAATAAATAGCTAATTTTGAAACCCTCACCTATTGATATAGATCGATGAATCATAGTGGAATAGAGGCTTCCAAGTAGTTCTGATGAACACAGAATGCCCAAGCCCATTCATCAGAAAAGCACCCTTCCGATCAAAAGACCCATTTGGATATCCATCCTCTATTAATTCTAACTTGAGAAGGTTTATGAAAGATGAATAATGATGGATAATTGAATCCAAGGAAATAATGTGATGTATTTGGCCACTCCGAGATCACATAGTGCCGCTCAGGATGAACTCACCCCCCCCAGGATCAAAGCAGTACCAATTTCTTTAGCAGTAGAGATGTTTTCCCTGTTATGCCCATGTGGTGTTCCAGTATATGTCCAAAGATCTCGATAGTCTATACCTTTCAAGGGACTGTCATATTGGAGGCAAAATTAATAATGGAATAGTATGATGTATATTGGATAAGCTATTAGATTCAATGAAAGGACCCCTCATAGAATACCCATTTGAGGAAAAAGACAGCATGGAGTTACTCTTGGACATTATCTTACATGTATTTCCTCCTCCTGATTGCTTATACTATGATAAGGGGAGGAGACATTTTGGATTTCAAAAAATAAGACCATTCAAAATGTATAGTACAATTGAAATAATTGGGACAAAAGGCCAGAAAAATGCCAAATGACCAAATTAGTCTGCCCTACACAAGGCTCTGCATATTGAATCTTGGGGATGGTTCACAGAATGAATCACACATGGACCAGGAGTATGTGGAAGGCACCAAATGATTCTATCCTGTGAATCATTTTCCAGCATGTGGATTGGTTTATGAAATGGGAAAGTTGCATACCATGCCCTACTATGCAGATATTCAACATTCACAATTAGAAGATTTAATATTCGATTTAAGAATTTAATGTTCAGTTCTCTAGATTTGAAGTTAAGTCTATAGGATAGTATCTTAATACACATAATTTTGGACTTAACTTTTAAAATTACACTATTTGGTTTGATAATCCAAAGGATGGTTTTCTTCTGAGGCAACTATGAATAGTATGCAGTTCATGGAACACTAATCATAGGTCACGAACAACAAATTTCACGAAGAAACTAGTAAATGGAAGTAAAGAAGGCAGAAAGTTCTCTATGGAGAACATTGTTCTGAGAAAATAGGTAAATGAAAAATGCCACAAGCCCCCTACATATAGGCATGGTCCCCAAAAGGGTCCACCTTTATACCACAAACTAGTTCAGTTCGAGGTCATTTTCTATATTGGAATATCATTCTCTTTGATCTGATTGGACCCTATTCTAATTTGGGGAATTTTTAGGGCCCCAAAAATTAATTAATGGGAAATAAAATGCACCCATAAAATTGATAAAAGATAGGAATGCTTTTGGGGATGGAAATTACATGAAAGGAATGAAGGAATCCAATTGGGGAAAAGACCCAAAATAGTCTGGATACTAGTTACTGAGAAAGGTCTATAGAAGGCACATACCACTAACTAAGAAGTACATGGGCACTCCACAAAATGATATCCCATGAAGAATTGGCCAGTGAGCTAGGTAGTTCGTAGAATAAATGAGTAATGACATCAGTTATCCACGAACCATGTCATTGTCTGAATACAGGTGTATAAATTTCAAACCAAGAACACATAATTGGAGAAAAAAATATAAATAGGTACACCCCTAAATACCATTCTGACAGACTAAGTAGTTCGTGGATGAGGCAAGGCTGACAACACCATACGAACCATGTCGTTGGCAAAATTGAGGCGGTGATTTCTGCCAGTGCGAACCGTAACACCGTGAGCCTCTGTTGACTAGGTCGTACGCTAATCAGATAATCCCACTATGGGATTCAATAATAGGTGATGTGTGCCCATAGATATGGACTCCTCAAAACACTATAAAAAGACCCCAATGGGAGTAAGGAAAGGGATTAGATTTTAGGGATTGTTGGGATTCTACAAAAAGAAGAATTCAAAGGCAAAAAGATGGTGAAGTACGAAAAAATTAATGGTTTCTAGGAGGTACAAACACACTTCCAACCAAAAAAAGATGAGAGAGTAATAATATGGTCATACCGTGAACCTAAAAGGGTGAATTGTGAACCATAACCCATTCATAGATGAGATCCATGTGAACTATGAGACTACTTCTGTTTCTACAATCTGGCATACCACGTATCCCATAACTATGTGGAAAAATCCTGGCTTGGCACAACATTCTACCACACAGAGGGACATCAATGCCACATACCACCAAGGTATTCGAACAGAGCCTGATTCCGTATACCACCATGGTATGTGAACCACACCCAGATCCATGTACCACCACAATTCACGGACCACATCCAGATCCACATACCACCTTGTTATGAGGACGACCCTTCCACTCACATATCCAAATGCTTTGCGGAAGGTGCGACACCCTGCATGAACAAATGATATGTAGAGTAGGGAACCTAGGGTGTTTCCACCTTCTGATACCAATCATGACCTTCTATTTCAGTCTCATCCTCTGAATCCCCTTAGTGAACCAGCCCATCAAAAATAGGTAAAAGACTCCTCCAAATCCATTGGGGGCATCAGTGCACCTTTCTGAGTCTAAATACCCTTGGTTAGATGAGTTGAAAAGGTAATCCCCACACCAGTATGGACTACAAGAATGTTCTTATGTTCACATTCCCATGGAAACCTGGAGTCCAAACCGAAAATATTGACACAAACCTCCCCATTATAGGGATCAATGGTAATAACTTGACTTTACATTCAATTAGGGGTATTTATAAGTCAAAATAATTATGTTCACTTTTCCTTATGATGAGAAGAAACATTTCCCCAATTTCCAAGAACCCATTCTAGGGAATCCCTCTTCAAGTTTTCCCTTAACCTTTTGGTATGTACCTAATGACCTTCACTTTCATTCCAAATTGAAGGGTTCAATACTCCACCCCCTCTTCCACCATCTCCCTATAATCTTGTACAGTGGGCTGCTCTTTTTCCCTTAGATGAGATGAGAATGTGTGCCTTTTTTGAATCTTTAACAGCCCCATATTTCTCAAATTGTGCATGAATCCCATGGGAATAGAGGTTTGTAATAATACGACATTGGAACAACCCACAATGAACTACAAGAACGCTGATTCCAAATTTAATTGGGAAACATAAGAAGCCTTTATCTTGGCCCCAACACCATATCATCTCATCCATGAAATTAGAGATCATTTCCCCTTAAAATTGGAATCTCCCATGTATAATCCCCAATAAAGTCATGACTCGAACCTAAATACAAATGATTTTATTCCTAGTCAATTGGGATACGTTGGAAGACTCCCACAAGTCCATACCCGATACCCAAATCACCATAGAATTATCCGGGCCATATTTCTAATGAGGTCATATTCATCTACGAGACAAAATATTTCTTGGGAATCCCAAGCCGCCTTAGCATAAGCCCCATATTGGATCTTTACAAAGAACCTTTCTCCTAGAAGTTCATTCCACATGACGTTAAACTACATGGATGGGTCCTTATCACACGACCATAATAGGTGACGTGTCCAGTTAAGTGGAACAAAACTATATGGGTTCTGATTTCTCTAGAGAGGATACGTACAAAACCAATCAAATGTGTTTGATCCTGATATCGAATAAAATTCTATCCCTATTAAGTGATGATTACTCTATAACACCTCGTCATGGGGCTTATACAATAATTGTCTCAGTAATTCCGAATCCATTCATATCCATGATTGATCATGATACCCATTGGTAATATGTGGACACACTTTTTAGCAAAGAACCAAGGTTTCATGAACATATGAACAATTCTAAAATCAATAAGAGAGTACCTAGGTAGGAAATAATTCCCCCCAAAATGGTGTGATGAGCCTGACCTTCCATCATCTTGACTAATAAAGTCATGATGTTTCATTGGCCAAATCATCATCCAATTAGTGCTAGGATTTGAAAATCAGGTCCATGAATCATGTATACCAATATTATTGGGTGTTCCTAGCTCCATGAAAAAACCCGTTGGAGACCACCCGTGGACATCATACCCAACATAGTCCAATTGCATAGACACATAACACCCTTTTCAATCTCTAACAGGGACCAGGAAAATGCAGCACCTCATTAATAACATAAAAAGGATACACTACCCAATCCTGTTGGGACCATCGCGCCCTCTAAATATACATGTTGTGATGCAAATCGGGAAGAAACACCTTTGAAACCCCTCAAACCACTTCAAAACCATAAAACTTTTTAAACACTGAAAACCCTAAAAACATTAAAAACACAAAAACCCCATTAAACACTTTAAACCATTAAATACCCAAAAATCGAAAAAAAAATAAAACCCTTAAAAGCACTAAAAATTATTTAATACCCTAATTAAAATAAAAATGATAAAATCATTAAAAACCCAAAAACCTAAAATCCCATATACACTTAAAATAAATAAATACCCTAAAAACTCTATAAACTCCCAAACAAATAACAACCCAAAAATTACCAAAAAAAATAAAATCCCATTAAACTCAAGAAAAACATAAAACCCCCAAAAACAATAAAGGGATGTAAAAACAATAAATTCCCTAAAATTCCCAAAATTTATCAGAAAGTATTAAAACCACCAAAAACCCTAAAAACCCTAGAAATTCAAAATCTGAAAAAAAAAACAATAAAACCCCTAAAACCTTATAAACCCTAAAAGACCCTAAAACCCCTAAAAGACCATAAAATCAATAAAATACACCAAAATCCCAAAATACATAAACGGTAATAAAATATCCTAAAACATTAAAAAGATCCAAAGCCCTAAAAATTATAAAGGTCCATAAAACCCCCACAAATCCATAAAAGACACAAAAAACGATAAAATATCTAAAGAACCAAAAAAACATAAAGGAACTTATAGACCCTAAAACCCATAAGGACCCTGAACACCCCTTGAACCCCCATAAAGGACCCTGAAACCCCAAACCCTCCCAAAACCCTGTAAAACAATAAAACCCCCTAAACATGCATAAAATCCAATAAAATAAAAAACAGACCATAAAACCTAAAAAAATAGTAAAAGACCCTAAAAACCATATACCCTACCCCTAAACATTAAAACATACACCCTAAACCCTATACCCAACACAATAAACCTTAAACCCTATACCTTAAAGCCTAAACCTTACATCTTAAACCATAAACCCTACACCATAAAAACTAAAACGAATACCATAAACCCTAAAAATGAAAAAAAAAATCATAAAGAACATGAAAATACCTAGAAGAACCTAAAACCATAAAACCCCCTAAAATACTCTATAATACCATAAAACCCCTAAAAACCTAAATTTCCCTAAAATCCTTAAAAATACCTAAAATACCTAGAAAATCCTAATACAAAAAAACACCAAAACCCCTAAAAACAAAAGATAACTTAAAAAAATTAAAAACCAAAAATCCCCTCAAAACCATTAAAACATTAAAATCCTAAAACTATAAAAAAATCCTAAACAACCTGAAAAAGATAAAATACCAAAATAATCCCTTACATACCTTAAACCTAAAAAATCATAATGTTTTTTAAAAAACCTAAAATCGAAAAAATTCGTAAAATATTAACAACCTTAGAAACCCTAAGAACCATAAAAGGCTTAAAACACCCTGAAAGACCCTAAAGCCACAAAAAAAGAATTACACCCCTAAAAAGAATTTAAAAACCTAAAAGACCATAAAAACTCCAATGAACCCCTAAAAGGTCATTAACCCCTATAAACCCCTCAAAACACCCTAAAACCACTAATACCCATAAATGAATCCTTGAACCCATAAATGAAACCTTAAACCCCCTTTGAACCTAGAAATCCTAAAAACCCAAAAAAAACCCAAACCCCTTGAAACCCTAAAAATTCTAATAACCATAAAGAGACCCTCAAATCCTAAAGGCCCTTAAACACACTAAAAATACCAAAAACCCCTTAAAATGACAAAACCTTAGAAAACCATAAAACCCTAACAAACTAAGAAACACTAAAACCCTAAAAACATTGAAAAACCATAAGACAGAAAAAAAAAATTCTAAAAATCGTAAAAAAAATTAAAACCACTAAAAAAATATAAATTGAAAAAAACCGTAAAAAACCTAAAAACTCAAAAATACCTTAAACCCACAAAAAGATGATAAATGAACCAAAAACCATAAAAAATTAAAATCCCATAAAATAATCCTAAAGAACTAAAAATACCTCTAAATCCTCAAAACATTATAAATTCTATATCCTTTAGAAACCCTAAAAACCCTAAAAATATAAAAAAAAAACTCCCCTAAAACTCCTACAAATCTATAAAATCTAGAATACCTATAGAAACCTTACCTACACTCAACACCCTAAAACCATAAAATTCACTAAAAATAAATGAAATACCAAAACCAAAAAATTCCCACCCCGTCAAACCCTAAAAAACCTAAAACCATTAAGAATCTGAAAAAGGCCTTAAAATACAAAAAACATGTAGTGTACCTTAAAATAACCTAAAACAATAAAAGGCCGATAGAACACAAAAAGACTGTATAACCCCTAAAAACCCTAAAAACACGTAAAAGTTCCTAAAATACATAAAAAAAACTCTAAAACCCCCAAAACCCTAAAAGATCGTGAAAATCCTAAAACTTCTAAAAACACCAAAATTTGTAAAAAAATGCAAAAAACCCAAAAAAACACTAAAAAAAATAAAAACCCTAAAAACCCTTTAAACCCCTAAAAGTCCCAAAAAACATTAAAATAACATAACCCCCTCCCCTGACCCCTAAATTCCACTAAACCCCTAAAAACCCATAAAAACAAATAAATAACCAATAAACCCCCATTTAGTTGATAAAAACCATAAAACACAAAAAATACTCTAGAAAATCATAAAATACCCTAAAATCTTTAAATCCCCTAAAACCCTGAAAAAAATAAACGCAACCAACCCATAAAAACATTGAATAACTATAAAACCTTAAATCCCCTTAAAAAAAGAAAACCCTGCAAGCCCCTAAAACCACTAAAACCACTGAAACGCTAAAAACCCTAAAATCCCTTAACACCATAAAACATCCCAAAAAGATTCTAAATCCCCCTAAATTCTTAAAACCCCTAAAACCACCTAAAACCCTTTAATCACCAGTAAAAAACCAATAACAACACCTAAAAACACTTATAACTAATAAGAAATACTAAAATTCCAAGAAAACACCTAAAAGAATAAAACCCTAAATACCCTAAAATTCCCTTAATCCCAGAAAACGCTAAAAACCCCTAACAACTCTTGAAAACCCAGAAAAAACCCTTAAACCATAAAAATCCTTAAACAATCTAAAAAACCAATGAAATAAAAAATAACTCTAAAAACCCCTAAAAACCCTAAGTCCCCTCTAAAAACCCTAGTAACCTTAAAACTGTCAAATACCATAAAAAAAATAAATCCTAACAACAGTAAAACCCTTAAAACCCCAAAAAACACTAAACACCCTTGAAAACCATAAAAACCTAAAAAACCCCAAGAAAATCTGAAAAAACACTAAACCCATAAAAACCTAAAATCCCATAGAAACCTATAGGGACCTACAAGCACACAATGACCCTAAAACCCATAATACACATAAAAATCTAAAGGAACAAAAATTCCCATTAAAGAACCTTAACAACTATTAAAAACTCTAAAATATTCAAAAAATTCTAAAAACCCTTCAAAACTCTAAAATTCTCAAAGACAAGAAAAATCTAAATACCCAAAATGACCCTAAAACACCTAAAACCCTTAAAGTGCCTAATAACACTAAATAAACCTTAAAAACTAAATATTCAAAAAATGTGAAAAAAGACCCTTAAAACATTAAATGACCCCAAAACCCCAAAATCCTTAAAAATCCTAAAAGTACATAAAAGTACTAAATCCCTAACCCATTACCCATAAAACCCCTTAAAATCCCCAAAACCCCACAAAAATGATAAAACCCATCAAAAAACATTGACAAATCATAAAAATCTTAAAACCCTAAAAACCATGAACACCCCGAATAAACCCTAAACCCCTTAGAAACTAAAAAAAACAAAAAAAATCCAAAAAACCGTAAAACATCTACACTCCAAAAAAAACCTCTATAATCATAAAAAATCTAAAACCCATAAAACACCAAACAAATAAAAACAAAAAAACCACTAAAACTATTAAAATGTAACACTAAAAACCTGATATCCATAAACCCCTAAGAACCTAAAAACCCTAAAAACCCTAAAAACCAAAAATATGAATAAACCACTAAAATTCCAAAAAACTGAAAAACAATAAAAAAATAACCCTAAAACCCCTAAAACCTTGAAAACCCCTAAAAACTTCTAAATCCATTAAAACCCTAAAGGACACTAAAATATCGTGAAAAATACTAAATGATCCAAAAAATACCAAAAAATCTATAGGTAATTAAAAACCCGAATGGAATCAAATAATAGTGACACCCCCTTGACCTCCCTAAAATCCCACACAGACCCAAAAAACCCTGAATAAAAATTAAATAAATAAAAAATCCAAAAAACACCAAAACCCTCAAAACTACCAAAACCCTAAAAACCCTATATACCCTTAAAAAATTAAGAGATAAAAAACATAAAAAACCTAAAACCATAAAAAATTCTAAAATACCCTAGAAAACCCTAAATACCCTACAAACTATACATAACAAGAAAAATCCTAAAAACCATAAAACCACATTTAAAACCCTTAAATCCTTTAAACCCCCTAAAACCCCTAAATCCCTAAAACCCTTTAAATTCCCTAAATTCCCCAAAGTCCAAAACAACACCTAAATTCACAGAAAACCCATAAACCCCTGAAACCCCAAAAACTAAAATAACCCTAAACCCCCAAACCGTTGACATACTAAGAATCCTAAATTCCTAGAAACACTAAAAAATGTAAAACACCTAAAAACCATAAAAAACACTAAGAACCCAAAAACTATAGACACCATAAAACCCATAAAAACTCCAAAAATGTTAAAAAACCTTTGAAACACCCAAAAATCATTTGAAGCAGTAAAAATACATAAAACAGCTAAAAACCCTTAAATCCCTAAAATCCCTAAAATACACTAAACCCCAAAAAATCCTATGATACCCTAAATACCACTAAACACCCTAAGAGGACCATAAAAATAATTAATACCCTAAAAACTCTATTAACCCCAAAAAAACTCTAAATCCCCTAAAAATATTAAAAATATTTAAAACTCTTAAAATGATAAAAACACTTGAAAACACTAAATACAATAAAAAACCATAAAATCCATAAAAATATGAAAAAAAATTAAAACCCATAAAACCCCAACAAACCCTCAAACCCATAAAAAGCTAAACACCCATAAAAACCCTAAAAATATAAATAACCAAAAAACCCCAGAAACACTTAAAATCTCAAAACATATAAAAAAATATAAAACCCATAAAACCATAGAACATATAAAACCCCCTTTACATCATAAAACACCTAAAAACCACAAAAACCAACAATACCACTAAATGACTCTAAAACCACAAAACCCCTAAAAGACCCTAAAACCCTAAAAGATCCAAAACCCCTATAAAAACATAAAATGACCTACAAACCCCTTGAACGCCATAAAAACTATAAAAACTCTAAAACCCCCTAAAATCCAAAAAAAACCCAAAAAACCATGAAATTCAAAAAACCCCTAAAATACTAAAACCCTTAAACCATAAAACATCATAAAACTCTAAAAACCACAAGAAACCCCTAAATGCCCTAAAAACCATAAAAACACAAAAAACCCAAAAACCCAAAAAATTACAAAAATTTATTAAAAACCTAAAAACATTTAAAACCTGAAAAAAAACACTAACAACCAAAAAACCAAAATTCTACTAAAATCCATAAAACCCCTAAAAATACTAAAACCCAAAAATCTAAAAACCCCTTAAACCCCTAATTTGTATTAAAAATAAACAAAAAATTAAACAACCCTAAAATCCCCTAAAATAACCCTAAAACCCCTAAAAATCCAAAAGACCATTAAATTACACTAAACCCCTAAAATTAGTTAAAACCCATAACAACCTGACATCCCGAGAAACCATAAACACTATAAAAACAATTATAAACAATAAATACCCTAAATGTAACTAAAACCCCACAAAAATACCCTAAACCCCTAAAAACCCTCAAATAACTAAAATATGGTAAATGGACCCTAAAACACCTAAAACTCACAAAATCATTAAAATACCTAAACTAATTCATAAAACCCTATAAACCTAAAAAGACCACAAACCCCCTAAATCTTTTAAACTCCCCTAAAACTCATAAAACACTAAAACCACCATAAACCATCAATAACACCTACAAATGATGAAAAAAAACTGGAATCCATCAAACTATTAAAAACATTAAAATCACCTAAAAAAATGCGAAAACCCTAAAAATACCTCTACCCCATAAAAACAAATACCCCTAAAAACCAAAAATCCCTCAAACCCCTAAAAACCCTAAAAATCCCATAAAACTCTCACACCCTTAAAAACAAAAATAATTCCAAAAACTATGAAACCCAAAAAACCCAAAAAACCATAAACCCCTAAAAATCATAAAACACATAATAGTCCATAGAAACCTTAAACCCAAAAGCATTATAAAAAACATAAAAGACCTAAAGCTCCTAAATAAATCTATAAAACATTCAAAATCCATTAAACTCCCTAAATAACCTTTAAACCCCTAAAAACCCTAAAACACTCGAAAACCCTAAAAACAATAAAACATAAAAACCATACGCCCCTATAAAAACCAAAAAAACATAAAAAACCCCCAAACCAAAAAACCATAAGAAACCCTAAAAAGTCAAAAAAACCCTTAAACCATTAATAACCCTAAAAACACTAAAAACCCTAAAACCCAAAAAATCTCCCAAAACAAACTAATAACCCAAAAAAACACAAAAAATCAATGAAATACCCTAAAACAATAAAAAATCCTAAATCCCTTTAAAAATACCTATAAATCCAAAAGAACTGTAAATTACTTATAAACATAAAAAACCATCAAAGCCCTAAATCCCCTAAAATTGAAAAAACCAAAAAAATCAAGCACCCTAACAACCTTTACAACCCTTAATCCACTACAAAACCTAAAACCTATAAAAACCCTAAAATCCTTAAACCCTAAAAAACCATAATAACCTTAAAACCATAACAACTCAATACATCCCTACAAAATAATTAAAACACCTATAACCCTGCAAAACCCTAATAACTCTAAAAACACTTAAAAACCTTTAAAAATCCATCAAACCCATATAATACACTATAAACACTAAAAACACTAAAAACCCTCAAACGCCATAAAACCCCCTACAAAACCCTAAATCCACTAATAAACCCTAAAAATGTCAAATTAAAATCCAATAAAACCATAAAATATGAAAAACCTAATAATACCCTAAAGGGGCGTGAAGAGCATAAAAACCCCTAGAACCCCTAAACCCCCCAAACGCCCCAAACCCCCCAAACCCCTAAAAATCCATAATACTCTAAACCCCAAAACACCATTAAAGAACCAGAAAACCCTTAAAATAATCTAAGAGACCCTAAACCCCTAATCCAAGAAAAGGACCCCTGAATCCTATAAAAAAACTAGAAGACCCTTAAAACACAAAAAAAACTCATAAAATACCTGAAAAAATGAAAAAACCCCTAAAAGACACTAAAAACCATAAATGAATATAAATTTCCCTAAATAATTATAAAAGTATCTAAGTAAATAAAATAGATTTGGACTCTAAATCCCCTAAACCCCTAAATGACCCAGAAACCACTAAAACCCTAAAAGATCCTAAAAACACTAAATGATTCAAAAACCCCTACAGAACCCTAAAAACCATAAAAACCATAAAACCCCTAAGAGACCATATAAATCTATACTATAACATAAGAACCCTAAGGTATCCTAAAAATCCTAAAAACCCAAATAAAACATAAGACCACTTAATTCCCTAAAATACCCAAACCCCATAAAATTCAAAAAATACACTAATAAACCAATAAAACTTTAAAGGACCCAAAAAATAGTTAAACACATAAAATATGCTAAAAACCCTAAAAAATTAAAGACCCAAAAACCCATCAAAACCACGAAAACACCCAAAAAGCCTAAAAGACCCTAAATACATCAAAACCAAAAAAACCATAAATAAAAACAAATCATTAAAAACACTAAAAATCATAACACTCCTAAAAACCATAAAAAACAAAAAATCACTACAGTTCTTAAAAACCCAAAAAATAATGAAAAATGTAAAACCTCTAAAACCCCATAACCTCCCCCCCCCCCTTTAAACTCATAAAACCCTTGAAAATCCTCTAAAAACCAAAGAACCCCTAAAACCCCTAAAAACATTAAAACCCCAAAAACCCAAAACATTAAAGACCCTAACAAACCCCAAAACCCCCCTTATACCTTATAGACTATAATTCCTGTAAAAACCATACAGCCCCCAAAAACAACTAAACATCTTAATAATGCCTAAAAATCATAAACCCCCTAAAAACCGTAGAAACGAAAAAACATAAAAACCACTAAAAATCCTAAAACCCTATAAAAACCAATAAAATATAAAACCTAAAAAAACTAAAAGTCATAAAATCCCTAAAAACACAAAGGAAACTAAAACCCATAAACACCTTAAAGACCCCAAAATACTCTAAGAAAACCCTCAAACACCATTAATTTTTAAAAATCCATAAAAACCTTAAAATCCCTAGAACACCTAAAAACTGATAAAAACATAAAACATCCTAAAACCCCTAAAATACCAATAGACACAAAAACCCTAAAACCCTAAAAATCTTAAAAACCATAAAAAATTATAAACATTAAAAATCCTACAACCCATAAAACCCTTCAAATCCATAAAAGGACAAAAATCCATAAAAACTCAAAAATCAATAATAATCCTTAAAAACCCTAAAACCCTGAAAACCCAAAAACCTCATAAAATCCTTGAACACCACTAAAAACCAAAGAAACCCTTAAACTCATAAAAACTATAAAATACCCTAAAGTAATGTAAATGAATCTAAAAATATTAAAATGGCCTAAAACCATGAAAAACATAAAAGGCCCTAAAACCCTAAATAACCTAAACCCCCAACAAACAATCAGACCCCTGTAACCCTAAAACACCCTAAAACCCTAAAAGAGCCTAAAATCCCCCAAAAGACCCTAAAACAACTAAAACCGCCTATAAAACTAAAAATATTTAAAATACTCTGAAAATAAATAAAAATTTAAAAGAAGCTAAAAATTATAAAAAAATCCGTAAAATCCATAAGACCCTAAAAATAATAAAAAACCATAATTATCTTTAAAAACAACAATAAAACACAAAAAAACTGAAATCCCATTAAATAGCTCAAATACTTTTTAAAAACCAAAAACACTAAAAACCCTAAAACACCTAAAACCCCTAAACCCCCTAAAACCCTAAAAACCAAAAAACCACTAAAACTATAAACTCTAAGAAAAACAAAAATCCCCAAAAACAGGAAAACCCCAAAATCCCTAAAACCCACAAAAATGAAAAATAATCCCATAAAAACCCCTATAAACCATAAACCTCATAACAATCCAAACCAAATTAAAAAAATTTAAAACCCTAAAAATCAATTAGACCCCCTAAAACCACAGAATTCCCACAACCCTAAATACCATAAGATACACTAAAAATAAAAAAACCCATAAAACCCTATAATAACTTCTAAAACCCTCAATGCTATCTAAAACCAAGAAAAAAATCTAAAAAATCAAAAAACGTAAAAACCCATAAAATAGTAACCCCCCCCCCAAAAAAAACACCCTAAAACCCCTAAAACCCTAAAAACATTAAAACTCTAAAAATACAAAAAAAACCCAAAAACCCTTAACTGAAATAAAACCCTAAATCCCTAAAATCCCTAAAATCTCTTAAAAACCCTTAAAAACATAATTTCCATAAAACTCCTAGAAAATAAAAAAACACAAAAAATTACAAAAAAAACTATAAAACCCACATATAAGGAGAGGATGGTGATAGAAGGGTAGTCCTAGAGTCCTAGGGTGCGACGCACTGATTGGTGGGATGCCCCCTGGTGCTTGTGGGGTGTGATGATAGGGGGATTACTCTCTTGGAAGCAGGCTCGCCTCCTATTTTGGAAGGGACCAGTGGAGTAGAGGACCTGTCGTGTACTCCTATTGTGGCCCAGAATGGGATTTTCTCCAACGCGATTCACTACTATTTCAGGTGATATGACCCCAACCCTACAAAGATCCATTGTTGTTTTTGCTGCCCCATCTGCTAAAGATCATTGTGTGTTGCTGCATGATATGTTGATGGTTTAATGGGAAAGGTTTCCCCTCGAGGGGGAAGCTAAAAGACTCAAAGAGAGATTTGTTGAGGATGACTGTAGGATAAATGCTGCTATGGCCAGGTCAAAGGAAGAAAAGAATAAGCTGTTAGAAGGGGGTGCTAAAAATTCTTGGTCTGGCCGAAAAAATGGGTGAAAATGTCTCAAGTGCTGCTAGTGATGGAGTAATTCGTGAGGAAGGAATGCATGAAGATGGTTCTACCTCTACTCCACCGAAGCGTATGCTGCGGAAGGATTACTCTACCCTCCCGCAACCTATGGTGACCCGAGCCACATCCAAGAAGGTCAAGCTAAATATCAAAGTCAATTCGCTAGAGCAGACTTCACAAACTGCAAAGAAGATGAGGGCTAGAGAGAATCTTTTTTCGATTCTTGGAATGCAGTAGGAGTACAAGTCAGGATGGGATTCTATGGATACGGGTGTTAAATTAGACTTCTGCTTTACTTGTGTGGGTGCTGACCTTGGTGCGAGCTTTGGTTGTCGTGGACTGGAGATGTATGACTTCGGTGGTGATATTGACTAACACGCTCTTTTGTGTGTGTCCTTTCTTTGGACCTTTTCTGTTTGTTTTTCCTTGAAAATTCTTTTTTTGGGGTCGTTAAGGGTTTTTTTGGTGCGGGCCATTTCACCCCTCCCCTCCCCTGTCTGCCGCGTCTTTTTTATAATAAATTTTGTGGGGGACAGGAATAGCCTGGCCCTGAACCGTCCTCTGCCTCTACCCTAAACCCCGTAAACCCCTAAAACCCCAAAACCCCACTAAACCATGAAATACAAAAAACCTTACAAACCCAAAAACATTAGAAAATCCCTAAAATCCCTAAATGATCATAAAAACACTAAAAGATCCAAAAAACAAAAAATTAACCCTGAATCACACTCAAAACCACTTGCACACCAAAAATTAAACTAAAACCCATAAATCCATACGAACCATAAAACCCCTTAAAATCATAAAAATACTAACACCCCTAAAAACAATAACCACCCACCCCCAAACCCAAAACACCATAAAAATATTAGAAACCATAAACACACTAAAAACCCCAAAACCCCTAAAAACCTTAAATCACTAAAAACACTAAAAACCACAAAACCCTCACAAACACAAAAAAAATCATTAAAACAAAAAACCCTAAGAAACCTAAGAAACCCATCAGAATCCCAAATAACAATAAACACCCTAAAACCCTAAAAACAAAAAAAAACCCAAAAACTATAAAAACCTTGAAAAACCTCTAAAAACCCCAAAGACACTATAAACACCTAAAAATGAAAAAAAAAACTATAGAACCCCTAATAGATTAAAAACACATAAACCATAAAACCCATAAAACCCTTAAAACTCTTAAAAAAACTAAAACCCATAAAATTAATAGAAACATACAAAACACTAAAAACCGTAAAACCACAAAAGAGCCCAAAAACATATTAAAAATCCTAAAACCCTCTAAAAACAATAATAAACACTAAAACCTATTCCCTACACAGAAAAAACAAAACACTAATCCCTACACCATAAACCTTATACCATAAAGGCTTAAACCTAAATCCTTTTTATCAAAAATATAGGTTTAAAAAACATTTATTAAAAAATCCTAGTGTAAAATTATTTTTAAAACAAATGTGGAACGGAGGAATCATCGATGAAACCTATCCACAAAAAAATATTATTATAAATATAAATGGTTTTTATATTTTTAATTTAATGTTCTATTTTTATATATTATTACAAAAAAGAATTAGAAGAATTTAGCTACAATTTAATATCTGACATTACTACTATTAAAGTAGTCTTGAATTGTGATAGAAACCCTCAAGCTTGGATCCCTTTTATAAGAGGGTGTACCCTAAAAATCAAGCTAGATTTCTGATATGGGATTCGAGTTCCCCCTACCTATAATGAATTAATAATATTTTATTATAAATCGTTTTTAATAAAATAATAATAAATATTAATTACTAATAAATCAAAATAATAAGACATAAATAATAATTAATTGTTAATGTTTACCACTAAATATTAATAATTAAAATATTTATACTAATAATTTTTTAAAAACCAGTAATTAGTAATATTAATAAACTACTAATTAATTTCTAAATAATTAGTAATAATTAATTGACTTCAATTGATTATAAATTAAATAATATAAAATTAATAATAAATAATATTAACAATAACTAAAAGGTAAATAATAATTATATAATGTATAATAAATCATAACAATTAATTATTAACTAAAGAATAATTTTAAAAATTTAATAGTAATTAATATTTATTATAAATTAATATTGTTAAATAATAAATAATATTACTAAATTAGCATTTTTTTTAAATTGATATTAATTAGAGAATTTTTTTATAAAATAATAATTATTATTAAATAAATAATTAATCATTTCTATTTTATCAATTTATTCGTTATTAATAACATTTAGTAACTAAATAATATTTTTAAATATTTATCAGTATTTATAAAATAATTATTATTAATAATTATTACTAAATAAATTGTGTCTTAATTTTTAATAAATATAATTAATAAGTAATTACTTATTGTACAATTACTAATTAATTTCAAACTATTTATTATATTCATATTTTTAATAATTATTTACTTGAAATTAATTGTAAATAATTATGAGCAATTAGAATGAGTTAGTAATTAATATTTTTTTAGAAATTAGTTTTATTAAATATTAAATCGTATAATTTTGTTAACATTTTTTAGTAATTAATATTTATTAGAATCAATTAGTTAATTTATTAATTCTATTACAATAATAATTAATTAAAAATTATTTATTTAATAATTTTATTTTATTTTTAGTAAATAAAAAATTAAATATTTATTAGAAATTTATTAATAATAATTTTTAATATTTATTAATCAATTAGTAATTAGTAAACAATTAATTGATTAATTATTATGTATTTTCTTTAATATGTCGATTTTTATTAACTACTAATTAATTAATACCTAATTATTATTTTATTATTTTTAATAATTAATTACTTGAAAATAATTTTAAATATTTATTAGTGATTAATATTAACTAGTAATTAACATTTTTTAGAAATTAATGTTGTAAAATTGTTAATCATATTTTTTAGTAAATGTTTATTAATAATTAATATTGATATTTTCAAAAAAGAAAGTATTATTTATTATTAATTGATATTAATTATAAAAAATTACTTAATTAATTAATATTAATAGATTAATAACTAATTAAAAATTATAAAGATAATAATTTAATAATTATTATTAATATTAAGTAACTAAATAATAATTTTAAATATTTATTCTCATTTGTTTAAAAATAATTAATAGCACTTAATAATTAATTTGTCAATTAGTAATTACTATTATTAATAATTAAAAAATTAATTATTAATTATTAATTATTAATTACTATAATTAATTAAAAAGTTAGAATTTATTATGTTGTAGTTAATAATAAAAATTAATATTGATTAATATGCTGTTAATATAAATGATTTAATTATTAATATTTAATAGTAAATATTAATAATTTATTATCATTTACATATTACTATTATTATTATAATTTAGTAAATATAATTAATTATTAGTTGATTAAAAATGATTAATAATAATATATTATTAATTTGGTATAGGAAGGAGAAAATGTTAATCCCGCATCGTAAATCCAGAATGATTTCTAGGACAAAACCACTTATAAAAGGGATCCCCTGGTGATGTTTTTTTAAATTTTAGAATTATTTAATGAATGAATTGTTAGATACCAAATAGAGTTAAATTATAAAGATATATATATATATATAATAAAACCAAATAAAAATAAAAGAATTAAAAAATACAAACATCGATATTTAAAATAATGTTTTTTTAATTTTTTTGAGTAATAGCATCGCCAATGCCTCCTTTCTGAATTTGTTTTCAAAATATTTTTATCCTAGACAATAGTAAATAATTTTTTTTTAATTTTTTTTAAAAATATCTCACTAAATCCTAAACCATACACCTCAAACATCATACCTAAAACCTTATACCTTGCCCCATAAACCATAAACCCAACACCCAACACTATAAACCATAAAAACTACACCCTAAAACATATAATCCACTCACTAAACATGAAATTCTACACCCTTAACCCTACACCTTATAACATGCACCCTAAACCTTTTACCCTACACCAAAAACACAATACCCTAAACCCTATACCCTTAACCAAAACCCCAAAACACTAGACCATACACCCTAAACCATATACCCAACACTATAAACCCTAAATCCTACACCCTACACCCTAAACCCTAAACCATAAACCCTAAACCGTAAACCATAATCCATTCACCCTAAACACCTATTCACTAAACTATATACCCTACACCATAAGCCCTACACCCAATACCCTAACCCCTAAACCTTACATCACACACCCTACACCATACACCCTACACCCTACACCCAAAAACATATATCATAAGCCCAATAACCTACCCATAAACCAAAAAACCTACACCCAAAACCCAATATCACCGACCCTGAAGCCTAAAAACCACACCCTAAACCCTATGCCCAACACCCTAAACCTTAAACCCTACACCTAAAACCCTATAACAAACACACTAAACAGTAAACCCTTCACCCTAAACCCTGTATCATACACCATAAACCCTAACCCCTATACCCCAAACCTTATACCCTACACCATAATCCCTAATCCCTAAACCCTAAACTATACACCATAATCCCTATACCCTACAACCTAAATCGTAAACCCTACACCATAAACCCAATACTCTGCAACCTAAACCATTAACCCAACACAGTAATCCTTATACCTATCAATAAAAACTTTAAAACCTACACCCAAAACCCTTTACCATACACCATAAACCTTATATGATGCACACTAAGCCCTATACCCTACACCCAACACTATAATCACTCCAAATTGAACCCTATATTGTACACCGTAAATCCTAAAACCTTCTCTTTAAACTCTAAACTATATAACCTAAACCATATACCTCACACCCTAAAACTTATCCCCAACACCCTAAACTTTATACTCTGCACCCTAAATTCTAATCCCAAAAAACTCAAAGACAACCCTAAATAGACTAAAAAGTAAAAAAAACCCAAAAACCCTGTTAAATTTTAAGAACACTAAAAACCAAAAAGCCTTTAAAAATTTTAATAACTTATAAAACCAATAAATTCCTTTAAACCAATTAAATACCCTAAAACCACAAAGTCCATAAAATCCATAAAAAACTAAAAAATATCTAAAAACACTAAAAACCCCTAAAGACCCAAGAAACACTAAAACCACTAAAAATCCAAAAAAAATAAACCCGTTAAAATTTTAAGAAATCCCTTAGACGTCATAAAAACCCTAAAAACCGTAAAACCCCTAAAACCATTAAAACCCCTTATAGCCCTAGAAAATCTTAAATCTCTAAGAATAAATAATACCCCATATAAAACACTAGAAACATGTAAAACCCCTAATAAATGTAAATACACTAAAAAAAGTAAAAACTATAAAACCCTAAAAAATCAAAAACCACTGAAAACCAAAAACACAAAAATATATAAAAACTCAAAAAGCCCTAAAAACCCTTAAATCCTAAAAGACATTAAAAATTCAGAAATGCTGTAAAATATCTAAAACCCATTGAATCCCCTTACACCCCATGAAAAACAATTAAAACCCTAAGAATACCATGAAAATACTAAACCATTAATAACCCCCTAAAACACTTAAAAATATAAAAACCCCTAAACCCCAAAAGCCTTAAACGTCCTAAAACCCTAAAAACCCCAAAAAACCAAACACACTCCAAAAAAACAATTAATACCATAAAACCCCTAAAAGGGAAATAAAAACCCTAAAAATCAATTACAACCATAAAATACCCTAAATATCCAAAATGAGCCTAAATATCCCTATAAAAATCCTAAAAGACTATAAAACCCCCAAAACCCTAAAACATAAAAAGACAAAAACCCGACAAACTCCTAAACCCTAGAACCACAAGAAAACCCTACAAAAATCCTAAAAACCCTAAGACCCCTAAAATCTCTAAAACCATAAAAACTCATAAAAACCAAACTACCCCTAAAAATGAAAATTCAAAAAAAACCACTTAAAACAATGAACACTTTGAACACCCTAAAAGCCCTAAAAATTCAAAAAATATCTGAAACAACTACAAAACCCCTAATAACCATAAAGACACAAAAAATAGAAAACCTCATAAAACCCCTAAATCCCCTTAAATCCAATACAAAATATGAGACCCCTAAAACCATAAAAAACACTACAAACAGTAAAAACAAAAAAATAACTTTTAAACCTCCTAAAGACACCTTGTTTACGATAGGGGTTGGGAGTGTGAAGATTGATTGTAGGGTGTTGGGTGTTTTAAAATAATTTATTTAAGTTTTAATACTTATTAACATTATCCAATAGGTTTTGTTTATTGATCCAAAATATCCAAATGGCTCTCATATCCATGAGGAATCATGGATCTACTTTCCAAAGGCAAAATATTATTTTAGAGCATCAAAAATGACACTTACGAACTAACATTGGTCGATGTGATTGGAATTTAGGCTCAACACACATTTTGGTGTAAACGATTAACTATTCTATGATTCTATTATAGATTTAAGATATTCTCTCTAATCCTTTGTTCATTTCCCAGTATGTATATAAGGATCACCATAAATTAATCATTGATTATGTATACATATGGGTGAAGAATAATATATATGTATCTAAGGTTCTCTATCAATGGTGGGATCTGTTTATCTCTGAGGTTTTCCATAAATTGAATCCAAACTGGCGGAGGGACAACACATAAACAAAGTTGTACCCATCATTGCTCATGATTTGGAATTATTAGGCCATATTAAATAAGGTAGGTCTCCACATCTCTCTGCAGTTCATTCTAATTCATATACAGCTTGGTGGAGGAACACTATTAATGCTGTGAATATCAACATACCACAATGATCCCTCATTCCAGCTTTTTCCAAGCACTACTCAATATTATTTTAATTCACATGAAAGCACAAGGTATTTATAGTTATTTTGAGATGTAAAATGAAACTTTCCACTTTACATTTATCCCTTTCCTTATACATTAGATAATGGAAGTTGGTAATGGTAATGGGAATTTAGAGGAATGATCTTGAATCATCTCTTTATAATATGGAGCTCTCGTTGCATGGGTATGAGAATTTACCATCTAAAAACACTAAAATACTTATATACTTCAAATAAAAATTGGTTGAATGAAACAAGTTTCCTATTTTCCTCCTGCTTGGAATAAAAATTCTCACCAAGTTATCCTTATCAAACTATGGATGATGATGACACATGGAGATTATTGAATGAAAAGTTATTTTTCCATATGTAGAAACTCACATTAACATATCATGTTATTATGATAGATTGTGGATGGAATACTATCCTAATGGAATATTAGTGATAAAAATATGAAAGGTACATAAACCATAGTACTCTCATATTTTGGGCCTGACACACCTTCCTAATCAGTTTCAAAGGGAGAATGCCATGTTTAATAAAACTCTATGTGTCATAAGGGAGTAAATTCCTCTAGCTCCCCCCTTACTGAATATGGTGTAGATTTGATGTTTTCATCTAGCACTACCAACAACCCCAAAAATATTTGTCCCAGTGGATTAACATTGGGAACCCCCCGAATTGATGTTGGGCCTATCAGTCGTGTTCTTGAGAATATATAAATGGTAGATATGGATAATCATCCCACATTGTAGTATTTTTTTAACATGAACCTATCTTTTGTAATTTTAATTATGGATTACATACTCAGGGAAATTAGTGAACAAGATTAGGATCATAGAACTGTGATTGAATAGTAGGATATGTGAAAATGGTGCTGGCCCCAAATTTATACTATCATCACAGAGACTCCCCTGGTGGAAATGTATGACAGGTTATATAGAATTCAACCAATTATACTCAGTTTAATCTTTGTTGGGTTTGATTACTGGCACCTACATATCCTTATCCACCAGTTCCACATTTTAGGAGATGACTTACCTACTTTTGAATGTGAACTTATTTAGTTTAATTGATCCAATAATTATTTTGAAGACTTAAAGGATACTCAACTATGAAACCCCACATAGTTTCTAATGAAGTACAATCTTATGATCATGAGGTCTTAAAAACAATCAAGATTCAAGAATGCAAGGCTCAAAAATCAAGGTTAAAGGCTAAACCATCATTAAAAAATTAATGCTCGCCAACCATCAAGTAGAAGGATTGATATCTCTGAGAGTTTATTAAACTGATTCTATCAATAACTAAAAATGAATCTAGAAAAATAACTAATATTTAACAGACCCTTGATGGCATCTATTAGGCGATAATATATTTTTTGAATAAAGAGAGTCGAGCTTCACTATTGCTATTGAGGCTATCATGAGATTATTTTTTATTCTTCTTTTTTTATTAGCATCTGGGGTAGACTATAAGATGTGTATTCTCCTATGTTCCCAATTTTTATGTAAATAAAAAATCATTTTCCCTCTAATTATAATAATTTTTCTTATCCTATAATGGACATAAATCAAAATTTGTAGTGTTTTTTGAAATATAATCCCTTTGATAAACTCAATGGATTTATCTATAAATATCAATTTCAATAAGAATCTAGGATTTCCATGTTGAGATGATTAGGTAATTCAATAATCTTTTACTCAACCAATGGACTCAGCGAGCATGGTTTCTACTATTTCTAGGGTTACATGGAAAACCCTAAAAACATTTTTAATTTTATTTTTCTATCCTATTTTTTTCCCAAATTCTTCTACGGTGTGGGATTAGAGGCCATAAATCAATTTTTTATTAAGAAACCCTTTGTATTCTTTTACCTCATAAGTTTTTTGTATCTTTTTTTTATTTATCTTTATTTCCAAAACAATGAAAATAATGGGTCTAGAAATCTACTACCATATTTTTACACAGGGTTCCCTTTGTGGATTTTTCCTCCTCAAAAGTTTTACATATGTTTTTTTAGGTATGCTACTATCTTGATAATTGGATTAATGCAAAAGATGTTTTAGGTCGAATACATTGATCATGAAGTATGGGAAAAGAACCCCAAAAGGGCTTATTGTTCAATAATTCCCAATATTCTTCAGACATAAATTTGTTTATTTTTTCCCTAGTTTTGTGATTTATAAATCTAATACATGATATGGGGCATGTATGCGAGGATTAACCATAAGAATGGTTTCCAACAAGATATTTTTGGGGTGTATAGTAGGATAATCCTCTCATGGGGATATTTTTTTCTTTGGTTGAAAAGACTTTTTTATGAGAAACTAATGTAGAGATAACTGAAGAATATTTTGCATAGTTAAAAAAGGTTTTTTCATGACACTGACCCTAGGTGTTTTACAGCTACAAGATTTATGAAACTTCAAATTTCACAAATGGTGGCTTTTCAAAGGAATTATGTCTAAAAATAATGAGGGCATCTATATAAGAATTATCCTTGAATGAAAAACAACTATTACATGAATTTGGATTGTGTATAGGAGGGATTAATCATGATTCAATTTAATCTAATGAATCTGGGGAATAGGTAGTGAAGTTTAATGTCTTATAGAATGGATGTTTGAGGTATAATATTTATATAAAATTAGGTTTTACTTAGGGATAAATGATTTTTCCACATTCATGGTAATATTTCAAATAATATTCCATTAACCTCATACAGGAATGGTAAAGACTGTAAGATATAATCTTTTTGTTTCCAAATTGTATGGTTGATATGGGATGAAAAAGTTATTAGGGAATACATATATAGAAAACCACAATCTTGGGGACTTATTTTTCTTTGGATGATAGTCCTTTTATGTTGGAAACTTATGCAGATCCAACTGGGGAGTATTGTGCATAGTCTAAAAAAGGTGTCCTCACGACAGTAACCCCCCATTTCTGATGGCCATTTAGTTAATTTGGATTCATAAATCCACATATATTGATTTTTTTACTATTAAGGTTTCTAAACATGAAAGTATTATTTCATGTCAAAATTCCCCAAGAATGGGAAAAAGTATCTCCCCTATGGAGGCCTGACCAATACCTAAGAAATATGGATTTATTTTATGATGGTTGGGCCTATGATAAAGGTCCAAGTATTTCTACATACCTTGTCAAAACTATAGTCAAGCCATGCGTAGTTTTTGTAAAGATCCACGTGCATGTATGAATTGTTCATAATGAAGGAAAATTTTTAATCATTGTTCCCATAGGACCCAATATAGGAGATCTGAAAATCACTGTGTATCTAGCGATGGTAGAAATCAAGACATAAATAGTTCTAGGAATGTTTCTTCATGAATCGATCAAACTCATGTAGTGGGAAGGGGAATGTTCTTTAAATATGGTCTCACAAGAAGGGTGGGACCTGTTTTTGACCCTCTTATATAAATATATATCATATATAGGAGAGCATTGGAAATTTTTTTGTGTGTTTGAACTAGGATATATGATCTAGGTTTCACTACTAGTACTTGTGAAAACATGAATCAAACCATACGTATCTCTTGTAAATCATGTAGTTTAGTATCATGTGATGAGGATATCATCCATGTAGTTTAGAGTCTTGTGGTAAGGATGTGGGTGAATCGATGTGAAAAAGGAAATACATCATCTTGAATCAAATATAATGATCCAAGACATAATATGTATCTTTAAATAGTAGAAAACAAGCTATAACTAATCATTTAATTCAAACACAGAATAATATGGATGTTAACTACGAAATTTAGCGCCATGTGATAATGAAAAAAATGGGGTCTTACAATTTTAGGACATACATCTAGGACCATTTTTCATAGAAATGATGAGTAATTAGAGGAACACTGGGAATGAATGTTCCAACCTACCTCATACATGAGGGTTAAATAAAGTGAAAATAATGTTTCAAGTGATTCTCATATCAAGAGAAATGATATGGTAAAAAAATGATATTGGTGATTATAGAGATAGAATAGGCCTATCTTAATATGAATTTTCCTTTGGTTGAAACTCCTTTTTATGGGAAACATTCAATTAGACAACTAGGGAATATTGTACATATTCAAACAATGGTATCCTCAGAACACTGACCCACCTCTATCTCCAATGTGCAGAGAAAGATTGAGAAAATTAAAAATTTTATAGGGAATATAGTATGATGAATGGAAGGAATTTTTCTAGGTTTATAAGAAACATTAAGATGGTGATTGTCCATTTAGTGTGAAATTCCCTACATAGATTTGGATCACATATAGACGATTTATTTTTATTTCCATGATAGGCCTCATAATCAGGAACCCAAACAGGAGATCTCATGTATGGATCTTTGTTTGTTTACATGATATGGGGACATTTTTTATTTTATTTTTGGCATGTATGGGACAAGTAAATGAGGTCTAAAAATTACATTGTGTCTTGCTATAATGAGAATAAAGTCAAACATAGTTCTTAAGATTCTATGTAGTTTAATGTCACACAATAAGGACATTTTTTATATAGTGTAACAACGTGTGGTAAGGACATAGGTCCCCAAGAGTGTAGAGGAAATATTGTGGTTGGACACAAGATTAAGAACTTGGGACACTGTGTATCCCATGATATACAGAATAAATCCATATGTAGTTCTCAAACAGTCATTTTCTATATAGTTTAACATTGAGTGATTCAGAAAACTAGTGTTCCTTTTATGGACTTGCTTCTAGGACCTTGGGAACCATGATGTGGATTAATAAACTTTCATCATGTATGGAATCCCACACAAAAACACATAATCTTACATGATCTATTCTTGGCGTTAGAATCAAGGGGTGGAAAAGGATTTTTCCGTGACATAGAGGTGATAAAATTAAGTATAGGGTCATTTTCATTATGGGTGGTGAGAAAAAGAAGGAAAATACATGCGCCAATATTCTTATCATCAAAAGGAGAATCAATCCATACATAGTTATAAGAAAACTCCATGTGCAGATCTGACTCATACATAAGAATGAGGTAATTTTTTCACCACTGAGGATGGACACTGTATTGGATATTCGGGTGTCACAATGTATCTTTTGTGGAATGGAATCAAGCCACACGTAGTTATAAATGTTCTTTCCTACACAAATATTACTCATGTTCCAGGGGTTTTTGTATTACTAGAAATTGACCTGTAAATTGGGCATTCTTTGGAGTCCCCTACATTGAATTATTTTTTATTTGGGGGAGGGGGAATTTTCTTTATTTAATGGCTACACCCATATAATTAGGTGAAGGTTTCACAATGTATCATGTGATTATAGGAATAAATCCACACTTAGCTATTGAGGAACCGTGTAGTTTAACGACTTTAAATATGGATGTTGTCCATGTAGTTTAACATGTTATGGTAAGGAAAAAAAGGATTTTCATCACATATAGGCCCCTGAATAGTGATATAGGAATCACTATATATTCAGTAATGGATATAATCAAGAATCATGTAGTTTTTTATGGAAATATCCATGCATAGGTATGATCCATACACAAGGAGGTGAAATTATTTAATGTTTGGGGTGGTTGGACCAGGATGTAAAATACGGGCTTCTCTACATATCCTATGTGGAAAATAATAAACTTGTATGTAGTTCCCGAATATGTCATGGTATGTGATCGATACGTAAGGAGGTATCCTATTGGGTGATAAAATTATAGTGTTGTATAGTTTAACATCATATAGTGAGGACATTGGTGTCATGCTATTTATTATCTTGTGACATGAATGATGTACCGTGTAGTCTAACATTATGTGATCAGGATGATTGAGTCTTTTAGTTATGGTAAGGATTATTTTTAAACTAGTGAGAAATAATATAATGATGTGAAAATAGGACATTTAACTGAAGGATGATAAGAACTTAATCTAATGAATGGAGGAAAACTTGCAGATGGGCCTATTTCAAAAGGACTAGGTGTCACTACATATCTTGTGATGATAGGAATCAATCAACATGTAGTTCATGAATATGGAAATTTAAATGAACAATGATGATGATGATTACCACTCAAGTGAGAAAATTATGGTGCTATGTAGTTTAACGTGGTACAGTATGGACATTGGAGCCCTACAGTTCATTGTCTTTAGACCTGGATAAAGATACCAATCTTTTTAATATCATGCAACAAATACTGACTATGTGGTTTATCATCATACTACTGGGATTATGTACCATATAGTTTAACATAATGTGATTTGAATGATTTAACATATAGTTTAACTTCACGTGATCAGGATTACTTTCCATGTAGTTTAACATCATGCGATTTGGAAGATGTACGCTACAGTTCAATGTAATGAAATATGGGTGATGTACCAAGCAGTTTAATGTAATGTGATCAGGATGATATGTTATGAATTTTAATGTCATCCAATCATTATGATATACCATGTAGTGTACTATCATGCGATTTTGATAATTGTGTCTGGTGATTACATGAAATACTTATTCTCGAACCTTGAATTGGTGGGGCGTGATAAGATTCATGTTTATTGTGATCAAATAATAGGATCCATTTGAGTAAAATTTGTGTACATAATAGGGTCACTCCATCACTGGTTCTAACTACGATGTTTACTTTCCAAGAATCATCTTAGTCGTGAGGAAAAACTCTATATCTCCCTCAATGAAAGATAATATGTGAATATTTTTTCCAAGGATCATAAAATCTAGTTCTGGTGGACTTCCAATTGTTTGAAGGTGTGAAATATATTGTCATTTACTTTATCCAATTAATCAAAGTGATTCTAGGATTTCTCATTTTTGGATGTAGACACCATGAAATGTGTTCCATGCACTTATCTGCAAAATATCCTCAACTTGGATTAAAAGGTTCACAGTGAGACTCCACATTTTTCAAAGGGATCAGTAATGGTAGTGAAGGAACAGACTAGAAGGTCCAAGACTATATCCTAACAATAATCCCGATCAGGGGTGCGGGGGCGTATCCCTCGTGATATGTATAAGACTTTTTTACTAAGTCCTTTTTGACACACGATTCCATCTCATTGATGAAAAAGTGAAAAACAAAAATGTATTGGAAAAGGATGAGAAAACAAATGGATAATTTCAACATTTGAAAATAATGAAATTTTTCTTCTGCTATGGTATCTGAAATCACTGGTGGAGTGCATGTACTTATACACCCCTCACTTTGGAACTACCTCATCACTTGAACTCTAAGTCGCCATCACTCGGGGTACCATATTTTCCTATAAATAGACCAATGGGTACTTTATTTGTATGGACCAAATTTCCATAAATCCTTATTGCTGCTCTCATCACCCTAGTGCTTTTTCTATGTTGTTCAAAACCTCAAAGGTAGTTTTATAACACAAAGTGTAATGAAATTAAATGGGGATATGGAGCCTTAGTTTCTCCATGTATTAAAAATTAACAATTCCTGAACAAATCATTCTCCCAAGCCCCCTAATTTTAGAAGACTCATGCGATCACTATTCCTCAGGTAGGATGTTCTGCGCCTTGATTTAGGGAATACCCATGAATACTATTGAACGCTTGATCCAAGTCTCACCCATGTTTAGTCATCTAGGTAGTTCGTTACCTAAGGTGAAACCAATACGTGCAAGCCTTCTTGCATGCCACAAAACTACGGTCCACTAACATTAGAACCCCTACTTGGTTCAACTCACCCCTTTTTTCCTACTCTAGCCTTTCATGATGCCTCCTTCAAATCCACTCATGGCATGGCCTCTCTATCACTATATCCCTTGTTTTAAAGGATTCATGTTGAAACCTCTACCAACAACTCCTGATTTAAAAAACCATAGGGAAAGTCAAATCAATGTGTCTCGCATTTGGGTTTTTATTTCTATGGTTGGAGGGTTCCCACACTTTTCCTACCATAGGATCAGAATCCTTGGGATGTTAGTAGGTTTCTATATACATAGTAACATAGACCCTTACCCTAGGGGCAATGTTGTAGAGTTCATGGTCTTGGATTCTGGGGATAATACTTTGTCCTCCCCTGGTCATCTCTAATACATAGAGCCTCTAGTTCTTGCTATGGACGATAAGGATAACACTTACTTTTTCCATTAAAAAATGAGAAGCATCCCTCCTCTTCTAGGACCAATCAAAGGGAAGCGATCCTTGTGTAAACCCATAGCCTTTCATGTAGGAAGTTGTAGTCTATCTCATGTCTATTTTGTTCACATTAACTTTTTATATATGTTGGATCCTTATCTAATGTAATGTGAAGAGAGGGATGTTACTTAGCCATGGTATCTTCCACATTCACCCCGGCCTCTTACTCTATGGGAATGTCTTCTCTATTCAGTATAGGATAAGGCATGTGTGGTTTTTCCAATCTTTATCATCCTCTTGTTTCACCCACTGGGCTTGAATCGCATGGGATTATAGGTTTTTTATGATTGGAACACCCTCACAATCCACCTAATGTAATAAACTATGATAATACTAATTCCCACCATAACTAGGATACATATGAATCCTTCACCTAGGGCCCGAGCTCACTGGACATCCTCCTTAAGAGTCAAACCCTAATTCTCTTAATTCGGGTAATCCCCAAATTAAACCCCCCTATATCACCATGAGTTAAGACATCTCTCATGGACCCTGTTACAAGGGAATCCACCTTAGAAGTACGCACAAACCTATTTCTCTCAATGGGTCATATTTCCCTAAAAGACATACCGAACAATGTGGGATTTGATTTCCATCCAAAATATATGCGTAAGAAACCTACCTAGGGATCAAACCCAGCTTATAAAATCAATCTTGTTCTCTCTTGGCCACATTCCCATTAGGTTTTAATCCATCATGGAAATGTATATCCCTTCTAGACTCCTTGGAATGTTCATTCATAATTCCCACACCAAGATTTTACTAGGAACCTTCTTCCATGATGTTCTTTCAACATGAAGTTAAACTATAGGGTTGGCTCTTTATCACATGAACATAAAAGGCATGATATGTACCATTAATCAGCACTGAACTACATGGATTTTGATTCCATTCACAATGATATTCAGGAATCCCATCTATGGATTCAATCCCAACATCAAAAAAAAAACTTTTGTCACCCAAGATGATGATAAACTCTAGAGTAACTATCTGTCTCTCTGGATGAACATACACTCTAGAGTGATTTTCATCTACCTGTATGATAATAAATTCTATAGTTCCTCACTAAGTGGATTAAAAACCATCATTTTCATAATAACAACAAAAGAATATCTGAGTAGTATATGAGTGGATACCATTTATAGAGAACCTCAAATACATATAAATATCACCATTAATGAATAACCAAGAATAATTACAGAGGATTCGGATTTCCATATATGATAATAATTGATTGAAAATATCTAGGGAAACCTACATTATGATTGGTAAATTATTAAGGATTAATGAATATATCTTAAATCTATAAGAGAGTCCTAGAGTATAGAATAATTTACCTCAAAATGGTGTGATGACCCTAACCACCCATCCTATCGACCAATGTGAGTTATTAGGCCTCATGGGTCAAAATCGTTAATGATCATATACCATTGAAAATCATTATCCTTTTGATACAGAACCATTGGGTGACTCTGTTTGAATAAAAAAATATGTTGGAAACCATTCGGAAATAGTGATTCCTAACAATAACCAACATTCTAAGGGAAAAAAATTGGTTCCCATATCCCGGAGTCTTTCCATACTATCATAATGAAAACTTCCGCAGCACAAGAGAGACAGGAACATAATTGATTCCCCATACCTAGGATGAATCATCAATAAACCATCCCAGAGAAGATATACACATCTATTTTAGTCCCATAAGGTTATGGGGAACACTCCCTCATATCAAACGGACAACTAGATCTAGTATATACACCCATTATAATTAGGTAAAATTACCCTATTTTGATGGCCACTTAAAGGAAAGAAACATACACCTTCCCATGATAACCACTTCTCCTAGAAAATTGCCCCAATTGTCTATATGAAGGCATCTAAAAAGATGTCTCAGCAAGCATAGTTGTAGAATCAAGAGTCGATTTGTGATCTGTCTCCACATAATGATGGATTTCTTGAATCCCTCATATATTTATCTATTTTAGATCACGATCATACCCTCCCATTACAAAATTATGGGAGTATTATAAGTAATTCTGAATTTCCTCATCATACACTTCATCATAAATTCCTGCTTCATGAAAATAAATTAAATCTCAAGAATCTATATCTATATGAGAGCCAAAACAACCCTCAGTGTGGCTAGAAGACTAATGAGAAAGAGCATTTATCCCGTACTATAACCCATGATGGCGGTCCTCCCCATGATGGTATTTTCTGTGAATGTTCTCTCCACATTAGTGTTTCAAATTTTCAAGAGAATTTTCCAACTGACAATGTAGTGATGAGAAATCCCTCTAATCTTGAGGAAATGAAAACACTAGGCAGTCCATGTTTTATGTCATGTAACTAGACGGTGAAATAATTTCTTATCAAGAAGAAATCCCAAGGACACAGTCATTCTATGAACCTCCCTTGAGACATTTTCCTCATTATATAGCAGAAGAAACACCAACTAATCCGATTTCTTATGTTAATGTAATCTGGAAGCATACAAATTATTCAAACTCATTTTAGAATCCTATAAAAAATATGTAGAGGATATGTTAAATATGAGGAAACACCTAGTTAAGGGTGAAATAGTAGTCATGTTCTAGTTGTTGGCCACCTATCAATGAAACATTATAGAGATATTGGAAGAAGATTCTATTCATGATATCCACATAATTATATATAATAATCCTCATTATTTGAAAGACAAAGTATTTCCATATGATGAATATTATAATCATGTCAAGGTAATATATGGGTTGTCGTGCCAAATTGACTAGGAATATCTCCAAGATTCCAGATATCTAAAGATATAGAAGCAACGGGATTCCCTTCAACATGAATGACATGATGCATTAATGATTTTATGAAAATTTGACAATGAAACTCCATATGATGTTCATATCATAGGATGGGGTGCTCACAAATCATTTCATTTCACTACCCTCAAATTATAGCAAACCCATCCAAAAGTGGTCTTGTACAATTATATTTCACCAGGATGACTACTACAAACTAATTAGGAACATGACTTAAGATAAGTTCAGCAAGAACTGGCCATGAATAGCTTTCCCCAAAGTTAGTCCCAAAGAGAGAGAGATATTGAGATAATTTTGCATCATGTTTATGAGAATATTGAGTAGGTTTCCTACTTAGAGGATGTCATCCATTAGATTTAGAAAATGAATAAAATAGGAAAACGGTATTTTGAAACCATTGATTATGTGAGTACTGGATAATTCACATAGCCATTGTTTGGACAAGAATTCATAAGATCAAAAGAGCAGTTGTGGAGATAATAACCATAGATGTTCGAGAGCCTCCCTAGCCCTTAAGGTTGAGTAATTTTTAACCCAACCCTCGAAGTCAGTAAACAAATCCTAAAGGGTTGTTAATGTAGAATAGGAATACCACATCCCCCAAGGCTGGTGGATTTTTCACATTCAGAGTCTCCTCATCAGCGTCAGCCAATTTTTTCCCAAATAGGGAATAATATGAAAAATGAATGCATGACTGAACTATATAAGGATTATATTTAGGTTATGGTCTATCAAATAATTCCCAGGGAACCAAAAAATAGGAGATCAAAGTCTTATGTAGGGCATAGAATAATGTGATATCACAAAGATACTGACATAATTCTATCAATTCATTATGCCTCTGTGAAAGTCATTAATTCCATCATGGAAGATCCAACAGAAATTGAGTCTAGTTTATTAGAGTTATAGGATGAAGTATTATTTATAATGCAGTCTGTACTGAAGAAAATTAAGGATGTGTGCATACCCGAAATCATAAGCTTAACCAAAATATAGGTATCCCCACGAATAATCAACATCCACCTCTTCAAAAATAACCTAATAAGGGTAAAGTGAAACGTAAAACCCTGTCTCATCATTCCACTGAAGAAGATCAATCCCTTCCTCCTGAGGAAAGGTTTTCTTAGTAAGAAGAGGAGATGAAGGAGATGATAAGACTCAATGAAGAGTTACTCCCAAGCAGCAGTCCTACTAGACATGCTCCACAAGAAGATCCTAAACTTTCACTAATTTTAGAAGCACTTCATAAATGAGGGATTATTTTAACTACTATTGAGGATAATGAATTTCCTCCATTGTCAGTAAAACCAGAGCATGGTCAGGAATATCCTTATAGGCAGGCCCCAATTTGTTATTCATGACAGATACCATCATCACCACCACTAGTGGTCTATCCAATCGTCAAAACTTTTCAGGATCCAACCGCCTCACCCATTCTGGTCCCAAATAATCTAGATATTCATTGAATTCTAAAAAACACCATTAAGTCCCTAATTACATGTTTGGAATCTATAGAAGAAGGTAGTGCACCCATACAGCTAGAAAAGAAGGCTTATTCGAAATTGGAAGATTTGAAACCTCCTCCTCCAAACATTGAGAATACCATATTCCAAATCATCAATTGACAAAGAGTTCTAGAGTACCACGTGATAAATTTTTTCTCTCACTATGATCCCATGATGGGGAACCCTAAGAAATAAGATGCAGTAAAGCTTAGATGTTTTGTGAAATCACATTAGGGTCCAACATTCATTTGGTATACAAGATTGAAGTCTCCTATTCCAAACTTTGAGAATACCATATTCCAAATCATCAATTGACAAAGAGTTCTAGAGTACCACGTGACACATTTTTTGTCTCACTATGATCCCATGATGGGTACCCCTAAGCAATAAGATGAAGCGAAGCTTAGATTTTTAGTTAAATCACATTAGGGTCCAACATTCATTTGGTATACAAGCTTGAAGTCTCTATTGATTAATGGATGGGAAGATCTCTATCAAAATATCCTTTTACATTTTATCTCAATTATAAAGACTACAACAATCTTCAACTTCCCAAAATGAATGAAAATGGAGAATTAGAGTGTTTTAGATTTCATTTCTTAGTGGAAATGAATAACATACTCCTTGAATGTACTAATCTGTCAACAATAATTGATGCCAAGTTGTTTTTAAAATCTCCATGATGAGTTGCGCACATGATTAATTATTTTCAAACACACATTATAGATCTAGCTTAGATTTCTAAACAAGTGGAAAACTCCATAATAGATACTAGATCCATATATCATGTAATACCATCAGTTTTGAGAATAATAGTAGGAAAAGCATAGATCACTATAGTTATACATAAGAATGAACCTCTAACTGATCCTACTAAAAATGCTCCATCATACCATAGGTCTCAATATCCATTGTTTCTTCTGTAATGACTACCTTATAAAGATGATCACGAAGCTCAAATACATAGTTATTTTGAGGAGTTGGAAAATAGGTTATATTATTTTTTAAATGAACAATCCCCTAACTACATCTTGTACAATTTGGAAAATAACTTAGTTCAGTTTACAAGGACAATAAAACCTAACAAATAAGGATATGAGTACCTCCCAAACTATTTCCCCTCCTATCAAATGCAAGGGCACCCCATCTAGGTTTGTTTTTTTATTATGGACCTCCTACAAAATATGGTGGACTTCGAGCGAGTGAATCTGAAAATGTCACCAGCCCAGGTAGCATGAGATACTGCTACTTATCCATATGAGGAATGTGAGTGGTAGGAATTCAAAAGTATGAATGATCAGAAATTTGATGATTGGATGGTCAAGAAAATAATCAACCGAACTCATGACATTATATGAATACAGTTGAAACAACCAATATTATTTCCTAGAACATTAATTATAACAAATATATCTTCACAAAAATCCCAATACTCTGAATTCCACTCTTAAAAGAAACGGCATGGATGGAACAATAAGGTTGAATCAGAGAAAGATGAGTCTATTTTAAGGCCAAATTTATTTTTTACCTTAGCAGATTTAATGACAACTGTATCAAAGGCATGGGAAATGCCCCAAAAAAATTACAATTATAATCAACCTATTATGTAGAATATTGATCAAATGATGATTTGATATTCATTTATAGCAACATTATTCACTTAATGGATCCCTTGTCAAATGATGATTCAGATTATGAACCTGAGTTCCCCATAAATGATTTCAAAACTTGAGGAAGAGGTCGTCAATGTCGAGGATATAGGGGAATGTGTGGGTTAGTTAGAAGCCACTATTTCAATCACATCCCAAATCTGACATTTTCTGTAGTAGAAATTCACGGGAGATATCTTGAGTGAGCTCAGTAGGAATAAGTGAATTATCCCACATATGATTGGGTATTCCCTTACATGATCATCATGGAATAATAATTAATTTCTATACCACCACCTCTCGGGCATGTGGGAAGACACAGCCATCCTAATACATTAACAGAAGAAGTATTTCCAACTTCTTCCTCGATAAATGGTCCATCCACATCAGGAGAATCAGCTTCCAAGGAACATGAAAAAATAGAATATCCATGATAGAAAACATAGAACTCTAGAGACAATGTATGATGTGTTGAAGAAACTGGCCCAAGTACCATCTAATATATCAATATTGGATGCTCTAAATCTAGAAAATTATCTTCGAGAAGATCATATTGTGCTTTTTTCAAGCCCTCAGGAGTTTGAAAATGAGGTTACTGCCATAGAGGATTACCATGCCGAGAGGGACCTAGAAGAATGCAATGTAGTCATTTCTTTCAATGACCTGGATGAGGATGTTGTCGTATATGGACATATAAAACCCTTATATCTATCAGAAAAGATCAAGGATATTTTCATCCAAAGATCCCTCGTTGGTAATCAATTACGGTTAAATCTCATTCCCATACGTACACATTGTAGATTAGGCCTCACTTATTCCCACATGTCTCCATCCAGTTTGATGTTATATAGTAATGAAAAGAAATAGATAGAAACTTCGGGAAAGATTATGCTCAGAACCCAATTTGGGGATCTCATATCTAAATCAAGGTTCATGGTTGTCCAGATGGACATAGCATTCATCATTCTATTGAGGAGACCTTGGATACCTATGCATTTGTTTATTCCTTCATTGTACCATCAATGTCTCAAATATTGTGTCAATGGTAAAATTGGGATATTTCAGGGTGATAAGCCCACATTCAAAAACCTATAAATCGTAGTACATTGATGTGGAGTTCTATCACACAAAGGGAAAAAATTCATAGTGAATGTTGTTAGTAGAATCCATGCTTTGAATGTTCAGGAAGAGATCTCATCTATCCCATTAAAGCATCTCATTGCAGATTAAGTGATTCCCATTAATCATATTGAAGGGGTTGGCCTAAATCCAAGAACTCATTCAGTGGCTCCTATATAGTCAATTGTGAAAACTAATCTTGAAAGCATAGGAGAAATCATTTATTCACAAAACAATGATGAAAGCCTAAAAAAATATGTCTTCATTCCATCTACGAAACTTCAATGTGTTTGTAATTCATCATCTAGGATAGAAGACGTTATTATACCCTCTTGAAAAAAGATAGGGATGTCGATTCCTATTCCATCGTCTTACCTTCAGAGCGTCAAAAAACCCTTCATCATCAGTTGGGCCAAATATGTTTTCCTCCACTACTGGTTGTTCAAATTCTGAACCATCCCCTAGCTCTAAACGTTTTGATTCATCACCTACCCTTCAAGAATATGTAGAAGTAGAAACACATGTAGAGTAAGTAGAAGAGGAAGACGTCGGGGACACCCCTCCAGCATTCAAGAAAGGCATCTCCACCACTATGGATGAACTCGGTGAAATTAATCTGGGTAAAAATAAATACCCATTCCCCACTATTATTAGAACAATCATGGCATCTGATGAAAATGAGGTATATACTTGGTTTCTAAAGATATAATGGGATATGTTTTCTTGGAATTACATAAATTTTATGGGTATTTAATATGAGGTGGCCTATAACATCCCAAGTAAGTAATGAATAATAGATATTTTTATCTATGTCTATTAATGAATTATATAGTGTTTTAGAGGCTTAAAATGAAAATAAATCCAATCTTAAGCATGGAATACACTAATATTCTTAAAAGATTGTTTTACTGCCTTTTGATGGAAAACCCTTTTTAAATCAATATTTTGACAATTTTATAATATATATTTTTCAAAATAATCATATTCATTATGATTGGGACATTGAGTTTTACATTGGATAAATTTTTGGTATTTTTCTGACAATGTTCATTTTTTAATGAATAGTGAAAAATACTGCATTTTACATCAAAACTACTTTTTCATTTAATTTAATTATATGGTTAGATTATATTTTTAATTGTTCTTAAAGTTTATTCTGAATATAATTTTACCATTTAATCCAATGGTGGTAATTAGGATTAATTTCACTTTGGAATTGGTCATAAACTAATGCCAAACTTTTCATAGATATTGTTTAAAAAAAACCCGCTATTTGTCATGACAACGAGAATTAATTATTAAATTAATTAATGTAACTTATATGATTTTAATTTTGTAAAATAGACATCATTTTTTAATTCGGAATATCAAATATAGCTTAGGGTGAATTTTTGGTAATTTTCTGAAAAACTTCAATTTTTGATGAATAGTGAAACCACTAAGTGGTACTTATAAAAACTAATTTTTCCGTTTAAATGAAATTTTGCCATCATTGTGTTTTGAATTTCAAAAATACGACATACATGGTTGTCATTAAGAAGTAAAATGTGGTTCAATGGGATTAAAATAATTTTTTGGTGAATATTAACTTATTAAGTTCTTAATCGCGATTAGTGGTAATTAGTGTAGTTTAAGGTAAAAATAATGTTTTAATCATATGAGATGAGCTTGAAACATGTCCTATCATCATTGGATGTGTCATGGACGACCAAGAAAAGCCATGGGTCAACTTGGGGACCCCATTGAGCCACTTCGGTTGGGAAATGACATAAATAACTTTTTATTTAATGTTAAAGTAAAAATGACACAAACATGAGTTATGATACTAAAACAATTTTTATATGGGGTTATACAAGTCATATTTTTGACTATAAATATTAATTAGAAAGATAAAAATATTTCCTACATCATATTATTTTTTTTATAATTTTTAGAAATTAAATTAATTAAATTAATTATGACATCATGATGATGCAGCGATGACCTCATTATTTAACGATTTAAATAAAATGGAAAGTTAATGTAAAATATAAAACCTAAACATGGAAAAAACCAATTGGATGAGTGTATTTATAACCCCTATAATCTTATCATCGAATTATATCAATGTGGGACCTTTTGAATCCGAAACTCATTTTACAATAAAGTAACTTATCTTTACTTTCCAAGAGTGCCCCTCCTCTCCTCTTATAAAAGGCCCCCACATCTACCTCCTTACCCACACTCCCAAAGCCTTTGGCTCGGCCAAACCCTGCCCATTTTGTCTCTCCACTTCCCTCTATTACTCCTTGAAGCCTCACTTTGGGCAGAAGTCTTCCCAAGGAATCCTTTGAGCTCAAACCAAAGGGAGTTACCCGATTTTAAGGTAATGTCTTCTTTTGAGTCCTTTTGTTTTATTTTGCTTCTCCAACCACCTAAACTCTTTTTATTATTTTCTTTTGTAACAACTAAAGTATCCTCAATATACTAGGATGTTTTTATAATAAGTATTCGAGCTAAACTTACACACACCTACATCTAATGGTTAACGAACATACTGTTTCCGTGGATGGTGAATTTATGCCTCCCGAAACGATGATTGTTCAACATTCTTTTAACACCTTAAAAGGTGGCCATTAATATGTCACTATATTTATATATGATATATAATATGTTTATGTTTTCCTTAAGCTTCTGTATTTTTCTTTTTGGTCATACCTTTATGGTTTCCATTATGGGTAAACGTGATATCTTCATTTAAGGAAGTGCGGACTACCGCCCCCTCAAAGTGATTGGATTCGTTAAATACCATATGTGGGACGTATAAAGGATGGAACTATGATATTATATATGATATTATACTGGAATTATAATATACCTTTATATCATTATGATTCCATTCTATAAAATACAAAATAGAAATGAAAGTAGCGTTCATGCGTACGTACGGCTTACCGTCTCTATGAACGGTGCATTTCATTTCTTACCTCTAAATGATTATGTAATATTATAAATGCATGAATTTACTGGATATATATGACATATATGATATCTACATCATGAATACCATTCTGGATATAATGGATACATGAACAACTTGTAATTATAAAGGGTTTATTTTTTACTCAAGTACCAATGATCGTTAAAATGACTGTTATTAACTTAAATAATTACATAGTGTTCATGACATGGTAATAAGTGATATAAAAGGAATAATGAACTTGAAAAAGGTTATTAATCAAGTAGAAATTAACTCAAGTTTATTATTCAGGACATTAAAGAACACTCGAGTCAAGTCGGACCCGAGGTATGGGACTTCGTCTCAATCTCCTTTCATTGAGGCATATTTTGTTTTATACACAACCTTCTTTTATACGGTGTATAAACCCCTTTGACTTTTATTTTTATCCAAAAGGAATCTTTTTTATACGAAGCGTTTTACTAAACGACAAAATGGAATGTTTTTGTCGTACGTATGCGGCGACAACGACTTCTCTGCCGCCGTGACTGTTATTTGAGTTTCGGCTTCCTCTACAAGCCATACCTTTTTTTTTAAAGAAAAATAAATACCATGTTTTACTTTTCTTTTATTTTGGTATTGAAAATGGTTTTCATAATGTTTTTATATCAATGTGTTGTATTGATATCTTGTGATTGAAAGGTGGAAATGTTATGTTTCCTTTATGCATGTTTTATGTGATACGATTATGTTGAGGTTCTTGGGCATTATTATGAAGACGGGTGGTTTCGTGATAAACTAAGGGTGGGTGAGCCCGATATAGCTCTCCAATGCATTGGGTAACATGAAGGAGTGAAACGTTAAGGTTTCTCCGAAGAGATTTAGGGAATATACTGTGATGGGTATTCCAAACGTAACCAAGAGGGTTACTCCCTACGTAAGGATGTTATGAATGCCTCAAGTTAACTTTATGTCTTATGATTTCTACGATTTATTCATGATTTGATGAGGTATGTTAAAATGCTTATGTTTTATGGGTAAAGTATGATCTCATTCTTATGTATATATGTACCCATGTTTCCTTTCCATATTTTTATGTCCCTTACTGTGCTTTTTATGCTCATCCCATGTTTTTTTTGAAATGTTTTTCACAGGTCAAGGGAAAGGTACATGATATGATAATAGTGTCAAGAAAGTGTCATGAAATAATCCATGTTTTATTTTAAATATGTTTCCATTGATGGGAATGAAGAATACTATCTTTATGTAACCACTTTGTTTATATGTGGAATGTAATGCAAGTTTTATGATCTAATTCTCTAAAACACAAAACCTGAAAAGATCCTCAATGTGTAATCTTGTAATAACTCAAGATTAAGTAAGGTTTAAGGCTGGGGCCTTATAGTTGGTATCAGAGGTTGGTTTAGATAACTTTAGGAGTTAGAATTCTATTAAATGATTATCCGAAAATATTTTTTTTTGAAATGATATAGCATTTGAAGATTACCATGTTGCTTCTTCTAAGACATGTTTGTTCAGAATGGTTTTCCGCAGAGGAAACAGGGAAGCAGTTCTAGGAAGACATATAGAAGGAAATAACCTTCCGAATCAGCATCCTGAGATGGTCAGAATTGGAACTGAACAGTTTGTTGCAGTAATGGCGCAGTTGACTCAAGCGATAAATGGCGGTGGTATCCATACACGAGATCATCCAGATCAACCGCAGAGGAACATGTCAATGGTGGAACATTTCATGAGGCAGCATCCCCCATCATTCAGAGGATCATCTGATCCTGTGCTAGCTGAAGGGTGGATTAAAGCACTGGAGAAGATTTTTGATGTCATGGGGTGTTCAGACAATCAAAAGGTTAGTCTTGCTATTTATCGTTTGGAGGGTGAAGCAGATCAGTGGTGGTCGATGGTTAAAAATATCAGGGACGCTGATGAGATTGATGCTCTCAACTGGGATAAATTCAAAGGTATGTTTCTTGAGAAGTATTTTCCTAAGGCTTTTCAAATTAGGATGGAAAATAAATTCTTGGAATTGAGGCAAGAGGAAGACTCAGTGGCTACCTATGAAGAAAGGTTCACTCGATTGGCAAGGTATGCTCCAAATTTTATCTGATACCTTGATAGTAAAATAAATCGTTTTTACTCAGGATTAAAGCCGAAATATCGAAGGGAATTAGCTTCTCGTGAGTTTAAAAGTTATGAAAAGCTTGTTCGATGTGCTTAGAAGGTGGAAGTGGAGTTTTCCAATGATCAAGTGTTCTATAACAACCAATAGAAGAAGAGACCGAGGTGGCAGGAGAAAGGTAAGAATTCTTCAAAAAAGTCTGATGGTAAGAAAACTAAGTTTCCAGTTTGTGATAAATGTGGAAAAAGGCATGCTGGGGAATGTCTTCTGAATTCTGGAAAGTGCTACCGATGTGGTAAGATGGGACATAAGGCTTGTGATTGCACTGAAAAGGATCAAGGTGAAGGTAAGACCAAATTTGATTTACAGTTAGTGAAATGTTTTAAGTGCAATGAGATGGGTCACTATGCAAATGAGTGTCTGACAAAGAGATTGAGTGATGGGAAGCAGTTAGACTACAAGCAGAAAGGGGTGGTGAAATCCTTTGCAACTACTTCAGTAGATGTCAGGCCATCAAATGAAGTTGTATCAGGTACTTTGTTTTTTTTTCAGATTATGCCAGTGTGTTGTTTGATTTGGGGTCTACACATTCTTTCATCTCTGAAACCTTTTCTAGTAAAATAGAAATACCATCTCAAGAAATGACTCCTGAACTTTTGGTAAAAACACCTGGGGGGAATGTTGAGGCAAAAAGAATTTATAAGAATCTTCCTATCCTTATCTGTGGAAAGAACCTACTTTCAAACCTTATTGTTCTACCTCTAGTAGAGTTTGATGTTATCCTGGGTATGGATTGGCTCTCTATTTACCATGCTAAGATTGACTGTAGAGCTAAAGAAGTTTCTTTTCAGAAAGACTTTCAGTTTGTGTACAAGAATGAACCCTTACTGTTGATAACTTATCAAGAGGCCGAGAAACTTGTAAAAGATGGAAATGAATGTTACCTTGCACACATCGTTGAAAATAAAGGAACTGTTCTGATTAATGATGTGCCAGTGGTAAATGAGTATCCTGATGTTTTTCCTGATGAGTTTCCTGGAATAATACCAGATCAGGAAGTTGAATTTACTGTTGACTTAGTTCCTGATGCTAAGCCAATTTCAAAACCCCCTTATCGAATGGCTCAAATTGAACTTTTAGAGTTGAAGGAGAAATTGCAAGATTTATTAGAGAAAGGTTTCATTCGACCTAGCACATCACCATGGGGTTCTCCTGTCTTGTTTGTTAAAAAGAATGATGGTTCAATGAGACTTTTCATTGATTATAGAGCCTTGAATAATATCATTGTTAAGAACAAATATCCTTTGCCTCATATCGATGATTTGTTTGATCAACTCCAGGGAGCTCAGTATTTTTCAAAGATTGACTTGAGATCGGGGTACCATCAACTGAAGGTAAAGGAAGAAGATGTTCCGAAGACCACGTTCCGTACAAGATATGGCCACTATGAATTTGTAGTAATGCCTTTTGGGATAACCAATGCACCTGCTGTATTCATGGACTTAATGAATATAATTTTCCATGAGTTCTTGGATAAGTTTGTGGTGGTTTTTATTGATGATATTGTGGTGTTTTATAAAAGTAAAGAAGAGCATGAAAGACATTTAAGGGTTATCTTTCAAACCTTAAAAGAAAAGAAATTGTATGGGAAATTCAGCAAGTGTGAGTTTTGGTTGCAACAAATTTCTTTCCTTGGTCACATTGTTTCTAAAGATGGGAAAACTGTTGATCCTGCAAAACCAAAGTTGTGGAAGACTGGACAAGACCCACAAATGTAACTGAGATTCGTAGCTTCCTTGGTTTGGCAGGCTATTACCGAAGGTTTGTTAGAAATTTTTCACGGTTATCTAGTCCAATGACTAAGCTAACTCGGAAGGGTGTCAAGTTTATCTGGACAAAAGAATGTGATGATTGTTTTCAGGAATTGAAAAGAAGATTGGTGAATGCTCCAGTTTTGGCACTACCTTCTTGGAATGGTGAGTTTGTTATCTACAGTGATGATTCATTGAAAGGACTTGGTTTCGTCCTAATGCAGAATGATCAGGTAATTGCTTATGCTTCACGACAGTTGAAAACTCATGAGGTAAATTACCCTACACATGATTTGGAATTAGTTGCTATTGTTTTTGCTTTAAAAATTTGGAGGCATCATTTGTATGGAGTAAAGTGCGAAATATATACCGATCACAAAAGTTTAATGTATATATTCACTCAGAAAGAATTGAACATGAGACAAAGGAGATGGCTAGAATTAATCAAGGATTATGATTGTACAATTCATTACCATCCGGGAAAAGAAAATAAAGTGGCTGATGCTTTGAGTCGAAAAAGTAATGCTTCATTAGCAATGTTGAGTTTGAAACGTGATCCTTTGGTTAAGGATTTGATGAACTTTGGCATAGAAGTTGTGGGTGCAGGAAGTTCTTCTGTTTTGTTTTAGGTATCAGTGTGATCATCTCTATCAGATAGAATCAAGAAAGCACAGAAGCAAGACAGTGAGTTGTAGAAAAAGGTAGAGCTGGTTCAGAAAGGTAAGTTGCCTGAATTCAACATTGATAATGATTACGTTTTGAGATTTGGGAAGAGATTGTGTGTGCCTTGTGATTCACAGTTGAAGAGAGATTTGTTATGTGAAGCTCATAGTTCTCCGTTTTCAGTTCATCCTGGCAGTACTAAGATGTATAAAGATCTGCGGGAGTATTACTGGTGGGATGGAATGAAAAGAGATATTGCTGATTTTACTGTGAAGTGTTTGACTTGTCAGCAGGTTAAAGCAGAGCGGCAGTTACTGAAAGGGATGCTTCAGCCTTTACTAGTGCCAGAGTGGAAATGGGAGAATATATCCATGGACTTTGTTGTGGGATTACTGAATACATCTCGAGGTAATAATGAAATCTGGGTTATTGTTGATCGCTTGACTAAATCTGCTCATTTCCTTGCTATACGAGATACTTTTTCCCTAGATCAACTTTCCCGTTTGTATCTTAAAGAGATAGTCAGGTTACATGGAGTTCTTCTTTCCATTGTATCTAATCGTGATCCCAGGTTCACTTCTAACTTTTGGAAAGGCATTCAAAAGTCGTTGGGTACTGAATTAAATTTTAGTATAGCTTTTCATCCTCAATCAGATGGGCAGTCAGAACGAACAATTTAGACATTGGAGGATATGCTACATTCTTGCTCTATGGATTATCAGGGAAGTTGGGACCAACATCTTTCTTTGGTTGAATTTTCATATAATAACAGTTTTCATTCTAGTATACAGATGGCACCATTTCAGGCATTATATGGGAAGCGGTGTCGAACTCCAGCTTTCTTGGATGAAGTGGGTGAAAGGATGTTGATGGGACCAGAATTGGTAGAAGAGATGGCAGAAAAAGTTCAGCTGATTCAGAAGCACATGAGAACAGCTCAGAACAGGCAGAAGAGTTATGCGGATAACCGGAGGAAGGATCTATCTTTCGAGGTAGGTGATCATGTTTTTCTCAAGGTTTCTCCTTGGAAAAGTGTGATGAGATTTGGTAAGAAAGGAAAGCTGAGTCCAAGGTTTATTGGACCATATGAAATTTTGGAGAGAGTTGGATCAGTTGCATACCGAGTGGATTTACCTCTGAGTTTATCTCAGGTACACAATGTTTTTCACGTTTCGATGTTGAGAAAGTATATGCCAGATCCATCTCATGTTTTGAGTCCAGAGGTAGTTCAGCTGGAAGAGAACCTATCTTATGAGGAACAACCGGTCCAGATTATTGACCACAGGGAGCAAGTGTTACGGAATAAGGTGATTAAGCAGGTAAAGGTTTTGTGAAAAAACCACATGATGGAAGAGGCAACATGGGAATCTGAAAATGCAATGAGGGATAAGTACCCCCATTTATTTGATAAGTAAATAAATTGTGGGGATGCAATTTTCTAAAGGGGGGAAGGATGTAACATCCCAAGTAAGTTATGAATAATAGATATTTTTATCTATGTCTATTAACGAATTAGATAGTGTTTTAGAGGCTTAAAATGAAAATAAATCCAATCTTAAGCATGGAATACACTAATATTCTTAAAAGATTTTTTTACTGCCTTTTGATGGAAAACCCTTTTTAAATCAATATTTTGACAATTTTATAATCTATATTTTTCAAAATAAACATATTCATTATTATTGGGACATTGAATTTTACATTGGATAAATTTTTTGTATTTTTCTGACAATGTTCATTTTTTAATGAATAGTGAAAAATACTGCATTTCACATCAAAACTGCTTTTTAATGTAATTTAATTATATGTTTAGATTATATTTTTAATTGGTATTAAAGTTTATTCTGAATATAATTTTACCATTTACTCCAATGGTGGTCATTAGGATTAATTTCACTTTGGAATTGGTCATAAACTAATGCCAAACTTTTCATAGATATTGTTTCAAAAAAACCCACTATTTGTCATGACAGCGGGAATTAATTATTAAATTAATTAATATAACTTATATGATTTGAATTTTGTAAAATAGACATCATTTTTGAATTCGGAATATCAAATATAGCTTAGGGTGAATTTTTGGTAATTTTCTGAAAAACTTCAATTTTTGATGAATAGTGAAACCACTAAGTGGTACTTATAAAAACTGATTTTTCCGTTTAAATGAAATTTTGCCATCATTGTGTTTTGAATTTAAAAAATCCGACATACATGGTTGTCATTAAGAAGTAAAATGTGGTTCAATGGGATTAAAATAATTTTTTGGTGAATAGTAACTTATTAAGTTCTTAATCGCGATTAGTGGTAATTAGTGTAGTTTAAGGTAAAAATAATGTTTTAATCGTAAGAGATGAGCTTGAAACATGTCCTACCCTCATTTTATGTGTCATGGAAGACCAAGACAAGCCATGGGTCAACTTGGGGACTCCATGGAGCCACTTTGGTTGGGAAATGACATAAATAACTTTTTATTTAATGTTAAAGTAAAAATGACACAAACATGAGTTATGTTACTAAAAAAAATTTTATATGGGGTTATACAAGTCATATTTTTGACTATAAATATTCATTAGAAATCTAAAAATATTTCCTACATCATAGTATTTGTTTTATAATTTTTAGAAATTAAATAAATTAAATTATTTATGACATAATGATGATGCAGCGATGACCTCATTATTTAACGATTTAAATAAAATGGAAAGTTAATGTAAAATCTAAAACCTACACATGGCCAAAACCAATTGGATGAGTTTATTTCAAACCCTTATCACCTTATCATCGAATTATATCAATGTGGGACCTTTTGAATCCGAAACTCATTTTAAAATAAAGTAACTTATCTTTACTTTCCAAGAGTGTCCCTCCTCTCCTCTTATAAAAGGCCCCCACCTCTACCTCCTTACCCACACTCCCAAAGCCTTTGTCTCGGCCAAACCCTACCCATTTTGTCTCTCCACTTCCCTATCTTACTCCTTGAAGCCTCACTTTGGGCATAAGTCTTCCCAAGGAAGCCTTTGAGCTCAAACCAAAGGGAGTTACCCAATTTTAAGGTAATGTCTTCTTTTGAGTCCTTTTGTTTTATTTTGCTTCTACAACCCCCTAAACTCTTTTTATTCTTTTATTTTGTAACAACTTCAGTATCCTCAATATACTAGGATGTTTTTATAATAATTATTCTATCTACACTTACACACACCTTCATCTAATGGTTAACGAACATACTGTTTCCGTGGATGGTGAATGTATGCCTCCCGAAACGATGATTGTTCAACATTCTTTTAACACCTTCAAAGGTGTCCATTAAGATGTCACTATATTTATATATGATATATAATATGTTTATATTTTCCTTAATCTTCTGTATTTTTCTTTTTGGTCATACCTTTATGGTTTCCATTATGGGTAAACGCGATATCTTCATTTAAGGAAGTGCGGACTACCGCCCCCTCAAAGTGATTTGATTCGTTAAATACCATATGTGGGACGTATAAAGGATGGAACTATGATATTATATATGATATTATACTGGAATTATAATATACCTTTATATAATTATGATTCCATTCTATAAAATATGAAATAGAAATGAAAGTAGCGTTCATGCGTACGTACGACTTACCATCTCCATGAACGGTGCATTTTATTTCTTACCTCTAAATGATTATGTAATATTATAAATGCATGAATGTACTGGATATATATGACATATATGATATATACATCATGAATATCATTCTGGATATAATGGATACATGAACAACTTGTAATTATAAAGGGTTTATTTTTGACTCAAGTACCAATGATCGTTAAAATGACCGTTATTAACTTAAATAATTACATAGTGTTCATGACATGGTAATAAGTGATATAAAAGGAATAATGAACTTGAAAAAGGTTCTTAAGAAAGTAGAAATTGACTCAAGTTTATTATTTAGGACATTAAATAACGCTCGAGTCAAGTCGGACCCGAGGTATGGGACTTCCTCTCAATCTCCTTTCATTGAGGCATATTTTGTTTTATACACAACCTTCTTTTATACGGTGTATAAACCCCTTTGACTTTTATGTTTATCCAAAAGGAATCTTTTTTATTCAAAGCGTTTTACTAAACGACAAAAGGGAATGTTTTTGTCGTATGTATGCGGCGACAACGACTTCTCCGCCGCCGTGACCGTTATTTGAGTTTTGGCTTCCTCTATAAGCCATACCTTTTTTTAAAAAGAAAAATAAATACCATGTTTTACTTTTCTTTTATTTTGGTATTGAAAATGGTTTTCATAATGTTTTTATATCAATGTGTTGTATTGATATCTTATGATTGAAAGGTGGAAATGTTATGTTTCCTTTATGCATGTTTTATGTGATACGATTATGTTGAGGTTCTTGGGCATTATTATGAAGACGGGTGGTTCCGTGATAAACTAAGGGTGGGTGAGCCCGATATAGCTCTCCAATGCATTGGGTAACGCAAAGGAGTGAAACTTTAAGGTTTATCCGAAGAGATTTAGGGAATATACTGTGATGGGTATTCCAAACGTAACCAAGAGGGCTACTCCCTACGTAAGGATGTTATGAATGCCTCAAGTTACCTTTATGTCTTATGATTTCTATAATTTATTCATGATTTGATGAGGTATGTTAAAATGCTTATGTTTTATGGGTAAAGTATGATCTCATTCTTATGTATATATGTACCCATGTTTCCTTTCCATATTTTTATATCCCTTACTGAGCTTTTTATGCTCATCCCAAGTTTTTTTTGAAATGTTTTTCACAGGTCAAGGGAAAGGTACATGATATGATGATATTGTCAAGGAAGTTTCAAGAAATAATCCATGTTTTATTTTAAATATGTTTCCATTGATGGGAATGAAGAATACTATCTTTATGTAACCACTTTGTTTATATGTGGAATGTAATGCATGTTTTATGATCTAATTCTCTAAAACTCTAAACCCGAAAAGATCCTCAATGTGTAATCTTGTAATAACTCAAGATTAAGTAAGGTTTAAGGCTGGGGCCTTATATGGCCACCCATCACTTGGGATTACCTAAATATCATCGGGTATTCAAGAAGGAAGCAAGAAGAACAAACCTGACTCATGCCTCCATAATTGAGGCAGATGTCAACATGCTTATCAAAACCAGCTTCCTCTGATAGGTGAAATATCTAAAGTGGTTAGCTAATATTTTCCTGGTGAAAAATAAGAATGGTAAATAAAGAGTTTTCTTTGATTTTAAATATCTCAACTGGTATTTTCCCAAATATTATTTCTCAGTTATAATCACATTTTCTTGATTGCTGCAACATAGAGCTACAAATATCTCTATTTCATGGATGGATAATTTTGATGTAACCAAATTTAGATTTCCCCAAAGATGTGGAATCCATTTCCATCAAATCCCCTCCTAGAATATTTTTCTATCAGGCAATTCCCTTTGGATTATAAAATGATGGTGTGATATATCAATGTTCAGTGAACAATATATTCAAACCCTTAATAGGTATTTTTATTGAATGCCTTGCTGATGATATAGTGTTCAAGTCAAGACAATTCTCTAATCACCTAACTAACCCGGAGATCACTTTAAGATGGATTGGAAAATATAATATTAACATGATCCCCTTGAAATGTTCTTTCGGGGTAACCTATAGAATATTTATCCGATTTTTTTATGCCATCACATTATCTAAATAGATCCCAGGAAGACAAAGGATTTTCTTGGCCTGACCCATCCTAGAATCCTGAATTATTTGAGATGAATTGAAGAAAACCAGGAATAGACTCGTTGCTTCATCACAAATATAATAGGAAAGTGTTTTCCCATTAAAAATTGATGAATAACTGGGTCACATATCAATGGACTAATGAATTCCAAGAAGTATTTGATACCCTCACGAAATACCACTGGAGCCCATTGGTATTGATTCCACCTTTTGATGGAAACATTCCCATCCTTTATGTTACATACTTGGAGCGATCATTGGTTTCCATCCATGGGATGAAGAATAATGCTGCGAATGAAAAAAACTATTATTATCTCAGTTGAAACATGCTTGACCCAAAGACATGATATTTTTATATTGAGAATAGCTACATATAATTAATATTTGTAGTTTTGAAGCTATGGAACTAACAACATCTTCATGATGTCCAATTGGCCTCTTGTAATAACCTGTTAAAATTTATCCTCATTCATCCTATGATGATAGGATGTTTGGTGCGGTTGGAAGTTATTCACCAACAGTTTGATATACATATCGTGTGTCTGAAAATAGTGAAAGGCCATTATTTGGAAGACTTCATTTTTGAACACCCATCTCCAAAAAGAATTTCATTGAATATTGAAATTCTTGATGGGGAAATCCTCTCTATAATGGATTTTACCTGAAAATGGGAAATTTACTTTGACAGTGCTTCTAGAAGTATAATGGGGAAGAGAATCGAACACCCAAAGCTCAAAAAAGATGGGTTAGAAATTATGCCTATTTCCCCATAAAAGGGAGTGTTTCTATAATCCTTTCTATTATTATAAGTTGGTACCAACAATATGGTATACTATGAGGCTCTCATCACAAGATTGAAATTATCACTCAAAGTATGAATGGATCACCTGGATGTGAAGGGTGATTCAGAATTGGTAATCAAATAGGTCAATGGGGATTATTCCATTAGAAAAGAAGAACCAATTCACCTATTTGATTATTTCTGAGTGTTAATGGTAGAGTTTCCTTTGGACCCAACAATGTCTTATGTCCTACGATCAAAAAATTCCCAATCTGGTGCATTGGAAAATACAATTACAACATTGGAAGATCAAAACCAGGATGAGGTAATCATTAGAATATCTCATCGTGATGTGGTTTCACATTTTATTCAAATCAAAATATAGGAAATCAATGAAATCAGTCACATTATAGAACCATTTGGTCCTACAATGGGATTAATGACACCCAACATGGAATATCCCCATGGATTACTGCCATTTAATAGAGCTCAAAATGATCAATTATGGAGAGGAGCAGTTAATTTCACTCTATATGAAAGCCCGAATCACTAGAAGATTCTTTATAAACCAGGATTTGACAGAATTCTCCTTAGATACATTGATAGGGACAAAATCATAGCTCCCATGAATAAAGTACATGTAAGAGTTTGTGGTGCCCACCAGTTTGGGTATTGGCTTCATGATGAAATCTGAAGGCTTGGATAGTTTTAGCCTTCGATGATGTAGGATTGTACAGATTTCACTATAATGTTTCGTCCCTTCCATGTTTATTCTAACATCATTAATCAAACACTAGTGTTTCTACATATATCCAAATACTTCAGGATATTTTCTATATGGGGAATGGATATAGTAGGGCCCTATCCTGTAGCTACAACCAAGTAATTAATTTACATCCTTACTACTACTGAATTATTCTCTAAATGGGATTAGGAGATACCTATAAAATAATTCAGGGCTAAAAGAAATGATAGATTTTTTAAATCTAATATTATTACATTATTTGGTGTCCCTCATACAATATAAATGGATAAAGAAACCAATTTTTGTTCTATTTAGGTAGGGAAGTTATATCAGGAATGTGGTATTAAATAAAGCCTTTCATCCCACTATTATGCATTGGAAAATGGATATATAGTGGTTTTCAAAAATAATTTTCCCAATATACTATAGAAAATAGTGGATAAATATAAAATATCATGTCTTAATAAACTCTTTCATGAATTATGGTATTATAGAACTACTACCCATACTGCATCACGATCAATATTGTACTCATTGGTATACAGAACTCAAGTAGTCTTTACCATTGAAGTTAAGTCAAATTCACTTCGATTCAGTACTTGTGATTGGATATATACACATGAGTTGTCTTAGAAGTGACTAGATGAGCTGGAGTTATTGGATGAAAAGAGACTAGATACATTGAATAACTTTAAAGTCAATCATAATCGAATAGAATTAGCATTCAAAAATAATTTCCGCTTTTATTCATTCATCCAAGGAGAATTGTTATTTGTCCTTAGGACTCTAATGATATTGGGAAAGAAGCCTCCAAAATATGAGCCAATGTGGGAAGGACCATACTCCATACATAAGGTCTACTCAAATAGAGATTATTCCTCAATATTAATGGATAGATAAATCACTAAAAATTCAACCAAGGAAAGGAACCTCAAGATATAATTTTTTGTAATAGCACAAATTTTATCCTAGTTGAATGAAATTAAACTAGATAGCACCATATACATCTATGTTTTATGATGTTAAACTATTTAGAATCATCTTCCTACTTGAATGAAGTTAAATTGAATGAAAACTAGCATCCTAGTTGCATTACATTAAATAACATTGCACCATATATTTCTATGTTTTATGATATTAAAATTCATAGTATCTTCTTCATAGTCACACGATGTCAAATTGCCTTAAATGAGGTCCTAGTCACATGACCTGAAACTACCAAACACCGTTTATCCTTATGGATTGGCATTAAAATGTGTGGATAACAACTACTTAATTTCACATTAAAAAATATTCCAAGATACCACAAATTAATACTCTTTGTTTCCCCTTAAAAATGATTATTTTTCATGCATAATCACTACTTAGATCATTTCCACTCCTTAGTGGCACATGACCCTATTTCTCCCTGGGTTTGAATCTGATCTACATAAGGACCCAATTTATCAAACTAAGTATTTCTTGATTCTTATTCTAATGATATACATAGTATAACTCAGATCTCATATCTTTGGTGTAGCAACAACCATTAAAGAAATAATTTCCCCTTTCCTTGTATATGAGTTAATTCTATATTACAAACCCTTCCAAAATTTTATCTTGATTCTCATACCATAATATATTTTTGGGCTGATCCTTATATTAGAATGTATTAAAGTACCCTTTAATCACAACAAAATTCAATTCATGTGGGTAACCATCCTCAAAAACTATGTCTGTCTTAATTATTTCTCTAGTAAGATATGCAGTGACACAATGGTCCTATCCCCAGGTCCAGCTACAATATTTCTATCTTCTTCACATTAGATCATCTTATTATGTACCGTATGATGTTAAACTGCATGTAACATTTCAATAACTATGTGTTTATTGATTCTTACCTATACAAGATAGGTAGGGAAATTCAAATATCTTATCCCAGGTCTAGCTGAAATGTTGAAAAATTCCCATCACCCCTTGTGTGTGTGAATCAAATTTGCACAGTCAGTACCTTCCAGAACTACGACTGGCTTGATTCATTCCTCAACAAGATACGTAGTGATGCCCAAATCTCTAATCATGGTTCCAGCTGTGATTAATCCTTAAATTAATTTAATTCATATGTATGAATTTGATATATATAGAGAACCTATCAAAAACTACGTGTGGACTTGTTCTTTCCCCTAGAATGATACATGGTGACACTTGGGTCTTATCCCCTAGCCAAGCCACAATGTTTCTTTAATGTCAGGTCACCCACATCATTTCTGCATGATGATAAACTGCATGGGAAGAACTACGTATGGATTAATTATCATTCCAATTAGATACATTGAGACGTTCAAATATCCAATCTCCAGCCCAGCCATGACATAACCCCCAACCACAAATCAAAATTTAGTTGATGTGGAGAATCAACTTCACGAACTACAAGTGGCTTTATTCTCATCCCAATGAGATTCATAGTGATGTTTGGATCTCCAATCATGGTCCCATCCATGATTTTTTAATAAGAAAAACACCTTCCATTTCCCTATGTGTGAGTTAGATCTACGTAGGAATATCTTCAAGGACTTTTGAATTGAGTCTTATTGCAATAAGATACATGGTAATGCTTAGAAATCCTTCTTTATCCCCAACCATTATCCTAGAAACCATAAAAATCCCTCTTCTCCGCGTCCAAACCTAGTCGATATGGGGAACAATTTCAAGAACTACATGTCACTTGATTCTTGATTTAGAAATATATGTAGTGATTCACAAATATTATAACCAAGCTCATCGACCACTTAATCTTCATACCCAAATGTTTCACTTTTGTTACCTTGTTTTTACAGAAGAAAACTTTCCCACTCTTTGTTTCTGATATAAAACACAGCTTATGTGGGCCTATTAATTGGGTAAAGGGAATCTTTTCATAAATAAGGTGTCTCAATTACTATTAGGTTTATCAATGGTCATAGAGGTAATAACTTAAAAGGTACACTATATTTCCTCAATGCATGACAATAAACTCCACATTTGAATTGATTTTTACCTCTGTGAGATGCGTAGTGATGTATAATTTTTCAATATTGGGCCCAGCTGCATCACATAATGAGAAAACCATTACTCTCCTATGTATTAGTAAGATCTACATGAGGATATCCAATATGAGTTATCACTTTAAACATAAATCCATATCTATTTGAACTATGTGAAGCTTCATTCTTTCTCTGAAAAGAAATGTATGATGCATGGAATCTATTCTTTGGTTCAGCTGTATGGTCTTTTGAAATTTCATGTAAAGAAACCTAATATCATTACCGCATGACATAAAATAGAATGGACCCATAATTACCCTTCCTTTTCCTGTCATGTAATTCATCGTCCTCACCACAAGATGTTAAACTACATGGATATAGTCCTCACCATATAACATTAAAATGCATGGTATTTAGAGAACTATGTATGGATTGATTATCTTCTGATTTGAGATTCATATTTAAAAATGAGCCTCATATCCTAGTCCTAGACATGAGATAAATAAAAATTCCCCCTCTCCTACCTATGATGGACATCTCTACCGGATGTTTATGTTGGTCCCTCTCCTCAGATAACCCATTATGGAAACAATAGATTTCCCCTTTAATACATATGTGTTATATCTATGTAAGGGATTCTATGTTCTTGGCCTATATTAGTGAAAGAACATCATTTATATATTGTAAAATTCCCCTTTAATATATCATACTATTAATCTGAAAATACTTTCATATCTTCAAAATATTTCTTTGGTTCCTGGTTAAATAATTTTTGATACCTGAGAACAATTTTTTTGTACAATGTAGTATGTGACCCTATTATCCTTGAATAAAATTCACCTACTCGATAGGCCTATCAGCCTATGAATACCACTGTTTGTATTTGAAGCACATTCCCTTGTTGTCACACCATAATACAGCCCCATAATATGCTTTTCAAATTGTAGTAACTTCATTCTTGGTAGAATCCTCTTCTATCCATTTATGATTTGATGACAATATATAGGAGCCCCATAATTTAAAGTGCTCATTATTTCCCTATTTGTCTCATATCCTTTCTTTCGGCCTAAAAGTATCTGCGAACATGGATTACATTTTCCATCTCTATATGCTCAAATCATAATGGAATGGCCTTTGGCCATTCGACCTCATATCATCAAATATTTTTATAATATTGTGATCATAGTCATATGAACTAAAACTATAGGCCCCATACTTCCTATTCTTGGGTCAGACCCTCATTGATTACATATGCCAATAATTCATTGGAAATCATGATTTTAAATATCCATTCTGTATTCAGGTACTTTTCTCCATAAAACCATACTCTATGCTTTAGAATATCTGAATTTACATAAACATTCAACAACTTTTAGCAATATAATGTCAGAATTATTGAGATCTCTTTTACCTAACTATGTTGTACATTCCCCTAGTTGGCCTTGATTTTTTTCCTTCATAACAGGACTTTCATGCAATGGTTTCCACTATTTTTCTTTACAGCATATTTCCTAGTTGGCCCTTCATAATATAACCCCTTAATCGGGTTTTTCAAATAGTGGAAACTTAGTTCTTGGAAGAGACTCCCTCTAAATTCTATTATATATTTTCCCATGTCATTCTTTATATTTGGAAATCCCCAAATCATAGCTTAAATTTTTTTTTTCTATATCTGAATATAATAGAACATTTTTGAATGAATTACCAATAATTGGAGAACCATCAATCCTTTGGTCAAAGATAAAGACCTTAAATTAAATCCCCATAATGTCCATATTGCATAACATAAAACTTCATATCCCCCAATATACATGTTAGGTGACTTTAAATTGTATAGAATATTATTAAAAAGACCATTAATTTTCTTACTACATGACTTGAAACTAAACAACATAATTCCTTTGTTGTATGAATTTAAACTATATAGAAAAATACTAAAAATATCATTTCTCACAAATATACCATCCTTCATACAATAAATTCATATATGAGTATATCCTCATTCCTAGCCAATATCAGTATACATACCCCTTTATTTTTAGATAACTTTCCTTGTAAAATCAAACCACAATTGTCTTGAGACATCAAAACATTAAACCCCATTTGTTTATCAGTACTATAATGTCATAATTCCTGGGAACTCCATTACCTGATTATAAAGTACATGTCCCCCAGTTGGCCTTGCATAATTCCACCCACATAATACGGTGGTTATCCTATAGATGAAATTGTTTGGATATAAAACACATTTTGTAGTTTCCCTATATAATATAGCCCCCATAATGGGGTTTTCAAATAGAGGTAACCTCTTTCTAGGATAAGACCTCTTATATTCTTATATTTCAAATTTTATATTTCCTGACCCTAAAAATTAAGACTTTAGATTCCCCTTAGAAGTATTTGAAATAAAAGATATCTGGACATTACCATCCATCAATCCTTGATTGGGTTATAATTTAAAAAATTCATCATCAAATCTATTCAACCTTAAACACTCTCTTTTTTAGTCCAACATGCATGACTTTAAAATTCCAAAAAAAATAGACAGAGTATTCATGAGGCTAGAATATTGGAAAGGGAACTCAAGATAAAAGTTGTGTCTCAAATAGATGAACCTAAACACTCTAGGTTCTTGGAAATATTGACCTATTAATGTTAAAGGAAAAAAGTTTTTGGATGAATACCTAAAAAATGAAAGCCTAATAAAAACCCAAGTTTCACCCGATAAGTCCCCTCCATATTAGTCTTAGAAAAACACAGTGGGATTACATAAAAAGAAAAAAAATTAGGGTCATCCATATGACACTATTAATAGTCAAAAAATTCTTTCTAGGCCCCATGTATTATGAGAAAATTAGACCATCCTTCCAAATATGATGTATCTCGAAAACCCACAAAATGATGTTGTAATGCGTAAAAATTCCCTACTTTTAGCTTAGATCAAGATATTTTTTATTATGAATGAATATAATTCTAGGGGATTTCATTGACACCATGAAATGTGATCCATGAACTTATCTACAAAATATCCTCAACTGAGCTCGAAAATTTCACGGTGTGGCTCTGCATTTTTATGGGGATCAGTGATGGTTGCTAAGGAACCATCTGAAAGGGCCATGACCATATCTCAACACAGATCACGGGTAGTGGTGCGGGGGGAACAACCTTGTGGTATAGAGAATATGTTTTTCTTATGTCCTTGTTGACACTTTGTTCCATCTCATGGATGAAAAATTTATAAATTAAAATTCCTTGGAAGAAGGAGGAAAAAATATTTGGAGAATTTTACGATTTAAAAAGGCTCAAATTTGAGTTCACCCAAGGTATCCCATATCACCGAAGAAAGGAAATTAAATTCATGCCCCTCACTTTTTCACCAAATCATAACTTTCAAAATATTTCTCCATCACATAATGTACCATATTTCTCTATAAATAGACCCTTAGGGCCTTTATTTTCCTGATAAAATTTCTTTGATGTCTAATTGCTGCTCTGATCGCCCTAGTCATCTCCCAAGTCCTCTAAAACATCCAAGGTATTTTTATGACACCTAAAGAGAAGGAATTAAAGGGGAAAGTGATACATAGGTTCTAAAAGTGTTAAAAATTTACAACACTAATGTGACTTATTCTCCAATCCCCCAAATTTATGAACACTTTCAGGACCTCCCTTCCTCAGGTAGGAAGTTGTGCACCCCACTTCTGGGAGTACCTATGAAGACTCTTTAAGGCATGATCCATGTCTTGCCTATGTTTAGTCATGTAGGTTGTTTGTAACATAAGGTGAAACCAATTAACTCATGCCTTCTTATGTTCCACATACCTACACACCACTATCTTGAGTGCCCCTTCTTGGTTCAACTCACCCCTTTCAACCTGCACGAGCCTTTCATGCAGCCTCATTAAAATCCACTAATAGAAGGGCCTCACCTTAACCATCTCCCATATATAAAAGGGTTCATATTGAAACCTCCACCAAGATCTCCTGATTTAAAAAACCTTATATAAAGGTATATCATCATGTCTCCCATTTGGTTTTTATTCCTATAGTTATATGTTTTTTTCACTTTTCCTACCAGAGGGTCAAAATGCATGGGAGGTCTGTAGGCTTGTATATCTGTGAACATAAGATTCCTTACCCTAGGGAAAATGTTTCAGATTTCTTGGTCTTGGATTCTAGGGAAAGGATTTTTTCCTCCCCTTATTATCTCTAAGACCCACAGTCCCCAGTTCCTAGTATAAAGGATAAGGATAACATTTTTATCCCTTTGACAAAGGAAATGTCTACCTCTTCACCTAAGACCAATCAATGGGAATCCATCATAGTGTAATCCCCTATCCTTTCACGTAATAGGTTTTAGTCTCACTCATCTCTGCATCGTTCATCTTCTCTCCTTCATTATTTTGGACCCTCATCTAACATAAAGTGAGGAGAGGGAAGTTCCATATCCATGACCTCTTCCATGGTTTCCTTGGTTTCCTCCACCACAGGCACGTCCTCTTCCATCAATAGAGAATAAGTCAATTTTGTTTGTTTGAATATTTCACATCCTCTTATCTCTCACATAGATCATTAGTCACGTTGTCTTAGAGGTTTTTAATGATTAAAAAATAATCAAATACACCTTAGGGATTTAACTACGATAACATTGAATCCCACCATAACTGGGATATGCAGGAATCCTTCACCTAGGCCCAAAGCTCACTCTAAATCCTCCTTTGGAGTCCAATACTAATTCCCTTAATCTGGGAATCATCCTTAAGATTGTGTATTAAATTAATACCCTCAAAATCTCAATGATTTATGACATCTCTCATGGACCCTATTAGAAGGGAATCCTCCTTAGGAGTAAGCACCAAACTATTCCGCTTAAAGGGCCATATTTCACTATGAGAGTTACAAAACTACATGGTCATTGGTTTCCACCCAAAATGGGATATGTATGAAACCTTTCTAAATTTCAAACCCAACATCCCAAATCAATAATATTCTCTCTGGGCCACATTACTAGAAGGCTCTAATCTAACCTTGAAACTTATATCCTTTACAATCTCCTTGTGCTGCTTTGTAATAGGTCCCATGCCAAGATTTTACATGGAAAATTACATATAGATGTCTTTTCCAGATGATGTTAAATAGTATGGTTGTGTCCTTATCACATGTCCTTAAAAGGTATTATGTTCCCACTTAAGCAACACCAAACTATGTTGGTTCTAATTCCTTTCACAAGGATACATAGGAATCCCATCTATGGGTTCAATCCCAACATCTATAAAAATTTGGTCTCCCTAAATGATGATATTCTCTAGAGTAACCTCTATTTTCCTGGACAACAATAAACTCAAATTTAAATTTCCTTCTCTTGGGATAACAATAAACTCCAGAGTGAATTTTATCTACCCGAATGACCATAAATTTCTTAGTGCCCCACTGACTATCTAACAAACCAGCATTTTTATAATAAAGACTAAAAAATATCTAAGTATTATAAAGGAGGATACCATTTATTGAGATCCTCAAATACATATAGATATACCAATTGATGAATAACCTAGAATACATATAGATGATTTTAATCTCAGAACATGCAAATAGTTGATTTCAAATTTCAAGGAAAACCTATATTACAATTGATAAATTAATAATAATTCATGAAAATATCTTAAATCTATAAGAGAGTCCCAAAGTAGTTAATAATTTCCCTCAAAAAGGTGAAATAGGATTCACCTCACATCTTATCAACTAATATGTGTTTGTAAGCCTCATAGGTCAAAATCCTTAACAAGCACCTACCTTTGTAATTCAGGTCCCTTTCAATGAAGAACTATTGGGTGTTTCCTATTCCCTAATCATATACATTGGAAACCATTCATTAAATATTTCTTCCTAAGTATAACACCTGTTCTGAGGGAAATAGTTGATAATTGATTGCATATGGAAATATGGAGTGCGTGAAATTGAAATTTTATGGGAAGGATTGCATGTATCTTGTATAAAAATGAATATGGGGTACCATATGTGGTAGTGCAGGACATGGTCCTATTAGCCCAAGTCACGTACGAGCATTTCCAACCAATAATTTTGATCCTCATCTACCATCATATGAAATATATTTTATAGTGTCTTATTGAGGGCCTCTATCTGTTAATTATCTACTTCATGGTAGTGAGATGAGCGGTGGGACATGATTTCATAATAATTATATAGTTCTTTCAATTCTTCATAATAGAAATTAGTTCCATTTTCCATCAGTACTGAATGTGATACACCACATCTAGTGATGATTTTGGCTATCACTAAGCTGACAATGTTCCTTTCCCGAACCTATTTGAGGGGTATGGATTCACCATACTAGGGGAATAAATCAGTTTCAATGATAATGTACTTGAAACTCATGGCCATAGTGTGAGGATATGGTCCAATGAATTACCTTACCCATACAAAAAAATATATTTGAGTATTTGGCTGTGTGAAGTGACTTCATGGTTAGTGAATGAAGTTGGTATGAACCTGGAAATAATGGAACATTTTAGTGAATTTATTGATTTCCTGGTTTATAGTGGTCCAGTAGTATGCATGCCTTAGGATTTGATTGAAAATATTGGATCCATACTAGTGGATTCCATATGATCATGTGTGCACTTCCTTCATAAAAACACTATTCTCCTCTCCATCAATTCCCCATAGAAGGACCCCATCAAGGGTTCACTCATATAGTGCATTTTTATAATCTCTTATTTCATATAGAATAAATCTAATTTCTCATCTTCTAATTTTATATCTCTCTAATCTGTCTAGTGGGTATTCTCCCTTTTTAAGGTAGTCCACGATGGGTGTCATCCTACTGGTGGTAGGATCGTATCGTTTAGGGGGATGGATAATCTTATTGATTATCTTGAGAATACATTGAGACTATCTGATGGTGTGAATTTTTTATGATTGTTTCATACCACTCTGGATCATCTAGAGTTGTGGCGTCATTTCCCAATGTATCATCTTGGGAATTATGTTACTCTATGATGTGATTCAATGTCAAATCCAATTTTATTTATGAAATTTTTACCCATATGTGGTTTAGAATGGGGATTAAATCTTCCTTTTTGATGGAATAATCCTCATTGACCTTCATGATTACTGGTTTCAAATTTCCATTTATCTTCATGTGATTGACTTATACCTTTATTTCCATCTCTATCCCTACCATGAGAGATTGATATTCTACATAATTATTTGTAAACACTTCTTGAAACAGGAAAGAGTAAGGTAGTACTAACTTTAATGGAGATATGATTACAGGTTCTTCCATAATTATCCTTGTAAGACTTCTAGATGAAACATTAAAATACATCTCCCATATCTAAGGTCCTACATGAATTGAAAAAACCTCTTCATATATTAGTTCATCATCTAATGAAGTAATTTTTTTCTAGGGTTTCTTCTCCATATAAATTTCTTAATCCAAGGTTTTGACCACATTATGTGGCATGAAATAAATGTAAAACTACTGTAGGATAACCCCCACCATGACAGAAATACACTCAACATCAGAAGTATGAGAATTAATTTTAGTGTATTAAAATGAGATACCAATTCAACCTCATGGTGCTTAAGGTAGTGCCTCAGCTTTGGGACTAAAATGATTAGTTCAATACATCTCCTCTCAATTTCTGAATAATGATTCTCAATATCAATCATTGTATTTATGAGATAATAAAGGATATATTTTCCCCAAAATCATTCTTCTTTGTGAAGAAGGAATCTAGTTATCGCTCTAATGCTATCACATAAAAAATAAGCGGCCTTCCTTTGACAAATGATATCAGCAATGGTTGGTTTAAAATATTTTTTTTTGATAACATCAAATGATTCATGAAATAATTAGTCCATGTATATATATAAACCCCTTTTTATAAACTTGGTATAGGGAATACAATAACCTAAAAAGTTTCCTAAAAAGTTATTAATGTAGGACAACTGACCTTGATACCCCTTTAACTCTCTGAGGATGCAAGGAGGTGACATTCCAAGGATAGAATTTTTATTCTTGGATTCAGCTTCGATGCCATAATGGTGTGGGAAGAATCCATGAAATTTCCCTAAGGTAATTCCAAAATGGCACATCAAGGGGTTTATTTTCTTTTTGTGTTGTCACATTTTATTGAATACTATTACATGATCCTCTAGGAGGTTATATTGTTTCAAATATTTAATCAATAGATATTTAATGTCACGTCCCCCGGGGCTCAATGCCGTGACTACCCCAAGCCCACCTTCCTTAGGCCAGGGGCTAGCGACTAGCACCAGAAAGGCATATCCCTAAATCTAGGAAGGAATTGCCCATAAACCCGCAAACTCACACAATCCAATCACACAAAAAGATACAAAAAAAAGTAAAATAAATAGTAAACAAAGTGAGTATAGTAAGTAAAGGGGCCTGAATACAAGCCAAACTGAAAAGTAAAAGTAAAACTGGAAAGTAAAAGTAAAACTGAAAACAACTCCAAAGAACACCCACCAAGGAACCTAACTAAAGGGTAGGTACATCTCTCGAATAGTAGTCTCTACTGTATGCCTCACCTAAGGTCCACCTTTGTGTAGCCTCCAGTCCTGGTACCCTTGACCTCGATCAGCACTGTCAGTCATCTGCACAAGACACGACAATGTATAGGCGTAGCCCATGCTGGGGTGAGTATAACGATACTCAGTAGGGAACTCAATATGCCCTAAGGTCTCTCATAATCCACCAAGGATAAAAAATAAATCCTGAAAACATTATTCATCCCTACATAGGTATATTCCCATTCATATAGTTAAGTTTTCTGGCATACACATCATGTTCATGAGGAAAACAAGGCCCAATTCATTAACAAAATGCACAAATATTCCATGAAAGTAAGAATACCATGAAGGTAACACCACAATATTATGTACCATAAACGTAATGCCACATAGAAGAATACCACGCATGTATCACCAGGAAGGTAAAGACTCAGCTCACAATAGGTATAACATAAGTACTAAAGTACATATGTTTAGTCATAAACTTCATCATCTTATTTTGTTAAGAAGCACTACTGCTGACCCACACAAGATCGATAGGTAACTAAGCCCCACTAACCTACAGAGGATCAATAGGTAACTAACCCCTACTAACCCTCATAGGATCAATAGGTAACTAACCCCCACTGACCCACACAGGATGGATAGGTAACTAACCCCTGCTGACCCACACATGATCGATAGGTAACTAACCCCCGTTGACCAAGAGAGGGTCGATAGGTTACTAACCCCTACTGACCCATACAGGATCAATAGGTAACTAACCCCCACTCACCCACATAGGATCTGACCCACACAGGATCGGAATGCGCTGACCCATACAGGATCGCTGAGCGCTGACCCACTCAGGATTGATATGTGTTGATGCACACAGGATCGTTGAGTGCTAACCAAAATAGGATCTGAAGATAACCCACACATGATCTAAATTTGACCCACATAGGATCTAAAGATGACCCACACAAGATCTAAATATGACCCACATAGGATCTGAAGATTCTTCAAGTACAGCAAGCAGTAGGGTTCCCGCACTACACTTTATTGATTTTGGGAGGATCTGCACCTCAATCCATCGGTCGATACTTCAACTACCAGAAATTCCCAAAAAGAAGTATTAAAAAGGTTTGCCACGTCATAAGGAACCCAACGCAATAGACGGCGTGTCAATCGGACACTCGGTCTGTAAGTTATTAACTTTTCTGTTCTGAGGGTCCGGTTGGATTCAGGTTCGATCCAACTTGGACATAAAACTACTTTATCCAAAACTATAGAGTAATATACCTAAAGGAAATTATCAATCCAATGATCCTGGTTCCATATATGGTTCATCAATCGGACACATGGTTCTCTTGATATGGCCATAAAGTGTATCTAGTCTAGAGGGCCCTGGTCTGATCCGACCCGGCCAGGGCTAACCCGACCCAGTCTGGGTCCAGCCTATAAAGGGGGTGGCCTGGCCCACTAATCATGACCTACTGGGTGTGTCCTGCTGTGGCATGGCCAGCTCGGAGTGCCCCGCTGGGTGCAGTCAGAGATGTGTCCCATGGTTAGGGGGGCCTATGTGGCGGGGTCCGCCCTATCCAAATCCCAAGGGGAGGCCCCCCCTATTTTATCGAACGTTGTGTGGGACATTCATCTAGCACACAGGACCCGCCAAAACATCCATCCCTCTTTCCAACGGTGTGGACGCATGCTGATCCTCCCACGGTCGGCCGGTTGCTGGCTACCTTGGTGTGCTGTCGCGGATGGCGTGGTTGCGGCCTTCTCCTATACCGGAGGCATGGATGTGCTCCACCATGCCTTTGCATGGCCTACTTTCATCCTCCCACCACCGTGACCAACAGGTCGTGGACTCCTTCGCTACTGGTGGAACGAACGCGCATCACCCCAGTTCCACGTGGCTAGCCAGGGTGTCGACCACCACCTTCCTCTGCCGTGGTCGATGAACCACTGACTCTTTCGGCGGCATGATTTTGCCACCACCATCATCATGGACCATGAAGAATGTGTCAAATAAAGAGGATTGCAGAGAGATCAGGCCGTTTTTTTCTAGCCCGCACTCTCCATGTTAGACTGATTGAAGGCGGATCAAGTGATTCCAAATGATGTAAAAACCAAGGAGATATATAAACAAATCCCAACCTCAATCGTCTTTTGGAGATTTCATGAGGTGGAATATGAGGTCATTGAAGGGGACATCGTCATTTGTTCCTCTCGACACACTTTTCTGATCTAGGATCTTGATTCATCCTTGTTCTCTGTTAGGGGATTCTCCATCCTAGTCCTTATATCCCTTTTTCCCACTAGAAAACAACCCTAAAGAAGAGTTAATAAAATTACTCTTCATTAACAAGTTGGGTCCTTAATTCAAGATTAATGTATCTTATTTGTTATAGATAAAAGTGGTTACAAATTTTGTGTAACCAGTCATTTAATGCCCATCATTCAATACCCAACCACCCTCATGTGGTCCCCACCTTTATGATTCAAAATGGGAGGTTTTATGAATAAAATAAAATAAAAGCTGTTGTTTTATTTTATTTTTATTCTTTTAAATCTCCGATAAAAATCCAGAAAACTAACTTCCACCCTCATCCCACTATGGTTGAAGTGAAGGTCTCCTTAACTGAAAATTGGCACTACGAGTTGAATGGTGTCCTTAGATTTCAATTCTAAGAACCAGTTCAAAAGTTACAAAATTCTGCTCATGTATTTACTGAACGTACTCAAAAAAAGTTCTGAAATTCATTCTAGGAACACTGGGCCTTGGAACTATGCACCGTCAATTTTTGCAGACTCATAATATTCCCATATAATTAAAAAAATTACATGGAAAAATCTGGGTCTTTAAATTCAATGTATCATTCGATGAACATACCTAGGAAGGGTTTGAAGATACAATGCATGGCTCGTTCGTATGTAGCATTGACATTCTTCATGATAAAGGGAATCACCCAATATAAAAAAAATCCACTAGGGATCCTTGAATGCAGTTAATTATTTATCTTCCTAGTACATCTATATTTTATTATATCTTGAATATCCATCCATGAAGGAGAGATCCCAACACATGGTTGTTCATCAATTAATAGTTTTGTAATAGGTATTGGGAAATCTTCCATTGGGAAATGTTTGTTAAGATCCCTAAAACCGATGAAGACTCTGATTTTCTTAATATTCTTTTTGACATGTACGATATTTTCTAACCATTTAAGATATCAGACCACCTAAATTATGTTATCTTTAATGATGTTTTAATATTTAACCTCAATTTTTGAAATATGTGCTGAGTGAATCCTTATAGCTGTTTTATAGACCTGGTGGTCCTCTAGCAGGTCCAGGTGGTAAGTGGACACCTTAGGATTGAGGCCCGAAATTCCAATGTAGTTATTGGTGAAAAAATGATGATTCTTATTTAAGAAGAAGGTATATTCCTCTATCTCAATGGAATACATTGGAGAAATAATCACGTTGAGTTGTGGATGTTCTTCTGTACCCTGATATATTTCCTTGAGCTCATCAATGGTGGTAGAGACACCATCCCCAAATGTTGTAGGGATATCCCTAAGGTCTTTCCCCTCTTCTTATTCCCCCTCTTCATATTTTATCCCTTTTTCCATTGAGGGTGAAAGTAGTGGTTTGATTTCTCCTGAGTTGGAGTAGGATATAATATCATGGTATTTCGAAGATGAAGCAACTTCCTCAGACCCATCTGACAATGTTGGATTTCCTTGAAACTACAGAGAGGATGGAATGAGAGATTGGTAAGTAGTGTTTGTGACATAGTTGGGTGAAGATTAAACCACACTTAACCCAACTATTTGGGAATGGATTTCCTAGATCTATGTGGATAGACTAAATTCATTTTCATCTGAGCATTCACCATTTTCCGGGGAGTCAACAATATTTTAAACACTTCAAGACTCAGTGATCGTGAATTAAATGATAAAGGTTTAGGAATATGTGCATGTATCTAGGATCATATCATCAACATGAGTGATGGTAAAAACATAATCATTCTTGATCTATTTGGAAGGGGTGGTTGGGAACATTTCCAAACCATTCAAGGTAGTGTACCGTGAAACACCAACAACTAGGGGTTGTTTCCCTTTCTTGTGACAGAGTACTACAATGATATATTTATACTTTTAAGATTTGAACAAGGCCTTATCATATTGAAACATCCTGATTTATCCATTAAATATGTATTTGATGCATTGATTGTATGATGAGGTGATTTCCATGTGTTGAAGTAACATGACCATTCCTAGTAATATGTTGATTCCTATAATCTATGGAAAGACTAGAAATTATGAGTCAGCTATGAGGAATCCAAATTTATCCTTGAGATTGATTTTTTACAATATATTCTACTCAATTTTTTTTTAAACCTATTGTGTTATGGGGGCTGGCACTATGTTATCCAAACCATAACCCAATTAGTGACATGTTTGTACTAGAATGAGGATGACTCCAGTGTCATTTTCAACAATACATTTTAAAACATCAACACAATTTATCTTCCTGTACACATACAAGGGAATGATATCTCAATATATAACAACATCTTCATCTTCATTCATGAAGGAGATAATAACATGAAATTCTATAGGATCCTTCTCTATCTGATAAACCTCATCAGTAGTAACCTCATACTAAAACTCTTGAGGTCTTAGAGAATATTTTATGAGCACTTCCCTGAGGTCTTTGTACAAGGTCATGGCATCTAAGATCAATCAATTTCCCAGTAATAAGGATAATTATTCCATTGTGTCATACTTATTGTCCAAAGGACTGCACTCCCTAGGCGGGGATACCCATTCACAGGCACTTTAGGGGATTGAATATTTTATATAGATGGATCAACCATCATAATATGAGTTTTAGGTGCTTCTTTACCTAGTGGGTTGGTCTAGGTATGTCTTCATGCTTGTCGAGGGTTATTGTACACCTATACCCCCTCTGATTGATATTCCATTTTGATTGGCTCAGGGTGACTTCGAGCAGATGCATGTGGATTTTCCTGCTCCATTTGGACCCATTGAAGGGCTCTTGTATGAGTTTTTTCAACATTGACAGTATGAGTAGGGATGTGGAATGAATTATGGTTCCTTCTGCAACTACTCATTCCACGGTATCATTGGATCATGTGGACACTTCATCAAGTTCCCCAATCTGATGCGGATAATTTTTGTTCATATCAATACTCATCATTAGAAAAGGGATCCATTATGTGAATGATGTTAATCGAACCAAATATTAACTCATCATGAGATGATATATTCTTCTAAATGATTTTTTATTTTGTGTTCATTTGACGAGACATTTCTCTATGTTTCAAATAAGGGGGCATAATTTTTAATATGTTCAAATAAAACATTAGAATTGATGCAAGTTCATCCTCCTATGCTTCCTTCATACATTTTTGGTGAAGCTACTTTTTGAAAGTCTATATATTGGTGGATTTTTGGGCTAATGATGTTAGTTGTGTTGTAATGAAATCATCCAGGGGAAATGTTTTCTATTTCAACTAACATGGAGAATACCATGATTTTGGTTGATTGTATTTTGAGTCATCCAACCAGCAAAATTATGTTCCCTTCTAAAAAAACTTCATTCCACTCATCTCCTTCCTCAATGATAGTAGTTGAAATATATTCTACCTATGATGATGGATTTCCCAACTGTAGATTCCCCAAATCTACCATTTTCTAAAGGAATTATTTGAAGACAAATTATTTTTTAAATGGGGTGACCCATTTTTCTATGTAATAGGAAATAAAATAGACTCACATCATGACCTACCTGGTGGGGCCTTTTAGGTTATACAAGGTGAAGTAAATCATAATAATAGAATCTATAAAATCCCCATAAATTTGATCATCTCTGAATGAGTAAACATTATTTTGTCACACCAAAAATTGTTTTCACCGGGGTCCCCTATGCTCATCCTAGAAAGGTGGGGGTTGTCGTTGATGCCTAGGGGGTTCTGCATGATATGTTGTTGGTTTTGGAGATGGTTTCGATGTGAATGTTGGATTAAAGGTGATGTATATTTCCTCCACCTTTCCCACTATTTTCCTTTGGACTAGAAAAGTTATCTAGGACTTGAGATAATTCTATTGTATAGAGGCTTCCATTCCTTATGCAGTATTAGAGAAATCCTAAAACCCACTAATATATTTCATTGGGTTGAGTGGTGTTTATAGCACATCTAAAATTTTCTCAATGTAGAGAGAGATCATGTCTTCTTGGGGTAGTTTTAGGTTTAGGGGGTAGGTCATCCCTTTCCATCTGGAAATGAAATCTGAGACACTCTCCTTTTCACTATGTTTTAAATTTCAGATGTCACAAATTATTTTTTTTGCAACCTTGATATGATTTGGAAGAGGAACTGCTAAAAGAGTTCTCCCCATCCCATGATTAACCTATTTGGGAAAAGGGTGTTCCATAAAAAGACTGTCACTTACAGTGTTCACATGAAGCATTAGAGTTTCACTGCTTCTTATTTCTCAAGAGTTCTCATAATGTATCACAATAGGATTTATAGTGTGTCATATATTGTTTTAGGTCACCTGATCTATTGAATATCGAAAAAATGGGAGTCTCAATATATAAAGGTGGTGGGGTTTCACTTACCCAATCATTGAAAGGATTCCATTTCAGTTTCATCGGTGCACACCATTCCTCCACAAAATATACTCAAGATGAAGGTGACTTGATGGTGTTGATATGCCCCTGATTCATGTTAGGTTGAGGGGGATCATGCACATGTGAATCTATTGGAAGGACATGGCATGCATGTTCTTCCATTATTTGAGGATGATATCTTGATGGTGAAATATTTTTAGGAATTTTTGGAACCCGTTCTGAGTGTCTACTTAATGGAGTGAAATATTGATATCCACCTATGAGCATGTCTATATAAACAGATGGTCTAGGAACTGATTTGGGAGATTGTGATGGCCTTTAATCAATCACTAAGATGAATCCTTAAGGATGAGGTACACCTACTAAAAGTGTACTTCAGGGCTCTGTAGAAGGATAATATTTAATTGGAACTCTTCCTTGGAGAAACTCAGCATTCGGTCACCTCACCTCTTCCATTTATTCCTACTACATAGCAAATATTTTTTCAAGAATAGGGGGATCATCCTAATCGAGAGGAGGTGGAAGATTTTATATTCCCTTGGATTTATTATTACTAGATAATCTCTAAGGAGGTAGTATGGTATTGATTCAGAAAGAACTATTATTTAGGGAGATTCAATGGTTCTGGGTAGACACACCTTCTTTTTTTATCTCAATGGGGATTATGGTCTGGAAGGATCCATACCCACCTTGAACTTCTTTATTCGCATCATCTTTAGTGTCATACACTGGGTTTATATCCACATTTTTTACCAATGTGTAACGTATTTTAGGAATCTTACTAGAAATCAAATTATAGGAGGTTTTTATGACTTTTTTAGACCTCTCCCTTTGTTTCTAGAATCCTATATGAGATTCCTAGAGAAGGGTGACTTAGAGGGATCCTCCATGCAGCCTTGTCTTATGCCACCCTTATAGAGGAAATGGGGAATGAGATGGAATGAAATGGATGGAATTACCACTTTTCAACCTCCCTAAATTGGAAAAAACTAATATTCATTGATGGGTGGTTATGGTAAAAATTCCCCCATCCCTGTGGGATGGGGTTTCTCCCATTCCCTTTATATTGTGGCTGGGGTAGAGTTTTCTGATATTAGGGATTATTTTTTTGTTAAAAATACCCTCAGCCCTAAAAGATGGGGATGATCCCAAACAACGGTGAAAGATACTATAGTTTCCACCCTATTCATATCACGCATCCTTATTCAAGTGTGATCTGGATAAAAATTTTAGTCTGCATAAGAAATTATTTATTTCAAGGACATTAGTAGTGCTTGATGTTTGGTTGTCCATATGTGATAAGCTAGATAAATGTTCTTGGTTTCATGGTTCATGAGTTTTTTATTTCGTTCTATCATCCATTTTAAAAAAAATTAGACTTATTCAATGAAAATTCTTGTAGATTGTGCCATCTTAATGGAAAATGGATTTTTCTTAATAAACTCCTTAGAGTAATGACATAATAGGATTCCATTTCTAGTGGGTTCTACTAAATGGGGTGCGTGGTAAAACTCAAATAACAATATTCCCTTCATCCCATGATATGAACACTATGAAAGTAATTGAAAATTATATGACACTACTCATGGAACACATTGAGGCATTCTTATTAAAGATCTTTTCATCACTTCTCTAATTAGGGTTATTGTACATACAGAAGGGATTCCAAGTCAATTTGATGATGAATCTCTCCTAATATTTTGACATGGCTTGCATACCCATTGAAAGTAAGGAATTCATATTTCAGGTGGATGAGAGTTTTCTAGATATTTAGATGGATTGTTCATATGAATTGTTCTGAAAATACCTCTAGAATGTTGAAATAAGAAGTGGTTGAGGGATAAAACATGATGGGTTTGTTATCCTTGGAAAACTATCTTCTCAAGAGAAACATATAAAGTTTTTTTATTGTTGACTCCTCTACTTAATCAACCCAACATGATCAATTCTTGATAGTTTTATTAAATGTACTAGGGCTAGTAGAGGTCTTGTTGTAATGGGAACAATTTGGGGTTGGTTGGAGGATGATAATTTCCACATGCCTTATTATTTTTGAAAGGATGTCTATTATCATTAATAGGGTATATAACATGTCTATCCCCATATTTCTAATCACATTAGAAAATTATGGATTTCTTGTATTTTAATCAACAATGGGATGAACATCTTGTCATCGTGGAATGTTACTATGAGGAGGACCATCACAGTGGGTGTTATCATAGAGAGGACTACCAGCATATACTGATGGATGCATTCAGAGATAATTTCTATAGCATGTACCCTTGGGGGGACCTTTAGGGTAGACTATGGTAAGGGGGTGATTGCATTTTTTTTGATATTCTATCCATGAGGAGGGATACATTGATTCTCATCAAAAAATAATCTCTCGTGGTCGATCAGAATGTTCCCACGAAGAACGCATTCATGGTAGATGCTTTGTGGAGGACCTTTAGTGCTGCTGGTAACAATGTCATTGGTAGGAAATTTGAAAATAAAACTTCAAATAAAATAAATTAATATGAGATTAGCATGATCATGATCTTCCATTGAGAGATATTTGATGGACTCAAGAACTTATGCTTCTAGTAGAAAATGGAAATGTGTCTACTCATCATTTTGCAGTTTCATTTGGAGAAATTTGATTTGAGGTTTTCTCTTGTGGGTAATTGGGGATGATTTATGTTGAGATATTTCATTAGAGGGAATGGGAATATATGTCCTTTATAGTTTTTCAGTAGGAATATATGCCTACTTTGGTCATTCATTTCCTTCCATTAAGCACTAATAGTCCTCATATGCTGGGGTAGTTATAAGATTCTTCCCCCAATTCAAAATTGGGATATGCCAGCTAATTTTTCCAATTTTCTTAATATTTTAATATATGTATTGATATTAATCTATATGAATTTTTATTTATACCTAGTTGGTTGAATCCATATTTACTTGGAATTATTGATGCACATTAACATGGATATATGTCTTTCTATATTTTTTGGCCATATTCATGGTGGTATTGATATGAATGAGTAGGAAATTTGTGTATTCTCATAACTTCCCTCAATATTTTCATATTGTTCATGATTTGAGTGACTAGGGAATTCCACCTTCTCATGGTTTTCCTTCATATTTTAGTAATGGTCTCGATAATATCGGGCCTGAATATACATAATCCCATAGGGTGCATTAGTATTTACATATAGGGATTCCTTAACAGGAATAAGGGAGATTCCATGTTTCTATTTTTATAATCATCACCCTTTATGGGAAACCCTAGGGGCCTGCGTATGATTGAATTCAACTGGGACCCATGGGCGGTATCCGATTCATGGAAAGGATGCTTAGCATAATGGTGTTGTCAATGATGATTACTGGTAGAGGCCATCAGTCGGGACCCATGTGCTTCGGAGATAAAGATTTGGGTGATGAATTCATCATCCACCCAAAGGTAATAGAGTAAATTCTTATCGAGTTATGGGGATAGGCTCCCAAAAAGGTTTGAGAGGCTATTGGGGACATTTTACTCTAGACTATCAAACATTTCTCGAGGACAGCTAGTGAGGCATCATAGACTGGAGGTCCTGTTGAGCCACCTCTAGGGTTGGGCATGAACCATTATGGTTTTAATATCATGCCAATCCATTTTTAACCTAATGTTGATGATTTGGGGTGGAAAACTACATCCTATGTTTTCTTGGGGACCCATCCAATTCAATGGATAATTCACATGTTCATGAAAGATGTTGAGATTCCATTTGATTGAAGAGAGTTATGGTGAAAGGAACCATGTATATATGTGAAAAATACAGAAAAAATATATTAAATGAAAAATATCATGACCACATGCATAATTAGTGGCCTTTTTCCCTCTTCTGTGTTGGATGCAAATGTAACCTTCATGGGGTAACATTTCCACATTGGTTAAGGATGCATAATAGGTTCACCATTTTTTATAAGGAAGGATAGGTGTATATTGATAGATTATAGGGGGATGAGGTTTGTACCACCAATAATGTTAGGTTCACCATTTTTTTATGATGAAGTTTAGGCATTCAACAATTGATTATAGGGGGTGGAGTTTTGTACAATCATTTACATCATGTTTACCACTTCTAAACAATTTCCAATGGGTTTTTGTTCTTGATCCAAAAACACCCAATGGTTCTCATATCCATGCTGACTAATGAACCTACTTTCCAAATGTATGTTTTCATTGTGAAACATGTACAATTACACTTATTAAATCACATTAGAGTAGAGGATGGGTATTCATGATCATCATACCCATTTGGGGATACAATTTCCTATTATGGGACTCTCTTATTTATTTAAGATATTATCCAGAATCCTTTATTCATTCCCAGGTATGTATACTTGGTTCACCATGAATTAATGATAATTTATGAATATTCATGGGTTTGAAATCATCTTTATGTGTACAAGGTTCTCTATCAAGGGTACCCTTCCTATATAGGGATAAAATATTCTTTGGATGTTCATTAAGATGATGATATTTTTATGTCATACAATGGGGTTCTCTAGTTATTATTTTCATTTAGGGAGATATAAGTTGTTTTATGGTTTGGATCGAACCTATAAAAAGGGATTCACACATTTCCTCATGATAGAAATCAGAACCCATGTAGTTCATTTCCAGTTAATAGGACACAACATATTTTAAGGTCATGTGACTAAGAATAAACCATGTAGTTCAACATCATGTGGTGAGGATGTATAAGAGAAAGGTTCTTATTAAATTTTGGGTGTGGGAATTTTTCCAAAGTATCCCGAGGGACCCAAAAGAGATGTGGTCTCCCAGGTGGATATGACCCCACTGGTAATAAGGTTTGGAGAACATTAGGGTGAATTTTTTGGTTGGATTTAGACCTCAGGGGGGTTCATATGTATCCCAGTTAGTTGGGAATCAAAACCCACGAAGTTCAGAATGGATTGGGTCTTTCACATAGTAAGATGCCCATTTATGGAGACATGTTTGGTGTGTATACTGTATCAGAGGCACACTGATCATGTTTGTGTATTATACCATATAGGAGGCTCATTTGATCGTGAATATATTTTATAGTGTAGGAGGCCCGTTTGAGCAGGATTGGGTTGTATACTTCAATGGAGGCCCAATGGTGTTTTGCAACCACGTAGATGTCATGATGGCCACTAACCACAAAACCCACATGAGTCATGATCAATATGAGAAACAAGAGTAATAAGTAAATCTAATGATCACACTGTCCACTATGTTCACCAGTGGATAAAATCTGGGACCAAAGGGAGAGAGAAACAGCATTGAAGTGTTTATCTCCTCACTTTTTTGGTACCCTTAGTTGGAAAATAGGTGGAAGAGTATCACCTCTCCCAAGAATGAATGTGGGATTAGTCTAAGATGGATTCCCTAATGGTCCCAAGGGAGTTGATGAGTGACTAAAACTGGACCATATCAATTGGAAAGGTCTGTAGTTTCTCTCAATCTCTATGATTGGTAGGTTCATGTGATCACATTTGAGGATATGATAAATTACATGGTCAGGACCCACCTTACCGTAAGAATGTTGACTTGGAACAATCTGAGGTTATACCCTATCATAGAGGCTGCCAACACAACTCCACTTATCATGAGTATGTTGACTCAAGAGGATGAAATGATGTTCTCAATGATCTGATCATACATGTTATTTTGATTTGAAAGAGGCCATGGCCTAATTCCATTATACTAGTTCGCATGGGGGCCAAATTGGGGCCTCATGTAATAAAAGAAGGGTGTGATGGGAATTGGAGATTATAATTACCTAAGATTCACCATTCCAAATAGTAGGTTTTTATGTGGAATGGGGTTCCCTCTTAGTATCATGTTCTTACGCATGTGAGGGTACCATCCATGTAGCATTTTTCTATGTGGACCTATGTTCTACCTTTGTATCATGTGGCTACATGGAGCTAGGTTCTACCCGTGTAGAATTTCTCTATTTGGGGCCATGTTACACACACGTAGAATTTTTCTATGCTGGGTAGGGTTCTTCCCGCATGGTGTTTTGTTATGCAGGGTTCTAGTCCAAATGGGCTATCCTTTTATGCCACGTGTAATGGTGTCGGTAAAGGGGTTTTATGTTTGTGTATAGATGGGTATTTTTAATTTCCCCTTGAATGCTATAAAATGGGTTTACTAGCTAGGAATCAAAGGCTCTCTCTTGATTCATCTATGAGGATCCTCATTTTTTGGGACTACTCCATGTCACAGGTCTCCCCTTTTTTATTCCCCTCAAAAGTCTTTTATAGAAGAACATAAGGACGGGAAACCGACATGGATAGTCATTCGTGGTGAGTCATGGTGATGCTTTTTAAACACTCCAAATAGAATGTCCCAGATAAAAAATGACTCTTTCTGTGTGGGTGGTCATTCATGGGATTGAAAATCACTTTCTAGCCCTGTAAAGAACTTAGTTTCATTCATAAGTGTCGGTGGTACTGTCTCGTCCAACAAACAATTTCGTTCCTGGGGGTTGGCCTTTCATTGGGAAAAAATCACCATCCAACTCCGCTAGTAACTTGGTTTTTTTTGTGGGATCAGAAATTACCACCTCACCCTATAAACAATTTTGTTTGTGGGGTTCTTCGCAAAGCATCAAAATTTTTTGTGAAGCAGCAGTCCGTTTAGTGATATTTACTATGTCGACCCAAACCTTCCTTCGTAGTTTTGTCCCCTTGGAACATTTTTCTTGAAATTCTTATTCTAGGTTTATTTCCATCCTTTTTCAAGATCATAAAATTAACTTCTTATTGTATGTGGAATTTTCCAGACGCAACAAACCTATAACCATAAATAAATATCACAAAAATCCTAAAAACCCGAAAACTGTAAAAATAATAACAACCCTAAAACCCCTAAAATCCTTAAAAAAACCCCTAAAACCCCTAAAATATAAAAAAACCCAAAAACCCTAAAAACATAAAACCATAGAACCATAAAAAAAAAAATCTTTAAAACACCTAAAAATAATTAAAACCCTAAAACCCTAAAAACCCTTAAATCATTTAAATCCAAAAAAACCAAAAACCCCAAAACACTTTTAAACCCCGATAAATTGAAAACCCCTAATGAACTGCTAAAAGACCCTAAAAACCATAATAGATCCTAAAAAACCTAAAATTGATAAAAACACATTAAATCCCATAAATGAACCCAAAAAGACCCTACAACCCAATAAAAAGACCCAAAAGGGACCTAAAAACCCTACTCCTATACCCCAAACCCTATACCCTAGATTGTAAATCCTAAACCCTACACCCTTATAACCCACATGATAACCCCTAAACCAGAAATCCTATAACATGGATCATACACCCTAAAACATACACCCTAAACCATATACCCTACACAGTAAACCCTAAACTATGCGCCCCAAACTCTATACCCTATACTATAAACCCTACACTTTACACCATAGACCTTATATCCTCCACCCAAAAACCCTAAACCCTGCACCCTTACCCCTATAACCTAATCCAAAAACCCTACACCCTAATTCCAAAACCCTATAACATAAACCAAAGTCCCAAAACTCTATCGCCTAAACCCTATATATTTCACGCTAAACCTTAAACCATACAACCTAAACCCTATACCCTACACCAAAACCATATACCCTACACCCTAAACCCAATACCCAATACCCTATACCTTTAAACCATACACACAAAACATTATACCCTACACCCTAAAACCTATACCCTACACCCTAAACCAACTAACGACACACCAAATCATAAATCCCAAAACCTAAAAATCCTAGAAAACCAACAAGGCACCCAAAAACCCTAGAAAAATATGAAAACCCATAAAAACCCACCCCCCCCTAAAATCAAAAATAACATTGAAAAACATTAAAACCCCTTAAAAACCCAAACATCACTAAAACACTTAAAACCCCTACACCCCCACCAAATCAAAAAACTGTAAAAACCCCTTAAGCCTTGACAACCCTAAAACCCCTAAGAAAACCCTAAAACCACTAAAAACCTTAAATCCTCTAAAAAAATATCAAAAAAACCATTAATCACTAAGATACCCAAAACCCTAAAGATGCAAATAAAACCCTAAAAACAATAATGACACTTAAAGAATATAACAAAATCTAAATCCCAAAAAAACTATAAAATTCATATAAAAACATAAATCCCCTAAAAACATAAAACCCTATAAAAAATCATAAAAAACCAAAATACCACTTTAAATACCTAAAAGAACAAAACCCCTAAAAACCCTAAAAATCCATAGAACCCTTAAAATCATAAAAACCATAAAACCCATAAATTCATAGAGGACACTAAAACCTAAAAACCCTTTAAAAACCATAAAACCCCTAAAACCCTTGAAAACCCCTAAAAACCATAAAAACAATAAAAGTCCCAAAAAAACCCTAATTACCATAAAAACCAAATAATTTCTTAAAAACCCTAAAACCCTAAATTTCCTTGACACTGTAAAACCCATAAGAGGCCTGAAAAACTATTAAAATTCCAAAAATACCCTTATAAACCTAAAAGATCATAAAATATTCTAAAACCCCAAAGTATCGAAAATTCCTAAAGACCCTACCCCCCAACCCCTAAAAACCAAAACACCCTAAAATCCATAAAGGACCCTAAAACCATAAAATACACCAAGGACCCTAAACTCCTAAAAAGCATATCTAAAAAACCATAAAAACCAAAAGCGACCATAAAAACCCTAAAACGCCTAAATGACCATAAATACCCTAACCCCATAATGGAACTTAAAGTCCAAAAAGACCATAAAAAATAATACATATAAAAGACCCTAAATAATAAAAAACCCTAACAACCCCTAAAACACTAAAAACCCAAAACAGCCCTAAAAACCATTAAAACACCCAAAATCCATTAAAGAACATTGAAACCCCTAAAATCTGTAACCATCCCTAAATACGATAAAAGACCCTAAAATTTCTAGATGACATTAAAAGTCGCTAAAATTGTAAAGCCCATAAAAACCTTAAAAAACCTAATACCCTAAAACCCAAAAAAGCTAAAAAACCATAAAAACCCATAATACCCATAAAAAATTCAATCCCTAAACCCCCTAAAATGATAAAAACAAACAATAAACACTAAAAATCCAAAAAAACACTAAAGCACTAAAACTTCAACAAAACCCTAAAACCATTAAAAAAGTAAAAAAAACATAAACCCTAAACATAGAAAAAAACTATAAAAAATGTAAAGGAACCTAAAAACACTTTATCACTCTAAAACTCCTAAAATCTCTAAGAGGCACTAACAACCCTAAAAACCTAAAAAAAACAAAACAACCATAAAATCTTCTAAAATCCCCAAATGACAGCAAAAATCCTAATTAACCTAAAACATAAACTCTATCAAAAATAATAAATCCACAAAAGACGCTAAAACTCTAAAAACAACCTTAAAAATATAGAAACCCAGAAAAACCCTAAAACCCCAAAAAGCGCCCAATAAAACTGTAAAACCCCCCAAAAAAATTAAAAGTACTTAAAACCCATATATAAACCTAAATCACCTTCAAAAATCCCAACAACCCTAAAACCCCTACACTACACTAAATCCCAACAAACCATAAAACACCAAAAACAATAACAACCAAAAAATAACAACAAAACCCTAAACCATCTAAAAAACCTAAAACCCATAAACCCCCTAGATACTATAAAAACTATTTAAACACATAAAAACAATAAAAATAGAAAAAGGATCCTAAATACCCCTAAATCCCATCAGTGACTCTTAAATCCATAAATTCTCCAAAAACATCCAAAAAATAAAAATATCCAAAAAAGTCTCTAAAAACTATAAAACTATAAATGCTCCTAAAAACATTAAATAAACATTAAACCCAGAAACACCTTAAAAACCTAAAAGGCCATAAAACCAAAACCAAATGTAAAAACTGCTAAAACCACCTAAAGGACCATAAACCCCAAAAAATTTAAAAACCCCAAAAAATCCAAAAAACCATAAAAACACTAAAAACATTAAAAGTCACTAAAAACCATAAAACCAAAAACTGCCCTAAAAATCCTTAACAAGCATATAAACCTTCAAACAAAAAACCCTAAAAACTAAGAAAACTAAAAAAATCCTACAAACTATAATAGAACTTTTAAACCCCTAAAAATCACATAAAACTAAAAAACATTAAAACCCACAAAAACTGTAAACCCCTAAATACCCAAAAAACCTCATTGAATCCATAAAATATTTTAAACCCCCTAATACTGAATAAAACCAAAAAACTTACTAAAACCCTAAAAACCGGAAGAAAACCCCTAAACCCCTTAAAAACACTAAAAACCAAGAAACACCAAAAAACACTATAAACATTAAAAACCCTTACAAACTGAAAAAAAGAAAAAACCATAAAAACCCCATGAACCAGAAAAATACCAAAAAAATAAAAGAAACCGAAAAAAAAAGATAAACCCATAAAAATATTTAAAAACTCTTTATTACCAAAAAAAACCATAAACCCCCTAAAAAACCTTGAAAACCCTGAAACCCCAAAACACCAGGAAAAAACTAAAAAATACCCGAAAATCCAATTTAATGAAAATAGATCACTATAAACCAATAAAAACCCCAAATACCCTAAAACACACAAAAACCATAAAAACTGTAAAAACATAAAACCCCATAAATACCATAAAACAACCTAAAACCCCCATAACCAAAAAACACATAAAATGCTAAAAATCCATAAAACAACCAAAAAACTAGAAACCCCTGAAAACCCTAAATCCCCTAAAAAATCTCAGAAATCCATTAAAACCAAAATAAAAAGATACAAAACCCTGAAATCCAAAAAAAACTAAAAACTTTAATAAAACTCTAAAATCCATAAAAACATTAAAAAACATTAAAACCCGAAAAAACCTAAAATCCCTAAGAAGACTATGAAAACCCTAAAAAACTATAAAACTCACAAAACCCATATAAACCTGTAAAAATCCTAAAAACCCCAAAAACATTAAATTTTCCATAAAATATTTAACTAAACCCTAAAACCCCTGAAACCCCAAAAAACATTAATTAACCCTAAAAAATACTCTAATAATACCCCCAAACTCACTAGAAACACTAAAGAATAACAGAAACCTCACAACCCTAAAAACCATAAAAGTCCCTAAAACCGAAAAAACTCTCAAAACCCCAAGAAACCCTTAAAACATAAAAAACCTAGGAAATCCTAAAAAACCCTAAGATATATAAAATCCGTAAAACGCTAAAAATTATTAGAAACCCATAAAACCCATAAAAACCATAAAAATCCATAAAACCCAAAAAAAAACCTGAAAATCCAATGAAATCCTAAAAAATCACAAAAATGATAAAATATCTAAAATCCTAAAAATCCCCAAAAATCCATTAAAATCCCTAAAAATAAAAAATCCAATTAAAAATCTATATACCCTATGAAAACCGTAAGAAAAACCTAAAAACCCTAAAAATCATAAAAACCTAAAAACCTTGAAAACCCTCTAAAAACCCCAAAACATACTAATTATCCAATAAAAGCCATAAAACCCAAAAAACCCTAAAACCATAGAAATCCATAAAATACTAAAAATGATAAAACATCATAAAAACATTAAAATATAATAAAACAAATATAACCCCTAAAATTCCAAAAATACCCTAAAAACCAAAACCCCCCAAAACCCTAAAAACAATAAAACACACTAAAATCCAAAATAACCCAAATGACATTAAAGAACCTGATAAAAACCCTAAAAAGGTCCTAAAACTCATTAACTCCCTAAAATCCCTAAAAACCATGAAACCCCATAATAACACCAAAACCCCTAAAACCATTAAAAACCACAAAAACTATAAAAATATAGAACCCTAAAAACACAAATACCATAAAAAACCTAAAACCCCTAAAAACCCCTAAAGAAATCATAAAAACCCTAAAAAACTAAAGAAATTAGAAAACACAAAACACTAAAAAATCTAAAAAACCAAATTCTAAAAAAAACACCGAAACACCCTTAAAAAGTAAAAACCCTAAACCATATAAAAATAAATGAAATTCAGAATACCCTAAAAACCCTTGAACCCCCTAAATACCACTAGAAATCTGTAAAAATCCCTAAATAACTCTAAAATTCCTAAAATACTTAAAATCCCAAAACACCAATAAACTCTAAAACACCAAACCCCCCTAGGAAACTTAAAAACAACTAAATGTCCCCAACCATATACTCTACGCCCTAATGTGTACAACATAAACCATATTACCTCCATACTAAACCTGAAATTTTAAACCCTACACTATAAAACCCATACCCTAGACCCTGGAAACCAAACCTTACACCCTAAACCCTGCACCCTAAAACATAAACCCTATACTGTACATCTGAAACCATATAATCTACACCCAAAACAAAAAACCCTACATCCAAAAACCTAAACCATACACCCTAACCCCTATACAAGACACTTGAATCCCTAAACCCTACACCCTAATTCCAATACCATAAACCATAAATATGAAACCCAAATCCTTATACCTTCAACAATAAACCCTATACCATACACCTAAAAACCTATACTTTATACCCTAAACCCCAACCATAACACTACACACTAAAACCTAATCCCCCACCGAACACCCTATATAATACATTATCCTCCATAAACAATACACCCTATATCCTATACTGTACACCCGAAACCCCAAACCCTAAACACCATACAATACTCCCTAAACCTAATATCATACACCCAAACCCTATACCTAAACAATATAACCAAGACCCCAAACCATAAACCATACACCTTAAAACCAATACCATACAACCTAAACCCAAAACCCTACACCCTACACCCTATATCCCAAACCGTACACCCTAAACCATTTACCTTTCACCCTAAACCAAAAACCCTAAACAATACACCCTATACACTTCACCTAAAGCTTAAACCCTTCTCCCAAAAACCTATTCCATTTAACCAAAACCCTAAACCCTGCACCCAAAACCATATAAGATTCCCCCTAAACCCTACATCCTACTCCCAAAACCCAATACCGTACACCCTAAACCATATGACCCTTTTACAAAACCCTAGACCCCACACCGTAATCACTGAACTCTATAGCCTAATCTTTGACCATACACCCTAAACCATAAACGATACACCCAATACCATATACCATACACCGTAAATAATAAACCATTAACCCAAAACGTTATACCCTACTTGCTAAACCACATACCGTACACCCTAAACCCTAAACCCTAACCCCAAAATTCAACACCCTAAACTATACACCCCAAAAAAATTAAAACCCCAATGAACCATAAAAAATACTAAAACCCCTAAAAACCATAAAACCCCCAAAAAACCCTTTAAAACACTTTAATCCTTAAAAACACCCTAAAACCCCAAAAAATCCTAAAAACTCTAAAACAACCTAAAAACCCTAAAACCCCAAGAAGTCATAAAAAACAAAAAAAAACCATAAAAACCAAACTAAAACCCTAAAAACCCCTCAACAACCCCTAAAGAAAAAAAACCCAGAAAACCCTAAAAATCCCTAAAACCTAGAAATTCCTACAAAACTCAAAAAACCATAAAATAACTTAATAACCCATAAAACTCATAAAATTATAAAAGACCTCTAGAAACCTAATAGAACCATAAAAACTCTAAAATCCTAAAAAAATAATAAGACCCCTAAAAACCTTAAAAATTATTAAAACCAGCAAAACCAGTAAAAACCATACAAATACCTAAAGACGTAAAAAACAATGGAGAACCCTTAGACCCAAAAAAAATTAAAGCATAAAAATTCAATTAAACCCATAAAACCCAAATAAATCCTAAAACCCTAAAAACCCAAAAAACGCTAAAAACTCTAAAACACATAATATTCATAAGAACCTTAAAACCCCTAAAAGTCCCTAAAGCCCACTAAACCCAAAAAAAACTCATAAAAACTATATAAATCCTTAAAACACACACAACTAAACCCCCATAAAACCCTAAAATTTCATTAAACCCACAAAGACCAAGAAAAACATTAAAACCCCATAGAAAAGCCAGAAAATTCATAGAACCACTAAAAATCCATTTACCTATATAAACCCAAAAACACCTAAAACCCCACAAAACCCCAAAAATCAATTTAAAACCCTAAAACCACAAAATCTCTTAAACCTTAAAATCACCAAAACCCTAAAATACTACAAAATAATAAAAACCCCCTAAAAATAATATAATTCCAAAACATTATTAAACCCCAAAATAACCTAAAAACGCTAAAAAGCCCTTAAAAACCTAAAATCCCAAAAAAGTATCTTGAAGAAAATCCAACAAAAATCTCAAAAAACCCTAAAAACCTTGAAACGCCAAACCCCCCCAAAAAACATAAAACCCTAAAAACATTAAATCCATCAAACCACCTAAAACCCCAAAATAATATATAAACCCAACATCCAAAATACACTAAAACCACTTAAAACCATAAAACCCTAAAAACCCTAAAAGACCCTAAAATGCATAAAAACCATACAGTGCCATAAAAACCCTCCAAACCCTAAAAGACCATAAAACCCTTGATAACCATTAAAGAACCTAAAACCGCATTAAAATATATAAAAGGACCCAAAAAACATTTAAACACTCAAAATCATCTAAAAACCAAAATACCATTAAAACCCCTAAAAACATAAAATATCCTAAAAAATCATAAAATCCACTGAACCCCTAAAAACCATAAAAACCTTGAAAACCTAAAAACCTAAAAAATTCTAAAACCCCTTAAAACCTCAAACAATCTTAAAAATTCTAAACCCCTAAAATTTCAAACACCCTTAAAACCATGTAACACCCCTAAAAACCATGGAAATCCTAAAAAACCTTAAAATACATTAAAATCTATCAAATCCCCATAATACCTAAAACTCCCTATTCCCCACTAAAACCGTGAAAACCATAAAAAATAATAAAAACACTAAAAAATACTTTGAGCCCTAAAAAACCATACAAATTCTTTTAAAAACTAAAAACAATAGAACCATAAATAACCCTAAAACCCCAAAAAAGACAAAAAAACAAAAAAAACCCTAAAATCCATAAGGAAGCCAAAAATTCCCTAAATGAAACTAAAATACCCTAAAACCCCTAAACACCCATGAATACCATAAAAACAAAAAAAAATACAGCACTAAAAACTATAAAAGAACGATAAATTTCCCAAAAAACATAAAATCCTTAAATCCATAAAATCCAAAAAACCCCTTAAAAGCACATAAATATACAAAACCCTTTCAAACGCACCAAAAAATTCTAAAAACTCTAAAACCCCTAAACCCCCTACAAATCCCAGAAGACCCAAAAAGAAATAAAAAAACCCTAAAAACCCAAATAACCTATAAAACCCCCGAAAACCCTAAAAATTTCTAATACCCCTAAAAAACATGAAAATCCCAATAAACACTTTAAATGACCTAAAAACTATAAACCCTAAAACACTTAAAAACAATAAAACTCCATAAAACACCTAAAAATGGTAAAACGACAAAAACCCTAAAACCCAAAAACGATAAAAGTCCTTAAAAACACCTAAACACCCTAAAAACCCTTATTCTATAAAAAATCCTCAAAATCCCTAAAACTCCTAAAATCCCTATAACCCAAGAAACCACTAAAAATACTGAAACACCAAAATAACACCATAAAAGTCCTAAAACCCATAAAACCCTTGAAAACCTATAAAACCCTAAGAAAACACTAAAAACATTAAAAAAATTAAAAAAACCCCTAAACACACTAAAAAATCAAATAAAAACAACTATAAACATATAAACAAATAAAATCCTATAAAAACATAAGAATACTAAAAAAATAAAGAAATATTCAAAAGTCTAAAAACCCCTTGAAACTATAAAACCACAAAAAACATAAAAAACACTTACAACCAATAAAACCCATAAACCACTAAAAACAATAAAAACTATAAAACCCTAAAATACCCTAAAAATGAAAAAAAATCCCAAAACACTAAAACAACCTAAGAACCATGAAACACTAAATAACTCTAAACCCCCTAAATGACCATAATACCCCATTTAACCCCGTAAAACCCTATAACCCTAAAACCCTAAAAATCTAAAATCACATAAAACCCAAATAATGCCTAAAAATTATAAACCCCAAAACCCCTAAAAATACTAGAAACCCTAAAATCCACTAATATAATAAAACCCTAAAAATATTAAATCTCCTATAAACATCTAAAACCCAAGAAAACCCTTAAACCCGTAAAACCCAAATTCCCACTAAAAAGTCAAGAAAGACCCTAAAAATCCTAAAACCTCTAAAACCTCTAAAAAAAATAAAATCTCCTAATCCACCTAAAAATATCTAAAAACATTTAAATCCCATGAAATCCATAAAACCCCAAAAAAACTGTAAGAGAGATGGAGCAGGTTAGGAGCAAGGTCGAGAGCACGGTAATCATGGGAGCCTGTGCATCCACAGGCTGCGACCACTATGGATAGGAAGACTGGGGATGAAATCTCGACACATCCTGACAAGGTTTGGCACAAGTAGTTATTTCAGCTCTGTGGAGTTAGCAAAGCGAAGAAAATCTCCCTCCGGGAGGCTTCAGAGGTGTCTGGATCTATGAAAAACTTTGCTGATTTTGTGAAATCGGATGCATCACTCACCTTCACGGATTTTGGCGCCCCCTCTCTTGGATGAGTCATTCGAAAAGGTCAGATTGTTAATGTCTCTACAAATTGAAAGGGATTGGAGGAGCCGACCAACCTATGCCGGTTCTCCATCATTTCGAGGGAGATTATTTCGAAGGGGGAAATACTTGGGTGATGTGGGGATCTTTCCAAGCGCCTTTCATAAATTTGGGGGTTCTCGGATTGAAAGATGGTGTCCATGGGTAGAGGTTTCTATCATATTTTTTCCCCTCTGATGAGTGTAAATGGAGGTCCTAGAGGTTCAGGTCCCTCAACCTTAAACCTGGCATCCTGAGGTTCCAAGATCGGGATAAGAATTTTGATCCACTCAATGTCAAAAACACTTCTGCGCTGGTATGGATTCATATCTGTAAGCTAAACTGCTTCTACTGGAATCTGTGAATCCTATGGGATATAGCCTTAGTAGTTGGATTCCCAATTAGAATTGACAAGGAAATGGACAACCCAAGATATGTGCACTATTCAAGAGTGCTGGGTAAGGTTTATATGGTGGGCACTCTGGTTGAGGAGGTTGTCTTCAACACCCTTGAGGATAGTATGACCCTGGAAATATAACATGAGAGTTGTCTGAAATTCTACTCTTGAAATATATTCGGGCATTTGATTTTTGAATTCAAGAGACTCATTCCCTGCAAGGCCTGTAATTTATAGGGGAAAGAAGCATCCCATTTCTGGAAGAATCATGGGATGGTCGTTGCAAAAACACCGACTGTGGGCCCTCTGGACAAGGAGAGGGATGCCCCTATTAAGGCTGTTGTAAGCCCTAATGTTTAGAATTCAGGTGTTCCTAGATTCCTAGAGAAAGTGGATGGTGTTTCTATAATGCAGGTTGGTGTCCCTATGGTCACGGAGGTTCCACTTGCGGCCTCCAAAGACCGGCCGATGGCAACCTTAACCCAGGATGCGGGTAATGCCCCAGCCTTGCCTGAGTGCGATCATGATTGTGCCCAGATGGACTTGGACAGCTCTTTCGGAGGTCCCCTTTGTTTCCAGGCATAGGCATCATCGCCTAAGATTGGCTCTCAATAGGTTCCCCCTCACCTTTTGGACGATTCCATGGATTATTTATTCAAGGAGGATGGCCTTGCCTCCCCACCCCCGAATGAGTCTGCAAGCCGGCTAAATGATGGCCCTGATGCTGTCCTGGAAACCCCAGTGACGGCCTCCTCGGAGGAGGTTGATGCTACCATCTGCCAGGCAGGCGACCCTACGGTTGGTCCGGAGATCACAACTGTGACCTCAGACTAGGTGGAAATAAAGTACTAGAGGGTCCCAAAAAGGGTTCCCACTTTCACCCTCAATATATTTAACCCCCACAGTGGGGCCTTCTGGAGTTATTTAGTGGACGAAGAGCTGGCTGAGGTGGATTATGCTCTTGACTCCACCAAGTCACAAATAGAAGTGGTTCAGAATACGGAGGCAAGGTATCTTCTTCCAAATCCTAAGAAGCAAGCTTCTAACAAACCAAAGTGGAAGGGAAGGATAGGAAAATGAAAGGGCAATACCCCTTCTCATTTCCCTTTTCAGTCCCAATGAAGACAATGTTCTCGAACTGCCACGGGATGGGAAATAATCCCACAGCTACAGCCCTTCGGTACTTTCTATCTCATAAGCCTATTCTAAATGGGTTGGCTAAGCCGGTGATCAAGTTTTTTAATTGGAAGGGTTTCAACTGAAATTATCTTGGATACTCCCTCGCCTCATCAAATGGTGATGAGAATTGTGCAGAAACCTTATGGGTGCTAAAGCATAATAGTGTCCAGTTTGTATCGATTGATCTGGGTCCTAAAATGATCTCCCTCACTATTCGCTTGAATGATGACACCCTCACCATATCGTTTGTTTATGCCTTATTCTCATACATAGTCTGGAGACACCTTTGGAAGAAGCTAGTAAAGATTGATGATGCCATTGATCACAACTGGATGGTGATTTGCGACTTCAACACAGTACTAAGGCCTAAGGAATAGCTGGGGCCAAAATTCTCTCATACTACCGCAGAGGATTATGCCTCCTGTCTTGACCAATGTGATTTATCTGAGGTTTCCATTTCTAGAGCAGCCTTCACATGGGGATGGTACACCATTAATGTTTGGCAGGCCAGTAAATTAGAAAGGTGCTTCTTGCATATTAGTGACAGTGGATCCTCGGTGGCTATATCCAGTTTCAGTCTACCAAAATTCAATTCAGACCACAACCCTTTTGTTGTCGAGCTAAGGGAAAGAGTCTCCAGGTCTTCCCCCTACATTTTAAATTTAATAATGCATGGCTCACAATTTCTGGATGCCGGGTAGAGGTGCTGAAGGCTTGGAGCAACACCTTTTCTAGTTGTCCCCATTTTATTGTGACCTCTAATCTCAAGGAAGTGAAGCACCGCCTTAAGGACTAGAGTAAGAGATCCTTCTTAGGGTTGGAGGCCGATATCAAAGAGGCTGAATCTCAGCATTCTATGTGGAAAATCATGTATCAGCAGTAGAATGCACCCTCAGGGGAAGAGCTTCGACTACGTTCTAAGATCGATGATTTGTTGGCCCTTAAAGAGAAACTAGTGATTTCACATTTTAATGTCAAATGGATTCAAGATGGAGATCTCCACTCAATGTTATTTCACCTTTTACACAGGGAAAGAAGGATTAAGTATAATCTAAGCACAGTCCGTGTTGGTGATAGTACTTTCACCTTGATGGAGGATATTGCCAAGGCAACGATGGAGTACTTTCAGGGGCTATATGCAGATGATGTCCACGAATCTCACCTGCTTTCAGACTCAATATAGCCTTGTATTTCTAGTCAACAAAATGAGGCCCTCATGACCGCTCCATCTGATGGGGATGTTAGGGCGGTGCTCTTCTCTCTGAATATGGACAATGCTACGGGTCTGGATGGATTTGGCAATAAGCTCTTCATTTTTTGTTGGGACATACTTCATGTGGATGTTACCAATGTGATTAGAGATTTTTTCCTCTCGGGCTTCATCCCTCACGGTGCGAATGCCCACTTCATTTCTTAGATCCCAATGATGGACAATGTCATAACAATTGGTGACTTCTAACCGGTCACTACAGGCAACAAAATTCGGAAGATAATTAGTAAAATTCTTGTTATGAGGTTGGGGAAGACTTTGGGTGACATTATTACTCCAAATCAATTTGGATTCATCCCTGGACAATGCATCCAAACGTGCATCTTCTCTGCTTCAAAAGAGATTAATCTAATGAGGAATAAATCGGGGAAAGTTATCTTTGCATTAAATCTTGATATATCGAAGGCTTTTGATACTATAAAATGGAGCTTCATTTTCAAGGTCATTAGTAGATATGTCTTTTCGAATAACTTCATCAACTTGATTTCCTCAAATCTTCATAGTGCTAGAATCTCAGTCCGGATTAATGGCTTCCCCATGGGTTACTCCCATGCTCCCATGGAGTCCGAAAAAGGGGATCCTCTCTCTAGTTTTATCTTTGCTATGGTGGAGGATTACATGAGCCAATACATCCTTGATCTTGTGCAAGCAGGACTGTACTCACCCATTAAAGAAGGTAGGGACCTTTATGTCCCCACAAACCACCTTTATGCAGTTGACAACCTCCTGTTTGGGTAGGATGATAAGCAAACCCTATCTACATCCAGAAGAATCTTTTTCCATTATGAGGGTGTGGCCGGACGAACAATCCGCTGGATGAAATCATCAATTGTGTTTGGAAATGGGGTCTCTCCTGCTAGGAAGCTCTGAATTGCCAATGTGCTTGGGGTAAAGAGGGTCTCTTTGACATTTACCTACCTAGGGGTACCTATTTTTTGGGGGAAAGAAAACAGCTGCTACTTTGAGAGCATCACATCTAAAATCACTCAGAAAATTTCTAAATGGAAGGGCAAGTGCCTGTCCCAAGCTGACAGGGTCTGCCTGGTTAACTCTGTTGTTACCTCTATGTTTGTGCATTCTTTCTCTATCTATATATGGTCGGCCAGTCTTCTTAAAACCCAGAATGAAAAAATAAGGGATTTTTTCTGGACAGGTTCTATCAGTGAACGGAAGTTGGTCTCTGTGGCCTAGAATCACTGCACAAAGCCGATTGATCTGGGTGGGCTAGTTATTAAAGATCTAAAAATGCTTTAATGACGCCATGATTGAGAAGTTCACTTGTAGCCTGCTTGAGCCCCATGGTGATGGTTTAGACTTTATCATGGAGAGATTCATGTGCGGGCTATGCGATGGCTTTTCTGGGTATATATGTTCCTCGGTCTGGCCTACTTTGCATTCTTCATATTGGGATATTATATCTCAATCAAAATGGATTGTGTCAAGGAACTCTGCTCTGAATTGCTGGTCTACCACATGGCTAGAGCAGCCCATCTTTGAGGTGATAATGCCTCCCCTGGACATGTAGAATTTAATCATTTTTGGTCTCATCTAGCAACACAGTGACTCAGGGATATGAATCCTGGACAATATTGTCATGAAAGTCCAGTGATATGCCATTGCAGACATTGATACACTCATATGGATGCCAAGTATGATAGGGAAATTTAATACCTGTGACTATTACCGATTCAAGTGCCCGCATGTCCTGGCCTCCCCATCGTGGTTGCTTAAATTCAGAACTCCTTTCATTCCCCCCTCATGCTTTTTCTTAAATGGAAAATCTGGTGGAATCGGCTCCCAACTAATGAGCAGCTGAAGATGGCTGGCTAGAAACTTGCATCTACCTGTTTATTATGCGGGATGGCTAAGGAGCACTATAATCATATATTTCAACAATGCACCTTGGCTTAGGAACATTGGTGCTAACTGTTACAATGCTTCGGTCTAACTTGTATCATGTGAGGATCGATCTGCGACTTCTTTCCAGGCCTAGTGGAGATGAACCGAAGTGACCAAGTCCACAACCCGCTTCTGGCTGGAGTGCCAGCAGCTTTTCACTATGTTTGGGCTTCTCGCAATGCTATAACCTTCAATCGACAACCCCTCTCACTGCATGGGGGGGTGACCATCCACAAGACGATCCAGAATGCCTTAAGTTTACAAACATGTTCGATGTCCAATGATGTTAGTGATCTGATAGTCTTACGCTCCCTTAGGGTTTCTTGCAGAAGTAGAAAACCACTGGTCCTGAAGTACATTAGATGGATTCCCCCACTCTCATCATGGATAAAGGTAAATGTTGATGGCGCAGCCCTGGGATCTCCTGGACCATCGTGGTGTCATGGAGTTTCTCACACCTCCAGAGGATTTGTAAAGGGATGCTTCTTCAATTTTATTGGGGATGGATGTGCTTATGAAGCGGAGTTCTGGGCTATCATAAGGGCTATGGAATTTGCGAGCCAGTTAAAGTGGACAAGGCTTTGGATTGAGTCTAATTCGATTCTCGCGGTGGCCGCACTCAAAGGATTTTCCAGGGATGTCCCATGGAGACTTCTACCGCACTGGATTGACTGTATTATTATTTCTCAAACCCTAAGCATTAGTATTTCACATACATATAGGGAGGCCAATTCGGTTGCGGGCGCTCTATCCAAAAGGGCATTTGAGGAAATATGTTTGATGTGGTCCCTTATCACTCCAACATTTTGTACTCTGTTTGTGGATTCAGATCTGAAGGGTGAGATACACTCCCGCCCTTGTAGGCCCACCTTGTAGCTGTCTGTTTTTGTTTTATTAAATTTTGGGGGGGCTAGGCTTGCCTAGTCCTGCACCTCTTCTTCCCTAAAAACTATTAAAATGCCTAAAACACAACATAAAATGAAGAAACTCTAAAAACCACTAAAAACTATAAAATGTTGAATTCAATAAAAACAATAAAAAACTCATAAAACTCTCTTAAAATCATACAAACCCATGAAAATCGAAAAAATCCCTCTAAACCATAAAACCCATAACCAACCCGTAAAACACGAAAACCCCTCAAAAACCAAATGTACTTTAAAACCCTAATAACCATAAATAACTTAAAAATCCATAAAAATATTAAAAACCCTTATTACCCTAAAATAATCCAAAAACCATAAAACTCGTTAAAACTCAAAAAACACTAAAATGCCTCAAAACTGTTAAAAGACCATAAAACCCCAAAAACATTGAATACCAAAAGAAACCCTAAAAACCCACAAAATTGTAAAACCCCCCAAAAAACAATAAGCAATAACCCCCACCAAATAATCCATGAAAACCCTAAAAACCCAAAAAACCCAAACCCCCTAAGAACCCATCCCCCCTAATCCCAAAAAACCCAAAAAAATATAAACACACCATGATGTCCCTAAAATGCCCTAAAATTCCAATAAATACCTTGAAACCCTAAAAAACAATTAAAATGATAGAAACCCTAAAACCCCTAAAAAACAAAAACCCATAAAATCCAAAAATCACATAAATATCAAAAAATCCTAAAAACCCTAACAACCCTAAAACAACCAAAAACCCAAAAACAAAAAAACCCTATAAAACATAAAAACACTAAAACCATAAAAAATGATAAAAACCATAAAAACACTAAATATATTTAAAATCCATGAAAAACCCCCGAAACATTAAAATGAGTTAAAAATATAAAAATCCAAAAAATCTATAAAATTTCGAAATCCCCTAAAAACTAATAAAATACTTTCAAAATACTAAATCCTCGAAAGGACCACAAACTCCTCTACCACCTTCAATGTCCTAAAGGCCTTCATTTTTTATTGATTTTTGATATTCCACCTTTCAAGGGGTGAGGTGGATCCCTTACAAGGCTCATAGGCATAAGTATTACATGGCCCATAGGCCTCAGAGGAATTCATTTCCCATAGACTTCAAACATTACATACAACCCAGACTAACTACTTGGAACTGCTCCTCCCCATGATCTTCATTGTGAAATTGGTTGGGCTTTCCCGTGCATGCACAGGTTTATCCCTAAGGTAGTTTTCAAAACCTCTCATTTTTGCAATCTGTTTAGCTTCTACAATGGTGAACTCCCCTTGCACATCCTCCTTCTAGAACTCGTTCCATGTAGGTTGTTTGGTTTGCATCTACACTTAATGTGGCCCGAAAGCCTTAAAGTGGCTTGAAGGCCTGGAGGTGGCCCGAAGTCCTTACTGACCTGAAGTCCTGGGAGGCCCTAAGTCCTTAAAGGTCCCAAGGACCTAATTGGTGGCCCAAAGTCCCAAACATGGGAATATTCTCAGCTACTACAGTGCCAAAAAGTACCTGCTACAGTTCCACTACAGTACTGCAATAGTAGCCCATAAATTATGCCTCTACCTGGATTTGATCCTGGGTCGCCTGGATGCACTTAAGGATTCATCACCAACCGGACTGAGGCTCATGTGCAAAGGACCATAAAACACCTTAAACACTAAAAAAACTACAAAATACTAAAAACCCTAATTGAAATTAAAAATCCTAAAAAGCATAAACTCCCTTAAACCCCCAAACAACCTTAAAACCCCAAAAAACCTAAAAACAATAAATATCCATAATAACCATAAAAATCCTATAAAATATAAACCCTAAAACACATTAAAAAACATTGAAACCCCTAAAAGACCCTAATAGAACCTAAACCACTAAAATTCAATAAAAACCCCGAAAAGTTACTAAAAACAACAACAACATGAAAAAGAAACAAAAAATGGTAAAATACTATAATATAACCTAATACATAAAGTAATCTAAAATCACAAAAAATCCCATAAGGACACTAAAACCCCAAAAATCTAGAAACACTATAAAATGATAAAAATACCTTATAGGACCCTAAAAACCCAAACAACACTAAAACCCCTAAGGGAATGAAAAACCCATATAGGGCCGTAAAAATCATAAACACCCTACAAACCCCCTATATGACCGTAAAAATCCAAAAAATACTTTAAACCCATAAACCACCTAAAAACTTTGAAGGACACCAGAAAATCATAAAAACCTAAATGAACCTAAAAACCACTAAAAGACAGTAAAAACCAAATAAAACAACTAATAACCCAAAAAAGTCCCTGAAAACATTAAAGGACTCTAAAAATATAACCCATCATCCCTAAATGTCCCGAAAAACTCTAAAACCCACTAAAACCCATAAAAACAGAAAAACCTAAAAACACTACAAACACTAGAAACCATAAAAAGCCTAAAAATTTGAAAACATTAAAATCCTTAGATGGCCTAAAAACCTAAAAACCCTAAAAAAAATTTAAAGCCTACAAACACCATAAACCCCTAAAAACCCTTAAAACCATTAAAATGTAAAAAACCCTAAAAGACCCAAAAAAAACCCAAAATCCTATATAGAACCCTAAACACCCTAGAGGATCCCAAAGAACAATTAAAACCCCTAAAGATTTTAAAAACCCTTAAAGACCCTAAAATCCTTAGAAAACTATAAAACCCGTAATACCCCGAAAATTCCCCACAAAGACCCAAAACACCTAAAACCCCAAAGGGACCCCAAGACCCCTAAAAGACCATAAGAGGCCATAGAATTCATAAAAATCCATAAAATACCATAACCCCACCCTCCCCAAATAAGACTGTAAAAAACCTAAAATACCTTAAATTACATTAACAACTGTAAAAACCCTAAAAACCCTAAATATCAAAAAAGAACATGAAAGCCCTAAAATCCCTTAAAAATACTAAAACACCTAAAAACCTAAAAACCCTAAAAACCCAAAAAACCCAAAAAACCCCAAAAACCCTAAAACAACCCCAAACTCCTAGAAACCATAAAAACATTTAAAAATCTTGATATTCCCAAAGAAATCTAAAAACCATGAAAACCCTAAAACCCTTAAAAACACTACAAACGCTTAAAACCATAATAACTAGAAAACCCCTGGGAACATTAAAAATCACAAATAACCCCTAAAAATTCATAAAAACACTAAATCCTAAAAACACTAAATACCCAAAAAAAACCCCAAAACACTAAAAAAACCAAAAAAAACTGAATACCTAAAAATACTAAAAAAATTCAAAACACTTAGTACCCCCAAAGAATAAAAAACCTAGAATCTGAAATACCAAAAAAATGTCAATCCACTAAAATCACTAAAAACAAAAAAAAAATCCTAAAAACCATAAACCCCATAAAAATCTTCAAACAATAACGGATCTCAAAGATCCTAAACTCCCAAAGGACCCTAAAAACTATACAAACATTACCGGACACCAAAACTATCATAAAAGAGAAAAAAACCAATCATGCTTTAAAACCCCTTAAAACACAAAAAACCCAAAAACCCCGTCAATGATTACAAAAAACCCTAAAAACACTAAAACCTAAAAACCCCAATTTTTTTTAAAGGACCCTAAATACTATAGTAACCTATTAAATCCATAAAACCCTAAAAGGCCCAAAACACTAAAAATCCTTTAAAATATAAAATCACTAAAACCCTTAAAAACAATAAAAACCTTAAAATTCCCAAAACACAATAAAAAAGATTAAAATAAAATTAAAAATAATAAAAACCCTAAAACCAATAAAATACAAAAAAAACCCTAAAAACACTAGAACCCTAAAAAACAATAAAATTATTTGAAAAACATTAAAACCCTTAAAATTCCATAAAAACGTAACTACCCTAGAACCCGTGTAAAAGTCCTAAAAATCTCGAAACACTTTAACGACATTAAAAAACCCAAAATTTCCAAAAACACAAAAATACTAAAACCCTTAAAACAAAAAAAAAACAATTAAAAAACTAATACCATTAAAAACCTAAAATACCCTAAACCCCCAAAAAATAAAAAACCCATAAACCCCCACCCATAAACCCTAGAACCGTTGAAAATCCCAAAAACCTCTAAAATCACCAAAAACACACAAAAAATCCTAGACCTATAGAAAATACAAAAAACTGCCTAAGAATCACAAAATTCCTAATAAGAATCCTAAACACTAAAAAACCCCAAACACTAAAAATACTAAAATCCCCAAATACACTGAAAACTCTAAAAACTATATATAAAAACCATAAACTAAGAAAATAATGAAACACCATAAAAACAATAAATACCACTTTAACGCTAATAACATATATTACCCTAAAATTTTTTAAAACCCCTAAACCCCATAAAAATCATTAAAAACTATAAAACCCCAAGAATCACAAAAAATCCCAAAAAACCCTAAAATCCCTAAAAAATACAAGACACCAAAATATATTTAAATCCTAAAATGATCTAAAATAACCCTATAGAAACCAATGAACACTAAAAAACCTAAAAACTCAAAACAACAATGAAGAACCCAAAAACCAAAAATCCCCCTGAAATCCTTCAAAAACTCTAAAAAAGCCTAAAAATCACTAAAAATCCCTAAATAATCTAAACCCATAAAAATCCCAAATAATGAATAAAAAATATGAAAACCATAACAACCCCAGGAATCCTTAGAAACCCTAAAAACCATTAATACCATTAAAAAATAAATAAAAGAAAATAATTTAAATAACCCAGTAAATACCCTAAAAGACCCTATAAACTAGTCAACAACTTAAAAACCCAAAACAACCTGAAACCAAAAAACCCTGAAATCCCAATAAAACATAAAAAACAGGAAATACACCTAAAAATCATAAAATCCCTAAAAACATAAAAACCAACAAATCCATAAAAACTCTCAATCAATTTAATAAACCTTTAAACCCATTCATGCATTAAAAACTCAAATCCTATAATAATCCATTAATACCGCTAAAATCCCTAAACACCACCAAAACCAAAAAAAACTCAAAACTCCTAAAAATTATTCAAAATACCTACAAAACATAAAGAATCCTAAAATCCATAAAGATCCCAAAAAACAATAAAAACCCTAAAAACCCAAAAAAACCCATTATGTGTATAAATCCAAAACAAATACCTAAAAACTGTAAAACACAAAAAACTAGAAAAACATTACCAAACCCTAAAAACCAATTTAATGTTAAAAAACCAAATTAAATCCCTCAAACTATAAAAAAACAAAAAAACTATAAAAAATATACCCCCCCTTAAGATACTAAAACCCACGAAAACCATAAAACACTAGTTACCTCAAAACCCCTAAAACCCATAAAAACCGGTAAAAATGATTAAAACCTAGAAACCCTTTAGAACCCAAAAACATTTCATAAAACATAGAAACCAAAAAACCCAAAAAAATCCTAACTACACTAAAAAACTCCAAAACCCTAAAAACCCTAAAACCCTGCTAAAAACCCTAAAGCCCTAAAGGACCCTAAAACCATTATTTCCTCTAAGGACCCCAAAAAAATCTAAAAACCCTAAAAGAACATGAAACATAAATTTAGGACATATAATAACTAAAAATACCAAAAAAATTAAAATATTCAAATACTCTAAAAACACTAAAAACCCTAACACCCCTAAAAACACTAAAAGTTACTAAAAGCACTAAAAACCCATAAAATAGCCTAGAAACCCAAAATACTGGAAACCCCCCAAAACCCCCCTAAAGAACATAAAAACCCTAACACCCCTTAGAGTCTCAAGAACCCCTAAAAACCTAAAGGACCTAAACACCATAAAACTGTAAATGTCCCTAAACACACTAAAAACCAAAAAGGACAGTATAATATTGTAAATGAACAAATACCCTAAAACCCCCAAAATACCCCTAAAAGATTTATAAGTCTCCAAAAATCTATAAATATCCTAAAATACGATGAAAATCATGAAAAAATAAAAAAATCTTAATAGCCCCTGAGAAATATAAAAAACCATAGAAACCCTAAAAGAGTTTAAAACCCTAAAAACCCTAATATAACCTAATGAAAATAATGACTCCAAAAACCAAAAAATACACTAAAACCCCTAAAAGCATAAAAAACCAAAAAATGTTAAAAATAAAAAATACCCAAAACCCTAAATATCCCTAAAAACTATAAAGACTAAAAAACCCAAAAACCCTACAAAATCCTAAAAACCTTTAATACCATTAGAAGAACAATAATAATTCCTAAAATCTTTAAACCCTAAAACCCCATTAAAATTTTTAAAAACCAAAAACCCCCTAAAAACCCAAAAACCCCATAAATAAAATCCAAAACCACCTAACAACCATAAAAACCACTAAAACTATCAACCACTTAAAAACCAAGAAACCCCTAAAATACTAAATACAAATAAAAACCCAAACAAAATCCTAAAATCCCTAAAAACCCTTAAATACTAAACACCATGAAAAAGTATAAAAATCCTAAAAAGATCAACCCCCCCAATAATAAAAAATCATATAACCCCATAAAACCTAAAATCCAATGAAAACTCCAAAACCAGTAAATACCCTAAAACCGTAAAAAAATTAATACCCCTAAAATAACTTAAAACCCCAAAACCCATAAGGGTCCCTATAACCCAAAACCCCATAAAAGGACCAAAACCCCCCCAAAAGCATAAAATATCTTTAAACCCCCTAAAAATAATAATAAACCTCTAAAATCAGAAAGAACCCTAAAAACCCTAAAAAACCAAAAAAACCAAAAAAAACTGATAAATAAATAAAATTTACTAAAACCCAAAAAAACCAAAAACTCAAAAAAAACCCTAAAAACCTTAAAAGAAAAAAACTCTAAAATTATAAAAATACATAAACACACATAATAAACCCTAAAAATCCTACAGATCCTATAAGACACAAAAAACCTAAATTCAATAAAACCCTTAAAATCCAAAATCATAAACCCTGAAAACTATATGAATTAGAATAAATCCCCAAATACCCCAAATACCCCAAAACCACTAAAAACCCAAAAACCCAAAAAAACATTGAAAAACCCGTAAAAAATTAAAAACCCCAAAGCACATTGAAATAACTAAAAATATTTTATACACCTTGAAAGCCCTAAAAAATCTAAATCCCCCCAAAACAAAAAAAATTCATAGAAACCCTCCAAAGAAACCCTAAACCCTACTCCGTAAACCATATAGCCTACTTCTTAAATCCAAAACCTTACACCCTAGACACTAAAAATTATACCCTAAACCATACACTTAGATACCATAATCACTATACACAAAACCCCAAAGACTACACCATAAAACCTATACCTTACACCCTTAACCTTAAACCTGACACTGTAGACTATATACCCTACACACTAATCACCAAACCCTATAAAATAAACCCTACAACCTAAACCCCATTCCCTAAACCATAAATCCTTAACCATACATGCTAAACACTACACCCAACACCCTATACATTATACCCTATACCCTAAACCATATAACCTACAACCAAAACCCTATACCCTACACACTAAACCCAAAAACTGACCCCATAAACCCTATACACAAAACCTGAAACCCTAAATCCTATAAGATACACTATAAAACCTAACCCATGTACCCTAACCCCTATACCTTCCACCATAAACCCTATATCCTACACCATAAAACCTAAAACCAACAACCATTAGCCTATAAGTTGTACCCTAAACACTAAACACCAGTCCATTTTCCCTAGACCCCAAACCATACATACAAAACCCCACACCCCACACTATAAACCTTAAACCATACACCATAAACCCTATACCTTAAACCCTAAATCGTAAACCATACACCCTAACCCAAAACCATACACCGTAAAAGCTAATCCCTAAACCCTAAACACAATATCCTAAACCCTAACCCCTACACCCTAAACCCAATTCCATTCATAATAAACCATAAAATGTATTCCCTAAACCCTATACCCAAATCCCTACTTCCAGTATCCTATATCCTACACCCTAAACCCTACACCCTACAGCAGAAATCCTACACCCTAGACCCTGAACCAAATCCCCTACACCATAAACCCAATATAATAGACCCAAAACCCTTAACCGTAAACCCTACACTCTAAAACCCACAACTTAAACCCAATACCCCACACACTAATCCCAATACCGTACACTATAAAACATATACCCTACACCCTAAATCCTAAACCCCACACCCTAAACCCTATACTGCATACACTAAACCCTACACCCTAAATGCTAAATCCTAAATACTATACCCTACTCCCTAAACCCAATACCTTACACCATAAACCCATCATCATAAACACTATACCCTTAACCATCAAAACTATAAAACAAAAAATAAACCATAAACCCTAAAACCCTAAATCAAATATAAAACCCCAAAAACCCTATGAAACAGGAGGAAACCAAAATTCCTAAAAACCCTAAAACCTGGGAAACTCAAAAAAAAATTACAAACAAAAAAACCATTAAAAAATATAAAACCCTTTAAATGTTCTTACACCCCATAAAATCCATAAAATACACAAAACCCTAAAATACTGTAAACATCCTAATAAATCTAATAAACCTTACAACCCCCCCAAAAAAAGAAAACCCCTAAAAACTCTAAGAAAACCCTAAAAAACCTAAAACCACTTAAAATACCAAAAAAAAAAACACTTAAAACTATTGAAAACCATAAAACCCTAAAACTACTTAAAAACTATAAACCATAAAATACATAAAATACATAAAATACCAAAAAAACCATTAAATCTATAAAACCCCTAAAATCTAAAAAAATAGAAAACCCTAAAAACCCTCAAAATTTTAAATACCCAAAAACCCATTAAAATCCTAAATATACCAAAAAATACATAAAAACAATAAACCCCTAAAAAGTAAAGAAATCGCTAATACCCTAAGAAAGCACTAAAAACCCAAAACCCCCCAAAACCGTAAAACCCATAAACACTGCAAAGCACCATCCCCTCTTAAAACCCTAAACCCATAAATCCCTAAAAACCCTTAATAAATCCAAATCCCCTAAGAACACTAAAACCCCATTAAACCCTTAAAACCCAAAAAACCCTAAAAAACAAAAAAACCCTAATATACCCTTTAAACCATAAAAATCACTGAAATCCCTAAAAACACTAATTTCATTAAAACCCATAAAGACCCTAAAAGACCATAAATAACAATATAAAACTGTAAAACCCCTTAATTAACATTAAAACACTTAAAACTTTTAAAACCCCAAAAAACCCAAAAATAAAAAAAAACCATAAAAACCCTTAAACCCTCGAACACTCCTAAAAAACATAAAGGAACTAAAAACCCAAAAGTTATAAAATAACCCTATAGAAACATAAAAACTTCTAAAAGTCCTAGAAACCCTAAAAACACATTAAATAATAAAAACCACAAAAGATAAAAAAAACTGTAAAAAACCTTCAAACTGTAAAGACCCCTAAAACAATCATAAAAACCCTAAAATTGTAAAAGAGACCCTAAACCCCAAAAAAATACTTAATAATCCCCCCAAAATCCCTAAAAACACAAAAACCATAAAAATACTAAAAAATAAAAACCCTACCCCCAATCCCCAAAAACCCCAAAGACCTTAAAAATATATATCTAAACCCCCCAAAAACCCAAAACCCTAAAAAACCTAAAAATCATAAAACCCTAAAAATTAATGAAAACCTAACCCTCCATCCAATAAAAATTCCTAAAAACTCATTGAAACCCTAATATTCCTCAACATTCCATATAATAGTAAGAAAAAATAAAACCAATAAAATCCATAAAAGCTTTATGTAATCTCTAAAAGGCGCTAAAACCCCTAAAACAGTAAAAACACATAAAAACCATTAAAATTAAAAACTATAAAACAACAATAATAACTCTATTGACCCCTTAAAATATTAAATAACCCTATAACTCTAAAAAGAACCCTAAAAACCATATAAAATACTTAAACACCCAAAAACACCTAAAAAACTCTAAAACCATAAAAACCCCTGAAACAAAGAGAAACCCTAAAATAATTAAATCCCTAAACCCCTAAAAATCCCTGAAACGATAAAATCCAAAAAAAACCTAACAAACTTAAACCCCCTTAAAAGGCCCAAAAAATCCATAAAAACCATAAAAACCATTGAGACCCTAAAACACACTAAAATAACCAAAACCCCTTTAAAACCATAAAAGGGAAAAGAAACAATAAAATTCCATTAAATAACCAAAACCCCCAAAAATACAATAAAACCCCTAAAATAATATAAAGGGACCAAAAAACTATAAAGTACCGTAAAAACCCAAAAGGAACAAATCTAAAATTATACATGACATTAAAAACAAAAAACCCTTAATAAACCATAAAAACCATAAACAACCATAAAAACACTAAAACACACACAACCTAAAACCCCTTAAACCCCCAAAATACCTAAAACCATAAAACCCCTAAAATATACTCAAATTCCTCATAACCCTAAAAACCATAATAACCAAAAAATAAATAAATACCCACAATACCTTAAAGAACCCAAACACCCTAAAAACCATAAAATTACATAAAAATCATAAAAATCCATAAATACCATAAACACTATAATAAACTAAAAAACCTATGAAACCCCAAATGATAGTAAAACTCTAACAAATCCATAAAACACTAAAAACCTAAAAATATCCTAAAACCCTAGAATACAATAAAAACCATAAAACACCCTAAAACCCTAAACCTGAAGAAACTACCTTAAAACCCCGAAAAAACCTATAAAAATCCAAAACAAATCCAAAAAAATCCAAAAACACCAAATAAAACTTCAAAACCCAGGCCCTCAAACCCCTCAAAACTAAAAACCCTAAAAACACCATCAAACTATTAAAATCCCTAAAGCCCCTAAAAATCCTAAAAACCCCAAAATCACCTCAAATCACCCTAAAAACTGTAAAAATACCAAAAAAACTAATAGTCATAAAAAAATCTAAAACACCTAAAATCCCATAAAACCTTAAAAACCTAAAACCCTCTAAAATAATATAAAAATTTTAAAGGACCGTAGAAACCAAAAATCCTCTAAAAGACCCTAAACCCCTATAAAAACCCTCATTACCATTAAAACCCCTTATACTCCCCAAAACACCTAAATTACCCGAATAACCCAACACCCCTTAAAACGATTATAACAACTAAAAAACACTAAGCACACAAAAAAATCCTAAAAATCCTAAAATAAAAAAAAACAATAAAACCCCCAAAAAAAATTATAACCCCTAAAAACCTAAAAAAACATAAATAACATAAATCCCATAAACCCCACATAATGGACCCTAAATGTCCACAAAAACTCAGTAGACCCTAACAACCATAAACCACCCTAAAGTCTCTAAAACCCTACAAACCCAAAAGATGCTAAAAACCTGTGAATCCATAAAACACCATAAGAACCTAAAGACTCAAAAAAACCATAGAAAAATATAAAGTTCCATGAAAAACCTAAATGTCTTAAAACACTAAAAAACTATAAAACCCCTAAATGACCCAAAAAATACTAATGAACTCTAAAACCCTTAAAACAATAAAGTACCCTAAACCAAAAAAAAATCTAATTGGACCCAAAAAACAATAAAGTTACCAGAAAAACCCTAAATTACAAAAATATAAACTAGAAAAATGAATATCCTAAAATCCACAAAACCCTAAAAACTCTTAAAAACAAAAAATTTCCATTAGAAACCCTATAAAACCCCAAAACATGAATCCCCCCAAAACCCTAAAGACCCTAAAAACCTTGAAATTCATTAAAAGACCCTAAAAACCCAAAATACCATAATATATCTTATGACCCATTAAACAAATAAACACACTAAACCCACAAAACACCCTAACTAAACCATAAAAACCACTAAGAACCTATGAAACCGTAAAACTCACTGAAACCCCTAAAAATAATTAAAACCCCTAAAACTTGAAAGAAATTTAAAACCATAAAACTATGAATCCAATAGAAACCATAAAAACCCAAACCCCCCCATAAAAAATTATAAAACCCCTAAATCCCTTTAATACAACTAAAACGAGAAAATCCCCCTAAAATCACTTAAACCCTAGAAACCCTACATCCACTAAAATTTTTAAAAAACCTAATAACCACTACAAATATTAAATCCACTAAAAACCTAAAAAACAATATATAGTCCTAAAATCCCTAAAAACTCCTAAAATACCCTAAAACACTAGAATTCCCTAAAAGACTCAAAAAAATAAAAAACACCATAAAAACATAAAAGACCCCCAAAACCCATAGAAACCCTTAGAGATATTTAAAAACCATAAAACCTTTAAAAAACCCAAAAACTGTAAAAATTATAAAACCCTAAAAACTAAAAAAAACTAATAAAACACACAAAATACATAAACTCTATAAAAACCTTAATCCCCTAAAACACGAACCACCTAAAAATTTGGGAAAAACCCTAAAAACCATAAAATTATGGAAAAAAAATTAAAACACCAAAAAACCATAAATAATAATAAAAACCTAAAAACACTTCAAACCCTTTCAACCATTAACAAACCCTTATAAATCCAAAAAAACCCATTAATATTCAAAAAAACCAAAAATCCCTTAAAAACCCTAATCAAACCCTAAATAATGTGAATTACTCAAAGAAACATAAATTCCTAAAACCCAAAGAACCAAAAACATCCTAAAACCCTAAAAATCCTTAAAAAACCTAAAATCACTAAAAAAATAAAACACATCAAAATCCATATAAAGATACTAAAAATACTTAATACACCAAAATCCATTATAAATCCTAAAAATCCATAATAAACCCTTAAAACTATCAAAACATAAAAATCTCGATGAAAACCCTAAAACCCTAAAAACCTTAAGTGTAGCATTAAAAACCTAAAAAACTCAAAAAAAAAACCAAAAAACTCTATAAACGCTAATATTAAAAAAACACATGAAAAGTCTAAAAATCCAAAAAGCCTAAAAATACCTTAAACCCCTATGAAACTAAAGCCCTAAAAAACATAAAAACCCTAAAAACCCCAAAAACCCAAAATAACCATAAAAACCTTACAAACACTTAAAATACCCAATAACCCAAAAAAGATCATAAGCCCCCTAAAAATCCCTAAAAAACCCTAAATCAAAAAAAGACATAATAAACACTTAAAACAAACAAAAACCTAAACACCCAAAAAAGACTAAAAAAACACAAACACTAAAAATAAAAAAAACCCTAAAAGCACTAAAAATCTTAAACCCTACACACTAAAAACCCCTATAACCTAAATTTGATGTCCTATAACCTAAATCCCGAACCCTAATCCCTATACACTATACAATACATCCTAAATCCTTAACCGAACACACGAAACACTATACCATGCTTCCTAAACTCCAAACAAAACCTAAACCCTTTACCCTACGGACTAAATCCGAATCCTTACACCCTATACACAAAACCCAGCACCCTAAACCCTATTTCATACACCTTAAATCCAAATCCATGTACTCTAAACCCAATGAATTAAACCCAAATCCTAATACCCTAACCCTAAACCCTTTACCCTACGGACTAAATCCTACACCCACCACTGCAAACACTATACCCTACACCCTAAACACTAAACCCTACACTTGAAACTTATACCTTACACCCTAAACCCAAAACCAAAATTCATGTGCCCTAAACCCTAAACCCTAAACACTAATCCCGAAAAACCTACACCCTAAACCCCATTCCCTACACCCTAAACCCAATACCCTACACCCTACCCCATAAACCCCATACCTTGAACCTGAAATTCTAAAAAATAATCCATAAACCCTTTACCCTAAACGAAAAACCTTTTCCCCACACCAAAATCCCAAACATCCATGCCCAAAACCTCATACTCTAAATCCTATATCCTAAACACTAGACCCAAAACCCTATACCCTACACCATAATACGTTAACCCTAAAGCCTAAAGCATAAACCCTATACCCAAAACTCTCTAAACCCTAATCCATACACTTTAAACTCTACACTCTACACCCAAAACCATAAACCCAACACCATAAACCGTATTCCCTACACTCTTAAACATACACCCTATACCATAAACCCTAAACTATATATCTGAAACCCTATAAACTACACTCTAAACCCTAAACCATACTCCCCAAATCCTATATCAGACACACTAACTTCTAATCCTTGCACCTTAAACACTATACAATGCACACTAAACCACAAATCCTACACCCAAAACCCTATACCCTACACCCTAATCCCAATATTGTACACACTAAACCCTATACTCATACACCATACACCATAAACCCTAAAAACTCTAATTATAATAAAAACTCAACAAAGACATAATAATTAGAAAAAAATCCATAAAACACTTAAAAATAATAAAAACCCTAAAAAACATAAAACAGTAAAAACCTTAAAAACCCTAGAAACTCCAAAAACCATAAACCCCCATAAAAATACAACAATCCCTAAAACCCACAAAAATTACCCTAGAACACAAGTAAATCCTAATAACACTAAAAAACCTAACAATCACAACAACTATAAAATATTTATAACCCTTAAAACTCCATAAAAAACCTAAAAGACCCAATAAACCATAAGAAACCCCAAAAATTCCTATAAAACAAACAACTCCAAAGAAACACTAAAACCCCTAAAAACCCCAAAAACTCGAATAAATCCTAAAAACATGAAAACCCCTTTAAAACTATAAAAAATTATAAGACCCCTAAAATAACTAATAACCCAAAAATCTTCTAAAAATTTTAAAATCCCATATATACCCAAAAACCCAACAACCACAATCAGTCCCTAAAAACCCTAACACCCCCATAAAACCCCTAAAACACCAAAACCCTTAAAATCCAATTGAATCCAAAAATAATAAAAAAACCTTAAAAACAAAACCCTCTAAAACCTTATAAAATACCATAACCCCCCCACATAACCAGAAAATACCCTAATTAAAACTAAAAGACCCTAATAATCCTAAACCTCCCGAAAGCATCGTAAATATTATAGAATTCCCATAATACCCAAAACCCCTAAAAATACATAAAATACTATAAAACTCTTAAAATTATCTAAAAAACCAAACACCCATAAAAGACCCATAAAAGAACCATAAAAATACCAAAACACCTAATTTTACTTAAAAACTATAGGACCCCTAATGAACCCTTAATAACCCCTGCACATAAAAACTATAAAAACCCAAAAGGACCCTTAAAAGCCTTAAAAAACCTAAAGGACCCTAAAAACTCTAATACCCCTAAAAGACTGTAAAATCCATAAAACCCATAAATACCCATAAAACACACTAAAACACCTAATATAACATCGAAAATATTAATAAAATGAAAAAAATGACATTAAAACCCTTTACACCCCAACAATACCATAAAAATGCTAAAACTATAAAAGCACTCAAAAAGACCCAGGAAAATGATGAAAAACATTATAATACGCTAAAACCATAGAAAAAACCCAACAAAATAACATATCCTAAAACAAAAATACCCCTAAATATTCCTAAAAACACCAAATACACTAAAACCCTAAAAACATAAAACACTAAATACACTTAATGCCATAAAAACCTAAAAACTCAATAAAACCCTTAAAACCACCCAAAACCCTCAAATTTCCAAAATGTGATACAACCCCAAATAAAAAATAAAAAACCCAAAACCCTATACCCCCAAAATCCCATAAAAACAATTAAGACTAGAAAACCTGTATAACCCCTTATGTACACTAAACACCATAAATGAACCTAAAATCCCTAAAAAATCTCTAAAAGAACATAAAAACTAAAATAACTTAAACCCCCTAAAAAACTAAAACCCCTAAGAACCCTAAAAGTTATTATAACCTATAAATGAAAATAAAACAATAATATACCTCCAAAAACGCAAAAATACCCAAAAAAACACTAAAACCCCCCCAAAACCCAAACTGAAAAAATGAGAAAAATGTTAAATGTCCCTGAAAACCGTAATAACCCCTAATAAACCATAAAAGAACAAAAAACCCTAAAAATCATAATAACCCAAAACCCCCATAACAACCTTTAAATTCCTCAAACCCCCTAAAAACTCTAAAACCAAAAATAAATTAAAAACCATTAAAACCACTAAAACCCTTAAACCCTAAAAACCGTTCAAATGCCTAAATACCCCAAAATTCCTAGAAATTTCTAACCCCCCTAAAATACATAAAATACCTACTAACCCTAATACACTAAAAAACCCCAACCACTAAAAGAACCCAAAAAACCCTGAAAACAATAAAACCTATAAGACACCTAAAAAATCCAAAAAGACTAAAACTTATTGAAAACCTAAAACCCATAAAAACCATTAAAACCCCTAAAACCCCAAAACCCCCAAAAATACCATAATATCCCTAAAAACACAAAAATATCTAAAACACCCTTAAAAACCCTAAAATCAAAAAACCCCAAAATAGACCCTAAAACCCCTAAAATACCCTAAATGACCCTAAATACACAACAAAAATCTTAATGGTCCCATCAAACACATAAACACCCTAAAAAACATTAAAAAACTAAAAACCCTAAAAAACCTAAAAAAATTAAACCCCTTCAAAACCCTAAAAACCCTAAAAAAATCATTAAAAACTCTGAAACCCTTAAAATGTAATAAAAACCCCTAAAACCCCTAAAAACCCTTAAAAATGAAAACAAAACCATAGACCCCCTAATAAACCTATAAAAATGAAATCCCATTAAACTATGATATTATTAAAAATCATCGATGAACCATAATAACCATAGAAACCCTAAAACCCCCCAAATGTTAAAAACACATAATAAACCATAATCTCCCTAAAATCCAAAAAAAATGAAAAAAACCAAAATACCCCTAAAAGACCTTAAACAACTAAAAACTCTGAAATCCCAAAACCCCCCAAAAAGACCTAAATAAACCAATATAAACTCTAAATGACCCTAAAACCATAAAACATATTAAAAACTACTAAAAACACTAAACATAATAAAAACACTAAAGTCCCTAAAACCTTAAAAATTATTTAAACCCTTGAAAATGATAAAAACCTTAAAACTATTAAAACACTAACAAACCTAAAATCCCTAAAATAATCCTTAAACACTAAAAACACAAGAAAACCCTAAAACCACAAAAAAACTAAAACAACTAAAAAACCTAATGACACTAAAAACACTTAAAAACTCTAAACCCCCTAAACCCCTTAAATTTCTATCAAAACCACTAAAACCCCAAGAAACACTAAAAAACAATGAAACCCAAACCATCACTAAAACCCCATAAAATTCCTGAAAACACAAAACCCATAACAATGCTTATGAAACCCAAAAAACCTTTAAAGACACAAATAAACCCAAAAAGAAATTAAAATCCCTAAAAGCCAAAAAACACTAAAATCCCTAAAAACACTAAAAGCCCAATAAAATCATAAAAGACCCTAAAAACAATAATAATTACAAACAACCCTAAAAATATTTAAATCACCTAAAAACCATAAAACCCCTAAAAACCTAGAAAATTCTTAATACCCTAAAAACACCAAAACCCTAAAAAACTCTAAAAACCCATAAAACATTAAAATCCCTAAAACCCCCTAAAACCATAAAAACCCTAAAATCCCAAACAAACTAAAAAACCTAAAAACACTAAAAGCCTTAAAACTACAAATAACCTAAAAAATCCATTAAAAAACCCTAAAACCCTAAAAATATCTAAAAAACCTAATAACCATTAAATAACCATTAAATAACCCAAAAAATCATAAAACCCTAAAAGAACAAAAAAACCAGAAAAACATTAAAATTTCTTAGAAACCCTTAAACTATAAAATACCAAAATTATATAACCCCCTAAACACCATATAATAAAAAAGAATCTAAAATAAAATAAAACCCCCAAAAACCCAAGACCGTAAAATCCCTAAATGTCAATATAACCCTAAAAATCCCTAAAGGATACAAAAACCTCTAAAATACTTGTAATACCCTAAAGCACTGTAAAATTCCTTTAAATCCATAAGGACTAAAAAAATACACAAAACGAAAAAATATCTTAAAACCCTAAAGGGCCTAGAATCCCAAAAGAAACACTAAAACCCTAAAAGACCCTAAAAACCCTAAAATGACAATAAACCCAAAAAACCCTAAAATCTAAAGAAAAACAAAAAAAATAGAATCTCTAAAAACCATAAAAAATAAAACAATAAGAAACTACACAAAAACATAAAACCCATTGAAAATATAAAAACCTTTAAAAAACTTTAAACCCCCCAAAACAAACCCTTATAAACCATCAAAATACCAAAACCCTTCCGAAAAACCCCAAAACCATAAAAAACATAAATATTATAACCTGTCACCCCAAAACCACTAAAAACCCTAAAAATAATGAAAAAAAATAAAAATACTAAATACCCCAAAATCCCTTAAAATACTAAACTATCATTAAATACTAAAAAACATAAAACATAGAAACCCCTAAAAACAAAAAACAGTTCCCTCAAACCCAAAAATAAAAAGAAAACCCACAAACCACTTAAAAACAATAAAAAAATAAAAAAATAAAAATAAAAATAAAATCCATGAAAAACCCTTTAAAACCCTTTAAACCCCCAAAAGACCCTAAAACCCATGAAATCAAAAAATATCACAATACCCCTAAAATCATAAAGGACCCTAAAACCCCAAAAACCCCCAAAAAACATCTATAATCCCCAAAACCACTAAAATTCAGAAAAACCTCGAATTTGTAAAACCCTCCAAAAAACTCCATACTAAACAGAAAAAATCTATAAAAACAGAAAAAAATATAAACAAATTAAAAAACAATAAAATCCCAAAAAACCCAAAACAAATCCTCTATGAAAACCCTAAACCTTAAGAAAAAACTGAAAACCCAAAAAAACCCTTAAAACCCAAAAAACTCTAAAAACCCCTAAAACCCTAAAACTCTAAAAAATATAAAATCGCTTAAAACCCTAGGAACCTAAAAAACATTAAAATGAAAAAAAAACCCTAAACCCCAAAATACCTATTTAAGTGCCCTAAAAATCCCAAATATCTATAAATACAATAAAAACACTAATGAAATGAAAATATCCTAAAACCCTAAATCCCAAAAACCCAAATGCGTATACCCTACCGCCTTCCTCCATTCCCAAAGGCTGATATATTTTTTATTAATTTTCAGATGAAACACCTTTTTGGTTGAGGGGGAGCCTTAAATTACCCATAGGAGGCACTAGGCCTAGACTTGACAATAGGGCCCGTGGATAAGAAAAAATATCCCCACCCCTAGAAAGTTTACATAATGCTCCATATAACCCAACATAAAGTGAAACAATTTACAATGTCCCAAGTTGAACTTCATTGTGCTTGGTTATGATGGAAAAACCCATACACCCTAAACCTAAACCCTGCACCCTAAACCCCTATCCCTACAACTAAAATGCAATTTTTTACTCCCTAAACCAAGTACCATAAAATCAATACCCTACACCCTACCCACTAATACCTCTATGCAATAACCTAAATGCTAAACCCTAAACCCTAAACACTATACCCCAAAACCAAAACCCTGAACACTACACCCTAAACCCTACACCCTAAACCCAAAACCCTACACACTAAACTCTAAACCTTATACCCTAAACTTGTAGTTGGGGCTTGGCTTAGTGGTAAGCACCCCATAATTCTACATGTAAAATGGGGGTTCAAAACCCATTGGGGCTGGCTACTGTAGAAGCACTGTAGCAACACTGTAGCAGCCGAGATACTATTGCAATGGCGACACTATAGTGGTGGTAGGGGTACTGTAGCGGCAGGGGGCACTGTAGCAGCGGCGAGAACTATTGCAGTGCGGGTACTGTAGCAGTACTATTCACAGAATGGGATTTGGGCCAAAAAATCGGGCCTACGGGCTATGTAATGGGCTAAATGCCCACTGGGCCTTCGGGCTATGTAATGGGTCTCCCTCTACCCAGTTAAAGAGGTATTTTCTTTGTTTCAATAATAATAATGAGGCTTCAGCACCAACCTTTAAAATTAAAAAAAATCCTTATACCCTAAACTCTCTACCCTACACCATAATCCATAACACTACACTAAGAACCCAACACCATAAACCCTAAACCTTGAACCATACACCCAACACCCTACACCCTAAACCCTTGAACCTACACCCTAAACTCAATACCCTACACCCCACACCCTAAACAGTATACCCTACACCATAAAACCTAAATCTTACACCCTAAACTCTATACACTAAACCATGCACACTGAACCCTATAACCTAAACCTTATAACCAACATTGTATACACTAAAACTTACAAAAAATAACGCCTATTTCACGAACCATAATCTCTAACTCGTACACCGAAAACCCTATACTCATCAACTTAATCATACACCATTCACCCCAAACCCCAAAAACACTACACCCTAAACCATATATAATACACCCAAAAACTTATACCACACACCCCAGACACAACACCATACACAATAATCTCTAGACCCTACACCCTAAACTCTACACCCCAAACCAAACACGATGCACCCTAAACCCTAAATTCGAATCCATAAACCCTACAACAAACTCAAAACCCTACACCATAACACTATACCATAATCCGTAAACCTAGTATACTACACCCTAAACCCTATAACCTACACCCTAAACCCTAAAACCTAATCCTAACACTATAATCCATAAACCCTAGACCAAAAACATATACCCTACACCCTAAACCCTAATCCATAAAACCTAAATCCCAGACCCCCATCTTTCACTATACACCCTATAACGTAAAACCAATACCATATATAGTAAACCCTATAACCTACACCATAAACCCTTTACCCTATACACTAAACCCTAAAAACGACACTAGAAACCATATACCCTACACCCAAAACACTAAACACAACACCCAAAACCCTAAAACCTACACCCAATATCCCATACCCTCAACCCAAAACACAAAACCCAACATCCAAAAACCTCTACTCTAAACCCTAAATACAAAACCCTACACCATAAATCAAATACCCTACAATATAAATTCTAACCCTACACCATAAACGCAAAACCCTAAAACATGAACCCCAAACCCTATAAAATACACAAAAAATCATATACTGTAAACAATAAACCTCAATCCCTACACCATTAACCCTACACCCAACACCTTATTCCTTATATCCCACACCCTAAATCCAACACGCTACACCTTAAACCCTATAACATACACCTGAAACATAAATCCTAAAACCTAAATGCTATACCATACAACATAAAACTCAAACGACACACTATAAACCATATGTGCCACACCACAAACCCCATACCATACACCTTAAACCCAAAAACCCTACACCCTCAACTTAATACATGATTCCATAACCACTAAACCTTAATATCTACACTTAAAACCATAAACCATAAACCATAAACCATATACCCTACACCCTGAACCATAACCCCTACACCCCGAACACTATACTGATAACCCTAAAACCCAATCCTTACACCGTAATCCAAATACCCTACACCCTAAACCCTAAACCATAAACCCAAAAACCTGCACCATAAACCCCAAACCATAACCCCTAACCCCTATACACTACACCATAAACCCTACACCATACACCTTATGCCTTATAACATACACCATAAACACTAAACCCCAAACCCTAAACCATATACCCAACTCCCCAAACCCTAAACCCTACATTATAAACTGTATAACATACTCCCTACACCCTAAAACCTACACCCTACACCCTATACCCTACTTTATGAAGCCTAAATAATATACCATATACCCTATAACATTCACCAAAAATCCTAATCCTACACGAATAACCCCATTCCTTACACCCGACACCTTAAAACCAATACCATAAACCCTATACCATACATACTAAACCTTGAAATGAACACCCTAATCCATATTGCATACAGGATAAATCCTAAACCTTGCACACTAATCCTTATACCATAAAATTTAAATCCTAAACCATAAAACCTTCACCCTATATAGCCTAAACCCTATATGCTACCCCCCAAAATCTAAACCCCACACCCTAAACTCAATATCGTACAACATAAACTATAAACCCCACACCATATACCATATACGCTGCACACTAAGCCCTATAACCTACACCCTAAAACATATACCCCTTTGACTAACCGAATTCTCTACTTCCTAAACTCTAAACCCTAATACTCCAAAATAATCCTTAAACCAAAAAATTACTAGAAAACCAAAAAAAACCACTAAAGTAAAAAAACCCCTAAACACCCTAAAAATTTCAAAAAACATAGAAAATTGTTAAAACCATAAAAACGACTATGAAAAACCTAAAACCCCTAAAAATCCAAATAAAACAATCAATACCCAAAAAATCAAAAATCCCCTAAAAACCAAGAAAAAATATCGAAACCCCCTAAAACCCAAAGAAACCAAAACAAAATAAAACCTATAACAAACCCTAAAGAACATAAAAATCCTAAAAACCCTAAAACCCCCCAAAACCATCAAAACCAAATAAAAACAAACAACCCATTCCAAAAAATTCTTTACAATAAAACACTAAAACCCCAAAAAACCCAAAAACCCCTAAAAGAACCCTAAAACTCATAAATAATCCTAGAAAATGATAAAAGAACACTAAAAACGCATAAAAACCTAAAAGAACCATAAAAACCATTAAACCGAAAAAAATAATCCCTAATACCCCTAAAAAAATATAAAAACCTAAAAACCATAAAAAACATAAAGATACCCTAAAAATGCCTAAATTTCATGAAAACACTAAAACCCATAATAATACACAACAAACCCTAAAAAAAATAAGATAGACATAAAAGAAAAAAACTATATAACATCCAACAACCCTTAAAACCCACAAAACCCCTAAAATCCAATAAAATACCTAAAAGAACATTAATGATCCCCAAACCCCGTAAAATGTCCTAAAACCCGCTAAAAATAAGAAAACCCCTAAAAACGAAATAAAATCACAAAATGTTCTAAAAAATCATAAAAACCTAAAAGGCCATAAAACTCTTAAACCCATAATGAAACCTAAAAGAACTAAAATACCCTACATGAATAAATATCCTTAAAACCCACTAATAATCCCTAAAAACCATAAAACCCCCTAAAAATCCAAAAAAAAAACTCTAAAAATCCTAAATACCCAAATAATACTAAAATATCCCTATTTTATTCCAAAAAAATCCTTAAAGGGAAAAAAACTCCCATAAAATAGATAAATGACAGGGATGAATGTGGGGTCGAAAATTGGAGGAAAATAATGAAGGAATAAAATTTGGCCAAGGACTCACACTAGTCTGCATACTATTTTCCAGGAAAGGTCCATGGAAGGCAGCGACCATGAAATGAGTGGTATGCCAGAAGTCTGCGAAACGCTGGCCTTCAAAGCATTGGCTAACAAACCAGGTAGTTCAAGGAATGAATGGGTAAAGGCATTGGTCAACCCTGAACCAAACTATTGTAAAAATAAAGGTCAAGAAATTCCACCCGTGAACCACGTCATTGCTGAAAACATGACAGAGAAGTACACCCCCACACCCCATTCCGACAGACTGAGAAGTTCATGGATGAGGAAAAGCTAATATCTCCCTATGAACCGCTTCATTCATGGAATTGAGGTAGTAATTTTTGTCATAGGAAACTGAAACTCCACGAGCCTTGGTTGACAGAGTTGACTATGGGTCAGATGATCCATCGATGGGCTTCCGTAAAAGGTGTTGTTTTCCCATAGATATAGCCCCCTCAACACTCTATAAAAGGACACCAAGGGATCCTTGGAAAGGATTAGATGTTGGGGAGAACTAGGATTCTATGGATGGAAGAATTACATTGAAAAAATTCAGGGATGTATGGGACCATGAACTATTTCCAGTAGGTATAAACATGCAGTGAACCATAAATAGAAGAAATTATGATAATATGGGGAAACCATGAACCTAAAAGGAGAACCATGAACCATACTCCCTTCACAGATGAACTCCCTTTGAATTGTGAGACTAGTACCCCTTCATAAATACAGTTTACCATGTATCATAACCCTATGAAAATGAAACCATGACCGGTATAGCAATCTGCTGCATAGAGGGACATTAGGGCCGCATTTGAGGCTGTGTACTACCACAGTACGTAAACCATGCCCAAATCTACAAACCACCCCGATATGCAGACATCATCCAGCTTCTCATACCACCCCGGTACATGGAGCACATCTAGATCCACATACCACCCTTGAACGCAGACACCCTTCCACCCACATAGCAAAACACTATGCGGAATGTACCCCACCCCACAAGAACAAATGGTACACAGAGTAGAGTACCTTTGGGAATTCCAACATCTAGTACTTATCATCCCTTCCATCTCCATATCATCCTACGAATATCTTCTGTGAACCAGTCTATTGGAATCGGGCCAAAGCCTCTTCCAAAGCCACCAGACTCATATGAACGGACCATCGGGCACATCAGTGTGACCTTTAGAGTCGATATACCCATGGTAAGAGGAGTTACAAAGGTAATACTCACATCAGTACGGACTCTAGGAATGTTCCTAAGTATACATTCCAATGGTAACCAAGTGTTCAACCTTGGGATACTAACATGAACCTCCCCATTCTGGGGATCATGGATAATCATTTTCTTTTCCATTAAATGAAGGGAAGTGATAAGTCAAAACAAATATGCTATATTTTCCTTTTGAGAGAATCAACATTCATCTGATTTCCAATAATTCATTCTAGAACATTCTTCTTGATTTATGACCCAACCCTTTTATGATGGAACTAATGACCCTCACATTCATTTCACATTGAAGGGTTCATTTCTCCAAACCCTCATTCATCGTCACCCAGGAATCATTCACCATAAGTTCCACTATTTTTACTCAACAGAGAAGAGAAGGTGTGACTTTTCTGAATATTTTACATCCTATTATTTATCAAACTGATCATGACTCATGTAGACTTATAGATCTCTGATAATATGCCATTGGCACAACTAGCTGTGAACTATGAAAACTCGAATTCCCATCACAACTGAGATATGAAGGATTCCCTTACTAAGGCCTGAGTTCCACACCATCTCATCCATGAAATGAGTGATCATGTCCCATTAAAATGGATAGATCCTTTTTTTAACCCCAATAAAATAAAAACTACAACTTAATGATGAAGTATTTCATTATTAATCACCTATGATACTTAGTAAGACTTCCTGAGGTTCAAAACTTACATCCAAAACACTGTAACAGTCTCCAGGCCATTTTCTTGGAAGGGTAATATTCATCCAGGAGAACATATCATTCCTTTGAATTTAGAACCGCCTCACCATAAGCCTTATGATGGGACTTGACTAGGAAAAATTCTCTTAGGTTCCCTAGTCATATGATGTTAAACTGCATAGATGGGTCCTCATCCCACGACCTTAAAAGGTGATGTGTCCAGTTAAGTGACACCGAACTACATTGGTTTTGATTACTCTCAATAGGATATATAGGAAACCCATATCTATTGTTCGATCATGATATCAAATAATCTTATGTCCCCCTTGATGACGATAAACTCTAGAGTGCCTCATCATATGGCTTAAACTTGCACTATCTCAGAAATTCCTAATATACATGTATCCATGATTGATCTTGAAAACCAAGGGTAATCTATGAAAAAACTCTTAGGGAAATAAAATAGGATTCATGAAAATATAAAGATTCCATAAATCTATAAGAGAGCCCCAGGGTAGGAAATAATTCCCCATAAAAGGGTGTGATGAGCCCGATCTCCCATCATATTAATCAATTGATTCATAAAGTGTCGTTGGCTAAATCATCATCCAACGAGAACCTGCCTTTGGAAATAAGGACCATAAATCATGGATATGAGGGTGATTTGGTGTTTCTGGATCCACAAATAAACCCATTGGAGACCATCCGATGACATTGTAAATGACATAGGCTGATTTCACGGACACATAACCCTCTTTTCAATTGTCCATCAGGAGAATGCATGTGTGGAACCTCCTTAATGACAAAAAAGGATACATTGTGTAATCCTAGGGGGAAAATATCACCCTATAAATACACTCTATGCGATGTGAATCAGGTTGAAAAAAATGGCTAACCTGAGGTGAATCCTTCACTAAGGTGGGAGGTTACCCCACCTTAAGCCCATTTAATTTTCAAAATAAAGACGTCCAAGAATGTTTTTCAATTTCACATGCAATCATATTTATCTACTTTGATAGGGTTTTGTTTTCATTATATGTCATATATAATTAGCATGAATTTAGCAGATCTCTCTTTGATCTAAATATAATCTCATGAAATTTCTCAGACATGCAAGTCCACAACCACACAGGTGGCCAGATCCCCAATGAAGAACAATACCCACTCACCTACTCAACATATTCAACACTAGGTTTCGTACTCATAGATCAAATAGCACCATCATAATAGAACTCTCCCTATATTAGAAACCGCAAGGCAAGCCATCCCATCAGAGAATGACCTGCAGCCACCTCTTCAGACGCGACTGAATATCTAGCATAGGACATCCCCACTGGCCGTCTCCAACTGCTTTGAGAGTTTTTACATGGAGCATGATGAAATGTACCTCCCTTATTTAGGGAGGTAGATGAAGTTGACATCAATGACTTCATCATAGATGAATAGTAACCCCACTCAAGGGATCCTGTCAGAGGAAGTCACCATTAGAGGCGTACGAACCAATATCCTCACACTGAAGGGGATCCTGTGTTGAGGGATCCTGCTAAATTCTAATGGACACAGGCCTCTTGGGTGCCCGCTGAGGGTAGAAAATGAATAATCAGGAACAAGTTATCTCTAGGGTTCTTGAAGAGATGGTTAGCCACAAAAATGTGGAGGCACTTAATGGGAAGGAATATAAACATTCTACACCTGTTGAATCACACCACATAAATAGTGTGGAAAAATACATGAAAACACACATTTATGCCACTGCTCACCAGTCTCGCCTTGCAGACCAAGTGGAAAATTAATGGCAGATACAAATCTCTGCCAATGCACAAGAATCCAGTCACCCAAACATAACGAAACCCAACTATAAGTAGGAAAAAATCCGTAATGATGCAATAAAATACCATTATCTCAATAGGGTGGAAAATTATGGGCAGTCAAAAAACACTGCTAGTGTATATGAATCCCACAAAAAAAATATTATTGTAATTAAATATGAGTAGAGCCAAATTCCTATGGATTCAAATCTAGGCCATGAGACAAATACAACATCAAATGAGAAAACACAAATTCCTTCTTACAAATTCAATTCACATCAGCAAAATATGGTTCGAGCTGGATAATATATCTGGTGAAAGATTCGTTCATCATCCCCGACATAGGATAACCACCAGTAACCACTAGATACTCATTGAGGACCAGAGAATGCACAAAATCACACCCCTAAATTATAGTGGGAATTCATACCTATTCCATCCAAATATATATCTCAGCACATCATGTCCATGATTTAGGTCCATATGTCAATTCTATACTATATCTTCCAAATAGGACAATATTTCATTTTGTCAGCAGCAGAAGCGAGGAGTCAAGACCACAACCTGATCTCCACAAGCTGGGTGATCTATCCACCAAATCGTATTATCACTCTAGAGCAGAACAACATCCATTATCCAGTCTATTAGGGTGGATATCAATATTTCGTGACACAAGGACTACCCGATCTAGAAAAAATACCTGTTCCAACTAAGGTACACTATTCCAACATGGTGGCTGCTCCAAGGAAGCTAAAAATACCTTCTAGAACTCAAGATGTTCATCATCATATCCTGGTGACATCATAAGAACCAATTAGACAAGGACCCATTAATGAAGGCCATTACCAACATCATGCAGACCTTTTTCCCCACAAGAGAGCACACAAAAATGAAAGGCACCAAAGAAAATCGTAAAATGAAGAGTACATTAATGATTATGCTCTGCTAGAAGCTGGGATACTTGGCACCATAAAAGCTTAATCAACAGATTCTCACGATCCAATTATTCCATTGTCAAATTATGTAAGTGGAAATAGCAGTTGCAAATGTCCTCCCCATAATGTTAATACTAGCTGCGCTAAATTTCCTCCCCCGAGTACCCATGAAGGCTTATTCTGTGGGCTGAAGATAATCTACCATGAGAGCCTATCTGATGATGTGTGTTAGGGTGGACCTACTCTTGATTAGAATATAGTATAGTAATAAGGTCCTCCCATTGTTGTAGTCCACCCTAATGGTCCTACCTAGGGTATATGATTTTGATATACATCTACCTATAGTCGGATGTCAAGTCGTGATGGTTTTTGTTTCTATGACAGTAGTGGCTATGAAGGTCCTCCCTAATGTGAAATTAAGTAACAAAAAGAAACTCTCCTCATTACAGTAAATCTTAAAATCCCTCCCCATGTTTTACACTACAAATAGTCTCCCTGTATCGAAAGATGTGACAATAGGACTCCCCAAAATAGAAGTCAATGTGAATTCCCACCCCTCAATAATGCTAAGAAGAAAGAAGTTCACCCCTTGATGTAGTCCACCCTGAAGTTCCTCCCTAGGGTATACAACACAGATATCCTCTCTATATCCAGATAGTAAGCTTGGATTTTAGCCCTATCCACCATGGAACCGACTACGAAGGACCTCCTTTCAATCCAAATTGTTGTCGGTGAGAAGGTCCTCCACTCATCATGTAAAATATGAGAAAAACATAAAATTTTCAGGCACATGAAAAAATGGAGTACAATGTATGAGATTCTCTATCCATGACCAGAGGTATCCTTTCTCACCTAGAGGACATCTTGGGGCCATACTCATCTTTAGATCTAACCCTCCACCATTAAAATGTCTTCAAGACTCTTGTTAAACCTGTTACTTGGAACAAAATCAATATAGAGCAGTCAGACCAGTTGGATCAAGAAGACGAGTCCATGGAGGAACAACAACAAGATATGTTTCTTGTGGAAAGTAATCTAGCAAGGTATGACATACCATGGATGTATTGTCCCAAAATAACTTCTCAGTTCAACATACCAAAAGTGTTGACAGATGAATGTCTGCATAAAATTCGCCTCAATATCTGTATAACTTTTTTCCATTTAAAGGAAATGTTTATTCCCTATGAAGGGTACACATACCATGTTAACATCTTGGGAGAGCTTCTCTATCATCTCGACTAGAAATCCATTTTATCTTCAAGGCTTCAAAAATTATAAATCTAAAAGAAAGGCCCCGGGCTAGCCGGTCTCCATGCTATACACTAGTTGAATTATCTTTTTAGAGATTCCCATCCTAGTGTTAATATCCAAGGATAGGGAGAACATGGAGCTCTACACTTCACCCAACTCTTCATCCAATAGAATTAAGTGGAAATGACATCTTGTAATTCCATTACCCAATGACGACTATCAAATGAAGTTCCTCCTTAGGAAAGGTGGATCGATCGACAAAATCCAACCATTGAGTAAGTCTCTGAAGTGTTAGGCCCGACGAGAGAAATCCATCAAGATTCTCCTAAATAAGGAAACCAATAAAATTCAACATGATTCCGGTTTTAGGGAAGCTAATAAATGAGAAATTATCATTTCCATGGAAGAAAGTAATTCACATGCAGACCCAACAACATATCCGGTTCACATCCACATGAGAATACATAATATGAAGAATGCTGAAAAAACCATAGCATCCAATGCAATAGGGGATGAACCCTATCCCACATGGATGGGGAATTTTAAACTCAAACTTTCCTCATAGGATAAGAAAATATGGGCCAAGGGATATCAATATAATAACCGGAGAAACCCTATAGCATAGGGCTAGGGTCATTTTTTCTCAAATTCCCACCCAATAGACATCTGTCTTCTTCCGTCTGGGGAGAAAAATGGAGATGGGGTCAGCAATTCCATCTCATCTCCTGAATCATGTCCCCTGGGATGGAAGAGTACTAAAAATTCATACCAGGACTCTCTTCAAGTCACACATCACCATGAAACACGAAGAGTATCACATAATGGATGAAAAAGATACAATAAAGGTCATAAGAAGTTATGATACCTTTCAGTACCTCGTATGCCTCCCCAGATGCGGTATGAATCAATGAATGTTGTGGAAATACTCCCCATATACCTCACTGAAAAAAAATTCAAATAATGTAGAAGTTGTAGAAGAGAGTTCTCTACTAGAGATGGTCCACACTAAACCTGGAGGTCTGTGCACCAGAAACAAAAGAGTTTTCTTAATCTTGGGTTCCCCCTCAATCAATCCACCATTACCTCTCAGGAAAATAATCTATAAGTAGAAGAATGAGATGAAATTATACACACTACCTCCTCCTCCCCAAGTGGATGATTTCCCTATGCTTGAGGTGATATTCGCTCGATATGGGGAAGAAATGAAGGTGTTGAGATGACACAACTCTATGTAATTAGAATCAAGTCTTCATACTTTGTATGTTCCTTAATTGGAGCATCAAAACACACTTCCATCAGATGTCCCTCTACCTCATGGACTCATCCTAATGAAAAAACCAAGGCTGGATGGATCATTCAGGGTATTACTAGGACCATTAGTCTACTTGAACACGATACAAATAGGATTTTAATATTTCCCTCCACTAGGGAAGAAACCCACCTAGATTCTGGAAAATAAAAAAAGGATACCCCTAGTTGGGTATCCGTATCCTTGTCTAGTAGCACCGGCAGGTCCAATCTTTCCCCTTGTTGCGATTGTTCATGCTCAGGTCAAAAAGGAAATGCATCAAGGGATCCTGAATACAATCAAGTTATTAACTAATAAAATGGATGCAATGTATGGATGGTGTTCCCCAGTACAACAAGAATGGACGCCTTAACCTTACCGGGCGAGAAACATCATACCTCTACCAAATTTTGGGAATCCTGCATTTTGAATGTTCAATACATCATGGGACCCGAAGCAGCATCTAATGCAATAATCTTTTTATTGTGAATATATTATGGGATCTTGAGGGAACTAAGAGGTTGTAAAACTAAAAGGATTTTGGTGAACTATACCAGGTTAGGCCTTCGAATGGTACACTAATTTACAAGCTAACCCAATAATCATATGGGTGGATTTCTATGGCTAGTTCATGTTCAAGATTATCTCAACAATGCCAAAATAAATTATCAGTGATTTCATGAACTAAAAAATGGTGAGAGAACGAGTGATTCTCATACTTCATCACCATATGGAATGGTCTAACTTACTCCTCGAACTGAAAACTCCCCTATTATGGGATGTTGGCCATGTGCATCGATAATCTCTGAGATGAGATGGGAACACCACTCATTCCTATGATGTACACAAGTGGGTTCCAAAACAACTATGTTATCACTCAAATGATATATGATTTCTTGAAATGGGTTAATCTCAATTCCCATGAAACACCATCAACCCCAGTAAAAATAGAAGGGAGAAATAAACCGACTTCTTTCATGCTTAGGACACCCCCTACACTATCCCCAGCTCCAAGGCCCCTACTAATCTGTGCTAGGCCTTCTAGACATCAGCTACCACCCTCACCTCATCAAGAAGAGTGGAGGGGGACAACATAAATTAATTTTCAGAATGTAAAAATAAGGTATACTCATTCCAGGATGACCAAGTCTGCAGTTACTTCATAGCCTCCATGAATTGCAAATGATTCAGCTTCCCATGACAAAGTGGGATGATGAATTTGGTCTTGAGGACCAACCATATTATTTTCCCTTCCATCGGATATTGAGACACAATATCCAAGTGAATTTTTTCTTTAAATAGATCCTACAATAGATGATAGATTCAAGACAATTCAAGCTAGGACCACCACCAATGCGAGTGACATATGTTTCCACCACTAATCTGGATAAAGAAGGGTGTGGGAATTAAGTTTTTAACAAAACAGAGTAAACGTTAAATAGTTTGATGACATAGTTGACGATCGACCGAGATCATGGAATACACCATGAATAATTGATGCAGCCAACTGTATCTTCAATGGATCTCAATGAAACACAACCATCTTCGTCGGCTCCATAACCTTCCAGAGGACCACCAGCAAAAAAGAAGACCGACCAGAAGGGCAAAAAAGTGAGTAGAGGAAGATGAAATCGCACCAAAGAAAATCTTTGCTTTGAAAATATCATATTTCATGCCCAAAAATATAAAACAACACCCACTTCCCAACCAAATCGAATAACAGGCACCACCCCACCAAATAGAACAAAGGGAACCGCCCCACCAAATCTAATAATGGGAACCACCCCACCAAATGGCACAACCAGAGGTAGATGATGAGGAATAGTCATCATCAGAAGACAAGATTATTTTTTTCTCTTCCATTGTAATCCATTTGATGGATCCCTTGGCTGATGATGTGTAAGATTATCAACAAAAATACTATATGCCGTACTAGGGAGTTTGAGGAAGAATCCACCGAAGACATGGATTCCAATGGAGATGCATCCATGGAATAAATCAAGCATCTGGATGCAACCATGATCAAACTGTTAGTGTTTAAAAATTCTATAGAATGACCCTCCAGCGAATCTGACATGGTTAGAAAATTTATCATATGCCCATAGGGGACCACCATGGTCCAATTCTGCTCAAATATTTTTTACAAGAAGAATTAATGACCAATTAACCTCAGCATGTGAGCAGATCAACTTGGTTTGATCCAGAAAGGATGGAATCTCATTTAGCTCTGGTACCAAGGGCTGACCCACATTTATCAAATTTTCAAGCCCCTAAATTTCCTATGAAAGTGTATCTCAAAGCCGAGAAGCACCAATATTTATATCATAAATATTACATTCTGATGCATTTAAATTAATTTATAAGCTCTCAACCATGGATTCACTAAATTTGTTAGCAGATCTCAGTGAATCTCTCATAGTATATTTTCTAAGACCATAGGGGTTTTTAGCTGAAGTAGCCACTTTTGAAGTCTACCAGATAGAGATCATTCCCACAGAATTTCATGAAGTTATCTGCTTCATAGATCAAGATGAAATAACATCATGAATGGATAGATCAAAACATTATATGTGTCCAGAATGATAAATGGTGTCGATATCAAAAAAATCATCGATAATGACTATGGGGTTAATCTCCTCCAATTTCAGGCACCCAATCGAATGGGCTACGTTGAGGATAATATGACACCATACGCCACAAATAGGTTCAGATATGGAAAAAAAGGTAGAATTTGTTGGGAAAAATCAAGCTTGAAACCTGATTCGGTGACCTTGTAGCTCACCTCGAATTTCTGATGGTCTGAAATAATACATCTTTAAATGATCTACTAGGAACTTCCTGACCGCATAAGAAAACAAAAATCCCCTCCTAATATAATTAGTGAATAAACTATATAATTAAAGGATAGAGTGGGACAATGTAAGCCGATAAGGCCCTGTTCAAGTCCAATAAGCTACAAAAAATTGATTTAGTGTTTTATGAACCAATGGGGAAACAACCAATAATAGATGGAATTGACTGGGTTACTGACCCAAATGGTTTAAAAATGTTTCCTACCAATCCCCTCAAGCATCTTGGGGAAGAATATTTACTTCCCGTCAATCATATTGAATGAACAAGTCCAAATTTGGATGAGTATTCACTATTCCTCATGATTTCTGTTATGACCGCTGAGCCTAATAATGTCAAAAGGTTCACTGAATCCTGAGATAATGGAGAGGGTTTTGATAAAAATACCCTCAAACTGAAATTAAAACTCCATAAAATCCTACCTCACCCACTGAGGCAGGAAGAAGTGTCTCCTCATTCCAAGAGGATGAGGAAACTCTTTAACCGTCCACTGCATCATTCCCAAAAGAACCCCCATAAATAGTGGAGGCAGAAGAGAAAAACTTACATGAAAATCATATCTCCTCCCCCAACTATGGAGTAATAATTTCAAGGATTGTTTCCCCATCAGAAGATGAAGATGAAGATGATGAGGATGTATGGGTGGAGGAATCAAAATACCTATGGGAGGCCCTTCCATCATTTGTCGATGGTATTTTCACCACTGTTGATGAACTCAACGAAATCAACATGGTTGCAGAAGAAGTCCCATTGCCAACTCTAGTTAGTGCGGCCATGCCTTCTGAAGAACAATAAATATAAGAATATATCTTGAAGAAGAATCGATATGTTTTCACCTAGAATTATATGGAAATTCTAGGTCCCGATATAGAGGTGTCCACACACCACCTGGTCCTTCCAAAAGATCACAATGGGTACAAGAAAGACTTTTGGAGGACACACCTGACACATGATGCCAAAATAGTGGATGATGTCAACAATATCATCAAAGATAAATTCATTAGGGAATTACAATACCCCATCAAGATATAAAATATAATCCCTCAAAAGAATAAAAATAGGGAGATGAGGGTCTGCTTTGATTTCAGGGACCTCAACCAGCACTGCCCGAATGATAAATTCCCATTCCTGATCACATTGATCGACATGACTAGTAGATATGAGGCTCTCACTTTCATGTATTTCTATTAAGGATATATCCTGATCCAAATGGCCTAAAAAGACAAAGAATCATCCACCCTTAGTTCTCCCTAGGGTGTTTTTTGCAACAAGGTGATTCCCTTCGTTTTGAACAATGTCAGCGCCACATATCAGTGAACCATGAACCACATTTTCAAAACATTCATGAGAAGGTTCATTGAATATTATTTCGATGTTTTAGTGGTTAAATCAGAACAATTATTAGACCCTCTAAAGGATCTCAAAACTGTCTTCAACAAGCTACGATAACACAGTCTGAAAATGAACCGTCTAAAACATGCTTTAAGCCTCACCTCAGAGAAATTCCTAGACATCATCATGCACCACTAAAGAATCAAAGTTTACCCTGATAAAAACAGAAATCCATGTAATGTAACCACATCACAACCTAACAGAGTTGATAAAACTCTAAGGGAATCTAGCTTACATTCAGAGCCTTATACCCAACATTTAAGGAAAATGTTTTCCTTTAACCAGGTCGCTAAAGAAAGTGGTAGAATATCAATGGATGGAATATTTTTAGGAGGCATTTCAAAATCTCCAAAAATACCTCTTGAGTCCATCAAAGTTAATGCCTATTGTTAAATTAATAGCACTCATTCTATATGTAACCACCTTGGAGCAATCCCTAGGCGTTTTTATTGTATAGAAAAATTTTATTGGAAGCATGAATAGTCTCTATTATCTAAGTCGAACCATGATTGATGCTGAGACTCGTAATTTAAATATGAAGAAGAGCTTCCATGAATTAATATTTGACATCTAGAAGCTGATACAATATGCGGATGACCAAAATGTATATTTGGTCTCACATATATACCCACTCAAGTATATTCCTAGTCTTCCAATTTTAACCATATCCCTGACAGAGTGGGTGGTCATCCTAAAGTAGTTCGATATACGGTTCATACAACAAAAAGCTCTCAAAATATTGAAACTATGGATTTTCTAGAGAACCATACCTCAATAGGAGTGGCCCCATCAGTTGCTAAAAATACCTAATGAGGAAGTGTTAATTATTCAATAGAACTCCTAGATTTGCGAAATATACTTGGACGGAGCCTCTAGAATCTTGATAGGAAAATGAATGGAAGAAACCAAATTCAATAATGTGGGTTTGAGAGTCATACTCTTATCCCTATAAAAAGTAGTTATACCCTACTACTTCTGAAAAAAAGGAGGCAAGAATAATGAAGTGTAGTAACAGGTCCTCATTGGAGGGGTGTAATTAGTACTCCAGGTGGAATCCTGACACAAGAAGATAAAAGATGATTCATAACTAGACATCAAATAAGTCAATGGTGATTACACTATCAGGAAAGTGGAACCGATACCTTTGATTAACCCTTTCCAAGAACTGATGAAAGAATTATCATCATAACCAACATTGACTTACGTTCCCTTGTCACAAAATGCACAAGCCGCTGTATTAACAAATGTAGCCACAGCTCGGGATGAACTATATTGGAACGAGAAAATCATCTGTATTTCCCAACGCCAGATGGGATTTACCATATGTTCAGGCCAACATTGATGAAATTAATGATATCAATCCGAACCATGAGCCGTATGGTCCTACCACCGATTAGATGACTCTAATTGTAGACTATCTTCGATAGGGAGAAATCGAACTATATAGGGTAGGAAGGGAATAAATCCAAAGAATAGTAGTAAATTTTAGGATATCTGATGGCATAAACCAGAAAAATGTTCTTTATAAAAGGGGCCATGAGGGAGTCTTTCTTAGGTATGTTTATGAGGAAGAGATTGTCTGCATCATTAAAGAAGTGCATGATGACACTTGTGGGGAACACTAATCAACATCCAAACTCTCTCATCAAATTCAATAGAATGGATAGTATTGGCCCATGATGATGTAAGATTGTGTCAATTTCACCAAAAAATTTCATTCTTTGATAGTACCGACCAATTTCATACATCAACTCCCATAGTTTCTTCACACTGCTAAGTACTCTTGGCCATTTTCCATTTGGGGAGTGGATGTCATGCCACCATATCCTCTCACCATGACCATACAATTTCTGTTTACTCCTAAAGCCACTAAATTATTTTCCAAATGGGAAGAATCTTTAGCACTTGAAGAAGTCAGATAAATAATCATTTCCCGCTTTGTGAAAGGCAATATCGTCTCCCGGTTTGGTGTCCCTCACACAAAACTAATGGTAAAATGAACCAATTTCTACTCTATTTAATTGTAAAAACTCTACCAGGAGTATGGTATCAAATCCAAACATTCATCATGTCACCATGAAATAGACAAAAGACAGATAGAGGCTTCCATCAAGACCATATCCAAAAAAATCTAAAACATGGTAGAAAAGGAGAAGAAATCATGGCTGGATAGGAACATCCATGATCTTTAAGCTTACCAGATCACAACCTATGCCACAACTCAAGAATCCCCATACTCATTATTAAATTGGAAAAAGGTGGTTCTTCCCATTGAAATTCAACTAACATCACTCTGTGTTGCTGTCTGTGATCAATTATCTGTAGGTGAGAAATCTTAAAAATGGTTTGATGAGCTAGAGAGGTTGGATGAAAAATGATTTCACACTCTACACCATGTATATGTCTACCTAAATCATATTGTCTGAGCCTTCAATAATAAGGTTCTCCTTCAATCATTCCTTGAAGGAGAAATGTTGATGGTCATTAGAACCCTATTAATACTCTGGAAGAAACCTTCAATGTTGGAGAAAAAATTGGAAGGACCATATGTCATACATAATGTTTACTCTAATGAAGTGTGTTCACTAATTTTAATGGATGGAAAACTCACAATATATCCCATCAATGCGAGGTTCCTAAAAAAAGTACATTGTTTAACCGTAGAAATTTTTTCTTAGCATCATGGAATTAAATTTCATAGCAATGCATTTGTCTATGTTATATGAAATTATACTAATTATCACTTTCATCTTAGGTGTATGAAATTAAACTGCATAGTGATGTATTCATCCATGTTGTATGACATTAAACTACTGAGCACTTTCATATTAGATCAATGATGTTAAACTAGATTGAGACGTATTCATCCATGATGCATGATCTTAAACTGCCCAACACTTTTTACCTAGATTCATGATGTTAAACTATATAGCGATTTATTCATCCATGCTGGATGATGTTTAAATACCCAACACTTTTTTCTCAGTTGGATGACGTTAAGCTGTATAAAAACATATTCATCCATCCTGTATGATGTTAAACTTCCAATTCGGTCATCTTAGATGCATGATGTTAAACTATATAGAAATTAATTCACCCATTCTACGTGATGTTAAACTGCTTAACACTTTTGTCTTAGTTGTATGAAGTTAAACTGCGGAGAAACATATTCATAAATGCTACATGGTGTTAAACTACTCAGTACTTTCATCTTAGTTGCATGATGTTCAACTGCATAGTGATGTATTCATCCATGTTTCATGATGTTAAAATTCCCATCACATTCTTCGTAGCTGCATGAAATTAAACTACGTAGCAACGTATTCATCCATTCTACACGATGTTAAACTAATCAACAATTTCATCTTAGATGCATGACATTAAACTGCATAGTGAAGTATTCGTCCATGTTGTGCAAGGTTAAACTACCCCGCACCTTTGTCCAATGTAAATGAAGTTAAACTGCATAGAGACATATTCTTCCATGTTGTGTGACGTTGATCTTCTTATCACTTTAATCTTAGATACATGACATTAAACTATATAGAGATGTATTCATCCATGATTCAGGATGTTAAACTACTCAACACTTTTGTCTTAGTGTCCTGACGTTAAAATCCACAGTGTCGTATTCATCCATTCTTCATAACATTAAAATACCCAGATCTTTAGTATTAGCTGCATGATGTTAAACTATGTTGCAACGTATTTTTCCATGCTCCACAAAATTAAATTCCTCAACACATTCACTTTAACTGCATTACGTTAAACTGTATAGCGATGTATTCTTACATACTACATGACATTAAACTAATAAGAAAATTCATCCTAGATTTATTGTATTAAACTGAATTGTGATGTATTCTTCCTTACCACATGATGTTAAATTGCATGGCCCCTACAATCATCAAATTTAAGGGAATAGTGTCTATGACATCGGTCACCTACCATGCCACGCTATGGAACTATGAATGGATTGATTCCTATTCGCAAATAGGATATGCAGAGACACCACGACCCTATGTATTTGTCCTACCACCACATGAAATGGAGTTATTCTATTTTATCCTCTGTCTCCCCTATACTATAAGGGAACTCATATTTCCTTGTTTCACACACTGAGTGTAAATCACGTGAGATTAGGAATGGTGGTTAGGATTACCCCTGAATAGACAAATGATAATAGTGTATAATAAGCCCATAATCTTGAAAGAATATTATAAAATCCCCCCATCACCGTGCATAGGTCAGACTGGAATGAGGGGGATCCTTATAACTATGTATGGATTCATTCTCACCCTCGTGGGATACATAGAGACACCAAGATTCTATATCCTAGCCCAACCACCGGTTGAAATCAATAAATCCCCTCTCCTTGCATATAATTAAGATTTATATGGGGATAACATTGATCATTACCACATGACATTAAACTGCATAGCCCCAATGATGATCTCACTTGAGGGGACATTGCCGCTAGCATAGATCACCTACCATGTCACACTCTAGATCTACATATGGCTTGATTTCTTCCCATATAGGATACGTAGTTACATCTGGATCTTCCATCATATACTAGACACTATAAAAAAAATAAAAATGTAAAATTACCCCTCTCTATGAATGGGTTTTACTAGCATATGGAATCTTAAGAACTATGTGTGGCTTGATTCTTTCTCTCACTGGATACGTATTAATTCCCGGATTCTTCGTGTTGGTCCAACCACCACCTAAAAAAATCCCTCCTTCCTATATATAGATCAAACATATGTAGTGATGTCACTTCTAGAATTATGTGGAATTTTATTCCTAATTAACTACGAAATGTACGAAACTTACAAGAGGTTCAAGTCCGACACTTCACTCACCTAATCTTTTTCATGTCAGTTCACTTTCTTCCCTGCTGTATGATGTTAAAATGCACATGATACTAGGACTATGTGTGGCTTGATTCCCACCCACCAATGGGACACATAGTGACACCTAGTCTTTCTTGGGTCCAACCATCTTGGAAAAAATGCCTCCCCCTATATACAAGGTATAATTGAACAGGAAAATTTATGGGTCCCCACCACATGACGTTAAAACTGCATGGACAAAGAATTCCTAAACACACGGCATTAAACATTAAGGTATCTCAAGAATTTTGTATGGATATTTTCTCAGTATAATTAGATACATCATGATAGTCGAGCTGGAAATCCTGTGTCTTTCCACACAGAATAATACAAAGGGAAGTAGCACCCACCCCCACTTGTAAAATTCAACTAGTTATTGGGGGATTTTAGATCTAAATTCTTATATCATGAAAGTGCCAAGAGACCATTATGCCCCTTACATATGAATCAAATCTATGTAAAGGATCTCTTACATCCAAAAAAAATGGTCTGGACATCCCATGTGAACTTAGACATCGTATATCCATTCATCAAACACCATGCTCCAAGAAATATTCAGTCACCATAATCATCCATGACTATAAAAAATGGAAGGCTAATGTCCTCTGGACTCCTTTATTTGACTATGCACATTATTCCCTAGATTCTATGCATATGTTTCCCAAAAACATGGCCTGAAAACCAAAGTAAAATTCATTATCATGAGATATTTTTTACTCTCGTCATATTACTAGAGGATTCTAAGCCCCATGTCATTCCTCCTGACTTGAAACCCCTGAAATCATGGTTTAAACCTTCTTCCAACGCTCATCTCTGGGGAATATTAGGAATACCCTGGGATGATTGTATCATATTTATACATAATCCCTTTCATTTTTAGTCCCTATAACATGAAGATTAAACTATAATGTCAACGTCCATTCTACACGATGTTAAACTATATAGAGGATTTCTTCACCACAAGACATTAAATTTCTTGGCCCAGAGTCGTAACTACATGATAAAAAATGGAAAGGTACAAAAAATATAGCTAAAATGATCCCACTCCTTACTCAAAGACCATGAATCGAAAAGGGGACCTAGTAATGGGATGACTGGATCATCATAATTGGTACCTAATTTGATAAGGGAGTCAAAATATCCTGCCCCAGATACCGGTCAAATCTGTATAGAGAGACTGCCTATTTTGTGTATAGTCATAGAATTTTATGAATAATCATGGCTTGAGTGTTTCTGAAATGTCCAAATATACCATGTCCCATTGTCATACCCAATTCATTGAGTGATATTGGATTATCATAACCCTTCATGGAAATCATAATTAGAAGGCCAGTGTCCTACAAACACCTTTTTTTGACTATGCACATCATGCCCTGGTGGCTCTGCATATGTTGCCCACAAAAATGGCCTATAAACAAAAGGAAAATTAATCTATAGGATAGGCTTATCCTATTTTCATATTCCAAACATATTCTAATCTCCATTCAATTTATCCTAATCTTAGAACCCTTGAAACCTTTGTTTTCACATTCTTTCCTACTCACGTCCTGAACATGTCAAAAAACATCTGCTTGATTACACTCCTGTTGCTCCGGGATTCTACATAGAATTCCTAATCAAATGACGTACAAACTACATGATACATGATACCTAGTATTCACCCTTATATCAGGTCATGTCTAAGGGTATTTCCCCTCATGGCCCTTCACAAGAAATCAATCTACATAGGGAGGTTCAACATACTCCCAAACCTCATTGGTGAATCCATGTCCAAAATGAAAATGCTCATCCATATGCATGAATTAGATCCAAATATGAGAAAACCAGAAAATAACAATGTACAATAAGATTCATGGAATCACATGATGCATAGTGATATTCAAATCTCATAATCAGATCCAGCTATGAAGAAAAATAATCCCATACATGCCCTCATAAGGTTCATGCCTATGTAAGGAAACAACTCGCATGAATTAGAAAGAAATTCCTTTAACAATTCTTAGAATTCCTAATAATGTTCAGCCTGAATTGATCCTTTTTCAGGTTAATGCATTCCCCTTTTCATGAGCAATACTCTGTGTCCAAAAAAGGTATGAATCTCTAAAACACTTCATGGCCATTGGAAGTAGAAGGCTGATGTCCCGTGAACAACATTGTTTGACTATGAACATAATTACTCGGAGTCTCTGCATATGTTTCCCATATAAATTTCTTTTCAACCATAGGTAAACCCATCCTATGGTGTGGCTCTTCTTACCAATGTACTAACTTAGGAAATTTATGTCCCACCTCATCTCTTCGATTCAGAAACCCCTCATATTACGATTTACATATTTTCATACTCTTAATACCTAAAGGAGAAGGACATTCCTTACCAAATTTCTATAGAGGAAATGAGTTATTTACCCTCTTAAGGCTAGAGTAGGGTGATTTCACAAACCAAGTCCCAAATGTTGTGGCTATACGATGTTAAACTACCCCATTCTTCTACCCTCCTTCACACAATCCTAATCCATGGGGGAGTAGTTCTCCATCCCGATATGATACTAATGTCATTATTTCATTCAGACATCGTTCCTTCAGAGGGACGCCAACTATAGTCCTCAACAGATAAATACAATATTATATAAAAACATAATGGCCATCGGAAATTGAAGGCAAGTGCCCTATGGATAGCTTTGTTTGACTATGCACATCATTCCTCAGCGGCTCTGCATATGTTTCCCAAAAACATGGCATGCAAACTAATGGAAACATCATACTAAAGATTTATTTTTTTTCTCTGTACTCCTCATGGATTTCGTGCCCCATATCTAGAAATCAAAAGTCGGGGTCGAGAATAATCCATCATCCATGTCTGAAATATTTTGGGGCATTCTCAGTTAGTGAATCCTAAATTGGGGCCCTCACTCCACAAGTCTTGGTCAAATATTTTTGACCTAAAACATCAATAATGATTGTATTTGGTGAAATAAAATAAACTTCCAATGAAAATGATGCAACACTCTCAAGGATGAAAACCCCCAAAGGGAACCCTGAAAAAAAGTCCAGTTTCATCTCGCTAAATATATGTAACATATGGTTTAGGAAAAACATTGAACAATCAAAAAATCATCAAGAGAAACTAATATTGTTATTTCAAAAACCATTAAATGGAATCCTATAAAAAAATTGAGTTATACCCACTAAGTCCACATCGTAGGATTATGAAAAAATTAAGGTGATAACGAATAAGGAAAGAAGATTTTAGGGTTCTCCAATAGACCCTAAAAAATGACAAACTACGCTCTCTCAACCCATTGGTTAAGGAAAAAATTAAGTCATAGCCTTATTATTACCTTATCAAGGGTCATGATAAAAATTGATATACGGTTGATATTATTGATTAAAATTCATTTGATCATAAATGATTAATGATATAGGAAAAAGTAAAAGAGTAACACTAGAAATAAAAATGTTTTTGTTTTATAAGAAAGGGATGTGAGAATGTGGTGGGGCCACCACAATCTAGAGCCTCTCCCCAATGGAAAATATGTGATGTCGGGTATCCCAACTGATTATAATGGGTCCTAAATCGCTCTTTCCAACAAGTTGACAACTACCCATTGAGGGTCCTTGAGGTCATGTTCCAAAACAACCCTTTGTACAACTTCAACATCAAAAATCGGGTGTACTCACTTCATAATAGTCTAGAGGTTTCACTCTTTTTGTTGGATTAACTCATAATTAGAATTTGGTTATTCCATTTTCACTTTTAATTTGGCCATGCGAGCATCGTACTCATGCAGATCCTCCATCTTGGAGATCACTTGGTCTTGAGAACTAGCCTCTGTAACCTCCAGATGATGCAACTAACTAGTAATATCATAGAATGTCTGCGCTTGGTGGTGAGAAGCATTTACCCGAGCAAGGTTGCCTTCGCAAGTAGAGAGATCCTCCCAAAGCTATGACAATTTGGTGTACAATGATATGAAAGCATCTGTAAACAAAACCGCCCAAACCGAGATTGAAAAATAACCGTCATAATTTATCCACATCATTTCCATAGACTATGAGAGGATTTTTCATGGAATTAGTATGGATTTGATGTCATTCATGCTTTCACATTTCTCTATGACTCTTAATGGAATTAGAATCTTGGTCCTCCTCTACTGCGACAAGTATGTAGTGAGGAAGCATCATTCCGGAAGTCGGGAGCGCCCTATGTCGGGTCACCCAATCATGGTTACTTTCCCTCCCAATATATGGTTCATCCTCTCGGACTAAATGAGGGGGGTTGGTAGTGAATTCAGAAACATTGGGTGATGTCCAACTTGGATCGGCTTTGGAAGGACCATGGACCACATCGTCCAATGATTAGGGATCTGAATCAATCTATATAGGAATGTGTTTTTTGGATGTAGTCCCTTCCAATTGTATATGATAGTGGGTAGAACGCCTTATCACTACAGTAAGAGGAACATATGGTAAAACTGACATGATTTGGATTAGATATGAAATAGAAAACAATCTCTAGACTTGGCGAACTGGCCTGGCCAATACCCCATTAGGATAGCAAGAAGACCACAGCTAAGTAAAAAATAATGATAGATATATTGAGGCTATTGGGGGGGGGGGATGAGTAAATACACATTTTAATCCTCCCATATCATGGAAAAACATTATTGGAGAAGGATTATAGGGTGAGATTCCAACTTCACTAGAGTGGCTGGAAGAGCTGTGATCTACTGATGACATAAAAACTACCTAGAGAACCTATAAGGAGCATAAGGCACGATAATGGTAATCAGTCTATGTGTGCGGTCACCACTCCATCTTGATGTTCAATTATATATAATCCTTCTTCTGGGGAGCCTCAACCAATATTTATAATGGTTACATGAGGAACTATCTAAGGTGAAAAGGTGAAGTGGGATAAATCACTTAACAATTCAATCACGCCTTCCATGCTAAAATATTTATCCCGAATGGTGGAAATGCTAAGAATGGTTGGGCGGTAGTTATAATGAGGTAATATGAAAGTATGCTGGTTTTCATAGTATGGGAAATTCTATTCCATCCAGTCATGTAAAAATTGAAACGATCTGCAATGAAAATACGGGGGTTTCCTTTCTGGAATTTTCCCTAAAAATTTGTAGATTTGGGAATGTTTAGGAATGACCATGTTTATGGGTTGTCCCTCCACCAACATGGTTTCCATCATCAAAGTGTATGCCCTAACACCGGTATAAAAATACTGAGATGTAAAAAGCCTCCCATTTAAGAGAATGGAAAAGAAACCTACCCACCTGAGCTCAGGTGACACATAATGGTGGATTTCAAAACCTCAAGTAGTGTATAGACCCACCTCAGGGGTAGCGCAACAAGAACCAGGAATGAGTCATGATTTCTAGGTAAGGAATGCTTGTATACAAGAACTCTCCACATTGGCCAAGTACCCTGTATGAATTTCCATATCCAATAATCAAATGAGATCAGTGAGAATGCATGAAGGGGATGCCCTAGTAGTCTCTCCACCAGGAACAATAATTCTCCCACCAAGGGGGATACTTTCTCAACATTCCTCATGGAGTTAGACACTGATAAAAGTTTATAATTCATGTCACCAATGATATGAAGTCCTACTATCTATTAGATGTCCCATATGATGACCCCCCCCACCATGGGATAGGAGAAGGGTTTTGGTACTCAGACACCAATGACTGAGTAACTTAGGTAGTATGTCACCTGAAGAAAAGATAGAGAATTGGGAGACCCACACCGCTTGATATATATCGATGCATTTTAGCAGAAAAGAGGCTTCTAACCTATTCTGATGAACCCAAAACAACCAATCCCACTCATCAGAAAAACACCCTCATTAACGGAGGTCCCATTTTAGAGATCCATCATCTGATTGGATTACCTCGTGGTAGGTTAATGATATATAGACTACCATGGAAAATGGAATCCAAGGACATACCGTGAGGGTGTTGGACGTTCTGATTCCACATAGAGCCTCTCGTGATAAACTCACCCATTTAATTTAGATAAGTAACTATTTATAAGGAAATATATATGTTTCCCTATGATTCCCACTGGATGTTTCAGAATGTGTGATTAGATTTCCATGCTCAATCCATGGAAATGTAGTGTCATCTTAGATCACAAAATAATAAAGTGGCATATGATTGAATAGTGGATAGGCTATTAGCTCTGGAAAAAGGAGATCTGAGAGGATTGACCTTTGAGGAACAACAACTTCACAGAGGTTTTCATCGACATTTTCAACTATGATTGCCTCCTCTCGATTGTTTCCATCGAGATAAGATGAAGAGACATTTCTTCCTGCAACCAAAGGAAAATTCATAATGGTTTGTACAAATAAAATAATTGGGGGGAAAAGGATAGAAACACCAAATTACCCAAAATGTACACCCAACACAAGGATCCACATACTGAAGCCCTGGGATGGTTCACAGAACACATCCGCCATGAACCAGTGCTATGCAAAATGCCCTGCAAGATGTCAGCCCATGAAGTATTGGCCATTAGGTTTATTGGTTTAAAAAATGGGAAAGTTGCATACCATTCCCCTCTAAGTGGATGTACAAGGTTACTAACTCAAAGATTTAAAATGTGATTTAGAAATTTAATGTTCAGTTCACTGACTTTGAAGTTATGCTCGCATGGAGGTTTCATAGTGTCTTACTACGTGGAATTTCAGACTTACATTTTAAGATTCCATAGTTCAGTTTGCAAATCCAAAAGGAAGGTTCACAGATGACAAAACTGTGAAGATTATGGAGTTAGTGGAACAAAAGTCATAGTTTGCAGACAACAAATTTCTCAATGAAGCTAGTACGTAGAAACAAGGAAAGCTAAGAGTTCTCTGGGAAGTGATTTTTTCTGAGCAACCAGGTAAAAGAAAAATGAACTGGCCCTTCTATATATAGGCACGGTTCCCCAATGGGTACACCTTTCTACCATATACCAGTTCAGTTCTGGACCATTTTCTACATCAGAATAGCCATCTTTTCATTCCGATAGGCACCCATTCCTAATGAGGGAATCTGTAGTGTCCATGAAAATCCATGAAATGAAAGTAAAAAATCCCATAAAATTGATAATTGAAATCAATGCATGTGGTGATGAAAATTGGAGGAAAATAATAAAGGAATCCAATTTTGAAAAAGGACCAAAAATAGTTCGTGTACTAGTTTCTGGGAATGAACTATGGAAGGCACAGACTGCGAACCAAGTGGTACACAGGCATTCTATGAAACACAGGCCCACAAAGCTTTGTCCAGAAAACCAGGTAGTTCACAAAATGAATGGGTAAAGGTATCAATCAACCACGAACAACTATGTTTTCAGAATACATACTGAGATATTCCACTTGCAAACCACTTCATCAGAGAAAACATGATGGATAGGTACACCTTCATATACCATCACCACAGACTGGCTAGTTCAAAGATGAGGAAAGGCTGACAATGACCCGTGAAACACATCCTTCATAGAATTGAGGCAATAATTGTTTCCACCACAAACCAAAACTCTACTATCCTTGGTTGACTGAGTTGATCTCAAGTTAGATGATCCCTCCACAGGCTTAATAAAAAGCTACTATCAGCCCATAGAAAAAGCCTCATTGGGACTCTATAATAGGACCACAATGTTAGCCATGGATAAGATCAGATTTTAGGGAGAGCTTTGATTCTACAAATAGAATACTTCAAAAAAAAGTCAGTGAAGTATGGGACTGTGAAAAGTTTCCCGCAAGTATAAAATTTATGTGAACCAACAATAGTAGAAAGAATAATAATATGGGCCATCCAAGAACCTAAAAGGTGAACCAAGAACCATAATCCCTTCTAGGACAAACTCCTCATGATCTGCAAGACTAATTCCCTTATTCAATCCGGCGTACCACATAGCAAAACCCTATATGGATGAAACCCAGCCCGGTGTATCACTCCAAAACACAGAGGAACTACATCACCGCATCCAAGGCCACATACCACTATAGTACGTATACCAAAACCATATCCAAGTACACTCCAGTATGTGGAAAACATCAAGATCTACGTACCACCCTGGTACACGAACTACAACTCGATCCACAAATGACCACGGTATGTGAACGACCCTTCCACCCACATAGAAAAATGCTATGTGTAAGGTACCCCACCCCGCATGAAATAATTGTACATGGAGTATGGTACCAATGAGATTTACACATTCCAATACCAATCATGACCTTTTATTTCCATCACATCTTCCCAATCCACTCCATAAACAAGTCCATCAACACTAGGAAAAATCCTTTTTCAATGCCACATGACTCGTATGAATGGACCATCAGACGGCTTAGCATGACCTTATAATAATACATACCCATTGTAAGTGGATTCATGAAGGTAATCCTCACATCAGTATGAAATCCATGAATTTTCTTAAGTCTAAATTCCCCTGTAAACCCAGATTCCATCCATGGGATACTATTGTGAACATCCCCGTTCTAGGGAATAAGGGTAATCGGTAGATTTTATATTCAATGAAGGGCACTGATAATTCAAAAAAACTATGTTCAAATTTCCTTTTTATGAGAAGAAACATTCATACCATTTCCCTGAAAGAATTATAGGGAATCCGACCTGAATTAATCCCCTATCCTTCTGGAAAAATCCTAATGACCCTCACATTCATTTTACATTGAAGGGTTCAATGCTCTCCACCCCCTTCCACCATCTCACTGACATCTTCTACCATAGGCTCCTATTTTTTCCATTAGTAGAGAAGAAATAGTGTGCCATTGTTGAATCTTTCACATCACATGGTTTCTCAATTTGAGCATGACTCACATGGTCTTAGAGATCTGTGATAATATGAAATTGGAACAACCCATAGTGAACTACAAGAACTCTGGTTCCCAACCCAGATGGGATATGTTGGAAGTTGTTACCTAGTCCTGAGTTCCACACCATCTCAAACAAGAAATGATAGATCATGTCCACTTCAAATGGGATCCTCTTACATGTAAACGACAATCAAATCGTAACTCGAACTGAACTACGAGGGATTTAATTCCTAATCAAATAGGATATGTATGAATCCTCCCTGAGGTCCAAACCTCATATCCAAAGTACCCTAATATTCTTAGATTCATGTACCCGGTGGGTTTATATTCATAAAGAAGACCACATCTTTCCTTAGAATCTGGAGATGACTTGGCATAATACCCATGTTGGGTCTTGACTTGGCACCATTCGCCAAAGTATCCTTGCCGCATGACGTTAAATAGCATGGATGGGTCCTTGTCACACGACATTAAAAGGTGATGTGTATAGTTAAGTGACATCGAAATATAAGGGTTCTGATTCCTCTTAGGGGTATACAATGTAAACCCATCTCAGGGGTCTGATCCCAATATAGAAGCAACTTCTTCCCCCCTAACCTAGTTGACGATAAACTCCAGAGCGCCTTATCATAGGGATTAAACTAACATTATCTCAATAATTACAAATACAAGAGTATCCATGATTGAACTTGAAACCTAGGGGAAATATGTGGACCCACTCTTAGAAAACGAACCATTTATTCATAAACATGTAAAATTTTTGTAAATCTATAAGAGAGTTCCATTGTAGGCAATAGTTCCCTGCAAAAGGATGTGATGAGCCTGATCTGCCGTCCCCTTGACCAATAGAGTCCAATATTGTTGTTGGAGAAAACATCATACAACGAGTTCATTCCTCTTGAAAGAAGGTCTATGAATTAAGAATACCAAGGACATTGGGTTTTTCTAGCTCCATGCATAAACCTGTTGGAGACAATCCGAGGACATCGTAACAGATATTGTCCGATTGCATAGACACATAACCCCCCTTCATAATCGCCCACTAGGATCACACGAAAGCAAATTTTTTTAATGAAACAAATAGGACTCACAACCCACTCCTAGTGGGGCCATCACACCCTATCAATACACCCGGTGTGATGTGAATTAGGACGAAACAATCACTAAAAGCCAAAAAAACCCCTAAAAATCACTAAAACCCCTAAAACCCTAAAAAACCATAAAATTGATAAAAACCCTAAAACCCCTAAAAAACCTTAATCCAAAAAAAAAACCACTAAAACTCAAAAACTCTAAAAAACCAATTATTCACTAAAGACCATATAACCATAAAAATATTTAAAAGACCCTAAAACCCTTAAAAACCCTTCAAGGACCCTAAAAACATTAAAAACACTAAAAAACCAAATATACTCTAATAACCTTAAATACCCTTAAAAATCATATAAAAACCTTAAAAGTCTCTATAAACCATATAAACTCTAAAAAACAAAAAACCCCATAAAACTATAAAAGTCCCTAAAAACCATAAAAACCCTAAAAAATTAAAAACCATAAAACCCCCAAAAAACCCTAATAACACTAAAAACACATTAAACCCCTAAAATCCATGAGAACTTAAGAAACAATAAAAACTCGTTAAGAATACAAAAAACCCAAAACACTAAAAAATACACATAATGACCCCAAACACCTTTAATACCCTAAACCCCCTTTCAACCATAAAACCCATAAAACCCCATTAAACACATAAGAACCCTGAAACCCATAAAACATTAATATCAATAAAAACATAGGAATCCCATAAAATTACTAGAACAATTTAAAACATTCAAAAACCCAAAACCCTAAAAAATACAAAAACAGAAAACCCTCTAAAAACTCAATAATTTGATAAAAATAATAGAACTCCTTAAAAACACATAAAAACCCTAAAATCCCTAAAAACCTAAAAACCATAAAAATAGATTATATACCCTAAAAAACATAAGAAGCCTCTAAAAACAGTAATAATTCATATAGATTCCTCAAAACCATAAAGGGCCCAAAATTCCCTAAATCCCAAACAACCCAAAAAACAAATAAAAACCCTAAAATCCTAAAAACAATAAATAAATAAAAATCCTAAATCAACTAAAATCCTAAATCAACTAAAATCCTAACCCCCCCCCCCTAAATGCCCCTAGAAACACTAAAAGATCCGAAAGACCTAAAAACCCTAAATGACCCTAAATCCCAAACAAAACCCTTAAAACACAATAAGACCCTAAAAATCCAAAAAATCGATAAGAGTCCCTAAAAACCTTAAAACACCTAAAATAAACCAAAAAAACCCTAAAACAATAAAAATACCAAAAACCCCTAAATTAATTTAATAACTATAAATGAACCAAAAACCATAAAACACCTAAATTACCCTAAAAACCCCAAAAATAAAAAAGGACCCTAAAAACCACTAAAATCCAAAAATATTGTAAAAGGACCTAAACCCCTAATAACTTAAACGACGCTAAAAAAGTAAAACCCCTAAAACCCTAAAAAACCCTAAAACAACATAAGAACCATGTAAAAACCTAATAAACACCTACAACCCTAAAATCATATATTTACTAATTACAAAAATAACCCCCTAAAACCCAAAAACACACAGAAACCCTAAAAACCTAACCACCCTAAATCCCATTACACTCTTAAAACCCTAAAAACCCTAAAAACACGAAAAACATTAAAAACATAAAAAACAAAAATGAAATTCTAATTACCTAAAAGGCCATAAAAACTCAACAAAACCCTTAACAACATTATAAACCCTACAATCCTAATCAAACACAAAACCAAAAAACCCTAAACACAAAAAATCCCTCAAAACCTCTAAAAATACTGAAAACCGAAAAGAAAAATTTAAAACGCTAAAAATATCTAAAAACAATAAAACTCCAAAAAAAATAAAAAACATAAACTAACTATAACTAAAAAATCCCTTAAAATGGGAAAACCCCTAAACACTAAAAAAACCCAAAAAACCATAAATAACATAAAAAACCGTAAAAACCCTAAAAACACACTAGAAAAATACCCATAAAAACCTATAAAAACCAAAAGAACCAAAGACCCAAAAATTATATAAAACCAAATAAACCTCTAAAATCCTTGAAAACAGTAAAAAGAACCCTAAAAACCCTGAACCCCTAAAACATCAAAAAGCCTAAAACACCCTAAACCCCCCAATAAACCTAAAAACCTAAATGGAATAAAAATACACAAACAACTAAAACTCTAAAAAACCCTTAAGAACCATAAAATCACTAAAACCCCTAAATAAAACTAAAACACTAAAAAAATATAATAATCACAAAGCCCTATACCCTGCACCCAACAACCATCACACTAAAACATACAGTGCGCACCACAAACCCTTAAACTGACACCATAAACCCTAAACACTACATCCTAAACCCTAATCCATATACCCTAAAACATAAAAGACCCCAAAAAACATAAAACAATAAAAGAACTAAAACACCTAAAACTGTAAATACCCTAAAACCCATAATACCCTTAAACACATAAAAAACCAAATAAAATCCAAAAAATATAAAAAACACTAAACCCCATAAAAATACTAAAACCCATAAAAACAATAAAGTTCCAAAATCACTAAAATCCAAAAAAGAACATAAAAACCCTTTAAACCCCCCGAAACCCTTTAAACCCCCAAAAATATAAAATCCAAAAAAATCACTAAAACCCCATACAAACACTAAAAAGTCTACAAACTCTAAAAACCTATAAAACCACTAAAAACCCATAAAAACCCTTAAAAACACTAAAACCCTAAAATCCATAAAAGACCATAAAACCCTAAAAGACCCTAAAATTCATTAAAAACTCTAAAGAAACCTAAAAGACCCTAAAAAATAATAAAAATACTAAACACCCAAAATTAATCTTCAGAATCCCATAAAAACCGTAACCCCCCCAACACCAAAAACCCAAAGAAACCCCAAAAACACCAAAAAAAACCCCCAGAAAACCCAAACACCCAAAACCCCCAAAAAACCAATTAAAACCATAAAAACCTAAAATGTCTAAAACATAAAAGCCAGAAAAATCCCAAAAACCCCTAAAACACCTAAAACCCCTAAAACACCTAAAGAGATCCTAAAAACCTGAATAAGACATTAAAATTCCTAAAAAACTTTAAAAATAACCTAACAACATAAAATCATTTAAAAACACTAAAATCCTTAAACATCATTAAACACCATAAAATCCTAAACGAAACTAAAAACACTAAATGGTACTGAAAACTCTAAAACCACTAAATCCCTAAAAATACTACAATCCTATAAAACCTAGAAGACCCTAAAAACTCTAAAAACCCTAAAAGACCATAAAACCATTAAAAAAAACTAAAAATCCTATAACCCATAAAATAGCTTAAAATACCATATAAAAAACTAAATGAATTTTTAAAACCTAAATACCCCTAAGGGATCATAAATCTTTTAAAACCCAAAAAGAGCATAAAAACTCTATAATAAAAGTAATAAAACCCATAAAATAACATAAAATATATAAAAAACATAAAAGACCCTAAAAACCATAAAGACCCTGAACCCCCTAAAAACTCCCAAAAAATCCAAAAAACACATAAGAAACCAAAAAACCCATAAAAAAAAAAGAAAAACCATAACACCAATTCAAACCATAAAACACTAAAAACCCCATAAAAAGCCCTAAAAACTTAAATCCCTTAAAAAACTCATAAAAATCCAAAACCATTAAAACAAAAAAAAAACATTAAAAAACATAACAAATCTTAAAAATCAATAAAAACCCAAAAATGATAAACCCCTAAGAACAGTGTACCCTCAAAAAACCCTAAAAATCCAAAAAAAACCATTAATACCCTAAAATCCCCAAAACCCTAAGAAATTTAAAAAGTCCTAAGAACCTGAAAGACCTAAAACTCCAAAAAACCCAAAAAAACGCCTACAGAAATCTAAAAACACATTAAAAAAATATATTCATTTAAAATCCATAAAATGTAAAAAACCCAAAAGCCCCTTAAAATTCTAAAAATAATCAAATTTAATAAAACTATAAAATGTAAAAAATTCAAACCCCCCCCCCCATAAATGGAAAACCCGAAAACCCCGAAAAATCCCTGAAACCCACAAAAAATCCCTAAAAACCCCTAAAACACAAGAAATAATCTAAAACACCTATAAAAAACCCCTAAATCAAAAAAAAATATAAAAATACTAATAACTATTAAAAAGGATGAATACCCTAAAAACACTTAAAACCCTAAAATTCTTGGATCCCATAAAGAGCCACAATCACCCTAAAAACTCCATAAATACAGAAAAAACTCCAATATCCTTAAAAGCACTAAAATCAATAGAAAATCCATAAAACCCCTGAAACCCTACAAGACATAAACCCCTAAAAGATCCTAAAACAAAAAAAAACTCTAAACACAACAAATGATAAAACCCCAAATAAATTAAATGTATATAGACCTAGAAAACCCCTAAAAGAAGATAAAAAACCTAATCACCATAAACACTCTAAAAAACCAAAAACACTAAAAAACCCTAAAAACATTAAGAACCCCTAAAATTTAGAAAAACCACTAAAACAATATAAAAACCACATAAACACAAAAAACCATAAAATAACCCTAGAACCCATAAAAATCCATAAAACCATATAAACTAAAAAAATAAAATCCATAAAAAACCATAAAAACCATAAATACTGAAAACTCTAAAAGATAGTGAATCCCCTAAGAACCCATTAAAATCCATGAATCCCCAAAAAAACCCTGAATAATAATAAACCACACAAAAATACCTATAAACCCATATAACCCCTAAGAACACATAAGAAACCCTATAAACCATAAAATCCCAAAAAATCCTTAAAACACCTAAAAACTAAAAACCCATTAAAACCCATAAACCCCCTAAAAACCCTAAAACTAATAAAAACCATAAAATACCAAAAAAACCTAAAAAGATTAAAAACCCTTAAAACACTAAAACCATTAAAAACCATTATTCCCCCAAAAATAGTAATAACACCAAGAACCATTAAAACCCATAAAATCCCTAAAAACACTAAAATCCATTGTAACCACAAAACTCTAAAAAACAAAAAAACATCTAGAATCACTAAAAACCCTAAAAACCCTAAAAAATCTTAAACAATCTAAAATCACTTTAACCTTAAAAACCCAAAAAACCCAATCCCCCCCCCAAAAATCCTAAAACCCAAAAGTCCAATAAAGTCCCTAAACCCCCGAAAAGCCACTAAAAACAATCCTAAAACCAAAAAATCCATAAAAACCCTAAATTAAATGTAAAACCACAGAAGCCCCTAAAAAATAACATATCCTAAAACCGTAAAAGAATATAAAAATAAGAAAAACCATAAAAACCAGTAAAAATCCCTAAACACCCTAAAATGCATTAAAAAACAAAAAAATCCTAAAGGACTGTAAAAAACACCTAAAACAGATTACAGACCGCTAAAATAATCAAAACCTAAGGACCCTAGAAATCCTAGAAACCACCAAATGACCTTAAAAACCTACAGATCCAAAAATATCTAAAACCCCTTAAAAAATAAAAGAAATAACCCTCAAAACAGTCAAAGTCCACAAAATGTTAAAAAACACTAAAATCTACTAAAACCCCCAAAACCCCAAAAACAGCTAAAAATAGTAAAACCATCAAACCCCAAAAAACCTTAAAAACCTAACAAAACCTTAAAAACCCAAAACCCCTAAAACCCTAAACCCCCCAAAAAAATCAAAAAAAAATCATAAAAACCATAAAACCACCGAAATACCAAAAATAATCCAAAAATCCTAAAGTTATAAAAATTAAAAAAAAACCCAAAAACCATACCACCCATACACATTAAATCCCAAAGACATCCATAAACCCAAAAAAAATATAACAATCCAAAAACAATCCTAACACCACCTAACCCCACCAAAAAATACTAAAATAATATAAATCCTAAAACACATTAAAACCCATAAAACCTATAAAAAACCAATAAATTTAAAACCATAAAAACCCAAAAAAACATATAAATCTCTAAAACCCTAAAACCCCAAACAACCATAAAACTCCCATAAACCAATAAAACCCCTAAAAACCCCCCAAAACACATAAAGGACCATAAATCACAAAACACACAAAAATATCATAAAACCCCTAAAAATCCTAAAAACCCATAAAGAACCTTAAAACCAAATAAAAATCCTAAAATACCAATAAAAACACAAAATCAACCTAAGTCCTCTAAAAAATAAGAAACCCCTAAAAACCATTAAACAATAAAAATTGTTAAAAATAATTAAACCCATTAAAACTCTTAAAACAACAAAAAATCTTATAAACCCAAAAGGACTAAAAATCCTAAAACCCTTAAAACATAAAAACCCAATAACCCTTAAAACACCATAAAACACCTAAATCATATACACTACATGCTACACCTTAATCCTGACACACTAAACCCAACACCCGAAACACTATAATCTATACCCTAAACACTAAACCTTATACCTAATACCCTAAAACCTAAACTAGAAACACTACACACTAAACCCTAAACCCTACAACATAAACCCCAAAACCTACACCCTAAAACCACAACACTACACCCTAAACCCAATACCCTACACCGTATTCCTTAAACCAAACACCTAAAACTATATAACCAACACCCTAAACCCAAAACCATAAACCCCAAACCAGATACCCTACACCCCAAATGCAAAACCCTACACCCTAAACCATATACCATACACCCGAACCCCATACCCTATACCCTATAACTCAAACCCCAAACCATACACCATACACCCTAAAACCATTACCTTTCACCCAAAATCCAAAACCCTACACCATATACCCAATAACCCCATCATAAACACTAATCCAAGCACACTAAACCCTATACCATGCACCATATACCTTAAAACCCAAACCACATAACCTATTCCCTACATCCTAAACCCAAAAACCATTTACCCTAAACCCTAAACCATACACCAAAAACACTATACCCAAAACCGTATACCCAATATCCTACACCCTAAACCCTAATATTGAAACCCTTAACTAGAAACCTTACACCCTATACAATATTACACCATAAATTATAAACACTACAACATAAATCCTATACTACATAGCCAAAACCTTACACACAAAATAGTATACCATACACACTAAAACATAATCACAAACCAAATACCCTAAACCAAAAACCCAAAACAATAATCCCAACAATATAAACCTTATACCCTATAAATGAAACCCAAAATACCCTAAACCTCAAACAATAAATTCTATACCCTACACACTAAAACCTAAGCCATACACTCTAAACCCTCAAACCTATGTCCCAAACCATACATCGTACACCGCAAACGTGAAACCATACACCCTAAACCCTGAAACCTAAACCCTAAACCATAAACCCCAGACACTATACCCTAAACCCAAACCCAAAACCCTACACCCTAAACCATATACCATACACCCAAAACCCAAAACCCTATACCGTATACCCTAAACACTAAACCCTACACTGTAAACTCTATACTGTAAACCCTAAATCCTTTACCTTACACCCCAAACCCAAAGCCCTATTCCATATAACCAATACCTCCTACCAAAACACTAAACCCCACACAATAAACCCAATACTGTCCAACCTATACCCTAAACCCAAAACCCAAAACCCTATACCATACACCCTATTAAAAAAACCATATACCCTAAACCCTAAACCCTATACCCAAAATAGTATACCATAAACTGTATACCCTATAACCAACACTATAAACCCTAATGTTGAAACCCTACACCCAATACCATATATCCTACACCATAAACCATAAAAACTACATTCGAAATCTTTTACTATATACCCAATACCGTAAACCCGACACACAAAACGCTATACCATACACACTAAAACCTATATCAAAAACCATATACCCTACATGAAAACCACAAAACACTAAACCCAACACTATGACCCCATACCCTATGCCAGAAACCTAAGAAACACTAAACCTCACACACTAAATACTATACACAACATGCTAAAACATAAACCATACTCTCTAAACCCTCAAACATACACCCTAAACCATTAATCCTACACCGTATAACCTAAACTATAAACACTAAACCCTAAAACCTAAATCTTAAAAAATACACATAAAACCCTATACCCTAAGCCAAAAACCAAAAACCCTACACCCCAAACCCTATACCGTACACCCCAAACCATAAAACCATCTCTCTATACACTATTCACAATAGCCTAAAAAATAACCCACCAACCGAAACATTGTACCCTACACCATAAAACAAATACCATATACCATAAATTTTAAACCCTACACACTAAACCCTATGGATTACACCCAAAACCTCATGCCCTACACCCTAAACCCTATACCTTTCTCACTAAATTGTATACCCTACAACCTACAACCTATACCATAAACCATAAACCCTACACCATACACTCTAAATCCCATCCCCATCACCTTAAACATTACACCATATACCCTAAACCCTAACCCTTGTACCATACACCCAAAACCCTATAACCTACACCCTAAACCAAATACCCTATGACCTAAACCATTTTCCCCAAACCAGCCACCCTAAAACCTAAAACCATCATTGTAAACCTTATACCATATAACATAAACCCTAAAAACTAATCCAAAAACCATATACCCTACTCCTTTAATCCTAAACCCTTCATCATAAACACTATACACTACACCAAAAACCAAAAACCCTAAACCCTAAATCATATAACCCTCACCCTATTCCCTATACCCAAATCCATAAACTTGAAACCCTACACCCTATATAATATACATTAAAAACTAACCCCTAAATCATACATTGTAAACAGTATACCATATTTTCTAAACCCTAAACCCTATAACAAGTACCCTAAAACCTAAAAACTACACAATGAACCCTCTACCATGAACCAAAATCATAAACATCGACACCCAAAACTTGATAGCCTGCACCATAAACCCAAAACACTATATAATAAACTATATACACTACATCATAGATCCTAAAGACTATACCCTACATTATTTACGATGAAACCTAAACCTGAAACCGAACACCCTAAACCCTATACACTACACCATAAACCCTAAACACAAAACCTCAAACCCAATACCCTACACCCTAAACTGTAAACCCTACAACCTAAAATATATACCCTACACCCTTAACCACTAAACCTACACACTAAACCGAATTCCATACACCCTAAATGTTAAACCTAGCACCCTAAACCCTAAAACCAACACTCTAAGGCCTATATCCTACACCCTAACCCATATACACCACACACTAAACCCTATAATCCACACCCTAAATCGTTTACCTTACACCCTAAAATCTAAATCTTAAAACCCAAAACAACCCTAAGAAACAATAAAAATAAAAAACCCCCCAATAAAATACCTAAAGTCCATAAAATCACTAAAACACAAAAAAACTATATCCCTAAAAACCCATAAAACTCGTAAAAACCCTAAAAACAATAAAAACTCTAAAACCCTAATGAAACCCTCAAAACATATAAACCGCCCAAAACTCTAAAAATCACTAAAAAACTAAAAATACTAAATCAATAAAAACCCTAAACCATAAAAAAATCTTAAACCTCAAAAAACATCTAAAACCCTGAAAACCCATAAAGGACTAAAACCTATAAAATAATGTGAAAACATTACAAACCAGAAAGAACCCTAAACACCAAAAGAACCATAAAACCCTAAAAAACAAAAAATACCTAAAACACCAAAAAAACTAAAAGACATTTAAACCCCAAAACTCATAAAGAACCCAAAAAACACCTGAAACCCCTAAAAACCCAAAAACCATAAAAACCCTCAAAAAAATATTGAAACCACATAAAGTGTCAAAACCCATTATAAACCATAAAGAACCATTAAAACCACTAAAAGAACATAAAAATATTAAAAACACAAAAACCCAAAAATATTAAAATACTATAAAAACCCATAAACACTCTTAAAGATCTAAAACCATAAAATCCTTTTAAAAACCCAAAATACCATAAAACCCAAAAATTACTAAAAATAATCAAAACCAAAATAATCCCTAAAAACCATAAAAACCAAAAAAGTACAAAAAACATGAAAACCCTTAAATTCATGAAAACCCTAAAACCCATAAAATCCTGAAACCCCTAAAAACCAATAAACCCCCTAATACCCCTAAAACCCTAATACCTAAAAAACAATAAAAACATCAACCCCATGAAACCATAAATCCCAAAAAACCCATAAAAGACGATGAAAACCATAAATACCTTAAATGACACTAAAAACCCTAATAGACCCTAGAAACCCTAAAAACCCAAAACCCCTATAAAATGGCTAAAAATCATTAAACCCGTAAATACCATAAAAACAAAAAACCCTACAAATAAATAAAAACATTAAGAGACCTTAATATGGGAGTGACACCTCTGTCCTTGGGCCACCTGTTGTGGCTCCATCATCTTTTTCTAAGATAGTGGCTGAGGGCTCACCCAATATGGGAGTTTTGGATCCAGATACTGGTGTGGCTGAATACCCTACGAGTCATGCTGCTTCTGAGGAACAGGAGGCTATCATGGTTGGGGATGTTTTGATGCAGGTTGATGGTGGGGGTCAGGCTCGGGTCGAGGTATATTCCAAGGAGGTTTCTATAGATTTTTCAACTGGGAGTGAGAGGAATCTTGCTGAGGGGGTGGAATCCACTCTTGGTTTGGGTTCTGGACCACTGAACTCACAGATTTTGAATGCTAGTCCTCCGGTTGCGCTTGGGAAAATGGACATCCAGTGCCAACCGGAACCCAAGGTACATGATATCTGCAAGCGCTTGAGGAGTGATCTGCAGTTTCTGAATGCTCGAAGTTCTCTTGGAATGGGGGCCTTTGCTGGGCTGGAGCTTGAGGAGGAGGTGCAGGGGCCCCTGGACAATGCGGGAGGCGAGATTTATGCTGAACAGATACAGAATAAGGTGCAGGCCGATGCTGCTGGGCATGGTGGAGGGAGCGTGTCCCAAAACCCTCTGGTGGATAATGCTGGGAACGCAAAGTCTCCTTTTCAGGTGCTGGCTAATGTATCTGCTATTGGGAAGGGGGGAGGGAGTGTGGAGCACTTTTCTAGTGAAGCCGAGATGATTTTGAGCACTTTTGGAATCTTTGATAATGCCGGTGAACGGGAGCATAAGGCGATGGCCGATATGAAGACTGAAAATCATGTGAATGCTGCCCAGGTTGAGGGTAATGGGGGTATCCTCACCAGGTCTTTGATGAATGTTTCGGAATCCGAACCTATTCCGATCACAGTGGATACTTCAGAGGTTCTCATTTCCTTCAGAGCAAATGATGTTAATTTTGTTGAAGATGGGATGATTAGGGACAGTGTGGATGAGAACTCCAAACATTTGGTTCTGAAAGACCTGGATTTTCAGCCTTACCTTTTGTAGGAGGGAATGGAATCTGAGTGTTCGAAGCTCTGGGAGAGTGGCTGGGATGATGGCTCTAGGATGAAATCCAACATGGCCCAGATTTTAAAGACAAGGCCATACTCGCTGGGAAAGGGAATTTTGCTGGGGGCCTGTCCAGGGAGTGTTTTCCTACTCCCACCTCTTGTATTCTCAACCAGGAGGACGCTGTTATACCTGTCCAGGGGAATCATGGTGATCATTGCACTGCTGCTCTGAAAGTAAGGAGGCCAAGGAAGGACTACTCCTCCATTCCAAGAACAATTTCTACGAGGGCTTCCAGCAAGGCTTCGAAGAACTTATCTGGTAAGGCAGGGCAGTCTGCTAAAAAGCAGTTGAATGTGGAGCAGGTGATGTTAAGGGAATACTACACCGAATTTTTGAAGCAGTATGATTCTTTGGAATGGGAGTCAGTAGAAACTGATGTGGCTTCTGGCTATGGTGCCGAGGGAGACCCCCCTGGTGCAGATTATGATGATGATGGTGGGGATGGCTGGTAGACCCTGTACTGGATGCTGGTTGCGGGTCAGCTGGGAGATGCTGTTGGTTTTGCTTTTGTTTATCTTTATTTTCTCATTTTGTGTGTCCTTTTTATTTTCCTTTCTTTTGCATGTGTTGTAAGGGGTTTTCGGGTGTGGGTCGTTTGACACCTCCCCTCCCTTGTCTGCTGTGTCTCCTTTTCTTTACTAATAAATTTTGGGGGGCCGTGAATAGCCCAACCCTCAAATCTTCCTTGCCCCTAAAAGATCGAAAAATCCACAAAACACAATAAAACCCATAAAAAAATTTTAAACCTCTAAAATACCATAATTCCTAAAACCCAAAAACCATTAAAACCCCAAAAGACACTAATGCTGTTAAAAATATCTAAAAGACCTTTAAACCCCTAAAAGACACTAGAAACCCCTGAAAACCCAAACAATCAATAAATTACCCATGAAACCATAAAATAATCTAAAATAATCTAAAAGTAATTAAAAACAATCACTAAATGAGCATAAACCCCACTAAAATACTAAAGGATCTAAAAATTCCCTATTAAAATTTAAATTTTTAAAAACACCAAAAGACCCTAAATATATAAAATACACTAAAAATCATGAATCTACTTAAAAACTCCTAAAAACTAAGTGTGCCTAAAAAACCTCAAACTCCCTAGAAATAATAAAAACCCCTAAAACCCTAAAAAATCATAAAAATTAAAACCTATAGAACCCCAAAAAACTATTAACCCCCCTAAGAAAACCATAATACCCTAAAAACATAAAAACCCTAAAAACCGTAAAAAGCACTTAAATCCCTAAAAACAAGAAATTCCTTAAAACGATAAATGACCATAAAAGATCCTAAATTTTTTAAATCACCATAAGACACATAAAACACTAAAAACCATGAAAACCCTAAAACCTGAAAAAAAATAATAAACTCCCATAAAACCCATGAAAACCCTAAAACCGGTTAAAGTAGTAAAAATAATAAAACCACCCTAAAACCCTAAAACCCAAAAAACTCTAAAAACCCCAAAAATCTAAAATCATTAAAAACCAAAAAAAATTGAAAAAAACCTTAAACCTGAAAAGACCCTAAAAACTCTTAAAAACACTAAAAAAATTATCCCCAATTAAACCCAAAAAAATCTAAAAAACATCATAAAACCATTAAAACAAAAAATATCTTAAACCCCCCCACCAAAAAAAGAAAAATACCTTAATGTTGCTAAAAATAATAAAAACCCCTAAAAACACCAAAAAACCGCGAAACCTGAAAAACCATAAAAACCCAAAAAAACCTAAAAACCCCTAAAAACTAAATAAACCTAAATAATCCCAACAATAATTAAGACACTAATAGTTATATAACCATACACTCAAACCCTGTACCATGCACTCTAAACCCTAAAACCTAAACCCAAAACCCTTTCCCCTACACCCTAAACCCAAAACCGTACACCCTAAGCCTTATACTGTACATGATAAACCGTAAACCATAAAACCCACACCCGAATCCTTAATTCATACAACCTAAACCCTAAACCATACCCATAAACCCAAAACAATACACCCTGGATGCTAAACCATATACCATAAATCTTAAAAGACACCTATCATCGTAAAAATACTCAAAGAACCTAAAACCATAAAAACAATAAAAACACCTAGAACACTAAAATAACCTAAAAATAATAAAAAAATTGAAAGGACCTAAAAACACATAAAACCCCTAAAACCCATTAAAACTATAAAACCCCCTAAAACCCCTTTGAAATCCTCTAAGACCCTAAAAACCATAAAACCCCTAAAACCACCTAAAACCCTAGAATATCCAAATAACCTACAAAACCAAAAATCCCTAAAATATCAAAAAATCCATAAAACCTATAAACACCCAAAAAATCCCCCAAAACCACTAAACAAATAAATAAACCAAAAATAAACCTTATAGCCTCTAAAAATCTAAAAAAACACAAAAATACCCTAAAACCCCAAAACCCCAAAAGCCCTAAAAACCCTAAAACCCAAAAACCCAATAATGAACCTAAATGAATAATGAAACCATAAAAAATACATTTAAATCATATTAAATATCAAAAAACCCTAAAACCCCCTAAAACCCTAAAAACCCATAAAGAGAAAAAACCCAAAAACCATAAAAACCCAAGAAACCCTAAAACCCCCAAAAATTCTAAAAAACCTAAAAACATAGAGAACTATAAATCATTAAAAGTACCTAAACTAAGATACATAAAACCCCATAAAACCCATAAAAATTACCTAAAAATACTTAAAAACACTAAAACACCTAAAGACACAAAACTCCAAAATACCCAAAAAACTTTAATAACCATTTAAACCCAAAAAAACTAACAGCCCTGAAATCCATATAAAATTCCAAATAAACGTAAAAAATCATATTGGTAATAAATGGTCCTAAACCCCTTAAAATTCCATAAAAAAATAAAATACCCTAAAAAATTTAAAGTTAGCATATGGAAATATAATACCCCTAAAATACCTAACCCTTGAAAAAACAATTAAAACCCCTAGAAACCCCTAAAACACCTAAAACCCATAAAACTCATGAAACCCCTATAAATCCTTAAAACCACTAAAATGAGTAAAATAACATTAAAACATTAAAATCCATAAAAACCCAAAAACCTTAAAAGACCAAAAGGACACGAAAATCCCTAATGGAATCATAATAATACAATACCCCTAAAAATTCCCTAAAACCCCTAAAAGATGATGATACTAAAAACTCTAAAAGACCCACAAAACTGTAAAATCCCCCAAAAGACACTAAAAACATAAAACCCTAAAAGACCCTTAACCCCAAAAGGGGTCTAAAAACCTAAACACTCTAAAAACATAAAAAACCATAAAATGCAATAAATGCTAAAAACATATGAAAACACTAAAATTCCATTAAACCCCTGAACACCCTAAAAGTCCCTTAAAACTCTAAAACCCCATAAAGGATACTACAACCCATAATCCCCCTAAAATATCATAGAATACATTTAAATACCCAAAATACTCTAAAACCCCTGAAAACACTAAAAACATAAAACCCTGGAAACCCTAAAAGACCATAAAACCCCCTACAAAAAATATTAAAGGATCCTAAATAACCTAAAAACATTAAAAGGCCAAAAAACCACATGCAAATAATAAAAACAATAAAACCATAAAACCATTAAAACCACTAAAATATTTAAAACCCATAAAACACCATGAAACCCCTAGAATCTTATAAAAAACAAAACAAAAAACCAAAAACACCAAAAAAATATAAAAACCATTAAAACCTAAAAACCCTTAAACAGCTAAAAATTCTGAAAAAACCATAAAAATCCAAAAACCATTAAAAACCCTAAAAACCTATAAAACCCCAAAATACTCAAGACCCCTAACCCCCCCATCCACAAACCCCTTAAAATATTCTAAAATCCCACAAAACACAACCCTTTCCCCCCAGATCCATGAAAAAATCCTCAATACCTGAAAACCCTAAAAAGACTGGGAAAAAAGGGAACCCCCAAAACTATTAAAACCATAATGCCCTAGAAACACTAAAAACCATGAATACCTAGAAAACCCTAAAAACCATAAAGCCCATAGAAACCCTAAAACCCTAAAACACCTAAAAACTATAAACCCCTAAAAACAATAAAAATACACAAAAACCTAATCCATATAACCAACACCCTAATCCCACATCCTTACACCCTATACACTTTACCATTTAACATAAACCATATAACTTTCACCTAAAACATATACCCTACTCCTTAAACCCTAAACGATACAGCCCATACCCCAAACCCTAATCCTTAATCCCTAGACCCTAAACCCAATACTGGACCCCCTATTCCATATACCTTCGACCATTAACCCTTTACCCTACACCATAAACCTTAAATCCTAAACCATAATCCCTAAATCGTATTCCCTAAACCCTAAAAGAACGTAATACCTCCAAATGAAAATAAAAAACCAAAAAGACCCTAAAAACCTTTAAAACCACAAAATATCCTTAAAACCTTTCAAGACCCAAAAAACCTACATGAATATAAATACCCCTTAAATCCTAAAAAACCTAAAGACATAAAATACCATAAAAACCCATTAAACCCCTAAAACACTAAAAAGACCTTAAAAACCAAACAACTCTTAAAATTACTTAAAATTGTAAAATCACTAAAACACTTGACAACCCTAAAAATCCCTATAAACCAAAAAACACTAAAATACAATAAATAAATGTAAAAAAAATAAAAATTCCCAAATACCCTAAAAACCCTAAACCCCTAAAATACCGTAAATTCCCTAAAAACCTATAAGTACCATAAATACCTAAAAACAATAATGTCTAGTCTTGAGAATACACATTCAAGAAGAATAGAATTATATGAACATGGAATGGTGTATAACTAATCCTAAAATAGGAATTTGAAGAACATGGTCCAAAAATCCTAACCATGAAGGAGGGTGGTGGTCCAAATAGAAAAACCCACCATGTGGATGGTATCAACATATGGAGTTCCTACACTCCTCCTTGGATCCTACAAAAATCATTCATGGGATGAGATGAAACAAAATTTTTTGTGGGGAATGATGGTGATTTCTATCCCCAGTGAATGAATTACCCACATGAATGATAAATCATTCTCGGGATTGGGTGGTGAATTTTGGCCTCCACAAATGAAATCATTTACATGAATAAGCACCCTCATTGGGCTCCCACAAAAAATCCCCATGACCCACCGAGGATGAATGACCATCTGGGTACTCAGCCTCTCCATTACCCTATAAAATAACCCTAAGAGAAACATAAATAGAGAGGAAAAAATAAAAATTGAGAGCCTGAATGTGATTAAAAACACAAAGCCTTCGATTATAGTAAGGTAAACTCACCGAAAAGCATTATGGAGAAAACTAAATTAAATACGAGTTTTCAAACCCAATATTCCTTCGCGGACACCATACCACAGAGAATATGAATATGGACATGTTATAGACCACCATTTCATGTGGAAAATCTAAAAGGAGGGATCCCAGTCTTGTGTAGAATAACTCTACATAGGAGGAACTTGATCCCATGTAGAAAAATTCGAATCAGGAAGAACACAAACCCATAGAGAAAAAAATAATGGGGGAGGAACCTGGGTCTCCATAGAACAATGCTATGTAGATTGTACCCTCTATTATATAGGAACATGATACGTGGAGGGAACCCCATCACCCATAAGAACATGTTATGTGGGATTGAGAATCCTATGTTGTTCTACACTCCTTTTTCCATCATACAATCATGTGCAACATTCAACACTCCATGAACCTATTTAACTGTATTAGTACAAGGCCCCTTCCAAAGACACCTGACATGTATGATCAGATCATTAGTCACATTATCTTTTACTTTCACATATACATACACATGGAATGAAGAGTCCCACTGTAGAAACCATGAAATGTGTTTTCATGCACTTTTCTGTAGAGTGAAGATATTATTCTCAAATAGACGACATATGTTAAGTATGAGTAAATATGTTTTCACCAAGAATAAAGAAGATGCATGCTTTATTTTTATGTTTCAAAATACTACTCCATACTTATGGATAAGTGTAATGATTCCCCCATCAAGAAATAGGTAGTGGATTTGTAAGATCAATGATGAAAAGGAGTTGAGACAATACATTAAATTTTCGGGTTTTATATGAAAATATATGGTGTATTTACCATATCAATAAGTGTAGATATCTTCAATACCTTCGATTTGACTGGTCATGGAGCCCAAAAAGACTTACGGACAAAAACTTATGCCACTTGGAAGATGGATAAATTTCACAAAGGGACCTACATGGAAGACCTATGTAGAGGACCTATGCAGAAAAGGAATTTTTACACCTATATGTGGAAGAACTGCACGGAGGAACTACACGGAGAAGCTGCATGGAAAACATCCCTTCATCCAGGTCCCCTCCATGCCTATAAATAGTACCCTTGGGCTCCCAATTTCAATGACAGAAAAAGTTGGAAGATGTCCCAAAGATCCCATTGCATAGCTCTTTTATCCAAATCCGTCATATTTTCTCAGGATGCTGTCTAAAACATGAGAGAAAATAGAATTAAATGGGGAAATGTGTTTCAAAGTCTTGTCAAGGTCTAGAACATATGAAACTGCACCAAGGACTTACATGGATCACCTACCCCATGAACCTACATGGATCACCTGCATGGATCACCTATGAGGAGCAACTGCGCGGAGCACCTGCAAGAAACACCTTAGCAGAGAACCTGCATGGCACACCTACAAGGAGAACCCGTGTGACACACTATGGCAGATCACCATCACAAAAAACCTATGCAGAGGACCTGAAAAACCCGCTGGTCCATAATGTGAGGCTTACACCCCCACACCCCTCCTTGGGATCAGTGTCGGGCTGTAGTCCCAACCCTTTAGGCCGGTCCCTTTCCTTCCATCACTGACCCCCATGAAAAATGGAGAGTTTCCCCATGAACTTTTTGGATCCGTTCTACGACATTTTCCATTGTGCTATTTATGTGTCCCAACTTCCAACCATCGAATACCATGAATTGAGACACTCCATCACACTCAATGAAATTACTTGAGTTGACTTAGTCCTCTTGGTTCCTTTCACATGTTATGAGTTTGAACTCTCTTTATGGATTCCTCAAATACCTTGAGTCAGTACACTCCCCAAGAAACTCCTAAAACATCATCACCTGACTCCTATGCCAGGTTAAATCTCAAATGGTAATCCTAATTAAGAGTAAGCCCATTGCAATCTCAAATGGGAATTCTCCATAGGACTGAGCCCCATGAAATCTCAAATGTGAATCCTCCTTAGGAGTAAGCCCCATGAAATCTCAAATGGGAAACTTCTTTAAGAGTAATCCCCAACCAATCTCAATGGGCATCCATCCCAGTGTAAGCCCATAACCATCATCTCTTCCTCCTATCATTGGACCCTTGTCCAATGTAAAGAGAATAAAGGGAATGCTCGTCGCCTTTCCCTCTTCCCGAGTCACCTCGACCTCATCCAACCAGGCCGCCATAGGTGTTCCATCTTCCAATAGTAGAGAAGGAAAAATTTGAAAGTACCTTTTTTGAATCCTCCACATCCTCTTGTTTCTCACACTGAGCATGACTCAAGTGGTCTTAGATATTTTTAGTGATTTCAACATGTGTACAAACACCCTTGGTGAAGGAACTACGAGAACTCTGATTCCTATTCAAACCAGAATACATAGGAATCCCTTTCAGGGCCTAAGATCACTAGATATCCTCTTCTGGAATCCAACCTTAATTCCCTTAATCTGGGTATCCTCCATAAGAGTAAGTCCCAAATTAAACCCCCCAAAATCATTAATGAATTCTATTCAGAAAGTAAGCCCAAACTCATTTCTCTAAAAGTACTATACTCTCCTATGAGACTAACTGAACTATGTGGGATTTGATTCCCATCTATATGGGATACGTTGGAATACTCCTTGAGGTTAAAATTCAATACCTAAAATCATCCTTATTCTCATTGGGCCACATTCCAAGTAGGGTCTGATCCTACTTGGAAACCCATGTTCTTTCAAAGTTCCTTAGGCTAATTCAGCATAAGTCCCACACTATGTTTTGACTAATCAACTTCTACTTAGATATCCATTCCACATGACATTAAACTATATGAAAATGGTATTTATCACATGACCTTAAAAGGTATGATGTGTCCCATTCAGTGGCACTAAATTATGATGGTTCTAAATCCTTTTACAAGGATATGTAGGTAGCCCATTTTATGGGCACAATCCCAAGATCAAACCAAACCTTCATCTCCCTAGATGATAGTAAATTCTAGAGTGCCCCACTGAGTGGATTATAAACCAGTATCATCATAACTATAATTAAAATAATATCTAAGTACTATATGAGAGGATACAATTGATGAGGAACCTCGAATACATACAGATATCTCCATTAATGAAGAACCATGAATACATACGTATAATTTTAATCATTTCACATGCTAAATACGTGATTGAAAAATTACAAGGTATACTTATGACATACTAGATGAATTAATAAGGATTAATGAAAATATCTTATATTATAAGGAGAGTCTCAGAGTAGACAATAATTCTCCCCAAAAGATTGTAATGAGTCTAACCTCCCATCCTGTCAACCAATGCACGTTCTTAATTATTGTGAAGTTCAAACATAATGAACGCATGCCTTTAGAAATCAGGTCCCCTTTGGATAAATAACTATTGGATGTTTGTAGTTCCATAAATAAATCCAATGGAATCCTCCTAGAAGTAATGATTCTTAAAAATAGAATACATGTTTCAGGGAACTACAAAACAAAAATGGTGAACCAAACATGAAACGTCAACCAAGTTAATAATGTTACCCACCTATTAGACCCATATCAATTGACAAAGGAAGGATAGAAAAAATAATCAATCACTAATGTCTCCATAAAAAAGTTGTCTCTTTAATGGAGTTTGTTGTTGTTTTATGTTTTTCTCAGAATTCCATTCAATACAGATTGTCTTTCTTCAAGACAACTTCTATGAACTTCCTGACCGTTGCTCAAGATGGATCCTCATGCATGAGAAGGATGTCATCACCAACCTATCATCTTCAAAGCTGGGTCTCTAATGTGATGGTGAAGGAATATCATTGACATGGTACAACCCTGACTTTGGAGGCTGCTCTCCAGGCCCTCTAGCTCAATAAAAATCCTCGATCATCTGGCCAACAATTAATAATGATCAAGAAGAAGATGGTGCCAAACACCGTCTGCAACTATTTCAGGTCCTTATCCCTGTAACAAAACAATAAGTCCCTCCCATACTAAAAATAAGTGGAGCAAGAGACCACTCAAGGCCTTAACTTAAGAATGTATGAGTCCCCACTAAGGACTCCCACCAGCAATCGCCGCCAGCAGAATCGTGCGGCGGTGAACCCCCAACATGATGAGGGTGTTGCCTCTGGATGTTCGGCCCAGGTCTCTCAAACCTAGGAATGCAAGATGAACCTCGATGGACAACGTATGGTCAACAGGGAGTAGGTTCTTATCTATACACCTTACAGATAATCCCATCAACCTATCTTAATGGAAAACAATGAACGAGCACATACACCAGTCCGTCATAATTTTTATTTCCATTAGACTCGTATGAAATCCGACCACCAATCCCACCAGATAAACTAGGTGGAGTAATGTGAACTAGTAGATACACCTACTTACAAGTTATCAGCCAGTCAAAAAGGCTCATCTGACTACATTTAATGAATCCCACTAATCTAATGTGGTGGAAATCGATAAACAGGAATAAACACTTATTTACAATCACCAATTCTGCTAGCAGTCTTGTCTGCTAGTATTGAAGGAAGTATATAAACCATAATTTATTGGAAATATCCAGTAGGCACATACACCTCCCAATGTTTATCAAGTCTACCAATAGTCTCTTTTGGTATCACCTGGAGAAGTCAGTCTGAATGCTCTAATGACAAATTTAGGGCAAACCCAACTCTCTTCCCCATACATGAGTACTATCAATACCCTTTGATAGGAAAAGGAGGACAGGATAAGGCACATAAACCTACTCCAGATATGGAATGGATGTATTTTTCTATTCCAGACACTGATGTACCCAACCATGTCTTATCAATGGAGAAATGGAAGATGTAAATTCCTACCCATATTCTGGAAGCAGGAAGAGATATTATAACAACTACTTCATCATTACTAGGGAAAGAAACACATAAATCTATCACCACAAATGGGATGACACATCAACATGCTATCCCGAAACTGATACACACCTCTGTTCCATTATAGAAGGGTCATGGGGAATACTCCCCCATATCATACAGACAACAAGATCGGGAACATACACATTTTTTAATTGTAGGTAATCAGTCCGCTACGGTAACCCCTCGAAGGTAGGCACATACACCTTCACATGATAACCACTTTTCCTAGCATGTGGACCAAACTAAGTATAATAGAACATACAAAAATAATCCTTTCCAAGTATTGTTGGAAAATCAAGATTCAAGTAACGATCTGACTCCTCTTAATGCTGGAGTTCATGAAGCCCTCAGGTATTTATCTGTTGCAACTCAAGATCCTATCCTCTCATTACCAAATAATGGGAGTAGTAGTAGTAATTATGAATTTCCTCATTGTAAACTTCATCATGAAGGCTTGCTTCATAAAAATTTGGTTAATCAAGAGTGTCTATATCAGGATGAAAGCCACGACAACCCTTAGTGTGTCCACAAGACCAAGGATCAAGAAGATTTATCCCTTTCTATAATCCACCTTGGTGATCCTCTCAATGATGGAATTTTCTGCGAAATTCCTCTCCACATTAGTATTTATCATTGTCAATCCAATTCTATAATTGACATTGTAGTGATGAGAAATCTCTCCAATATCAAGGCACTTGAAAATACAAGGCCAGTCATGTCTGATTCCTTGTCATTGACAAGTGAAACACTTTCTCAACCAGAAGACATAATAAGGGGTGGGTCATTATATAAAACTCCCTTGGGTCATTTTTCATCTAATACATAGCGTCCACTTTGGTCAGACCAAGTGGAGAAACCTCTAGTGAAAGATGATGAATATGTGTTAAACATGAGGAAAAAATTGGCTAAGGGAGATGTACCGGTCATTTTATGGACTTTCGAAAAATCTTAGTATAACATTCTAGAATTGATGATAGAATATTGTATTCATGATATTTGCCTCAACTTATGGAAGACTCTTCATCTTTTGAAAACCACTGTATTACCATATGATTAATATCAAAATCAAGTAAAGGTAATAGAAGGGTTGCAATGCCAAATTTACTTGGTTTCCTTCTCTATTTTCCAACATCAAATGGTTGAAAAATAGTAGGGAACCCTTCAGTGTGCAAGCCTCAAGGCTCTAAAAAGGCTACGCCAGTAAATTTTTGATTCCCCATTTAATGTTTATATCAGAGGAAGGGGTGCACATGGAGCATTTCATTTCACTTCACTCAAAAATCTGTGAAGTTTTCCAATAGTGGTCTCATGAAATGTTATTGCCCACGGTCGACCACAATCAATAGATTTTGTATGTAGTCTAATGTATGCTCATGAACAGGCCTCAACCGGTTATCATCTGAGTCTGGCATAATGAAAAGATGTATTTGAGTTAAATTTACATCATGCTTCTAAGAATATTGAGAAGGCGTCCCACTTAAGGGATTTCAGCCAACAGAGAATGAAAATGTCAGAAATAAAAAATAAATAATCCAAAACCGGTGATTTGAGTGGTTGTTGGATAATATACCCAGCTAATATCTGAACCAAAATTAGCAAAATCAAAAGAGCAATTTCATGAATTTTAGCCATAACAGTTCATGAATCATCCCAGTTTTCAAGGATGGGGGCTCATTTAATTTGGCCATCAAATTAATTTAACAATGTTCTATGCTTTGTTGAAGAAGATTAGGAACAACCCCATCCTGTTGGGCTAGGGGATTTTTCACATCTGCAATCCCCTCCTCAATGGAAGTTAGTTTTCTCCCAATTAGGGAAGAATCCACAAGGAAATCATACCACTGAACTTTCGAAGGATTCCCTTTGGGTTACTATGTGCCAAAAAGTTCCTGGGAATTAATCATATATGGGATCATAGTCTCATGTAAGATACAGAGGGAGAAGATCTTACAAAAATACTGAAAGAATGCCATTGATTCATTATTCATCAGTGAATTTTATTAACAACACTGCATAATATTCTCCAGAAAATGAGTCATGTTCAAGTGAATAAGAAGATGATGTTCTTGTCAATAATATGGGACACACTGATGGAAATGAAGAAGGTGTTCATGGATGAAATAAAAGGCTTACCCAGAATCTAGGAATGCCTTCAAATAACCAACTACCACCCCCTCCAAAAGGCATCTAACAAGGGGAAAGGTATAAGTCAAATTGCATCCCACTTTTCAATTTGAGAATTTCAATCTTATTTTCTTGAAGAATGATTTTCATGACAAGAAGTGGAAATGAAGGATTTGAAAAGATTCAATATAGAGTTACATTGAAGAAATATTTATGCTAAACATACTCTTTAGGAAGTTCCTTTACTTGAAAATCATGTATGATCTCCTCAGTAAAGAGGATTTGTATTAACTATAGATTCAGATAATTAATTCCATCCACTGGGTACACAATCAGTGCAGGATTAGACTCATCCTGATAGGACTGTTCCCATGGCATATCCCAGGCAAATATCAGCACCACCGTCAGTGGTTTTTCCAGTAGTTTCACCAACTCAAGCTCTAGTTTCTATACCTTCACTGGTTATATCTAATCCATATGTTCCCCAAATGGTTATGAACACAATTAAAGAATTAAAAACTCTATTGGAAGCTATGGAAGAAAACCATGCACCTGTTCAGTAGGAAAAAATAGCTTACCCAGAATGGTTGAATGCAATTTCCCCCCACCAAATTTTGTGAACACCACATTCCCAATATTTAATGGTTTAGGAGATCAGGAACAACACTTAACACATTTTGTTTCTCATTCTGATCCCATGATGGTAACTCCTCAACAAAAATAATTAGTAAATCTTAGGTGTTTTTTGTAGTCATTGCAGGGACCATCTTTTGTCTAGTATACAAGTTTACAATCCCTATCAGTTACTGGGTGAGAATATCCCTCTCAGAAATTCCTTCTTCAAATTAGCTCAACTCTTCCAATGATGAAAATTTTTTATTATTCAAATTGTAAAAAAAAGGTAAATTGAAAGTGTTTCAGATTTCATGGTGCAATGGAAAGGATTAAAATATTTCTTCAGTCTTGCACTCCCTGAAGAAGAATTGTTGCCAATTTGTGTGGAAAATCTACATGATGAGTTACACACACAATTGATCCATTTGAATACATAGGAGGGTTTTAACACCATAATTAAATCTCTCAATATATAGAAGACTATATTATAAAAACTAAGGCTAAAAATTTTGTAATTCTATCAACTCCAAGGAGGAGGATGGGAAATTTAGAAGCTACTACAGTTACACTCATGCATGTACAAGTTCCTTCTTCTACTTCAAGACCTTCATCATACTGAAGGGATATGCCTCCTGAGAATTAGCAGCAATGACCACCTCATTAAGATGAAAAATGAGATCAAAGGCAGAAACAATTTGATGAATTAAAGAACACAATATATTCTTTTGGGAATGAACAAGTTTCTGGTTACTTCATCTCAGCTATGGAATACAATTTGGATTAGTTACCAATGCCAAAGAAACAAAATAAAGAAGGATATGAATATATTATAGATTATTTTCCCTTTCACCAGATGTTAGGGTATTCCATACCAGAATATTTTTTTTTCAAGGACCTATTGATAAATATTTTAGATTCCAGACAGGTAAAACTGAAAATTTCATCAGCTCAAGTTGCATGTGTTTTTGCTACTATTCCAGAGGAAGAAGGCGAATGGTAGGAAGTCAAAAGTAAAAAATGTGTTGAAATGTGATGATTGGATGATCTGGAAAAAAATCAACCCGAATCATTCCATTTTACAAACACAGTTTAATCAACATATGTATTTTGCCACTCCTGCCACGAAAAAATCATCTTTCTAAAAACATGGTTCCTCAAAGAAGTCAAATGATCATAAGGAAAAAGAGAATTCAGAATAAGATGATCTCACATTAAGGAAAAATTTGTGATTGACCCTGGTAGAATTCATTCCATCTGTTTCCAAATCATGGGCACCACCCCTCCAAATGGTACAATCAGAATTAACCTGTCAGAGAGAATATTTATGAAATGAATAATTGTTCTTTGGTTCTATAAATGATATCCATTTAACGGATCCTTATGCCAATGGAGATTTTTATTATAATAAGTTATAATTCCCTGTACTAAATTGGGTAACTAGAGGAAGAGGCCAGGGTCGAGGATATAGGGGAAGTGAAGGGAATTCTAGAAACCACCATTTTAAATCTACCCTTGATCGAAGAATATATGTAGTAGAAACTCATTGAAGAGACCTTCTGCGGGATCAATAAGAATAAGGAGTTAATTCCATGCAAGACAGGTTCTATTCTGGCATGATTATTTTGGAAGACCGATTAGAAGTCACACCATCTTCCTCTCAACAGGTGAATAGACCTAGTCAATCTAATATACTAAAGCCAAATGTATTTCCATATTTAGAACCAACGCAAGGTATATCTATATCAGAGGCATCAACATCCAAATCACCTACAAAATCGAATCTACATGCTAGGAAATTCATTCCCCTGGATCAAAAGTATGATGTATTAAAATAATTTCCCCAATTATCGTAAAATTTAACAATTTTGGATGCCTTAAGTCTGTTGAAAGACCTTCGAGAGGCACTTCTTGAGGCCTTTTCAAGTCCTCAAGAGTTTGAAACTGAACTTTTTTCTACTAAGGATTACCATATAGAGAATGATTCTGCAGAATTTCATACAGTTATATCTTTTACAAATGATGATGAAGATGATGTTGTACATTGAAATCATAAACCCCTATATTTTTCTAGTAAAGTCATTGATATAGACATCCCGAGGGTGTGCATTAATAATGGATCTATAGTCAACCTCATTCCCATTCGTAAATTTCATTGATTTGTCCTGAATGAATTAGACTTATCACCTTGCACTTTAATATTGAAAGCTTTTGATAAAAATGAGAAAGAACCTCTGGGTGAAATTACACTTAGAACCCAGTTTTGAGATCTTGTGTCTACATCATATTTCATGGTTGTTTGCCAGGACACATCCTACAATATTCTGCTTGGAAGGCCTTGGCTGCATCAACATGTAGCCATACATTCATCATAACCCCAATGTCTGAAGTATTGGTTCAATTTCCAAATCAAGACATAGTATGGTGACAAGGATCTATTCAAAATATTTTAATCTCTATACATTGAGGCAGAGTATTATCATAGAAAAGGAATGAATTCCATGACCAAATAAATAACCATAATACATTCTCCAAATGGATTAGAAAAGATACCAGAAAACCTATTCATACATTCGAGTACATATTATGTGTTACCTATTAATCAAATTGAAAAGGTAAAGCCAAATCCAATCACTCATCCAATAATGTCTATAATGACAATTGTGGAAATTGAGCTTGACGGCATGGAAGAAACTATTGAACCACCAAGAAATGATGGATGCCTAAATGGAGATGTTTTAATTTCATCTATTGAATTACAACAAGCCTCTAATTCGTCAATCAGAGTAGAATAAATTTTATCAATGCTAGGGGAAGACAATAATGTTGATTCTCAATCCCTCATTTCCTCTTTATTACCATAGGAAGACCCTTCATCATCAGTAGGGTCAGATATGGTTGCATTTTTTTAGGATGTTCAAATACTGATTCCCCTTCTAACTCTAGGAGATTTTCCATGTCATCTACTATGAAAGTGGAAATAGAATAAGTAGAACATAATGAAGAAGAAGAAGAAGATCTTGGGGATTCTCCTCTAGTATTTGAGGAAGGTGTCTCTACCACTGTGGATGAGCTCAAAGAAATAAATATGGGTACATAAGAAGATCCACGCACACTCTAATTAGTGAGGCCATGACTACTGAAGAACTATAGGTGTATACTTCATTTATAAAGAAACATCGAGATATATTTTCATGGAATTACAGAGAAAATCTAAGACATAATCCTGATGTAGCCACCCATCATTTGGGTTTTCCATAAGAACATTGTTGATTCAAGCAAGCAGCAAGAAGAACACACCCAACCCATACCTCTAAAATTGAAGCTAAAGTTGATAAGATTAAAATGGATTAATTTTCTAGGGATGTTCAATATCCCAAATGGATGGCCAACATTGTCCTAGTGAAAATAAAGAATGGGAAAATTAGAGTTTTCTTTGATTTTAGAGATCTTAACCAGCATTGTCCTAAAGATGATTTTTCAGTTCCAATTACAAAGCTTTTAATTGATGAAATAGATTGATATAACGCTCTTTTCCTCATGGATGGATAATCTAGGTATAATAAAATCCATATATCCCCAGAAGAATAAGAATCTACAACCTTTAGAGCCACCCAAGGATTGTTTTTCTATCCAGTAATTCCCTTTGGTTTAAAGAATACAGGCGCAACATACCACCGTTCCATACACCATATCTTTAAAACCTTCTTAGGGAAATTTTTTGAATGTTATGTGGATGATTTGGTGGTCAAATCCAGACAACGTTCCAATCACTTGGCTGATTTGGAGACTGTATTCTATCATCATTTGCAACACAGTTTGAAGATGAACCCCTTGAAATGTTCTTTCTGGGTAACCATAGGAAATTTCCTTGGATTCATTGTACGCCATTATGGAATATATGTTGATCCTGAGAAAAAAATCAATCCATAGTATGTCTCATCCTCAAAATTGTAAATAATTAAGAGGAATCCAAAGAAACATGGCCTTTATTCTGCACTATCTCCAATTTGGTAGGAAAGTGTTTACCCTTCACCAGATTAATGAAGAAAAGAGTCACCTACAAATGGACTGAATATTGTCAAGAATCATTTGATACCGTCAAGAAATATCTCTTGTGTCCACCAGTATTAATGCCACCTGTTGAAGGAAGATAACTTATTCTCTATGTGATAGCTTTAGAGAGATCACTAGGTTCTTTCCTCACCCAAAAGAATGATGCTGGGAATGAAAACAACTTTTATGTTCTTAGTGGAAGTATGATTGATATAGAATCTTGATATTCAAGTAATGAAAAGTGCTACCTAGCATTAATCTTTTCAGTTAAGAAATTGTGGCACTACCTTCAACATCATGAGGTCCAATTGGTATCTCGCAATAAACCTATAAAATTTATCCTCAGTCATCCTATGCTTATAGGGATTCTAGCCCAATGGGTAGTTATTCAACATCTGTTTGATATACGGTTTGTTCTTCAGAAGGTAATAAAAGGCCATGCTCTTGCTGACATCCTTGCTGAGCATCCATCTGCAAGAAGATACATCAATAAAAACTGAAATTCTTGATGAAGAGGTCTTCTCTATTCAAGATAATTCCCAAACATGGGAAATGTACTTTGATGGTGATTTTAGAAGTCCAATAGGGAAGAGAATAGAAAACCCTAAAAGCAACAAAGTTGGGTTAGGAATTGTCCTTATTTCCCAAGAAAAGCCAGTATTTCCTTATTCCTTCGTATTATCAGTAGGAAAAACCAACAATGAGGCAGAATATTAATCTCTCGTTGTAGGTTTAGAATTGGCACTTCAGGTGAAAATGAATCACTTGAAGGTAAAAAGTGATTCAAAATTGGTATTTAAGAAAATCAATGGAGAATATTCATTAAAAAAAAAGAGTTAATCCCATTGTGTAATTACATTAGAGGATTAATGGCTGAATTTACCTCAGAGCTGACATTTTCTTATATCTCGTGATCACAAAATGGCCAATAAGATGGACTGAATAATGAATATATAGCCTTGTTAGATCCAAATCGAGATGAGATAGTCATTAGAATATCCCATCATCGTATTCTCTAACCATTTTTTCCAACCATAATGGACAAAATTAATGAAATTGGCCCTATTTCTGAGCCATATGGTTATACCCCGAGATGGAGAACATCCATCATAGAATATCTTCAAAATGGAGTACATCCACCAAATTAGGATGAAAAAGAACAAATCTAGCGATGAGTAGCCAATTTTACTCTTTACGATAGTCCAGACCACCAAACGATCCTCTAAAAGTGAGGCTTTGATGGATTCCTCTTCATATGTATTGATGGAGAAGAGACTGTAGCTGTTATGAAAGAATTACATTCAGAATCTTGTGTTGCCCACCAGTCTAGGTATAGATGTTCTTATTAGATCTGAAGGCATGGATACTTTTGGCCTTCAATGACACAAGATTGCACAGATTTTACTATGAAATTTCATCCTTGCCATGTGCATGCCAACATCATTCATCAACTCCTGGAGATTCTACGTTCATCTAAATACTCCTAGCCATTTTCCACATGGGTAATGGATGTAGTATGGCCTTATCCACCAGCTACTACTAATAAGTACAAGTATATCCTTACTACTATTAATATCTTTTCTAAATGGTTTTAGGGAATACCTATCAAAGAAGTAAGATCCAACATAATTGTTAGTTTTTCCAAAACTAACATCATCACCAGATTTGGTGTCCCTCGTACAATATTGATGGAAAATGGCACCAATTTTTATTGAATTGAGTTAAAGAAGTTATATCAAGAGCATAATATCAAATCCAACCATTCATCTCGCTATCATGCAGTAACCAAAGGCCAGATAGAGGCCTTCAACAAGACCCTATTAAATATACTCCAAAAAATGGTGCATAAAGATAAGAAATCATGGACTGATAAAATTTTGAATGATTTATGGGATTATAGGACAAGTAATCGTACTGCCACACAAGAAAATACTTATTAATTGGTATATGGAACCGAAGTAGTTTTTCCAATTGTAATGTTATTTCCTTCACTCAATGTTTCAATCTATGATCAGTTGTCTACAGATGATAGGTCTCAGAAATGGTTTAATGAGCTATAACGATTAGACGAGAAAAGATTTCATACATTTTATCATTTAGAAGTATATAAGAATAGAATATCACAAGATTTTAAAAATAATTTTCACCTTTGTTAATTTCATCATGGAGAATTGGTATTGGTCCTTAGGACTCAAATGATACCAAGGAAGAAACCTTCAAATCCTGATCCAAAGTGGTAAGCACCTCATTCCATACAAAATGTATATTCAAATAAATCATATGCCTTAATCTCAATGAAGGGAGAGATTATTACAACTCTAAGAAATGTGAGATTCTTAAATAAATACTTTTTGTAGTTTTAAAACTCTTCCTCACTACAAGCCTTAAAAACTACATAGTACAATGTCCTTGCTGTAGGACTAAAAACTATACAACCCTCATGTCCTCGCTGCAAGACTGAAAACTGCATAGTATAATGTCCTTGTAGCAAGACATTACACTTCATAACAACCATAAGTTTCCTTTCTGCATGATTTTAAAATTCTTAGTATCTTCATCCTTGTCTCATGACGTTAAATTGCATGACATTTTTTTTCCACGTTGCATGACATTAAACTGTAGGACTAACATATTCTCTATTTAATGTTAGCTGATTCCATAATAAAGCATAATTGACATCATCACTACTCCTTAGTAGCACATGAGTCCCTATCTTTCCTATTTCTGGGTCTGATCTGCATAGAGACCTTATTTCAATAACTACGCATGGATTGATTCTCATTTTCATCGAGATACGTAGAGATGACTAAATATCCAATTTTGGGCCCAGACACAATCTCAAAATCTTCTTATTTTCTTTTCTCCTCTTGTATATGAATCAGATATATATAGAGTGTTACCATAAGATATATAATTTGGTCATTATACCATTTTATGTATCATGATTTACCATTCTCTTAGAATATGTCAAAAGCCCCCATTCTTTATGTCAAACTCGATTGGCATCAGGAAATATTGATTAAAGAACTATGTATGGCTTGATTCTCATATATTTGAGATACTTAAGATGCTTAGATATCCAATATTGGGCCCATCCATGATAAAAAACATTTATTCCTTGTATAAGAATTAATTTTATGTAAGTAATTCTTTAACAACTATGTGTGAATTGATTATTTCCCCAGAAAGACACATAGTGACACCTGGGTTTTATCTGTTAATCTAGATACAACAAGTCTTTATTTTCACATAGGTTCATATTTTCCTTACTGCATGACATTAAACAACATGGAAATATAACACTCATATTCTTCACTTATTTCACCTTTGTGTTATAAAAGAATCCCTTACTGCACCTTGTTTCTCACACTGTGCATAACTCACGTGGGCTTAGGAATTGAGTAAAAGGCTTTGTTATATAAATAAGGTGTCTCAAATTCTTATAGTTCAATTAATTTCCTCACTCCATGACTTGAAACTCCATAGTATAATTTCTTTGTTGCATGAATTTAAACAACACATCACAATGTTAATTCAAAAGGAAACAAAGAATGTCCCTATTTTATATAAGAATCAGATCTATGTAAGGGATTCCAAATTCATGGTCAATAAGAATTCAAATATTCCTCCTACGCATTGAGCATTACCTCCTTCCATTTCTCACACTCTTTCTATTGAATATTTTTAGATATTTATAATCATCCTTATGGTTTCTGGTGAAAGAGTTTCCAATATTTAATAACTCTTTTGCATGACCATGTAGCACGTGCCCTTAGGTGCCTTGCGTATGTTTCCTACATAACATGCCTATCATTCAAAAGTTTCCATTATTTGGCTATCCAGTATATGCCCTATTTTGACCTTCATTACATAGCCACCAAAATGGGTTTTTTTCAAATTATGGTAACTTTATTCTTGGTTATAGTGTCTTTGTTTCCTTCAAAATTTGAAGAAAATATACAAGAATATGTATTTTAAAATAGTCACTATGAAACATTTGTCCCATAATATTTCTCTCAATAAGATACTCTTCAAGACCATATTTTAAACATTTCCCTCTCCATGTGTTCAAAGTAATATAAAATTACCTTGGAACCATTTGGACACATGTCACATACTATTTCAATTTATGGTCCTAGTTGTATGACAAAATACTACAGACACCATAATTCATATGTGTGGGTCAGACCCTCATTGGAGTCCAATTCCTCTGATTCTTTGGAAATATTGGTTGGAAATACCATTTTCATATTCAGGTATGTTTTATTATAAACCAAACTATGTGCTTTGGAAAATACGAATCTCCATAAACTGGTTCAGCTTTTAATAGTAGAATTTCATCTTTTGGAGATCTATTTTTCCTAACTATGTTGCATGTGCCCTTAGGTGGCCTTGCATAAGTTACCTACATAATAGGTCTATCTATAAAAAAGATGATACTATTTGGCAATGCAGCAAATGCCCCAGTTGGCCCTACCTAACATAACCCCCCAAATGGGGTTGTCAAATAACAGTAACTTTGTTTTTCGAATAAATAATTTATCTAATGCCTTTAGCCCTTTTAAATATCATTCTTCAAATTTAGAAATTCTTAAATCACATTTTACCATTTTTCCTTCCATTTATGAATATGATAATATGATTCCAAACAAATAATCAAGAAATTGAGAGAGTCTCATACCTTTGGTTAGAGCTAAAGACATTAAATTAAATCCACACAATGTCCTCACTGCATGAATTAAATCTGCACATTACCAATGTCCCACCTGCATGACTTAAAACAACATCGTACTAATTTCCTCACTGTATGACTTAAAACTGCACAATACCAATGTCCTCACTTCATGACATAAAGAGGCATAATATGATTTCAAAAATTCCTCTTTCTGATAAATTTTAATCATTACTCGAACACCAAATTTGTATAGAATTGGTTTTCCTATTCATGAAATATGTCGGTATAATGTGGCCCTTTCATTCATAAAATTAAATTCCTTGGAAAAACCACCCACTGTGGTTTTGAGTCACCCAAATATTATTTCCCCTTTTTTATTAGTACTAAAATGTTAAACTTCAAAGATCTATTTTTCCTGACTATGCAGCACATGCCCTTAGGTGGCCTTGCATAAGTTGCCTACATAATGGGCCTATCAGTCAAAAGATGCCACTATTTGTCTATGTGGTATATTCCCTAGTTGTCCATGCATATTATAAACCCCATAATGGTTTTTTTCAAATAATGGTAACTTCATTCTTGGAAGAGTCTCCCCTTATATAGATACATGTTTTAAATTTGGTGGCCAAAACAATCGTGGCTCAAGATTCCCCTTGGAAATATTTAAATAATATTAAAGAAATTCATGGCCGTAGAGTCTTGTTTAGGAGCTAATTTCAAAATTTATGGTCAAATCTATTTGACCCTAAATATTATCCCTTTATAGTCCAGCATGAATGACTCTAAATTGCCAAAAACAATAGACTTGGTACTCACTAGATTGAGAACCCGCAAAGGGAACTCTAGAAAAAAGTTGAGTACTAGCTAACTAAATGTAAATTTTTGTATGGTTTAGGTAATATTGAGAAATAAAAAGTCAAAAGATACAAAGAATGCGGTGTTGTACATATGACCCTATCAATAGCCAAACTATGCTCGCTAAGATCCTTGGCTTAGGAAAATATTTGAGCATCCTTCTAAACATGACGTAGCTCCAAATCTAACCAAATGAAATTAGAATGTGTCAGTGTGACATAATTTGACCTTATAACAAGATTATTTTCATTCTAAATGAAACAAATTCTAGGGGGGGGGGGTTGTAGACACCATGAAATGTGATCCATTCACTTCTTCATAGTGTGAAGATATGATTCTCACATAGACAACCAATCTCAAGTATGAGTAAAGATGTTTTCACCATGAATTAAGAATATGAATGAAGTACTTTTATGTTCCAAGATACTAATCCATTCCAACTGATAAGTGGAATGATTCCCCCCTCCCCTCTCTAGGAGTATGTAATGGATTTCCAAGATCAATGATGGAAAGGTTTCAACACATCAAATTAAATTTCCATGTTTCTTCAGAGAAGACATGGTGTATTTACCATCCCAAGAAGTGTATATATCTTCAATACCTTCGATTTGAATGGTCAAGAGACCAAACAAACTTATGGACCAAATGTTATGGCACTTGGAAGATGGATAAATTTTACAAAGAGACCTACATGGAGGACCTACGTGGAAGACATACAGGGAGGACCTATTCGGACGACCTATGTGGAAATATGATTTTTACACCCCTATGCAGAAGACCTACGTGGAGGACCTATGTGGAGAACCTATTTGGACAACTTCCCTTCAACCAGGTCTCTTCCATGCCTATAAATAGGACCCTTGGGCTCCCCATTTAAAAGACAGAAAATGTTGGAAGATGTCCTAAAGCTCCCATTATGTAGATCCTTCACCAAGATCACCCAATTCTTCTCAAGTAGCTTTCTAAAACAATAATTAAGAGATAATTAATTGTGGAAAAGTGGTTGAAAGTCCCATAATGGTCTAGAACACATAGTGTTGCATGGAGCACCTGTGCGGCGCACCTGCATGACACACCTTCCTGGAGCACCTGCGCAATGCACCTACGCAATGTACCTAAATGGGGGAGTTAGGCGAAGCACCGATGTTCCACACCTGCATGGCCCACCTATGCAATGCACCATGGTGGAGCACATGTACACCACACCAACACAACACACCAATGCAATGCACCTTGGAAGAGAACCTACACGACACACCTGCGTAGAGGACCTACGCAACCCGCTGGTCCATACCAAGGGGGCAGAACCCTCGCACCCCTTCTTGGGATTACTGCCAGGATGTGGTCTCAGAACTTTGGTTTAGTACCTTTTATTTCGACACTGATCTTCATGAAAATGGAGAGTCTCACCGTGAACGTTTTGGGTCCGATCGACGACATTTTCTATTGCAGCCTCCATGCATACCAAATGGGCATCCTCATTAGGAGTGAGCCCCATGATATCTCAAATGGGAATCCTCATTAATAGTAATCCTTAACCAATCTTGATGGGTATCCATCCTGGTATAACCACCTATCCTTTATCACATCCTCCTTTCATTGTACCCTTGTCCAATGTAAGGTGAATATAGGGAAGGCTCATCATCTTGCCCTCTTCTCGGGTCACCTCGACCTCGTCCACCCCAGCCGCAATAGGTGTGCCCTCTTCCACCTGCGAAGGAGAAAAAATTTGATAGTTCCTTTGTTGAGTCTTCCACATCCTATTGTTTCTCACAACAATAAATACTCACTTGGTATTTGATATTTCAAGTGATTACAACATGCGCACAAACCCCCAAGGTGAAAGAACTATGTGAACTCTGATTCCTATTCAATCCAGGATATGTAAGAAGTTCTTTTAAGGCCCGAGCTTACTAGATATCATCTTTAGGATTACAACCTTATTTCCCTTAATCCAGGAATCCTATATAGGAATAAACCCCAAATTAAACCCCTAAAATCATCATGGAATATTTTTCAGGATGTAATCCCAAACTCATTTCTCTCAAAAGACTATACTCTCCTATGAGAAATATTAAACTATGTGGGATTTTATTCCCATCTATATGGGATACGTAGGAAGCCTCCTTGAGGTTCAAACCCAATACCTTAAATCAACCCTTTTCTCCTTAGTCCACATTCCCAATAGGGTCAGATCCTACTTAGAGACCCATATCTTTTCCATGTTCCATGGGCTACTTCCACATTAGTCCCACACTATGTTTTGAATAAGTACCTTCTATTTAGATTCCCATAACATATGACGTTAAACTATACGTCTATCGTCCTTATTACATGAACTAAAAAGGTATGATGTGCCCCATTCAGTAGTGATGAACTATGAGGGTTCTAATTCCATTTACAAGGATAAATAGGTATCCCATTTTATGGGAATGATACCAAGATCAAACCAAAATTCATCTCCCTGGATGAAAATTAATTCCAGAGTTCCCCACTAAGTGGCATAAAAACCAGTATTATCATAACGATGATTAAAATAATCTCTATGTAGTATATGATAGGATACAATTGATGGAGAACCTCAAATATATACAAATATATTCATTAATGAAGAACCTCGAATACATACAGATGATTTTAAACATTTCACATGCTAAATAATTTATTGAAAAATTCTAAGGGATACATATGAAATACATGGTGAATTAAAAAGGATTAATGAAAATATATTAATTATAAAGAATGTCCCAGAGTAGACAATAATTTTACCTTAAAATGGTGTGGTGAGTCCGACCTCACATCCTCTCGACAAATGCATGTTCTTAAGTAACGTGAGTTCAATCTTAACGAACTATAGCCTTTGGAAAGCAGGTCTCCATTGGATAAAGGACTACTTGATGTTTTCAGGTCCATAAATAAATCCAATGGAAACCACCTAGGGAAGTGATTCTTAAAACTAGAATACACGTTTCAAGGAACTATGAAACACCCAGTGTTAACCTTCTTAACATGGAAGACCCTAGGAGTGTTTTCAAGCATATATTCCAGCGGTAACAAGGGTCCCGACCATATTTGTTCTCATGTTAACCTCTCCTTTCTATTTATTAATGGGAACCACTAGCCTTTCTCTTCAATTATGGATAGTGCCAGATCCTTCTCTCATCCTCTCTGAAATAGAAGAATAAACATCCCACATAGAGTAATACTCTAGAATTTCATATGGGAGGTGGAACTCATGCGCCTCTTTGCCAGCCTTAGTCATATCCAGATAGATAACTAGATGTCACTATCTTGGTTTCCAAAAATAATAGAGGATATAGGCACACTCAACCCCCCACACTCACCCTTTATGCTCTAGCATTAATACACTAGAGGATAAATTTGGATCATGTGATCTTCATATCTACTACTTCCTTTGGTTTCTTAGATCGATCGTGGATCTCGTGGGTTTAGATATTATTGGTGATCATCACATACAAATTTTCCCAAACATCAACTAGGCGTCCTCCAAGTGTATGCCTTAATCAGAATCCTTGAAGCACCCTTAATTGATTATATCCTCACAGTTCCCAAAACGTGGGCCTCCTCCATAGTTATATGCCCCAAAATTTATAAAAAATGGAATCCTATTTACTGTAAGCCCAAAATCATTTTTAAATATGTGGTATATGACTTCTAAGTAACTAGGTTATGTTGGAATACATCCTAAAGTCCGAACCCAACAACCAAATCAACCCAAATATTCTCTAAGACACAAACCTAATAGGTTCATATCCAACCCGGAGGGTCTTATTCTATTATTATCCTTTTCTTCTGAAATATTTATTGGGTCACATACCTAGTAAGATCATGTCCCCACCTAGGATACCACGTGTCTTATGGTACCCTTGGGCATCCTCAATATAATTTTGACACCATTCTTGTCCAGTCATCTTTCACATGGACATAATTGCCACATGATGTTAAACTGCATGGTTGGGTCTTCATCCCACAACATTAAAGGGTTATGTTTCCTGTTACGTGACACCTAACTATGTGGGTTATAATTTATTTGATAAGTATATGTAGGAAACCCATATTATGGGTCTAATACTGACATCAAATAAATTCTCCCTAGATGATAGTAAAATCTAGTGCACCTCACCTTGTGGCTCAAAACTAGAATCATCCCAGTGAATGACCAAAGAATATATAATCAAATTATAAAAGGGTACCATTGATGAAGAACCACAAATACATATATATATCCCCATAAATTGAGAACCTTGAATACATACAAATTATTTTGAACACATTCATACACTTGATGTTTAATTCAAGGTAATCCATGACATTCATGGTAATGGAAAAAGGATTTTTTTAATATATTTTAAATTAATAAGAGAGTCCTAGAAATTGAAAATTTCCCCCCGCCAAAAGGTGTGATGATCCCAAAATCTCATCATCACAACCAATGTTTGTTCTTATGTATCATTTTACATGTTACAAAATGAGTGACTACATTTGGAAAGTAGGTCCATGAGTCATCATATATATGAGAACCATTATGTGTTTTTGGTTCAATGATCAAACCCAATTGGAAAACAACCTGTAACATGTGGGTTGAAGATAAGAATGGTGAACCCAATATGAAGGATTGTTCAAAATTCCAACCATAAACATCAATCTTAACATAATGAGATTCGATGATTCAATCATCGAAGACCCCATAATATATGCCAACACAATGACTATCATCCTGTGGAAAACAAAATGGTGATCCTAAGGTGAATCCTTATCCCAGGTGGGGATTTAACATCACGTTAGGACCCATTAAATCTCAAAATGATAGTGGAAAAATAGAACAATTGAATGAAAATGTGTTCATTTATGTAGATTCCACTTTTAATGGGTGTTATTGTGTGTGTTTGAACCATATATATAGTAGGAACATTCACCTGAACACTCATCAATCCAATGGCGTTATACAATATCTCGTTGAAATTTTCATCATCCACTATATATACAGGGTCCTCAACCAAATTGAGGAATCCATCGGCTGACCAAAGTCTTCAATGTTGGGTTTTAAATGCAATTGATAGAGAGTACCCCTAGAATAATACTCACCAACCCTAGAGGCATCTCGAAAGGACCTCCGTCTTATAAAGCCTCACCAACCATCCACCCAGTGATGGTTAGAAATCCAAAACTAGATGACTCTAGTAACAGTCCCCAACTGATTCATGAGTCTTTCCCTAGAACGTGATAAGGAGATCCTCCCTTTCCTGAGGGAGGCTGATGAAGTACTTTCCATTGAATTCATCCTAGTAGTATAGGGGTCCCACCGAAGGGCCCTGATATTAATATATATCATCAATCCCATTCAACTCAGTATCCTCACCCAAAAGAGGATACCGCCTATGATTACCTGCCGAAGTTATACATACCTGGGTCCCTAGGCTGGATCATGGAGGGAGATGTTCAAAAAATCTAGAAACTTATACCCTCATTGTTCCAACTGAATAATACCACTAGGAAATTAAAATGTAAATCTATGAAAATACATAAATTAGTAATCATTATCATAAATTATTCCATGAAAATACAATAGAAAAAAAAAGAATATGCACATTCTTAGGGATGTGTACTAATCCAATTAGTAAAATACTGGAGAAAACTAAAATAATATAAAAATACATACTCTAGTACATCAATTACACCATGGAAATACTATATGAATTGGATGATTGGGTAGACATTTATCAGCTACAAAATAGTTGCAGAATCACATTTCTACTTCGAAACTGAAATAGCCATATAATCCCATTCACTCTAAGGATTTTTCTTAGAACATCCTTGAAATGATGGAGGGTTATACATAAATTCTTAACCATATCATAAAAACCTATAATGGTGTGAGAATGTTAACAAAAATTTAGAGGATTCAAGCCCATGACCCAACCTCATCATTTGGGGTATCCATCCACCTAATGAGATGATCACTAAGGAGTAGATATGAATCCCTAATCATATCAAGGATGGTATTCAATAAAATTACATGATATCTAGGGTATATGCTGTATAAATTCTCCCTACAGTAAGACATCATGCTATGATGGAAATCCTCATCATGATGGTATTCATTGAGGATGTCCTTCTTACAACAAGATATCATTTTAGCAAGAAGTTCCTCCCCTTTTTGAGTCAAGTACGAGAAATCCATCATATTCTATGGTTCTTTGAAATATGGGGCATGACATGCTAAATATCCTATAAATTTAAGAAGACAGAAATTCTTAACTAGAAGGACCCCTAAGAAAATACTAATCCTTTAAGAGATCCATAGACCATTCCCATGCCAACAAAACCTCCACTAGAACTCCTACTTATAGAGAAACCATTGTTAAGCCCCAACGTTGGGTGGATCAAGTATAGGAGTATCTAGTAGAAGAAAAAAGGATATGTTTCTCATGAGAAGAAAATTGTCTAGGGATGGTATAACTAATGTGTTTTGGATCTCATGCACTTCTCCGTTTGACATTCTAAAGGAATTTTTAGAAGAATGTTACACAACATCCTTCTAATCCTTTGGACAACACTCTATCACTAGAAAGCCTAATTATTATCTTACAAGGTGTATGCAGACCATATCAAAATATTTGGATATATTTGTCATAAAATTGACCTAGAAGCCCACCCATCTGTGTGAAGACAAACCTTAGAGAATCAGTGAGAATATCTTCAATTAGCATGAATCAATGCATGTCATGAGTTATGTTGTATAATTGTTAAAACCCTTCCTCACATTCACATTTGGGGATAGGGGAAAAGGATATTTGTATTTCACCCCACACCCATTTCATAAGAACCCATAGGAAAGAAAATCCTAAAATGTCATTATTCAAAAGAGGTTATCATGAATGATCCCTTCCCAGGAATGCTATTACACTCGACATGAATCATCCTTGAAGAAGTGTCAAAATTGTTAGGACCAATGAGAGAGATACATTGAAAAGTCCTTAACTAGTAAACCAAGATCATTAAGCATTATTATCACATAAGGGAATCCAATCATCAAGAACTACTAAGGTATTCAGAAGAAGGAAGTTCTCATATAGACCTGACATTGTACTTATATCAAGTTCAAATAGGGATGTGTGAGATTAAGAGAACGGAATTGGTAGCAGAATCTGCCATAGTATTGGATTAGCTAGAGACCACATGGCTGAGGGTATTTTTACCTAAAAAATCCGCCTATATGGATGATAAATTTGGACTATGGATTGAAAAAAATTGAATTAGAGAAGCCCTAGCCCATAGGGTTGTGTTCATTTTTACATCAACCTCCACATTGAAGAAAATAAGTCTTTTCCCTTATAGGGAAGAATACAAGAAGTAAGGTCACCCAGTTCACCCTATCACATGACTCACTTTTCTTAAAACAAAATTGGATTACAAGGTTACCATTGATTCACTCTTTACCAAGAATCATTGAGATGATACCAAAAAGAAATGGAAAGGTCTAGAAAATGGTGAAAATAACCTTACAATCATTTGACAGCCTGTATGACACCTAAAAATAAATATGTATTAGCATATTTCATGGTAATCCACCCTACATATAGAACTTTATATGATTACAATGTAGAAGATAAAGGAGAGGATGGTTCCATCCCGATCTTGGTCTACATTTAGATGGATGAAGGTGTGTGTACCCATAACTAGATAGTTTTTCTGAATTTGGGCTCTCCCTTGGCCAATACCATACTACCTCCTCAACGAATCTACATAAAATAAAATAATAAAGGAAATGTCTCATAGAACCCACCACCTCCTCACGTAGAGAAATAGATCCCCATACTTGATGAAATATTTTCTCCAAAGGAAGAAGAAATGAAATAGTTGAGGAGACTCAATACTAAGTTTCTATGAGGTTTAATTCCAACTAAATATGTTCCCTAGGAAGATCCTCAACATATACTTCCAATTTTTTGTAACTCCATAAGGGTTTATCCTGGTGACTAAAGAGGGGTTAGGGAAACCACCCAACTCATTGCCTGGATGGTAAGTTCTACTATACTTGATGATGGATAGATATCATTATTTACATATTTTAAGTAGAAAACTAAAATGGGTTCAGATAAATCCTCAAAAGATGTCCCTAGTAGAACATTAGCCACATAAAATTACAGAACCAGTATATCAGGTCATTCCCATTGCTGCTCCATTGCAATATCACATTCATATGAATATTCATCAAAGGATTATCAACACCATTGTTTCATTTACATATTAATTGGATTTAGTGAAGGAGTGTCATGGACAGGTATAGTCATAATGGATACCTTTCCCTAAATGGGTTAGTGACACCTCACCCCCATAAAACATCAGTAGTCCTATGTTTATGATATTCCATTTTTCAGGTGACCTGGAACAATATTGGATTCACTTTGAGTCCCCTTGGATTCACTTTGTTCAGGGTGTATCCCTCCGCATTTCAAGAAGATCAAACAACAAGATGTTTCTACCTTTTTTATTTTACACCCTGAACATCCTATCTAGGGTATATGCTGTATAAATTCTCCCTACAGTAAGACATCATGCTATGATGGAAATCCTCATCATGATGGTATTCATTGAGGATGTCCTTCTTACAACAAGATATCATTTTAGCAAGAAGTTCCTCCCCTTTTTGAGTCAAGTACGAGAAATCCATCATATTCTATGGTTCTTTGAAATATGGGGCATGACATGCTAAATATCCTATAAATTTAAGAAGACAGAAATTCTTAACTAGAAGGACCCCTAAGAAAATACTAATCCTTTAAGAGATCCATAGACCATTCCCATGCCAACAAAACCTCCACTAGAACTCCTACTTATAGAGAAACCATTGTTAAGCCCCAACGTTGGGTGGATCAAGTATAGGAGTATCTAGTAGAAGAAAAAAGGATATGTTTCTCATGAGAAGAAAATTGTCTAGGGATGGTATAACTAATGTGTTTTGGATCTCATGCACTTCCCTGTTTGACATTCTAAAGGAATTTTTAGAAGAATGTTACACAACATCCTTCTAATCCTTTGGACAACACTCTATCACTAGAAAGCCTAATTATTATCTTACAAGGTGTATGCAGACCATATCAAAATATTTGGATATATTTGTCATAAAATTGACCTAGAAGCCCACCCATCTGTGTGAAGACAAACCTTAGAGAATCAGTGAGAATATCTTCAATTAGCATGAATCAATGCATGTCATGAGTTATGTTGTATAATTGTTAAAACCCTTCCTCACATTCACATTTGGGGATAGGGGAAAAGGATATTTGTATTTCACCCCACACCCATTTCATAAGAACCCATAGGAAAGAAAATCCTAAAATGTCATTATTCAAAAGAGGTTATCATGAATGATCCCTTCCCAGGAATGCTATTACACTCGACATGAATCATCCTTGAAGAAGTGTCAAAATTGTTAGGACCAATGAGAGAGATACATTGAAAAGTCCTTAACTAGTAAACCAAGATCATTAAGCATTATTATCACATAAGGGAATCCAATCATCAAGAACTACTAAGGTATTCAGAAGAAGGAAGTTCTCATATAGACCTGACATTGTACTTATATCAAGTTCAAATAGGGATGTGTGAGATTAAGAGAACGGAATTGGTAGCAGAATCTGCCATAGTATTGGATTAGCTAGAGACCACATGGATGAGGGTATTTTTACCTAAAAAATCCGCCTATATGGATGATAAATTTGGACTATGGATTGAAAAAAATTGAATTAGAGAAGCCCTAGCCCATAGGGTTGTGTTCATTTTTACATCAACCTCCACATTGAAGAAAATAAGTCTTTTCCCTTATAGGGAAGAATACAAGAAGTAAGGTCACCCAGTTCACCCTATCACATGACTCACTTTTCTTAAAACAAAATTGGATTACAAGGTTACCATTGATTCACTCTTTACCAAGAATCATTGAGATGATACCAAAAAGAAATGGAAAGGTCTAGAAAATGGTGAAAATAACCTTACAATCATTTGACAGCCTGTATGACACCTAAAAATAAATATGTATTAGCATATTTCATGGTAATCCACCCTACATATAGAACTTTATATGATTACAATGTAGAAGATAAAGGAGAGGATGGTTCCATCCCGATCTTGGTCTACATTTAGATGGATGAAGGTGTGTGTACCCATAACTAGATAGTTTTTCTGAATTTGGGCTCTCCCTTGGCCAATACCATACTACCTCCTCAACGAATCTACATAAAATAAAATAATAAAGGAAATGTCTCATAGAACCCACCACCTCCTCACGTAGAGAAATAGATCCCCATACTTGATGAAATATTTTCTCCAAAGGAAGAAGAAATGAAATAGTTGAGGAGACTCAATACTAAGTTTCTCTGAGGTTTAATTCCAACTAAATATGTTCCCTAGGAAGATCCTCAACATATACTTCCAATTTTTTGTAACTCCATAAGGGTTTATCCTGGTGACTAAAGAGGGGTTAGGGAAACCACCCAACTCATTGCCTGGATGGTAAGTTCTACTATACTTGATGATGGATAGATATCATTATTTCCATATTTTAAGTAGAAAACTAAAATGGGTTCAGATAAATCCTCAAAAGATGTCCCTAGTAGAACATTATCCACATAAAATTACAGAACCAGTATATCAGGTCATTCCCATTGCTGCTCCATTGCAATATCACATTCATATGAATATTCATCAAAGGATTATCAACACCATTGTTTCATTTACATATTAATTGGATTTAGTGGAGGAGTGTCATGGACAGGTATAGTCATAATGGATACCTTTCCCTAAATGGGTTAGTGACACCTCACCCCCATAAAACATCAGTAGTCCTACGTTTATGATATTCCATTTTTCAGGTGACCTGGAACAATATTGGATTCACTTTGAGTCCCCTTGGGATCCAATGATGGAAAAAACTAAATAAAAAGACGTAGTGAAACACATATTCATCATCCATACCTTTCAAGGGTCATCAATTGTATGGTACACCAGTTTCCAACTCGATCAATCATGGTATAGGAGGATCACTATCAGAAAGTATTCTTCTAGTTTAGCTCAATGCGGAAGTAGAAAAAAATCATTGACCTACCAAATAAAAAATAGCTAGAAAATGAGAGTTTTACTGAATTCATTTCTATCTGTAAATGTAAGACTCAATCAATAAAACTACCACTTCCCTAGGAGGATATGATCAGTCTCTTCCCTGAGAACTATAACTATGTGTTAAAAACAATGCTCATCTTAGTGAGATATGAATGTGGATTTTGGTATTTTTCATCCATTTCTCAATGTATGGATGATTATATAAAACATAATATGATCATGTCCCAAATAACTCCACTAGTCCTAGGGAAATAAATAGAAAAATAAAAGGTGGTATCTGTGACACTAAATCTAGCCTCCACATAGGCCCACGCTCTAAATATCACACCATGTCATGTAGTTCCCCTTGGGAATCAATTGAAACCCCCTAACTCTCTATGATGAGATAAGGGGACCCACATAGAATCAATTCAAGGTGTGTAGGAACAATTTTTACTCATTCCAAGACAATCAGATCTGCAACTACTTTATAACCACAATGGAAAATGATTTTCTCCTCTTTCAAGAGCCTAAGAGAACCATCAAGGTAGATATCTATGATAATCTACACAATTTCCCATTCTATAGGATGTCGGGGCACACCATTCTGTAATTATTTATCATCAAAGTTAGTATGAAAAAAATGGTGGATTCTGTTCATGTAATGTTGGGAAATCCACCAGAAAAAGTAGTATGTGTTTCTACTACTACCCCTAAGGAGGTAGATGACTAGTAAGATTTTATTTGCCGAACAGAATGGAATTTTTATGGATTATGACTTAAAATTTAATCAACTTAACTCATGGTATTTTCTAGGTATAGTTAATTCAATCAACTATTCCCCCAGCTACCTCTTCTATAAAATAACTGACATTATCCACCACAAAAACCTCTAAAATCCATCAATTCAATAAGAGGCCCAGTTGGGATGATATGGAGAAGGTGAAGGAAGATGAACCGATTTGAATTCCAATATTGGTTTTGAATCTCTCAAAATTTACGCATTCAGATTTGAAACAGTGGGCACCACCAAGCCAAATGACACCTTTATAAAAGGTCATCCCCATAAGGACACCACCAAATGATGATTTAATCTTCAGTTCCATTAATATCATTTATCTAATGGGACCCTTCTCCAATGATGAGTATTTATATGAACTATTATTCCCTACAACTGATTGGAGAACCATAAGATGAGTAAATAGAGCTGAGGATACCAATGAAGAAGCAATCCTGGTAGGAACCAAAATTCCTAACATGTTGCTACTCAGACTATCAATAATGAAGAAACTCACAAAGGATACCTAAAGAGTGTTAAATATGAGAAATAAAATACCCCTTCAGCTTCCAAAATCCACTTGAACTAATCACTATAGAATAAATTTAGGGGTATAGTTTTCTAAACACCCTATCCAAGTACAAACACCTCACAAGTCCAAAAGACAAAATAAAAGATCACATCCAACTCCTATTTCAAGGTTAGATACACCCATATCAAGTACTCTATCCCCTAAAGATACTATGAAAGCACATACCTTGACTTGGAATATTAGTCATTTAGACCAAAAGTATGACATCCTCAAATAGCTACTCATGGTACAATCTAGTCTATAAATACTTGATTCCATAAGCTTATCAATAGTCCTCAGGGATGAAAACATAGATGAGTACCTGAGCCCTCGGTAGTTTGAAGTTAAAGTGGAAAATTCTAATGTCTACTGTATAGATATATTCTACTAGAATGTCATACATTTATCTCCTTCATAGATCAAATGAATTTCCCTCCATATATTGACACATCCAACCCCTATATATGTTATATAGGATAAATGGTCTCTATAAATAAAATATATTTCATTAAAAATGGATTTGGATTTAATATTATCCCAACATCGACACTTTGCTAGCTGGTCAACCATGAGGATAACCTATCACCTTCCACTATAATAATACAGGTCCACAAAAAAAGTGATCAAGGGACATTGGGACAAATCAAGCTTAGGAATCAATTTGGATACCTTATTTCTGACTCCAAATCTTGTGTCTTTTGATAGGATATGACCCCCAATGTCTTTAAATGAAGGCATTGGTTGGATCAAAATGAAACAATCCCTTCATTATACCATAAATGTAAAAATTTATGCATTAATGGATAAATCTGGATATTTCACACCGGTAAAGCCTCATTTAAATCCTATGACTCACATTACATCTATGAAGGATTATATCAAAAGGAATTGAAATATCACATAGCTGATGGTGTTGCTCGGGTCACCACACCAAATGGTTTGTAACTAATCCCATCTGACCCATTTAAGAAAATCGATTAAAAATATGTGTTAAACATAAATCTTATAAAAACACGAGTCCGTGTAGTGATACATATTCAGTGGTATTTATGATATCATTCCTGACCACTGAGTCTAGCAGTGTTGACAAGTCTGATGACTCCCCATAAAATAGTGGAATCTCAGATGAAAATTCCCTCCATCCAGCCTAAGAGCTCAAAGAAGACCCTACCTCGCCAACTAAGTCAGAAGAGTTTTTCTCATCACCAAAATGGAAAATGACACTTATCATCCATCCTCTATGGATATTCAAGGAAATCCCACAATGTCAGCTGGATCAGAGGATTTCTCTTCATATATTGAATGTTATGATATCGAGTCCTCTCTTAAAATAGTAGTGAGTTACCCACTACATTATCCCCTATAGAGTAATATGAAAATTAATAGAAAGATTAAGAGGTGGATGAGTACTATAGGTATTACACTAAATCATTATATGACAGAATATTTACTACCGTTGAAGAACTCCAATAAATAAACATGGGTATTGAAGAAGACCCATGACTCCCCTTGACCATTAAAACCATGGTTTTCAAAAAGAAAGAGGTGTATACCCCTATATAAAGCATAAATTGGTTGTGTTCACCTAGAAAAACACATATATGTTGGTCCTAAACCCGAAGGAGGACATTAATCACTAGGTCTTATTGGAGGACCACTGGAGATATAAAAAGGCAGACATAAGGATGCACCCGACACATGCTGTCAAAATTGATGTCGAAGTTATCTAGATCAACATAGACAACATAATTTAGGAGGTCCAATAACCAAAATGGTTTCATAATATAGTCACTATTAATAATATGAATGGAAAAATTAGATTCTAAATCTATTTTAGAGAAATAAATTGGCACTGATTGAAGGATGATTTCCTAGAACCGATCATTGAACTGCAGATTGAAGCAACCACTAGACATGAAGATCACACTTTCATGAATTTCTATTATGTGTGTAATTAAATATGAATGGCCCAAGAAAATAAATAATCCACTACCTTCAAGATCCCCATGGTGTTTCTTGATATTGATTAATGACCTTTGGCCTAAAAAATGCTAGTGCTACATACCAATGGTACAAGAAACACTTCTTCAAACCCTCCTTAGGAAAGTTCATTGAATTCTACATTGATGATATAGTGGTTAAATATAAAAAAACATGGACCACTTGATGGATTTTTAAAATATAATCAATAAATTTCAATATCACATCATAAAATTGATCCCCTTAAATTGTGCTTTTGGTGTTACCATATGAACTTTTCTCGGCTTCATCATACTCCATCAAGGAACTTAAGTCGATCCAATGAAGACAAAGGCTATACATAGCATGTCACCTACTTGAAACTTCACAGAGTTAAGTGGAATTCCAATAATCATATCCTATATACAAATAATTTGTTCCAAGCCTTCATAAAAATTTCTTCCCTTCACTGGGTTGAAAAAAGGGGGTTAAATATTAGTGGAAAGATGATTGTTAGAAAGAATTATACTATCTCCTAAAATATATATTGATCCCACCAGTGCTGATGCACCCTGTCAATGTGGGGCCACTTGTTTTGTAATTTAAGCCCTTAGAGTGATCACTATGTTCTATTCACACACAAATAATTATGCTGAAGTGATAACAACATTTATTACCTCATTCAACCCATGATCAATGTTGAGTCTCATTGTTCAGATATCAAGAATATACATATTGTGAAAATATTTTTTGTCTAAAAACTAAGGAACTACATATAGAATCATGATGTCTATTCGAACACTCATAAAAATACACTAAAATACATTATCATTAGTACGATGTTAATCGGACAACATTTATAGTGGGAGGTCATCCTGTAGTAGTTTGACATTTAGTTATTACCTAAAAAAGTTGTAAGATTCTATGAATTAAAATATTTTCTCATAGTGAACCCCATTAGATAATATAATTCATTGGATAATAAATTAACTTATGAATATGTATTCTTTGATCAAGAGAGACCTTGGATATCGGAGATGAATTTCAATTGTTCCTTTAGAATCCAAACCGAGAGGAGGATAAAAGGCCCCAAGATTAAAATTGTGGGGATGGGAGTCGTACTTATTCTAAAAAAAGAGAATAATACCATAATACATCCTAATATAGGATGGGATCATGAAAAATGAAGTAGAATATCAGGCAGTCATTGTAGGTTTACTGATGGAATGTTAGGAAAAAGTGAAACACATGATGAAAAAGGTGATACAAAATTGTTCATCCAAGGGGTCAGTAGTGATTAATCCATCAACAAGGAAGAATTAATTATCCTATTAAACCACATATGAGGACTAATGGAAGAAGTACATTTAGTGAAAAAAATGACTCACATCCAATAGTCATAGTACGCCAGGGAAGATGCCTTAGAAAATACATCCACAACTCTAGCATATTCAAATAGGGATAAAATAATCCTCTGTATTGTGCATAAATATATCGTGTCACCTTTCATTCAATACAATATAGAAGAGAACAATGCGGTAAATGCCATCACTGAACCATATGGTCCTTCCACCATATTGATGACACCCATTTTTACTACCTTTTTAATTGAGAACTCCCAACAGACAGAGCCAAGAATGAGAAAATATGAATATGATAAATTAATAGAGTTTTGTATAATGACACACGTCATTATAATGTCCTCTATAAGATTAGACATGATGGGGCCTCATCATATGAATTGAAAGAGAAGTGACTGCTACACCCAAGAAGGTGCTTTACACAAGCTCTTGGGTTCCCACATATTAGTTTTCAGTATTTCAAATATAAAGGCATGAGTACTACTAAACTACTATAACATAGGACATCACAAAATTTACGAAAATTTTTAATTCCCCTTAGGTTCACTCAAACTTCATTCATCAACCCCAATATTGTATACACACAACCATGTACTCCTGGCCATTTTACCAATGGTGAATGGATATCATGGTACCATATCCTCTCACTTTGTCTAAGTAATTCTAGTCGATTCTTATTGAAACTGACTTCTTCTCCACATGGGAAAAACATACACCCCTCAATTATTTTGGGTAAATAAGAATTTTTTCTTCCGAAAATCCCAAATAATCACTCTATTTGTTTTCCCTCATCCAATACTAATATAAAATGGAACCAATTTCTATTCTACTGAATTTGATTTGCTATATCAGGAGAATAACATGAAGTACTTACCTTTATCCTACTCCATCGTAGAGTATAATGGAAAAAATATAGGCCTTCAACAGGACCTATCAAATATACTCCATAAGATGCAAGGTAATGAAAAAAATTTGTATTCGAACTAGATATAGCAAGCCTTGTGGGGTTACCATACTAGGACCCACACATCCACACATGTGGCACCATAGTGATTTTTATATAGGAAAAAGCATATTCTACACATTAATGTTAAAATTTCCTCACTCTATATTTCCATCATTGATCAGTTATTTACAAATGTTAAATCCTTGAAAAGGTTGGATGAATTGAATAGAATAGATGAGAAAATATTCCACACCATATATCATTTGGAATCTGAAAAATATTGTATCCCAAAAGACTTTAACAAAAAGGTTCTTAGTTGATATTTCCTTGAAGGATAGATGGTGTTGGTACACAAGACATCGATGATACCTGGAATGAAACTAGTAATGTTGGAATAGAAATGGGAAGGAACATACATCATAAAAAAGGTATACTCCAATGGAGATTATTCTATAATTTTTATGGATGGATATCTTACCAAAAATCCCACCAATTTATGTTTCCTAAAGAATTATTTCATTTAGTATCATTATAACATGGCCTTGTCACATGAAAATAAATTTCATAGTAAAATGTCATTATCACATGACATTAAACAGCATGGAAAATCATCCTGATCACATGATTTTAAGATACATGGTATATTGTCCCTGCTATAGAACATTAAAATTCAAGGTCGATCTTTATACCATGAACTTAGAGAGGTTGACAATTGTTTCATGGTGACATGAAAATAAACTACATGATACCAATTTCCTCATTTTACTATTTTAAACACCCCCACCATATTTTCGTCACATGAAATGAATTCACCCCCAACATCAATCACCTACCATTCCATATTGAATAACTACATGTGGCTTGATTTATGTCTTCATAGGATACATAGTGATGCCCATACTACTAATCTTGGGCATAGATAAAATACTCCTTTCCGCCCAGACCATGTTACAAAATTCAATTCCGTAAGATGTTAAACTAAATCGTTCTTCATGAACTATGTGTGGATGTATTATCATTACAATGGGATACATACTGACACATAGAACCTATGTTTTATTCCTAGAAGAAAAATATGAGAAATATTTTCCCTATGCATTTGGAGTAGACTAGAATAATTAGTTACCATGTAGAAATATGTGTTGGTTGATTCCTAACATCATGGGATATATGGTTATTCCTGGATCTCCAATCCTGGGTTCAACCCCAACATTCCCTATCTTTAATATCATCTCACATTAATCCTCAACAAATGATGTTAAAATGCATGGGGTCCCAGAACTATGTGTTTATTGAATCCTATTATCATATGAAAAGTAGTGATTCTCGAGTCTCCAATCCTAAGTCTAGTCACAACAATCAAAAAAATAAAATAGAAAAATATCCCCTCTTAGTGTACTAGTAAGACCTTCATCAAGATCTAGTTATAGAACTACGTATAGCTTGATTCTCACTATAATGAGATATCTAGGATGGCTTGGATCTCCAATCCTTCTTTAGCCCCTTGAAATCAAAATTCCCACATCATCTATTATTATCACGATTTTGTGGTGGAGTAATCCTTTTCCACCCTTTATTTATCACACCGAGCTTAGTTAGCATTGTCTTTGGAGTTTTGGAAAGGGATTAATTACATGGTAAAGTCATAGAAATTCACATCAGGGTTAATAATGTATTAGTCTTATGTCTTTATCAGGAACAATATATTTCTATAGCACATCATGTTAATCTTCACAATCAGTTCTAGTTTGAGAAACACGTATGGATTGATTTAGGATGTTGTAGGATATGTAGTGACACCTAGTTATTTAATCTTGGTTCCAACCATGAAATTTTATCATCACATCGGGAAAACTATGTCCTTACCCCAAGACATTAACCTATATAGAGATTTTCATTAACACATGACATTAAACTGAATGAATCTTCAAGAAATATGCATGGCTGGATTCTCATTTGTAAAAGATATGTAGTTTCACCTTGACATGGTGTCATAGTAACAAACATAGGGTAATGAAAAAATGTCCATATATATTGTATGCAAACAAAGATCTATGTGGTATATCTATTATTTGGGTTCCTTATTCAAGGATCTATCATGAAAATATAAATTCTCCTAAATATGAATTAGATAGGTTTAGGGAAATTAATACTCCATGAAAAATCAGGGTTTGTATGATTCTTAAATACTCGAACAAATTTCATCCTTTTATCAAACTTGATGTCTTTGGAAAAATCATATCTCTACAATATTTTTCTGGCCAACAAATATGGAGGTCCAGTGTCTTGAGGACACCTTTATTTGACTATGCACAAATTTCCTAATTGATTCTGCATTTTTTCCTGACACAAAATTCCTATCAAACAAAGGAAAACTCATCCCCAGTAGGGGCCTATTTTTTCTCCATAATCCCAAATAAAAATTTCTCCCATTTCATTTCTCCTGATCTAAGAAACACCAGAATCATGGTTTACATTTTATTTCCCCCCAACATCTAAGGCATGTTGGAAAATTTGGGATATGTGAGCCTTTTATTACTCCTCACTTCCATGGCAGGTCATTCTAGTTGTATGACCTACAAAAAATAAACCCCAAGTCATCCTTACCACAAGACATTCAACTTCATTAATAATTTTATAGTCTCATGATAGTAAAATGAATGATTTCTAAAAACTACATCTGGATTAATTCCTGTTATCCCAAAATATCTAGTGACACCCAAATTATAAATTTTGGGTCCATCTATGTCACAATGTCTCCCCTTTTCATGCGTATGGGTTAGAACTATAAAGGAGTTTTCTAGTACAAGAATTATGTATTGTGTGATTATCACTTTGATGAGATATACATCGATAGACATATATTATGTCCATGTTTCTCTATAACAAAAAATAAGATTTCCCACTTTCTTATAAACATGCTATATCTGCATAGGAGTTCCCAATACATGTATTACCCCACTCATGTGCCTAGAATCCAAGGAAACTACCTCTTACCACACACAAGGGTTTGATAGATGTGTGGGGAATCCTTCCTAGAACTATGTATGGTTTAATTCATTTAATCAAACGATGAATAGTGGCCCCCAAATCATGAATCCCAGGTCCTGCCACCACAAAAGTAAAGAATTTCACCTCCCTATTCGTAGGTAAAACCATCGTGGGGAACCTTTGAAAAACATAATATTGATTGATTCTCATTTTGAAGTGACACATTGTGATGCTAAGTCCTTATATAATGGTATCATCCATCAGAAAACAAATGATAAAATACATCATTCCAATGTGTGGGTTATACCTACGTGAGGGAAAAATTTCTACCAATTTCTTAAAATTTCAACATGAAATTCTCCATTCATAATTTGGTAGATTACTTTCATAAACATGCATCTATTTATGGGAAAATATGAATATCCATAAACCTCCTTGGATATCAGAAATGGTTTATTAGTGCTCTGAGGAAACCGTTGGTAAACTATGAACAATATTCCAAAATTGGATCTGTATATGTCACCCACAAACAGTCATATCAACAAACTAAAATATATCTTTAGGAGATAATTTTCATATCTATATAAGTCACACCACATCATTCATTCCATATCACTCATCAAATTCTGAAACCCATAGATTATAGCTTATAACATTTCCACTTCATGCTTGAACATGATGGATTATGATTGGACAAATTAGTGTAAAAAAAAATATGTTACCTCTTGGTCAAAGATAAATAACCATAAAATATAGGATTTTAACATCATTATCGTTAGAGGATAAATTGTGTATTCCATGTCATATTTTCATTATAATCAAAATTCACCATGCTCTAACCATCAGTCACATAAGAAAAATTTGTGTAGAAGTGGTTTATCATTTATGGCTAGAGATGATAAAAATTCCCTTGGAATTTTCAAACATCATTCACATGATAAGAAACACTTCATGTTATTAGGAAATATTCATGTTCAAAATCTACCTATCCATCAAAATTTTTGGGATTCTGTCCTAATGAATCCTTTGATTGGCTATGCACAATAGGCCCCAGTTGTCTCTACATAATTCTCCCAAAAAATTCACTATAAAAAAATGGAAAATTAATTCTTGGGATAGACTTTTTTATCTTCATATGCCTGGAAAAATCAGGATGGAAATTGTTTTTAGGGTCTCTCCTCGTGTACTTGTCCCATATCATGTCTTGAATTCATAAATCACAAAACCAGGTGCTAAAAATACCATTCATATCGGGAAAATATTTGGACATTCTTGACTCATAAGACTTATTGGTGTAATTAACCCATAATTGAGGGTCAAATATGTTTGACCTAAAACATCAAACACATTTTCCTGATTTTCAAGACTTTTAACAACCCACAAAAAGAGACAATACTCACCCGGTTGAAAACCCACAATGGGAACCCAAGATAAAACTAGAGTTATTCATCACTAAACAAACACTTTTTATGGTTTATGAAACAATCGAGAAATCAAAAAAATTGAAAAAAAATTTTTTAGGTTAAAAACATACAAAGGGTGGAGTAATAAAAAGTCATTTTATGCCTTCTAAGCCCACAACATAGTGAACTTAAAAAAAATTAGTGTGGTAACAAAAGAGATACAATGTTTGTATAGTTTTTCATGTAACCCTATAAAGAGTAAAAATTATGGTCGATGAGTCTCTTGGATCGGGAAAAAATTAAATCATTAAATGAACATCTTTATTTGATTACCCCAGGTTTCGATTGAAATTAATATCTAATAAATATTATATTTCATAATGTGACTAGGTCTGAGGGATTTGAATTGTAGAATAAGATTAAGAATAATAAATGGAGGGGAAAAAGTTTTTCATTTATTTATTGAATTATAATGGAGGAAAAAAATAGATTGGAGTCTCTCCATACGAGTAGGAAATTGGGATTAAATAGTGTACGTAGAAGATTCAAAAAGTCCAATCAGTTCCTGATCCAAATCCTCTATAGATCAGAAGAGCTCATAAAAGAATGTAGACTCAATATTAGTCTTGGACCATAGCACTTACGCCATCTCAGCTACATCCCAACTTTATTTCTCCTCCTCCACCTCAAGCTGTTGTCATATATCCACTTCTTCCTCAGCGCGAGCCAATTATTGCTTGAGAAACTCTAGTTCTGGAACAAGATGCTGCACTTCTTGATGAAGTCTCTCTGTAGAGGTCATCTTGAATGGAACATCACCTTGTAACCTTATAGACATCCCATCATGCTCATAATCTTCATTGAGAAGGATCATCCTGATTGTGGTAATGTGGGAAATGTATTCTGTAGTTTAAAGGTGAGAGTGGAGCGTGCTTGTCCCCTCCAAGGAAGAAAGCAACTATTTAACTATATCATGGTTGACATGATAATCAGACCACCAAACCCATGAAATGATAATAGGAAATGTAATTTGGGATTTTTCATCAGCATGTTTTCTTTGGGGGATTGATAAATCATCTTCCAAATATATTTCCATATTTTCAGACGAGCAATGTATAGGTTATCTCAAGCCTTTTTTTATTCCTCATAATCACTCTAGGATGAATAAATGTATTAATTAATGTGTGAAAATAGATATTTTCTTGAGACAACATCCTCATCATTACATTATTTGGTTGTTTATGAATCCTTCACAATACTAGCTGGCTAAAATGATATAGTAGAAGTTGTAATCGAAATACATTGTGGTGGTATTTCAGAAGATAGATGTTTAAATTAGTCAATTACCTAATTTTGGAAGTGAAAAATGGAATGATAAGAAGCATTTATAACTCACCACCATCTTCCAAAGCACTAGAATCATTGATCACAATGATTATATCACCTCGAGAAATTAACGCTATAGCCTCCATCTGCAGATTGATTTCAGGTTCATCCAAAGGCACCCACAGTGCAGGATTATGGTCATCTAGGTCAGTAGTATCCAAGAAATCTATCACCACTATTAATTTCTTAGGGATAATGATTATGGAATTAGGAGAAACAATTTGGTGAAACTCCGCTCAAGTCTAATATATCACCTCTTCCTCCATGGTGCTTTCTGTAGGGAGAGGTTTAACATGCGCAGTAGAAGCGTAAACTTATGATGTATCTTCCCCTATTGGGACCAAGGTCATTTTTCCATGAAATGTTTCCCCTATGGGTATTGGGATCCCCCTAATAGACCCTACTGGTCTAGCATCCTTATCTGGTTCAGGAAGAATTACACCACGAGATCACATTCATCTCTAAGGAAGAAGGGGCTATAGACTCGTGATTGATTGTTACCCGCCAACTCACAAGATATGATACAATTCAGGTGTGAGATCATTAGTAAACATATGAAAAATACTAAATAGTATGTCTATGTAAAGAGATACACCAGTCATCTGGTATCCTCATCCAATGATAAATTAACAAATGTGACGCCTACTGATTCTTTTGGTGTGCCACATCGATAATACCATGGATGAAATAGTGGGTGGGGATAGGATGTAAATTCTCCTACATGATCAATAAGAACCACCTCCATATGATCAATCTCATTGGGATAACATTCTCCAGACGCTCCCATGTCTAAAGGGATGTTATCCCAAAGAAAATTCCCCACTGGGTTGTACTCTAGGGAAACAACATGTTCCCAAATCTTCCTATATTTCTAAAAATACTTGGAATTTGGATTTAAGATCCCAATAATAATAAGTAGAGGATTGGGTACGAAACACCATATTACCTCTTCATTGGCGCCATCTTTCCCTACCATGATTTCCACTAGTTGGGACCTTAAAATTACATATACAAGATGAATAGAATACATGAACATTACCAAGGGTTGAAATAAACCCCATAGAATAAACTGAAGAAAAATGTTCAAAGGGGATGAATACTTGAAGAAACCTTTTGGTATGCTTAGTAAAAATTTCAATATAGACCATCTCTCCACATTGAATTCTAATGCTTCACGAAGTTCCTATGAATGAAATAATTTATTGAATGAGACAGTCCCCCTAAAAAATGCATGCAATACCAAATCATTTGTGGGGCCAAGAAATCATTTCTACCCCAATTAACAACTACCCCCACAAATGAAATAATTCATAGGATGAGACGGTACTACTGATCCCACCTAATAAAACATAGTTTTTATAGACCCAGATAGTGATTTTTTTCCATTTTAATGACTTACCATGTAAATGAAATGGTTTTCAGGCCAGGGTGTCCTCCTTGGTCTCCCACAAATAAATCCATGTGTCTTACCATGGATGACCAAACATTCTAGTTTTCACCCCATCCATTCATTTATAAAATACCCACAATTGATACTAAGGAATACATAGAAAATAACCAAGGATATGAGTGATGAGCAGTAGACAAAAAAATTGGATACTTAGAGATGAATTGGGAGAGATCCATCTTTTCCTAGTAGGTAAAACCGCCACAAAGACTTATGGAGTAAATAAAAATCATCCCACCATCCGAAACCATAAAAACCCATTGAAGAAATCATTCCATGGGGCATAAACCTATATCCTCTTTTCAAATCAGCACTCCTCACAGGAAAACTCTATTAGAGTGGAAGCTTTCCCACATAGAAAAATTCAACATAGTAGGAACTCAGTACTGCCTAGATACATGATACTTGGATGAAACCTATAACTACATACCAACATTCTATGTGGGTGGAACCTAGGGATACATTGCACAATTCTATATATATGGTACAATCACCCATGTTAAAATATGCCAATTAGAGTGAACCCCATCCCACATAAGAACATGCTACCTATAATGGTGTATCCTATAGTGTTATAATCTCCACCACTAATCACACCATTATTTCATATCATCAGGCCAAACATTGGACCCTCTTTGAACTAGTCTAATGGCTTCATGATAAGTCCTCTTCTAAATATTCCTAACATGTATGATCATATCATCAGGTATATCATTGTTTCCCCTCAAGTCTATATAGCCACGGTTAGTAGAGTCATGTTATATCCTCCATAACAAGGGGGGACCTCATAATGTATTCAAGTCCACATTACCTTGGAAACAAGGGTCCCAATCTTGGTAGTTATGATGTCTTTATATGTTCTCAAGTGAACCACCGTGTTCTGGAAATTGAGGGGAACCACTGACCATTCCCTTTGATGAGGCCGGTGTTGGTCACTCCTCTAATCCATGGGGACCTACAAGGCATCCCTCTTCGAGTAATCCCTTAGCCATTATTGTGTGTAGGAAACACTCTTTCCCCTAATATTAATCTTGGGAAATAGCGGAATGGATCACCAGGTGTGACTATCCTGGATAACCAAATAAAATAGAAGATAAGAACACTCCATGCTATCTCCCTCCCCCTTTGGGCTCTAGAATCCATCCATTAGCAGTAAAAAAGTTGAATGTGAGATCTTAAGATATACTAATTACTCTTATTTTTTACAGAAAGAATGACTCATATGGGATTGGTGTTTCATAGAGATCATGACATCCACATGATTTCAAACATCTAGTGGTCCTCTTAAACATTATAATCCCTAATCGTAGTTAATGGGAATCTTTATGAGTGTAATTTCTAATCTAAATCACAATTACAGAAACATGGTCCTCCTATTTGGTGTAAGCCTCAAAACCTTTCCACAAAATTCAAAGGACTATATTTCCAATGAAGAAAAACCCCTATAGGCCTCCTATATGGTGTAAGTCCAAACCCTTACCAATCTACATGGTCTTTTATTCCCATATAACTAGAGTGTGTAGGGATGCCTCCCTAAGGTCCAAACCCAACACCCAAATTCATTTTAATTTTCGTTGGGAAACATTCTTGGTAGCGTGATATCTACCAGGAAGATCACATCTCTTCCAGTCAGTCCACCTAAGAATAAGTCCCACACCAAACATTGACTAGGTACCATTCACCTAGATGTCCATACCACATGATGTTAAAATTTATGGTCTGGTCCTGACCACCCAACCCTAAATGTTGATGTTTTCTATTATGTGGCACCATAAACCATGGTTTTTTATTCCTATCATTAGGATATATATGAATCAAATCTTATTGGTTCAGTCTAAATATAAAAACAACTTATGTTTCCTTGGATGAAAAAAAATTAAATATCACCACAACATATGGGTCAAAACCACCATATTCCAAATGAATGTCCAAAGAATACCATATCCTTATAAAAAATGGTACCACTAATGTAGAAACTTGGATACATAAATATCCCTCCAATGATGGAGAACCTTGGATACATACAGATGATTCTAATTCCATGTGTAGTTGTAACTGATCATTACCATATGGTGATCTACATATACATAATTACTAATGAGAAAAGAATTTTCTAACATATCATTAATCTATTTGTGATTCCAGGAATTGGAAATATTTCCCCCCAAACAGGATGTGACAAATTGCCATCTTATCGACCAATGTATGTTCTTTGGTGTTATCGGCCAAGTTCCCCAATGGATGCCTTCCATTAGAATGTTGGACCAAGAGACGTCATGGATATGAGAGTCAATGGGTGTTTCCATCTATATGAAAAAATTCTTATTAGAGAATGTTCATAAGTAACAAACTAGTCATAAATTATTGTACAAAACTCAAACCCCTAAAATCAATTGTCAGGTGCGATAATTTCTTCAGAAACACAATGGTGAACTAGACATGAATACTTACCCAAAGTTTCCATGTTACCCCATGTTAGGCCCCTTTTTATCCAAAATAGAAGAGGGAAAAACAAGAAAATCAATTATTAATGTGATAATAAGATTATACATTGAAGTGTTTTTCATGTTTTTATTTCACATATATTACTAGAATTTTTTACCAGAACTCTCTTCAATCAAAAAGCATCTCACCAGATATCTTGAACATGTGCATCAACCACTGCACATGTCGGGTCCTCAACCATACATCGGTCACCACCTCCCACCCAGTGTCTTCAATGCTAGGTTTCAAATGCATTGGTCTAAGAGTACCACTAGAATAGAACTCTCCCAACCCTGGAAGAGGCTCAGCAGGCTATCTAGCCCATGATTCCCCACCATCCATCCTCCCAGTGATTGTCAGTGCTCATGAACCAAAAATTCACAATAGTCATCTGAACCATTTTGGGATCCAATTCCCTAAATGTGATAATGTGTTCATCCCTTACATTACGGAGGTCAATAATGTCACAACTAAAAACATCATCCCAATAACACATGGGTCCTAACAGGGAGCCTATGCTGAAAATGATCATTATTACCACCATATGGCTCAATATACTCACTATGAAGATGATATTACCTAGAGGTCCCATGATGGAGTCAAACAGACCCAGGTCACAAGTTCAAATTTCAGATGGAGACATTAAAAAAAATCTTGAATACGCCATCATTCATATTCCTATTGATGAATAATTCCATGTAAATATGGCGTAAACCTATGTGAATATGTATTTATCTACTGAATCTCATGAATCCCATTATGAAAATATTATGGAAATTTATTAGATGAAAATCCATTCTAGAAAATATGAATCGCATCAGTGAAATACACCAAGAAATTACAGGTAAACACAAACACCAACTAATGCACTTAAAGCACGTCAGCCAAATATGGAGGAAAACTATGCGCTAACAAAAATTCATGCTCATTTAAATCGATTCCTCCATAAAAATATTATGATGACTTATAAGAATTAGTATATCACTACTAATGTACATGAATCATGTTGGTCAAATACATTGGTAAAGTTTGAGAAGAAGGAAATACATGCTTGTTAAAATCATGTCTACCAAAAAAATATGGGAACTAAATACTATGAGATGATGTAAATTTGTATGGATTCATGTAGAGACCATTTTTAAAATATGAATGAAATAAAAAAGATTTTGAAAATACCTACTCTGACACATTAATCAATCTAGGAAAATACTACAGCAATTGGAGAACATAGTTGACATATATCATCTAAAATTGGGGGAAGTCTTACGTTCTTATATGGAAACTAGAATGATAATATATTATTGATACCATAAAGTATGTTTCTTAGTAAATAATTGAAATCATAGATGATCAGAAATAAATTCCTATCCATGTCATAAAATTCTTCTAGGATGTGATCACATCATTGGAAATAGCACGGATTCAGGCCCACAACCTTGTGTCTTAATGTGTGGTGACTTTTCCAAAGAATAGTGTGATATCTTAATAGAAGAAATGAATCCATGATCCTATATAATATGGAAATCAATAATATTTTGTGATAAATGGACAATAGGATTTGGTATAAATACTAATTCCAACTGGGGGATAGTGGTCATCTTCGCTGGCTACTCTAGGGAAGGAATATATCACTGCTAGAATTCCAAAATCTTATTAGCATATCCCAAGAGCACTATGGGGGACACCCTAGATGCACCATGGGAACCACATGAATGTGAAACGATATATTGAGTTCGTCACTCATATAAATCAGAACCAGTTTCCCATAAGAGAATTCTTAAAAAGATTTCAGGTTAAAGGAAACTGTAAAATGAAGAGGTGACTCATAACCTTGCTCTACTGGAAGTTAGAGTTAATGAGGCCATCAAAAATCAATAAATGGTGGCACAATATCTTTTTGATCCATTACCAAATTATAGAATTAGAAATATAAGTTTTAAAGATCCTCCCAAATTTTTTTTACTAATATCTCAAGATTTCCTTCTTAGAGAATGTACTACTAATGCTTCATTCCTGGGTGAAATATGATTAATAAAAATAGTGTATCTTTTAATAAACATCATGGTATCCCTCATCATTTCCATATGATAAAAAAATGGTAATCCCCTTTCCTTAATCCAACATGAGTTTCTGGCCTAGTTTACATACTTTAGAATTTTTCCCTATAGCTAGACATCGATTTATGATTGTAGTCCTCACCATGATGGTATTCACTGCAAAGGCCCTCTACAGAGTTACAACTCATTTTTATTTGAAGATTCTCACCACATAGAGTCAAAAATGGGAAACCCCTCATATTTCGAGGAACTTGGAATGATGGGGCCAAGTATGTTAGAGACCCTATCAATGAAAAGATACATCCTTTCGAAACCAGAACATGGGTAGGGGAAATTATCATCCTCAGAGTTGTTCCCAATACATTCTCCAGCAAAAGAAACCTTCACTAGCCCTTCTACTTATGAAAAATCAATCAAGAAATTATCAAGTTGAGATTACCATGTAGAGGAGTCTATCATTGATGAATAGACATATATTTTTGAGAAGAAAATTGGTCATGAATGACATAACCATTGTGTTTTGGCCTTTAGACACTTCTCAGTTCGGCATTCCAAATTCATTTTACAAAGAATTCATACACAACATCCGTCTGAATATCTAGATGAATCTTTACCACTTGAAATCAAATTTCATTCCCTGTAATGGGTATATCGACCATGTAAACATACTACGATAGATTATATTTCAAATCTACTTGGAATCCCTTAAGTTAGTGTGGTGACCACAATAAGTGAATTAATGAAAAGATATTGAATTGGCATGCCTCAATGTGTTTCATGATTTGCATCATCTAATTTTTGATGAACCACCTTTTTTCATATCTAGGGATGGTGGGAATATGGGTCTTTGCCTTTCATCTATTTCATTGTTTATAAGAAACCACCGAAAATGAAAAATTATAATGGAATTAATACATGATGGATACTAAAAAACCCCCTACTCATAATGGAAGACCATATGAATGAGAATCATATATGAATAAGTCTCAAAAGACTCAGGCCCAATGATGGAATTCCATCCAAAAACTCATGAACCAAGAAATCTGGGAAATTCAACAGTATTCTCACTTAATGGAAGTCAATCATATATCACTACTAATTTCATCATAAGGAATATTTTCATATGAATAATCAACATCATATCTAGATCATGCGTGAATCCAGATGCATGATTTAAAGAGGGAGGTGATAGTAGCAGAAGCCTCCTTAGTACGGGATTAGCCCCAGCCTACATGGATGGGGAATTTTTTTAAAAAAAATGCCCCCAGGGCTGGAAAACCTTGCCCAAGTCACAAAACAAATGTGAATGTGAGAAACCCCAACCCACAGTGTAGAGGGATGTTTTACCTAAACCACCCCCTCAAAGGAAATTTGTCTTTTACCTTTTTGGGTGGATGAAAACTGGTAATGTATCCCATTATGTCTTATCTCATGTTTAATTTCCTCTACAAGGGTGGTGTACAACTAGGCTAGATAGAGGTTCCCTCTGAGTCACCCTTCACAAAAAAGCTCAAATAGGATCCCAAAAATGATGGGAGAGGTTCAAAAAGGTCACAAATAACCCTTATATAATTTTATATCTAGTATGTTGACTAAAATGAATTATGCATTAATAAATTTCATGGACATCAACACTATGGATGACACCAAGAATGATGCAAACAAAATGGAGGAAGGAGAGGATGGATCTATCTGGAACATAGTTCACATTGAGATAAAAAAAGAAGGTATGTTTTGATAAACCATTGAATTTCTCTAAATTTAAGTGCTACCTCAATCAATCTCTTAATGCCTACTTAGTGAATCTCTAACAAGAATAAAGGAAAGGCCATATATAATCTTCCTCTTCCTCTCTATCAGGATGAGATTCTTACTCTCAAAGATATAATTACCCAATAGGAAGAGGAAATGAAATATTTTAGGTGAATCGACATTGAGTTTCTCAAAGTTTGAATTCGTATTGAATATTCTCCCCAAGAAGAGACTCAATGTACACTTCTAGTAGGTTTACCTCAGCCACAAATATTTGTCCCAATAATTGAATAAATATCCAGAGATCCAAATAACCCGGTGTTTGGACCATCGAGTAACCTAGACCTAATAATAGATGGATATCAATATTTAACTCCATTAAGAGATTAGATAAACATGTTTACGAAAATCCTCAAAATATTTATCTACCTGGATTTCAGGCTCAAATTATGGAAGAACATGAACCCCATATCTATCTAATTGTTGAATATATCAAGATCCTGCTCAACTAATCACAAATCAAGAGCTTATTGACACCATCAAGTCATTGGAATCATAATTAGATTCCATGGAAGAGAGGCATTAACCAGTGAATCTGTATTGAAAACCTATCCCCAACTAGATTAGTGACATCCCACCACCTCTAAACATCAGGAGTCGTATGTTACTAATAATCAATCACTCTGGAGGCCCAAAACAACATCTGATGCACTATACAACCCATTGTGAACCCATTATAAGAACTCCCAACCAATAAGAAGTAGTGAAAGTTCGATTCTTCATATGAACCTTACAAGGTCAATGCTTTTTATGGTATACCAATTTTACAACATGTTCGATCATAGGATGTGATGAACTTTATTGAAAATTCATATTTCAGTTAAACTCAATAGTAGAAAAGACAACAATCAGTGAACTCTCAAATTTAAAATAGTGATAATATGAGAGATTATAGGATTTTATTTCTAGAAGGAAAGGACCTAACTACTCTCTAAACCTAAAAATGTCCCAATAAGACAAAATTACTCACTACACTGAGATCCTTCACGGTGACCTGTGAATACTGCTCATCCCAATGAAATATATTGGTGGATTTTGGGATTTCACCATCTTTTCCTAAATAATTTTGTATTCAATACAATGGACCAATATTGAGTACCATATGACTCCAATAGTCCTATGGAAAATATTAGTAATTATGGAGGTGGAATCCATTACATTAAATCAAGCCTTCACACTGGTACCGTGTCCCAAACATGCACCATATCATACGGTATACACTGGGCATAAACATCAACCCCCACCTTTCTGAGATGATCGAAGGGGGCCCAATTGAATTCAATTTGGTGAGAGAAGTAATAAATCACTCATTATAATATGATAATGTCTGTGGATATTTTATATCTACTCTAGGAAATGATTTACTCCACCTTCCCAATCCCATGAGGCCCAAATAGGTAGTCCTGATGACTATCCATATTATTTCCCATTTCACTGTATACATGGAAAAACCATTCAATAATTATTCATAAATATAGAAAACATTCATATAACTGTATATTCATGGTATGTAATGTTGGGAAGTCCACCAAAAAAGTGTCATATGTTTCCACTACTACCCTTAAAGAAGGAGGTGAGTGGCAAGAAGTTTTCTAGTAGAAGGGAAACAGATTTATGTTTGTATAAATCAAGATTAAATCAAATGATCTCATTAAATTATTTAAGAACTATAGAAACAACTAAATATTCCCCAACTCACTTCTACTTCAACACAACTGATATCAGCGGCCCACTAACTACTGAAATCAAGCCTTTCAAAAAAAGGCAAGACCAAAAAGACGAGAAGGAACCACATGAGGATAATCCAAAATCATTTCCAAAGATGGATTTAACTCTAACAAATATTATTCCCTCATATTTTAAGAAAACAGAACATACCTACAAAATCTCTCTCCCATAAATATTAATATAGAAAAATTAATCCTCGGATGAGTACCCGATGTTTAGTTCCATTAATGTCATTCACTTGATGGATACCTTATCTAACAAAGAGTATAACTATGCACCTAGGATCCTCGCATCTGATTGGGGAATCTATGGAAGTGGCCATAGGTTCCAAGGGTACTAGGGAAGGAATAGTCTCAGTAGGAACCAAAATTCTAGGCCCATCCCTACTAGGTCTGTCAATGTTGTAGAAACTCATGGAAGATCTCTTTAGTGATATCGAAAAGAGAAGATAAATCCCCCTAAAGTATTCAAAATTCACCATGAACCTATCACTATGGAATATCAATTGAAGGGGTTATAGGTGTCATCTCACTCACGGTAGGTAGATAGATCCTCCTAGCCCATGCCTCCAGGGATAAGAGAATCTTCAACTCTTTCTTCGAGGGATGATCAAACCACAAGAAATAATCAATACCCTAAAAGAACTATGAAAGATAATCCCCACCATGGTAAGAGAATTCCTTTAGACAAGAAGATTGAAATCTTGAAATTGTTATCATTGGATCCATAGAAACTATCGATTCTGGATGCCCTGAGTTTTTCAAAAGACATCAGGTAAGCACTAATATGGGATTTGCTAATCCCTCATGACATTGAAGCATATGTTGTCGCTAATGAGGTATACCTGATAGAGAATGATCCTATGTAATTTCATTAAGATATAAAATTCATATATCAAGAAGAATATTTCATTATATAGGGAAACATTAGACCCTTATATGGGTCTAGTAGCATAAATAGTGCTGATGTCCAAAAATTTTTCATAGAAAATGTCTTTGGAGTTAACGTCGCTCTAGTATGAACACCTCATTGGTTGGTATGTGATTTTAATAACCTAAATCTTTCCACCATAACACTATAGGTATATAAAATGAGTGAGAATAGGCCATTAGCCCAAATCAATCTCAAGGCCTAGTTTGTCAACCTCATAACCGACTCAGAATTTCTAGTTCTTTGGCAGAACACGGCCTTAAACATATTACTAGGAAGGCCCTATTTACAAAAACATGTGAAAACCCCTAATCATAAAATCAATTCATCAAATATTTCACTAATTGAGGAATTGGGGCATTACACACCAATATGGATATTTTCAAATCCTAAGAGACTCATTATATCAATGCATGATTCAATCATTGGGAAGGGAAAAATACTCTGGTTGATGTTGTTTCTTGGGTCACCACACTAAATGGTTTGGAAAAGATCATACCCTTCAAATATCTCTATGAAGAGTACATATTTCTTGTCAATTATTTTGGGTATATGAGAATAAATAAATGCACAGATTCAATAATATTTTGGGTTTTAGTCATGACCACTGAGTCCAGTAATGGTAAAATATAGGATGACTCCATAGATAGTAATGAAATATCTAATGAAAATGACTTAATTCCACCCTCAAAGATATAAAAAATCATGCATCACTAATTGATTCTGAATGGGTCATCCCATCACCCAAAATTACGATGGCACTACTTTATCTCTCACTCTTTCCTTTACAGAGCTTCGAGAAAATACTGCATTGTCAGCTAGGTTAGATGAAGTTTCTTCACCATTGGAATGCCAAGATATTGGCTCCCCTCCCAACTCTAGTGAACCTATCCCACTACTTCTCCCAATATAGAAAAAGATGAATACGAGGAAGAGGTATAAGAAGAAGAGGAGGATGGAACATAGGGATTCCACTCTAGTAATTGAGGATGGAATCTCTGATACCATTGATGTGCCTAGGGGAATAAATATGGGTATTGAAAAATACCTATGGACCATTTTGATTAGTTCATCAATGTTGTGTAAGGAGAAATATGTATATACATAATTTTTTAAGAACTATTGGGATATATTCTCTTAGAACTATAGAGAAATGCCATGCCTCGATCTCAAGTTGGCCACTCACAACCTGGGCCTTCGATAGGACTAATGGGGCTATAAATAGGAATCCAAAAGTAATCACATGACCCATCCCACCAAAATTTATGGTAATGTTGACAAGATCATCTGAGAAAACTTTATTATGGATATCCAATATCCCACATGGATGGATAATATTTCCCATTTCAAGAAGAAGAATGTGAAAATCAGAGTTTGTACCAATTTTACGGATCTCAACTGACAATGGATGAAGGTTGATTTCCAAATCACAATCACAAAACTAATGATCGCTACAAAATCTATATATTAGGCTCTCTCTTTCATGAATTGATATCTAGGATACTATCAAATCTGAATGGCCCATGAAGTTGAAGAATTCAGAACCTTTAGGGGCCCCATAGAGTATTTTTTTATCAGTAAATTGTCTTAGGCTTGAAGATTGTATGAGTCATGTACCAATGTTCTATGCATCACATCTTGAAACCCTTATTGGGAACTTTTTTCAAGTTCTATGGGGTTGAATTGGTGGTTAAATATCAAGAAATCTCTAAGAACCTTGAGGATTGTGAAACGTTATTTATCAAATTATGAAAACACATCCTAAAAAAAATCCCATTATAATTTGATTTTGGCATACCTCAATGAAATTATCCAGATTCATCATATGCCATCATGGCATTGAAATTGACCCTAATAAGAAAAAGGATATCCTTGGCATGTTAGCTCTTTGAAACCTCATAGAGATGAGTAGATTTCAAGCACACTCTAGCCTATATTTTTTAATTTTTAGAAAACCATACAAGGAAATGTCTACCCTTACCCAAGTTGAAGAAAAAGAGAGGTATATATCAATAGATTAATGATTTTATAGAATAATTCGACAGTATCAAGTGTTATCTCATGATCCCACTAGTGATGATACCTCTTGTAGAAGGAGGGAATCTTATTTTTATGTAACATCCTTAGAGAAATCACTATGTTCCTTCCTCACAAAATTTAACAATTCCAATAGAAAAAAACTTAAATTATCTCATTTAAAACAAGATAAATGCCAATAATCATTATTCAGATATCGATATGATATGTATGATGTTAATCTTTGTAGTCTCAAAACTAAGGAATTTCTTTTATCATCATGATAATCATTTTATCTCTCATAGAAACCCTATAAAATACATTCCTTGCCATCCAATGTCAACTAGACATATGTCATGGTGGGAGGACATCCTGTAAAAGATTTCCATTCAATTCATTACTTACAAAGTATTCAGAGGCCAGGCATTAATAGATTTTCTGGTATAGCACACCTAAGTATAAATGACTTCATTGGATGTTTAACTACCTGATGAATCCATTTTCTATATTTAATAGGGTACCTAGATATTGGAGATGTATCTTGATGGTGCTTTCAGATATCTAAATGGGAAGATGATGGATGAACCTAGGATCAACATTGTTAGGATGGGAGTATTATCCATCTATCTAGAAAAGGATCTCTAACCATACTCCATCCTACTATTGGATGGGTGAATGAGAAATGAAGGAGAATACCAGGCCCTCATTGTAGGGATAGATCTAGTGCTTTAGGTACAAGAAAATCACTTGAGGGAAAAAAGAAATTTAAAACTATTCATCAAGTTGATCAATGAGTATTAATCCATCAAAAAGGAATAGCTAATTACCATGGTAAACAAATTCTTGGGGACTAATGTTGGAATTCTCATTGGAGTTGAAATTGTATAATGTCCCACTTTCGTAAAATGACTAAGTATGTGCATTGGAAAATTCAGCCACAACTCTAGCTGATCTAGAGCAGGATGAAATTTACATAAACATTAGGCATTCCTGGATGGTATCACCTTTCATTCAATAAAACAAGGAATATATCTAAGATATTACCCCAATCCATGAACAGTATGATCCTACCATTAGTTGGATGACACCCAATATGTACTACCTTCAAATAGAATAATTCCCACTAAACAATCCAGAAAAGGGAAATTTTGAGGACAAGAATCTATCTTTCATTTATATGATAGAACTAATAATCAAAAGGTCCTCTATAAGAGAATCCTTTATGGGGTCCTTCATAGGATCATTGATGGAGAAGAGACTGCTGATTTTAAGAAGGAAGTGTACATTGGAGCCTATGGTTCTCACTATTTATGATCTAGGAATTCCCATCAGATATGAAGGGTTGGGTACTATTGGATAACTATATTGAAATACTATACTAAATTCACCAATAAGTGGAATTACAATGAGTTTTATTCCAACATCAATTGTCAACCCCCATAGTTTATTCACACAACCAATTACCCTTGTCAATTTTTCATATGGGGAATAGAAGTCAGGGAACCATATCCTCCTACAACGACCATGAAATTCATGTACATTTTCACTACAAAAGAATTATTCTCCAAGTGGGATGAAGCCATACCACTCAAATATTTTAGAAAAATCAACATTTATAGCTTCATGAGAGCCAAAACCATCACCAAAATTGGTGTTCCCTATAAAATATTTATAGAAAATGGAACCAATTAATATTTTATTGAATTGGAAAAATTCTATCTAGTGTATGTCAATAAGTCCAAGGATTCATTCCAATACCATGAAGTGGCTAATGGACATAGATAAGCCTTAAACAATACCCTATAAAATATATTCTAGAATTTGGAAGATACAGATAAAAATTCTTGGTAGGACAAGCTCATATATGCCTTGTTGGATTACCAGACCATAACTCACACGACCACATAGGAGTCCCCATACTCATTAGTATTTGGGACATAGGCGGTCCATCATAATAAAGACTAATTTCCCTCACTCTTCAATTCCATCATTGATCAATTATCCATATATGAGAAATCCAAGAAACTACTGGATGAATTGGAGGGACTATATGATAAGAGATTGTATGCCTTGCATTATTTGGAATTCCACTAATACAAGATTGTATGACCCTTTAATGAAAATGTTCACCTCCAGTCTTTCCTCAAAAGAGAGATGGTGATGGTCTTCATAAATTTGATGATATTTAGAAAGGAACATCCACAATTGATACCAAAGTGGGTAGGAACATATTCCATACACAAATTCTACTCCAATAGAGCCTATATTTTTTTATCTTGATGGATGGGAAACATACCACATCCACCACCAATGCAAGGTTCCTGAATAAGTATTTCAGTTAATCACAAGGCACACTCATCATGATTAAAATATGTTAAAATACATGGTACATTGTCCTAATCATATGATGTTAAACACATGGTACATCATCCTAATCCCATGACTTTAAACTAAACATTACATTATCCTAGTCACATGACATTAAACTGCATGGTACATCATCTTAATCACATGAAGTTAAACTGTATGGTACATCATTTAGATATCATGATGTTAAACTACATGGTACATAATCTTGACCACATGATGTTAAACAATATGGTACAAAATCCTGATCACATGATGTTAAAACTCATGGTACATCACCCTGATCACATGAAGTTAAATTTCATTGTACTATCATCCAAATCATATGATGCTAAACCGAGTGGTAAACCATCCCAATGACAATATTTTAAATCAAAGAGTCATTATTTTTAACATGACCTTAAAAATCATGACATGTTTTTCTAGGTCGCAATATAATAAACGATATTACACCAATTTCCTCACTATATGATGTTAAACTGCACAACACAATAATTTCTCCTCCCAAGAGTAAATCACCCTCAACATCAATCATATTCCATGCCATATTGAAGAACTATTGGTGGCTTGATTCTTAACTTCATAAGATATGTTATGGTTTCTATAGGTCACGTGTTTGGCCTAGTAAAAATTTACCTGAATTCATAAGATTATTTTCTATCCATCCTTTGACCTCAAGGTATCTTCTCACATCGGGGTTATGTTTCTCACCTGTCTAAAAAATCATCCTTCCCAATACTATAAGATTCAATTTTATAGATCTCATGAATTTAATCTCTCTGGTACATCATCATTGTCAGAAGACAATAATCATCATGATACCAACATCCTCACTACATGACTTCAAATTGAGCATCACCATAATGTTCTCACCCGAGATGACATTACTCTCGATATCTCTCATCTACCATTCCATATTCAAGATATACGTGCATCTTTATTACGATACACATAGTATACATTGAAATGATTTTATTTTACATCCTATTTTATCCAACCCAAAATTAAAAAATGACCCCTCCCTAAGTATGGGTCAAAGCTATACAGGATGGATTCCATCAAGAACTATGTGTTTCAAGATTCAAGTCCTTATGGGATATATACTAATGCCCAAATCACTAATCCTGAGACTAACCGTGATGAAACTTATTTTGTGTCAAGTGCCATGTGTATTAACCACATGACATTAAACTACATGGAAAATGTCCTTATCTCAAGACATTAAATTGCATGGTCATTTAATAATTATGTGTTGATAATTTTAGGTAATTGAATGATACGTTGTGATTCCTTGACCTTATGAACTGGACCTAGCTGAAAAATACAATAAATTTGACCACCCCACATTCAAACTAAATCATTGTAGTGGAATCCAAATTGGATCTTGTTTACATGACCAATTCAAGTAAAATTCCCTTTCCCGACACATGAGTCAAAGTATGCAAGGAAGTGAATTTAAAACTATGTGTGGCCTGATTTTTATCCCCACACAATATATAGTTACTTATGGATCTCCAATATCAAACCCTTCTACAACAATAAAACAATCATTGAAAAAAATTCCCCCTAAACATATGGACACGACTCACATAAAGATTCCCCATCAAGAACTATGGATTGATTTCTTCTTATTATCAAATGATATATTGTGATGCCTAGATCAATAATACTGGTTAAAGATTCACTAAAGGATTAAAATTCCCTCCTCCCAATTTACGATTCAGATCTATACAAGAAGTTTTTGAACAAAAATATTTTTCATAATTTCTTTCAACACAGGATATATAGTGACACCTAGATATCAAATCCTATGCCCAGATGCCACAATAAAAAAATTATTGAAAAAATTCTCCCCACCATATACATAACAGTCCTATGTAGAGAGTTTCCATTCTGAACTACAAATGTCTTGATTATATTTTTGAATAGATATATAGTGGCTCCTAGACTTTTCATCTTAGTTCAACCACCAAAAAATAAAAAATTCTCCTGTCCTTTGTTTTATCACCTTTGTGTGGTGGAATAAACTGTTTCAAAAATTTGTTTCTCACAATAAGCATAGCTAAATTGGGATTAGAAGTTGTGGAATGGGATTACATTAATGGTAAAGTAATATCAACCCAAATCAATGTTACTGGGGTCCTACTAGAAAGAACTTAAATAGATCACCCTATTTCTTTATTGTACGACGTTAAACTACCTGGTCCAAGAAAAATTGATTACTACATATTGATTGATTCCTTCTACCAAGGGATATGTAGTGACAATCAGATAATCAATATTGGGTTCAACTATAATATTTAATCTTCACATCAGGTAATATATTCCCTTACTAGAGAAACCCAGTCTTAACACAAATTTATATTACATCATTTTAGATTAATATTTTGTACATTTGAAAAATACATGCCTGAGGATCATAATAGTTTAGTGTCTTTGGGAATTGAAAAAAAGATTATATCCAGATGAATGATCTTCAACTTATCACATGAAATGACCAGATCATTTAGGAACAAGATTCTATTTCATTTAATGTCTTATGGATATAGAAAACACCTGATTTTCTGGGTTTAAATTATCATTATGTATCATTACTGTTGATAATATAGCTGTTGAACAGTGATTACACAACTGATATATATATATATGGTTTAAAAAAAACACTTTGGACACAAGACAAATAAGAGGATGGCCTCATCCAGTAGACTTAGGTCATACGTAGCTCATTTTTTCAGATCTCAGAATGGTGGTATCATCACTAGGATTCACTCCTGACCATACCCAATATGATCATCAACACATTATGGTTGAGCATAATCACTTATGGTAGAAGTTCAATTTTATAGAGATTACCACCCTGGAGATGTTATCTGAGCCACCCTAAGAGTATGTCACCATCAAAAACCATATACATAGGTATTATGAAGGTTTTATAATGTGTTATGTAATAAGGTATTAGCTACTTATTGTGTAATCCTTTTTATAAATAAAAGACTTATTCCTTCAATTCCTTTTTGAGATTAGTATTTAATAAAAAATGAATAATTTAATAAGTTGATTCTTCAGGTAAAAATAGTACTTCTGGAAAATATATAAATTAATATATTAAAATTATTTTTCTATTATTAATACTATAAAAACAATTTGTGTAAATGATGATTATTACAGTTCTTTATCTATAAATGATTAGGTAATATGTATGATAAGAGTTATATTTTTATACGATAAAACAGAAAGTGTTTTTGGGTAATTTATTTTAAGAAATTAAAGAGTTTTTTGTAATAGTTAATATTTTAATAAAATATTACTATAAAATAAATTTTATTAATAATAAATGAGTATATAACTCTTATGAAGTAAAATGTAATTTTTATTATATTTTGAAAACTATTTTTTTCAAAAACCGTAAATTTTCAATAATTGTCGAATCTTATATTAAAAGTGAAAATTAACCTATTTATAAAATTAATATTATATTTGTAATTGGGATGTTGAAATTTTCCAATAGTTAATTTTTTATAATTTTCTCAGATAGTTGATTTTTTTTGAAAAAATTAAATAATATATAAAAATATAGTGTGTTTTATAACATCATAATGACCTAATAGTGATGTATTAGATACCATAAAAAGGAATTTTAGACCAAATATAGGTTTTAAAATTACAATAATGTGAATTTTTATTTATTTGACTTATCTTATAATGCCTTACTGAATCCTCCAAAATGTATAATATATTTTATGATTTTAAATTCATTTCCTTGAGAGTGTGACTCATCTCCACACAAGAAAGGTAAATATTTTAATATATTCAGCCCATTTATTTATAAAATAACGTTCTCTACTACTATTTTTCAAAAAAAAGGGAAAAACCATGGGAATGTTTGTGGTTTTCAATATTTTAGTGTGTAGTGTCAAAAACCTAAATAATAATGAATTCCCCATCCTTTCTTATATAAACCCACCCAATAACCCATTAATATTCCATAAAACTCATTTAAGCTCATCCTCTCTATTTTATCAACTCCCTAGAGTCCTGTCAAGGCTCCCCCAAGCTCCCAATAATCCTCTCATAAGCCTTTGGGATCACACATCTCGGTAAGGGATCCTCAAATTCATTCATTTCTCATTATTGTCCATGTTTCCCTATATGGTTATACCATTTTATTTTTTAATTTAAAAGTATGGGCTATATTTTCTATCCTCCCACATATGTACCTTATTATGTTTGAATGTTGTGATACCCCTTTCACTCTCATTAATCCCTCCCATGTACACCCATTACCATGTTGAAATTTCTTAAGTGATTTCACTCTCCTCATTTCCATTAAAACATTTTTCTTATATTATGCATCTCAAATTCCATTTAATATTTTGGGATATTATTCTCCATGATCCCATAACTGACCTTTTCATTTCTAAATTATGAGATACCTCTTTTTCTTTCATCAACCCATTTTATGAATCCCCACGTGATGTTGTTATGATGCCAAAATTGCACCATGATTTTCCATGCCAAAATCATCATATAGTGAAAACCATGTGAATTTTTCTAGTAAGGGTATTCACCTTTATACACATATACTTATTGGTTACCAAATTCCAACTATTTATACCTCATTTATTTATCATGTAATAAATTATGACGTTGAATGAATCCACGTTATATGATCTATGTGGAACACTTAAGCATGAGATTGAAATGTTCATGAATGGTTCACCCTGATAGTGCTCTAATGCATTGAGTAACATTTAGTATCATGATGCGTCATGTTGGGATATGGGTTTACCTGATTCCTTTATAAGACCTTTTTACATCATGTTGGGATAGGTTTTTACCTAATTACTTTATGTTAATGATGCATTTTTTTAAGATGTTGCCACATTTTCAGGTTATGATAATCATGTTATATCATGTCTATATGTTCATGTTTCTCTTGTGCTAAATTGGTACTCCTACTGTCTAAAAGGTATTTTATTATTTATGTTATGTATTTTCACTTCCTTACTGGACTTTATCACTCACCCTTTTCTTATGTATGCCCTCGGGTTATCACATGCAATGCTAAGTGCGAATGAATATTATGGTCATATAAAAGAAGCATTCAATAAAAATGTAGCATTTTATGTCTTAAGTTGTAATGTATTGTTCCTAAGAACCAAAAACATTATACATATTGATCTTCATGGTTGTATTATGTGCAGTTTTATGTAATAAATCTTGTTTATATGTGTAATAAATACCAGGGTTGTTATAGTTAGTATCAGAGCATAGGTTTATTGTGTGTTCGGATTAGGATTAGAAAACCCTAGTGAAAGCCTTAGGGATAATAATAAGTATATGAAAAAACCCTAAATTTTGGGGAGTATATAGTTAGTTGTTTATTAAGAAAATATATCTTTGTTTAGTACAAATAATTAATGGTGGAACTAGCACTGATGTATCTGGGGGTAAAACCCAAAAACACGGCTTCCAGATTGTCTCGAACATGAACTGTTGCACAAAAATGGGTCATGCTACACTCTCGGTTCTACACACCCAAGCGATATTATTCCATAAATTCATAAGAATAGTATGAACCATTATTATGGGAGTAATAAAAAAATACTATAAGATTATAAGTTATGAAATAGATCTTGGATAACTTATATTGAAGCCAATGAATTCATAAGTCAATGAAATAAATGAAATTTATAAGTTATCCTTTTTTTATCATTAGATTCCCATTTATGTTTTTAATAGTTTAAAAAGCATACCCCTAATTTTCCTTTTATTCTAGCCAATGGATGTTAAGTTTAGGACTCAGGCTAACAACTGATGCAAAGATCAGTGTGATGATTGTTCTGATGAGATTCCCAATCTGATGGGAGTGGGAATCACAGACATTGTCATGATATTATCTTAGTTGACTAATGTTTTGAATGGAAATAGAGTTAAAGAAGAACTTTTAACCCCCCCCCCCAAGGAAAAATAAGTCACATTCAAGAGATTCATGGGACAAAGGCTTCCTACAATCAATGGGTCAACAAATCCCTTAATTACCAAATAATGTATCAACTTTATTAAGAATGTCTTCTCAATCTTTCAATGTTCTGAATAAGAGAAGGTTATTCGAGTTGCTTATCATATGGAGGGCAATGCTATTCAATGGTGAAAATTGTTAAAATATATGAATCCTAAGGAAGATATTGAGGCATTTTAGTGGAGAGATTCCCAGAAAAAATTGATAAATATTTTCTTCATACCATCTGAATTAATATGGAAAGTTACTCCCTTACCCTCAAGAAAAAAGGTGATGAATCCATCAGAGCATACGAGGAAAACTTCACAATTCTTGCATGATAAACCTCCAACCTTTTCATTAAATTTTAATTCATGGTTGACCACTTATTTAGAAGGATAAAACCTAGCCTAAGAAAATCCATAGGGATCTGCTACTTTGAAAACTATGAGGAGATTGTCTGATGTGCCCTCAATGTTAAAATGGTGATTAGAAAATATAAGGGGTATCATGTGGATAAGAAGCAGAAAGTGGAATTCAATTATAGAGGTCAAATGGATTAATCCAATAGCATTAAGAAATTCTATCACCCCACAATCCAATTATGCTGAAATAAGAACCTAGGAAATTTCTTTAAGGGAGTGAGGAAATGCTTTATGTGTGGACGAGAAGGGAACCTGGAAAAAAATTGATCATAGGAGAAACACTCCCATGTGACAGAGGAAAAGAATGATCTGGTTTACCCTCAATGAATTTTTCATTTCTTAAACATCATGGAACTTGGGAACTTTGTCAATCAGTTCCCAATGCCTAGGGTTTTTGGAGGCAACCAACAACCACCAAGGAAGAAAGGGCTAGCATTGTCCATCACTACTACTGATGTGAATCTTGATAAATAATTTGTGATAAGTACTATATTTATTCATTCAAGGATATGGAACATAATTTTTTATTCTTTTTCTACTCATTCATTTATATCCCTAACATTTAGTGGAACAATACAAACAATACCACAATGAATAGAAGTAGAGATGTCGGTGAAAACAATAAATGGGTAAATTATTTCATCGCATGAATATAACTCCTCCCCTATCTCAATTTATGGATTGAACTTATTGGGAAGCCTCATCATACTCCCTATGGTTTATTTTGATTCAATTATTGGCATGTATTTGAATTTACTATACAGATGCAACATAAATTACCGTGAGAGGAAAATCAATATTCATATTGTGAATCAGACCCCGATTCAATGCAAGTGAAAGGTGGAGGATGAATCTCCCTCAAAACCATCATCCCTATCATGGATATTAAATACCTATGAGAATTCATATATTTCTCAGATGATTGGGTCTAAAGAGGGAACCCACTTCAAAGACATGCCTATTGTGAGAGAATTTTCTAATGTGATTCTTGAGTAATTGTTTAGTCTTCCCCCTAAAAGAGATGTTTAATTATAGATTGATCTTATACCTGCGGTGTTCCTAACATCTAAGAGTTTGTATTGAATTTATTTTTTGGACATTGAGGAGATAATAAAACAACTACTGGAGAATTTGGATAAAGGGTTTATACACCCAAGGGATTCACTATGGGGTGCAGTAGTCCTCTTCATCAAAAAAATGGATGGGTCAATGCGCCTTTGACTTGATTATCGTGAAGTCAACAAAATCACGATAAAGAACATGTATCCTTTCCCATGAATTGATGACTTGTTGGATCAGCTATATAGATCATAATACTTCTCCATGGTGGATCTATGGTCGGGATATTACCAAGTAACGGTGAAGAAGGAGTATATTCCCTAGACTGCTTTTTGTATAAGGTATGGGCACTATGAATTCATATTAATGCTTTTCAATCTCACTAGTTCTACAAATATATTCCTAGAAATGATGAATAGAGTACTTTGACATTACATTAATAGTTTTGTGGTCTTCTTTATAGAATATATTCTAATACACACCAAAACCAAGGAGGAGCATGAGGAGCATCTAAGCACTATACTGGAGACTTTGCCAAAGGATAAGCTCAATGAAAAGTACAATAGGTTGGAGTTTTTGTTGAATGAAGTTTCATTATTGGGTCATATCATCACAAGTAATGGGATATCTAGGGATCCTTCAAAAAAAAAATCAATATAGGGATGTCCAATACCGATATCTATTACGGATGTCCATAGCTTCGTGGGGTTAGCTAGATATTATCTCTGATTTGTGAGAAATTTATCATGACTATAAAACCCTATTACAATGATAACTTGGAAGGGATTCATTTTTTCATGGAATGATGAATCATAAGAAAGCATCATGTAGTTGAATAAGAGGCTTATCACAACCCTGGCGATCACACTACCCACATGTGGGGAGATTTTTGTAATATATAGTGATTCTTCAATGAAGATCTTTGGATGTGTGTTGATTTAGAATGACAAAGTAATCACATATTCCTTAAGGAATTATAAAATTAATGAGAAAAAATATCCCACACATTATTTGGAGTTAGAATCTGTGATATTTGGTTATAAAATATGGTTGCATTATCTCAATGGGTAAAAGTGTGAAATATATACGGATAATTAAAGTCCTAAATATTTATTCACCTAGAATGATCTAATCATGTGCCAATGAATATGGTTAGAGCTCATCAAGGATTATGACTACTCAATTCATTACCACCATGGGAATGAGAACATGTTTGTTGATGATCTAAGTAGGAAAGACCCAATGATTCTATCATAGATGGGAATTGAAAAGGATCCAATCATCTTTGATTTGATGAAGATGGACATGGGAATCATAAAGAAGGAAAAATCATCAATCCTTTCACAAATTTTTGCTCAATTTTTTCTTATAGAGAGGTTAAAGGATTCTCAATGAGATGATGAGGGAATTTAGAAGAAATTAGAAACTATTATAAAATGGAATTTCTCGTAGTTCAATGTAAATGAAGAATTAATTGTGAGATTTGGGTCAAGGCTATGTGTTACATCAAATATAGAGTTAAATAAAGAACATTTGGATGATGCACATAGTTTGAATACCTTTATTCGCCCCAGAAACACAAAGATGTATCAGGATCTTTGAGAGAATTATTGATTGGATAATATGAAGAAGGAGATCGCCGAATATACATCAATGTGCCTGGCATGTCAGCAAATGAAGGCTGAGAGGTAGAAGACTTTGGGGAAGATGCAACCATTACCCATACCAACATAGATATGGGAGAACATCACCATTGACATTGTCACTGAACTTCCGAAGAAATCCAAAGAAAACAATGCTATTTTGGTTGTTTTGAATCATCTTAGAATGAATGCATGCTTCATTTTAATTCAAGAGGATTTCTCATTGGATCTAATGGCACATATATACATTAGAGAAGACGTAAGGATGCACGATGTACCACTATCGATTTTATCTAATCAAGATTCAAGATTCACCTCTATGTTCTAGGAGAGATTACAACATGCTCTGAATACTGGTTTGAACTTCATTACAGTATATCATCCCCATATTGATGTCCAATTTCAGTGGACTATCCATTCAATTTAGGACATGTTGAGAGAATTATCAATGGACTTAAATGGAGGATCTGATCAAAATCTACCTCTGGTTGTGTTCTCTTACAACAATAGTTTGAACTAAAGTATCCAAATGGATCCTTTTTAATCCTTTTATGGGACGAGGTGTAGAACACTAAAATGTTGGGATGATGATTGGAAGAGAAATCTTCTAGGTCAAGAAATGGTCAGAAAATTATGGAGAAGTTTAAGACCATCTAACTGCACATCAAAGCTACTCAGAGTTGATAAAAGAGCTATGCTAACAATCATCAACGAGACCTAGAGTTTGATTTTATAGACATGGTATTCCTCAAAAAATCTCTATGGAAGAGTGTGATGAATATTGGGAAGAAATTAAAGATTATTCCAAGTTACATCGGACCTATTGAGATCCTTGATCTCATTGGAGCGGTGGCCTATCGACTAGCACTCCCACCGAACCAGCCTCAAGTACATGATATATTCTATGTATCACTCTAGAGGAAGTAGATAACATACCAATCACATGTAATCAATCCATAGGTGATACCATTTGCGAATGAAATATCCTATGAAGAGAAGCTAATGAATGTCTTAGATCATAGTGAAAATTTTCAACGTAATAACACGACACCTCTTGTCAAAGTGTTGTGGAGAAACCACAAGTTTGAAAAAGAAATGTGGGAATCGGAGGAAGGAATGAGGTAGAGTTAACCTCATCTATTTTAGTCTAGGAAAAGGAAATTTTGAGGGTGAAATTTCTTAAGGGGGGAGGATGTAACGACCCGATCATTTATGAATAAAATTCCATTTATTTTAATTTCTTATGGATATAGAAAACATATGAATACTTTTTAAGGAAAATTGGGATTAAATGACCGTTAGGTATCATTACTGTTGATAATATAGTTATTGAACAGTGATCACACAACTGATATAAATATAAGGTTTTTAAAAAATAACTTTCAACAACGACACAGGAGATGATGGCCTTATCCTGTAGACTCGGGTCATACGAATCCCATTTTTCTAATCTCAGAAAGGAGCTAGCATAACTGAGCTTCTCTCTTGACCAAGACCTAACTGAACTTCAGCATTTTAGGCTTTAATGGAATCGCCTATAGGATAAGTTCAAGTTAATAGAGATTCCCACCAGGGCGATGTTATTTGAGCCGCCCCAAGATCTTGTCACCATCACACACCTTACTCTTAGGTCTTATGAGTATGATAAAAGGGGTTATGTAAGAATGTATCAGTTACATATTTTTTAATCCCTTTTTATAAATAAAATACCTCTTCCATCAATTCCTTCAAGAGAATAGTCATTCTTTAAAAAAATGATGAATTTGATAAATTTATTATTTTAGTAAAAATAGTAATTTTGGGAAATACATACATTATTATATTAAAATAATGTTTTCAATAATAATATTAGAAAAATTTATTATAAATGTTTATTATATCAGTTCTTTATCTATAAATGATTAGGTAATCAGTTTGATAAAAGTTATATCTTTATACAATAAAAAATTGTAATTTGAAAAAATTTATTTTAAGGAATTAATGAATTTTTGAAATATTAAATGTTTTAATAAAATATTATTATCATATTAATTAAATTAATAATAAATTATTATATACATTTTATGATTTCAAATGTAATTTTTATTAAGGTTTGGAAACTATGTTTTTCAAAACCATCAATTTTCAATAAATGTCGGTTCTCGATTAAAATGTGAAGATTAACATATTTTGAAAATGATTTAGATAAATTGAATATTATTTTTTGATTCCGGATTTCAAAATTATCCAAAAGTATATTATTCCCAATTTTCCGATTAAATCAAAATTTCGGGTAAAAATTAAATAATATATAAATATATAGTGTGTTTTATGACATCATATTGACCCAATAGTGATATAATAAATACTATAAAAAGAATCTATATACGTATCTAAGTTTTTTTAAAATAATTTTTTTTATTTATTTGAGTTATTTAATAATGGATTAGTGAATCCTCCAAAATGAATAATATATTTTTTGATTTTAAATTCATTTCCCTGTGTGTGATTCACCTCAATATAAGAATGTGAAATATTTTAATATCTTTAGACCATGGCCTATAAAATGATGTTGTTCAATCCTATTTGAAAAAAAGTGGGAAAACCCCATGGGAAGGTTTTTGGTTTCAATTTTTCAGTGTGTAGTGTCCAAAACCTAAATAATAATGAATTCCCCCTCTATTGCTATATAAACCCACCCAAGCACCCAATCCTCTTCAGTAAAACTCTTTTAAGATCATCCTAAGTCTTCTCTATACACCCTATATTCCTCCCAAGGATCCCTAAGATCCCAATTAGCATCTCCCAATCCTTTTGGATCACACATCCCAGTACGGGATCCTCACTTTCGTTCTTTTCTCGTTTTGTCCTGGTTTCCTTATATTGTTATACGCTTTTATTATTCAATTACAAATGATGCGATAAATTTTGAATCCTCCCAAAAACTACCATTATTATGTTATAATTATGAGATTCCCCTTTTACTCTCACTAATCCCTCCCGTGTACACCCATTACCATGCCGAAATTCCATAAGGGATTTCTCTCCCCTCATTTTCAATCAAGAATTTCTCTTATATTATGAATCTAAAAATTATTTTATTATGTTTTTATTGGTGATCCAAGATCCCCTTATTGACCATTTCATGTCTAAATTATTAGATACCCCTTAACCTCTCATCAATCCATTTTATGGATCCCCATGTGATTTCGTTATGCTGCCAAAATTGCACCGTTATTATCCATGCCAAAATCATCGTGTAGTGAATACCATACCCATTTATCTATTAATGGTAATAAACTTTATAGACATATATATATTGATTCTATAAATTCATTTATGTATTCCAAATTATTTTATCATTTAATAAATGATTATGTTTAATGAATCCATGTTATTTGATCTATGTGGCACACTTAAACTTGAGATTGAAATGTTCACAAAGGGTGCGCCCTGATAGTGCTCGAATGCAATGGGTAATGAATTGTATCATGATACATCATGTTTGGGATAGGGTTTACCTTATTCCTTATATTAGTTTTTTCCATCATGATGGGAAAAAGGTTTACCGGATTCCTTTATGTTAATGATATAATTTTTAATATTTTTCCACATTTCCATGTTATGATAATCATGCTATGTCATGAATTTATGTTCATGTTTCACTTGTGCTCCATTATTATTACTATTTCCTAACATGTATTGTATTATTCATGTTAATCCTTTTTTACTCCATTATTGGGATTTATAGGTCATAGTTTTCTTATGTATATCCTCAGGTTGTCCCATGCAATGCTACGTACAAAGTAATGTTGTGGTCATGTTAAATAAGTTTTCAATAATGATATTGTATTTTATGTCTTAAGTTGTCATGTAATGTTCCTAATCCTCAAAGACACTAGAAATCATGATGTTATGGGTTTTATTAAGTGCATTTTTATGTAATAAATCATTTTTAGTGTGTAATAATGACCAGGGTTGTTATACCCCTCAATGATCTACACCTTTAGTACTTCCACCAAAAACCATTCTTCATAAACTTGAGAAAGGAAACATAAGAAAGGGGTAAGATCAAATTCTTAGTAAGGGAAAATAATGTAAATGTGTTAGAATAACATGATAAAGTAGGTTATGGAACATGAACAAAAAATTTGATGATCTTACCCTTCATATTAGAGGTTATAAAAAAGATTGGCAGTTTAGAAGACATATATCATAAGAGAATTAAGATAATAAGTCAAGAAAGAATAACATAGATATATAAAAAGGAATTTAGGTCATACGCATTGGTCTATAATGTTGTGAACATGTATAAGTATAAATAGGTTAACTCATTGTGTTTAGGACAATAAATTAGGCCCCATAATCAACTTGTAAACATACCACCAGGTCTATGCCTAACATTATGATCATGTAATCAGGTTCATGCATAACATTTTCAACATGTCATCATGTTCAAATATAAACTTATGGAAATACAACCAGGTCCATTAATGAAATTGTCAACATGTAATCAGGTTCACGCATAAAGTTATGTACAATAAACCATGTCCAGGCATAACATTGTGAATTTTTAATCAGGTTCATCCATTACCAAATGGACATGAAACTTGGTCCATGTATAAAATTGTGAACATGTAATCAGGTTCACACATAAACTTATAGACATTAATCCTTAACCATGCATAACATTGTGAAAATATAAAAAGATTCACTCATAACATTTGTAACATGTAATCAGGTTAATGCATAACGTTGTGAATGTGTAATCATGTTCACCGATAACATTGATACATATGAGTCATCCATCATTTCCTAATTTATTTGAGGAAGATATAGGTCCCACCCATATCATAATAAAATCATGAATACATGTTCCATAATGTAATAAATCATTCATCATATCATGACCCATAAAAATACACAAGTTTTATAAACGTCAAATCACAAACCGTGAAATAAAAGGTTTCTCACCAAAATTTCAACCCATAAAAACATATGGAAAATATATATGTTTCATAAACATTTCATCAAATCCTAACTCATGAAAAGAATCAAGTTACATAAACACAAAACTTCTGGAAAAGAAACAGATTTCACTAACATATAACTTGTGGAAGAGAAATGAGTTTCATGCAGACCATGATATTAAGTATAACCCATTCGTAGAAAAAATATAAATGGAACATTTAGATCATTACCAAAAAGAGAATTATTAAATCAATGGATTTCATCTTAGATGGAAAATAATTTTGAAATATGTTTCATAAATATTTCTTGAGGATAGTATACATTCTTCTATGAAATTCTCATCTTATAATGTAGAATCTTTTAAAAACATTTTTTGTTGAAAATTGATTCGAAAACATATCAATAAAGATTTGAAAATAATACAATGTTTTTTAAATAAACTTTCACTGAAATTAATCTTCATTTATATTTTGAAATCATTTTTGAAAACATTATCAAAAATAGTTTTTTTGAATAAAATAGATTTCCAACCGAAGATAGAGATGTTCATATTTTACATAAAATTATTATTTTAAGTACCAAAGGCTGGAAAATGGTAATAAAACGGGGAGATACATTTTACTAACATATGAGAATTAAACTCATGAATGTTCATGAGATATGGATCATAAAATTTCATCAATATAAGCATAAACATAAACAATCCCAAAAAGTGATGAGATTATCTCCATAAACTCTTAATATATGGTAATTAGGGATCATAATCTCCATGCAAGAAAAAAAATTATATAAGGCATTAAATATCATGAAAATATTGACATTCATGATAAATCATGTGAAATTGAAGTACAGACACATCAAAAAATAGTTTAGGTGCATAACAAAAGATGAGTCTCAAAGAAGGAAAATTGAGAGCAAACTATTTTATCGATTCAGTTTCTTTTGAAACACAAACCCAATGAAATAAGGATCATAAAATTGAGATACTAATAACTAAAAATTTAATTATAATATAAATTTTATACAATCATGTGTAGTAGATACACCACACAAAATGAATGAGTGGCAAACATTACATGTAACTAACGAAAATTGAAAGTGTGATCAAATTTCATTACCTTGTGTCCTGAATCTCATTGTACTCATTCAAACAAAATGCATAATAAATATAAATTTATTTTAAATATATTAAATTACCATATTATTATATCTAATACAATATATGGTTTGATTATGACCTTATATTTCTCATTTTTTAAGGATTATATGTTAAGGTTTCACTTTTGGTAATATTCACTTTGTTATCTGCATGTGTCTTCATTTTTAATATCATTGGTTATTATACATATATCATGACCGCAGAATTAAAATCATGAAATAAATATCATTCCTCTGAATGGATCAGAGGCCTTATTTTTATTTTATTATAGATAATCCCCCTTTTAAGGGTTGAAGGGGAGCCCATACATGACCTGTAGGCCCAAGGCACAAGGCCCGACATGACCCGCAATACATGACCAAAAGGCCCAGAGGCATACCATGCCCATACATGACCCGTAGGCCTAGCCCACAAGAACTACACCTCCCTAGCATCTTTTATCATTAATCACCATAGCTTCCCACTTTGCATTGCTGATCAGCTAGCATTGCTCTGTACAAATCTACACGGTGCCTGGTCCCAATGGCAGCTGCCATACCCTCTCATTCTTCCAATCCAGTTAGCACTACATCTAGTGGCTACTACTCTTGATGCTATGATCCTCTTCTTGGGCATGTTCTATGTGAACTGGGCTACTCCATGGTCTGTGTGACCCGAAGGCCCTGTGGCCCAATGGCCTTTGATGACCCGATGGACCTGGAGACTTGTAGGCCCAAAACGGTTGCCTGAAGACCCAAATCGGGTGAATAGTTCCAGCTGTTATAGTACTAAAGAGTAACTGCTACAATACTGCTACAGTTACCTAGAAATTCGCCTCCACCCGGTTTTGAACCCGAGTCTCTTGGATGCCAAGCAAGAGCCCTTACCACCCGGGTACGGGCTCATTGGCTAAAATAAATATCATTTATATCCCATATATTTATATTATAATAATCTATAGAATAAATAAGTAAAAATTAGAATACACCATTCATGGAGGTTGTAAGCTGTACGTACTCATGAACGTTGTTTCCATTTTTAAAGTTGTATGAAAAGAAATTATTTAAATGAAATATATATATATATATATATATATATTAAATTATAGATATTATATTATATATATCATATAAGTTCATTAAACCCTTCCTTAATACATTCTATGTGGTGTGCGAATGAATCACATAACTTTGAGTAGTCCACACTTCCTCAAATGAGATTATCATATTAACAAAAAATTAAAAGTAGAGGGATGTGTCTTTTAGAAGGAATAAAAATGATTAAATACATAATAAATAAAAGATATGACATATATAAATAGGTTTTCCATGATAATGACCACCATGATTTGAGGTAAGGATGAAATGAATAATCATCGTTTCGTGAGGCAGTAGTCCGTCGTACACAGAAACAATATATTTACTATCCACTAGATGGTGATTTTTGAAAGTGTAGGTATAAACATTGTAATAAAAAAATAATTATATATGGAGGATGCCTGTGTTTTGAAACAATAATGGAATTATGTGATTAGAGGGGGTGAATAAGGAAAATAAACGAAAGAATTTTGAGAGAAGACATTACCTTTAAATCGGGTAACTCAATTTGGTTTGTGCCAAATGATTCCTTGAGTTTAATTAATCCTAATTTAAGTATTATATGAATGATAGATTTAATTATGGAGCTTATTGAAGTAGATTTTTGGAGATATAATGGGCTTGATATGTGTGATGAAGTGGTAGAGTGCTTGCCTTTTTATTATGGAGGGGGAGTGACACTCTTTTAAATACCAAAATGTGTTCATTAATGGGTGGTCTAAACTATCTAATGTTTCTCAAAAATTAAAAAATAATGTATTATAGAGGAATAAGTTTCTATAAAAACATCCATTACACATAAATATGTTTAATTTTAAAAAATTTCTCCTCAACATCTATGAGTCCCCAATTTTATCATTTTGGTTTTTATTAAAGCATCTAGTTTTCTAATATAATTTATTTAACCATTAAGACTAAAATAAAGAGATAATTATGTTTAAATATATATAAACTAAATCACTAATATTATAACTAATTTATAAAAAATTTCTATTGTGTTTGGGAAATAAATTTAAAATAATAGCATGTGACGCACTAAAACACTTCTTAAATTCAGACCATGTTGACAACATCTTTCCAATATATGAGTCAATATGATAGATAAAAAAGATATAATGATCAATTAATATACTTTATAATTAACTCATACAAATTACATTGAATAATATAGGATTTTTATTAATTTTTAATCATTTAATAAAATTTCATTTAATGTAAAATAATAATAATGTCAATTTTGATATTTTTTATTTAATGTCAATTTTATATTATAAGTATAATATTGGAAATAAAATATATTATGTTTACATATGTTTATTATGATATATTCATCTAAAATATGTAAATAAAGATAACAATTCAATCAATTAACATCACTTTTAATATTTATAGTGTCATTCATTTTAGTTAATTATTAAATAAATAACCCCTACATTGGCATGTCTTAAGAGTTTTAGTTAACTGAACCATACCTAATAATTATTGTTAATTTATTCGGATATAAATTTCCCATTTATATTTTGAAAGGATATTTGTAACCTAAAATATGATGTTTTTTACATATCTCAATGTTTATTAAATGCTAAAGGTGATGAAAGTTCCCTTTTTGTCTTTTTTCCTTTCATAAAATTTTATATAGGGAACTTTGATTTAATAACATCCCAATAACCCATAAAATTAAAATTATGCGGCGATATTGTCAAAATATTTTCACAAAAAGGATTTTGGATAATTTTCCAGGTCATTTAAGACCTTTTGATTATGGTTTAGTCCCTTGTTAAGCTTAATTACCCTAAAATCTTTAATCACGTTATCTAATAATTTTGTCCAAAAAATAATATTATATTATTAGAAAACAAATATAAAATTATTAAAACCATATATTTCATATTTTCAAAATTAAAATTATATCAGTGGGAAAATTAAGATTAATGATAATCCCATAGATGGGGGAAATAATGGGTTTTTAAAGTAGAAAAACGTTAAAATTTTTGTTATGTTTTTATATTCAATTTCAAATAAAAATTTATTCTAATGAACTAAATTGTGTAAATAGAGGTATAATTTTTTACTTTGACTTTAAAAAAATTTAAAATAAAATTTATCATCAACAATTATTTAAATGAAAGGGTTGTTTTCAACTAAAAAACAATAGTTTTCACTATTCATCAAAAAATGAAGTTGCTCAGAAAAATCCAAAAATTTCACCCTAAGATAATTTCAATGTTATGAAAAAAAAATTGAATTTTATTTTGAAAATAAAATTCATAAAAGTTTCAAATATGAGTTTTAAAATATGTGGTCCCTTAAAAGACAGTAAATCTCGGTCCCACATTTATCGTAAACTAACTCAGTGTTGTGTGTACTGCAAGCTAAGCTAAGAGTGTTGTGTAGTGAAAGATAAACTTGGGGCTATTTAAATCCCAATACAAACATAAAATAATCTATTTTAAATGTTTCCAAAAATAAAAAAGATTCATTAAATAAAAAAATCATAAAATCTTAAGGGTTAAATTCTACCCCTCTAAAAATCAACTTTTCCTCAAAATTCGTCTGGGTTATCAGAGGTTTAATACCTAAATTTTTCATTTATAAAAACCCACATCATAAAAATAGATACTAAAATATACCTTAAAAATTGTAATTTGGAACCATACCAGTTGTCCAATGTAACTCATAACGAGATTCCCAGATAAGAGAACTTAGGTGGGAACCAAAAGCATAGACATGATAGAGAAATATTACCATAACTTTCTTATGGAGAGTGATAGAGAAAAAGGCTAGGAGAATGTTTAAAACACAATGCTAGAAATCAATTATGACCTAAGGTACCTTATGATTCATTAGAAACATAGGTATAGAACAATATTTTATTTTATTTTTTGGTTTCAAGATCCTTTTTCCTAAATTGATGAATTTTCCTTGAAAATATATACTAGTATGATTTCTGGGCAATGTCACCCCTTTTTTCATTAATCTACTCAAACACTTTCTCAAAAAGGGACAATGAGATTTTTATTCTTGAAATACTAATATAACATGAGATAAATGATATTCTATCCACTTTTTCATCATTTATTGTCAGCACAATATAGTTTGAAATGACTATACAATATGTATAAATCCTTATATGATGTTATAACAAACTAATCATATTATCTTTTTCTTTTGTTCAACATAAACATCCCATAAATATTTAGCCTCATATACCTTCTAAAATAATTAAATTCAAGGATTTAGAAATAAGGTTACGAAACCATATTATCATTGATTCCCCATATATCACAAAGTACCACTTGGTTTTCACATTCCAGACATGTGAATAACCTCATCATATATTCCCTTGAAACAGTGTAATATCCTTAATAATGTTAAATAATTTTCAAAAACAAGTATTCTACCTTATTTAAATTACTACTAGATATATTATTTAAATGCACGATGTTATAAACTTTTACCCTGCTTACATTGAACACTTTTTCAAGAATTAGTTCCAAGGTAATCTGTACCATCAAATTTACTGATTCATATATGGAATATCATTATACATACATCATTATCTCAACATCAGGCATCAATTAACAGTTACCTTCCATTAATCAATATATCACTATCCAATGAAATCACTTTTTTTATTTCTTCATCACCATTCAACATGTCCTTTTTAGTCTTTAATGAAAAAATATACTAAAAATACATATATATTCAATGATTCATATGACATAATCATTGAATTACAAAAAAACACTTTATTAGTAAAACCTTATTCTTATATCATTAATCAGGGTTCCTCAACTTATTCCATAATACTTATTTCCTAGAATATGATATATGAACCATTTCTTAAGGTTTCTCTAAATCAATACAATAATGATTCTTATGATTAAGGAAACAAATACTAGAAGAATATCACATAGCTTTCACATCTCGTTTACAGTCTTTTTATCTTCCGAAGTATAACCAATACTCATACCACATTCCTGATTCTATATAGGATATTTCCACAGGGGAAATAAATTTTCAAAATTCCAATACTTTTCACTTATAAAACATTTAATTTTAGTCATGTTCTTATAGTTACCTCCATTAACTAAAATCAAAATGCATAGGGTGAGAAAAACATATCATAGAAGAAAACCACATAATCATGAAAAAAATAATATAGGATGACTAATGTATGTCACATTACTTAATCTATAAATCCTTAGATTTATCCTTGTTTATTCATGGAAATATTTTACTTAAATATATCATGAATGTACATGAAGAGTTTGTGAGTTCCGAAATCATATCTCATGGGAGTGTCAAACTAGGTGTACAACAAGGCCAATTGACGAGTACCAAATTACCCCAAGTTAGGCTTGTAACATAATGTTAGATTTTTGACCCTTAGGTACATATATTATAGAGCCACATAAAAGTTTTATATCCAGACAGGGATTTATTTTTAGGAAACCACTCACTCCATCCTTTACCACAGTTCGAGGAAATTTTCATAAAAATTATCTCATCCTTGTACTTATCAATAGAGACATCCCTAGAAATATTGTTAGAAATATACCTAGGGGTATCACTAAATTTTTCTCAACCAAGTTTCCAAATGTTTACTAAACATTTCCTTTGATACCAACTATAGTGACCTAGGATTAACAAACATGGATATTCCATCATTTTAGAATAATAATTAGTATTCTTCAAAAAAACAAGCCCTACGACCTTAATAGAATAGTGTATTTTAAAACATAAAAAATATATTTTACCATGGTGAATGTTCTTTAAAATCTACCATAAATATATAACTCATTAGTACTTATACATAAAACCATTCTTCATAACCTGGAGAAAGGAAACCTAAGAAAGGGGAGAGCTCAAATGCTCCATATGTGTAAATAAAGGAAATGTGTAGGCATAACATGAGAAAGTAGGGTATGGAACATGATCATAACATTTTAAGATCATTACCTACATATTAGAGATCATAATAAGTATTGGAAGTTTATCATAAATAGATCATATGATAATTAAAATAATAATTCATGAAATCATAACATAGGAATAAGACATGGAATTTGTGGCATGCACTTTGGTTTATAACATTTTGGACATGTATAATTAGAAATAGGTTCACTCATTAAGTTAATTACAAGAAATATGGCCCCATAATAAACTTTTAGACATGAAACCATGTCCATTTATAACATTTTGAACATGCACTTAGGTTCATGCATAACATTCTGAACATCTAATCAAGTTCACACAATTTTTTTTGATATGAAACTAGGTCCATGCATAAAATTTTAAACATGTAATCAGGTTCTCACATTACCTAATGGACATGAACCTAGGTCTATTCAAAACATTTTGTACAATTAATCAGGTTCACACATAACATTATGATCATGTAACCAGGTTCACACATAAAATTATGGACATGCAACAAATTCCATACATAACATTCTGAACACGTTATAAGGTTCACTCATAACATTGTGAACATGAAATCCAGTTCATGCATAACATTGTGAAAAAGTAATCAGGCTCACACAAAACATTTATACTCATGATTCAACCATCACTACCCAATTAATTGTAGGGAGATATAGGTCCAACCCATATCATAATAAAATCATTCATACATGTTCCACAATATAATAAAACATTCATCATATCATGTACCATAAAAAGGAATAGGTTTTATAAACGTAAAATCATAAAACATGGAATAAAATGGGTCTCATTAAAATTTTATCACATCATAAACTATGGAATGTAGACATTTTTCATACTATTTCATTAAAAGATAACTCTTGAAAAGAAGTGCGTTTCATAAACATGAAACATGTGGAGAAGAAATGGGTTTTCTAAACATATAACCCATCGATGAGAAACAGGTCTCATGATGACCACGAATAAAGTATAACCCCTTCATAGAAAGGATATGAATGGAAAATTTAGATCATTTTCTAGAATGGAATGTGTAATTTCAATGGATGTCATTTTATATGTAAAATAATTTTTATTTTTTTTAATCATTTCTTGAGGACAATACAATTTCTTCTTGAAAAATTATTTTTTATAACATAGAACCTTTTGAAAACCATTTTATTTGAAAATAGATTTGAAAAAATTAAAAAAATAAAAAACATTTTTCTTTGAAAATTATCTTCAAGGATCATCAGAAACCATTTTTGATGTTGTATTAAAAAACATGATTCTTGAATACAATAGATCTTCGACTGAAGAGAGATATTATCAGATTTTACAAAAAAATGTTATCTTATGTAAGAGAGTTGAAAAATAGTAAAAAAAGAAGTTGATATCTTGAAAAAATAGAGGGGATAGAGATTCAATAATTTTCTTGAGATATGGATCACAAGATTTCATTAAAGGAAGCATAAACATAATATATGTCAAAAATAGATGAGATTGTCTCAATAAACTCTTATTACAGAGTTACATGGGATCATACTCTTAATGTAAGAAATGGATATTACATGAATAGTTAAATATCATGAAAATATTGTGAATTAGGACAATACATGTGAAATGGAAGTATATACAACTTGAAAAATAGTTTAAATGATTTACAAAACATAAGTCTCAAAGAAGAAAAATTGAGAAAAACCAATTTTTTCGATTTGGTATCGTTGGAAACGTAAACCCCATGAAATAAGTATCGTAAAATAGGCATGTGAATAACCCCAAATGTTATAATAAGATACATATTATACAATAATGGGTAGTATATTCCCCCAAAAAAGGGCAGAGTGGCGAACATAACATGTATCTCATAAAAATTAATAGTGAGATGAAATTCCCTTACCTTGTGTCCTGAATCTCGTCGTACTAATTAAAATGACATGTATAATAAATTTAAATTTATTATAAATATTCTTCAGAACCATTTTATTATATCTAATACCTTATATGTTTTTATTATGACCTTATATTACCTACTTGTTACCGACCCAATGTTAAGGTTTCACTTCGGGTGATATTCACTTTGTTTTTCACATGTGTCATAATTTGTTATATAATCAGTTAATGTAATTATATCATGATTCCAGAATAAAAATAATGATAAATATCATTTATATCCGTTATATTTATATTATAGTAATATATTTAATAAATATGTACAAAATGGAATAAAAAGTTCATGGAGAGGGTAAGTCGTATGTACACATGAACATTGTTTCCGTTTTTATTATCGTATTGAAAGTTAGTATGTAAATAATTTATATATATATATATATATATTAAATTATAATTATTATACCATATATAATATAATTTCATTAAACCCATCCTTAATACATTCTATGTGGTGTTTGAATGAATCACATCGCTTTGAGGGGGTGATAGTCCACACTTTCTCAAACGAGATTATCATATTAACAGTAATTGTAACGTAAATAGATGTGTTTTGTAAAAAGAATAAATAATCATAAATACATAATAAATAAAATATATGATATATATATAATAGGCCATCTGTGATAATGGCCACCATTATTGGTGGCATGGAAGAAATGAACAATTATAATTTCACAAGGCAGTTGTACGTCGTACATAGAAACAATATGTTCGATATCCCCCAAATGGATGTCTGTGTAATTTTAGGTAGAAAATTTAGCATAAAAATATATTAGTATATTTTAGATACTTGTTTTGTTACATAATAATATATTAAATAGAGTGTATTTGGTGAACAAAGAAAATAAAAGAAATGAGCTTGAGAGAAGATGTTACCTATGAAAAGGAAAACTCCTTTTGATTTGTGCCAAAAGGATCCCTTGAGTTTAATTCTACCCAATATAAGGATTATAAGAGGTATTTAAGGAATTGGGTAGTTTATTGGAGAATATTTTGGGTGATCCAAGGGGCATGATAGGTGTGATGAAGTGGTAGAGTTCTTTCCTTTTATATTGGAGGGGGAGTGACACTCTTGAAAATACCAAAAGGTATTTATTAATGGGTGGTATACCCTTCTTAAAGTTCCTAAAAAATGTGTAAATAATTTATTATAGATTAATAATGGATGTATAAAACCTCAACCATATAAAAAAATGTTCATTTTAATAATTTGGTTCCTTAACTTCTAAAATTCCCCAATTTTATCATTTTTGTTTTAATTAAAGAATCTAGTTTTCTAATGTAATTATTTTTACATTAAGACTAAAATAATTTGATATTGATTAGTTAATATATATCCACTGAATTTTTAATATGAAATAAAATATATAAAACAAAACAGCAGTGTGTTTTGGAACTTATTTTTAAAACAAGCTCACGTGACACACTAAAACACTACTTAATCCCAGGTCGTGTTAATAACATTTTTACAATACATGAGTCGATATATTAATTATAAAAGAGAAATTGGTCCATTAATAGACCATATAATTAAAAAATACAAATAAATTGGCAGAATATATGATTTTTATTTATTTTAAAACATTTAATGAAATATCATTTATTTTAAAATAAAAAAATGTCAATTTTGACATTATTTATTTAATGTTAATTTTGAAATATCAATATAATATTGTAATTAAAACATATTATGTTTACATATTTTTAACATGATATATTCATATACAAAAATAAATATAGGGAATTATTCAATCAATTAACATCACTTTTAATATGTGTAGTTTAAGTTATTTTAGTTAATTATTAACTAAATAATCCCAACATTGGTATTTATTAAGAATTTTTTGTAACTAAATCATCTCTATTAAATATTATTAAATTAATTTGATAAAAATAACACATTTATATTTAAAAGAATATTTATAACCTTAAATATGATGTTTTATACATATCCAAAATCGTAAAAAATCTTAATAAATGTCAAATGTAAGGAAAGTCCCCTTTTTATATTTTTCCATACATAACTGTTTGTATAAGGAAAATCCATTTAATAATATCCAAATAACCCATAAATTTATAACCATGTGGGGATGTGGTCAAAATATTGGCATAAAATGGATTTTTAACAAGTTTCTAGGTCACCTAGGTCCTTTTGATTATTTCATGTCCTGTATTAAGCTTAATAAAACCTTAATCACTATAATTAATTATAATAACATTCACTAATAATTTTGTTCTAAAAAATAATTTGATCTTATTAGAACAAAAATATCATTCTGATTATAATTCTATATGTTGTATTTTTAAAATTGAAATCAAACATGTGAGAAAATTAATATTAACGCTAATTCCACAGATGGGGAGAAATAACAGGTTATTAAAGTAGAAAAATGTTCAAAGGTTTGTTATGTTTTTATATTCAATTTCAAATAAAAAATGATTCTAATGTGCTAAATTGTGTAAATAGTTTTATAAATTATATTTTTTGACTTTATGTAAAATCTAAAATAAAATTTATTATCAATATTTATTTAAATGAAACGGTTATTTTTGAATAAAATATAGTTGTTTTCACCATTCATCAAAAAATGAAATTTCTCAGAAAAATCCCAAAACATCACCCTAGGATAATTTTGACAATATGAATTCAAAAATGGTGTTTATTTTACCTTATAAAATTCATTAATGTGTAAAAATTGTGTTTTAAAATAGGATTTTTGTTGAAATATGGTAAAACTTGGTCTAGCGTGCACCACAAGATAACTCAGTGTTGCGTGTACTACAAGCTAACTTAATTTTTATGTGTAGTGAAAGATCAACTGGGTGCAGCATATATTGAAATAAAAACATAACATAATTCAATTTAAATGATTCAAAATATCCAAAAGATAAATTAAAAAAATATCAAAAAATCTCAGGGTGTTACAATTCTACATGACCTCAAACTTCAAAGATAACGTACTTCCCACATGATTTTCAACTTTATCATACTTCCAAAACTATGTAAGGCATGATATAATTTTGAAAAGATATTTAGTGACACCCAGTCTCTATTTCCATAGACCAATAAGGGGGTAAAAAATATCCATATGTTCTTTATACAGACAAATACCTATATAGGAGATATCAAGATTAGGTTTCTCATATAGGGATATATCATGGAAATAGAATTCCCCCTACATATTAGTCTAATATATGTATGTAATTTCACATTCCATGGGAAATATCAGTGTGAATTTTATTTACATACTTGGACACATTTCTTTCATTCATCACATTTTGTGCCCTCAGCCCAAAACCCTACACCATAAACACCAAAAGTCCCCAAAACATTAAAAAAATACATAAAATAACCTAACCCCATAGGAATACCATAAAAATGTTAAAACCCCCATAAAAACCTAAAAATAACTAAAAAACCTAAAATATCATAAATGACACAAAAACCCCTAGTACCCCCAAATGAATATAAAACCCCTACAACCTTTAAATGACCATAAAAACTATAAAAAACATCCTGGTCCCAAAACCCCTTAAAGACCAGGAACCAAAAAAACCTCTTCAAATCCTTTAAAAAAATAAATCCCTAAAAATAATAAAATATAATAAGACCCCTAAAATTAGTTAAAATGATAAAAATATCCTAAAAACCCTTAAAAGCTAAAAATCACTAAAAACCCCAAAAACCAAAAAAAACCCCAAAAACCACTAAATGCACATAAAACCCATAAAAACCATAGATTGACACTAAAAATCAGATGAAACCATTAAACCCCTAAAATTTATAAAACCCCAAAAAGTCCCTAGATTCCCATCAAACCCTAAAAGTCCATAAATCCCCAAAAATCCTTATTAACCATCAAAACCATACAAAATGTAAAAAAAATAAAACACCCTAAATTAATAAAAAATAGGCCAATAACCTCTAAAAACTAAAACCCCTAAAAACCTTAAAAACCATTAAGAATCCAAAAGACCCTAAAATCCCATAAAAACCATCAACCCCCTAAAAAGACTTGGATGGAAAAGGAAGGGAGTCCGATGAAATTGGGAGTTCTTCCCGACCCCAGACCATGATGTCCACTAATAGCACGATTACTGATCCAGATCTAGGTTATCTAGAGTTGTGTGGCCAAAAGGATCTATTCCATCTATGCAAGCATCCACCCCCAGTGTCTGATGTGATTCATGAGGTTCCAAAGGCATTTAGTTTGAAGCTAAACATTGTAGAGGTGGTGAAGTCAATGACCTCCCTCACCATCTCTAAATATGGTGTGACCTCCTTAGTTTGAGTGATCTGGAAGGGTCCGGTGGCACATGCCTCATCAAATCTTGAGAAAGTGGAGGAAAAGATTAATTTATTCTGTTTTTCAATTATTTCTAGAGCGTTGACACCAAAAGGAGAGAGGCTATGGAAATTCACTGATATTACTAAATGAATCACAAACATTTTGGGATTCATTGAATGGAGGATGATCTCCATGGGTATAGGTTAATATCAAATTTTCTTCCCATCAGATGAATGGAAATGGAGGGCATGGAGTTTGTTGGGTCCTGAAAAATCAGCAAAGGAGATTCTACCAAAATCACCCAAAGGATTGGGGAAAAGAATGGAGAAAGATCAAAGAAGGCACACAAACAGGACCGGTCTGCGAACCGGTACCATGGAAACACAACGTGTCCAGGCCCCACAAAGTGCCTCCCCCGCGAACCATTTTCGTTCGTGAAATGGAGGCGGAGAGCCTCCATGGTCACGAGGCAGGATGGGCACCAGTCCAGTTCACCGTCATGAACCTCCCCAACCACAGACCGCATCGACGGGTTCAAGCCACACCTTCTGTCGTTCGCAGAATAGAGGCGGAACCCTCTGCGGATGTAGAGCACTCCCTGAGTTCTATTCTTGGAGGGGGGAGGGGTAATCATTCAATACCCACCGTGAATCACGGATTGACCAAGTCCGGTGTAAATCAGGTATTTGGTTATGGGCCTCCACCAAAGGTTCCGCGTAACCACAGATACATCCCTTTCCCCACTCTATAAAAGGAGACCAAGGGGGAAAGAAAGAGGGTTTGGAGAACTAGAATCAGATTAGGAGGGATTGGGGATTCAGAAGGAGATCGGTTGAAGGAAGGCTTCAGATTTCGCAAACAGCGAAATTCCCATCTGTGAACCACAGAAGGTATACAAATTAACAAGGAATTGGAAAACACATTATAACTTGGTGAACCGTGAACCTAAAATAATAAAAACAAGGAGAACCAAAAACCATACCCCCTCCACGGATGACTTCCCCACAGACCAAGGAGTTCATGCCTCTTTTCCCATCTGTCGCACCACGTAGCACTCTCCTACGCGGGTGAAGCCCCGACCAACGAGCCTCCGACCGGCGCCGCCCTTGGCCACCGCTGCCTGCCTGGAACCCTCCGCAAACCACCCTGGTTCGCGGATTGAACCCGAATCCGCAAACCACCCTGGTTCGTGGGACACCTATCAGTCCGCGGACCACCCTGGTTTGCAGACGGCTTCTCCAGCTACGTGGCACTTCCCCACGCGAAGGGCGCCACAACCCATACCTCTCGGTGGCTCTCCAAATACTTCGGTGTTCTCATTTCCTGATCCAGATAAAATCCTTATGATCCATCCAATTCCTCCAAGACTCCCTCATTGGCCTATTAATCGGCCCCGAGCTGAGACCTCCACCAGAGCCACCAAATTCGCATGGTGTAACTTTCAGGCGCATCAGCGCGCCATTTTGAGTTCACATACCCACAGTAAGTAGAGGCGAAGGGGTTTCCCCTACCCTTGAGCAGATTCCTGAAGCATTCATGGGTTAAAATTCCCACAGTAATGTGGAGTCTGAGCTCGGGAATCCCCTTTCTTCCCCTCCACTTGTGGAGGGTTCCTCAGAGATGGTAAACTAGCCATCAGAAGGAATCCCTCATTCACTTCAAGAGAGGATATGGGCACAGGAGCACCCCCTTTCCCTCTCACACTGGGCTTTGTCGCCCCGGGCGTCCATCTCGGAGTAAGCCCCGAACTTATAGGCCTCCTCAGAGTGTAAGCCTCAATCCATCACCATGGGCATCCATCTAGGAGTAAGCCCAGACCTCATGGGACGCCCTCATGTGTAAGCACCACTCCACTTCTCACAGATGCACCTTTCGTGACGTGATCCTCTTGTCCCTGTAGCCTCTGGTTTCTCACACCAAGCATGACTCAAGTGGTCTTAGAGTAAGCATCGACCATGACATCCCCTTATGGGCCTCCTCAGAGTGTAATCCCCAATCCATCATTCTGGGCCTCCTCAGAGTGTAAGCCCCAATCCATCATTCTGGGCCTCCTCAGAGTGTAAGACCCAATCCATCATTCTGCGCCTCCTTAGAGTGTAAGACCCAATCCATCATTCCAGGCTGCCCCATAGCGTAAGTCCCAAGCCAATGCGAACTATGTGGACTTTGATCCTTTCCTCCTAGGAAGGGTACGTAGGATGCCTCCATGAAGTTCAATCCCATCACCCATCAGACCACCCGGTCTATCATCACTTCGGTTACCCGACACCAATACGAACTAAATAGACTTTGATCCCTGTCTCCTAGACAGGGTACGTAAGAAGCCTCCAAGAGGTTCAAGCCCAACACCCGGTCAATCCGGCTATTCTTCATGATAGTTCACCATGCCACTCCTAATACTGTCTCAAGTGAGTTCCAACTCTTTGGGGTCATTAATCCAATGAGGGATGGTAAACCTCGAGCATAAATGATTCCGAACCCCTGCGTCCAATTGACCATTTCCCACCAAGGTTAAATACGTGGATACTATGTTTGGGTATAAACCAAAGATTCATGAACATATTAATACATCTTAAATATATAAGAGAGTCCTGGAATAGGAAATAATTCCCCCCAAAAAGGTTGTGATGATCCCGACATCCCATCCTCTCGAGCAATGTGAGTTCTTAAGAGTCGCTGGTCAGACCATCTGGCGAACGCCTGCCTTTGGAAAGCAGGTCCATCAATCATTGGATACGGAGCCGTCAGGCGTTTCGAGACCTGAAGGCCAAAACCAAACAAAAAAATGGTGAACCCGACATGAATATTTAACCAAACATGAAGAGTTTAACCTAATCCCACCTGGTGCCCCCTCATTATCTAAAGGAGGGACAAGCATGGTCATTAATTACACATGGGATTATGAGATGCTACTTTGTCGGGTTTTCTTCTTGTATTTTCAAAAATGTTTTGCAGGTACCACTTTTAGAACTACCTTCGATCCAATAGCATCGCAAAGTAACTCACAAGTGCGTGTTTTGAACTATTTAAGGATGAGACTTCCTCAACAAAGGAGGACCCCGTCACCCACCCAACGTCTTCAACGCTGGGTTTCAGACGCACTGATCCGAGAGTACCATGGGAATGGTACTCTCCCAACGGTGGAGGCGGCCATGCACGCCCTCTAATACATCAAGATTCGCCAGTCGCCGACCCAAAATCGACCGAAAAGGCGGATCCAGACAACCCCTGTCGCTATCTCCAACCATTTTGGGAGTCTATCCTCAGAACGGGACAATGCGTACCTCCCTTATCTTAGGGAGGCGGATGAGGTCGATGTTGAGGACTTCATCCCCACCGAACGAGGGTTCCGCTCCAAGGCCCCAACCAGAATACGTCATCGCAGTCACGCCATGACCCAACTTCCTCGCGCGGAGGAGGATGTCTCCCCAAGGGTTCAGGCCCATGCTCCTAGAACTCCGGCCCCTCGGACCTCCCGACGAGGGCGGAAGACGTACAATCGGGGACTGGTCATCACCCTGGTCACTGAGGAGGAGATTCGCTGCCCAGCCACAGGGATGTACCATGAACAGGAAGCTACACATGTTCGCTCCTCCCGAGCCTGCCATCCAGACCTGGAAGCATCAGACGAGCCGGCGCGCATCCCCGCCGAGCTCCATCATGCTCGTCGCTCACGCAGGACGACACTTACTCGGCATGCACCTCTCCCTTCCTAGAGTCGTGAAGCCCACCATCTTGATGTAGTGGCGACCCGACACCAGTAGGACCATCTCCTGGCAGTTGGTTCTGATGCCTACTATCCTGATATTGTGGCGATCAACAAAGCCGGCCACCCAGATGTGGCGGAAAATCATAGGCGGGCACGTCTCCGCTCCAACAAAGACCATCGACTCGATATGGTGGGAAATCAATATATGCAGGGCCAGCTCCCTACGGATGAAAGAAAAGTCCGCCACCTCGATGTGGCGGCAAATGGAGAGATAAACCGACTATCCCTGTACAGGGGCAGATTCGTTCACCTGCCCCGACATAGGAGAATTGTCAGTACCCACTGACCACTGGAGGACAGGAGAAGGATATTCCTACTCCGATACCGGAATAGGCCTTCATACCCGTTCTAGCCAAAGATGTCTCTCTACATATCCTGGAAATCATGGAGGAGCAGGTATCGATCCAATATCATATCTTGCAGACTTTCCAAAATGTAATTGCATCAGCAGAAATAGTAAAGACTCGGGCCCGTGAGCCCATCTCCCCAATTGAGGTGACTCACTTAAGAGACGATATAGCCGCTTCGGAGTAGATCTGCATCCCTGCTTCTTCCCAGGAGGGTCGCTGGCTTTATTCCACGAAGCAAGGGCAACCAGATCGAGTAGATTCACTCGTTCCAACTGGGGGACACCTGTCCATCAAAGTGGATGCTCCAGAGTAGGCATATATCCATTCTAAAAGCCAGGATGTTCATTGGTGTATCCCAGCAGCATCACGGGACCCAATTAGATAGGGACCCAAAGGAGGTGAAGGCCGTTTTCAACAGAAGACGGTCCCCGATGCCTGCAAAAGAGCTCCCCGAACGCGCCGAAGGCAGACGGAAAATAAAGGGCAGGTTCATGACTCCACTCTACTGGATGCTGGGGTTCCCAACGCCACTAAGCACACGTCAAAGGCTCAGAACCCTTCCCTCCCATTACCATATTATGGGTGCAGCAATAGCAGTTCTGAAGGTCCTCCCCACAATGGCACTACCAGCAGCTCTGAAGGTACTCCCCAGAGCACCCGTGGGGGCCTCCCTCGTGGGCATATAAGGATCGGTCACAAGAGATTCTCTCTTGATACGAGTCATGGAAACCCACCACGTGACCAGATGATTGAGCAGCTAGAAGGTCCTCCACTTGTTGCGGTCCACCCTGAAGGTCCTCCCTGGGGTATTTGCTGCAATCACTCTCCATGCAGTGGGACCACATATTGTGATGGTAGTGCTCGCTATCATAGTCGCAACTACGGAGTCCCTCCCTGTGGTGACGTCTCATCACGACAAGAAGGTCCTCCCCTTATCGTGGCATGCCCTGAAGGTCCTCCCCAGGGGTTACACTGTAATAGAACTCCGTGAAGCCAGGAATCAAATCATGGTGGTAGTCCTCGCCACCCTGATAACGGAGGTCCTCCCCATAGAGATGTCAAGCAACGAGAAGGACCTCCCCTCATTACGGTACATTCTAGAGGCCCTCCCTGAGATTTATCCTGCATATATTCTCCCTGTGGCAACAGTAATGGTAGTCCTCACCATTTCCGCAGATGTGATGGTAGTCCTCGCCACCACAGCCTCCATTGCGAAGGTCCTCCCCGCAATGGTCCCAAGAAACAAGAAGGTCCTCCCCTTGTCACGGCGTGTCCTGAAGGTCCTCACCAAGATGCACGTCGAATGTCAAGCCATGATGGTCATCCTCACCATGATGGTAGGTATTGTGAAGGTCCTCCCCGTAACGATGCTACGCAGCCAGAAGGTCCTTCCCTTGCTACAACACGCCTTGGAGGTCCTCCCCAGGGTGTGCACTGCAAAATTCCTCTATGCAGTGAAGCATCAAGAAGAAATGGTAGTCCTCACCATTACGGCCGCCATTGCGGAGGTCCTCCCCGCAATGACATATTATTTTGACAGGAAGGACCTCACCCTGCCGAAGCAAGCACCTAAAGGCCCTCATATGCCGAGGAACATAGAAGGACGGGATCGAGCATGTCATATTTCCATCTTGTTGCTAGTGACGCCCTTCTTCGATTAGGAACCGTTCTAGGGCCGCATTCATCTTATAAACCACCTCAAAATCTCCCATAAGACAATTCAATACCAACCGGTCCCACTACCTCAGACTACAGTGAGCGCCGTAGTTGGGCTGACCAGGTAGAGGAATCACTGGTGGAGGAGTATGCTGATAGGCTGCACCAAAAGAAATGAATGGCCAGAAATGATATACCAGTTATGTTTTGGCCCATGACCACCTCTCAGTACGACATACCCAGGGAGTTTTCGGAAGAATGCATGCACGGCATTCTCCATAATATATGGACGACCCTCCATCAGTGGAAATCGAGCTTCCTGCCCTATGATGAGTTTTTATATCACGTCAAGATGATAGGGGACCTCCTGTGTCACATCGACCTAAAGGCCCTTTCTTCGACATGACAACAACACCCCGAGAGGCGCAAAGGGAACATGGAGATAGCATGCCTCTGTGTGCTGCACCAACTGCGCTGCCTAATCGGTGGCGCTCCAATGGGAGTCTATATCAGGGGATGTGGGGAACACAAAGCTCTTCATTTCACTCCACTCCCCACCCAGAAAAACCCATTAGGTGTGGTATCTTTCAACGTTGTCACATCAAGATGGAAATCGAGTGGTACCCCTATTCAGTAAAGGCAACACATCCAATAGAGTCGGGACTTGAGTAAGTCCCAAAATCATCAGGCCCAACGGGAACAAGCAATTCAAAAAACTCCTGAATCAGGCCACCGAGAGCATATAGCAGGCCTCTCACCTAAGAGAGGCCAATCAACGATCTTTGCCTGCCTCCCCATAAGGGATTGATCCACAGGTGAATTCGGCACCAGATCTGGTTCACCCCCATATGGGGGCATGCGAGATCAGGCAGGTTGCGATAGCCGCAGCCACTGCCGCAATCCAGGGTCAACCCCAGCCTGTAGGAATTGGGGCATTTTTAACAAAAAATTCCCCTGTAAGACAAATAAATCCGGGAAGAGACTCAACGTCTAGGGAATGGAGCCAACACTAGACCTTAGGGCTGAGGGCATTATTATCCCCTCAACAACAACATCCCCCATGAGAGTCGGTATTCTCTCGTCTAGGGAGGACAGTCAGAAGAGGATGTTCCCATACTATCCTGTCATTTGAATCATCATCCCCTACGAGAGGAAGGCGCACTGTAAGGTCGCATCAAAGAACTCTCCGCGTCACCCTTAGTCAAGAAGTCCGAATGCAATCCAAGGTCATTAAAGGGAAGGCTAGCCGAAGAAATGAGAGTTCCTCTTCCTATTTGGAAGATGACGTGCCCTCCACACTGTAATATGCGCTCATCAACGCCATAGAGGCTAACCCCACGGGTGACACTGTAGAAAATGCAAGTCCGGAACGATCGGGAGACGACAGTTCCAGTCAGGCTGTGACTCACAACGAACCCCCAGGTGTGCACACCCGGAACCAGAGGGACACTTTAAATATGGCCGCCCCTTCAGCTAACCTCCCTCCGCCTTCCCATCGAGCTTCCAAAAAGGATAATAATAAAGTAACGTTTACCCTTAACCCATCCCCTTCTCTCGATAAAAACAAGACACTCATGCTCGAAGAGAGGTTCGCTCGATAAGAAGAAGAGATGAAAGAATTGAGGCGACTTAACGCCGAGATCCTCCAGAGGAACCGCCTTATTGAAAGTGTGTCCCAAGAAGAGCCATGTCATGCACTCCCAGCAAGTGCACCTCAAAGGCTAAGGCTTACCCCGACAAATGAAGCACGCTCAGGGCTCCTCTCCAATGAGGCACCTGGTTCGTCCAGCTACATAAACATGGATGATGAATAACCGGATTTACCCTCAGTTATGATTAAACCGGAGAAAGTATTCCCAAACCCTCCGAGGGTACCCCGAACGGAATATGCACCCTTGGTGCCAGCCAATCCGGATCCTCAGGCAATGCGTCGGGCTACGCCTGCCCAGGACCGGGCCCAACAGGATGTAAACTAGGGACTCACCAACACCATCGAGGCACTAACAGCTCAATTGGAAGTGATGGAAGGACGAAGTGCTCTGATACAGTCGGAGTGGAAACCCTACCCAGATTGGGTGACCAATACACCACGTCCACCCAATTTTGGGAGCCCTGTATTCCCCATCTTCAATGGATCAGGTGATCCAGAGCAGCATTTGATGCACTACGCATCCTATTGAGACCCTATGATGGGAACTCCGGAACAACAAGATGCAGCAAAACTTAGATGGTTCATATAGACCTTGAAAGGATCCTCCTTCGTCTGGTACACGAGTCTGTTGGCCTAGTCGATAGAGCTGGGAGGACCTCCGACAGCAGTTCCTGTTCCACTTTAACTCAACATTGACTAAAACAACGGTCATCAACCTCATGAACTACAAGCAGAGGGAGAACGAGAGGGTCTTACATTTCATCACCATATGGAATGGTATGAACTATTCCTTGAATAGGCCAATGCCTCAAGATGAGATGCTAGCCATATGCATCGATAATCTTAGAGATGAGCTGAAAACATCACTCATACTAGTGGAGTGCACCAGTGGCTTCCACCATCTCTTGGCCATTGCCCAGAGAATTGAGGACTCCCTGCAGCGGAAAAATTCAAAGTCCCAAATAGCCTAGCAGACACCTGTGAAAAGAGCCCCTAGAGCTTAAGCATCTGCTGTCACACTCAAGCTGGCCCATGTGCATGCTCCGCTGCTCAGACCTCCACCAAATCGTCAAGGGCCTCCTGCATATTAGCGGCCGCCCCCACCTAAATGGGATGATCAGAGAGGACAGAAGCAGAACTAGTTTGAGGAACGAAGATAAAAAGTATACTCGTTCTGAGATGATCAAGTTCATGGCTACTTCATTGCCGCCATGAACTATAACTTGCTCCACCTCCTTGAGCCAAGGAAACCTAAAGAAGTCGTCCATGATGACAGGCCAGATTACTGCCCCTACCATCAGATGTTGGGGCAGAGTATCCGAGAATGCATCGTCTTCAAAGACCTCCTGCAAAGGATGGTATATTCCGGACAAGTTGAGCTGGGACCACCCCCAACACATGTGGCATGTATCTCTACCACTAAATCCGATAAAGAGGAGGGATGGAAGAAAGTCACCAGCAAACTAGGGTAGAAATTTGAACACTGGATGACTCAGAAGACTATCAACCAAGCCCAGGGCATACTCCGAGCTCAAATACAGCAGCCGTTGTTGCCACTAACATCCCCTGGAGCCGCAAAGCCGACATCATCAGCCACAAAATCCTCTTCGAGCCGATCATCTGGGTGGAGTCGAAGGAGGAAACAATCACAAGAGGAGCAGTCCGCGATAGGGCCAAAGTTAGTCCCAACCATGGAAGATTTCATGGCCTTGAATTTGGCACCAAGGGCACTGACCCGCCAAATGGCACCATCAGAGAAAACCGACCAGGTTGACCTGTCAGAGGATGAAGAGACAATATTTGTTTCTATCAACGTCATCCATCTCATGGAATCATTACCTAACGAAGGGTACGATTACAAACCCGAGCTCCCTACATAAGGAGCCGAGAGGAGGAATCGTAGAGGTAGAGGATACCAGGGGAGGCGCGACCACGGTCAAAACCAACCCTACGACTGGACCCCGACCCAAACTGTTAATATCGCAGAAACCCATGAGAGAGCCCTTCAGCGGACTAGCAGGAGAGGGAATGCCCCTCCACCTCCACAAGAGGCCACTCTGGCCCTGTTGTTCTGCGATGCCCACCAGAGGAGGAACAAGTGTCTGGCCGCCTAGTGCGCGAAAATAGACCGGTCGAACAAAGTCCTCAAAACGCGGGAACACCATCGACATCTGTCCCCATGGCTGGTGCCTCCTCGTCAAATGCCCCATCTCCAAAATCACCCGCTAAGACTCTCACACCAATGGAGAAGCGTCGGCCCCTAGAGAAAAAATGCGACATCCTTAAGCAGCTGGCATTAGTACTAGCCAAGTTTTCAATCTTGGATGCCCTGGGTTTGTCATCCGACCTTAGGGAGGTGCTTATTGAAGCTTTGATCAGTCCCTAGGAATTTCAAGCCGAGGTAGCTGCTACCGAGATTTACTGGACGGAGACTGGCCTGACTGAATGCAATGTGGTGATTTCCTCCACCGATCAGGATGAATATGCCATCAAGAAAGGACATATTAGACTGGTATATGTTTCCAACACACTAAATGGTATTGAGATCCGGAAATTCTTTATAGAAAATGGCTCTGGAGTTATCCTCCTTCCCCTACGGACACTCCGTAAGTTGAGCTACAGTGAGGACGATCTAATTCCCTCAACCACACCCCTGTTGGGATATGACAAGTGTGAGTAGAAACCAATGGGATAGATTAAGCTAAAGACCCATTTTGGAGACCTGGTAGCCTACACAGAATTCATAGTGGTCCGACAGAGCACATAATTCAATGCCCTACTAGGAAGGCCATGGATCCATATGCACATAGCTATTCCTTCATCCTACCACCGGTGTATCAAGTACTGCGTCAATGGACAAAGTGGGATGTTGCATGCCGACAAGGCCCCTTTCAAGCTCTCCGAGTCACATTACATCGATGTTGGGTTCTATGAGCAAAAGAAAAATAAGCCTTTGGTTGACGGCGTCGACTGGATCCCTGTTCCAAATGGCCTAGAAATGGTTCCTAAAGACCCCCTCAGGCGGCTTGGTAAAGATTATGTCCTGCCCATCAACCACGTGGAAGGTAGGAGTTCAAGTCCGGACATGCATTCAGATGTTCTCATGACTTCAGCCACAACGGCTGAGTGTGACAATGTGGGAACGTCCACTGACCCTCAATCGGGGGACGAAAACTTGAGCAAGGGCGCCCATGACACTTCGCCTCTAGACTCCCAAGAGATCATGTCAGGACATCTCTCTTAGTCAGACCAAGAAGATTAGGATTTGCAAGAATAAGAGGGGGAAGATCTCAGGGATGCACCTCCTGCAATTGAGGAAGGTATCTCCACCACCATGGACAAACGTAGGGAAATAAATATGGTTATCAAGGAAGACCCGAGGCCCACTCTCATTAGCACGACCATGTCTCCCGAGGAACACGAGGTATATACCTCCTTCCTAAGGAAACACCAGGATGTCTTTTCCTGGAATTACTCGAAAATTTCGGGACTCGATCCCAAGGTAGCGATGCATCACCTGGGTCTTCCAGAAGACCACCGGGGCTACAAACAGGCCCCCAGAAGGACACACCCCTCACATGCTGCCAAGATAGAGGCTGAGGTCGATAATCTCATTAAAGCAAGCTTCATCAGGGAGGTCCAATACCCCGTTTGGTTGGCCAATATTGTCCCTATCAAGAAAAAGAACGGACAAATCCGCGTCTGCATTGACTTCAGAGATCTCAATCGGCATTGCCCGAAAGATGACTTCCCGGTTCCAATCACCGAGTTGTTAATTGATGCAATGGCTGGGTATGAGGCTCTATCCTTCATGGAAGAATATTCTAGATATAATAAAATCAGGATGGCCCGAGAAGATGAAGAATCCACTGTCTTTAGGGCCCCTCAAGGGGTATTCTGTTACAGGGTCATGCCCTTTGGTCTCAAGAATGCTGGCGCCACGTATCAGCGTGCCATGCATCGGATCTTTGAGCCATTCCTGGGGAAATTCATTGAATGTAACATGGATGACCTAGTGGTCAAGTCCAGACAGCGCTCAGATCACCTTTCTAACCTTGATACCGTCTTCAAAAAGCTCCGATAGCATAGCTTGAAGATGAACCCCTTGAAATGCGCCTTTGGGGTTACCTCAGGGAAATTCCTTGGATTCGTCATATGCCATCGTGGAATCAAAGTCGACCCTGAGAAGACAAAGGTTATCCAGAGCCTGCCACCTCCTCGAAATCTCACTAAGTTGAGGGGATTCCAAGGAAACCTAGCCTATATTAGGCAGTTCATAGCCAACCTGGCAGGCAAATGTTTTCCCTTCACCAGGTTAATGAAGAAGGGGGCCACGTACCAATGGACAGATGACTTCCAAGTGGTGTTCGACAACTTGATGAAGTACCTCTTAAGCCCATCAGTGCCCATTCCCCTGGTTGAAGGAATACCTCTCATTCTATATGTGACGACCCTAGAGAGATCACTGGGAGCCTTCCTCACACAAAAGAATGATGTGGGCAGTGAAAACAGTCTCTATTACCTCAGTCGAACCATGATTGATGCTGAGACTCGATACTCAATTATCGAGAAGAGCTATCTAGCCTTGGTCTTCACGGTTCAAAAGCTGGGATATTATCTGCAGCATCATGATGTCCATTTGATCTCGAGGAGTAACCCGCTCAAGTACATCCTCAGTCACCCGATGCTAACCAGACGCCTATCCCGATGGGTAGTCATCCTGCAACAGTTCAACATTTAGTTCGTGCCTCAAAATTCCATCATGGTCCAGGAATTAGCAGACATTATGGCAGAGCACCCTTCAACAGGGACCACTGCACCGGACACCAAACTACCTGATGAAGATATCTTTTTGGTCCAAGAGGAGTTCCTAACATGGGAAATATACTTTGACGGCGTGTCCCGAAGCCCAACCGCGAAGAGGTTGGAGGATCCTAGATTCAACAAAGTGGGCCTGGGGATAATACTTGTGTCCCCAGAAAAGGAAGTTTTTCCGTATTCCTTCCTCCTATCAGAGGGATGTACAAAAAATGAAGCAGAATATCAAGCTCTCATTTCAGGCCTGGAGCTCGTAGTCTAGACACAAGTACAACACCTTAAGTTAAAAGGTGACTCGGAGCTAGTGATCAAACAAGTCAATGTTGACTATGATATTAAAAAGGAGGAGCTAATCCCCCTGTTTGACCATGTCCGAGGGCTAATGGATGAGTTCTCCACAGAACCAACATTGACTTATATTCCCCAGTCCCAGAATGCTCTGGCTGATGCATTAGCCAATGTGGCCACAACCCTAGCTGACCCAGACCGGGATGAAACAGTCATCAGTATTGCTCACCGTCGAATGGTATTGTCATTTGTTCAAGAAAAGATGGAATAAATCCACGAAGTCAGTCCTTTCCTCGAGCCATATGCTCCATCCACCGGCTGGATGATCCCCATCGTGAACTACCTTCAACGAGGAGAGCTTCCATCAGACAGGGCTGAATGAGAGAAAATACGGAGAAGGGAAATCAATTTTGTCCTATATGGTGGCATAGGTCAGCAAGAGGTCCTCTACAAACAAGGACTCGATGGAGTTCTCCTCAGATGCATTTACGAAGAGGAAACTACTGCCATCATGGATGAAGTACATGCAGGAGCGTGTGGAGCACATCAACCATGGACCAAGCTTCCCATCAGGTTCGAAGTCATGGGTACTACTCGCCTACAGTGGCACGAGACTGCGAGCGTTTTACCGCAAAATTTCACTCCTTCCAGATTCATACCAACTTCACACACCAGTCCCCAGAGTTACTTCATCAAGCTAAGTACTCTTGGCCTTTTTCCGTCTGGGGGATGGACGTTGTGGGACCATATCCTCCCGCCATGGCCAAACAGCTGAAGTATATCCTCACAACAACCGACTTCTTTTCCAAATGGGAAGAAGCCATACCCCTCAAGGAAGTCGGGGGAAGAAACATTGTCACCTTCGTGAAGACCAATATCATCACCAGATTTGTTGTTCCTTATATTATACTGACAGACAACGACACCAATTTCTGCTCTACTGAGTTGGAAAAGCTATACCATGAGTATGGTATCAAGGCTAACCACTCATATCGCTACCATGCAGTGGCCAACAGACAGATATAAGCTTTCAACAAGACCATGTCCAACATCCTCCAGAAAATGGTGGACAAAGACATGAAGTCATGGCCGGATAAACTCCTCCCTGAATTTTGGGCTTATCGAACCATAATCTGCACCGCTACTCAGTCTACCCCATACTCATTTGTGTACGGCACATAGGTAGTCCTACCCATTGAACTCCAACTTCCCTCACTCCGTGTTGCCATCTGTGATCAATTATCCGATGATGAGCAGTCAGAAAAGTGGCTAGGTGAATTGGAACATCTATATGAGAAGCAGCTGCACACTCTACACCACCTGTAAGTGTACCAGAACCAGATCGCATGAGCCTTCAACAAAAAGGTCCGCCTCTGGTATTTCTTGGAAAGAGAATTAGTGCTGGTCCTCCGGACCCCAATGATACCCAACAAGAAGCCTCCAAAGCTGGAGCCCAAGTGGGAGGGACCATATGTTGTACACAAGGTATAATCCAACTGATCATATACCCTGATCTCCATGGACGGACAATTTACAACCGCTCCTACGAATGCGAGATTACTAACGAATTATTTCGCATAGAGACCAAGTGTATCCACGTCCTCACCGCATGATGTTAAACTGCATGGACTTTGTCCTTGCCACACGACATTAAACTGCACGGATAACAAGAGTTAAGAATGCCCCTCCCCCCATGTATGGACCAGACCTGCATGGGGTGTACTCATTGTCTGAGCTGCATGACATTAAAATGCCAAGCACCCAACAGTCTAAACTCTATGACCTTAAACTAAGAGTATTTCGTCCTCACTTCATGACGTTAAACTGCACGGACAAGATGATTTAAAAATGCCCTATTCCTCTGTGTACGAACCGGACCTGCACGGGGTGTATTGTCTTTCATAGAACTACATGAGGCTTAATTCCTGCCCTCACAAGATAAATAGTGATGCCAGAATTCCACACCCTAGCCCAGCCACCTCAAAAAGAATAAACAAAAATTCCCATTCGCCCGTGTACGGACCATACTTGCACGAGGTGTATTCACGTCCTCACCACATGACGTTAAACTATATGGAGTCCATCCTTACCACATGAAGCTAAACTGCATGGATAATAAGAGTCAAGAATTCTCCCTTCCCCCTGTGTACGGGCCAGACTTGCACGTGGTGTATTCATCATCCAAACTGCATGATATTAAACTACCGAGCACCAAACTATCCAAACTATATGAACATAAACTAGGAGTATCATGTCCTCACCGCATGACATCAAACTGTACAGAGTCTAATAATACCCCTCATCCTCACCGCATGATGTTAAAACTGCACAGATTCTAGAGAACTACGTACGGCTTGATTCCTTCCCTCACATGATATGTAGCGACGCCAGGATCCCCAATCCTGGGCCAGCCCCCTGAATAAAAGATAAAAAATGCCTTCTTTCCCCCGTGTATGGACCAGACCTGCATGGGGTGTACTTATTCTAGAGAACTACATACGGCTTGATTCCTACACTCGCAGGATACGTAGCGATGCCAGGATCCCTAGTCCTGGCCCAACCCCCTAAATAAACAAAAAAATTCCCTTTCCCCCCGTGTGTGAACCAGAACAACACAGGGTGTACTTCTCGTCCTTACTGCATGACGTTAAACTTTATGGACAATGATGTTAAAAATTCCCCCTTCCCCTGTGTACGGACTAGACCTTCACGGGGTGTATATCTTCGTCCTTACCGCATGACGATCAACTGCACAGAATTCATCCTCACCACATGACACTAAACTGCACGGACTTCGTCTTGACCCACCCAAGACACATGGCGATACGATATGGAGATAATCCTTGAAAATCTGGATGCATCCTCTCCATACATCAGACTCCACGACTCGAATAATTATGGATCTTCATAACCACTCATAGCCATCGGAAGTGGAAAGTCATCGACCCATGGAAACCTTTGCGTGACTATGCATACCATGCCATCAGCGGCTCTGCATAATGATAGCCCCGGCTCGTCTACCAAAGGAAATATTTCCACAGGCGACACTCTTCCTAGCTCCGTATGCTTACTGGCCTCAGATCCCCCATACCATACCTCCTGATCCAGAAGTTTATGGCGAAGTGGTTTACAAGTTCATTCCCCTTTTCACATCTAGGTGTTTCCAGGGTATCCCTATCTAGCTAGAATATGTGTCTATCAGTGGTTCACATAGCTACCTACATCAACAAACTTCAAGCCAGGACTAGGCTACTTTGAATCAACGGACAATTGCAGTGAAGATGTTTCTTGTATACCTGGACACCATTATCCCCATGTGCCGAACTCTACACTGTGAGAAATCGTGGATTTTCATAATCATTCATGGCCATCAGAAGTGGAAAGTTATCGACCCGACGACACCTTTGTACGACTATTCATACCATGCCCTCAGCGGCTCTGCATAATGATATCCCCTGGCTCGTCCATCAAAGGCAAGATTTCCTCAGGCGGTACTCTTCCTAGCTCCATAAGCCTACCGGCCTTAGAGCCCCCACACCACACCTCTTGATCTGGGAAAATTCAAAGATTCAGTTTACAACCTTCATCCCCCACCTTGTTCCAAGTATATCAGAACATGTTGACTCAATTATCATCCGGGTGACTGCAGCAATAGTCACCCAATGGTCTGAGCTCTATGACCGATAAACTAGGAGTACTTGGTCCTTAACGCATGACATTAAACTATATGGAATTAAGGCACACCCCCGCGCACAAAAAAACGGAAAAAAAGAAAATATCAGTGTAGGGGACTCTTTGAAACTCAACAATCAACCAGGGATGGATATCCCCGAAAATTCCATACATTCTCCTTCCAAATGACAGACTTCATGGCCCAGATAATTTCAAATCCTCATAACCATTCATGGCCATCAGAAGTGGAAATTCATCGACCAGTGGACACCTTTGTACGACTATGCATACCATTCCCTCAGTGGCTCTGCATAATGATAGCCCCTGGCTCGTCCATCAATGGCAAGATTTCCATAGGCGATGCTCTTCCTAGCTCCATACGCTTACCGACCTCAGAGCCCCCATATCACCTCTCCTGATCCAAGAAGTCCCGGAACCATGATTTACACCAATCAACCCCCCCCCCCCCCCCCACGTCTGGGGCATGTTGAGGTATTCAAGCCCAGTTATATTATAATGAAGAGCAGCCTTTGCAACTACGTCCTCGCCGCCTGATGTTAAACTTCACGGGATATCTTGGCCGCTTGTCACGAAACTGCAAAGTCCAAGCATTTACCATCCAGGGAAATGCCTCTAACCGCAAGCGTTTTCACTGGATCAAGGAAAAAAGGCCCCCCATCCTCGTTGCATTATGTTAAACTGCCTAGCAACCATTAAAAATGCCTCTCATTCTTGCAGGATGACACTAAACTATAAGGAATATCTTCCAACCACATGACGATAAATTAAACGGTCATACTCATCATGGGTTCCATGAGAAACAGAGGCTTTTCTCTATCCTTTAATGCACGGGTCAGACCGGCACAAACCCCCGCCTCACACTAGCGTGAGAAAGAATTACTTCACCCATTCTCAGGATGTTTACTAGGTATTTCCCCCGTATTCAGGCACCCTCTCATCATAAGCCATACTCTGTACTCAAGAAAATCTGAACTCTCATAAGCCACCCCTGGTGGTCCCAAATCTCAACTTCCCTGAAGTTTCTCGGCTATCAGAAGTAGATAGTCATTGAATTAAGGACACCTTTGTACGACTATGCATACCACTCCCTCAGTGGCTCTACATATTGATCGCCCCTGGCCCGTCTACCAAAGGAAAGATTTCCTTATGCAAGGCTTCTCTCCATATTCCTCTTGGCCTTTGAGCCCCCATTTCTATCCCAGGATTCGGAAACCCTCTGAGCTACAGTTTACCAACCTGTTCCACAATCCTACCTGAATTCGGCAGAACGTCATTGACGAGATTACAGAGAACCAAGAGAAGTCATTCCATTTCATATGATTTCCCAACTACATGACATTAAACTGCGCTGATCCCCAACTGTACATTACGCTAGATAAATGCGTATGATGGGAACATTTCTTCCACACTTCTGATTGATACATATGTTCTCAAAACCATTCAAACATCACGTACCCTTTCCGAGACACCCCCAGTGGTTTTCATTTTTTTCTCTCTAAACCACCCATCGTGGTTTCCATGAGCTGGGCTTCCATGAAGTCCCCTGGCCGTCATAAATGGAGAAGTCTTTGACTTAAGGACACCTTTGTTTGACTATACATACCATGCCCTCATCGGATCTGCATATTGATCTCCCCTGTCCTGTCTACCAAGGGCAAGTTTTCATTCGGCAACGCTCTTCCTACCTCTGTACGCCAATAGGACTCCCATGCCTTGAGGCATGCCCTGCATGCTGCTCAAATTTAAACATGTTCCCCCCCCACGTGTGTCGGAAGAGTATTGAGACATCTTTTAATAAGTTGAAACCCATTGGGGCCCTCGCCCCACCATATTTGGTCAAAGCTGTTCGACCTAAAACATTAGTAGTGATAGTCTTGATGGCAAGACTTTAAAACTCTCACAAAAGAAAGAGCCACAAAGCCTGTTAGGCCAAAAACCTGAAAAGGACGACCTAAGAAAAATCCGGGTTATACCCGCTGGGTCCATACCAAATGGGCCTAGGAAAAATTAGGGCATTAAAAGAAAAAGACAAAAAGTTTGTGGGGGTTTTCTACAAAACCCTAGAAATAGTCAGACTATTCTCGCTAGACCCCATGGTTTAGGAAAAATTTAGTGTTTGTTCTCCTGGGTTATGATTAATTCTGATTCGGTGAATCTTTATTTACATGAAAATTGTTCTAAGTAGCAATCAAATTTCGCGGCAACAAGTAATTGATGGAGACTGTATTTCGTTCGAAGAAAAAAGGGGGTAGGATGTCCAAAAGATGGGGTCTCTCCCTCACAAAAAAAGGGGGGAAGAGGGGTAAGTAAAACAGGGGATACAAAAGTGGCTCTGATAGTTATAAATGAGATGGACTCGCTCTGCCCACCAGATCAGTGACCGCGCGGTGAAGGTCATTGCAGGACTGTTCCAACACTTCCTTCTCCCTTGTTTCAACCTCTGCCATTAGACGGATATGCTCCACTGTGGTTTGTAGGTCATTGATCCCTTTTCTGTTAGCTTCAAGATGACTAGTCATAGCCGATAACTGATCCCTCAGTATCGCGGCCCGTTATTCGCATTCATGCAACTCGGAGGATAGGATGGCCGCCTGATCTCGAGAGATCGCCTCCCATGCTATCAGTTGATGGAGCTTTATTGTAGTTTCCTCGAAGGTTCGGGCCCACAATGAGTGGTATAGAAGTGAGAAAGCTTGCATTCATTAGTGACAACTTCCTCATGGGCCATGACAACTTGGAAAGCAATAGAATGGAACTGCCGATAGTCAAAGCCACCTGACCCAAAACCCCGGAAGAGCTGACGAAGAGCTTCAGTTTTAGTTTGCATTTCGGCTAAAGGGGTTTCAGTGATGATTTCACATATTCGGGGCCAGGCCCACCTGTGCAATGCCCGATGGTCCTCCATGGTACGAGGATCTTTGGTATCCTCACAAAATGACACGAGAATGAAGTCTGGAATGGCAGCCTGCACAGACGTGTGCTCACTAGAAGTTGACTCTGAAGCTAGAAAGTCTGGAGCCTCCAACCCCGGTTCAGGCTTGGGGACCAAGTTGCTAAGCCCGGTATCGACTGGAGGAACCTTTGGGATGGTCTCGCTGGGACCCAAAACCACAGGTTCGTCCTCAAACATGCACAAGAAGGATGAATTTGTCTGAACTGCGGCCACCGCAGGGTTGGGAGAGGAAAGTTCTCTGAGTCACTTTGATCGACGAGTCATTAGTCGGTCCTCCCTTAAAACTGTTGAGGAAGGTGTGGTTGATGCAACATACCCCATACCTCCTGATTTGGGAACCTAACGGATAGCCTTCCCTAGGATCTCATTAGGATAGTATTTTACCCATGCTTTTTCATACTCCATGGAAAGGCTGGCAGCCGCCCCCGTATCAGGTAGGGGAATTCTTGCATCAGATCCCTACCACGTCATCATCAGCCACCACTGACGAAGTATGGCCGGGTGCAGTCCTTGAGCCTGAGAAGGGGGAAGGGAAACTTGGAATTGCATGCCCCCGAACTGGAGAGAAAAGAGATATGGGACATACAGCTTTCACAGAGAAACCTCGTCGATCAGTGCAGAAAGAAACCTGTCCCGCAGAGAGATCATTTAAGAGCGCTCCTCCAGGATCCCCTGGCGGTTGTCAACTAAGAATCCAGAAGGGGTGGGGGTAGGTAGTGAATATGAACTGGGAGAAGTCACTGAGAAGCTCGAGGACTTCACTAGAGTTGAGGGACTTCAAGAGAACTCCGGCTATATCCTATAAGGTAGGCCGAATGGTAGGAAGCATGATGGCCGTGTTGGGACGATACTCATAACAGAAAAAATGATCTGCCACCCAGCCGTACAAAAATTGAAATGGCCCGCTTAGACGGTAGGGTGACCCGCCCACCTGCATATGGATCAGTAGCTCATAAATACGGGCCAAAGTGGGCATGACTAAATTCACCAGGCGACCCTCTCTTAACTCAGTCGCCATCATAAAAGTGTAGGCCCGGACACCTGGCTTAACATCCCGAGAAGGAAATAGCCATCCACTCAAGAACATAGAAAACAGACCGGCCAACTGGAGCATAGGAGACACACCCGGGAACACCTCGTAACCCCATTAAAGGTATTCGGCCACCTCCATATCCACCCGGTAGGAACCTAGGGAGGTTCATGACTGCTGAGAAGGATGTGTCCTGGGGCATTTGATCTTTGGAATAGGACCAGTAGTGTTCATAAATAACCCTATCCAGGTACCATAGGGAATAAGAGTGCAGGCACACAACGCCTGACCCAATGACTGCTCTTCCATAACCAACAGCTCCTTCGCCAATAAAGGCACCTATTCAATGTCGTCCCATGCGTCAGGAGTGGGAAAAAATTCATCATACATATATCCAGTAATCTTTACTCCTATTATCTGGTAGATGTCCCACAAACTAATGCCGAATTCACTGTGGGAAAGGTGGAATGTATTAGTACTTGAACACCAGCGGCTTAGCATGTCAGGTAGGATAGAAGATGGTGGGTAAACAGCAAATTGGGAAGCCCACACTACAGAGTATTGATTAACTGCTTCCAGTGAATCGGGAGACTCCTCACAATGATGATGGACCTAGAAATACCATGCCAAATAATTTTAGAAGAGCCCTCAGGACCGAAGATCCCACCAGGGAACCCACCCCGCGTCAGGATCCCTTCGAGCAAGGTTGATTATAGAAGGGTAGTCCTTAAGGACAACTTTCTGATCAATGTTTTGAGTGCACTGATCGCTTTGGGTCCAGACAGAGCCCCTCAGAATAAATGTGTTTTTTGGACCAAAATTAAGATTATCTCCCCGGATTGGGTAAGGCTTTCCCGAAGGCATTTTGACAGCACTTCCAGGAAAGGAGAAGGGAGACCTGAGAAAGTAGGGGGATTAGGACGTCATCTTGAAGACTAAAGCCATAGAGCGGGAGTCAGTTTTATAATGGATAACTCAAAAGCTCCGGAGAGAGCAGGTTCTTCAATACACCGTCATCAGGAATGATGGACCGACTAGGGTCTTCTTTGATGCCCTCCACTCTGTGAATCATAGCTGAACGTCTCTCTGAGCCAGTTGAGAGGGGATCTACAGTAGGCCTCGGCGCAGAACGAGGGGGAACCATATTTTCTCCCTGCACAATGAGATCCAACAATTGGTTAGTCCGGAATAAAAATATGGACAAAAATAAACAGATATAAGGTTAAAGAGACTTCATAAACAAAATCCACAAGGAGGCCTTGGAGGATGGTTCATGATGACATCATCCTGTGAACCATCCCTTCGCGAAATCAGTCCATAAAACCTTGGACCGTGGAGCGTTGGCCATGAAACCACAAACCAAGTCGCTTTGTGGAATTTCAATCCCGAGTTCAAGTGATTATGTTCAGAAGACTCAAACACTTTTAAAGTTCAACAGATTTTAGACCGCGGAGCACCGAAATAGTGAAGCAAGTTCCTCCGCAGCGCATAATCACTTAATTTTTAATTAGTTAAGAGTAATGGTTCATGGTTGGGAATTTGGTTCGTGGGTAAAGGCGACCGTGAAGAAGGAATGGTTCGCGGAGGTTACTGTAGGTTCACGGACGAGGCACTTTGCAAAGGAACGAACACACGGAGGCGAAGGAGCTCTGGTTTCATGAGGAATTCGGTAAAGGAAAAATAAAGGGCTCCTGGTATTTATAGGCGTGGTACCCTACCAGGTCCTCCTCTCTACCGCAAACCATATCCATTTTAGGACCACTTTGCATCGGAATGGCCTCCTCTTCATTCTGATCGGACCCCATTCTGATGGGGGGCATTTGTAGAGTCTTGGAAAATCCGCAAAGGAGATTCTAACCAAATCCCCCAAATGATTGGGGAAAAGAATGGAGAAAGATAAAAGAAGGGACACAAATAGGACCGGTCTGCAAACCAGTCCCATGGAAACGCAACGTGGCCAGGACCCGTGAAGTGCCTCCCCCACGAACCATTGTCATTCGCGAAATGGAGGAAGAGAGCCTCCGTGGTCGCAAGGAAGGATGGGCGCCAGTCTGGTTCGCCGTCATGAACTACCCCAACCATGGACCGCGTTGACCGGTTCAAGCCACACCCACTGTCGTTCGCGGAATAGAGGCGGAACCCTCCGTGGATGTGGAGCACTCTATGAGTTCGATTCATGGAGGGGGGGGGGGGAGTTCAATACCCACTGCGAATCACGGATTGACCAAGTCGGCTATAAACCGGTTATTTAGTTATGGGCCTCCGCAAAAGGTGCCGTGTAGCCATAGATTCATCCATTTCCACACTCTATAAAAGGAGACCAAGGGGGAAAGAAAGAGGGGTCAGAGAACTGGAATTAGATTCGGAGGGATTGGAGATTCGAAAGGAGATCAGTTGAAGGAAGGCTTCAGATTTTGCAAATAGAGAAATTCCAATCCGCGAACCACAGAAGGTATACAAATTAACAAGGAATTGGAAAATGCATAATAACTTAGGGAACTGCAAACATAAAATAACAAAAAAAAGGAGAACTGAGAACCATACCCCCTTCGTGGATGACTTCCCCGCGGACCAGAGAGTTTATGCCTCTTTTCCAATCCATCGCACCGTGTAGCACTCTCCTACGCAGGTGAAGCCCTGACCGACGAGCCTCTGACCGGCGCCGCCCTTGGCTGCCACTGCCCGCCTGGAACCCTCCGCGAACCGACCTGGTCTGCAGATAGAACCCGAAGCTGCGAACCACCTTGGGTCGTAGGATGCCAATCAGTCCGCAGACCACCCTGGTTCGCGGATGGCTTCTCCAGCCGCGTGGCAATTCCCCACACAAAGGGCGCCACCACACATACCTCTCGGTGGCTCGCCAAATACTTTGGTGTTCTCATTTACCGAGACATATAAAATCCTTATGATCCATTCAAGTCCTCCAGGACTCCCTCATTGGTCTATTCATCAACCCCGAGCGGAGACCTCCACCAGATCCATTGGATTCTCATGGTCTAACTTTCAGGTGCATCAGCGCGCCATTTTGAGTTCACATACCCACAATATGTAGAGGCGAAGAGGTTGCCCTGACCGTTGAGCAGATTCCTGAAGCATTCCTGGGTTCACATTCCCATAGTAATGTGGAGTCTGAGCTCAGAAATCCCCTTTCTTCCCCTTTACTTGTTGAGGGTTCCTCAGAGATGGTAAAATAGCCATTAGAAGGAAGCCCTCATGAACCGCAAGAGAGGAAATGGGCACAGGAGCACCCCATTTCCCTCTCCCGTTGGGCTTTGTCACCCCGAGCATCCATCTCAGAGTAAGCCCTGACCTTATGGGCCTCCTCAGAGTGTAATCCCCAATCCATCTCCATGGGAATCCATCTAGAAGTAAGCCCCGACCTCATGGGCCACCCTCATGCGTAAGCCCCACTCCACTTCTCATGGACGCACCTTTCACGACGTGATCCTCTGGTCCCTGGTACCTCTTGTTTCTAACACTGAGCATGAATCACATGGGCTTAGAGTAAGCATCGACCATGACATCCCCTTATGGGCCTCCTTAGAGTGTAAGCCCCAATCCATCATTCTGGGCCTCCTCAGAGTGTAATCCCCAATCCATCATTCTGGGTCTCCTCAGAGTGTAAGCCCCAATCCATCATTCTGGGCCTCCTCAGACTCTAATCCCCAATCCATCATTCCGGGTTTCCCCAGAGCATAATTCCCAAGCAAATGTGAACTACATGGACTTTGATCCTTGCCTTCTAGGCAGGGTACGTAGGAAGCCTCCATGAGGTTCAATCTCATCACCCATCGGACCACCCGATCTATCATCACGTCGGTTCCCTGACACCAATCCGAACTACGTGGACTTTGATCCCTATCTCCTAGACATGATACGTAGGAATCCTCCAAGAGGTTGAAGCCCAACACCCGGTCGATCTGACTATTCTTCACGATGGTTCACTGCACCACTCCAAGTTCCATCTTAAGTGAGTTCCAACTCTTCGGGGTCATTAATCCAACGAGGGATGGTAAACCTCAGGAATAAATGATTCCAAACCCCTACGTCCAAATGACCATTGCCCACCATGTTTAAATATGTGGATACTATGTTTGGGTATAAACCAAAGATTCAAAAACATATGAATACATATTAAATCTATAGGAGTGTCCCAGAACAGGCAATAATTCCCCCAAAAAAGGGTTTGATGAGCCCGACATCCCATCCTCTTGACCAATTTGAGTTCTTAAGAGTCGTTGGTCAGAACATCCGGCAAACGTCTGCCTTTTGGAAAGCAGGTCCATCAATAATTGGATACAGAGACGTTGGACGTTTCGAGGCCCGTAGGGAAAAACCAAACGAAACAGAGTTTTGGCTCTGTCAATCAAAAGCATGGTCTCTTTCAGATTCAGGATTGGGAAAAAAAATTTGATCCCTCGAATATGAAAAATACCTCTGTGCATGTATGAATCTGGTTCTGTAAGTTAAGCTGGATTTATTGGAACCCAGGAATCCTTTGGTACATTGAATCCTTGGTGGTATTCCTCAATTTTATTGACAATGAGACATATAAAGCAAGGTATAGAAACTATAAACACTTCCTTGTTGAAGTTGATTTGGAATCCACACTGGTTGATGAGGTTATGCTCAACACAACTGAACATAGATTCACGCTGGATATTATTTATGAAAGGAGTCCCAAATTCGTTTCCAATTATAATCTCCTCGGCCATCTTTTTTCTGATTGTTTAAGGTTGAATGTGTGTTCCCACTACAATCTTAAGGGTCATGATGTTGATTCCCTTAAGTGGAATAATGGTTCTAGGACCGAGAAGGGTTAAGATAAACCTAATACACCATAGGCCCAAATTGATTCTATTTTGGGCATGTCCTCGGTCAATAAGGAGGTTTCTCTTGAGGGGCCTAATAATATTGATTCTTATGAAGCATAACCTCCTACACATCCCCCCCATTTTTCTACTAAGGTGGTGGTGGTGGATACTACATACTGTCAAGAGACACCCCCTCAGTTGAAATGCATCGTTTCTAGCCCTGATGTAATCCCATTCCTAGATGTAGACACTGATGGGCCTGTAGTAAGGCAAGACCCCCAGGATTCAGGTCACATTGGCTTTCCCCGATTAGGACAGATATTGACAATTCTTCTGGGTTGATGGTTGTTTTGTCTAATGATGTCACACCTAACTCTTGTCCAGGGCTTGGTGTGGTGAATTCCCCTCCAGATTCCCTGGTGGCACTTGCTGTAGAGGCTCATTCAGAATCCCCTATTCTAGAACTTCTTATAGTCATTCTATGAAGGAGGTCACACCCGGGGAAAAGTTTCCTACAATTGATGACTCTTTTATGGTGTGTCTTCTAATAAAGTAACTAGGAGGACCCCGACAGTGGCCGTTACTAAATAATTATTCCCCCTAAACAGGTTCAACCACCTTAGTGGAAGCTTCTTGTCTAACCTGGTTGAGAATCAGTTTGATGAGGTATGTGATTGTACGGAGGGAATATCCAAGCCTACAGATGGAGTTCATCCCCCTATGGTTGGTACTCAACTTGTGGATAAATATGGTTCGAAGAACCTATATAAATCATCTACAAAGATGAATCCTATAGGAAGTCCAAATAAAAAGGGGGAAAAGGAAAAGGAAAGTGGATTGATCCACCCACTATCTTTGTGACAACCGGGTCCTGGGGACTGCACAGACACCCCACCTTAATAAGGTCGTCAGGTCATGGCTTACCAGGTACCACCAGTTGCCCCTGCAGACATGTGGGGACAACCCCAGGGTCCACCCACATGCCTAAACAGGTCATCTGACTAATGATAGTCCCCACAGGACAACACATGTCCTTTCCAGTGTGCTTTGTCCTCACTCACACAGACCCTGGGAAACATCCCATAAGGTCACCCATCCTGATCACTACTCTAGGACAAGCACGGTTAACTATGGAGTTCTAATCAGACAGGCTCCCGAAAAAGATGGTGCACCTTGTTGACAAGAGTCATATCATTTATCCATTTAACCCTTTATCATTTGAGGGTGTTATAATCACCACCCCTTTAGAGCACAACATCCTCGTTGTGGGCCTTACATCTCAACTCAATAAGTGCACCGTACTTAAGGCTGGTTACCACCTATGATACCAAATTTCACAATTGGGTCCCGGTGACAGCACAAACACCCCACCATAACAAGGTTGTCGTGTCCTGGCCTACCAGGTACCATCGGTTTCCCCCACAGACACGCGGGGACAATCCTAGGGTCCACCCACATGACGGAACGAGTCATATGACTAATGATAGTCTCCACATTCCAACACATGTCCTTTCCAGTGTGTTGTATCCTCACTCACACAAACCCTAGGAAACTTCCCAAAAGGTCACCCATCCTGATCACTACTCCAGGCCAAACACGGTTAACTGTGGAGTTCTAATCAGATAGGATCCCAAAAAGGAAGGTGCACCTTGTTGACATGATTCATATCATTTAGCCATTTAACCCTTTACCATTCAAGGGTGTTACAATAACCACCCCTTTTGAGCACAACGTCCTCGTTGTGGGCCCGACATCTCATCCCAGGCAGTGCACCGCACTTAAGGCTGGGTACCACCTCTGATACCAAATGTGACAACCGGGTCCCGGTGACAGCACAGAAACCCAGCCTTTACACGTCCTTCAGGTCCTGGCCTACCAAATACCACTGGTTTCCCCCGCAGACACGTTCCCCCCCAGGGTCCACCCACATTCCTGAACGGGTCATCTGACTAATGATAGTCCCCACCGGCCAACACATGTCCTTTCCAGTGTGCTGTATCCTCACTCACATAGACCCTGGGAAACTTCCCAAAAGGTCACCCATCCTGATCACTATGTTAGGCCAAACATGGTTAATTATGGATTTCTAATCAGATAGGCTCCATAAAAGGAAGGTGAACCTTGTTGATATTAGTCATAGCATTTAGCCATTTAACCCTTTATCATTCGAGGGTGTTACAATAACCACCCCTTTTGAGCACAAATTCATCGTTGTGGGCCCTACATCTCAACCCAGGCAGTGCACCACACATAAGGCTGGGTACCACCTCTGATACCAAATGTGACAACCGGGTCCCGGTGACAGCACAAAGACCCCTCCATAACAAGTTCGTCGGGTCCTGGCCTACCAGATACCACCAGTTTCACCTGCAGACACGTGGGACCCCCTAGGGTCCACCCACATGCCTGAACAGGTCATCTGACTAATGATAGTCCCCACAGGCCAAAACAGGTCCTTTCTAGTTTGCTTCATCCTCACTCACACAGCCCCTGGGGAACTTCCCAGAAGGTCACCCATCCCGATCACTACTCCAGGCCAAGCATGGTTAACTGTGGAGTTCTAATCCGAAAGGCTCCCGAAAAGGAAGGTAACCTTGTTGACCTGAGTCATACCATTTATCCATTTAACCCTTTATCATTTGAGGGTGTTACAATCACCCCCCCTTTAGAGCACAACATCCTCATTGTGGGCCCTACATCTCAACTCTGGCAGTGCACCGCACTTAAGGCTAGGTACCACCTCTAAAACAAAATGTGACAACTGGGTCCTGGTGACAGCACAAACACCCTGCCTTAACAATGTCATCGAGTCCTGGCCTACCAGGTACCACCAGTTGCCCCCGCAGACACGTGGGGACCACCCCAGGGTCCGTCCACATGCCTGAACGGGTCATCTGACTACTGATATTCCCCACATGCCAACACATGTTCTTTTCAGTGTGGTTTGTAACCACTCACACAGACCATGAGAAACTTTCTAGAAGGTCACCCATCCTAATCACTACTCCAGGCCAAGCACGCTTAACTGTGGAGTTCTAATCAGACAGGCTCCCGAAAAGGAAGGTGCACCTTGTTGACACGAGTCATACCATTTAGCCATTTAACCCTTTATTATTCAAGAGTGTTATAATCACCACCCCTAGAGAACAACATCCTTTTTGTGGGACCTACATCTCAACTCAGGTAGTGCACCGCACATAAGGCTGGGTACCACCACAGATACCAAATGTGACAACCGGGTCCTGGTGACAGCACAGACACCCCGCGTTAACAAGGCCATCGGGTCCGGGACTACCAGGTACCACCAGTTGCCCGTCAGACATGTGGGGCCCACCCCAGGGTCCACCCACATGCCTAAATGGGTCATCTGACTAATGATAGTCCCACATGCCAACACATGTACTTTCTAATGTGCTTTGTCCTCACTCACATACACCATGGGAAACTTCCCAGAAGGTCACTCATATTGATCACTACTCCAAGCCAAGCACGCTTAACAATGATGTTCTAATCAGACAGGCTCTCGAAAAGGAAGGTGCACCTTGTTGACATGAATCATACCATTTATCTATTTAACCATTTATCATTAAAGGGTGTTACAATATCTGGCTCCAAGAACCTGTCTCCCACGTGGGGCAATGCTCCCCTTAATAAATGCGGATCATGTTTTATAATTTCCTAGAGCTTGGGAATTCTCCCACTGGCTCAGACCTTCGACATTTTATTACCTCAGAGAGGCCTTTTATTTTTGGTATTGTTGAACCTATGATCTCTTCGGATAATTTTAAGGGCTTAAATTAGGGTATCCTTAGTTACTCCTTTGTTACTAAATATTTCAATGAGAGTGCCTTGGACACATTATGGGTTTTGAAACATGATGATGTTGAACTACTCTCTTTTGAAGATAGTCCTCAAGTCATTACCCTGGAAATCAGATTTAATAATGTTCCTTTTTATTTTTCCTTTGTGTATGCTTCCTACTCATACACTAAGATATGTGACTTGTGGAGGAAGTTATCTCAACTGGATGAGTTCATTGATCAAAACTGGATTGTCATTGGAGACTTCAACATTATTTTGAGGTTAGATGAGAAGATTGGTTTCAACTTCTCTTGCTTGGCTGCTAAGGATTTATCCCATTTTGTAGACTCTTGTGATCTCAATAATGTTCCCATTGGGGGATCCCCCTTCACTTGGGGAAGATTCACAATTAATGGAAGATATGCCAGAAATTTGGATTTGTGCTTCTACCAGATCAGTGACAACACTGATTTTTCTGACATCTATGGGTTCACCCTTCCCAAGTTCAACTCTGATCAAAACCCCCTTATTGTTGACTTCACTGGGATTAATCCATGGTTATCACCTCTACCTTTCATATTCAATAATGCCTGGATCAGGATTTTGGGTAGTAGGGAAACTGGTACTAATGGGCGGAATAACTCGTTTACATGAAGACAATACTTTATTATGGTATCTGAACATAAGAAAATCAATTTTTACTTTAGGATTGGGGAAGGTATTATTTTTATAGGATGGATGATGATATTAAGGCTGCTGAACTTCATATTTCCTCCCTCTAATCATCCAACCAGATATTATCCATTCCCTCTCAGGAGGAGCTCTATCTTCAATTGAAATAGGATGATCTTCTTGATCTTATTTAGAAGATGGCCAAGAATCTTTTCAATATAAGGTAGCCTAAGTATGGGGATCATAATTCCAAATTCTTCCACAAATTAAACAAATAATAGAAGTCCAAGAAATGCCCGAATGATGTCTGCATCTATGATACCACCTTCACTTCTGAGGTTGATATTTCCACAGTTGTGGTGGACTACTTCATGGGGTAGTACACAAATGATGGTTGGGAATATTCCCTTCCATTAAAATATTCCAATATCTGTTGCGTTGATGAGTTGTAGAACAAAGCCTTAGTGGATTCTACCTTGGAGGGGGAAGTCAGATCTGCTTTGTTTTCTCAGAACATAGAATTTAAAGTGGGCCCAGATGGGTTTAGTAACAAGATCTTCTTGTTCTACTAAGATATCATTCATGTGGAAATTACTAATGCTATCCGGGAAGTTTTTCACTCCATATATTTCATGTATGGAACCAATTCAAGCTTCATTTCACTGATTCATGGGAAGGAATATTCTCTTGAAATTGGAGACATTCATCCAGTCACTATTTGGAATACTACCCCTAAAATTATCGACAAAATTCTGGATAAGAGGATGGAGAAATTTATGGGTGAGCTTGTCACCCAAATCAATTTGGTTTTGTTTTAAGGAGGAACATCCATAATTTATTATTTATAGGTTCGAAGGGTACCAGTATTATAAATAAATTCTCTCAGCACATTAATTTTTCCTTAAAGCTAGATATCTCTATGTCTTTTGACACCATTAAGTGGAGCTTCATTTTTCATGTGCTCTCCAAATATGGTTTATTGGTAATCTTCATCATGATGATAATGTACATCTAGAATAGTTTTAGTGTTTTTGTTTTTATTAATGGCTCCACTAAGGTGTTCTTCCTATGTTCCAATGGAGTCAGGTTGGGAGATCCAATAGCAAGTATTTTCTTTTCAATTTCTGAAGACTATTTGACCATACGCATCTTTGAACTCATGAAGGCTGGTCTTTTCAAACCAATTAAGGTAGGGAGTGACCTTTAGTTTCCATATAACCTTTTCTATGATGATGGTATCCTTTTATTTAGACAGGCTGACAAGTGGACCTTATCCTCAATTCGTGTGATTTTCCATCACAATGAATGTGTGGCGGGGAAATATATCAGCTGAAACAAATATTCTATTGTCTTCGGGGAGAGGGTTTCCCCCTCTCGTTAGTTACTCATTTATTGGTTCCTTGGGGTTATGAGGGGATCAATTACCTTTTCTTATTTGGGTGTCCCTATCTTCTAGGGAAGGGTCAAGATTTGTCATCTTGAGAGCACGATGAGTAGAATCACCCAACATATTACTAAATGGAAAGGGGGGTGTTTATAAAAAGTTGGGAGAGTTTGTCTCATCAATTCATTTATTACATCTAGGTTCTCCTATGATTTATCCATTTATAGATGGATGCCTAAAGTCATTAAAGACCTGCAGGAATACATTAGGAACTTTTCTTGGAAGAGTTGCATTAGTGAAAGGAAAATGGTCTCTGTGGCATGGAAATATTTCCCAAAACCAATTGATTTGGGAGGGCTTGTCATCAAAGACGTCATGATATTTAATGATTACATCCTTTCCAAGTATACCTAGGGGTTTTTTGAGACAAATGATGATGGCTTGGGATTTTGTTGGGAAAGGTTTGTCCTGAAACATTGTGATGGGTTTAAAGGATATTTTCCATCCTCGGTTTGGCAATCAATCTATGGATCATACAAGGGAATTATTGATAATTTAAAATTGATTGTTTAAAAGTACTCAGACCTAAATTTCTGGTCCACTATATGGATTTATAGGCCTTTTATGTATTTTTTGGTGTCTCCCGCTGAGATAAGAAGCACGTTGATTGATGAGATCAATCATCGTTCATGGGAGTTCGAACCACTTCTTCCAGCAGACACCTTCATGTAGATTCAATGATATACCTTCTTTGATAAGGATAAATTAATTTGGAAATCCAATATTGTTGTGTATCACAATGTGAAGGACATCTACCAGTATAAATGTGCATGGGGAATAGCTCATCCATCTTGTCTCTCAAGATTCAAGAGACACTTTATTCCTCTGCCTAACCTCCTCGTGCTCTGGAACCTCTAGAAAAATTAGTTGTCACTCCAGGATCAACTGCAAGAGGTTGGGAATAGCCTGGCCCAAGCCTACTTTCTCTGTCTTCGTGTAGAGGAAACCATCTGGCATACCATTATTAAATGTAGTTTTGCAGCTGCGTTTTGGGATTACCTGCAGAAGTTGTTCACGTTCCCTTTTTTATTGAACATGACATTTTCAGCTATTGGACAGCCTGGTTAATTATCCTTGCAGTTAGCAGGTGTCTCACTTTATGCTCATTGCTATTTCTACCATTAATTCTTCTTTCTGGGCTACCCGGAATGTGGTTTCTTTTAAAAAGAAGAGAATCTCCTTCCATGGCGGTGTTGTGACACTTCACACTGAAATTCATGTTGCATCTCACATTGAGACAGGTTCAATAGAAAATGATGTTAATTATCTTAATATAGTATGGATTCTTAGAGTTTCTATTAGGATAAAAAAACCCAAGGCTCTCAAGTTTGTCTGGTGGATCCATCCAATATCTCCTCAGTATAGGTCAATGTGGATGGTATGACTTTTGGAGCATTATGCCCCTCAAGACATGGAAGTGTCTTCTACACCCATTGAGGTTTTGTTAAAGTTTGTTTCCTCTATATTATTGGCTATGGGTATTCTTTGAAGTAAAATTTTGGGCTATAATAAAGGTGGTTAATTCTGCAGTTCAATTTGGATGGATCCTTCTATAGCTTGCCTCAGACTCAATTCTTGTGGTGGAGGCCCTAAAGAACAAGTCTAGGAGAGTCCCATGGAGGATTCTTCCCCAATGGATGGAATGTATCAATATTTGTTATGGGATGAACCTCAATGTCACACATGATTTCTGGGAGGCAAACTCGGTTTCCAAACCTCTCTCCAAGTAGGCAATTGTGGAGAGGTGTTTGATGTGGTCCTCTGTTGCCTTGTCTTTCTGCTCACGGTTTGTGGAGTCTGATTTGAAGGGTGAGTTACACACCTGGATTTATAATCCCTCCTTGTAATGATTTTTTGCTTTCTTCTCTTTTTTAATAAATTTTTGGGGGGACAAGGTTCATCTGGGCTCATGCTTCCTTTTCCCTAAAATGCTGTGAAACCCACTAAAAACCTAAAAATCCATAAAATACTTAAAAACCCTAAATATCCATAACATTTTCTAAAATCCATGAAAATCCAAAAAAACTTTAAACCCCATACCAACCACAAAGAAAAATATCCTGAGTACCATAAGTTCTCCAAAGACACAAAAAACCATAAATCCAATAAATCTCTAAAAACCCTTAAAACCCCTAATACCCAAAAAACATTAAAATCCAAAAAAAACCTAAAACCCCTAAAATTCATTATAAACACTAAAATTCCTATAGTATCGAAAACACAAAAATTCTTTAAAAACCCAAAACATCCCAAAAAACCCTAATATCTTCAAAAAGTTCTAAAAAACCCTAATAACACCTAAAACCCCTACCCCACCCCCTCAAAACACTAAAACCCTAAAAAACCTAAAAACCCCGAAAAACCAAGAAGCCCCTAAAAATCCTAAAAACCTAAATCACCTTAAAACCCCAAAATGACCATAAAATCCTTAAAACCGCCTAAATACTCTAAAAGACACTAAAAATCCTAAAACCAATAAAATACCCTTTAAACCATAAAATATCTAAAAAACTAATTCATTTAAAAGGACATCAAATACAATAAAAGAATCTAAAATCTTAAGGGGGTCCTAAAACCCTTATAAATCATAAAAGGACCAAGAACCCAAAACACCTATAGACCGTAAAAACCCATTAAAACATAAATCTCCGTAAAAAATACCCACAAACAACCTAAAACATAAAAACCATAAAGGATCCTAAAAATCCTAAAAAACCCTATTCCCCTCAAGACCCTAAAAATAATAAAAGGCCCAAAAATAGTAAAACCCTTTAAACCCCTAAAAACACTAGAAAACCAAAACCCCATAAAACCCTAAATTAAACAAGGAAACCATAATTTTTTTTGGACGACCCTATAAAACCAAAAACACCAAAAACAACTTAAAAACCACAAACCCTAAAAGACCCTAAAACTCTGAAAAATCATTATTGACCCAAGAAACTATAAAAACCCCTTAGAATCCCTAATGAGACCCTAAAACCCTAAAACCCTAAAACCATAAAATACCAAAAAACACAAAATCCTTAGAATACACTAGAACTCTGAAAGAACTAAGAACCCAAAATCCTCTAAAACTCTAAAACCCCAAAAAACCCATAATATGCTAAAAATCTTAAAAATCCCTAAAAACATTAAAAACCCTAAAATCCATTAAATAACAAAAAAACATTAAAATCCAATAGAACCCTAAAATCTATAAACTTCTAAAAGAACCTAAAACCCCCAATAAATTTCTAAAGGACTCTAAAAATCACATAAAACATTAAAGGACTCTAAAAATCATAAATTACCCATAAAACCCTAAAATATAAAAAACATAAAAAATAAATTAAACTTCCTAAAATCACTCAATGACCAAAAAAAAAATAATAAATCCTAAAAACACTTAAAGGTCATTAAACCCCCATAAAACCCTAAAACCCTAAAACTACAAAATACATAAAAAACATGAAAAGATCCTTAAAATCCCTAAAAAGAATTAAAGGGGAAAAAAACCTTAAAGAACCCAAAAATCCATAAAACCCTAAAAGACCGTAAACACCCTAAATAACCTAACCATAAAAAACCATAAATTTTCGAAGAAACCCTAACAAACCAAAAAAACCAATAACCCTAAATATACATAATCCCAAAAGTTCCCCAAAGACCCTAAAAAGGTGAACTACCATAAACTACACTCCCTAAACCCAAAAACCTATGCCCTACAGCCTAAAACCTTACCCTAAATCCTTATACCTACACATGAAACCCTATATGATACAACCAAAACCCTAAACATGTCACTATAAACCTTATACCCTACACCATAAACCCTAAAACCAAAACTCTAAATCCATAACATATACCCAACACCTTAAACCATAGACCCTACACCCTGAACCCATAACCCTACACCATAATCCATAAAAAACGATTAAAAACTCAAAAATCCTAATATCCCTAATCCCCTAAATGGCCCTAAATAAACTAAAAACCCATAAAACCATATAAGACAATAAAAAGTAAAAAAACCCTAAACCCCCAAAGACCAAAAAATACAAAAAAAACTCATTAAAATCAAAAAAACCATAAAAACCCCAAAAGTCCCTAAAATCCCTAAAATCCATAAAATACCTTAAACAAAATAAAAAATTCCCAAAACCACATAAAAATCTTTAAAACCCCTAAAACCCATAAAAATTCTTAAATAAAAAAAAATCAAAAACACCAAAAAACAATAATAATAACCCTAAAACCCCATTAAGAACCCCAAAACCCTAAAAACTCACAAACCCCCCAAAATACCCTTAAAATAAAAAAATACTATAAAAGAACCTAAAATACCCTAAAAGAAAATGAAGTCCATGAAATTAGAAAAAAAATCAAACCATCCATAAATACTCCACAAAAATCCAAATAAACCTAAAATCCCTAATTTTACTTAAATACCTATGAAACCCTAAAAACCCAAAAAAATCCATAAAGGCCTTAAAACCCTCTACGACCCGTAAAATACAAATACCCGTAAATCCCCATAAACCAATACAAAATCTAATAAAACTAAAACCCTAAAGACGATGAATAACTCTAAAAGAACCTAAAACCATCAAAAAAATTCTAAAAATCATAAAACCAACATAAAAACCATAAAAATCCTTAAAACCAATAAAAACACCTAAAACCAGAAAGGACCCTAGAACCCACAATAACCTAAAAAACCGAAAACCCCTAAAAATAGTAAAATACCCAAAAAACCCCCAAAACACTATACCCAACACCCTAAAACCTAAATGTTATGTTGAAAACCCTAAACCATATACCCTACACCATAAACTCTAAACCCTAATCTATACACAAAAAAACATATACCCTATACCCAAAAACCATGACAATAGACCTTAAACCCTACACCATACACCATAAACCCCATTCCCTAAATCTAATACCCTATACCCTAAACCATAAACTATAAACCCTAAAGCATAAACTATATACATAATATCTAAATCCCAAAACCCTAAAGGACCCTAAAATCAATAAAAACGCAAAAAGAACATAAAACACCTAAAATATCCTAGAACCGTTAAACCCCATAAAACCCATAAATTACCTTATAAATTCATAAAATATCATCAAAAGTCCCTAAAAATCAAAACCATAAAATTTCCTAGAAATCCACAAAACCCATAAAGACCCTAAGACATATAAATACCTAAAATATCCTAAAATCCCTTAATGACACAAAAAACACCTAAAAACCCAAAAAACCTAAAACACTTTAAAATACCTAAAACCCCTACAAAAATAATAAAACTTAAATATATTCTAAAAAACTCTAGAACACCTAAACCCTTAAAAAAAATTCTAAAACCCTTAAAACCCCTAAAATCCATAAAAAACCTAAATAAACCCTGAAACCCCTAAAATGCCTAAAACTCTAAACAGATCATAATACCCCCAAACCCTAAAAAACCGAAAAAACTCCCATAAAATAATAAAACAATATAAATCCTTAAAATAATATTAAAATCTGATAAACCCCTAAAACCACGAAAACCTCAAAAACCACTAAAAATTATAACAGCCCTGAAATTCCACAAAATACTAAAGGCCCTAAACCCCTAAAATTCCAAAAATCATTGAAAACCCCTAAAAACCCTAAAATTCACTAAAAACCCTAAAACCTCAAGAAATATTAAACAATACCTAGAAACCCTAAAAGATAACCACACTTTCAAATACCATAGGCTATAACAACCTGAAAAAACACTAAAGAAACTAAAATCATAAAAACCCTTAAAAGGCTAAAAAACAAAAAATCCTAAAACCTTAAAAACCTTTTAACGAAACAAAAACCTAGAAAACTCTTTAAACCCCAAAACCCTAAAAAATCCAAAAACACATCAATATCCAAAAATGTAAAACCCCTAAAAACCCTTCAATCATTTAAACTGAAAAAAATTATAGAAACCCAAAAAACTGTATTAATCTAAAACCCATAAATTTCCTTTAAATCCCCTAAAATCTAAAAAGCCCAAAAAGCCCAAAAAATCCTTAAAAACCTAAAAACAAATGAAAAGCCTCAAACCCAAGAAACCTTGAAAACCCTAAAAACTAGAAAAAACCCAAAAAACACAAAACACAGAAAGAAACCTAAATTCCCAATAAAAGACTAGAACAAAAAAACCCTAAAATCTATAATTGCATATAAACCCCACAACACTAAAAATACCCTAAAAACCCTAAAATCCATAAAACATCATAAAACACCCGGAAGCCTATAAAACCCCTAAAAACACTAAAACCCCAAAATACCCAAAAAGATTCTAAATCCTATAAATTAGTCTAAAAACTCTAAAATCCATAAACCTCATTAAAAAAATACACTAAATACCCCAAAAGAGAATAAAATACCATTAAAGACACTAAAAACCCTTTAAACCCCTAATGGTACCAAAAAACCCCTAAAAAACTTAATGTTCATAAAAATATGAAAACCCTAAATGTCTCTGAAAAACCTAAAAACCATAAAGAACCTAAATACCATAAAACCCAAAATGAATAAAAAATGGAAAACACAAAAGGACCCTAAAAATGCTTGAAAATTAAAAGTCCCTTAAAATAATAAAAAATATTAAAGGACACTAAAAATCCTTAAAACCCCAAAAAAATTCCATAAAACATGTAAAAGACCCTAAAAACACTAAAAAAATTAAAACTCATAAAACTCCATAAAACCCCAAAAAATCATAAACAACCATAAAACCCCTAGAAACACTAAAACCACAAACCCCCTAAAACATTGAAAATATGTTTAAAGACCCTAAAATTTTAAAAATACCTTAAAACCCCATATAATATATAAAATAACATAAAACACTTAAACCCATAAAAATAATTTAAACCCATAATTCCCCTAAAAACTACAAAACCATAAAATTTTATAAACACCCTAAATACCCTAGAAACCCCGAAAAACCCAAAGACCCAAAAACAAAAAGACCCAAAAAACTATTAACCCCTTAAAATATCTAAAAATAAATTGAAATAATAAAAACACAAAAGGATGCTAAAAATTTTAAAAAACCAAAAGGTCCCTAAAAATCCCTAAATGCCCAAAATGAACCTAAAAATAATAAAAAAAACAAAGGACCATAAAAACCTTATAAGTACCAAATAACACTAAAATATCTAAGAAACCATAAAATACAATTGAACCCCCTAAAAGTATTTAATGAACAAAAAATACCACAAACCTATAAACTACAATAAAATCGTAAGAAGGCCCAAAAAACCCAAAAAACCCAAAAAAACCAAAAACCACAAAAAACCCCTTCAAGACCCAAATGAAATATAAAAACATTTAAATAACCTAAAAACTGTAATTAATTAAAATAAAACTAAACACCGTATAATACCATTAAACAATAAAAAAATAAAAACTCATAAAAGTCATAACAATCTTAAAAACCAATGCCACCACAACCACTAATAAACCTAACAAGTTGTTTAACCTAGAAAATACCCAAAATCCCAAAACCTCTTAAAACCCCAAAATAATCATTAAAACCATAAAACCCTAATAATACATTTAATTCTTTAAAACCCTACAAAAACCCTAGAAATCCATAAAAACCCCTATATAATTAAAAAAATACAAAAACACCAAAAACCCCATAAAACTCTAAAAACCCCCCAAAATCCCTTTTAAACACCCCCAAAACATCAAAACACCCTAAAAAACCTAAAATAACCTAAAAACCCGATGAAAACCCTAACAACTACCAAGCTATTAAGAAAAAAACTGAATACAAATAAAAACCATAAAATCATATACAACACTAAAAACCTAAAAATGCTCAATAACAGGAATACGCTAAACAACCTAAAATAATAAAAAACACTAAACCCATTTAAAAATCCCATACATGCCTAAAAACCCAAAAAATAACCCTAAAATCCAAAACACACCTAAAAACACTAAGATACTTGAAACCCCAAAAAACCTAAAACTCATAAAACTCCTTAAAATCCAAAAAAACCCAAGGAAATCTAAAAACCCAAAACCCCTAATAGCACTATGAAACACCATAAACCCCCTAAAACTCAAAATATATTCTAAACCCTAAAAAATCCCTAATATACTTTTAAGAACTTAAAAACATAAGAACCCCATTAAAACCCCTAACACCAATAAAACTCTAAAAAATGAAAAAATATATTTAAATACATGAAAATCTTTAAAAATCCAAAAAATAAAACCTGTAAAATAGTATGAACCCTAAGAAACATTAAACATCTGAAAAAAATTAAACACCCTTAAAACCTAAAATGTTTAGAAAAAATCACAAAACCCCTAAAAACACCTAGAAACCATTAAAACTCTTAAAAGACCCTTAAAACTACTGAAAAACTGTAAAAATCATTTAAAAAGTAAAGAAACATAAAAATATTAAAAATATTAAAAATCACCAAAACACTACAATCCCTAAAAAACCATAAAAACACTTAAGACCCACTAAAACCAAAAATACCTCAAAACCATAAAATCTAGAAAAAAATAACTATAACCCATCAAAACCCCCAAAAACTATAAGTAACATAAAAACACTAAAAATCAAACAAAACCCTAAAGACAAAATAATCATTAAAACCATAAATCATTGAAGCACTATAAACATTATAAATACCCAAAAACACCTGAAAGTGCCATATAAAACCGCAATGACACTAAAACCCATTAAACACCCTTAAATTACAAAAACCTAAAACCCCAAAAAACTATAAAAAACGTAAAACACTGAAAAAACATAAAACCCCCAAAACTGAAAACAATAAAACCCCTAAAAACCCTTAAAACACTTAAAATCCTAAACCCCCAAAAACCCAAAAACCAAAAAAACTAAAACCAAGCTAAAATCTTTAAATATCTTAAAACTATTCAACCAATAAAACCCCAAAACACCCGAAAACCTAAAAACCCCTAAAACACAAAAAACTCTATATCCCATAAAAAATAAAAGAAAAAACCTAAAAATGTAAAATCCCAAAACCCTAAAAACACAAAGACACATAAGACCCCTAAATCACCTAAAAACACCTAAAAATACATAAAAACCAAAAAAATCTAAAAACTCTGAAAAACCATGGAAACGCAAAGTACCCTGAAACCCCAGAAAACCTAAAAATAAATAAAAACCCTAAAACCCCTTTAAACCAAAGAAGAGAAAAACCATAAAAACACATAAAACACCCAGAAACCCAAAAAAACGAAATACCATTCAAAAACCCAAGACCCTTAAAAATCTAAAAAACCTAACGACCCCAATATCACTAGAAACCATAAAAAACCATAGAATACAGTAAACCCCCCCAAAACCATAAAACTCCCTAAAACCATAGACCCCTAAAAAACATAAAATCCGTAAAACTACAAAAAACACTAAAACCCCAAAAGGACCCTAAAACCAAAAAAACCTAAAACAACCTAAATCCCCTAAAAACCAAAAAACAATTAAACCACTAAAACCACTAAAAACCCTAACGCCCACTAAAATAACTCAAAACCCTAAAAACCCTGAAGACCCTAAATGACCCTAAAGCCATAAAAATAAAAAAAGGACCACAAAAACTTAATGAAAATAGAGGAAAAAATAAACCATAAAGACTATAAAATTCCCTAAAAAGTACTAAAAGTAACTAAAAAACAAAAAAGCTAAAGTACCCTTGAACCCCTAAAAAGATGAAAAGAAGCTAAACACCATAAAACTCTAAATGGCCTTAAAACCCCTAAAACCCATAAAGGAACCTCAAAAACATAAAGGAACCTATAATCCCTAAGAACCCAAAAGGATCCTAAATACCTAAAGGAAACATTAAAACCTTATAAAACCCCTATAAACCCGAAAAACCCAAAAAATCCCTAATGAATCAAAACCTCATTAAGACTCCCAAAATAAACTTAAAAATACCAAATTCCCAAAATGAATTAGACTTCATAAAATCCCAAGAATACCTAAAAAACTACAAATCCCCAAAAAAGTCTTTAAAAACCAAAGAAGAAATTTTAATGTCCCTAAAAACCATAAAAACTAGAAAAACACTAAAAACCCATAAAAGTATCTAAAAAATATAAAACCCTAAAAAATAGAAAATGCCTAAAAACATAAAAATTTCAAAGGACAATTTATGGATCTTAAAACCTAAAAATATATAAAATTCCTACAAACATTAAAAAGAAAAAAAATTAGAAAACTCATAAAAACCTTAAAATCCCTAAAAAATCATCAAAACCTAGAAAACTGCCTAAAACCCCTAAAAATCCCAAAAATATATAAAATACGAAAAAAACCCTAACACCCCCCAAAACCACTAAAAATGAAACTTTACTCCAAACCCCAAATAATCTTTAAAACCATTAAAACCCCTAAAAACCCACAAACATCCAAAAACACATAATACCCATAAAAAACAAAAAACAAAAAATACATAAACACCAAAAAACCGTTAGAAACCCCTATAAACCCATAAAACCCCTAAAGACATTTAAAAACCCTAAAAACCATAAAACCCGCTTAAAAGCCTAAACCCCCAATAAAAGACCCAAAAATCCCAAAAAAACCCTTGTTGACCCTAGAAACCCTAACAAACCCAAAAAAATAAAACCCTAAAAACTGTTAAACTAGACTTAAAAACCTTCTACAGCCTAAAATCACATAAAACCCTTAAAAATAAAAAAATCCTAAAAACCCAAAAATCTCAGAAAACCCAAAAAACATAAATACATTAAAATCCATAAAAACCATAAACAACATAAAAACCCTGAAACATTAAAAACCACTGCCCCCCACCAAATGAAAATTTAAAAACAATAAAACAGTCATAAAAACCAAATAAACCCAAACACCCCTCAAAATTTCTAAAAACCATAAACCACCTAAAAACATAAAACCATTTAAAACTCCTACAAATCATAAAAACCTAAAAACCTAAAAAAAAATTAAGAAAACCCTAAAACCTGCTCAAATACCTGAAACCCTTAATGACCTTAAAACCCATAAAACCCTAGAAATTCTAAAAAATCAATAAAATCACATAAAAATAAAAATAAAAACCTATAAACAAAAAAAACCATTAAATACCTAATAAATAAAAAGAACCCCAAAACCCTAACAAAAACCAAAAAACTCAGAAAGCCTAAAAACACCCTATAGACCTAAAATCCTAACAATCATCAAACCATAAAATTCGTAAGCCATATACACCAAAAACACTAAACCATACAACCTAAACCCTATACTCGTCACCCTAAACCCAAAACCATTCCCACTAGAAAATATACATTATAACCTAAACCCTACACATGATACATTTTACCATACACCCTAAACCTTAGACCCTAGTATCTACACCCAAGACCCTACACCTAGCTCCTTGAACCATATAACATACACCCCAAACCCAAAACTCACACCCTAAACACTAGACACTACACTGAACACCCTAAAACATACACACAAAACCCTATACCATACACCATAAACCCTATATCATAAACTCTAGACCATATAAACTACACCCTTATCCCTATACGCTACACCTTAAACACTATACCCTACTCTCTAACCCCTAAAAACTACACCCTATATCCTATAACCTACACCCAAAACCCAAAACCCTACACCCAAAACCCTATATGATACACCTTTAAAACCAAACTCTACATCCGAAACCCCATACCCTAATCCCTATGCTATAACCCCTAAACCCTAAACCCTTTATTATAAACTGTAAACCTAAAACTGAAAGACTGTTCCAAACACCCTTCACCCTATACCCTATAACATATAAAATAAACCCTACACACTAAACACAATAACATACCCCCTAAACCCAAAACACTACACCCTAAACTCTAAACTCAATAACCAAGACACAAAACTATATACCCTAAACACTACACCCTAAACTGAATACAGTACCCCCTAAACCCTATAACATACACCAGAAACCATACACCCTACACCCTAAACCCTATACTGAACACCCTAAACTCAACCCCACAGACCCTAAACCTCCCTAAATCCTACACCCAAAACTGTATACACAAAAGGCTATACCATAAACTGTACACACTAAATCTAATACCCACCTCCCAAAAACCTTAAATTTTCACCCTAAACCATATACCTTCCAATATAAACCATATACCATACACCATAAACCCTACACCCTACACTGTAAACCCTAAACACAAAATGCTATACAATGTACCCTATACCCAAGACCCTAAACCACTACACCTTGAACTATATGTCATACAACCAAAACCCTTTACACCACACCCAAATCCCTAAACTCGACACCGTAAACCATAATCCCAACCCCCTAAACCATATACCAGATATCGTAAAAATAATATCCTACACAAGTAAACCTAAACATAAAAAACCCAAAAAATCCTAAAAACATTAAAAACCCATAAAAATCCAAAAGATAAAAAAAGTCCAAAAAACATAAAACAATCAAAGAACACTAAAAGACAGAAGAACCCTAAAAATATTTAAAACTCAAAAAAAATATAAAATCATAAAAACCATAAAATCCCTAATAACCCATAAAAACACAATAAACCCCTAAAACTATAAAATCCATAAAAACCCATTAAAAACAACACCCCAAAAAACATAAAATCCCTATGAAACCCATGAAAATAGAAAGAAACCCCCATAATGCCCTAAAAACCTCTAAAACCCTAAAAACCATTAAAAATAGTAAAAAACTGTAAACCCCACTAGAAACCATAAAAAACACAAAATAATCACTACAAAAAATGACTTATACAAATAGAAATTTAATCAATGATAAAATTTATGTTGGTAAAAATATGAAATTTCAACAGACATTTTGTTTTACTAGTTTCAATTTGTAGCAACAACACTTAATTTTCCCAATGGTTATATTTGATGATATAGATCGTTTATAACCAAATTTTATATTTGTGAAAATTAAATCTATTGAATTATAATACTAAAAAAATACTAACACATGAATATGTTATGAATAATAACTATTACTAATGAATATTATTTCCCTTAATAATTAATTATTATGACAATCCATTTAATAATAAAAAAGTCTTATCAACAAAATATTATGAGAAACCAGGTTTTAGATATATTATAAATTTTTCCTCTGATTGGGGTCTTATAAAAAATATCCAATTTTATTAATTTTATTTTAATTTATCATAAATATCAATCATGTTTTTATTTTTTGATGTTATCCATTTAATAAATATTTAAATAATTTTTATAAAAATATATTTTAAATCATTACCATATTTCATATATTTATATATCTGGTTAATTTTTTCATCCCCGTCGGCCTACCCTACCCACCCCCATATTCTATCTCATATCTCACCAGCGATCCCACTCCAAAATCCAGGATTCAATATATAATCCCACTTTCAATTTCTATATCTATTCCATTCAGAATGATATCTCCACAAATGTTAAAATATTTGATCTCCCTTCGAATGGTGACTGTTTCCTATCCCCTCCCCCCATCATCCCCTATAGCAGATCCCCTAACATTATCTTTAGAATACTTACTACATATATTTTATTATGCACAATATTTAAAGCTCCTTACGAGCATAATGATTTGATTATGCATACAAGAAAGCCTTAATTCCACTTTCCCAAACCCAAGCCACCTCCCTAACCTCATCCAGTTAGTGTAGCTAATGTAATATAAGGTACATGATAGTAGTCTTCTCTATTCAAGTGATAGATACCCATTCATTGATGAATATGTTCTTATCTATATATTTTAGTCACTAATATTGCATATTGAAGTAAATTATATCTTAGTCTACATGTTTAAGAATATAGTTTAAAAATTATAGGTACAAATCCATGTCCTATAAATTGAAAGTGTTTCCATAAACACTTCAGTTTTATGATTTCATGAAGTAGATGGTATATCTCTATTTTAGATGACTACGGTAAACTATTCTTCAAATTATGATATCTTGTCCCATAAATTATAATATGTATGTCACTCTATGTATATTTCTCTATTTTTTTTTTCATTTTGTGTAATTCAATGCAATTTTCATTGTTTAGATAAACTGAATTTCTATATTATAGTACCGATATTGTTACCAAATTTGTGCTTTAAACCAATCCCTTTTATTTTATTTTATTAAGTGTATCTATTTTATGTCATTATTGTTCTACATTTCAACTATATCTAATTCCTATTTCACTTATTTAAATTATAATAAATTATGGTTTAAAGAAGGTATTGTGTTTTTTTCAAATATATTTATTGTTTAATTGGACACATTTCTAAATATGATTTTTATACTCTAACTCATTGTTAAATTTATGATGATCCCTTGGAATGTCTGATGATAAGTTCATACCAATTGAATATTTTTATTTAGTTTGTTAAATTTTAGTATTAACTAGAATTAGGACTGTGATAAAAAAATGTTTCATCAAATTAAAGTAATTTAAATAAATATTCCATGATTTTCTTGTAGAAATAATATTGAATTTTAGTAGATTTTCATAGAATTTTTCTATTCTCCTTATCAATTTCTTTTTATGTTTTTCATTTTTTATAATTTTCAAATAATGATATTTACTGATTGTAAGTGGTTTTTTCGAATAGATAATGAGTTTACCAATCAATTAGTTTTTCATTTACATTTGCATTTATTACAATTCATTTGAAGGAAATAATTGATTTATATTAGTTGCCTCTAATTACAATGATCAATACCACCAGGCATATTCTCATGTTCATATTGATAGCTTATGGTCCCTATCTTTTTCGTCAGACTTTAAACCCCTATTAGTTTCAATTAATCCCCTACAATCATATTTTAACCCCACTTTTTATGTTTCTGGTATCAATAATGTTTCCATTTATTTATTTTTTATTCAGTCTATCTAATTTATTTTACTGTTTTAATTTATGTATGTACACTCAGTTAATATTATTATGATTTCCCTTTCTCAATAAATTGTTCCTAATAATTTTTTCTAGACATACTATATCTTATTCAAAAATGAAATAAATATATTTGAATATATTCTTATAATGGGGTTAATTAATATGTGTATTTTCCGGTATCATTTTTTTTAACTATTAGTTACTATCAACTAATGATTTATATGTTTCCATCAAAAAAAAGTTAACAATACCTCTATTTTTTGTACTACATCGACTATGAATGTTCCTTAATCTGTGTATAATTTGAAATCACTATGTGTGACCAATTATATATTCTCCCCCAATAATTTAAATGTTTAAACCAAATTTTTTTTATAAAAAGTCATTTTTTCAATAGTCTATTATCTATGAATGTGACTTGATGAAAAAAATAAAACAAAAAATAAACATATAGGTTGATATTATTACATCTGTTTAATTTTAATTGATGTTTGTGCGATGACAATAGAAAACCATATATTGAAAGCCCTAGATATCATCATAATAATAAAATGGAAAAAAACTAATATTTATTTATCACAACTAATATGTATTAATCACAATATTAATTTCAAAACTAACATTAGATCTGAACATAGATGAATTTTGATCAATATATAGCAGGTAAATGTATTTTGATCAATACATGTTAGTTTTTAACTAATATTAGAATCTATAAAATTAGATAACCAATTTTTGTTGAACAAAAAATTTATATACAATGATCAATATATGTATTAAAACTAACATATAATTTTATGCATAATAAACTAGTATCATATTTGTTCAAAACTAATATTACAGATAATATATTGGTATTTTTATAGGGAACTAATATGTAATATCCATAATTGATTTTTATTTTTCATAGCTATATGTATTGATCACAATATTACTTCAGAATTACAACATGTTAAGAACTAACATGGGTTCAGAAAATATGTGTACTTTGATCTACACATATTAGAATAAACGTCATTTTTGTATTTTGATCAATACATATCAGTACAGAACTAACATTGTGTTATGACATATGTCAGAACAATTATGTGTACATAAAAATATATTACATATATGTTTTTCAATCAATATATATTAGTTCACAATATTACACAATGAAAATGTTGATTTCTTTCGACAGGATAGGGTCTCGTTGAAAATAGTTGATAAAAAGAGTATTTGTGATGAGAATATCTTCCAGTCGTAAATATGTTTGGCGCGTGGTGCATGTCAAACTGCAGGAAGCCTATTTGTTATGGGGAGTTTACCCCCTTCATAAATACCATCCCGTCATTTTCATTAATGATGATAAAAGTTTTTCCAATCCAGAAATAAATAGTCGGTAGAGAATTATTTATGATGGTACCCGTTGTAAATAAAATATCATTGGAGGGTATTTGTGATGGGACCTATCCCAAATACATTTTTTTACCATCACCACAATTAATATCAGTGGTACTATTTTCAACGGGTCACATCCCAATTGATATACTTATATATACCCCCAAAAAAAATTTCATTCCATTAATTTATGAAAATTTCCAACCTTTTATCCTATCATATTCTTTTTGTCAAAATTTTTCAATCTTTTATACCTTACAGGGGAGCATCTTTCAAACATTCTATCCACTGAAAGATTCAGTTTTAAGCTATTTATTTCATTTATTTTATTTTTAATTTAATTTAATTTAATTTTATTTGTTATAATTATTATTAATTAGCTGTGGTTAGATTTAATTTTAAATGGCCAGTTTTATTTTCCATTCATTATTTTGATGTAAAAGTAATAATTTTTAATTAAAAGTATTTCGTCATAATTATTAATAATTAGTGATACATAGTAAAAATTATTACTATTTTGTCACATTTAACAACAATTATGTAATACATAGATGTAATTTGTAACAAATTGTTATAAAAAAAAAATTAGTCAAAATTAGCAATAATTAGTAATAATTAGAGTTTAGAAAATAATTAGTGGAAATTAGTAAAAATAATAAGTAATTAGAAAAAATTAGTTTTAATTAGTAATAGTTTGTGTGAATTTGTAAAAATAAGCCATAAGTAGTAAAAATTAGTAGTTATTGGTAAAATTTAGAGGTTATTTTAAAAATTAGTGGAAATTAGTAAAAAGGACCGGTAATTAGAAATAATTAGATTTAATTAGTAATTTTTTAAATATTTAATAAAAAATAAGTAATATTTATTGGTGATTAGTTCCAAATTGTTATAAACTCATAATAATTAGCAATAATGTATGATAATTAGTAACAATCAGAAAAAATAAGTAATAAATAGAAGAAATTAGTAAAAATTAGGGTAGTTAGAAAAAAATAATGTTAATTAGTTAAAATAGCATTAATTATTAAAAAATTGCGAAAAATCAGTATAATTATGTAAATTTAATAGATTAGAAAAAATGAATTTTAATAAGAAAAAAGTTGATGTAATTATATAAAATTAGTGATAAGTCACTATAATTAGAAAACATTAGCAGTAATTAGTATAAAGTACCGACAATTATAAAAAATTAGCTATAATTAGTAACAATTAGGTGTAATTTGTAAAAACTAGAGGTAATTATTAATAATTAGTAATAATTAGAGGTAATTTGTGATAATTTGTAATATTTATTGAAAATTAAATAATATTAAGTAGTAATTTGTATCAAATTGTTATAAATAGATAAAAATCAGTAAAAATTAGTAGTAATTAATAAAATTGGAATAAACTAATCAAAATTATTAAAAAAAGCAGTAATTAATCATAATTAGTGGTAATTAGTAAAAATAACAGTAATTAGTAAAAAATAACGTTAATAAGTAAACATAGATGTTATTAGTAAATATTTTCAATAAATCAGTATAATTTTTAAGAATTAATGAAAATAAATAAAAAATAGTGATAAATCACTATAATTAGAAATAAGTAGCGGTAATTTGAAAAAATTAGATATAACAAGTAAAAATTAGCCGTAATTTGTAAAATTTATTTCCAATTCGTAATAATTAGTGTAAATTAGTAATATATTGCAGTATTTGATAAAAATTATGTAAAATTTAGTGGTAATTTGAAACAAATTCTTATAAACTAATAAAAAATTTTAAAAATTGGTGGTAATTAGTAATAATCAGTGGTAATAAGTAGTGATTAGTGGTAATTAATAAAAACTAGTTTTAATTTTTGAAAAAAATATTAATTATTAATAGAGAAATGTTATTAGTATAAATTAGTGACAAATTACTATATTTATTAAAATAAATATATATTAATAAAAAGTAATGTTTATTTGAAAAAATAGTCTTAATCTGTAAAAATTAGAAAGGAATCACTCTAATTGTTAAAAATTATCTGTAATTAATAAGAATTATAGATTAATCACTATAATTAGTAAAAATTTGCAAGAATTAGTAAAATTACGGGAAACTAGTTGTAATTAGTGATAATTATTAAAAATTAGTATTAACTATTTAAATTAGTTGTAATAAATAATAATTTGCTGTAATTGGTAATATTTTTTAATATGTAATAAAAATTATTTAATATTTAGTGGTAATTAGTAATAAATTGTTATAAATAAATACACATTTGTAATAATAACCGGTAATTAGTAAAAATTAGAAGTAATTACAAAAATTAGCGATTAATTATTGTAATTATTAAACATTAACAACAATTAAAAAAACATAGTGATAAATCACTATAATTTGTAATAATTATAGGTTATTAGTAATAATTAGCGGTAATTAGTTAAAATAAGGATAATTAGAAAAAATTAATGTTAATTATTAAAAATTAATGGAAATTAGAAAGAAATAATTTTAATTTGTAAAAAATAATTTTAGAGAGTAAAAATTGGCGATAAGTCACTATAATTATTAATAATTAATGGTAATTGATAAAAATTAGTGATAAATCACTATAATTTGTAAAAATTAGATTTAATTAGTAAATATCAGCGGTGATTAGTAAAAATTAGCTGTTACAAATAGTAATTAGCTATAATTAGTAATCCTCAGTGGTAATTTGTAATACTTTTTTTAATATTTAGTATTAAATAATATTTAGTGTTATCTAGTAATAAAAAGTTATATACAAATAATTTTTTTTATAAATTAGTGGTAATTAGTTATAATTAGATGCAATTAGTGAAAATTAGAGGTAATTAGTAAATATTTATTGCAATTAGTAAATATTAGTTGTAATTTGTAAAAATTTGCGATGATTATTAAAAAATAACATAAATGAGTAAAAATTAAAGGTAATTACTAAAACATATTGGTAATTAATAATAATTATTTATAATTAGTAAAAATTAGCAGTAATTAAAAATAATTATCATCAATTAGTAATAATTAGTGGAAATTAGTATAAATTAGTTGCAATTAGTATTATTTTGAAAAATTAAAAAAAATAATATTTAGTGGTAATTTGTAAATAATTGTTATAAACAAATTAAAATTATTAAAATTTAGTGGTGATTAGTAAAAATTAGTGATGGTTAGTAACAATTATTGGTAAATAAAATAAAATAATTTTTATTCGAAAATAATATCAATAATTATTAAAAAATATTGATAAGTCACTATAATTATTAATAATTGATGGTAATTTGTAAGAATTAGTGATAAATAACTATAATTAGTAAACATTATTGTTAATTAGTAAAAATTAGTCACAAATTATTATAATTTATTTATATTAATGGTAATGACTATAGATTAGAAAACATAAGTAGCAATTCATAATATTTATCAATAAAAAATAATATTGGGTAAAAATTAATAAAAATAAAAAGTTAGTATAAATAATTTAAATTTATTTTTAAGGATTAAAAAGGAGTAAAAATTTGTGATTGTTAGTAAAAATTAGTATAAAATTATTACTCAACCAATGTAATTAGTAATAACTAGTAGTAGTGAGTACTAATTATTGGTAAATCACTATAATTAATATATAATAGTGATAATTATTGATAAAATAATTTTAAGTCGCCATAATTATTAAAAATTACTATTAATTATTGATAAATAATATTTATTTGTATTTTTAGTATCAATTACTAGAAAACTGAAAAAGAAATATTTAATTAATTTACATTTGATGTGTAATGGAAAATTTGGATATGGTTGGTATAAACTGGTGCAATGAAAAATTTGGACATGGTTGACAAAAATTGGTTTCAACAACTTGATGATTGGAAAATATATGATTTATACATATTTAGTAAATCATAGAAATTTCAATCCTTTGGTGGTTGGAAATGACCAATTTGTTCCAACCATGACCAATTTTTTTCATTAGGTCACCATAATCGGGACAGATTGGATGTGATGTGTCTATGGAAGTAGCAACGGCAAGAAGAGGAGGAGATAAACTGATGAAAGGACATGGTTGACATAAAATAGAAAAATAAAAAAATTGGACAAGGATGGAATACATTTGACTCATCATATGATGATAGTAAGATTTATAATTTATATATTTCCAGTAAACAATTGAATTTTAAATCTTCAGGTGTAGAGAAATGACCAATTTGTGCTAACCATGTCAAATTTTGAATGTTAGTTTCTATAACATGGGTTGGTAGAATGTGGCATGTTGATGGTAGTAATAATTGTAGAAGGAGGATAAGATGTATCGATGACAGGACATGGATGGAATAAATTTGTGTAATGAAAAATTTGGACTTGGTTGGCATAAATTGGTTTCAACAACTTGAATATTGTAAAATCTATGATTTATAAATTTTTAAAAAATCATATAATTTCCAATCATTGGGTGATTATAAATGACCATTTTGTGGTAACCATGTCCAATTTTATAATTAGGTCACTTGAACTAGGGAGGTCGCACTGTGATGTGTCAATAGAAGCAACAGAAGTACCATGAGGAGAAGATGTGTCGATGATTGGAGTAACAGTATAAGAAAACAGAGAAGTAAATTCAATATTTATTGTTAATTAAAAATAGTATGCTTAAAATAGAAAAAATAGAAATAAATTAGTAAAAATTATTGGTAAATATTTGTAATTATTAAAAATTTGTAGTAATTAGAAAAAAAATTTAGAAAAAATTACTGGGCATTAGTAATGATCGGTAGAAATAAATATTAAATTACAATAACTAGGTAGAAGTAATGATAATTTTTAAAAATCGCCATCAATTAGTAAAAATTACCACTAAATAATAAAAATTAGCGGTAAATAGATAAAATAGACAATATGTATACAAGATTATGATTGTTTAATTTCTAATATTTTTTGTGGATCATGTTTTTCTTATATAAAATTATTTATAAATGATTTTTTATTTTTTATTTTTTTGGTTAATATGGGAAAGAAAGTCTCAAAAAATATTTATTATGTAATCCCAATTGGATAAGTCATCACATGAATCCAAATGATTTTGTTTTCAATCCTATATATATTGAGGGTGTTGAATCTTTTCAATCATTTTCATAATTAAAACCAGAAGTTGTTTTATAATGGAATTTTAAGTGTCCTTGCATGAAATGGTATATGAGGAGGTATGACACATTTCACAATGTTTAGGGTCATCTATTGAAATTTGGTTTTTGATAAGATTATATTTCTTTAGTATCAAAATGGAGAACATAGTTCTAGAGAATATAGTAATAGTTTGGTTACACATCCATCACATTTGAAAAATTTACTACATTATGTGGCTAATATATATTTTCATCAAACTGAAACTCAAGATGATATTGATTTAACTCTTTTTTTGGAACCATCCTAATTTTATGAGTTGTTGAAGTCTACTAAGGAAAATTTATATCCTTGTTTCAAGATAAACAAATATGAAGTGGTTTCAAAATATATGTCTATTTAATCACATTATAGAATATCAAATAGTTTTTTGATTTCATTTTATCTCTCTTTAAAGTACTATTACCTAAATTAAATGTGTTATAAATAAATTTCTATGAGAGCAAGAGGCTAGTTTATAATTTGGGCCCTGTTTGTTAGAAGATTCATGTAGGTTGAAGTGATTGCATCTTATATTATGTTGAAAATGAGTAATTAGTTTCTTTTCCTACATGTGGAAAATTGAGGCACAAAGTGGCTCATCAAGGGAATTATTTATTCATTATTGTAATAGGGTTGAGTCATTTTACACTTACACCCAGATTGCATCATTTATTTCAATATAAAAAAATCCTTCATGTAATGGCCACAAAATGATATTTCAACCGATAAAAGCTTAAATCTTTCTTCTGATGGTGATTCATGGAAGCATTTTGAACAATTGAATTGTTCTTTTTCTACATAAGATTGAAAAATGAGATGGGGTTTTCTGCTAAGGATTTTTTTCAATTTGGATCTAATAGTATTAATTATTCTTAATGGCCAGTATTTATAACTCCATAAAATTTACATCCAAGGAAGTTTATGATTGAGCTATATATCATTTGACCTTATTAATTACAGGAAATACAAAAGAAGAATATAGATTTATATTTAAAGGCATTGTTTGATGAGTAAAATTTATTATGAAGTAATGAGGTCAGTACATATGATGTTGTCGAAAAAAAATGAAAACTGAACTGATGGGGAAAATTAGTGACTTCCCATCATATGGAATTTTATCTAGATGAAGTATACATGGTATGAAACAATGTCAATACTATATGGAAGAAAACAAAGTGTTTGTTCTCATCAATAGAAGAAAAACTTGTTTCTTCAACTATCATCAATTATTTCTTCCAATCGATCATAGTTTTTAGAGTAACATATATCATTTTAGAAGTGGAAAAATTGAAAAGGATGGTCCACAAAAAATGATCTCAGGTCTTAAGTTAAAATATATTGTCTCTTCACTACCTCCCATTACTATTGTACTGACTATAAACCAACATCAAAATATAGTGTTTTTGGAGAAAACACAATTGTATAAAAAATCATTTTTTGGGGTCTTCCATATTGGTCAGATTTGTTATTTCATCACATGTTGGAAGTCATGATTACTTAGTGAAAGTATTTTGTTAATATATTTTATATAGTTTTATACACACATAATATGATAAAATATATTATAAATGCATGATTAGATCGTTCCCAAATTTTTAGGCGACCAGAACATAAAGGATTTAAAAATGAATGATCTTAATTTTTAGTGAAACCAAAATGGTCTCACACGGTTTCAAAAGAAAATAATTCATTATTTTTTCATTGGATGCAGATGTGAGGCTTCTATATGGTTATTATTTCAATTGGGATAGATGTTTCCAAAATGGTCATATTACCTGATTAAAAATTCTTGACTATCATGATATAATTAAATGAATTGTAATGATTTGATTTATATGTATTTTTAAATTTTATGATTTGGAACGCAAAAACATAAATATCATATTTTTTTAGATACATTTGTGTGTTGAAAATAAACTTTGATGCACTATGTATACTTTAAGAAGAAGTTGTTTTAGTATTATTTAAATTTGAAAAAATATTCTAACTAGATTTCATAGATTTAATGGAATATTTTATATTAAAATTTTCACATGAAGAAAATTTTTTATGGATGGTAATGTTCATATGGATGTTCAAATTCAATAGATACATGTATAAATTGAAGAAAATGGTTTCTAAAGAATATTTGGTTAAATGAATAATTGAAGAAGCTTATTTTCAGGAAAAAATTTATTTCTCTACTCTTATTATCCTCAATATGAATATACATCAAAACATTACCACATTGTCCCTAATGAGAGAAATTTTGGAGATGAGATGCACTATCAATTGCCTATTTTCAATCAGCCTGAACATGGATTTGGTGGAGTTCATGGTCAATGGATTTCAGATTATGAACATAAAAAGGCTCATACATGTGCTCTAGTCAAATGTGATGAAATGAAAACATGTAAACTTTCAGTTATCCAATAAATTATTCTATAATGTTTTTTAATAAATTAATATTATATTATTTATATACTATATGACAAAGATATATTGAAAAGGTTTCAACAAATTACAAGATATTTTCTAGAAGAACATTGGAAAAAATAATAGTTCCCACATGTTTCAGAAACTATTAATGTAAACTATTTATTGTTTAACATATAAATTAAATTTATTACTTGTTATATTGATAATTGTTTTTCAAAATTTTAGATATGTCATTATCCTAATAAAATTGATAATCAATTGAGTGTATTGAGTAAACTACCATAAAAAATAGCTAAGTCATATAATTTACATGTGTTTAATGGTTTTTATTTCATATAGGTGCATATGGGGAAACAAAAAAAATCTAATAAAGGTGTTTTATTTAGAGGATCTAATCATAGATAATGTGAAATTATATTTTACATCATGTTGGAAGAAATAATTGAACATTTTTATCTGAGAAATATCTATATAAAGATGTGTAAATGTCATTGGTTGGATACTGAGAGAGTCTTGCATGTTCATATGCACTATGGAATTAGTGATATTAAATATAAAGTCTTCATTTAATAAATGATCCATTTTTGTTGGATATTTCGGCACATAATATTCATTATGAATATGATTTTGATTCATCAAGAGATTTATGTGATTAGTGTAGTATTATATAAATGAAATCATGGGAAAATATATTTATCCTTTGTGAATATGTTTCCACTGATGTGCACTGATTTTATCTTTTTCTAGAGACTACTCTAAATACAAATTTTCAATGAAGAGATCTGAATATCGATGATGACAACCCATAGTTATGGGTCAACGGTGATAATGATATTATTGATTTTACAAATGGATTTAAAATATAATGAGATGATGAAGTAGAAAATCTTATGAAAATTGATGTTACTAGGGAAGAATATGAAGATATAGAAACTGTCAAATAAAAAGATGAGGATGGAGATGAAATATGAGATTGTTAAATATGTGCTATAATAAAATATAACATATATCTATATAATATATATATATATATATAATATTTTTCAACTATTTTATGACAATAGTAATTTCATGTTTTAGATGGTGAAAGAGTGTTAATAGAATCTATTTCGTGAGTTATAGGCGGCTAATCTACCTGGTGTTGAGCAAGATCTTGAATCATTTGACCCTCAGAATATTGGTGGTCTGGAGATGACTCTAAGGGGTCATGTTAATGTGATATTGATGATTCCTAACACTATTACAAAGTTACATACACATCCTGAATTCAATCCAGGCTTACAGAGGTTTGTTTAGTTGTGTATTTTAGTAATTGTTCATTTATTTCCATTAATTTAATTATATACTAATTTTCTGATTTTTTGTTTTGTTTTTTCACATATTTTCACATATAGATTTTGGAAAGGGAAGTGCAATATTTCATAATTATTTTTCTAGAGAAAGGTTGGAATGATATTAGATTCCCATTGATATTCAGTATCTTATGTTTGATTCTTGGGAGGAATATAAATGAAAAATAATCAGTTTGAAATTTATTAAGTTAGTAACATGATACAATTAATTATTTTTATGGTTTATGATATCCCATTAATGATAGCATGAAAGGCTCCATCTTGGAGGAATGTGAGATCTGTATGTGTGTGTGTTGTCATCATATTTTTTATAATTTGAGGCGGAAATCCATGCAAGGTGTGGGAGTTGTTTATTTTGATCAATATTGTTGGGACCACCTACCCGATTACATATCACCACAGGTTTGGAATGGATTATGTCCATAATGGGTGAATGTTAATTTTCATTGGAGTGAATCATTATGTAAAACATGTATGGGAGTCAGATATTACACATCGAGATGGTATTCACACATTTACTTTGCATAAACAAAAAATAGTCGATACTTTTTTTAATAATTTATATAAAATTAAATGTGACCTATTTAGTTTATACTTTTATAAGTGTCTGAATATCCCGATACTCCTGAGTTCGATGGTTATAATAGGATTTATAATTATCATACCAATTGAGGGATTTTGGCAGATCACTAGTGGCATATTGTGGTCAATATTTTTTTAAAAAAATTAACTATAAATAATATTTTAGAAACTTTAATTTAAAATTTCAATTGAAATATACATATGAGGCTACAACTTATCAAAAACATTATGAGAGTCTGTCTGAGACCAAGGATCAGACAAGGTGTTCATTGACATTTAATGAGACATGATGGATGTAGGTGACTCATTATGCCTTTGATAAAGGCTGAGTTATTAGTATCAACTCTCTATTGACACCTAGGAGTTTTTTTGGTATAAATATGATGTTGTCGTACAACTCAAGGGGATCTCACGGAGAGTCATCATCATCTACTGCACATTGTTAGGAGTAGATAAAAGATCAAGGAGAGCTTATAGAGACCATACGAAGGGAGTTGGAGGAGCTCCGTCAACAGAAGTAGCAACATCAATAAGAGTTTCATTGATGGAAAGTGCAGAAGCATGAGTAGACGATGAAGTATATATGACGTCTAAATCTTGTTCTAAGGAAGGATTTACGTCATCATCCTCCACATCTACTAGATGACCCCTCAATGATTTATAATTTTTTATCAAATGGATGTATATATTTTTTTAATATTTTATTAATTCAAATAATTTTTGTTATACATAATTTTTTATATCATTGCGAATAATTTTTTTTTAATTTTTTAATATTATTTTCTTTAATTTTTACTTTCTTTATCATTTTTTGTATTGTTGTGAGTATTTTTTTTATTTTATTTTTTTATTATTTTTTATCTTATTTTTTTATTATTTCTATTATTATTTTCATTTATTTTATTATTATTATTTTGTTAACTTTTAATAATATTAATTTTTTTATCTTTTATTTTTTTATATTATTTATTTTATTTTGACTAGTGGATCATCCTGTCAGAAATAATTATTTGGGATGGGTACATCCACCAATCATAAATTGTTTTTCTAGAAACCCAGATAGACTATTTGCGACTCTTTTTTCTACAATGGTCCATTTATGACGGGACACCATTGCAAATGGACTTTTGTGACAGGGTCCCATCACAATTGGCCCATCAAAAATACTTCAATTTCAAATTGTGTTTGTTCTGATATAACAATATCTGAGCTACTATTAACATATATGCATAAAAACTGTTATTTTAAATTATATATGTATCAGAACTAATGTTATATTTTAATTATATCCACATAGTAGTGCTTCCATATTTAATCATTAATTGTTCCTATACAATATATAATCCATGAATATATTAATTATTTCTAGAACTCTTATACTATTCTATGTGATTTTATGCTTAGACATGTCATGTTTTACATTTCAAAGTTTCATCAAATTCTCCATTTGAGGGTTATTTCATCATTTATATTGTACGATGTATAAATTTTTTTCCAAAACTTTAACAGTTGTTTATTTTAGATAATTTTGACAGGACAATGACAATATTATACAGATTGATATGTTTTTCAATCAGATTATAAAAAATATACCAAATTATAGTCTATTATTAACTATATCATTATATTCTTAATTATATTTCCTCAATTAGTATATATGTTTCTATTAAACGATTTTTAAATTTATTAATGATTTAAATAGATAATTCATTTCAATTAAGAATGCTTTGATGGGTGAAAAAATGACCTTATACTATACAGAGTACCTTTCCAGCTTGATTACTTTCATCAGCTGTGTATCATCCCTTTTATCTGTTACTATACTTTATAAATCCATGCATGGTAATATTTCTCAGTTGATATTGATGTAATGTGAAAGGGGTATTCAGTTTAGGGTCTCTTAGACAACATTTAGTTGTTAGCTATATACAATTATAGCAGGAATTTATATTTTTTTGGTGATATTAATTCATCTTTGTTTGTATATTAACAAATTTTACACTGCTATATTTTTCCCTTTTTATTTCTAGACCAAAATTCTGGGGTGTTTTAATGCCCTATTGATGTGGTCAACCCCCAAAAGAAGGACCATTATTTAATAATTTAAATTAAATTTCATATTTAAACATAATTGAATGTTTTTTACTAACCACATGTATGATTCCTATTCTATTAACATGTTAAAGTTCTTAAAACACTCTTAATGACATGTTAACATGTACTATTTTGGAAAACTATAAAAACATCATTATTGGAAACTTTTAAATATATTTCATAGGTCTATAATCATAATTTAGGTCTTCCAAATGTGTCATTACTAACAATTCAGTATTTCCACTACCACTTGATGTTTTTTTATTTCCACTACTTGGACAAAGCACTGAGAAAATACACATTAAATTCAAAAGTAAATCACCCTTTATATGTTATTATATTGAATAATCCTTAATTCTAAAATTTAATGAATTTACATTAGTATTTTAAAATTAATCATGGAAAATCCTATAAAAGAGCTCACCTACCCCCAATAATGACTAAACTAGCAAACCAATGGAACTTTGTTGCACCCTTTTTATAGTATGGCATGTAATTTCATTGAGAGTACATATTTTATGTTATAATGGGTCATGGTTGATTTTACGTTGGTACTTAATCCTATATTATGGTTGGAAAGATAAAATTTGTTATTTTAAAGGTTTTTGGTATCTTTCACTCCTACATGACTATCCATTTTTAGGGCTATTTCATTCTTTAGGTTGAATTTCCATTTTTTGATACCTTATTTTTATTTACTTCAAAAGTTTGTTATTGAAATTTTCTACTGATTTTCATGATCAAAGTAATTTTTTGATGATTATGATTTATATTATATGAATTTATTATGTTAATGGCTTTTTTATTAAATCAAGTGGTTTTATTTTACACTATAAATTATTTTCTATGAAAAAATAGTGTATATGTTTATTCTGCTATAAATAGTTATCATGAACTGTATCTTTATTGTTATGAGCTATTATAAAAAAAATGTTTTACCTACAAACCAAACATAGGTGATTTACCTTTCTTCAAAAAATGTATTCATTATAATAAGTAATTATCATAACATGTCAGCTAATTAGGTTGTTTTATAGTTGATGTCATGTTAATCTTGATGTTGTTTAGTTTTCCATGAATGATAAATCCATGTTACATGGTGTTTATGTGTACCTCATTTGATGAAATCACTTTCTTATTTTCAAGACATAATTCAACTGAAATTATTATTGTGAAATCAGTAATAATATTTCTATATTTTACAAATAAGATAATTTTTTCTAACATTAATGTATGTTTTTTTATCTGGGGAAGTTTAACGTGTTATGAATTATTATTGTTTGATTATGTGTTTTAATGTAAATCCCATTACTAATGAAGAATTTGTTTGTTGCTTATTCCATTATTATTTGAATACAAGGTTTAGGTTTTAGTGTTTGAGAATTTAATATATTCTTAAACGGGTTTCTGATGCTTCAGAGTTAATTCATTTAAAAAAGTTGTAATTATCCTTGAATTTAATGGTTTAAACTCTTTTAATCACCACTAATTATATTCCATGAATTTATGGGTGATTTTTTGGTAAATTATATGTTCTTAATGGTCTTATAAATGTCACGAATTTATTTTATATTTGACCATTTCTTGTAATTCATTTCTATGACCTTTTCTGAAAGTTGTTTATAATCTACATGAACAAATTATTTTTATTTTGAATTTCCAAATAATACGATGGAATAACTCATGTATTATGATGTGGATGAAGATTTTAAAATTAAATTGATGGATTCAAGGCCTTGTATGATAACACTAATAAAAAATACTTAGAGAACATTACACTCTTAATAACTAATTATGCACAAATTTTTTTAGAAGTACTTACAACAACTCATAACTTCCAATAACTAGTAATAAAAACCATTGCTGAAAACTAATAATAACTTATGACTACTTAAAACTTCTAGTAAAAAATAAATAATTACCATTTCTAATATCTACTTATGAAAATGTTATCACACATATTAGAACTTATTAGAAAACTAATAATTTTTTGATCAGAATGTTTTGTATTCACTTATGTTCTATCAACCATCATATTTTGATGTTCGTAATGAATTTAAAAATTCTAAGAGTACTTATATCTTCAAATAACCACTTATTTAGGATGTGAATTATTTATCATGTTTTATAATATGCATTAATTCAGAATACAGATTGACATCAGATCTCATTTCTAAATTTGTAAATTTATGTCGGTGGGTAACAATAGTTGGAATCAATAGATGTGAATCATTACAACCACCCTATAAAAGCATCTTCTATTCATATATGTTTCTTTTTATTTCTATTTTACACTTGTTTTTCTATGAATATCTCACCTTTTTTCTCAAATTTGGATAGGGTCACTGACATGGCAGTATTGAAAACTAGTTGAAGTGGAGTTCTATCCAAGATTTGTAAAGACAAAAAAATTGATAGTTCATTTAAATATGTAACAAGTGAATGACTTTTTCTTAATCCTATTTATTTGTCAGAAAATATCTTCACTCAGACTATTTTTGTTTTCTGGTCCTTCTTTATTATCCAATACATGGAAAACACCTCTACACCCTCATTAAAAGTAACATCATATGAAAATCCATTAACATAACATGTGTGTTTACATTTAAGTCAAAATAAATGTTAAGAGATAATAAGTTCCTAGTAATATAAATAAAATTTTAAAATTTCCTTCACGACCGCACTTTTAAATATATCCTTATGCTTAGGTTTTTTCATTCCACTAAATGGGTTTTCGTCTCAATAATTAGGTTTCTCTCTCAATTGAAAACTACTATCATTATAAGTTGAAATCAGATTTACTATATTTTCAAATATAATTTAGTGTTGTTAGATTATAGAATTTTGAGTTGAGTCACTCTCAATTGAAATTAATTTCATTCTCAGTGGTTTTTGGACACATATTAGATAATATTATTGTAATTTTCATATTATGTGTTTTAGTTTTAGTTTTTTTCCATGGGTTATATTTTGTTAATGTGGTCTCTTGTAATTTTTTTTGAAGTCAGTAGTTCTTTTCCTTTTTCTGTTGTTAACGCTTTATAATTTTTATATCACGTGTTTCAATGATAATTATTTCTTGATTTTTTTTATGTTATTAGAACGTTGCTCGTGAGGGTTATTGTTTATAGTGGAAAATTACTTGTTATTAGAGTGAGGTTAGGCATTGATATATACCTATATGGTTGGACCACTATAATCAAAAGGATTATGGTGAATTTTTCCATGTTCACATCCAATATAATATATAATAGCACATGTGAATTGATGGATACTCCATGATAGAGACATAATATATTTGCGATAAATTTATTAGAGAAAAAGTTTCGTTGATTTCTATGTAAAGTGTCAGTGATTTAACATTTTTAAACATGGTTATATGTTTCATGGATCTTCTTGTGTTTTCATAAAGTTTAAACATGCATTTAAATTATATTTGAATGTGTTTTTGAAACAAGATCTCAATTTTTTTCTGTTTTATACTATCCAATTTTATAATTATTATTTCATAAATAAAATAATATATTATATTCAATTATGTAATAAATATAATAGAAAATAATCATAAAAAATATTAGAATACCGACATTTAAAATATAACTTACAAACAACTATTAATTATTTGTATTATTTTTAAATGCTAATACTATTATCAAATGATATATTATTCATAATAATTCAATGATAACCATTTTTACCAACATATATATTATCTATTATAATTATTATAATTTCAAAAAAATCATTTTATTTTTCACAATAACATTTAGTAATTGATTTTTACCATCAATTTAGTGAGAGGGACATATATGTTGCTAAAATGCTTCCCCAAAATAAAATGTGATTTTACCAATAGATATACCCCTATTAAAAAAATTAAAATTTTTGTAGTGACTAAAACACCATAAAAAACTAGAAATCCTAAAACTCTAAAACCCTAAACCACTTAACCCCCCCTAAAAAACATAAAACCAAAAAAACCAAAAAACCCATAAAACACTAAAAATCCTAAAATACGTTGAAAACCCCATAAAACCCCATAAAATCCATCAAAAACCAAAAACCCCTTTAAAAATACTAAAAAAAATATCTTCAAAAATACATAAAACCCTAGAAACACTAAGAATCCCCAAAAATCCCTGAAATCCTAAGAAAACAATGGAATACCATAAACAATCCTAAAAAACTACAACCCTTAAAAACCCTAACAAATCTATAATCCCCCTAAAAACCCTTAAACACATTAAAAACCTAAAAATACTAAAAAAACTAAATCACCAAAAAACCCTAATAACCCTCTAAATGCAACTAAAAAATTCTAAAAATTATGAAAACCTTAAAAACACCCAAAAAAACTAAAAGTCCCTAAAATACATAAAACCCGTAAAACATAAAAGACTAAAAAGACTTATAAAAACAAAAAAACCCAATAATAATAAAAACCCAAAAGCCCTAGAAATTATAAAAAACCTAAAAACACTTTAACCCCATGAAAACACTAAGGGAACCTAAAAACCGTAATATTTGTGAAAAACCAAAAAACTATAGAACCCTTAAAAATGCATTAAAAAACACTAAAAACACTAAGTCCATAAAACCCCCTAAAACCCCATAAAATAGTTAAAACCCACAAATTTTCTAAATCACTCAAAATATCATAAATGGCCAAAAAACCCCTAAAACCATAATAAACTCTAAAAACTCCAAAAATCATAAAAACCAAAAAAACAAACAAATACCCCCAAAAACACTAAAATAAAAAATACCAATATACCCTTTTAAACCCAATAAATTACTATAAACCCAAAATACCCTAAAATACCTAACCCAATTAAAAACCAAAAAAAAAAAGAAAAAGAAATAAAATCCCATAAAACAATAAAAAAATCCATGAAATGACCAAAAATCCTTAATAATTCCCTAAAAACCCAAAAAATAGTAAAAACATTAAAAATCGTTAAAACCCTAAAACCCAAAACTACATAAAAACCATAAAACACCTAAATTTCAAAACCCTCATAATTCCCTTAAAACACAAAAAAACTCTAAAAAATACTAAAACCCATAAAAACCTAAAACCCCTGAAACCCTTAAGAATACCAAAAAATTCACAAAAATAATAAAAATCCCAAAACTCTTGAAAATATTTAGAACCCCTAAAAACCATAAAAAGATTCTAAATACCATATAAATTATAAATTCTATAAAAATTCCAGAAACCCGAAAAACACAAAAAATATCCTAGAAACACCTAGAAAATGACATGAACCCTAAAAGACCCTAAACAATCAGAATAACTTTAAAGACACTAAAACCCCTTGAAAGATCCTAAAGGACCCTAAATAAACTAAATAATGATAGCGAAAGCCCATTCAAACATGTAAAATACCATAAAATACCCTAAAACCACTAAAATGAATTAGAAACCCCGAAAGGACCATAAAAACCCTAGAATCCATAAAACCCCTAAATGAACAAAAAAAACTAAAAACCTTAAAAGTACCAAAAAACCCTGAAACTCAGAAGAACCCAAAAAATAATAAAAACCATAGAGAACCACAAAACCCATAGATGTCTTTTAAAACCCTAAATACTCTATTGTAACATAGAAACCCTAATGAACTCTAGAAGTACCAAAAAAACCTAAAGACCCTCAAACCCCTAAAACTCTAAACACTGACTAAATCCCTAAAACCCCCTAAAACATCCAACAAAATCATTAATAACCATAAAAACCATAAAAAACTTAAATCTTTAAAACCCCTAAATACCATTAATGACCCTAAAACCCATAAATCATTTAAAGATCCTAATAACAATCAAAACCCTTTAAACCCCTAAAAATCCTAAAATACCATAAAAATTGTTAAAAAAATGAAAACCCTAAATTACATAATACTCTAAAAACCCAAAAAACCTTAATGATCCTAACAAAACCCTAAAAACCAAAAAAACTCTAAAAAACATATAAAACCCCAAAAAACCTTAACAAACCCCTCATATCCACAAAAAATCACAACAACCCAAAAACCACAAAACGCCTAAAGATAGTAGAAAACCACAAATAAACTCTTAAAACCTATAAAAACACTAAAACAACAAAAAATCCAAAAAACCCAAAACACCAGTGAAAAATCCTAAAAAATCATAATCCCGAAAAATTTAAAAAACCCAAAATACCCTTAAAACCCCTAAAACCCATAAAAACATAGAAAACCTAAAACTCCTAAAAACCATCAAAACCCTAAAACACCCAAAACCTAAAACCCAAAATACCCCAAAAACCATAAAATCCCCTAAAAATAAAAAAACCTAAAACATCCCTAAACCACCCATAACCATAATTAAAATAAAAAGTTTGAAAGGAATACTCTAAATATCATTAAAAACACTAAATTATCTAATACAACTAAAAATGATACAACCCTAAAACCCCCTAAAAACACTAAAAATGCATAAAACACAAAAAAAATATAAGTCCCCTAAAAAACACTACCAAATCTATATTTCCTAAAACATCCATAGGACCCTAAACCCACTAAAAATCCCTAGAAACCATAAAACACCAATCACCATAGAAAACCACCTAAAACCAACATAAATCCTAAAACCCAAAAAAAATTAAAGCCCTAAAAACACTAAAATACACTAAAATGACCGTATAACCTAAAGTAACGTTAAAACACTAAAAAAAATAAATGAAACTAAAAACCTCAAACCCCACAAACCCCTAAAACTCTAAAAATAATAAAATGACTCTAAAACCCCCTAAAACATTAAATACCCTTAAATCAATTACAAACCATTAAACCCATAAAAACACTCTTAAATCCCTAAAATATCTAAATAACCATACAAACCATAAAAAATCATAAAACCCTAAAAATTTATAAAACCCCAAGATAAACTATTAAAACCCTAAAACCCATAAACACCATTAAACCATTAAAAATCCTAAAAATACTTTAAAATACCTAAATGATTCAAAACCTTAAAATCCCTAAAAACTACAGAAAGAAACTAAAAACCAAATGAAAACCCTCAAACCATAAAACCCCTACACCACCTAAAACCCTCAAAATCCTAAAAATCCCAAAAAACAATACAACCCCAAAAAACCATAAAAACCCTAAAAACATAAAATCATTTAGAAACCCTAAACAATGTTAGAACCCAGATGAACATAAAACCTATAATGAACCTAAACCCCTTAAAATACCCTAAAGAACATAAATTTCCCTAAAACCTATGAAAAACAAAAAACCTCTAAAACCACAAATAATCCTAAAATAAAACTAATAATTTTAAAACCCCAAAAATATCAAAAACCCTAATAACACTTTCAAGAACTAAAAATCATTAAAACCCCTAAAAACATAATTTCTATAAATACCCTAAATAAACCAAACCCTAAAACCTTAATACACCCTAAAAACAAAAAAAAAGACACTAAAATCCCCAAAAAAAACTCTTAAAACAATAAATTTCCTTAAAACCCCATAACAACCCCTAGAAACCACTAAAAATACCTAAAAATTCCCAAAACACCATAAAAATAATGAAAATACATACAAACCCCTAGTAACCCCTAAAACCACTAAAAACATAAACAACCCAAAAAAGACACTGTAAGTCCCTAAAACATTATAAGTTTCAAAAAAAATTAAAACTCACAAAAGACCGTAAAAAGCCTAAAAATACCCCGAAATGCTTTTAGGACCCTAAAATACGTCAAATATACCTAACAAATCCAAAAAACCACTAACATTCACTAAAAACCATAATGGAACCTAAAATTTCATAATAACTATAAATACCTCTAAAACCCGTGAAACCCCAAAAGGATCGTAAAAGCCCTAAACTGCCGAAAAGACCCTAAAAACCCAAAAAAACCTAAATTACCCTAAAAACTATAAAAACCCCTAAGGGATACTAAAAAAAAATTCAAATAAAATACCATAAAACCATAAAAACATGGAATACAAAAAAACTAAAACCACTAAAACCATTAAAACCCCTAAAATACCTAACATCACTCAAGTCACTCAAACCACCTAAAACCATAAAACCACTAAAAACATTAAAAAACACATAAGATGAAAAAATTCTTAAATATACTCCAAAAAATGATAAATTCATAAAAATCATAAAAACACAAAGAATCCATAAAAACTCCAAAAACCTAAAAATCACAAAACACATACCCCCCAAGCACTGATATATAACATAAAACCCCTAAAATCACTAACAAATTCTTAAAGTCTCTCAAAAAATAAAAAATTCTTAAAACACATAAAAATCATAAAACCCCTAAATATTAAAAAAACCCAACCACCTCCCCCAAAAAAACTCCAAAAATAAAAAAACACATAAACCCAAAAAAACCCAAAACCATAAAAAACCATAAAAACTACAGAAACCCATAAAACCTTAAAATATTTAAAAATTATAAAAACACTAAAACCCAAAAACCCTAAATACCATATATAAAAAAAAAGAAATAAACTCAAAAAACCCTAAAAACCCTAAAAACCCCAAAAGATTAAAATACTATAAAAAATAATAAAAGCACCTAAACTAATACCCTAAACCCTAAAAAATAATCCCCACACCCAAAACCATACACCATACACCCCAAACCCTAAACACTACACACAAAACCCTACACCATACACCCTAACCATAATACCTTACACTACATAGCCTACACTAACACCATAATCCCCAGACCCGACACCCTTTACCCTATACCCTAATCCATAATCCATAAACCCTAATCCCTAAACCCAATACTACACACCATAAAAACTAAATCATACACCCAAAACACTACATCATAAACACTAAATGGCCTTAAAAACACCAAAACCAAAAAAACAACCAAAAAACAACCAAAAAACCCTCAAAACCAAAAAACCCTCAATGAACAAAAAACCCTAAAATTCTGTAAAACCCCTAAAACACTAAAAGACCCTAGAACCCAAAACCACCAGAAGGATACTAAAAAAATTGTAAGACCCTAAAACGTCATTAAAAACCTCAAAGCATCCTAAAATCCTAAAAATACCCAAACACCCTTTAAATCATAAAACCACTAAAAAATCATACAAACCCTAATAAAAACATTAAAACCCTAAAACCCCTAAAACCTGGAAAATCCATAAAAACCCAAAGAAACCAAAAAACCATAAATAAACCTTAAAAACCCAAAGAAATTAAAAAAACCCTAAAAATAAAAAAACAACTCTGAAAACTCCCAAACACCTAAAAACATTGTAAATACCAAAAAATAAAAAACCCTTAAAAAACCACGATAACTTATAAATGACCATGAAAACCATAAAACTGAAAAAATCCCAAAAACAATGATAACCATATAAACCCTTGTAAAACCCAAAAAAGACAAAAAAATACATAAAACACTCTTAATATACAATAAAAACATAAAAACATAAGAAACACTTGAAAAACCTAGAACCCCATAAAAGATTTAAAAAGAATACCCAGAAAACCCAAAAACCCTTAAAAACCATAAAAACCTCGAACCCCTAAAAAACCTTAAAACCTAAAAAACTATTTAAACCCTAAAAGATGTAATAACCCAAGAAACTGAAATAAAAACTAAAAATTCTAAAACCTACAATGATAATACTAAAAACATGAAAACCAAAAAAAAAACAATTAAAATACATAAAAACAATAAAAAACCTAAAAACCCTAATTTTATTAAAAACCTCTAGAAACCCAAAAAACCAAAAAACCCATAACAAATAATAAAAACCAAAAATCACCTCAAACACTAAAAACACCTAACTCCACCCCCTAAAAACCCTAAAATCCCTTAAAAAATATAAAACAAAAAACCCAAAAAACCCAATAAAATCACTAAAACCATGACACACCTAAATATCATAAAAACCATAATAATCCATTAAATTCCCCCAAATACCATCAAATCCATTATACCAATAAAAATACACTAAAACCCCTAAAATACTATATAAACACTTGAAAAGTATAAAAAATCCTAAAAGACCCTAAAATGGCCCTAAATGACACTAAAACCCAAAAAGAACATAAAACCCCCAAACAATATTAGTACCGGTAAATACCCTAAAGATGCTAAAGATCCAAATAACCCTAAAACCCCATAAAAACCTAAGAAAAATTAAATCCATAAATTTTATAAAACCCCTTAAAAACCATTGATAATATAAAATATAGTCATGAAACCCAACAAACCCCTATAAAAGCCTACAGACCCCTAAAAACCTGAAACCCCCAAAAACACTAAAATCCCAATGAAACATTAAAAAACCTAAAAACACTAAAAACCCAAAAAAACCCTTAAAATATCCTTAGACCCCATAAAATCCTTAAAGAACACTCAAACCCCAAAACCCAATAAAAACCTACAAACCCATAAAATGAAAAAAAATCTTAAAAATCTAAAGAACCGTAAAACCCATAAAATCCAGAAAAACCCCAAAACTGAAAACCCCTAAAAACACCTAAAAAAGTAAAACCCCTAAATATAACTAAAAAAAACTAAAAGATGAAAAAAAATAAAACCCTAAACAACCCCAAAAAATCATTAAAATCCTAATAGGCTATAAAACCTCTAAAGGCCCTATAAGGCCGTCAAAACCCAAATAAGTGAAAAATACCAAAAAAATACTAAAAAATATAAATACCAAAGAAATCCCAAAATAATATTAAAACCTAAAGCCCCTAAAACCCTACACACTCCCAAAACACCTAAAACCCTAAAAATCCTAAAAAAATAAAAAAACCCCAAAACTCTAATACAACTCAAAAAATAAATAAAACCCCTAGAAAATAATGAAACCCATATAACCTAAAAAACCATAAAAACCATAAAATCTTAAAATCCATAATACATAAAAAACCCCGTAATCCCCTAAACCAAAAATAAAACAATACAACCCTAAAAAGTACTAATGGCCATAAGAAAACTAAAATATCTTAAAACCATGAAAATGAAAAAAATAACACTAAAACCTCTAAAACCCCTTAAAATCCCATATAAAATTCAATAAACCCAAAAAAATAATTTTAAAACCTAAAAACAATAAAACTCTAGGAACCATAAAACCCATAAAGACCTTTAAAAACCCTATAGAACCCCTAAAACAAAATAAAATTTCTTAAAACCCCTAAATTAACTAAAAACCAAAAGAATCCCTAAAACCCCATAAAAACAGTATAATTTTGTAAAATTCATAAAAAACCATAAAAGTCAACAAAAGACCCTAGAAAACCCAATAAAATATGTTCAATAGCTTAAAAATCCTTAAACACCCTAATGACCTCGAATACCCCAGAACCCTAAAAAACACTACGAACCCCTAATTGGTGGCTTGTTAAATAAGAAATATCTAAAAGTATGAGTGCATTATTATTGGTTTTGGTTTAAAAGCTGTTTCAATAAGATTTTTAATTATGCATAGGATGGCTAGAACATGTTGTAGTTTAACATCCAACAGCTGGGAATTTTGAGACCTATGGTGTGAAATAATTTTTCTCTAACTAGAGGAGGGTAAATGATTCCTATTTCTTCATGATAGTTTTATCATAAATGCCTATTATCTTCTAGCATTAAAATTTGGAAATATATAGGCCATAATCCAGGGGGTTTCTGAAATTGGGGAATGAGGTGAGACTTAGACGTCATGTAGGTGTATAGAGGTAGGGAAAGCCACTATTGAAGATGGATTTTTCTTCTATTTGATACGTTATTTTTGTGGGAAATGTATACAAAGATGCTAGGGAATAATGTTCATGGTCAAATAAGGGTGTCTCCCCTACACTAGGTTTCCATTTCTGATGGTTGGGGATGGTTATAAGGATTAAGACCATTCCACAAAGAGAGTACAGTGTGTTGAGAGGGGTGACTTATCATGGAGAGGGGGAATTTTTTGTTTTACTTTTCCTGGAATGTAGAGAATAAGTTGAGACATTTTTAACCTATACATATGAGTTGTTTCCTTATGTAGTTCTGTCCCTTGCACAGGAAAGGATGGTACACTTTTGTTTCATGGATGAATCTGATGTATGTGATTCGGATGTCACTACACATCCTATGATGATAGAAATCAAGATCTACATAGATATTCAAATTCTAATTACTATACTGACATGATTCACACATATGAATGCGGCATTTTCATTTTGGATATAGATTCACCAATGAGGTGGGAGTGTATGTTGATCCTCCTTATGTAGATTGATTTATTGCATGGGGTCATGAGGGGAAATAACCTTTGACGTGACATGAGGGTTAATACTGAGTATCAAATATCATAACATCATTTGATTATTATGTTTATGTATTATCCCCGAGTAACAAAAAGTTAGTTTGTCTAGGATATTCTAACATGTCTGGGGTGTGATTAGGAAAGAATGTGTATATAATGGTATTGAAGGTTCATGGATAAAGAGGGTTTAAATGGGTTATAGAACATGTTAGGAATATAAAAATTGAAAAATCATATCCCAGGGACAAAGGTACCTTTAGTTGATAGGCCACTTTTATGGGAAACATATGCAGAGCTGTAGGGGAATTGAGTGAATAATCAAATAAAGGTGTCTGTAGGACAATGGATATCCATTTACGATATCCATGGATGATTATGAAGATCCAAGATCACTCAAATCATGGAGTTTAAAACATAGAGGGAGTGTTCCTAGATATATTACAAGTATTTCAGTTTTGACTTACCCATAGAGTAGGGTTCCCCCCATATCGATCTGACTCATACATTGGGTGAGGACTTTTAATTCCCTTGGTATGGATGTGTCCATGTTTTAGGGATCCTATCACGTAGAGATTGGACACCCTAACTAGGTATGATTCATATGATGTGGGAGGATTATTCTTGCCATGTTTAAGGTAACTTGTAGTTTAATGTCATATGTTTAAGACTTTATGTTTCCCACAATGGGGGGAAAACACTAATAATCCTCTCAAAGTCATTCCAGTAGGGTGAGTCCCTGTAGATTTATTTTCCCTGATCATATGGTGAGTTCCCTCCCGAAATTCCCAAGACCACATGAGCTATGCTCGGTATGAGAAACAAGGGGAATCAAGGGTTTCAATCAACCACCATGGGATCGAAGGATCAAAGGAAATATCATTGTTGGGCCATATAGTTTAACACCATACTTTTAGTATGTTGATGAGATATAGTTTAATGTCATGTATCATGGATGAAATCATCATGAAGTTTATTATCACGCAATCAGGATGTCTTTTGTACATTTTAACATTGTGTGTAAATGACGTTGACATCAAACTTTAATCTTCATGTTGTAGGGGAAAATTATCAATGAGATCACATATGATTTTGAGATAATCAGGCCGAGATATTCCTAGTATGCCATATACATGAGTGGGGGAAGAATGTGTAAACCATGATTCTGAAATCCCTCAAGTTATGAGATATGATGCGAGTATTATGATTCAACAAGTGTAAAATTGTACTAACAACCTCTATTGAGGATGAATTTTCCATTGGGTGATAGGAATTTTTATGGGAAATATATGTAGAGATGTCGGGGCATAATGTGTATTGTCAAAAAAAGGTGTCTTTAAGACACTATCCTTCGATTTTTGATAGTCATGGTGGATTATGGTGATCTGAGATTTCCTGAGGCTTGGATTTTGATGGATGTAAAGGGGATGTATGGGTACGTGAAAAATAACCAGACTAATATTAGTTTTGTATTATGAGATCCTATACATAATTCTGATTTGGTTATAATGGAAAGCATAGTATTTTTCCACTTTTGAGATGTAATAATCTAGATTTGGAATCCCCTACATCTATTTGCATTCCAAATGTAGGGGGTTGGGGGATTTTTTGTTGTTTTATTCTCTATGGTGGGAACTAGGATTTCCGGTTTGAGAGTCTCTATATATCTCATTATAATGTGAATCAAGATATATGAAATTTTTGAGATAACATACAATTTAATGAAAAGAGGTTAGTACTTATTTGTTAATGTAGTTTAGCATCATGTGGTGAGGACTCATGAATTTATCTGTGAAAGTCTGGTTTATATGTGTGAGGAGCCATTTGTTTCATGACGGATGGACCCAGGACGGCCCAGGTGTCACTACATTCCCCATTGATGAATGGGAATCAAGACACATGTATTTGTCGTATCCTATAAATTTTAACATAATACGGTATGGAAGAAAGTTAACCAATGTGAAAAATGTGAGGCGGTTGAAGTGTCGGGATATAACATCATGGAGGTTTCCTACATATCCTAGTTAGTCGAGCATTGAAACATATCTGATGAGGGAATTAATCAATCAATACATAGTTATTGAATAAAATTCCTTACATATTTCTGATCTATAAATAGGGAAGAAAGTGTTTTTCAGGTGGTGGAAGGAATAGGATGAAGAATATGGGCATCACTACATATCTCGCTAGAGTAGGAATCAAGAAAAACATTATCCTTGGGGTGCCCTAGAATTTTATATCTTGAGGTAATAATGTTGGAAAGTTGTACATTGGTATGTCTATGAGGAATCCTCTGCTGAGACTCCTAAGACCATGTGAGTAGTACTCACTGGGAGAGAAAAAGGTCAGGAATATATTACTCTGTCTCACAAGGGGATCTTGAATAAGGAATGAGTATTTTCATTCAATACTTTTTGTACCCGGGCCTATGTTATAAGATCTATGTGTTCCATTCAGATTCCATAGGGTCTAGAATAAACTCATATGTGACCCTTATGAAGAAACTCCCTACATAGGTCTGACCTTTTTTTTAATAAGGGATACATTGTTTTTGTGGAAATTGGACCAAGATGAAGGATCCAGGTGCCACTACTTATCCTGTGAGAGAAGGAATGAATCCACATATAATTCTAGAATTTCCATATACCGGATGGACCCATGCACAAAGAGGGTCCTTTTATGTTATTATTTGTTTGATGGTGGCTCTATCGAGATGGAATATCTGATCATCACTATGTATCCTACAGGGGAAAGAATCTAGCCATACGTTGTTTTTGAGCAGCCTCCCAATATAGGTTTGGCTCATAAAAGGGGGGGGGGGATTTTTGATGGAGGATGGAATAGGATGGAAGATTTGGGTGTCACTACCATCCCATTGATAGATGGGTATCAAACTTTACCATGATCTATAGCACAACATGATCGGTGATCGATCTATGCTGCAATGTCCACTCTGATGAGAACATTTTTGGGGACATGTAGTTTAACGTCATGCGGTAAAGGTGAATATTTCCCCTATGAAAGTTTGACTTGTATGTAGGGAAATGGGCATTACTGATTTTTACATGTGGATGGACTAGGCTGTAGAATCTAGGCGTCACTAAGTATCCTGATAGGGAGGGAGTTAAGCCATACATAGTTCCAAGGACTCCCCATGCCAGTCTAACATGTGCATAGAGAGGGGGGGGGGATTTTATGACATTCTTTCAAGATTATGGGCCTTTTATACTCCTCCATGTTTTATCTATAGGGGGAAAATCCAAACCACTATTCCTATGCTCTAGTGAGTTATACTTGGTGTGAGAAACAAGGTGAAATGAGGTGTTCCCTTGAAGTATAGGGGATATATAATATATAATAGAGGCAATCCTTATCACATTGTGGCTGGAGAAATACTTAGTGTCAAGGAATCTACATGTATCCATTTTATGAATATAAATTGAGCTTTACTTAGATTGGAAAAATTCACTCCCTGCAAAGGACCAGGAAATATGAAAATAGGGGGATATTTTTTTATCTTTCCCTTGAATTGATCTGATTCATGCAAAAAAGGAATTGTTTAGGAAATAGTGATCACCTTGAAGCTTAATGTATTGTGGTTTGGAATAATATGTTGAATCGTTTAATTTCAAGTATTATGGATGAAGATTCTGAGTAGTTTAACATCATGTAGCATGGATAAATATACTGAGTTATTTTATATTGTGCATCATGGATGAAGATGCTAAGCAGTTTATTGTCATGTAGGATGGATGGAGACGATGAACAATTTAATTTCATATAGAATGGATGGAGACATTGATTAGTTTAAAATAATTTAGCATGGAAGTCTTCGGTACATTTTAACGTTTCCTAGGTAGGTTGTATTTTTATTCTTTGGCTACACGAAATATTACATATGGAACCTTACATTCGTTGGAGTTATTGTGATATTTATATCCATTTTAATTAAGTAATATGCTTTATTGGAGTAAAATTTGTATAAAATATATGGTCCTTTCCATTTTGACACTAACATTGGAGGCATCTTCCCAAGTATCATCGGGGTTCTGAGAACCAACACCATTTCTCCTTCGAGGAAATATCTGAGTCAAACCATTTTATTGAATGCTCAAGCAATCTTATTTTGGTATACTTACAAATGTTGAAATGTGTGATATATTTTCTCATCCATCCTTTCCAGTTCATCAAAATATTTTTGGGATTTTCCATCTATAGATATTTGATCACAGATAATGATGCAGAGCGATTGTAGTTGAATTTCGATGGATAGAACATACTCAGTCTCATATACTAAAATGTATAGGGTTGCATGAGTGGCAGTGTAGGTTGTGGTCTAGTAATCCCAAGGAGCATAGAGGATCTTGTACGACCATAATTTCATATCCTCATCTTACATCTTTTCGAGTATGTTGGATAGGGTCTTGCTGAAAGCCTCTTTCTGTCCATTGGACACTACACTGTAATGGGACGGATGGTTGTCTTTGATACCATACTCTTAGTAATTTTTTTTAATTCACCATAGCATAAATTGGTGCTGTTTTCCATTAGTAATGTGTGAGGGACACCAAACCGGATGATGATATTGGATTTCACAAAGGTGACATTGTTTTTTTCGATGAATTCATTAAGGTGTAAAACATCTCCCTATTTGGAAAATAAGTCGGTTTGTGTGAGGATAAACATGAATCTTCTAGCCATTTTGGGAGGATATGGTCCCATGACATTCATTCCCCATATAGAGAATGTCCATAAGTACATGGATATGTGAAGTAGCTCTAGGGTTGGTGAATGAAATTGGCATAGACATAGAAGGAATGAAACATTTGGGTGAAATTGACATAATCCTACATCATGATAGACTAATAGTAACCAATCCATCAAATTTCATGAGAATGTTTGGATGCTGATTGGTGTTCCTCGCAACTTTTAGAATGCACTGCCTTCATGGAGAAAATAGTTTCTTCTCCATCAATACACCTAAGAAGGACTCCATCAAGGCCTCACTTATAAAGGACCTTCTTCTGGTATGTGACATCATATATCATGAAATTGACATCCCATCATCATATTTGTTACCATCCAACCATGTATGGTTGGAATTTTCCCTATTGAAGTTAGTCCACAATGGGGGCCATCCAGGCAGCTGTATGACCATGAAACTCAGAGATGGCAGTGATCTCATTGATTTCTTCCATATTTTATTGAACATATGGTAAAATCATCCTGTAATGGGAAATTTTAAGGACTGTTTCATTCCTATATGTGTCAGTTAGAGCTGTGGCTACAATTTCTAATGCATCGGCTTGCGCCTTTTGCAACCAAGGGTCATAATATGGTGTCAGATCTGATGGGAATTATGCCACCAATTCTCAAACCTGGTACATAAATGGGCTAAAATCCTCTTTATTGGTATAATATTATCCGTTTTCTTCCATGATGGTTAGTTCTAAATTTTCATTTATCTTCATGTGTTCAGCTTGCACTTGGAGTACTAGTTCCATGCCTATGATAAGGGCCTGGTATCCTACTTTGTTATTTGTGCATCCCTATGACCGTAGGAAGGAATAAGTAAGGAATAACTTTTCTAAGTATAAAATTGTGACTCCAAGCCCCACTTTTTATGTTTGGGTTCTTCCATAATTTTTCCTTTCAGGCTTTTGAATGCACTGTTGAAATGTATTTCCCACATCTGGGAATTATCTGTAATAGAGAACACTTCCTCATCAGATAACCCAATATCTAATGGAACCATCTCTATTGAGGGATTATATTCCTGGAATTCATCTAATTCATGGACTTTGATCTCTTTTTTGGGTATAAACCGTATATTGAACTTCTATAGGATGACTGCCCACCAAGACATGCCTCTAGTCAACATTCGATAATTAAGAATGTACTTGAGCGGGTTCCTTCAAGAGACCAAGTAGACATCATGGTGATTAATATAATTCCATAGCTTTAGTACTACAATGATTAAGGCCATTAAAAGTTTCTCACCATTTGAATACTGACTCTTTACATCAATCATGGTTCGGCTATGATAATAGAGACTATTCTAATGGCCTGCATCATTCTTTTGTACGAGGAAGGCACCTGGGGATTGATCCAAGGTGGTTACATACATAATGAGTGTTATTACATTCAAATTAATAATTTTCATCAGTTTACTCAAGCTATATTTCTTGATATTGTTGAATTATTCTTGAAAACCATCATTACATTGTTATTCTACCCCTTTCTTTATCAACCTGGTGAAGAGAAAACACTTTCCTACAAGGTTGGTTATGAAGTGCTTAATGTTTTCTAGGATTCCTTGTAATCCTCTCAACAGAGTGAGGTTGTGAGGTGGAATCATCCCAAGGATGTCCTTTTTCTTTTCGGGGTCGACTTCGATTCCACAATAGCTTATGACGAATCTGATGATTTTTTTTTATTTAACACCAATATCACATTTTAGGGGGCCTATTTTCAAACTATTGTATTATTTTTTATTTAAGAGGGATTCAATATTATCTAGATGGTATGAGAATTTTCATTATTTAACCACCAAATCATCAACATTTAATTTTTCATGTTTTCTAGGTAGGGTTTGAAACTAAGGTGCATAACACACTAATATGTGGCACTGCCATTTTTCAAACTGAAAGGCATCACCTTAGAGAAAAAAAATCCTCTAGTGGACTTAAAGGTAGTGTATTATTCATATTATTAAGAAATTATGATCTTTTTTTTATCTTGAATAACATTACATGAATAATAGAGCCTCATATTCAGTTGTTTCATCGATCAAAAATTCTGTAAATGGGACGAGTAACTAATCTTTCATGTAGTTCAATTTAAGGTTCATGAAATGAATGAAGATCCGAATATTCTCATTCTTATTTTTGATTAGGATAATGTTCATTATCCATATGAGAAATTGGACCTCCCAAATGATTTTTTCTCTTATGATCTTGTCGGATTTGACCACTATTTTGGAAGCATGGGTCGGTTGTGTCCTTCTGGAAGCTTTGTTGTAGCCATAATGACCTTCTGGCATGCTCAGGTGGTGAGTGGCCACCTCAGGATTGAGGCTAGGAATTTTTGTATAGTTCTAGGAAAAAATGACTCAATTATTCTTCTAAAAAGATGCATACACCTATTTCTCTTCAGAAGGCATGGACACACTAACCAAAGTGGGTTCTGGGTCTTCTTCTATACCCATGTTGATTTCATTGAGTTCGTTGATGGTGGTAGAGACACTTTTCTTAAAATTTGTAGGGTAATCCCTCAGGGAATCTTTATCTTCCTCCTATAAATCCTCATAATCTTCCTCTTTGACTTATAATGGGGAAATAATTCTTGAGAGGATCATTCTATAGTAGAAGGAAGAGCCACAATTTTGGTGTCCGAGAGGCAAAGCCGCCTCTTCTATCTCGGCCATTAGTGGAGGCATTTTCAAAGAAGATGTAGTGAGGGGTAAAAGTGTTTCCTCGCATTCTTTGTCTGATGAGATACATCCTCTTAAATCAGTGGGTGAGGTAGGGATATCCAAGGGTTTTGATGATATTTGAGGGTAATTTTTAACCATTCATTCCCTATTTTATTAGGAGTCACTGAGCCTTTAAACATTATCAATATTGGTATCCATAATTAAATTCATGAGGACTAGTAAATTAAAATATGAATTTTGAATTTTTCCTTTAATATGATTGACAGAAATTACATATTTCTCCTCAAGCTACTTGAGGAGATCAGTGGGAACCATTTCCAAACCATTTGGGGTAGAAACCTAATCAATTCTGTCAGATGAGGTCTGTTTCCATTTTTTTCATATAACCCCACATTAACATAGTGTTACTCATAGAATTCAAATGGTTCCATATTAGCATGTAGCATCCCACTTTGTGTATTAATGTTATATTTCTTTCACTGATGGTATGAGGAGGAGATTATTGAGTGTTTATGCAGCTAGGGCCTCCCTAGAAGGGAATTGAAGGTTATATTATTTCAGAGAACTGGAAATTATGGGTGAGCAATGAGGTCACCGAACTAGATTTAGAGATTAATTTGACCCTACTAATTCTCCTCTCATTTCTCATACCCCTAAAAAGTTGTGGTGTAGGGAATCCGATCATTTTCAGAGCATTGCAATAGATGAAGTGTTTGTAGTGGGAGGTGATTAAACCCATATATGTTATCAAAGATGAATTTTCAGATATTGATTCCATGTATTGTTCCAGACACATATAAGGGTTTGATGTGTCCTTTTATGATGGTGTCTTTATCTTGATCCATGGTGGAGATAACTGTGTGGAATTCTGTAGGATTGGACTCTTTTCAGAAGACTTTAGCGGCATCTACTTAAGCATCAAACACCGGAGGACATAAAAAATGTTTTATTATAGATTCTTGGGATCTTTTAAAATATTTTGTGCATCCATGATTGATAGCTTGGTTGACATTGAGGTTAATTACTTTAGAATATCATATTTATGGTCTAAAGGTATCCACTTCCTAACAAGGGTATTCTCTTTCACAGGTGCTTTAGGGGTTTTATCATTTTAGGATGATGGCTCATCCCTTGTTATCTGTGCTAGAGGAGCATCCTTACATTGTGGATTGGGTCGGGTATGTCTGCTCATATGCTAAGGAAATTAGTCCTCTGTTCTTACTCTAACTGATATTTAAAAAGGATTGTTCCACAATGGATTCTCATGGGAATAATAGAATATTATCGTCCCTTTTGGATTCATTATAGAGTCCTTCCACAGGTTTCTGTAACACTTATGGTGTGAGCGGGGGGGGGGGGGGGGGGTGCTCTTGTATGCTTGATTTCATCCATGGCGGCGCCTTCCATGATATCCCTGGCCTTTGCGGCTTCTTACTCTGACCCCCCCCCAATTTTGTGTGGTAAATGTTGCATTATAACCATATTCATAATAAGATAAGAGATCAATCTAGTGTATGACATTGATGAATCAAAAATTCAGCTCCTCCTCTAGTGAGGACTTTTCTCTGTCATCTTCCCCCGGTGGTGTTGTTTAGTGGGGAAGTGACCATTGTGCCGTTTGGTGGGGTGGTGCCTATGTCATCAGATTTGATGGTAGGAGATATGAAAGTGGAAGATACAACATTATATTGGGTTAATGTTCATCTCCCAACACACTCTTTTACCCCTTTTTTGGACTGATTTTTGGGTGGCTGACCCTTAGAAGATTGTGCGGTTGAGGATGATGGTTGTGCTACATCAGGATCCATTTAAGGTACAGTCAACTACCTCAACTATGTATGGAGGATTCCATGAGCTCGATTTACTATTTTTAGTCACCCAACAATCAAAATTATTCCCCTTTTTGTTAAAAAATTCTTGACAATCTCTTTCTTCCTATGAATCAGTGATAGAAACATATGCCACTTGCACTGGATGTGGTCCAATATTGACTAGTCTAGAATAAATCATTAGTTTTAGGAGGACATTTATGACAAATCACTCATAAATTTTGTGTGCCAAAATTTGGGGGATGGAATAGTAATCAAGATGCTCATCGAGAACTAATTCATCAGCCCTCTTCATTTATGGTAGCTGAAGCAAGTTCAATTCATGGAAGCTATAAAATTTCTATAGACATGATCATCTCAGAATGAGTAAAATTTATTCCTTAGTTACAAGAATTTATTTCTTTTGTCACCCCATTGCTCATCTTACCAAGGTGGGGGTGGTTTTTAATGTCCATGGGCCTCTGTATGCTTTGTTGGGGGCCTTGGAGCTAGAGCTGGTGTAGGGGGTGACTTAAGAGTGACATAACCCACTTCATCTCTCCCAAATTTTTTTACATTGGAAAATGGGGATACCCAAGATTTTAGATTAGTTCATTTCCATGCATTGTCTATATTTTGAGTGATTACGGATAATTCCTAGACCCCACTTGTATATTTTACCAGAATAAGTGGTGTTCATAGCTCATCACGGAGATTATCAATGTACATGGACAACATCTCATCTTGGGGGAGTGGTTTGTTCAAGGAGTAAGGAATACATTTGCATATTGTAATTATGTTTGAGACTCTCTCATTCTCTCATTATTTCCTATTAATGATTACATTGATTGTCATTTTTGGAAACATCGAGCTGAATAAGAAAATGATATGGTTCCAGAGATCCTCCCATCCTGTTGTAGAGTTAGCATTCAAATTGGTCTTCCACACCAAATATGAACCTTATAGAGTTCATACAAAGAATTTGAGCCTCACAACATCTTGTTTCTCTAGGGTTACCATCATTGGATCAATGTAAGAAGAGTAGTTTATTAGATGCTTATCTAGGTCCCCTGATCCATTGAACAATATAGATACGAGATTCCTTAAATTTGGGGGATGTGGGTTATTTCTCACCCAGTCGGGGTGAGGTTTTCCATTCTAGTTGTATTGGATCATGCTACCCCTATATTGGTGACATTCAATTTTTCAAAAACCTGATGGTATTCAGGATCCCATGGTGGATATACTATTGGACATTAGAATGAGTGGGCACACTAGAGGGAAAGATTGGATGTTCCGTTGCTGGAGTAACTTGATGTGGATACCCAGTCAGGGGCATATGTTGGGGAATTTCCTTAATATGTTCTAGTTTCTTCCCCATTGGAGGGAAATATTGATATACCTCTAAGGATGGGTCCATGCATAATGATGGTCCCGGTGCCACCTTAAATAATCTTTCCACCCTTACTTCCTTCATCGGGATGAGCCCGTGAGCCAGAGGTATATCTGATGGAAGTGTGTTTTGAAACTCCACCTAAGGAACAAACCCAGTATGAGATCCTTCTCATAGAAACTGAACACTGAATATCCTTATCAATTTTATTTCTTCCTTTTATTGATTGAATCTCTCCTCAAATATGGGGGAATAATTTTCATGTGGAGGACAAGGTGGATCTTATAGCTTCTTCTTATCCATCATTTTCTTGTGGATTCACAGAGGAGGTGGGGGCAGATTAACTAATGGGGCATCCAAATTTAAGGTAACTCTTTTGTTTTGGGTGTTCAGACCTCCAAGATTAGTGTGATCCTTCTCTGAGAATGACTCATATTCTCATGTTTCATCATTATTTGTATTATTTTTAGTGATATTTATGGGGGATTATGTCCACAATGTTCATTGATGAATACCACACTAGGAGTGGGGTACTAGGTGCTGAATGGTACATCTATTTTTGGATCTTCTTTGGCCATTTTGTGATACTCTTCATGTGTCTTGGTGAAGAGTGACTCGAAGGGAGCCCGAGTATGACCTAGTAGTAGACATTCATCCCAGGGGACATGAGTCATGTGTTAGGATGGAACGGGTGACCCCTCTCTCCATTGTTCTCTGAAGACAAGAGACTATAGATGTCCACTGGGTGGGAATTTGAGTAAAAAATTCCCCCATCCCATAGGGATGAGGATTCTTTAGTTCCTTGGTTTTTAGGCCTCAACCTAGATTTGATGGACTTATGGGGGAATTTTGTGTAAAAAAATCCCCCATACCTACAAGCTGATCCTGGCCACATATTGTAGCTGTTGATGATGATATTTTAACCTTCTTGGCCTCATGGATTCCCATGCTGGTGTGATTTGGATATGGTTCTAGATACTCCTGTAAATTACATGCTTTTGTAGACCTGATCAGCACTTTTTTATTATATTTCCTTATACAATAAGCATGTCAGATGTTCTCAGTGGCCTGGCTCAGGAGATTCTCGATGGATTTCTCTTATCAGGGATTGATCCCTCTGAGACTTACTCAAGACCAATTACTATTCTCCATTCCACCTTTCATGATTAGGGAAATAATTTGAATGCCCTTTGGAGAGGATGACATTGTATGATCTCACATCTAGTGGGATATATTGGAAGAGAAGCAGGGTGAACTTTAGAGCTCAATGTTCTCCCCATCACTGGAAATGAACACTAGATGGGGTGTCACTGATAACGCAACACAACTTGGGAAGCGCATGAAGGAAGGACATCCCAAGGCATTTCTTTCACCTTTCTGACTATGGCCCCCATGAAGATGGGAGGGTTTCCTGGTCAAATTTATGGTGAAGTTATACCAGTACAATAATGTGGTATGTGTACCCTTCGAAGGGTAGAATGTTTTCCTTAAGATGGAAGATATTTGTACAGATATTGAGGTGAATTAGATTCAAACATTCATACAAAAAATCTCTTGGTATATTGTATTGAAAAGTTACCATAGTCAAATACATCACTTATATTTCATCCCTAGCTAGTTTTATTCCCACAACCAACATATATTATCGTCTTTCTACTTGGGAATCTTCTGCTTGATCTACCCGGTTTGAAAACTGATTAATTATTTTGTTATGAGAAGCAGGGTTAGTGGGATTCTTGATGACATGTGAATGGCACAAGAGTGGATCGAAAGATGATTATGGACCTAGTTCATCCTCTGGATGAGAATGGATATCTCTTCTGATGGGGAGATTATCAAGCATGTCACACACCATTTTTTCATGTTCATCAGCATATGTGGGATTCCTGGCATTTGACCTGATGAGGGGATGACCATCTCATCAGTATAAACTTTTACTATGGGGAGGACCATCAAAATCAGTGTCATGATGTTAAGGAGTACCATTGTGGATTAGTGTCTAGCCATAAAGAGGACTTTTATAATTTATGCCTTGGGGTGGACATTTAGGGAGGACTGCAATAATGGGCGGACCTTCTCGCTTCATGAATTCATTGAGGGGAGGGCCTTCAAAATGACTACAATCATTACAAGGACTACAATAATATCTCTGGATATAGGGAGATTATATATAGTCTACATTCTGGTGGGGGATTCAAGACATACTATAATGAGGGGAGGACCTACCTATTGCTTGATGTCACTGCAAGGAGGGCCATCATAGCGACTGTCATCATGGTGAGGACTACCATCACATCTTGAAGTCTGACTATAGAGAGAAACATATCTATACTGTATACCTTGGGGTGGACTATCAGGATGGACTACATCAAGGGGAAGAATTTCTTCATGCCTAGTCTTTTTGTAAGAGTGAGGGATACCTTGACAAGAAATATGAGATATTCTTTCATAATCTATCATTTTGGGCCCATGAAGTAAACCCTCATCGGTGCTATGGGGAGGACCTTCAAAGATACTGGTAGTAACACTATGTGAAGGGTCTTCATAACTAATAACATCACATCCATAATATAGTAATGGATTGATAGGATCTTGTGCCTTTATTGATAAATATTGGATTGCATCAAGAACTTCATCTTCCAACAGAAAATAATTAGGAATGTGCTTTCATTTTCAAGTTTTATTTGGTGCCTTTCATTTTTGTGTCATCTTTTATAGGAAATTAGAGACAAATTCTATTGGTAACAGCCTTCATATATGGATCCTTATCTAATTGTTCCCAATGATATCTCCGAGGTACATAGATGAATATATCAATTTTTTTCTTGGATATATGGGTGCTGGGAGTGGCCAGCACATAGGATTGATGTCCCTCAATTGGAAAAAGTAATTTTTCCTAATCTGGTTGTCCTTGTTTTACAGAATATGGTCGTTGACCCTCCTGGACTATAGTGTGGATGATGGTCTTCTCTGGAGTGATTATCAGATTTGGTGGATATATCACCCTGCTCGGTGAGATCAAGATGTGGGACCGACTCCTCACTTTTTCCTCCGACACAATGATGTCTTGATAGGTCGAGTGGATATGGTCTGAAATGAATGTTTGATCCTAAATCATCACCAAGATGTGTTGTGATATGTTTTTTAATGGAATGGGTATTAATTCCCATTTCTATGTTGGAGTAAGAGTTTGTTCCGGCTCTGATCCTCTCTATGTATTCAGTGTGTACTGGCAGTTCTCTCGTGTTAGGGAAAAGGAACAAGTTTTCCACTAGATATTATCAAAAATTTCCACCATATTTGGATAGTGGCATTTTTATTTTCAAGAAGGAATCTGGATCCACTCATTTAACACTATATTTGTCTCATGGGTTTGATTTTCATTTGTAGGCATTCAACTCTACTCATATTTTTTGGCCACCATATTTGGCTGGTGGGTTGCAAATGTACTGTAAGTGTTGTATGACTACCCATAACTTTCCTCCCTATTTATAAATAATTATTTCAATGAACCCTTATAAATTTTCACTATCTTATAGCTGGTTTTCAGCCTATTTTGATGATGCTCTTCTTCTGCATTGGCAGATACTTTCATCTGCCTATTATTTGAAACTCTATGTTCATGGAGGGACTGATGATCACTAAAAAAATATGCATTTTCTCATTTTATGGAACCATATATCTATCTTGGGATTCATAGGAGTGATCAGGGATTTGAATCCACTTTTAAAATTTTCACAGTATTTCTTTGGTGGGATTCGGTATGAGGGGATGATTTGCATGCCTTCCCATAGTTTGTTGTTTCATTTGAGTGGTAGAACTCCTCCTTAAGAACCTGTGAAATAACCTACTCTTATTATGTGTTTTCTAACCTCAATAGTAAGCCAGAGGGGCCTGTTTCCATTAGACATCTGAAGGTGAACTCATCTTGGGATCATCTTTAGAGTGAGGATATCGGGTCATACGTCACTGGTGGTGACTTCCTCTCATAGGATCCCTTGATCGAGGTTCTTGTGTGATGGGATTATGTCATGGATGAAAACCTCATCTTCCTCTCAAAGATAAAGGATTTATTCAGTGTCATGTTTTGGGGACAGGTTCCCCAAACAATTTGAGACAACCCCTAGAGGCATCCTGTGCTAGAATTCTAGCCAAAGCTGAAGAGGTGGCTGACAAGATTTCACCTATTGGAGGGCCTCATTTGAAACCTCCACCATGGGATGTGAACAACAATTATGGTACTATTCGATCAATGTGTTTGAAACCTAGTGTTGAAGACAGTAGTTAAAATATGGATTCCTATTTTTTAGGGATTTGGTCACATGTGTGGATGGTGATGTGCGTCTCTAATAATGTTGTTGAGATTCTATTTGGATTGAAGAGAGTCATGTGAAACCTACAATACATGTAACAAGAATAGGAAAAAAAACATATAGGAAGAATTTTGTGGTCACATTCTTGATTGGAAATCATCCTCAACCCTATTCCTTTTGAATGTGAAGGGGGAATTGTGTGGGGTGACTAGGCACCTTGGATATGGATTCACATCAAGTTCACTATTTTTGTTTCTACCTGATCCGCATCATACCGGGTGCTAATGAAATGGAATTACGGATCGTGAACCATTTTCTATTATAATGAAGGGTTTTACATCTGGTATGATATCCTATTATGGCCTCTAATTTGTTTAATCATTGAGCTATAAACACCCAATGACCCTTGTATTCATGACTCATGAACTTTCTTTCCAAAGGTAGGCGCTCATTGGACGATGATTTGGCCGACGACCCTTAAGGACTCTATTTGTTTGAGAAGATGGGGGGTCGAGATCATCACACCCTTTTGGGGGAATCATTTCTTACTCTCGAACTCTCTTTTAAATATAAGTAATGTTAATATGTTCTTAAATCTTTATTTCTTTCCAAAGCACTTGTCTGCAGATTACCTATGGATTTTGAGGTTCACCATATATACACATGGGACATAAATTACGAATACAACCACAGTTTAAGTCCAATGATGAATAACTATAGAGTCTATCATCATCCATAGAGAAAATAACCCTTTATCGATATCAGGATAAATCCCATAAGATGGGCTTCCTATGTGTCACAATGAGAGGAATCATAACCCATGTAGTTCGATTCCACATAACTGGACACATCAACATTTAAGGTTATGTGATGGGGACCCATCCATGGAGTATTTGAATCCTGTGATGAGGACATCCAGTTGGGGATTCTTAGTCAAGATTTCATATGGGACTTACATTGAAGTGGTATAGGATGCTGAGGAGAGGATTGTTCCCTTGGGTGGATATGGACTTACTAGGGATATGTCCCGATGAACACTAGGGTTATTTGATTGCTAGGTTTGGACCTTGGTGAGGCTTCTTATGTATCCTAGTTAGTTGGGAATAAATTCCCTTATAGTTTAGTTTATGTTGAGTCGTATACCAGAAATAAGCCCCTATTTGTGGGTTCATGATTGGGGATTTTCCATCAAAAAGGACCCCCTTGAATTTGGTCCTTTATACAGGCATCCTACATAACCTATTTAGAGCCCGAATCAGAGTTCTCGTAGTTTATTTGGTGGGGATTATGTGTAGAAGCAACCCATATCGCTAGAAACATGAAGAGAATATCAACTCAAGATGATTTGAGGGTTTTAATGGGGTATACACATAATAGGAGTCCCATTTGTTTGATTTTGTGGGTGTCAAGATCACTACAATCCTCTAATACCATGTGGGTCTTTCCCTGTGTGAGAAATAATAGGAGGCAGTGGATGTAGAGATCGCATGTCCCACGTCATTGTTGATAGATGATAAAAGAAACCAAAGGGGGGGAGAGAGGGGGATATTTGAATATGTCAAATTACTCACCCATGTTGATATAAATTCTAATCACATTCAAAAGTCTATTTGGACAAGCCTCATGCTGAGGCTATGTGGTGAAAGAGTGCCACCTCATGAAAAAAGGTAAAGGGATTTTGGAGAGATCCCTAAAATGAGCATCATATGGGTTATATTACAGTTTAACATCATATCGCTTCGATGATGATTAACTGGAGGACAATTATGTTGGGGTGTTTTGACATGCCTCGAACATGAGTGGGAAAGTAAATGTAAACCATGATTTTGGGTGGTCTCAGATTAGGAGAAATGATACGAGGCATGGAAGCTGTTATAGCGTACGGAGGTTGGAAAAGCCTCTACTAAATAACAATTTGTCTTTGGATGACATTTCATTTTGGTAGGCAACATATGTAGAGACACTGAGGCCTTGTGTGAGTATTCATGAAATGATTTCCTCAGGACACTAACCTTCAATTTTTGATGGTTGGGGATGTTTATGAAGATTCAAAATCACTTGGTATACAACAGTTTAAAGCCATATAACTTGGATGATGGTGTCATGGTTTAATGTTGTGTTTCTGGGAGAAATACTATATAGTTTAACATAATGTGGTCATGTTGATTTGGGGTCTTGTAGTTTATGGTTATATGATGAGGACCACATATTATAGAAACCATTATTAACTAGAGGATAATGGAGTTGGGATGTTCTAACATTCCTTCAATATAAGGGGGAAGAAACATGTAAACTAGGATTCTAGATGATTTGAGATCAGGAGTAATTATATGAGGCATGGAATTCATTATGTTGTACAGATGTAAGAAAATCCACTCCTGAGGAAGAATTTGTCTTTGGATGATAGTCCATTTTTGGGGGCAACATATACAGAGCCGCTAGGGAATAGTGTGTATTGCCGAGAAGAGGTGTCATCAAGACATTGACCATCCATTTCTGATAGCTGAGGAGGTTTATGAAGATCTAGACTCACCCAGGACATAGAGTTTGAGGATTGGAAAGGTTATGTCCAGGCATGTAAAAAAAATTTAGTCTGCGATTTTCCACGGAATGCTAGATCAACAAGGCATAGGATGAATGTGATGGGGTTTTAGGGAAATGATGAGTATGATCTCAATTAATCATATTTAAGGGATGGATGTTGGGGAGGCATAGGGGAACAATGGAAAATGTCCTCGATCCAGTCTGAAAAGGTCACGATGCACTTCTCCATTTTTCATGAGGGTTAGTGATGGTAGTGTAGGGATCATCGGGACACCGAGCATGAGCGGAGGTGTAGTGGCATAGCCCCTGTGGTATGGAGTGGTGGGTGTGAATAGTTTAACCACATAAGAGCTGGCTGCAAAGGGGATGTCTGCATACTATTTTCAACATATGGTTAGTGATATGGTATGTCTGTATAGGGTCATCCACGTACAATGATGTCCACATAGGTGCATCAACATAGGAGTTGGTTGCGAACTATCTATCTACGAAGGTTGGTATTCACATAGTATATGGCTATGAACTATTGGCTATATAAGAGATAGCAATGAAGTATTTCTCATAAAAGGATTTCTATATACTGTATGCCGTAAAGGGTCATCCATGTACAGATTTTTTTTATTTTATTCATTCACAGTTTTAAAAAAATGATGCCTAAATTCTGCTAATGACACTTCCTCTACATATTATATTTTTCAGAGGGTCTTCTACATGTGATTCATATGGTGGAGTTTTGCATGGGGCCACCCTCATGTGCTACGTGAGATGGAGTTCTGCGAGCTGCTTCAGGTCGGGAGGGAATTCTCTATTTTTTCCCATCTTTCATTTCTGTTCCCCCTATCAAAGAGCTCTTCCAACACTCTCTAGAGGGTGCTTTTTCAATATACCACTTGGTTTATTTATAGAGGATCTAAACACAAGATCAATGGGATTCGTAGCGCCATTTTTGGATGCCCATGGGAACGTCATTGATCTATGGACGAATTTGTCAGTGGGAGGCCTTATCTACAGGCACTGGGATGCCAACTCATCCCATGAACTATGTAGTTTTTAGGGGATATGGAATGTGGGGGATTTCATATGAAAGGGATTTCATATGAACGGGAGAAATTATCCTCCTCCATTTTTTCAATGACACGGTTCGTGGGGATGGGTTCCATCTGAATCATTCCATGAACTATGCGGTTAGCTAGAACTATAAGTGGATCATATTTCTCCATCATGTTTTGGTGAATGACCTAATTCGTGGGAGCCAGTTCCATCATTCTTCATTCCGCATACTACTCTGTTTTCCTATAATACCTTCCCAGATTCATTCTTAGAATTCAGTATGAGGACATATTATTTTTTGAATCAACCTTCTGTATTTTATTTCCTTCTATTGCTGAGTGTGGTTGAATTCTATTCACCTTAAATGCAGAATTTTTGAGACCCAAAAAATACCCCAAAATCATATTATACACTAAAAACCCTATAAACATTGAAAACAAAATATCCTCTAAAAAATCCTAAGACACTAAAAACCCTAAATTTCCACTAAAAACCCTAACACCAATTAAAATACATAAAAACCTAATAACACTGAAAACCTTAAAAAACCTAGAAAACCCTAAAACCCCTAAAACCCCCTAAAAGACCATAAAACTATAAAAACAGCTAAAAGACCCTAAATTCCCTCAAAAACCATAAAACCCCTAAAAATTCCAAATCCCCTAAAACCTTAAAAATAAATAAAAACCTAAAAAATATGAAAAATCCTAAAAATATAATTAAAACATTAGAAACCCTAAAAACCCTAAAAGATCATAAAAATCATAAAACCATAAAAACAGATAAAAGCACTAAAAGCCTTCAAAATTTATAAAAACTATAAAACCCTCTAAATACCATAAATGGCTTTCAAAATCTGTAAAATACATGAATAATAAAAAAATAAAAATCCCTTAAAACCCTAAAAACCATAAGAACCAAAAAAACTCACTAAAAATCCTTAATTAACCCTAAAAAACATTAAAACCCTAAAACCATAAAAATTCTATGAAAATCATAAAAAACATATAGATTCATAAATACCGTAAAACCCCAAACCCCAAAAAACCTAATATCCCCAAAGAACCCTAAAATCATAAAAACCCCTTATAACAAAGAAAATCTAATAATTATAGAAAAACTAAAAAAAATTTAAAACATTAAAAATCCATAAAACCTTTAATAACATAAAAACCATAACACACCCCAAAATGACTCTAAAAACCATAAAACCCATTAAAACATTAAAAACCCTAAAACCATAAAAACTCTAAAATACCCTTAAAAACAGAAAGAACCCTAACAACCTTAAAACCCATAAAAGCATTTAAAATCCCTAAAACCATAGAAATAGTAAAATCTCTAAATCTGTTAAAAACCTATAAACCCTTAAAACCCCCAAAATTACCTAATATGTTAAAATAATCCTAAAACACCCAAAACCGCCAAAAAGATAGTAAATTCATAAAAACCCTAAATTCCTAAAAACACTAAAAACACTAAAACACACAAAAACTCTAAAAACCCAAAACCCCATAAAACCCATGAAAACTGTAAAACCCCATAAAACCCTAAAATCCATATAAACCCATTAAACCCCTAAAAAACATTAAAACCTAAGGAAACTCCAAAGACCTATAAAAACTAATAAATCCCTAAAACATTAAAATTCCTTTAAAAAGTATTACAAACCCGAAAAATCTAAAAAAACCCTAATAATCCTATAAACCTAGAAAAAAACGAAATCAATCTGGAAAAACCCTTAAATGCTGAAAAACTGTAAATCCATAAAAGCCCTAAAATCCGTAAAACCCCCCTAAAACCCCCTAAATGACCTTATAACCCCAAAACCCCTTATATATCCTATAACCATTTTAGAAAGCCAAAAAACCACAAACCCCTAAAAACATTTAAACCCATATAGGTCCTTACAACCTAAATAAGCCATAAAACATCTAAAAATAAAAGGGATCCTAAAAACACTAATCCCATTAAAAATATCCTGAAACTCATAAAGAACCTAAAAAAAACCCTAAAAACAGAAAAACCATAAAAATACAAAAAACCATAAAAAGTTGAAGAACACAAAAAACCATAAAAACCTTAATGCCCCAAAAAAGCCTAAAAAAATTCTAAAAATCCAAAATACAATGAAAACCCTAAACGTACTTAAAACCCCTAAAACCACTAAAAATCTATAAAAACATAATAAAATCCTAAAAACCTTAAAATTCCCGAAACCCCTAAAATCCCTACAAACCCTAAAACCCCTAAAAACCCTAAAAACCATGAAACACCAAAAACCATAAAACCCAAGAAAAAAAATTGAAATCATAAAATCCAAAAAATCCCACAAAAAACTAAAGCACCATCAACACACTAAAAACACTGAATACACTAGAAACCTATGAAAATATAAAAACCCTAAAAACATTAAAACCACGCTAAAAGAATTGAAAACCCTAAAACCACTAATTTCCTTGAAAACACTAATACCCTAAAACCCATGGAAAAAATAAAAATACCCCTAAAACCCTATATGTACCCTAAAATACCACAAATCCCATTAAACGCCCTAAAACAAGTAAAATCTAAAAACTCTATAAAACCTAAATGCTCTAAAAATCGAAAAAACCACTAAAAAACACAAAAAACACATTAACCCATAAAAATTAGCCATATAAAACAATAAACACCCATTAAATCCAGAAAAACCATAAAAACCATAATACCATCAGAAATATCCCTAAAAACAAGAAAACCATTAAAGGTCATTAAAACTACTAAAAAACCTACAAATTCCCTAAAGCCCCAAAAAACCCTAAAACCCCCATGAAATATTAAAAACCCCACAAATTTTAAAACCCCTAAATACCATAAAAACCCTAATAACAAGGAAAACAATAAAACACCTTAAAAATACTGAAACCCCTAAAGCCCATAAAAAACTCAAAACCCTAAAAATCCCCAAAACCCATAATAACACTAAACACACCTAAACCCCCAAAACCCAAAACACCCTAAAAAATAATAATCTCTTACAAACCATAAATTTTTTTATTGAACCCAAAAACACATAGAAACTCTAAAAAGTCATAAAGACCCTAAAATAATCTTAAAACCAAAAAAATAAAGCTCCTAAAAAACAAAGAAAAACAAAAACAAAATCGTAAAACCCTTAAACCATAATACGCCTAGAATCCATGAAAAATCATAAAAAACCCATAAACCCATAAACCCATAAAACCCATTAAATTCCTAAACATACACAATGCTCATAAAATTCCCTAAAAATACCTAAAATCATTAAAAAACCAAAAACAATAAAAACCCTAAATATACCTAAAAACCATAAAACCCATAAAACCTATAAAAAGTATAGAAACATTAAAACCCTTTAAACACCTAAACACCATAGAGACCCCAAAAAACCCTTCCAAAATACCAAAAAATCCTCAAAACCATAGAAAAAATATAAACCCTTAAAACACCTAAAAACCCCTAAAATTAATAAAATCCCTTAAAACCCAAAAATCCCCAAACTCCAAAAAACACTAAAAAACCTTATAAAAATACAACACTAAAAAATAAAAATATAAAATATCCTAAAAATCCAAAACACCCCACCTAAAACCGATAAAATTCCTAAAAAATATAAAGGACCCTAAAAACCTCTTAAAATCCAAAAAACCCTAAAATCCTAAAATCCTAAAACCCCTAAATAGAACTGAATTCTCTAAACACTATAAAAACATATAAATTGACATAAAAACACCGAAAATCGTAAAATCCATAAAACCACTCAAAGACCCTAAAATCCCTATAACCCTAAATGTCACTAAATACCACAATAACCCCTAAAAACATAAAACCCACAAAAAACTAAATTGAAATAAAAAACCAAAATCCTAAAACACTCTAAAACCCCCAATGACTATAAAAACCACATAAAACACTAATGTAACCTAAAAACACAAAAAAGCCACAATTATGCTAAAGGACACTTAAAACCCAAAAGTTCCATAAAATCATAGAAACCTATAAATTACCCAAAAAGTACAAAAACCCTATAGGACCGTAAAACACAAAATACCCCTAAAGGACTCAAAAATAGCTTAAAATGCCTTAAACCCCTAACATCCCAAAAAATGATTAAATGGACCTAAAAACCCTAAAAAGCTTTTAAATATCATAAAACTCCTAAAATACCCAAAAAACACCCTAAAATAATTAAAACTCTAAAAACCTAAAAAAGAACATTCAAGGACCCTAAAACCTACAAAGTCCCTTGAAAATACTAAAAGACCATAAATCCCCAAAAATACCAAAAAACACTAAATCCCAAAAAACAAAGTTGACCCACATAAAAATCACCAAAACCATTACAACCCTAAAAATACTTAAAAATATTAAAACCCTCAAAAAACCTAAAACCCATAATAAACCTAAAAAACCCCAGAAAACCTAAAAAAAACCAAAACTAGTAAGAACCTGAATGGACCCTTAAAAACATAAAAACATAGAGAACCCAAAAATTTCTAAAATCCCTTAAGGACCCTAAAAATGTTAAAACTAATAAAGGACCCTAAAAACCCATAATACTATAAAATACCTTAAAAACCATAAAAATAAAAAACACTAAAACTCCCTTTAAACCCCTCAAATTCCATAAAAACTCTATTAAAAAAACAACCCTAAAACCCCTAATAAATCTTAAAGGTCCCTAAAACCCCAAAAAACCTAAAATCTATAAAAACCATAAAAAATAGAAAACCCAAAAAGACCATAAATCACTCTTTTATTAAAAGAACCTAAAAATAGAAAATTCTCTAAAACCCCTAAAAACCCTGAAAACCTCATAAAATCTAAAAACATTAAAAATCGAAAAACCTTGAAAACACTAATAATGAATGAAATGCAAAAACATAAAAAATAATTAAAAACTATTAAAAAACATGAAAACCAAAAAAAAGTAAATAAATAAAAATTCCAAAACCCCCCCAAAAAACTATAAATACCCCTTTGATCCCTTGAAAACCTAAAATACCTAAAACCCTAAATGAAATAAATATCCTAAAAACCCTAAATATGATGGAAATAAAGAAAACACCTAAAACCTCTAATACCTAAAAAACTATTAAAACCCCTAAAAATCATAAAATATATATAACCCCATAAAACTAATAAAAAACTCTGAATACCCGTAAAACAATAAAAGAAAAAAAATTAAAACCAGAAATCCTCCAAAAAACGTGAAAATTCCCAAAAATTATAAAAATGATCTTAAAATACTAAAATACAAAAAACCCAAAAACCCAAAATCACATAAAACCCCTAAAACTCCCAAAACCCTCTATAAACCCTAAAAACCATTAAAAATATAAAACCCCTAAAAACTTGAACACCCAAATACCCCTAAAACCTAAAACCATAAATAACCATTAATATCCCCTCAAACACTAAAGACCCTAAAAACCCTAAAAATAGAAAAACAACCGTAAAATACTAAAACCCAAAAAAAACACTAAAAAACACTAAATAACCAATCAACATTAAAATTCCCTTAAAACCATTTATAACCCCTAAAAGTCCATTAAAACTCTAAAACCCACATTTAACCCTAAAATACCTTAAACAGAAAAAAAACTACAAAACACTAAAAACTCTAAAAATACATAAAACCCAATTAAAATCGTTAAAAATTAATAAAACCACTAAAAATAATGAAAACCCATAAAACCCATAAAACCCATTAAAAACCCTAAAAACCAAAAAACCAAAAAACCCAAAAAACCATCGAAACCCCCCAAAACAGCTAATAAATCATAAACTCAAAAAAACAAAAAAAAAGTCCCACAAAAACCCTAACTCCAAATAATAACCCTAAAAACCCAAAAAAATATTATATCCATAAACCATCTAAAATTCAAAAAAGCTCGTAAAGAACCCCTAAACCCCAAAAAATCCTTATAACCCAAAAAACCACAAAACCCATAAAATTCCCTAAATATCCTAAAACATAAAAAACCATAAACCTATAATACCACAAGATTCCTAAAACCCTTAAAAACTAAATTCCTTTAAAACCTCATAGAACTGTAAAACCCTAAAAACTCATAATCACTATAAAAATTCCAAAATACTAAAAAACACTAAAAACCCCTAAAACCCCTAAAAACCTAGAAAACGTGAAAGATCCTACAACTATAAAATGGGGTTATCCCCACACATCTGTACCAATTTAATGCAAGAATAACTGTTATATGGTTCATGGATTCAATCTATGTGTACAATTTCTATCAATTGTCGATATATATATTGTTATACCAATAGTTTTTATAAAATATTGTCATATTGTCTTCACATAACCCTTTGAATCTTATACTCTCCTCATCACCCATTATTCATAATATCACATCACCTAAGTGATAAAATGCCTATTATCTCTTCTCCTCCAATGTTCTCCCCTTATTCAGATAATTTTTTTTTTATTTTGATCTTATTTAACAGCTCATTAGTTAGTTATAAATAATTTTTCTCTTATATTGAGTATTGGTTTTATTTTTATCTATGTATAAAACTGAAAAAGATATATATTTTAATGATCTATCTCCATTTTTTGAAATAAATAATCATTTATATTAAATTTTTGATATTATTTCATAATAGATGTGACTTTGGTAGATATACGTGTTCCATTTTATTTTAGTTAGATTTAAATTTTTCTAAAATATTATATACTTTTAAATATCTCTTATCTAGTAATATTATTAATTAATGTAGTAATTTTTTTAATTAATTTATTGCGGTTATATATATTTCTTGTTATTATATTGAATAATTTATGGGAGAGAACATGAATAATTTGGTGGGAACATAGGATAGATACTTAATTAGTTTTCTATGTCAAATTGGATTTAAAATGATTCAAATTATTATATAGGGTTTTATGAGGATATGTCACTCTATTGGGGAAAATAATTTGGGTCTGTGGTCCTCCCATCTAAATTGAACCATATAGAAATGTTTCTCCCATGTAAATACACCCAAATATTATGGAACTCCCATATAAAATAAACCATACATACATGGTACTGTCATGAAAATATAGCATAAGGACATGATTCAAAAAGATATCTAATGTTTCCAAAAACTATATCTTTTGGTAATTACACATTATCCTAATTGTGAAACCTTATTATGAGATATTCACTTAATATATCCTTATTTTAGCAAATGATATTCACATAACTGGATTATTCATTATTATGTTTGGTTACATAATTTAATCATAATGGTGTTGTTGATTATTAATTCCACTTTATTTTATATTCCTTGTGTATTTATATGAAATATAATATAAAAGGTATTTTTATTTTTTATAATAATTTTCATTGGATACATGGTGAAGTTATATATGAAATTCTTATTTCGGTTTATCTCAAAGTTTTTTCTATAAGAATGAAAATATGATCCTTATCTCTTTATGTTCCTTAATCCTCATTAACATTTTCTTTACTAGACACTTTAACTCCACATAAATTATATCTAATTCATTTATATATCCATATTTTATTAAATATAAGGAAACATAATTGGATATAAGTTTTAAATGTGGATAAATTTCATGTCTTCATAGAGATACAGGAAAATAACTTCATTGATGCTTCTATTTTTTATATAAAACAATAATATTAAATTAATATGATTATTTCTAACTATCAGAACACAAATTATATTATAATTATTTAGAATGGAGAATTTAATGTAATCCTAGTAGAATTTATCCTTTAACAATTTAAGCACACTCCATGTGTATGTACACTCAATTTTCTTTAATTTTGGTAATTGAAAATTATTTTTTCAGTTAGTTGATGATCATTGGTTATTATTTAGAATTATTGAAGGATACATGTGACACATTTCTATTTGTAGATATGACTATTTCTTTTTAATAAATTTTTTATTGCATTTCATATATCATAAACCAGTAGGATGTCATCTCATTTACCTTATTTTAGATATATTTTATAAAATTTTATAACTCTATGTTTCTGTGATATTAGTATTGGATGATTATTTATATTTATATCCATTATGGAAGAATTTAAACTATACTATTATCTATTTTTTTTGTTTTTTTATTATTGGTGACATATTGTTGTTATGTTTGCGTTAAATTTTTTACATCATAAAGAGAATTTTATATAGTGGGATTAATTTCATATTCAAAACATGGATGTTTGAAAAACAATTCTTTCATAAATAAATATGTTATTAAATTTATTATCTAATAGTTGTTACGAATTCCATGTCTTATAATTTATTTAGTTTATTATTTGTAGGAATCCCATGTAGAAAATGTTATTTCTATTACTCTTTGTTTGGATAACTATGAGTATGTTTTGATTACATGCATATTAAAGTTAATTGTATTGTTATATGTAATTATAGTTTAAATTTTTGATTTTAATATAACATTTTTCACTATAATAGATTGGATATAAGATAATTGTACCATACTAATTGGATTTAAACTGAGTTTCAAAATAATTTAGATATTTTTTATATTTTTTACTTAATATTATTTTATATGTTGGTCATATTTTTTCCACCTAATAATTGTGTTATAAGACCTTGGTTATGTCAAGAAAATGTTAGATATCATATAAAAAAATATGTATTTCAAATAAATTATTATGTTTTGTATCCCAATGGAGAGATAAGACAATATTGTATTGTTCATGGATGAAAAGAAAGATGTGGAATGAATAAATTTATATTTGATTTGTTTCTATTTTTAAATAATTATGATAAATATTGTATACTAGTGCAGGAAGATAATGATATCAACAAACATGAGTAAAATAATAAAGATGATAATGTTAACAGAGTAAAAAATTAATGTATGATGTTAGAACTCTTATATGTGAGGAATGTACTGAAATAACATGATGTAATTTTTAATCTGGTTATATCAGGGAAAAACCATTAATGGAATTTTTAATACCAACATTGATTATATTATTACCTATTTGATGAAATCCAGTCAAATATTTACATTGTATGGAAGTTAATTAAGTAGATTTTATTTTCTAGTAATAAAATCCATTCTTGTCCAAATGATTGAAGTTTATTTTTGGAGGAAATAGAATAACTTAATGACCAGAAAGAATGTGGTAAATCTAAATGGAATCCAAATGAATATGGAACACTATCTTGGTCCCCCATAAATCTTGTGGCACTTTCCATCAATTATTAGGATTCAAAATCTAATAATAACTACTAAAATGTCAAACAATATTCCATAGAATGATACTGAGATAATTAAAGATAATTTTTTGTTTTTTCATCTTGAAAAGGGATTAGCATGGTGTACATTGATTCACATCATCCAAAATTTTCCACTGACATTCATAAAGATAGGTTGGGTTTGTATTGTTATGATTTTAATATTTCTAGTAAAATTATAACTTATAATAGTATGTGGCTTGTTTTTATTCGTGTTTATAATATTCTGACATGGTTGTGTAGAAAAAAAACCTTCGACTTTATTTACTATACTAATATCTAGATCTTATGATCCTTGTAATGATATTGACATCTTCTTGCATCCTTTAATAGAAGATTATAAGCATCTTTTGGATACGGGTGTGTTCAGATTAAATGCCTCTTGAAGACAAATTCAGCTGTGTTTCTCCCTCATATAGACTATAAATGATTTCCCATATTATTTATTGATATGTGGTTAGAGAATGAATGGAATCAATCATTTTCTATTTCTTTAAATGTTAAATGATATTTAATACTTAAATATCACTATAGTTTCAGTTTAATGGGTCATCGATAATTCATATGAATGAATCATCAATATATGAAGAATTGATATTGTATTTATAATAATGTTGAGCCTAAATAGCCACATCAACGTATGTCGAGAACTGGTGTGATAAATGAATTTAAAGAAGTTAGTTTTTCAATAAGAAAGGGTCATATGAAATCAAAAAAGATGATGAATGTTGAAACTAAATCTATTTATAATTGGAATATGAAAGGTATCTTTTTTGAGTTCCCATATTTGTAAACTAATTTATATGACATTTTTTATATTTAATTCACATTGAGGAAAATTTATATGAAATTATCCTTTCTATTCTTCTAACTATCAAGGGTAAGACCAAATATGACTTATGATCTTAGAGATACTTTTTATATTTGGGTATTCAACAAGAATTGTATCCTGTTTGTATTACTGAAAACAAATGAAATGTTCTTTATGATTCTTATGTGAAGACACATTAAGAGAAAAATTAATTTTTTTATGTAATGTATAATATCTATGTTCATCATGGATATTCCAAAAACATATCTAACGAGTCAATATAATAATTTTGAAACTAAAATCTCTAGAAACTCATGATTATCACATCTTATTTCATGAATTGATTCTAATAGTAATTCAACATTAATAATCCAATAATGTATGGGTTATAGTTATTTTATTATACCATTTTTATAGTGACCTTTTTAATGATATTTTATCAAATTAATTCATGAAAAAAATGAAGCAAGTGGAAATATTAGTTTTTTGTGAGTTGGAGAAAATTATTTGTACATCATTTTCCAACAACATACTAAATTTAACAGTTCATATACCAAAAAATCACTTATTGGGGGACATTTTTCTTTTATGTTGATGTATCCTTCTTAATTAAATATTTTCACAAGGGAATCTTATGTCTGAAATAAGAATTATCATAAAGGTTCGATTATGAGAGCTTATATGGATCAAGAATGCATGGATTTTTTTCATTGTATTTTTATATTGTGGGTACAAGATATAACTAACCAGTTTGAAATGAATATGATCAATATTGGTAAATTGAGCCATATTTTCCATCTCTTTCTCAAAAACAAGTAATTTTATTGTTATATACATTGTCTACAATGAGCCTTGTAGAGTAGGATATGGAACATCAAACAAACTGTGGTTTGTTTGATGACTATATCAAATAAGTAATTTGAATATTTATATTTTTTATCATATATTGTAATTTAACATATTCCATAAACTTTTATTATCATTCTATATATGGAATAAAAAAAATTATAAGTAGAGTTATTCAATAATTTACATTTATAAGGAGATATACTTTTTATATCAAAAAGTTTCCTTCTTGGATGAAATCAAAGGTATGGACATCAATTATTATATTCATAGAAATTATATATTCATTTAATTATATTTTTCTAATATATTTTAGGTTTTGAGTTTTCCTGCTGACTCCATATTTTCAAAATTAAGAGTTTCATATTTTGGTAAAAATTCGTTGGTTCATAAGGAAAATACTTATCAATAGTTATAAATTTGTTACAACTAATCAAGTGGTGAATATGATAACACGTCACATTGGTTTTATGTTAAGTAAAATAAAATATTGTTTTGGCATTTCATTAGACATTTGGACTTGATAATAAAATTTATCTCATTATGGACTAGTCAAGAAATTATTGTTATTGTATTACAACTCTCATAGTTGACTCACTATGATGAAATGTAAACAGGTTGATTCAATGACATGACATGGTACATTAATTGATAATTGTAGAATTGTAGTTATTGATATAACTCGATTTTTTTGATGATAAACCATATGTTTTAGCATCAACTGAAAAAATGTTTTTAATGTAAAAGATAATCTGAGACCTAATTATGATGTCCGTATTAATGTAACCTGAAGACATATTTTTATGATGGTGGGGAGAAATTTAAAAAACATATTCCCACATTGGTGTTGAAAAAAATGTTTTATTTAATGACTAAAATTTTCTAATAGTGAGAATTGATTTTGAATATGAATTAATGGTAGGTAATATATAAATGAAAAATATATTTTCACAATTAATTAAGTTTTGATTTATGTGGGTTTCTTATGTTGGTACTATAGTAATTAATTTAATTTTGTTTCAGTTTATAATGATTTGTTTACTTTTGTTTGGTTTGTTTTTTGTCTCATTTGATTAGTTTTATTTTAATTTGGAAACCCTTGCTTAAAACTATTTTTTAAATAGGTTTATAAAACATGTATAACATGGTTTTGATTTTTATATTCTCAAACATGTTATGATATTGTTTATGTCTTATTTTTATTGAAAGTTGTTTGAAAATGTTTTAAATACTATATATAAAAAAATTTCATTTAATTATTATGAATATTATAAAAGATATTGAATAAATTAAAAGGTTGAGTCTATAATATAATGATTAATGAATGTATGAACTAGGGATACCTTATATACATCCCTTGGTGAGTATAATAATTATAATATTTTTATTATTCGTTATATTTAATTTCATATTCTTATAATTTTTTTAATTTATTTAGGGACATTAATATGAATCATATTTGGTGTATCCTCATACTAATAGAAATGTATTAATTGGGGGTGATCCTAGAGGTACATAAAGAAGCATCATCCCAATTTTCACCCTGACCTGCCAATGGACATCCCATTTACCATAATTCATCCTCCTCCAATTAACCCTACAATGTTGATCCAACTCATGCCTCCATTTTCATCTTATTTAAGATCTAATTTTCATAACATGACAACATCACCTCCAAGGATATTACCAACTATACCATATCCATATCTTTTGATATAACCCTATCCATAATATCCTTATCAAACCATGTTTATGCCACCTCAATTTCCTACAATTCATCTGATGATTAGGCTCCTTAATCTTCCACGCCACTACATGTAGAGGACCTAGTACATGTATTAGAAGAACCACATACTTCAGAGGCTAACGATCTATATTTTCCAATAGATCCATCAAATCATAATGATTAGTCTATATCATGTTTTTATAAGTATTTAAATTATATCACTTAATTTTTATTAGTTTTACATTGGATTATTTCTACTATATTTATTTTATTTTTCTAGTGGGATCTTTTAATAGGCTGCATGAGTGCACTAGTATTCATGAATCCTGAAATCTTCAATGAGAAATTTTTGTAGATTATAATGAATAAAATAAAATGACAGCTAAAAATTACAAATAATGTCGATGTTTCTTCGATACTTTAGCAAAGTACAATGATATCATTCTATTTCCACTAGTCTCATGGAGTCATATCAGCAATTAAATTTAGTCGAATGCATGGATAGAAATATGGGTAAGAAATTTTCTAAATTAATATCTATATTACTTTTTTATTTATATGAATTAACATGTTCATTGGAGTATCTATTTTTATTTCTTGAATGTCAAGATTCCAAGGATGCGTGGTTAATGAAAAATAAGTAGTTGTTGAAGTCATATAATAATGAGTTATATTTTGGTTGGAAGAGTTGATTCATATCTGAGTTAAATGGTCTACTAATATTCAATAATTTTCCAGAAACACAATACTATGAAATAATCATATATTAGAAGAGTAATGAGTTTATGATATTAGTAATATTTAATGGTTTCTATTGAAAAAATAATTCTTATAAATTTTATTTTTTTTTGGATGTTTCAGAAAAAATGAACATGATTTCTATGATGTATGTGCACACTCTAGGGAATACTACATTGTAGGATCATGAGAGGATTCACATATTTTGATGAACTATTTCAACTTCAAAATTCATAAATATTTTAATTCCATTTTCAGAACCTTATTTGACTTTAAATTAATCCATAGTAAACATGATAAAGAATTTAATAAATGTTATTTGAAACACAATATCCATATAGTTTTGGATCATCAATTTTTCAAATTAACTATTTATGATGATGTGTTTCTCCACCACCATGGTGTGTGAATCCTCTTATTGTACCCCAACTTCCAATAATAGTGAGATCCTCATTAAAAATGAAAAATATATTGGACCGTTGATTTTTTTTGAAATAATTTCATTTCATGTACCAAAATAGTGTGGTTATTGACCAAAACACAGTCCACATAAATATAAAATTAATTTCAAATTTTTGGTATTAACCATGGTTAACTATTATTAGATAATTAATTGCTTCTCAAATATCTAAAAAAATATTATGCTATGAAAATCTCTACCCTAGATCCAAAATTAACCTTCAACCACCATAATTTCTAAAACAAAAATATCTAGAATCCTTATTTTATACATTGATGTTTAATGATAATATAGATATTATTTAATTATTTTACATAATTATCCTCCTATTTAAAATTTATAAATTTGAACAATGATCTCTATTTCATCCTTCGTGACTTAACTTTTCTGATTTCACACTATAATAACCTCTATAATAAAAATCAATATCTCACTACCATTGGAAATTAATCTTGTTAATATAGATTCTGTTGAAAGTAAAAAAGTTATGCTCTCCTCATAGTCAAGTCTACTATGATATACACAACCCCATTATATAATGTTTATAGATCAATCAATAAGATATCATCTTAAATTTTACTATCCTCTACCAAGATTCACCAAATAATAATTATAAAAAAATAACATTTCAAACACATAATTTTTATCCTTGATTGGAAATATTGACAAAACCACATTCAACATAAAAGGTTAGGTTTCAAAATCCTCCTCACATACTGAAGGCGATTCTTATATTATAACAGTTTAGTTCAATACCAATATATGTGAAATTCATTACTTATTAACTCCATTAAATATTATTTAATAGTATAATAACTCTTCCATCAAAATAATTCTTTATGAGAAACAATCAATTTAGAAAATAAGAGATAATGAGAGAATTCATTACTTACCATATATTCATCTGATCTTCAACACTATGATGCACCTATTATAAATATCTGAAACTCTATATAACATTATATGTCTTCAATTATCTTGAAAACCTTAAATATTATCAAAATGGATCATATATCCCCTATCTCTTACTAAATAAACTCATCCACATTCTTACAATTGCTGATTATTAGCATAATAATACTCCACATTGACTTCACATGTTGATGAAATCATATTTGTAATACAACTCACTTTTAGTTAATACAATATTATTAATTTATCCCTCGTTGTGAAAACCCCAATATGTGTGACCTATGAAGCATTGAAGTACCCTATTCATCATTAAAATCATATGCAGAGAGAATATTTTTCTATAATATTCATGATTAGTGATATGTTTTAACATAAATATTCAACCAATAACTCTCAAAAAATAGCTTAAATAATATTTTTAGAAAAATATAGGACACATGGATTTATCCCAATAAACTTCCTCATGAAGACTCTTTAATCTACTCATTTTGTGTTGAAATGGTACGAAATTTTGACATTCTATTTGTAAGAGTGTTTTACCAAACTATTTATCAATGAAATGACACTATTGTTAGAAAAAATAATCATTATTGATGACTTCAAAATATTCACCATGATACTCTAGTTATTGTTTTATCTACAGAAACAATGTATGTGACACTAAAGCTGAAATATAACATGCTTTATCAGCGATATGGTATGTTCTCTCTTACTTATTTCTTATATATCAAATTCAAATGTTCCTAAAAATTAATTCTTCCCCACTTTTTTATCCATAACATATGTAACCCATTTCTCATCCAAACAGGATACTACATCATGGGAATTATAGAATTATAACAATGATATAGTTGAGAGTTCCCTAAATACACCACATAATTGTTTTCAAGGTATTTATATGTTTATATTTCAAATTACCTGAAATTGGATCCCCAAAACAAGTAACATAGAAAATATTTAGTCTTTCTTCTATTGTGAAAACGTATAAAATCATTCTCTGATGTAGTGTAGGATCTATACCTCTTCCATATTTGTGATTCTTAAGATTTGTTCGAATGAAAATTCTAGTTGAAACTATTTTATAATATTATATATCAACTATAATTAGAAAATAAATTTCACATTTTTAGTTAGAAACAAGTGTATATCCCTGATTATTTCTCACTTTTATCCCTAAAATATATATGATCTCACTGATCATGGAAGTTTAGAACACTAAAATAATCAATTCAACACACACATTTAATTATATCTTATTGCTTCTATTAAATATGTTATTTTTAATAATAGTCATACCAGGAAAAAATATTATTTTAGTTATTTTAACTAGAGGATTTAATTGACACCATATCTCATGTTTTACTACTTCATCATGTATGATTACAATTAAGCATACCAATCTTGTGTTTCTTATCTCAAGATATAAAAATAATTCTTAGATCAACTAACATTTGATTTATCATTACTAATTATATAACCCACTAGTTGATAAATATACACTTCATCATTAAGAAATACATTATTAGACAAGTCTTCTCATTACTATCTACTTGGTATAAGTTTTTACTTATTCTCCATCATTTTATCAATGTATTTGTGGACATTCCTTTGGTTAAGTAGTCCTTTTGGTTGAATGGTGACATTAGGTTCTGATTCATAGAATTGACATGAACATAATAGTTAATACTAATTTCCATCCCATTAATTAAATTACATATTATTTAATTTATCTCTAGAAAGTATCATGTTTCTATATCTAGAAATACCACCCAATAAATCACCACTATTATTTAATCTAATGTGGGAATGTTTTAACATGATGTAAAAAATGGTTAATATCACATTTATTCACAATAGAATTTGTTATTTTCTTATTTATAAATTTCATGTTGCTCAATAATATACTTTTAATGTAATAAATTTCATCTTCTACAAGTAAAACTGGGCATCGAATACCATGTTCCTTGAGAAAAATTATTTTTCCCAAGTTGGAGGAAAATGGATATAATTATTGTAATGGAACAGACACAAAAAAATATTATAGGTATTTTTATTGATATTTAGAACTCTCATACATAATTCATAATTAAATGTCTTAATTATATTTTATATATTGTTCCATAGAGGACCTTCATGAGAAATAAGATGACAACTTAGGGCCAAATGATCATTTGTGACAGGTATTAGTTGAGGTGCACTAGGGGAGAGTCCGATGTCGACCTGGAAAAAGAATCATCCCTACTAGACATTGGCTTCGATAGAGAACCTATATAATATATAAAGCCACTGAGGTATAAAACCTTCAAGAATAAGCAGTTGATGCCAAAAAATAATAGCAATATTGGTGAACGAGAGAGGTAAATTAGTCACCAAAAATCGTCTAAAATTAATGATAGATATATATCCATCACTTCCATCAGAGGTTTTTAATGTTTTTAATTCATGTATGGATACAATTAACTCTTGATATAATGTGTTGAGTGATTTCAACGAGTGCAATAGTCACAATTATACTGATGATACTTATGGTTCTAATGAAGGTGATGATGATGATGATGATGTTGGTGCTCTAGGTGATGCTGTTGATAGAGATTCTCTTGATGATTATGATGGAACTAATGGTGATTTGGGATATATTGATCCCCACATTTTTTAGATGAATGTAAAGAGAAATATATGTGGTTGATTTTTAATTAATAAAACTAATTGATTGTGTGGATTTTATATTTACGTTATAGTATTGTAATTGTTTTGCAAACTACTTATAACCAAATGTTTAAATGATAAATATATAATATTTGTACAGAATTAAATGTGTATCATGGTTTAATATTTATTTTAATATTATATTAGAGGAGTTATATGGTGCTTCTATGCACTAGGAATAGTATGTTATACCATCGATTCTATGAACCACTCGTATACATCACTGTTGGATAGGATTCTATACCCAATGGTTCATGAAAAGTCCGTATAGATGTATACCCATAGTTTACATCAATCCATGGGTATTAAAATTTGGTTGCGATATAATCTAATGGTTTCAATAGAAAACATTTTTATAACCATATACTGAGGGCTATAGTCCTTGTAGTTCACAGAATCACTGGTATAGTGTATTGTAATGTTTTTGTGACCTATAGCAATGGTTTAGAACTGTTAGTACATGGAACTCTACTAGTAGTGTCACTATAAAACCCTAAAACACTATCAAGTCCTCCAAAACACATAAAAACTCAATAAACCCAAAATAAAACCAATGAAACCCTAAAATAACCTAAATCTCCTAAGACACCTAAAAACCCAAAAAAACACATGACCTTAAAAAATCCCTTAAAACCCCTAAAACAACTAAAAGAACCCAAAAAACCAAAAAACCCCTAAAACCCCTTAAAACTCCCAATTCACCTAAATTCAATAAAAAAAACAATAAAATATATGAAAACCCTAAAAACCCAAAAATCCTAAAAATCCAAAAAAACTCTAAAAAACATAAAAACACAAAAACTAATAAAAAACATAAAAACCCAAATAACCTCAAAAGACTCTAAAAACCCCTAAAAACCCTAAAACATAAAGTTGATTGAAAACAATAACCCCCCTAAAACGCATAAAAATCCTTAAAACCCCTAAAATACCCTAAAACCATAAAACCCCTAAAAACCCTTTAAAATAACTAAAGGACCATATGAACCCTGTAACAATATCAATGAACATGTACTAAGAAGTTGCATCTTTTATCGCTTCTAAATTTATTGTAGATAAATATTACTGTTTATCAATGTTAAATAAAAGTGATAATATTTTTGGCCTTTATCAGCACTAAATAAAAGTGTTGACAAAGAGAAATGTTTGTTTTCATTTTTTTAGGAAATGGTAATCAAAACCCTTTATCAGTGCATTTATTTAGTGCTAATAATGAAAACAATTTAGCAACACTAAAATATGTTTTTATAAAGGGTTTTCCTCTATGGTGTGCATTCCATATCAAAAATCACATACACCCTGGATATGATTTATAAGCAATACAATGGAATTTGTTATTTGGATCCAGCTTTGGGGTTTGGAACACATTGAATGTGTATGAAACATAGGAATCAAATGCAATGCCTACATGCATTGAACCCCATACCCAACACCATTCTCGCATAGCACACCATTGAGCCTACCTTTTCTCCACTTTGGGCACCATCTTCCTTTCCTGCCACCGTCATAGCTGGTTCAGTTTGACATTGTTTCCCACCTAGGTAGTGTCTTGCATGAGGTCCCACAATTTTCTTGGAAATTAGCCCATTTTTTAATTAAAGGCCACAAAAGAGTTTCAATATTAATTAATAAATTATTTAGATAATTAATATATCATTTACTAATATATATAAGAAATTTAATAAATAAAATTATAAATAATATATTCATTATTTCATTATATATATATATTAAAATAATTTTTTAAATAAATAATTCATTAATATAATTTAATATATTTAATACAAATTTATTAGTTTTCAATTAAATAACTAATATATTATTTATTACAAAATTTTTATATATTAAATTTAATAAATTATATATATTTTAAAAATTAACACACTATTTATATTCTAATTTATTAAATTTAATATAATAATATATATATTAATGAATTATATATTAACAACATATATAATTGAATAATTATTACACTATTTATAACTAAAAAATGAATAAATTTATAAATTACTTAATATACGAAGCAAATAACTAAATTACAATTTATTACTATATACCTATATATATATATATATTAAATTTTTAATTTTTATTAATAGCCATTTTATTAAAACAAACTGTAATAATTTTTTAACATTTAATGTTTTTATTAATGTTGTAATTTATATAATTAATATATATTCATTTTTATATACATGTATATTAATGTGGGTTCACGGTCTGGACATGCCCAACCGCCAAATTTATTATAATAAAATTTATTAAATTTAATATATATATATATATATATATAAATATATTAATAAATAATATATTAATTAAATATATATATAATTAGATAATTAATACCCTATTTTTTAAATGGTTGAGGCTCGAGGGACACTTTATTGAAGAAAGCCAAAAAGTGGAAGAGTAACATTCAAAGTCATAGTATTCCAAAACGCAATTATTTGAGAATCATAGATCAAGTAACTCATGATCTGGTGCTCATAATGTGGTGAGGGAGTCACCCTCCTCGACTATGAGGAAGTCTTCCTCATCTCTATGTTTTGGCCTACAACCATGGCCCACATCCATTGCCTGAGAGTTTATCATCTTTGACATTGATCATTTCTTTCGTAACGAGTGCATATTCAATTTTTTCTACTACATCATCAATAATTGTAGAGGAAGGCAAATTAAATGAGTGGCATGTATTCAATTTAGAGTGAAAATATTTTCCTATATTGAACAAAAGCTCTAATATAATAATCATAATCTATAAAAATCACACCAAAACCATCCCCTTTATCCTTGGAACCAAAATGGATGGTGGCAGTAGGAGTGGTGACCCCCATACCTTGGTTGTTTCCAGAAGAAATAACATGTTGAATATAATGAAGTGTAGGGGTCCTATCATGATGAACATGGGTATTTTCTCCTTCAGCACCATGTTTTTTCATATATACAAACCCCCATTCCCTGAATTGAAGTATAAGAAGAACCTTTCTGATCTAGTGAGGTAGTACCACTATTATGAAAAGTGTGAGACAAATAGTGTTTTTTATATGAGTCAATAGCCCCAAACACCCTGCCCTGCTCAGAAGGAGAAGCCAAATCGGGACATTGACATGCCATTGAAATAGATTTAGCCCCATTGTTTTGTTCAAAAAGATAAGAACATGGAGGGATCTTTCTACAAGTGGAAACTATTTCAATCCCATCTGAAACAGGTAATAATTTCTAACCATAAGTATCCTTTAATGGTATGCCACTATCCAATTTAAGAGAAATAGTACTAGGATCCAACTTTCTTTCAATACCAGATTCATAGAATACAATAGGAGTATAAACATTCAAATCCTTATTTGGAGTCTACTCACATTAATAGGATGGATTCCAGTGACCATGCTTCAACAAGTTATCCATGATTGTTTTTGACATTCCTTCCGGAGTTTTGGCATCAACAATTTTACATTCCTACTACAAGATGAAATCCACTTCATCCTGAACTAATACCTCATTTACAACCCGACTGTCAATAGAATCCACCTCATCATTCTCATTAACATGTCTTTATATAAATAATATCTAATGGAGACAATTGAATGAGGATAATTTTCTACATCAACCTAATAATCCCATGCATTTTTTGTTACAAGGGATTTCTCTAATTTGTCCTCTTCCTAGAGGAAAGAAGTATCCTCAGATTTAGTTTTGTCAACCGGGATAAGCTTTTGATTTATGATTTCAACCGAATTCTATGTCTATAACTATGGGATATTTTCATCAATATTCTATGTTAGTCCCCATGTGGGAGAAAAAAAACAATATCCTTTGGCAATACTACTACAGGAAGATCATTTCAATTTTGTAATCTTCATTGATAATATGTTAATTCATGTCCTTTAGTATCATAGTTGGACCATATAATGCCTTTAGTATCAACGTCAAACTAGATAGTGCTAGCCCTACAAACCTAAATAGAGTGACCCACTATTCCACATGAGTCAAAGAAGGGTAGGATTTTTTCATACTCAATTTGTAAAAATACATCATCTTGATGGGTGGATATGATCACTTTATAAATGATAGAAAAAATATGACCAATTTCAACCAGTGCTCTAAATAATGATCAAAATTGAACCTCTATGTATCCATGTAAATTATAATTGGATCTCCTATTGTTGAAGTTATTTCAAATAGTATCTCAGGGTGCCAAAGAACCCAATTTAAACCATCAATTTTTAACCAAAACATGCGTATATGTTTCTGTAAAGTCATTCATATTAATGTGCAAACTCCAATTATGGATTCTCAAAATACTTGGTCTCAAATTCCACGAACCATTACTCAATTATCTTCCCTTTAAATCCAAATATGGGAAAAGAACACGGAAAAAACCTTGTCCAAGTGAAATGCACTTAGAATATGAGAATCCCCATATTGGAGAAATATGAGAAACCATGTCATTCTATTCCTAGGGTTTTATAGCTTTTGAAAAATAATTGTTAGTAATTAAATAAATTTTATAAAGATCCATTCGCTCAGAAATTGATCCTTCCGAGGCCGATAAATGTGTGTATTTGCTTTTCATATTTTTCTCTACAAGACCCGTTCTTTGATTAGGGTAAACGCACTACTCGAGAAGTAGGAGAAAGAAGAGAAGCCAACTGATGCACTCCCTTCATGTTTCTTATGGATATCTAATCTAAAATGCTTTGACTGATGATTTACAACATTGGAAAATAGTTTGAGACTCTGTGGATGGTCAAATCTGACACGATACATGAGGAGGTCTGATATTTTTCGTTCCCCTTCTTTCATCCAAATAATACACAATTTTTAATTAACAAAAAATGGATAAATTTATTTTAAAATAGAATAAAGTTAATATATATAAACATAGAAACAAACAATAAATTATTGTTTTAATTAGTATATTAAGCACATAAATAACTTATTCATGTTTTATAATTATGAATAATATGTCGATTATTAATATATATATATATATAATTAAATTTCATTGATTTGTAACATTCAATAATTTATAATAATTTATTAATTGATAATGTTATGTGTCCTCTTAAATTTATTTATAATTTAATGATTTAAAAAAACATTTAATTTTTTTGTAGTTTTTTCATTTTTAATGATTTTTACACGTAATTATTAATTAATTTAATAATTATTTTAGAAATTAATTCATTTAATATTTTTCATTGTTTGATATTTTTTTAATGTTAACTATTTTTTAAAATCTATTTACAGAAGTTTGGTCATTAAGATTAAATATTTTTAATATGGTTTTAATTTATATAATTAATATACATTCATTTTCATTTTATCTTATATAGATATTCTTATTCAATTTTTTGTAAATAATCTTTATAATTTAATAAAGTAATTCATTTTAAAATTTACTCTTTCTTATTATGATTAATTAAAATATTAGAAGTTACAAAATATGTAGTGTTATTGTTCAATTAATCACATATCAAACATTTATATATATACATTAATTTTACTCTAACAAATATTAATGCAATTAATTAAATATTATATAGAAAAAAACAAACCTAATACTTATATAATTTGTTGAAATTTTAATATTAATTTAATAATTTCATTTAGTAACATAATATATTTAATATATTATGTTTCTTTTCAATAAGTTTTATTTGTTTATTTTTAATATTATTTCAGCTACTATTTTTGTTCATTTTGAATATAGTTTATATATTTATTTTGTAATTTAATAATTTAATAAAAATTATATATAAATTTTTATTTAATATGTTTTAATATTTTAAATATGTATCTATATTCATTTCAATATGTATCCATATTTTAATTTTGTAATAATTTTTTTTCAAAAATAAAACATATTTAGTTTTTAATATTTATAAACTTGATTCATTTATTATTATTCAATTTCACTCATTTTTATCATCCATGTAATTAAGATTATATATTCATTAATAATGTAAAAAATATATTTATAAATATATATTTCAAAATAAATATATTAATGAATATATATTTAAAGTATTTATAAAATTATATATTTACAATTATAAATAAAAACATAAATATAATTTTTAAATTATTTATATTATTAAAAGAACCAATTATATAAATAAATAATTATAAAATGATGAAAATTATACTTACAAAATTAATATATTTAGTATATTTATATTTAAACCTATATGTATTTATTTTATATATATACGATTTTGTCAATATAAACATCTAAAAAATTATATATGAAAATATAAATATATCTTTAATTATATAGAAATATTTTTAAATATATTTATAAATATATTTATTTATAATTATACTTCTAAATATATATCTACAATTATATTTATAAATACAAAATTAAAATTATTTTAATATATTTATAATAATAATAATCGATATTTATTTCTTTATTTATAATTTTATACATTTATATTTTTAAATATATTAATTATATTATTAAAATTAATTATATAGGTCCTAATGAATGCTTTTATAGGGTGGAAAGAATATATCTTTTTATTGGTGCTTCTTTAGCGCTGATAAATGCCCTCTTTATCAGTGTTTTTTTAAACACTAATAAAAACCTTTTTGTATTTTTAAATAAAACCCTAACCGAACTGATTTATCTTAAGATGTTCAAGCTCTCCTAGAATTTCATCTCTACCTATACTCCCCCTTGACCTTCTCTTGGAGAAATCAACTCTCTCAAATCTATGGTATGTTATTACTTCTTCCCCTCTATCGTTAATCAACGTCGCATGTCACCACATTCACAAATACTAGGTCCAATACACATTATTATTTTTCCCTTTATTTCTTGATTTCTATTGACTTCCTCATTTCCATCATTATCTTCAGCCCGGACTGACCACCCACTATAGAGATGCAACCCTCTGGTGACCACCCTTTCCCTACCTTCTACTCCCTCGACCGACCGATGTATTATGCCTCCCCCTCTCCCTTCCTGACCACATCACCTCCATTTTTTTCTCAAATATTTTTTGAATGGATTGCTTTTTTATTTCATTCACATTAGAGATAGGCTAATAAATGGGAATTATGCTTCATATTCATTAATTATTCAACACCCAGTTTGATACCATACCGATGCTATAATTAGTTTGTAATACCAGGGTCATTGGTTATCATCCATTTAAATGTACTTATTAAATATTGGGTCTTTTCTCAATTAGAAATGTTTTGTGATATTCCATAATATGTAATTTTTTTGATAAAATATAATTCACAATATTAAATATTAATGATTGAGTAATATGATTTCAACGATAACCTAAATTTAATAACGTATCATAGGGGAAAATGATTTACATAGATATATGTCGGTATTCCTATAACAAATAGTCAAGAATAATATATAGAAAAACATAGTAACAAGGAATCCAACTTCAATAAGGTTATCAAAAATAGTTTCTCCCATTAATTTTAGGAAATTTCAAGAACCCCGACCCTATGTCAAAATCCGTTGATTAAATGACCCAATATGTTCTGAGGAAATATATTTTTTAAACAAAATTAGAAATCTAGCTAATCATTAAATGGAATGTAAGTACATGAATTTTCAATCAATTTCTTCTATCCAATAGTAAATATAACTTGTTTCTAAAAAAAATATTATTGATGAATATATTAATTTATGTCTATATGTTATATATTTGAGTAAGAAAAACATTTTATTAAAATTATCAATACGATATTTTTTAATTATACATGAAATAATGATTTTAAATACCTTGATTTATGATATTAATTGTATCAGAACATTGTAAAAGTAAATAAACATGAGAGGAAACGTTTATTCTTGATGTGGCTACCTATCATTGATAAAATTTCATAATTAAAGGAAAGATGATAAAGGGTTGACCAATAATTATTAGTGGCCAAGCTTCCTATAGGATTTCAATTTCTCGATTCTCTTTCTAGATCCTTGAATTAGATATACATGGAATTTAGCCACTAATAAGTGTTAGTCACTTGAACTTTCACAGTCATTTAAATCTCCACTTAGACTATCAATGAAACGCCACCTATCCCACTACATTCCAACTAAATAAACTAATAACCAACACCTCCTACATCTTTTTAGACTCCCACATTGAATGGTTATAGTAACCATCTTACAATTAATGCCTTTTCATCCTAAAAAATAAAGAATTTATAAATCAATACAATTGTCATAGGTTTTCTCCAGGTTGTTTAATTTTATGTCACCCTTATTTAAAAGTATAAATTTTAGGAATAATCACTAATAAAATTAAAATATTAGTTTCTCGTTATTATAATTATCAATAACTTTTTTCTTTGATTATTAATATCTTATGTGTATTTTTTTTCAAAATGATTATTTTATGAAAATAAGAAGATTAATATAAATTGAAAATGGATTCATGTTAATCACATGACAAAAGAAAATGGATATGGAGTTAAATATTTCATCATGTTTACAATAGTGCATGCTTTCGACCCTTCTCAAATATTTTCTCCATGTTTACATAGTTTTTATTAATAAAAAATTATTCAAAAAGATTTGGAAGAACATTTTATTTTTCATGGAAAAGATCAAATATAAAATTAATAGACTAAACATGGAGAAAATTTGAATATGAAAATTGATTGGGATGATACTATGATTCATGGAACAACAGATATGAATACAAGAGTAAATTATAATGTATATCATATTTAATAAATGTCAATGGAAATTAAAATTTACCTTACTGATTTTATAAAGTTTCTTTAGAAGTTAAATAGTCATTATAAGAGACTATTTTTTATCACTTGTACTAAATACACAACATTTTTAGCTATATTATGGTATAAAATTTCGAAGATGGAAGAATATGGTGTGATACATTGTTTATAAAACTACCTGGTCTCTAGAATGACATACTACCAGAAGAAATTGAACTTCTTATAGAATAAATGGTGCTAGAAGAATGCTATTATTAATGGGTATGATATTGAATAAGTATATTCTTGTAAAAATTATTTCTTATTGTTTATCATGGACCAAGAATCACTAATAAAATTTCCATTGTGTGGCATGAATCAATACATGAAATATTATAATATCATTCGAAACATGTATGGTACTTTCTTATTATTTCATGATTTAGATAACTATACAGATATTAGGAAACCATAATAAAATTAACATAGAACCTAGAAAAAAGAATTAATGATGGAAAAATAAATCATTCAGAAGACTCTGTTCTATAGAAATATTAATTATGAGTATCCTGAATTTAGAAATGTTCCAAGAAACTTCAATCATACATTGTCTATAGATAAAATAAATCTTTTTGGGGGTTAAGAGTATTAATCATGTGCATGGCCAGTAATGTTGGAAAATTATATCCTACCATAATGGTTATCCATAAGGAGAAAATACAATTTTTGTCTCTAATTATATCTGGACCAAAACAATGCATTAAATATATTGACGTCTATTTGGATCCATTTTTTGATGGTAGGATATTTATGTGGGATATAATCATTACAATGTATGATTCTCATAGAAGAGAATAATTGACACTAAGGTCTATGTTTTATGGGGTAATAAATGAATTTCTTACTTATGGGAATGTTTTTTCCTATAACAATAATTGAATATTTGGGTGTCCCAATTGTGAAGAATTCACACACTCTATTTAGTTGAATCATTCCTTGAAGTCTTTTTTTAAGATATCAAATTTCATTACCTCAATGACATAAATACAGTTCATGGATGAAATAATTAGATATTAATACTGAATAGTAATCCAAACCATCTCCACTAATGGGTGATCATATATTAGATACATTAGAAGACTTTGAAATTGTTTTTAGTAAACATTTTTAAAATAACTTATGAAATTAGTTTAGATAATTCAATTAATTTTCTTTGATTATAGTACTCGATTTTTTGTACGTCAAAAAATTTCTTAATGTCATTCATGTAGAAACAAATGAATTTTATAGTGTTATTAGAAAATTACTAGATTCTCCAAAAAAAAATAATGAAATCATGGTTAGGATGGAAATGGTTGACATGGGGATAAGGTGAGATTTGGCACCGTTGATGGGAAAACGTAAATAATTTATTACTCCATTAGCTTACACTCTATCCATGTACAAAAAATTTCATATTTTCATTTTCCTTAATGTTGTAAAAGATCAAAATTGTTTTCCATTATATATCAATAATGTTTTTTCAAAGACTAATTCCATGTTATAGGGACTAAAATCACATGATTTTCATGTTTTTATGCTAGATTTGGTGTCCATCACTTTACATTGCATTTGCCTAAAAATGTATGACATACAATAACCAAAGTATACTTATTTTTCAAATACATATGTAGTAAATTTATATTCCTAATGATGTTTCAAATAATGAATAATGAGGTTTTAGTTTTATTTTGTGAATTAGATATGTTCTTCCCACTTTCATTCATTGATTTAATTGTCCACCTAATGGTCCACTTGGTTACATAGGTTCAACTATGTGGAATATCCATAATAGATGGATGTATCAATATTAAATGGTATATAAATACATTAAATGTATACATCAATAATATATTCCATCCAAAAGGATTTATTCTAGAATCATATATTATTAAAGATGATATTTAATTCTATAACAATTACCAATCAAATTATGATAGCATCAGTTTCCTAAAGTATCAATACAGTTGATTAATTATGATAAAAGGATTTTTTTGGAATATATGTTGGTAAAATTACCACCACATAGTGGGAACAAGGACACCTTTATGTTTTAAATAATAAAGAAGATTTTTATCCATAGGTTGAATCCCATGAAGTAATTATTAAACATTGGAATACATCAACGTCTAAAGGATGGATATCAAATTAGAATAATAAATGGTTTATAAGATGGTTTCAAGATCATATTAATGAGGCATTATCTAAAAAAAGAATAAAATTATCGAATGACCTCAATTGAAAGTTATTGGTCCAAGTGAAAATATTATATCTTATTGCATTTTTTATAATTAATGGCCATACATCTATAAAAAGGGACATGATGAATGTAGTGTGATGCAAAAAAGTGGAGTTATGATTATAGATAAAGTGAGTAAATATTTTGGTTTGATGGATAGAAATTATATTTATGAAAATATTTCATATATCGACATAATAGAGATATATATTAGTAGGATTATACAAAATTTCACGTGTGGATTTCCATTGAAAATGTGTTAAAACTCTAGTGTAGTGAATATTGATAAAATTGGATTTATGAAGGTGAATTACAGTTTGAAATGGTATAGATATGAGTAATTCATAATTAAATCACAAACAGTGAAAATATTTTATGTCTCAAAACTGAAAATTAATAATTTTCTTATTTTGCTATTGGAGACTAAAATAAATTAGGGTTAAAAGAAAATTCAATAAAGTATGGACCTTTCATTGGGATATTACATCCATTCTACTAAATTCCCAATTATGGAAATGTCTTTTAAAATAGGGAGGACCATAAAGAGGGGATTTTGATTCTCGATAGAGGATCCAAATCTATTAAAAAATTGATGAAATGAATGTGAGTTCAATCTACTGGTTAAACTGTTTTTTATATATTATTATTATTATTCAAATCATATTTTGTGTTATCTACAATATTAATGTAATATAAATTAAATGTTTTACTAATCATTCTGACAATGTATTCTTCATAAGATGATGTTACTATGTCAAGGAAGATTATCCCATTGATGCTGATACTATAGAATTATTTGGGTATGAACAAAATGTTGATTAAAAAACAAGAGCAACATAGAATCATTGTGTTGACTAAAATTATCAAGAAAAGAATAAATTGTATAAAATTTGAGGGTAGTGGGAATCAATGTGGCCAAACTATTGATCCCAATATGTTAGTGTTCATTATTTATGTTTGGGTCACAATGATAGTGAATATGCTAATAAATATAGATTCATGTTTCTATATCTAGCCTATATCAAATGAAACACATTGGGAAGATATAAAGGTAATGTTATGATTTAATTTATCTTTTTTACCAAAAAATTACATAATGAAATGTTGATTTAATTTTCATTATCCCTTATAGAATTAATTTTATTGATGGTTTACATAAATCCCTAAGAGGCTTCATACACTTCTTACCAAGCTTCAACATAGCGATGCTGAGGAGAATGTAATGTCTCATCCACAAGTTATGTGTGAACACATTATAAATAAAGAATCATGGAATTCATTAATCAATCATCGCAATGTGGAATCATTTTTGGTGAATTGTTTTAGATGATATATTATTTGAAATTAATTATTTTATCCAATTTTATTCAAAACTATTAATTTATGAAATTAAAAAAAGTGTTGAAAATTAACAATGTGCATCACAACCAATGTTCCTCTATCACAATGTTAGGATAGGGTAATCATCACTAAATGAGAAAATGGTATGTATTTTAAATATATAGTAAAAGAATTATTTCACATGAGAAAACTTAAGTTCCTTTGTTTATATGAATATTGATGAATCAAAATCTTAATCCACTTACATATGATGTCTTGTGCTATGGATGGAGGCCCAAGAATGTAAGGATGGTTAAATAGTTTATGAAAACACATAATAAGTGTGGAAAAAACATGTAATAATGACATAATAGTTATTCATTATGATTTATAATAGTTTTACATAAAAATATATATTTATGATCATGTATTTCTATAAGGTTTAGACAAAAAAATAAAAAATTACCATACCTGAATAAAAACTACATTAAATATCCTTGTTGCAGCTAGAACAATACAGTTGTGTTATAGGTGTATGTTTTGAAGTGTCACCTATAACATATTTCAGGAAGATGGAGGAAGAGGAATTTACACACTATACAAGGAAAGGAATGTAGGTTAAAATATATTCTTTATAGGATATTATTGTGTTGTCTAGTTTAGAATACCAATATATGTAAATTAATCAAAGTGAACCTATAGTGTAAAAATGATCCTCACATGAAGATCTTAATGACTAAACTAGTTTTGAGGGTTTTCATTCCCATCAACCATATACCTTACCATAGGTAATGAATTATATCATTACTATTTCTCGTAGATATGAATAAAACAACTTACAATAAAATTATATTACTAAAATTATATAGGGGGATGTTTTATGGGATTTCTACTTATCAAAAACATTCACCACTTTATATTGAGGGGTATGGTGTATAATATCCTAGGAGACAAGAAACAAAACAATAACTCCAAAAATATTACATGAGAGTGGGGATTTAAGTAGATCATGTTCTAAGTGTCAATTTTACTATTCTAATTGATGATCTGAATATTAAAATGGAAAACAATGCAATTGAATCTTTTATAGAATGGATATAAAATCATATAAAGATACAAAAGGTATGTAATTACTTTTTTTCAAATGAAAATTAGATATTAGTTGATGAAAAAAGGGATGAAGTGAGGTATGGTATTATAGATGGATAAAATTATAGGGAAAACAATTTTAGATCAATACAACCTAGTGAATCCACAAAGAAAACAAAAGGACCTGCTGGGAATACCTTCCCCCCAGCTATTTGTACTACAATATATATTAACATTAATATTTCATGAAAATACCACATTCAAATACGGATATGTGTCATACATTCAATATAAAGAAAAATCATTTTAAAATTTCATTACAAACGAGGCTATTCTAAATAGTATAAATAATATTTTGAATAGTTAGGAGTCTCATTTGTGAATACTTTCATGAGTTAGATTCTCATAATCAATCTATCCAAAAAAAGTTCTACTATATTCATTAAACCTAACAACTGTTCATATTCTAAATATGAATTTGTATTACTACTATATAAATGGGAAAACATGTGAATCCTAATTTGGTTTCATTAATACATATATTTTTTATGGAAGAAATTTATTTGGTCTTAGAAGAAATTAATAAGAAAAAACATGATCTAAGAAATTAATTTGAGAAGAAAAAAAAGATAAAATAGAATCTTATTAAAAAATTATTAAATACACCGTATACCATCAAAACAATAGAATATCTGAAAAATATTTTTAGAGCTAATAAAAATATAAATAAATAATTTATTAATTTTTTATCTATATTTTCTCATTACAGTAATGATTTACAACCATATAAATACACAAAAGAATAAAAACAATTTCCTAAAGATGAGTGGGTAGAGTACATAGTGTAATAATTTTTTTGACATCCAATTTAGGTGATTACCTATTATTATTATGATATAGTATGAGATATATAAAAACCATAGTAAATATAGAATAAATCACTATCATAACTTTATAAATCATAAAAATAATTAATAATTATTAAATGAAAAATAAAATAGTTTTAACTAAACTATTTTGTTATAAGTTTTCAAGTAAATGATTAATTTAAATATTTTATAATTTTAACTATAAAAATTTAAATTAATTTTTTAAATCATCAAATAAAATTTTATTTGGGGTGGATTTTTTCAATATTTCAAAAATATTAATTTTTTAGTGAATTGTAAAAAATACGGATTTTTATATTAAAATATTTTTCCTCTAAATAAATTAAGTTATTTTAAAGTATCATTGTGTCTTAAATATTATTTAAACTAAAATAAGTATTATATATATATACATATATTATCTACTAAATTACTTTTGAATCAACTTTATATTGGATTTTAGTATATGTGTTATTTGGTTTTAAAAACAGTATTTCCTTAAAATCATTTTTTAAAATGAAAAATGAATCTCCATTTTAATTAATAAAAATAATCCCTAATGAGGTTTATAAATAAAAATTATATATTTTTAATCAATAAATATTATTTTATATGCAAAAAATTATTATTACCAATCATAAAGTTAATCTAAAATTATTTTTTTCATGAAAACCCACTTTTTTGTCACATCTATGGGATTTTTATAAAATTTATTTTCTCAAAATTATTGAATATAATTTTTTAAAATAGATTACCTATTTGGAAAAAAAATAAATTATATTTTTTAATAAGTTCAACTTAACATTTAACCTTAATTAATAAGGAAATAGTAAAAATTAATTACCACAGTTAAAGTAAAAATGAGTTTATCAGTGGTTAAAAAAAAGTAATGGTTAAAATGACATAAAAACATGTTTAAAAAATATTTTTTGGGAATATTGATATGATATAATTTATAATGTTTTATAATACTTTTTTGGACTCTTTTTCATGTGTAAAACATTGGAACACCTTATTATTTTCAAAAATTACATATGTGTCGGTCACCTCACTTATAAAAGGCCGCCCAATATCATATCTTATTGAAAAATTAAAAACCACTTAGATAGGACAATATCCAAACAATTTCAATTCCCAACTTATTTCCCCACATAAATTTTTTTTGGTCTTAATTCCATTCTAGAAGTACATTAGGTGTAATCGTAAATAGGTTATGAGAAAAGAGGTTAAATTTCTACCTATTCATTTCTGTTTTATTTCTCTGACCACATATTTAAATAATATTAATTTATTATTATATAACTAAAATATTATACCCCAAATACTGATATTCTATTATATTAAAATCATGACCTATATCTTCTCCACTTCCCTCAAATTGGAAATTAAAACGTCACTCGTGTGTACGATGGACTACCACCTCACGAACCAATGCGACAGATTTTCCATCAACACCTCTCACCGATGTTTACAATGATGGATATAATGTATATATATGTGATATTAATAACATAATTACACTTATAGAATAATTATATCATATATTACTATTATACATTCCATTTATTAGGGGATAGGATAACGTCACTCATGTGTAAAACAAACTACCACCTCACGAATGTAACGCCACGACCCCAGTTAAGAAGAGTCAGTGCATTATTAAATAAAATTGGCATGATCACATATGATCAAGTCTTGATAGACTGATTAGTTTAGTATCCTTGGAAGTACTAGATACGTTCATAAGGTTTACATTACATCATAATATAAAAAACTACAATAACATTGTTTCCATAGACCATACTCATAACCCCTCAAAATATCCTTTCTGGTCAATCATAAAATAATTCTTCGTATCTTGGGAAAAATAAAATATAGACAGGGGTGAGCTTAGATGGTCAATAAGGATAAAAATATAGTAGAAACTTTCATAAATAAGCATAAACATTTAAGGAAATTTATAAGACTAAAACAAAATCCTTTTCAGCATAAACTTCATCATAATATGACAAATATAAATCAAACTAATACCATTTACTTACTCACATGGATCATATGCTAGTCGAGTAATCACATGCAATATCAATATCCACTTTCATAATGATAGAATGCATAATGAAAGACTTTCATAACCACATAGTCAAGGATATGTTCCAAGACTACAAATATGATTTTTTCAAGGCCTTGTTCCAAGACACTAGTTTGTCTCCTGAGACCTACCGATGCATTGAGGAGCTATAACAGGCTCCACCCATCACTTACTAAGTCCAATGTATTCCTAATATGAAAAGGATTAAACATAACATAAACATTCATATTAAAACTAGAATAAAAAATTTCAATACTTTATCCATAAACCATGAATGGTATAGGAATAACACATCCACAGTCAAACATAATACAAAACCTTCAATACAATATGGAAGTTTTGTATCATAATAAATTAAATTCAAATAAGATTAAAATCCCTCAAAGGATGTTGACATAGATGAAATCAAATACTTTTTTAGATAAATATAGCTTTCTATTTGGAAATCATTGAAGATTCACATAATTTATAAATAAAACATTTATTTTCAAAATATTATTATATTCTTATAAGGGAATCTTAGATGATGTATAACGACAGAAAATAGCTGCACCCACCGTATGAGTTGAAAAAAGACATTCTTACCTTAATTTTGTCGAAAAGGTTATAAAGGACCTTGCTTGGAAAACAACCGAAAACTTCCTTTATAAACATATTATAAAAGTTAAACAATTGTATAAATGAAATTAACCGATATTCTAGAAAATATTAATAATGTTTTGAAACACATTTTTAAAATACATTGATGTGGATGATAAAGAGGTCCTAATAGATAATTACATATAAACAACCTCATATAATGAAGAGATTGTAGAATTAAAAATTACCTTGTAATTTTCCTTGGTTAAGGGTAGGTTAAACTCTTTTATAATGGTGAAATAATTGTTATTAAATTATACAAGAATCATATATATTAATATGATATCATATATGATCTTTTAAAATTTCTTTGTTAATAATATCTTAATATTATCGTTGTTTCGGGTGTTAAAGGATTCATATTACTTTATATTATTTGTTATGTGAGTAATATTTGTTATGGAAGGGATGTATATTATTCATATCCAGAATTATATCAAGTCTTTAAAATTTATTTTTAATCATCTAATGAAAATTGGTCTTGAATGGATACGATGGGGAATGAATATCATCGCATTCGTGGAGACTGTAATTCGTACATACGCACGAGTGACAATATCATTCTTTTGATATTAAAATAATATATAATTGTATGGTGTATCATATACACAGAATAATTATCATGTTATATTTTTTATTTACATCAATTACACATCATTATTATGCCCATCCAAATAATAATGTATTGAATAACAATTACACCACGACGTGGAGACGGTAAGCCGTACATACGCACGTATGGTGACATGCCATTCAAAGTATGGATAGAATAATGAATTTGGTTGTACCATTTTTATAATAAAATAACAGTATATAGATGATACTGGAGTTATTATTTTATAATGGAAACAACAAAGAAAAATAATTGGAAGAAGAAAGGAACTTGAAAGAGGTGATGAAATATTACCTATTCTTCGGGTTCTTCATTTTGATTTGATCAAAAGGCCTACATAGGATGGATTTATGAATAAAGTAAGGCCTCCAGGATTAAGGGAGGATAGTTTTTAGGGTATTTTGGAAGAGTTTGGCCGATCCAAATGGTATTGATGGTGTGAATTAGAGAGAAGGGGGAGTGCCCTTTTATAAGAGGGGTGAGGGGCACCTTAGGATAAGCTAGAAATGTTATTTTATAATAAAATCATTTTTGGATTCTAATGGCTTCAAAATTTATTATTTAAAGGATATGGTTAGGATGGGTTTAAATCCACTCAACCAATAGGTTTTAGATAGTTTTGGGTCACTATATTAACTTTATCTTTTAGATTTAACTCTTAGTTAAAGAGGTTGACATTTACCATGTCTCTTTGTATTTTTATATTATATGGTTATTAATCTTACTATATACTTCTAAGAGAACACAAAGTGGTTCATTAATGATAAAACTATCATTATATAATCAATTTGGCCTAGACATAGATTTTTAGGAATAGAATATCAATTAATAATATAATATTTGTTTTAAAAACTCTTTTATGTCAGTTTTGACACAATTCGGTATTTTGTTTTTTCTAAACTCATAACAGCATTATTACTTCAAAAAAAATTAATCAAACCAATCCAATTAAGTCATATCAACCTAGAAAATTATTGGAATTCATAAAAAGTCTCAAATTACATTTTTTGGATATTTATAATGTCAATTATTTTAATATTTCATTAATTAGGTAATTACTGCATCATCATTGTGTCATAAATAAATTAATATAATTAAAGTCTAAAAAATATAAATAAAATACCATTATGTAGGAAATATTTTTAGCTTTCTAATTAGTATTTATAGTCTAATTTATCTTATGTATAAACCTATATTAAAAATATTTTAGTTATTAAATATTGATTTTAACTCTTTTAACTCGTCTTTAAATAAAATAATAATAAGTTTCCTAATCTAATACAAGTGGACCAAAGAGGTTCATATTTTATTCCAAAGGTTTTTTTTGGTCGAATTAAACTTATTAAATATAGTTATGACATGTGTTAGGGTTACAATAATATAATTTTAACTCTTAAATACCGTATTTACTTTTTACCGTGGTAAATAAAAGCAAAAAGTTACTATTCACCAAACATTATTTTCACCTTATTGAACCAAACTTTTCTTACTAATATCAACCGTGTATCTATGATTTTTGAAATTCCACTCACATAAGTGGTAAAATTATGTTTTATGTGAATTAGAAATTCTCCCAGGAGGTGGGTAAAAGACGGTGAAAAGTTCAATAAAATTTTTATATATCTAAAATTATTATAAACCAAATCCAATGAATTACATTGAACATATATATGTACTATGTATCTATTTTGACTTAAAATAAATTTAAAAAAAATAAATTATTATTTAAATTAAAATTCAGTTTTAAACTATAACTCGTTGTTTTTCACTATTCATAAAAAATTGAATGTTTTCATAAATATACCAAAATTTCACCCAAACCTAATTTCTATATTTCGAATCCAAAAATGAAATCCATTTTGAAAGATAAAATTTATAAAATTTCAAAAAGTGTGTATTACTATTCATAACGGCTAGTTTGATTGGTTGTGGTGTGTTAGAACTCAAAGTTGCGTAGAACACAAACTACAATATTATTCAAAGAGAAGTGTACTGTGGGTGCTTGGGGTGTCAAATTCTCCCCTCCTTCTAATAATTTCATTCTCAAAATTTCTAGTGTATTATTGTGTAAAAATACTCGGGTGGTTCTTCATCATAAGTTTCTTAGGTTCCCACATTTCCTCTTCCATCTTATGGTTTCTCCATAGAAATTTTACCAAACGATTCATTCGGTTTCTCAACACTTGTTCTCTTCTATCAAGAACTATGATAGGCTCATCGCAATAAGATAGATCAGGTTATAGTTCTAATTATTCATAGGTGAGTACATGCATTGGGTCAGGCATGTATTTTCTCAACAGTGATACGTGGAACACATCGTGGACTTTGGAGAGACTTAGCAGCATTGTCAACTAGTTACCTAAATCCCCAATTCGTTTAGAATTTTGAAAGGTTTGATATACCTAGGACTCAATTTTCCCTTCTTACTAAAATGTATAACACCCTTCCATGGAGATAACTTCACGAAAACATGATCTCGTACGTGAAATTCCAAATCCTTCCTTCGGTTATCGACATAGATCTTTTGCCTACTTTGAGATGCTTTGATGTGGTTTTGGATTACCTTCACCTTTTCCATCGTTTCTTCCACAAGTTCTGGGCCAACAAGGTTTCTTTCACCAACATCATCCCAAAAGGTTGGTGTGCGACATCTATTTCTGTATAACTCTTCATACGGTGCCATCATAATTCTTGAATGGAGGCTATTATTATATGAAAATTCTACCAATGGTAAATATTGAACCCACATACCTTGAAAGTAAAGTGAGCACAATCTCAACATGTCATATAAGGTTTGAATAGTCTGTTTTGATTGTCCATCAATTTGGGGGTGGTAGGTAGTGCTCAAACGAAGTTCAGTATCCAGGGCTTTATGAATAATTTTCCAAAATCTTGATTTAAAACGTGGATCACGATCAGAAACAATCGATTATGGTACTCCATGAAGTCTTACAACTTTATTAATATATATAGTCTGGCTAAACGTTCAAGTGGTAAATCATTACTTATAGAAAGAAAATTTTCTGAATTGGTAAGATGATGAACAATGACCCATATTGAATCATTCATTCTAGGATTCTTTGGTAGTCCCCTAACAAAGTCCATTGTAATATTATCCCATTTCCACTCAGGTATGGGAAGAGGTTGCATGAATCCTCCAAGTTGTTGTCTTCTAGATTTCACTTGTTGACAAACCATACATCCTGACACCAAATCACCAATCTCCCCCTTCCTGTTGTCCCACCAAAAATGTTCCTTCAAATATCTATACATTTTGGTGCTCCCATGGTGTATAGAGAAATTGGAGCTATGAGCATTATCCAAAAATTCTCTTTTTAGATCAGGTATATTGGGAACACAAAGTCTCTTCCCAAATTTCAAAGTTCCATCTTCATACACAAAGTCACTCAATCTCCCATCATTCACAGCATTAATCTTCTTTTGCAAAACTTCATCACTGGTATGAGAACTCTTTATCCTTTCTAGTAAAGATGGTTTGGCAACGATTTGAAAACGTATTGATGCTTCTCCTTCCATGGTGATTCCCATTCCATATTTACTAGATCCATGTATATAGGATCCTTTTCATCTTTCATATTGTTCAAATCTCCATGATCATTTCTACTCAAGGCATCCGCCACCTTATTTACCTTTCCTGAGTGGTAGTGTATGGTGCAATCATAATCCTTGAGTAGTTCAATCCATCACCATTGCCTCATGTTGAGTTCTTTCTGAGAGAAAATATTCTTCAAACTCTTGTGATCATTATAAATCTCACATTTTTCACCATAGGGATAGTGTCTCCAAATCTTCAAAGGAAATATTTCAACTGCTAACTCAAGATCAAGAGTAGGATAGTTTTGCTCCTGAATTTTCAGCTTTCATGATGCAGAGGCAATAACTCTATCATTCTGCATAAGGACACATCCAAGTCCTTTCTTTGATGCATTACTATAAATAACAATCCCATCATTCCTCGATGGTAGAGTCAAGATAGAAGCATTGACTAATATTCTCTTCAATTATTCAAAAAATTCTTCACACTCCTTTTTCCAAAAAAAATTAACCCCTTTTCGTGTGAGCTTTGTTAATGGGCTAGCCAACCAGGAAAAATTCTCGACGAAACGTCGATAATAACCTACTAAACCAATGAAACTGTGTACATCAGTTATACTCGTCGGTGCTGGCCATTCTTGGATTGCCTTGGTCTATGAAGGATCAACAAAGATTATATCTTTAGAGACAATATGGACAAGAAATGAAATCTCCTAATGCCAGAATACACACTTTCTAAACTTCCCATATAATACATGTCTTTTAAGAGTATTCAGGATAATGCACAAGGGAATTTCCTGATCTTAGTATCTTTTTCAGTATAAAAAGATATCATTAATAAACAACACTAGAAAATCATCAAGATATTCCTTGAAAACAATATTCCTTAGATCCACGAAGACAGAGGGTACATTAGTCAATCCAAAAGGCATTACTATAAACTCATAATGCCTGTACCTGGTTTGAAATTCTACCTTCAGAATTTCTTCCTTCTTCACGCACAACTGATGGTATCTAGATCGAAGGCCAGTCTTTGAAAAGTATTGAGCTCCATATAGTTGGTCAAATAAATCATCAATGCGAGGTATGGGATATTTGTTCTTTATTGTTATAGCATTGATCTACCTGTAGTAAATACACAACCTCATAGATTCATCTTTCTTATTATAAAAAAGGACAGGGGCTCCCTAAGGAAAAACAATATGGCGAATAAATCCCTTATTACCCAATTCCTCAAGTTGTTTCTTTAGTTCCACTAATTCCACTATAGAAATTCTATAAGGGGTCTTTGATATGGGATTTGAACCAGAAATTAAATCAATGGAAAACTCAATTTATAATTATAGAGGATGTCCTGGAAAATATTCTGGAAACACATCAATATATTCTTTCACAATAGGTACATCCTCTATTTGAACATTCTTTTCCTCACCCACAATTCTTTCATTTTCTTCCTCCCTAATAATTGAATTTAGTTGAGCTACTGGGGGTGGATCTAGATAAGAATTAGGTGGTGACAATTTTTCTCTAAAGATAAGGTGTTCATTATCATCATCATAAAAACATTTAACCTCCTTATTCTTACAATAAATCATCACATCATGGTCTGAAATCAAATCCATACCAAGGATTACATAAAATTCAATCATGGGTATGGCAATGAGATCAGCAGATAAAGAATATTTATATGATCTAATGGGAACTAATTCCCAAAGCATTGTTGCGATGATAATTTCCTTTCGAGTTTTGACTAACAACTCCCTTGTTAAATCAAATTGGAAACATCTATTTTTCTTAGCAAACTGGGAAGATATGAAACAATGCGATGATCCAGAATCAAATAAAGTATTGGTTAAACTTGAGGAAACCATTAAATTACCTGCCACCACATCTTTCGGAGCTTCTACCTTAGCAGTAGTGATATCATAAGCATGGCCTTGATCCCTTGGCCTTTTCTGAGGTAAGTTCCCGTGACACTTGATACATTCATTCACATAATGACCCCTTTCTCTATAATTGTAGCATTCAACATTGACAACCTATTTATTCCCCTTTCAATCCCGAGTTTGGTGGCCTTTTTCACCACACTTTTAACAGACTCCCATTCCCTTCAGGAAAGTAACAGGGTGTTTATTCCCACATTTACCACAGGATGGATATTCAAATTTTCCCTTCTTCCACTTATTTCCATTTGCAGAGTTTTTAGTAGATCTCTTATTCTATTTCTTTTCTTTAATGTTGTATGACTTAGAGAATTATTTTCTGCCTTGATAGCACATGAGACAATATCATAGTACGACGAGAAGGATTGTGAGATAAATGATTGTTGGAGAAATGGTTTTAACCCATCAAATAAATGACCAACATTACTTCTTGGGTTATGTATATAATCTGTAGCATTCCTAACTAACCTTGTATAGTTATCTTCATACTTTGTGACATTCTCATCCTCCATTGGCCACAAACTCAGAAATTGCCTTTCCATATCTTCTCGATGGTCACGAGGAAAGTATTTTTATTTGAAAAGATATTTAAACTCCCTCCATTCTATATTTGATACTTCATTATCTTCCATTGTATTTTGAATCAATGACCACCATTGATCAGTATCTCTAGTGAGGCGTTAAACTGCCATGAAATCTTTTTCCTTTTCACTACTCCCCAAGGCATGGAATATTTTCTCTAAGGAATTTATCCATTTCTTAGACACTAATGGATTTTTACTCCCATTTAATGTTGGTGGTTGTTTCCTCTTAAATCAAACTAACATTTATCCTCCATGATGCAGATCAGGGTGCTCCATACGGGTAAGGTCATTTTTTTTAACCCGAGTGAGTTGTCCCAATATTGTGATAAGCTGATCAGAACCAGTTGTATCACTAGCTCCACTATAATTATCTTGAGCAGAAGGGAAATATCTACATGGAGTGCGTGCATTGATACGGTTTCCATTCCTTCCACTATGCACCATTTCTAAAGAATGGCATAAAATAGATTAGTTTATGAATAAAATTACATAATTAAAAACTTGTAAAACACTTAACATAATATGAACAGTTTGTGGATATAATCCATAATAATAAAAAATGATTTCATTGAGGTAATATATACTCATAAACCCTTTATAATGGTTTTTAAAGAAAATGAGAATTATCAAAAGCATATCCCACGGGAGTGTCGTAACCAAGAGTGCAGCAAGGCCTGTTGTCGTTCCACAGTTCCCATTTGAGTCTAGCTCATATAAGTTTTTTGGGTTTTACCCCAAGGTACATCTGTTCCAGAGCTGCCTTACCTGCACGTATCCAGATAGGGATTTATTTCTTGGAAAGCTTACAAAATCTCTACAATACAAATATTCTAGGAAGTTCTTCTATACAAATCCTCAAAGTCTATCTTAGGGTAATGTGCTCTAATCAGAGTTTATATAAATCAAGATTCCAAGGTTTGTACTAAACCTCCCTATGATACCATCTGTAATTCCCCAACCCCAGTTCCCCAGAGTTGGTGCATTATTAAATTACATTGGCATGATCAAAAAAGATCAAGTATCAAAAGACCGATTAGTTTAGTAGCCTTCGAACTACTAGATACATACATATGGTTTACATTACATCATAAAATGAAAAACTAAAACAACATTGTTTCCATAGACCACACTCAAATCCCCTCAGACTATCCTTGTAGGTCAGTCATTAAATTATTCTTCACATCTTGGAAAAATAAAACATAGTATGCGGTGAGCTCAGATGCTCACTAAGGATAACAATATAGCATAAACTTTCATAAATAAGAATAAAAATTTAAGGAAATGTATAAGATTAAAACAAAATCCTTTTAAACATAAAAATCATCATAGTATAGAAAATATAAATCAAAATAATTCTATTTACTTACTCACATGGATATTAAACTAGTATCATAATCACATGAAATATCAATACCAACTTTCACAATGATATAATGCATAATGCCAAACTTTCATAACCACAAAGTCAAGGCCTTGTGCCAAGACTAAAAAGAATAATTTTTCAAGGCCTTGTGCCAAGACACTAGTTTGTCTCATGATACCTACTAATGCATCGATGAGCTATAGTGGGATCCACCCATCACTTGCTAAGTCCAATGCATTCCTCATTTGAAAAATTTTAAACATAACATAAACGATCGTATTAAAACTAGCATATGAAATGTCAATACTTTATCCATAAACCACAAATGGTATAAAAATAACACATCCATAGTCAAATATATCACAAATCCTTCAATACAATATGGATTTTTTGTATCATAATAAATCGACTTCCAATAATCTTAAAATCCATCAAAGGATGTTGACATAGATGAAATAAAAACCATTTTTTAGAGAAATATATATTTCTATTTTGAAATCATTTAAGATTCACAAAATTTATAAAGAAAACCTTTATTTTTAAAATATTAATATATGCTTGTAAGAGATGCTTCGACAATGTTACAACGGCAGGAAATAGCCACACCCACTGTATAGGTTAAAAAAAGACATTCTTACCATAATTTTAACGAAAAGGTTATAAAGGACCTTGTTTGGAAAACGATGGAAAGATTCCTTTATAAACATCTTATAAAAGTCAAACAAGGGTATAAATGACTTTAACCCATAGTCTAGTGAATAGTAATAATTTTTTGAAACAACCTTTTAAGAATCATGGATGTGGATGATAATGAGGTCCCAGTAGATAATTATGTATAAATAACCTCTGATAATAAAGAGATTTTAGAATTAACCCTTACCTTGTACTTTTCCTTGGTTGAGGGTATGTTTACCTCCTGTACAATGGGAAAATAATTGTTATTAAATTATACAAGAATCATATACATTAATATGATATCATATATGTTCTTTTAACATTACTTTGTTATTAATATCTTAGTAATATCGTTGTTTCAGGTGTTAATGGATTCGTTTTACTTTATATTATTTTTTATGTGAGTCATATTTGTTATGGATGGGATGTATATTATTCATATCCATAATGATATCAAGTATTTAAACATTATTTTTAATAATCTAATGAAAATTATTCTTGAATGGATATGATGGGGAATTAATCTAATTGCATTCGTGGAGATGGTAATTCGTACGTACGCACAAGCGATAGTATCATTATTTTGATATTAAAATAATATATAATTGGATGGTATATCTGATATAAATAATCATTATAATATTATATTTATTATTTAAATCAATTACAGATCATTATTATACCCATCCAAATAATAATGTATTGAATAACAACTACACCACGACGTGGAGACGGTAAGTCGTACGTACACACATATGGTGACATGTCATTCAAAGGATGGATAGAATAATGAATTTTTCTGTAACATATTTATAAAAACATCACATTATATATAATATACTGGAGTTATTATTTTATAGTGTAAACAACAAAGAAAAAGGAAGCGGAAGAAGAAAAGAACATGAAAGAGGTGATGAAATATTTACCTCTTCTTTGGGTTCTTCCTTTTAATTTGATAAAAAGGGCTCCATAGGATGGATTTATGACTAAAGTAAGGACTTTAGTATTAAGGGAGTATGGTTTAGAGGGTATTTTTGTAGATTTTGGCTTATAAAAATGGCTTTGAAGGTGTTAATTAGAGATAAGGGGGAGTTCCCTTTTATAATAGGGGTGAGGAGCACCTTAGGAAAAGCTAGAAATGTTATTTTATAATAAAATAATTTTCGGTTTCTAATGGCCCAAAAATGGATTCATTAAATTATAAGGTGGGTATTGGTCGAAAACCACTAAACCAATAGGTTTTAGATAGGTTTGCTTCACTATATTAACTTTATCTTTTAGATTAAACTCTTAGTTAAATTGTTTGAAATTTACCATGTCTCTTTGTATTTTTATACAATATGGTTAATAAACTTACTATATAATTCCAAAAGAACCCAAAGTCATGAATTAATTATACACCTATCATTATATAAGTCATTTGGCAGAACCTTATACTTTAGGAATAGAATATCAATTAACAAAATAATATTTGTTTTAAAAACTCTTTTATGTCAATTTTGACACTAATTGGTATTTTGTTTTTTCTAAATTCATAGAAGCATTATTACTTTAAAAAAAATTCATCTACCCAACCCTAATATGTGATATTAAGCTATAAAATTAGTTTAATTCATAAAAAGTCTCAAATTACATTTATTTGGATATTTATGATATCAATTATTTCAATATTGCATTATTTAGGTAATTACTGCATCATCATTGATTCATAAATAAATTAACTTTTTTTAATTTAGAAAAATATAAATAAACTACCATTATGTAGGAAATCATTTTATCTTTCTAATTAATATTTATAGTCGTATTTATCTTATGTATAACCCTATATTAAAAATGTTTTAGTTATTAAACGTTGATTTTAACTCTTTTAACTCTTCTTTAAATAAAATAATAATAAGTGTCAAAATCAATTCCAAGTGGATCAAATAGGATAATATTTTATTCTTAAGGTTTATTTGGGTCTAATTATACTTATCCAACAGAATTAGGACTTGTTTTAGAGTAATAATAATACCATTTTACCCTTAAATACGCTATTTACTTTTAACCGTGGTAAATAAAAGTAAAAAGTTATTATTCACCAAAAATTATTTTCATCTTATTGAACAAAATTTTTCTTACTGATATCAACCATGACTCTCAGATTTTTGAAATTCCACTCATAGAAGTGGTAAATTTTTTTATGTGAATTTGAAAATTCTCTTAGTAGGTGGGTAAAAGATGGTGAAATGTTCAATAAAATTTTTATATATCTAAAATTTTAATAAACTAACTCCAATGAATTACATTGACATTATATAAATATTATTTATTTATTTTGACCTAATATAAATTTAAATAATATAAAAAATTATATAAATAAATATTTGGTTTTAAACTATAACTTAGTATTTTTCACTATTTATCAAAAATTGAATTTTTTCAGAAAAATACCAAAAATTCACCCTAAGCTAATTTCGATATTATGAATCAAAAAATGTAGTCCATTTTGAAATATAAAATTTTAAAAATTTTAAAAAGTGTATATTAATATTCATAACGGCTAGTTTGATTGGTTGTGGTGTGTTAGAACTCGAAGTTGCGTACAACACACGCTACTGTATTATTCAAAGAGAAGTGTACCGTGGAAGCTTGGCATGCTACAACGAAGCGGTATGTTTTTTCAGTAAAAAATTACATGAAAGGTAATAAGGATAATGAAAATGAATATATGTGAAATAAATGACATAATAATTATATTAATGACATATTAATGTTTCTTAAAATATTATTTATCATTTTATGTCTTACCTTTTCACTCACTATAAATGGACAACGTCATTCCAATATGTGTATATTAACACCTTCCCGAGGCGATGTGACTAACTTTTCATAACCAAAACACATGGATGATATATATAATTATATTTAAAGAAAAAATAGTATATTAATGATATTATTATCATTAAGGAATGTGAAAGTATTTCTAACAATATTTCTATAATGATTGTTGAAAATTGAAAATGTTTCTTCATTCGTATGCATGCCCTACTATGTCCATGATTGTAATGATGTTCATTTTTTAATACAATATTTCATTATTGATATTAAAATTATAATTTATGTATAAATATGATTATTTTTTAGTGATTATAATTATGTATATTTTCAAATAATGACCACTTTTAACATATTCAACCTACCAAATTCATTTTGACACATATGGCACATGTGGCCAAAACATCAAACGTAATCTTAATTGATTAAGTAATCATATAAAACTGTGTAATTATAGAGTAAAAATAAATAATAAACATGAAAAATGTTTTCAATAAATTAAATAATTAATATATGTTTTTTATTATGGAATATAAAAAATGTATGTGATGTATCAAATAGAGGTAAATGACTTCATCTCAATTTTCATTCATTGAGGAATATTTTTGATGTTATGAACCAATATTATTTTAGAAGGTGTATTTATAAAACCTTTTAAACCTTAAAAATCAATTTTCAATTTTATCATACTATTCAATATTTTCATTAACTTTATATTTTATGGGTATTATGATTCAAATTTTGTTATAGTGGTAAAGGGATTTATTTAAAAACCCATCTTTTAATGTCTTCCTTCCAACTCTATTCCCTGACAATGTTTTTAAATGATTTTATGAAATTTTTTTAATGGACCTAAACGATTTATAAAAATCATTTTATATTCCTTTTTTCTTAATTTTAATGGTTTTTAACATGAATCATTTTATGTTTTTTATATGGAACTTTTTGATAAATGAAAATATGAATTCCCAATTTTTAACATATAGACCGATAACTTGTGACTGTTATTTTATTTCGAGAATTCATTTATATATTTCTTGTTTTCCTAAATGAAAATCACAATTTCCTTTTTACGGGTATTTTGGTATTGATTTTGGGGTTTCAAACTAAAATTTTGTTTTTATATCCTAAAATGTTTTTCATTTGGATCCAATTTTTTTTTCACAAAAGGGTTTTATCATGAAAAGTTACATGCCTAAATTTTCTTCTGCATGATATAGTACATGAATTTTTTTAAAAATGGGTGATCCAAGATAGAATGTACTGATCCCACTATAAATTTTATTATGGGTTCACCCATATAGAGATCCAATTCATTGGGTATTGATTATGATCTGTAGAGAATAATATTGGAAGTTGGTCGTGTTGTAATTCCAATTTGTAATGGTTTTATGAGGGTTCTATAACATTATTTCCCAAGGTACCTATATGATTTTTTTTAATTTCTGTTTCTCTTTTATAGAAACATTTTTTTTTCAAAAGTTAATATAAATATTCTATTTAATGTAAGAATAATTCCATTTTTGGTAAAAATTTATAAGAAAGGGTTTTGTGGGTTTTTTATTCATTATAATAATTATTTAATTCCTTTTATGTCACTTACTGATAATTTTTTATAATCCCAAATTAAAAAAACCTAGGATTTATGGATTTTTAAGGGAAAGGGAGAATGCAATGTTGAATTATGTATATATTTTTCATGAAAATTAGTCATTTTTTTCATAAAGGTTTTTTATTATTATAAAAGGGATATTGATGAAAAGATTCCACTTGGTTTTATAAAGTTATGTTATGTACAAGTAATGACATAATTATAAAAAAAATATAAACCTAAAAGGATATTAAAATGTAAGAAAATTAATTATTGAATAAAACTAAATATTATGTAATGTTAAAATTTGTAATGTTCTATTTTTTATAAGAGGTTGTTTTAGATAATGTTATAGTTTAGGAAAATTATAATAGCATTCCCTTCAAAGGTTTCACTTTATGGTTAGGTTGAAATGATAAAAAATTTTAAGATTACAATGTTTCTTTACCTAATGAAAGTTAGTTTAGAATGGTTTTACATAGGATAATCATGGAACGTTTAGTGGGAATGCAATAATAGGAAAATATCCTTCCAAATATGTATATAGAGATGGTTGGAATTTGAATCGAATAGTTTGTTTTAGTGATTGATTAGTTAAAACAAGCTAAAAATAATGGTTGTATTCATACACGAGAGGGAAATATTTTACTATGAAGAAATATATTTAAAGTGAATAATTTCATAATGAATCATCACCCATCATTCAGTTCCTCATTTTACCCTATGGTAATCAAAGGATGGATCTGTGGTATGGGGAAGATATTTGGTGTCATGAGATATTTGGAATTTTAAAAGAAAAATCTTTTTGTTTATCATTTTGACTGTGAAGGTGATTCATGGTGGTATTTGGATAAGAATACCAGAGGGTAATATAATCTTAATTCCATTTTATATAAACATTTAATTATATTTTCCTTGAGAAATTTTACCAAATGGTTGTTTGACTCTGAATTTAAGAAAAGTTCCTAAAATTGAGGAAATAAGATGAAGATTATTTGAGAATGTATGTAGCCAGTTTTACCAGAATAAATAGAAAAATATTGGATTTTTTGGGATATTGGTAGTATAGTTTTTATATTTTACTCAATATTAAAACCAAGTATATTAATATCTTTTTATGTATGTGAATTTAAAATATATGATAATATTTATCATTGTGCTGAAAATTTTGAGATGGAGTTTTCTGACACTTATATGCCTCATGAATATGAATGTAATAAGTATAGAGAATGGAAGGGGATGGTGAAACATATAAATAATAAATATAGTGGTATGAAAATTATATTATGAACTTATGGTAAGTATGGTAAATATTTCCCTTGATAATTTCAAATGATATCTGGAATGTTTTATCGACGAGGAATGTTTGGCCATGTGTCCCATTATTGAATGGAAAATATTAATGAATAATTCATAAATGAGGTAACTGATATCCATCCAACAATTTGGTGTTTCACCACAACTATTTATTATTAAATAACTTTTAAGTAAAAAGTGGGAAACCATCCAGTTTCAACAACATGCAGTCAACCAACTTCATAAGTGATGGAAAACTCTTTAAACTGCAATTTAAGTATTTTAGAAACCTTAACTCTGTAGATAATCCATTGAAGATCGTTGGCCTTTGCATTCGGGTTTTCATGGATAAGTTCTTTGATATTATCAGCCACCTTGTCCCAGGTTTGAATAAACTCCTCCATCGAAATCTTTTTTCCGTAGTTGCCCAGCTCCTCCTGTGATGTGTTGGACTCTAACTCCTGCACTAAGGGTAATTCATTGAAAATGATAATAAGACCCCACTCATCAGACTCTACCAGTTCATTGCTACTCAGGGAGACATCTACCCCAGAAATCTCCTTTTCTGCATGCACCTGATCCATAGCAGTTGCTTCACCTTCTTGAGCTTATTGCTCATTGTGAGACCCCAACCCCACATTCTTGTCAGGGCCTTTATTCTTCCACTTTAGGTTGTTTCCCCCTCGTTATAGAGGCAATTTTCCTTTGCTGGAAGACCTTGTAACATGGGGCCTAGGTAAATTAGAATAGTTCTTACATCTTCGTGCCCTCTGGGAGTGCTGGATAAATTCATCTGAGTCTATGATGGTGTTCTTTTCTTTCTTGGAGAAGTGCCTCAAATAATCCTCTATAATACGAACTTCCTGGGACTCTACCGACTCTAAGGTAGAATCAATGTCCACCTCATGGTGCTCCAGCCCCATAGGAAGAACCTCATCTTGAGTTGCCTCCACTTCAGTCCAATCTGCATGAGCATTACTGTCTTCCTTAGCCAAAATAGCAAACCGATTATTAGATCTAGTCCCTTTGAGACATGCCTTTAGACCATCCTGCATACTGGTGTGCACAGCCTTTGAGGATGAGGTTTTTGAAATGAAAGTGTTCAGGTCTAGTGGACCCAAGACTCGCACCTCTTCAGACCCTCTTGGAATCTTTTCCTGTTTTAGCTGCCACCTCCCGCACATGCATCACTGAAGCACTATGGCTTTCCATAATACATGTTGTATTAGTCCCTAAAGCATTCTTCATCCCATTTGAGACACCTAGGTCCTTCTTCAGGTGCCCGATGATGTTCGCAACCATTGGGGTTTCTTTTCTCTTCCCTGCCTCACAAAAGAAAATTCATGGTAGCATCGGTCTTCAAATGAAAATTAGTGGGAGGAATTGTGTCCCTCATTCAGGGTTCAAGGTTTTTCTCCCTGGAGTGACTCGACTACACCTTTCCATATTTAAAACCACTCCCGTCCTTCGAGGACTGTTCTTTGATGAAACTACCACCACGCCGGCATACTGAATCCGAGTTTCCAAGACGTCTACATAGAAACAAATAATCAGTCCAGGTTTCGTAGAAAATATTTTGGTTCCATAGAAGTTCACCTTCAATCTAGAGGACAATATAATCCATAAGGCCCTTCAACACATCAGTTTTGACATAGATACTAGGAGAGACTGGATGGCATACAACATTGGTATGAGATTCCGAGCAGAGGTAACACCCTACCATGTTACCAATCAACCGGAGAATCGCCTAGTTCTGGAATGGTAGAGGGAGTTTGGGAAGAGAAATCCAGAGTGCAGAGACCGGAGTTTCTTGCAACAGGTGGAAGTTGAAGGACCACCGGAAGAGAGAAAAATAGAAACTCTCCATAATTTGCAGAGCCGAAGCTAGATTACAAACTAGGTCTTCTTCAATCAAGAAACGGATTTGAATGTGCTTCGCATCAAGTAGACCAACAATCACATGGTCAGGAAGATTCCAAGAAGAGTGAACAAACCTGTAGAAAGCATCGACAGATGGACGTATCTTACCAAAACGGGCCACCAGAGTGATCTTCAAGAGCGCTGACGCTTCCGTGAACTCCAGTGAAGAAATAGGGATCGAGATAACTCCATCCGAGCAAGACTGTACCTTAGGGATAACTTCGATTAATGGAAGGCATGGTAGGGAAGACGGGTCAGTGAAGGGGGTGAATCTGGGGTTATGGGAAGAAATCGAAATCGGAGGAGGATCAACCCCACTCCTTGACCATAGAGGGCTGAGGAGGGGTGGCAGTGCTGTGTCCATGACCTACCCTATCGGGAGGGAGCTGGATGTCGCAGCGGGAGAATCCACAGTCCGGTGTTTTAGTTTCAATGGGTTGGGTCATTATGATAACATGTTCCTACTGTTTGTAACTTCAGATAGAAATCATTCATATTAGAAGATACATGGTGTGAAGAAACGTTTTTCTACTACTACGGTTGACGTTGTATGATTAAATGAAGTTGTGATAGGTATGTTACATAGGTATTCAAATTATTCCAATATATTTTTTATCTCTTGATCTTTAAATTATTTTATTTTTAGGAGATTTTCATGTAAGTTGGGAATATTCCTTCATAAATGCATGAGAGAAACATATGTGAAAACTATTGGAGGAAGTATTAAGGAAACAAATATTTATAAGAGTCATTATATTTTTATCAGTGGGTTGATATTTCCCAAAAAAATTATAACGTGCAATAGTAGATTTTGATATCATTTTAGGTATAGATTTGATTTTATATTATCAATTTATGATAGATTGTAGAACCAAAAATGTCATAATAAAACATTTAAGGCATTGTATAACATATTATGATGATGAGAAATTGATTATAGATGGCAGTAAAAGCCACCCAATACATATTGTTGAGGTGAAATAAACTATTCCAATTATTGATGTACTAATAGTGAACGAATATGTGGATTTCTTATTCAGATATCTCCAAGGTATTATTCATTATCGAGAGGTTTAGTTTACTGTTGAATTAATGCTTGATTATAATCCTTTTTATAAAACCCCTTATGAAATAGATCATGTGGTTCTTTTAGAATTGAAAAAGAAATTACTGGAGTTTTTAGATTGAGGGTTCATTCACTCTAGCATTTTACTATGGGTTTATACTATTTTTTGGATAAAGATAATAATGGTTAAATGTGACCTAACCTTGGATATATAGCCTCAAATGACATCCCTGATAAAAAACAAGTATCCTTTTCCTTGTGTGGATGATTTTTTTAGAAATCCCAGGAGAACATTATTTTTTTAATTTTTTACCTGAGGTCCAAGGACCACTAGGTAAAGGTGAAAAAAGATGATATTACAAAGACTCTATTTTGGAATTGATATTATAACCATGGGTTTATAGTTATTCCCTTTGGGGTTTTCAATTCAATAACTATATTTAGGAATCTTATGAGTAATTTTTTTCATGGATTCTTGGGAAAGTTTGTTGTTGTGGTTATTGATAAAACTTCGGTACATTCTAATCATTAGGAGGAATATGAAAGAAACCTATGTATTTTCTTGAAATCCATAAAATATATGAAATAGTATGGAAAATTTATTATGTGTGATTTTTTTGAAACATGTTTCTTTCTTTGGAGACATTGTTTCTAAATATGGAATAATTATTGACCCTACTAAATCAAAAGTTTGTTATGAATGGATAAGGGTAAAATATAATAGAGATTCATTGTTTTCATGGATTATATAGTTACAAATAAGGATTTGTTGAAAACATTACTTGATTTTATAACCCACTAACTAAGTAAAATCCAAATGGAGTAAAATTAATTAGGATAATTGAATTTATTGATTGATTCTAGGAACTAAAAAAAGATTAGTGAATTCTCCAATTTTGGACACGACATACATAAATATAGAAATTAAAATCTATAGTGATGCTTCTTTGAATGGACATGGTTTTTTTGTCAATGAATAATGATAAACTACTTTCTTTTACTTTATAGAAATTGAAACCTAATGAGTAAATTTACCCTACATGTGATCTAGAATTTGTTGATATGAATTTTTATTTAAAAATTTAGAGGCATAATTTTTATGGAGTATAGTGTAAAATATAAAATGATAAAACTTTTTGATGTATATGTTCAGTATAATATAATTGAACACCAAATATGGAACATGGAAGGAACTAATAATGGATTATGATTTCATGAGTCATCATTATCCTAGAAAATAAGACAAATTCTCTAAAACTTTGAGTCGAAAAATAATTCTATACTAACCATGTAAGGATCAGAATGTGACCCTTTTTTAAAGATATGATAAATTTTGGCCTATATGTTCTGTATTCAAGGAATTAATCTATTTTCATTCATGTTTTATTATAGTCAACTTTATTATAAAAAATTAAGGAAACTAAAAAGTGGGATCAATATCTTTAGAGAAAGGTGGTACCCATTAAGAAGAGTGAATTTCTAGATTTTAATATTGATGAATACAATGTTTTATGATCCAAAAAGGTTATGTATTCCTTTTCATTACTAGTTGAAGAAAGTGTTATTGTGTGAATATCAACATTATTTGTTTTTTTCACTTGATTAGAACAAATATGTATAGAGAACTTCAGCTGTAATATTGGTCAGATGGTATGAAATTATATAATGTGGAATTTACCATGATGTGTTTGAATTTTTAGATGGTTAAAGCATAATGGTAATTGCTGAATTTATTTCATTAAGAATTTCAAATTCTATAGTGGAAATGAGAAAATATATCCATGGATTTTGGGGTGGGATTACCAATGACTCCAAGAGGTAATATTGTGATTTGGGTTATTTTTAATTGACTAACTAAATTTACACATTTCCTTCCCATTAGAGATACAATGTGGTTATAAAAGAATTATTAACATTATCTAAAGTAAAAATGTGAAGTAACAAGAAGATCCTCCGTCTATTGTATTAGATAGTGTTCCTAGGTTCCCATATAATTTTTCAAAATAACATCAGAAATCATTTGGTTATAATTTAAATTGGAATACAAATTTTTATCCTCAAACTGATATTCATTCTATGTAGATGAATCATACCATTCAAGATATTCTTCATTATTTTTCAGTGGATTACCATTTATGTTGTGAAAAATAAATTTCTTTTATGGAGTTCTATTATAATAGCTATTTTAATTCATTTATACTAATGTCACCATTTAATGCATAAAATGGGAATCAATTTCAGACACTATATTTCTGGGATAATGTATGATAAATGAAGTTGATGGGACTGGAGTTATTAGAGTAATGGGATGAGAAGGTGCTATAGATTTATTTATATATGAGGATGGATTAGAGTTGGAATAATATTTTTCCAAATTACTAGAGGAATGATAATTCTTTGGAAGGTTATCATGTGTTTCTCAATGTTTCTCCATAGAAAAGTGGAATTTATTTAGCTAATAAAAGGACTCTAAGTCTATAGATCAGTAGAATATGTGAAATACTGGAGAAATTTGGATCAATTTCCTATCAATAGCCTTTTCCTCTATGTTTATCTCAGGTACACAACATATTTAATGTTTTGATGTTCAGAAAATATGTTTTAGATTAATCTCATGTTTTAAACAATGTTTTAGTTCAATTGGAATAGATTATTTATTACTTGGAATATCATGTTCTTATTCTTGAATATAGACATCATGAGGTTTATAATAAGGTGTTACATAAGGTCAAGGTTTTATGGAAAAACCTTAAGGTTGAAGAAAAATCTTGGGAATCAGAAAAATATACGAGGGAAAGATATCCCAAATAGTTTTATTATTAAATAAAAATATGAGGAAATAATTTCAAAAAAATTGGGAATAATGTAACAGTCTATGTAATGATATAATATATAATATTCATGATTTTATTCATAATAAAAATGAACGTAAGTTTTTAAATAAAAAAATAAAATTATGTTATCTAAATTCTTTTCTCATAGGGTTTTATTAAAAAGTTAAACATATAAAATTTATACTTTAAAATAGAAAATTTTAATTTCATTTTTTTAAATAATAATATCAAAATTTTCTTGTGAAATTTTGGAAATTTTTGGAATATATTTATTTTCTAGTGAATAATGAAAAATATTGATTTTTTGTAAAAAAGTATTTCTCTTAAATAAATTATAAATCTAAACGTAAAAATATTTATTGAATTTTAATTCATGTAAAATAATTATTATTTAGTTATATTTAATACATTTAACTAATATCTAATCAAATTTTTATTTTATTTTAGTATAATTTTTTTTTGGGTTTCAAAAATTTTTTTTTGTAAAAAATATTTCCAAAGGAATTATATTTCCCCTTTTTAATTAATTAAATTAATATTTAATCAGGAATGTTATAAAAAAAATTTATATATTTTATATTAAAAAATATTTATTGATATTCATTCAATTATTATTATTAATCCCATAAAATCATTTTTTTCTGGAGAAATACAGTTCTTAAAAAATAACCTTTTTGTGGAATCTATGAATTTTTTAATTTAATTTTTCAAATTTAGTGAATTGAATTTGGTAAAATGGATTAAATATTTTATATAATAGTAATTTATATATTCTAATGTGTTCTAGTTAATTTTTAAAATAATGAATATCAAAATAGTAAATAACAATTTCCATGGTTAAGGTAAAAATGGTTTTATTGGAGGGTTTTAAAAGAAAAGGATGATATATCAAATGACCAAAAGTGTCTAAAATATATTTTATGGACACATTTAAACATAAAATATCTTAAGGATCATGAATATTTCATTTTGGACCCTCTTTTTTAAGAGGAAAACATGAGTGCACCTTTTTATTTTCCAATATTATAATTATGCCACTCACATCACTTATAAAATGACACACCTCTCCTATATTCTTCACACATTCATGCCCTTTTGGTTGGTTCAAGATGAACCCATTTAACCTGAAAAATTATATACCCTAATATTATATGGCTTTTTTGTTCATAAATCCATTCTAGGAATACAATATGTATAATCATAAATAGGTGGTCCAAAAAGTGGTAAAATTCCCAACTATGTGTTTTTGTTTTATTTATTATTCCATCAATTTAAAATATTATTAATTTATGATTATTTAATTAAAAAATGATATATAATTTAATTTTGAGTTATTATATTATGTCTATAAACTATATCCATCTCATGTTCCCTAAAATGGGAAATGATAACATCACTCACGTATACGACATACTACCATCATGGAAACTGATGTGCCATGTTCCCCATCTACACCTCTCATAGATGGGTATGATGATAGATATAAACTATATATATGAAATTAATAAAATATTAATACATATTTAATCATTATATAATATATAACTTTTTACATTCCATTCTGTAAGGGATACAATATTGTCACTCATGTGTATGACATACTACCACCTCACGAAGAGAAGTGATTCATTTTTCAGTAACTCTTATAGGGAATTTATTAAGGATACATTTAATGAATATATGTGATATAAATCAATATATTATGATATTAATGATATATATATATTTCTTAATAGATAATATATCTTTTTTTTTTCTTATCTTTTCACTCATTGAAAAATGACAACATCAACCATATATGTCTGAACAACCGCCTTCATGCAGAGATGTAACTCAATTTTCATCATCAAAACAAATAGATGATATATATAATTATAATTAATTAAATAATACGGTATATATAATATTATAACAATTATTAAAATATAAAATAATATATACTTTATTTCTATAATGATCATTGAAAAATTAAAATATTACTCATAAGTACGTCCAACATACCATCACAAAGACCATATCGTTTCTCTTTTTAAAAAATTAATATTTCATGATTGATATTCGATGTATAATTAATGTATAAATATGATAATTTTTTCATGAATATTATTAGTTTTATGATTAAATAATGACTATATAGTCCATGGATAGCCTACTAAATCATTTTTTACACACAATCCGAATATAGTCAAAAAAAACTAACACAAAACTAATTGATTAAGTATCAAATATAACAAGGTAATAATTTAAATAAATAGAATAATAATATTTAAAAATGAACATAATTTAATTATTAATTAAAATAATTTCATTATTTAGTAATATAAATAATATATGTGATGAATCAAACCCAAGTTAAGTGACTTTGTCTCAATTTCATTTCATTGAGGCATATTTTGATTTTATGGACATATATTTATATATGAGGTTTATATAAATCACAATTTACATGTAATATCATGAATTTATATATTCTCAAAGTGTTTAAGGTTTTATTTAATTTTATCTTTTCACGAGGCTTATGATTCAAATTTTGTTAATGTGGTAAAGGAATTTCTTTTAAAAATGTCCTCTTTTAAATATTTCCTTTAAAATTTTTCTCTTCTATGCCAATTTTTTTAAAATTACATTTTAAGAGTTTTAATAAGGAAATAAAATATTTATAAATTAAATTTTAGGTCTCTTTTTACTTTATTTCAATTTTCAAGAAAATTAATATTTTTACTTGTTTTATACATATCATTATGAAAAATGACAAAAGGAATTTCCTATTTTTAACATATACAATTAAAAAAACATTTATTATCACCGTGAATGTTATTTTATTTCAATATTCGTTTGTATTATTTCATTTTTTTGAAAAACTAAAGAACCATTTTCCATTTTTCTGGGTAATTTGGTATCAAAAAAGGGTTTTTAACAAATTATGGTATTTTGATATTCAGAAAATGATTTTCATATGGTTTCAAAGGTGGTTTTTAAATGGATTTATTATGAAAAGATACAAAATTAAAATGTTCTCCTCCTGATAAGGTCCTTGTACCATTTTTATGATGGGTGCACTAGCAAACACGGGGTGATCTTGTTATAGATTATATGATTGGTTCACCCTGATATCTATTTGATACATTGGGTAATCATTAGGATCTCTAGAACATTATAATGTAAGTCATTCATATGGTAATTCCAATTTATTGGGGGTAATGTACGAGTTCAATAAAGTGATAACCAAGGCACCTACAATACATTTCCATTATTTATAATGTGTTTTTGTGGAAGTATTTTTTTAAAGTTAATACAAAGTGATCTTTTTAAAATAATAATAATTTCATTTCTAGGTAAAAAAACATATGAAAATTTTTCTCAATGGTTTATATGTTTTTCACTAGACTAACAATTTTCTTCTTTTCATGTTAATTACTGTGATTTTTTACTTCATCCTAGGTTGTCAATTTTTTTAAAGGATTTAAGAATTTGTAATGGAAAGTAAGAATTTAAGATGAATGTTTTGATGATTTTTCATGTAAATAAATAGTTTTTAAAATTAAAATTTTAATATTTTGAAAATAATGGATAATGATAAAATGTGTCAACTATGTTTTATTTTTTTATTTTATATATGAGTTATATACTAATTCTCTAAAAATATAGAATTGAAAAGTTCCTTAAATTTATGAGAATGATTTCTTCACTTAAAAATAATTGTTATGTAATGTTTATGTTTGAGTCTAGTTATTGTATATGAACATATAGATGAAATTTGTAAGTGAAGCATTAGTATGATAATTAATATATATTTTTTTGATCTATTTGTCAAGAATAATTATAATAGAGGTAATTAATATTTTTGAAATCGAATAGAAAGAATACAAGGTGTTAGAATATATATAGAAATACCAAAGTGATGACTTCTTATTATTTATTTATTTAGTTTTCTCATAGTTTTATCTACTATTTCAACTAGTGGCCATATTATATTTATTTGATAGTAATTTGGTTAAATTAAAAAATTATTTCAAAACAAATATCACTTGATCAAAACCAAAGAAAAAAATAATTCTTTTTTATACATTATGGAAGTGATCCATATGGCATTTTTGATGTATAGGAATTTATGTCACACCAACTAACAAATGAGTAGGTTAATATGACTCTAAGTGAGTGTTTTGAATTCAAAAGTATCATTTTCGTTTTAAACACATATATATAGACAAAATATAGAAAATGAGAAAGTATTATTTTAAAACATTAGGTTAATGATCCATAATTCATTTATGATATGTAGAAATCGACCACATGTCATTCTAATACTCAATGTGGGCGACATGACTATTTTATTGTGTTTTAAATATAAAATTTACATTTTATTTTTAAAGGAATATCACATATCCAAAACCAAGAAAATGATATCATATTTATTTTATACTTCATAATAATGATCCCTAATACATTATTCATTTATAGGAACTGACCATATGCCAATTCAACAAACAATATGGTTGGTATGACTCGAAGTATGTATTTTAAATATAAAAGTGTTATTTTAAAAAAAATATCACAATGACAAAAATGAGAAAATGAACACATATTATTTTTAAACATTAATAAAAAAAATTGAAAATTAATTTTTACTTATAGGAATTGACCACACATCAATATAACACCCTAATGTTGTTGGTGTGTCCTGAAATGAGATTTCTCAATAAAAGTGTTTTTTTAAAACTCATGTCACATCACGAAAACCAATAATATGATATTTTATTGTTTTAAAACATTATTAAAATGATTCATAATTTATTTTTAACATATCAGAATCATCCACATGTTAATATGACAGTATATGTGGTTTGTAAGACTCAAATTGCATGGTTTCAATATAAATGTTTCTTTTTTGTTCAAAACTTATCTCACATCACCAAAACTAGGAAAATGGGCTTATATTATTATAAAACATTATTAAAATGATCCATAATTAATTTATGAAATATAGGAATTTACTACACATAAATTCAATAGATGATGTGTCTAGAATGACTCGAAGTTCATGTTTTCAATACAAAAGTGTTATATTATTTTAAAAAATTCATTGAATATTGAGAAATAAGAAAATGACATCGGATTGTTTTAAAACATTTAAAAAAATCAATAATTAGTTTTTGACATGTAATAATCCACCTCACATCAATCTGACATCTGATGTTGTTGGTATGAATCAAAGTATGTCTTTTCAATCTAAATTGTGACCCACAACACCAAAACTGGTAAAAATATCTCATATTATTTTCATACATTAGAAGAAAATTCTAATTTATTTGTGAAATGTCATAATTTTTTTCATGTCAATCTGACACATGATTTGTCCAGTATGACTCAAAGTGTATGTTTTCAATAGGAAAGTATGATTTTAGTTTAAAACACATTTCAAATCACCAAAAATGTAGAAATTAGAATAAATTCATTTCAATATTTTGAAAAACGATCCATGTTTTTCTATGTTTAGGAATTGACCTCACATCAATCTAACACATGATGTTGTTGGTATTACTCGAGGTGTGTATTTTTAATACAATAGTTCCATTTTATTTTAAAACATCCATCTTATTGAAGAAACCAATAAAGGATATTTGATTGTTTTAAAAAATTATATAAATAATTAATAATTCAATTTTAACTTGTAGGAATCGACCACATTTCATTCCAACCGCCAATGTGGTCTGTATGACTCTTAAGTATTTGTTTTTTATATAAATGGTCCACATTAGTCTCAAAGGTTCATCATATATCCAAAACAAAGAAAACTAGATCCGATTGTTTTCAATCACTAGGAATAAAATACATAATTCATTTCTCATGTGTATAAATTTACAAAACACCAATATGGCACATGATGTGGTCAATTTGAATCGATGTACATGTTTTAAATATATGTGTATATTTAGTTTAAAATGCATCACATATCCCAAAACAATCAAATAATTTTGAATTATTTTAAAAAAATTAGTAAGAGGACCCATAATTTATTTTTCATGTGTAGGATTCAACCGCCCATAAATATGATTCCCGTTGTGGTCAGTATGACTCAAAATTCATGTTTCTGATATAAAAGTGTCATTTTAGTTTAAAACGCATTTCATATTGTAAAATCTATGAAAATGAGATCACATTGTTGTAAAAATCTGGTAAAATGATCCATAATTAAATTTAAGACATGTAGAAAATGGCCTCCCATAAATGAAAAATAGGCTTGTTTGTGCATGACTCTAAGTATGTGTTTTCATTAAATTTTTGTAATTTTAGTTTAAAACATTCATAAAATTAGAAAAATGATAAAAAAATACCCTATTGTTTTAAAAACACAAATCAAAAATTCATTAATAATTTTTGAAGTGTATGAATGAACTAGACTTCAATCAAGAACCCGATGTTGTTTCTTTGACTCCAAGTGTAGAATATTAATATTAAAGCGACCTTTTATTTTAAAACCCTTGTTACATATCAAAAACTGAGAAATCAAACTTATATTGTTCCATAAAATTAGTAAACTGGAACATAATTAATTTTTCAAAAATAGGGATTGATTGTACACCAATCCGACACATGATGTGGTTGTTATGACTTAAAGTATGTATTTTCAATCTAAATGTGTCATTTTAGTTTAAAACGCATCACATAGCCAAAACCATGAAATTAAATACTATTTTAATACATCAATGAAATGTTTTATAATTCATTTCTGATGTGAAGGAATTGACAGAACATAAATCTATCACCCTATGTAGTCGACATGACTCAAAATACATGTTTATAATATAGAAGTTTCATTTTAGTTTAAAATTTGTGTCATAACACAAAACTCGAGAAAACAAGGTAATATTGTTCTCAAACATTAAGAAAATGATCCATAATTTATTTTTAACATGAATGAATCTATAACATGTCAATCTAACACTCGATGTGGTCGGTATGACTCTAAATGCGTGTTTTCAATATATTTGTGTCATTTTAGTTTAAAATGCATGTTACATCCCTAAAATTATGAAAATGATATCATATTGTTTTCAAAAAATATGAAAATGAAACATAAATCATTTTTGACATGTATTAATTGACCATATATCAATATAACACCTGATGTGGCTAGTATGACTCACGGTGCATGTTTTCAACACAAAAGATTCTTTTTAGTTTAAAACACGCATCAAATTGCTAAAACCATGGAAATGGGATAGGGTAGTTTTAAAACATTAGAATAATGATCCATGATTAATTCTTGATGTCTCAAAATCTATTTTATGTCAAACTGACACCCGATGTGGTCGGTATGACTATCTACATGTTTTCTATATAAAAGATTCAATTTTAGATTAAAACATATGTCATGTCACCAAAACTGGGTAAATAATCTCAAAATGTGTAAAAATTTTATGAAAATGATCAATATTTCATTTGTGACACATAGTAACAAAAAAATGTCAATATGACACACAAAGTTTTCCATATGACTCAAAGATCTTATTTTCAATAAGAAAATATCATTTTTGTCTAAAACACACATAAAACCACTAATATCAGGAAAATGAGATCAGATTGATATCAATGTTTATGAAAGTGGTCTATTTTTTATTAATTGACATGTAAGACATTTCCACACATAAATATATCATATGAGGTGACCAATATGACTCAATGTGTGTGTTTTCAATATAAATGTGTCATTTTAGTTCAAAACACAAGTCAAATGCCAAAAATTAACAAACAATCTTAGATTGTTTGCAATCTTTAAGAAAATAATCCATATTTCATATCTAGTGTATATAAATTGTCGAGAAATAAATCAAAAAACTGATGTGGTTAGTATGACTAAATGTGTGTATTTTCAACATATATGCTCCATTTTAGTTTAGAACACACATTACGATGGAATAACTAAGCAAACAAGTTCAGATTGTATTATTATTATTTTATCTACTAATAGATAATTAATTTTATTATCATTTTTATGTAATTATTATTCATTTAATTTTCATAGAGAAAATGCTTCCAGAATAACCATAAATAATTTTTCTCTTTAAGGGTTGTTATAAAAAGAATGTGATCTTGATTTGTCTCAGATTTTTATTAATTTTTAATCACCACATATGTGCTTTAATTAAAGAGAGCCATCTTTTTACAAAATTAAGAAATGGTGTGATGTGTAAGAATCAAGAACTACTCAATTGGATAAATTTTGTTCTTAGTATGTCTCATTGTATATGTCTTTATTTTGAAATTAAATCTTTGTGATTACTTTATTTCTACATAATATTAAAAACTTAGTAATTATTTTCTTATACATGTGAATTATTTTGTTCGAGCTGGGGTGGTTTGTTCAGAAACTAATAGGATGTCCAGGGTTTGGGGGGGGGAAGAACATTTATTTTTTTTAATGTATGTGATAAATTGTAAATAATATTGTAATTTTACAAACAAATGTTTGAAATATTTATAATATAGTGTTTTCCCATGCATTTGTGTTGTAAATTTTATTTCAATTAAATTATTAATTTTATCACTATATGTTATCCCTATAATTACTACATTAGTGTGATATAATGTTAATAGAATATTTTATTAGTATACCCCTTTATCCACAATAGTAAGAGAGCTAATAAAATTACCCTTTATCAGGGATTGAAAAATCATAGATTAAGGGATCCATTATTAGTGCTTGAATAGGTCTAACAAAGGACCCCCATTATGACTTCTATTTTTATCACTCATAAAGAATCCCTTTATCGTTGTTAAATAAACAGTTTGGTATATATGGACCTTCATCAGTGCCTAAAAGAAGTGCTAATAAAGTGGACTTTTTTTCAGAAATTTTATAATGCTTCGGAATTCATAGGGATTTAAGGGTGCTCTGATTATCTATGAATTTTTTCGATGAAAAAAAATATATTATATCACTATTAATGGCCTTATGTATTGAAATGTAATAACACTAAAATACCTTTGAGAACCATTGAAGACACCAAAAAAACCTACAAACCCTAAAAATCATAAAAACACCTAAAAACCCAGAAATCACAAAAACACAAAAATGAATAAAAACCATAAGTCCCAAAAAAACCTTAAAAATCATAAAACACCGTAAAACCCCCTAAAACCTAAAACCCATAAATCCCTTAAAATTCTAAAAATTAAATAAAAACTAAAAACAATAAAATCTGAAAAACACCAAAAAAATTATAAAAACCTTTAAAAACTCTAAAAATTATGCAAAATACCTAAAATCCATAAAACCCCTAGAAACAAAATCCTAAAATACGTAGAAAAACCCTAAAAGACCAAAATAACCCGATGAAAAATTAAAAACATCCCTAAAACCCCTATGAAAACCTTTAAACCCCCAAATCCCTAAGAACTGAAAAATCATAAAACACCTAAAACTCCTAAAAACCTAAAATACATGAAAGCCCCATAAAATACCCTATGAAAACCCTAAAACCCCAAATTCAACCATAAAATATTAATAAAAACTCTAAAACTCCCTAAAACCCCTAAAACCCCTTGAAACACCTAAATACCAAAAAAATTATAAAAACTCTAAAAACCATTAAAACCTCCCAAAGCCCCAAAAAAACCTAAAAACACTACAAACCCATAGAAACCCTAAAAACACTACAAAATACCATAATACCACTAAATACACAAAAACCCTCAAAACACTAAAAAATAAAAAAAACCATTATAAAACCCCAAATCCCTGAAAACGCAACAATGACACAAAAAACCCTATAACCCCCAAAAATTATAAAAACAACTAAACAAACTAAAACCTTTAAAACCTAATAAATTCAAAAAAACCCATAAGAGTAGTAAAAACCAAAAAACCCTAAAAAGTCCAAAACACGTTTAAAATCCTAAAAACTATAAAACCCAATAAAAACCTTAAAAACCTCCAAATACCTAATAAACACTTTAATCACTAAAACTCATAATAAAGACAAGAAAAAACAGGAAATCCAAAAAACACACAACAACTATAAAAACACTTTAACCCCTAAAACCCCTTAATGTCGATAAGTTACTTAAAACCATAAAAAACCCTAGACAACCCTGAAACCCATAAAAAACCCTAAAACCAAAAAATCCCCAAAAAATAATAAAATCCAAAAAACCCATGGAATCCCTAAAATCCATAAACAACTAAAAACCCTTAAAACACTAGAATATCTAAAACACAAAACCCTAAAACCCCTAAAAACCAATAAAATCCATAAAAACCATGAAGACCCCAAGACCCTAACTAACCCTACAAACTAGAAAAAAATCCTAAACCCCAAAAGACCTAAATAACACAAATAGAACCTAAAAAACCACATGAAACCCGGAATGGTACCAATAAACACATAAACACCATAAAACCCCATAAAAATCTGAAAATTTCAAAAAACCACATCAAGCCCCCAAACCCCTTAAAATTCCTTTAACCCTTTAATCCAAGTAAAATGAAAAAAACCTCTAGAATAACCTAAAATAAACCTTAGAAATCAATAAAAACTAATAAATATAAAATCCTTTAAAATTACAAACAACCCCTTATAACCATAAAATACACTAAACACCCCAAAACCCCATAAAAACTGAAAAAACAAAAACCCATAAAAACACATACAAATACATTGTAACCTAAAAACCAAAAAAAACCTAATACCCTAAAATAACCAAATAAACAAAAAACCAAAAAAGAAACATGCAAAATAAAATCCTAAAACCCTAAAACACCTGAATACCAATAAAAAATTCCCTAAAACACAACAAAATAAAAATCCCAAATACCCCCAAAACACCAAAAACCCTAAATATACTATATACTCTAAAACCCCTAAAAACCACTAAAAACACTAACAAATCCTAAAAACCATCAAAACACTAAAAAACCTAAACAAACACTAAATAACATAAAACCCTGAAAAAACCCTTAAACTCTAAAAACAAAAAAATACACAAAAACTATAAAACCACTAAAAATCCCTAAAACCCTAAAACCCCTAAAAAACCAAAACCCCCGAAAAACCCTTCAAAAATCTTAAAAAAAACACTCAAACAAACACGATGTCCATAAAACCCCAAAAAACTAAATGCTCTTAAAACCAATAAAAACCCCTAAAAGTCCATAAAAATAAAAAATAACCTAAAATAGAAAAAACCCTAAAAGACCCTGAATACCTTAAAATTTTATAAAAGTAACTAAATAGCCCAAAAAACCCAATAAGACCACAAGAATACACAAAAAATGAGGGAACCCAATGGAAATAAACCCCCCCAAACCCTTAGAAACATAAAATAACCCTAAAACACCTAAAAACCTCTAAATCCCTAAAAAATTCCATAAGAACCCTTAAAACCCTAAAAACCCAAAAAAACCTAGAGCCAACAAATAAACATAAAACCTCTTAGTAAACCAAAATGAATAAAACCGATAAAAAAACTGAATACCATAAAACCTAAAACCCACTAAAACCCATAAAATTTCAAAATATACCAAAAAACTCCAATAACCCTAAAAAATCAAAAAATTATAAAAACCCCAAAAAATAGTAAAAATAGAAAAACCCCCTGAATTATGAAAAAATCCTCTAAAACCCAAAAATAATTAAATAACCTTAAAACACTTTAATGCCTTAAAACCTAAAAAAGTCTTTAAAACCCAAAAAAATCCCTAAAAGACCCTACCCCCCAACCCCTAAAATACCATTCAAAACACTAAAAGAACCTCAAAACCCCTCATCTCCTTAAAAAAATATTAAACCCCCAAACCCCTAGAAGCCCCAAAACCACCTAAAAATTATTATTACCCAAAAAATAATTAAAAAACCCCTATAACCCATATAACTCCTTAAGAAACTATAAAATTCCCATAACACCCAAAAAACCCTAAAATCCATAAAACAACCCTAAAAATCTAGGGAGACCAAAACACCTACAAATTGAAAAAACCACTAATGTCCCCAACAGACTAAAAATACCTAAAAATTATACAACACTAAATAAAATAAAACCACAATAAACCCTAACACCCCCCTAAACCCCATAAAACCCTAAATAACCTAAAAATTGAAAAATCCCAAAAAACATAAAATTCTAAAAAAATATATAAAAATCACTAAAAACTGTAAAACCCCTATGAAAACTCTAAAACCCTACAATCCCTTGAAAAATCCAAAAAACAATACGAAACCCTTAATACCCATAAAAACCCAAATATCCTATAAAACTCTAAAATCCCAAAATCCCCAAAATACATGCAGAACTAGTAGAAAACATTAAAATTCATAAAAACCCAAAAAACAATAAAACCCAATAACACCCTAAAAATACCTGAATATAATAAATTAAAATATCATAGACCATACAATTTAACCTCAAAACCATTGACCCTACACCCTTAACCCTAAGCCCTATATGATAAACCCTATACCTTACCCCCTAAACCATTTACCATACAACCTAAACCATATATCGTACACCCGAAACCATATACCTTATAGCCTAAACCCCATACCCAACTACATAAACCCAAAAATATATTCCCTGTAACCTATACTCTTTACCCCAAATCCTACACCCTAAACTCAATAGCCTACACACTAAAACCGAATCAATACATCTGAAAATCTATACCCAAGACGTTAAACCATATATCCTACACCCTAAATCCCATACCCTATATCCTAAACCATATACCCTACAACCTAAACCCAAAACCCAAAACCCTAAAACATATAGCCTAAACCACAAACCAAAAACTGTACAACCTATAACCTGAACCCTATACAAAACATTTTAAACCATAAAACCTACACACTAACCCAATACCTTACAACCTAAACCCACAACCCAACACCCTTAACCTTATACCCTTCACCCTAATCTCCAAACATTATTCCCTAAATCATATACCATACAACATAATCCATAAAACCTATTACCTAAATCCTATACCCTAATCCAAACACCCAAAACAAAAAAACCCTACACCCAAATCCCTATACCCTACATGCTAAACCCCACACCCTAAACACTATACCCTAAAACTGAAACCCAAATACCTAAATTTTAAACCCTAAAACCTAAACCCTATACCCTAAACCCTATACCATACACCCTAAACCATATTCCCAACTCCCTAAACACTATAACAAACATGCTAAAAATTAAAACCTAAAAAACCTAAAATTACACCAAAACCCCCTAAAAACAAATAAAAAACTCCCTTGAAAAACAAAAAACCCAATAAAACACTAAAACCTACAAAATAACACCCAATAACATTTAAAACACAAAAAATCCATTAAAACCCCTTGAAAACCCTTAAAATTTAAAATCCCTAAAAACACTGAAAACCATAAAATCCATTGAAACCCTTAAAACCCTAAACACAACAAAAAACATAGAAAATCATAAAACTCATTAAAACCATAAGATAACACAAAAATCCCACAAAAACACAAAAAAAATAAAAAAACTAAAATCTCTATGAATCCAAAAAACATTAATACCCTATAAATTCTTAAAATCCTAAAAACACTAAATCCCTATTAAGACTAAAAAAATTATAAAGGAAAATAAAAAACCATAAAACCATAAAATCAGTAAAATAGACTAAAAAAATCTAAAAACTCTTAATTTTTTTTTAATAAAACCCTAAGGAAACCCCTAAAACCTCAAATTACCCTAGTTACCCATAAAACCCTAAAAACAATAAAAGACTAAAAATTCCCCAAATCCCACAAAAAACCCCAAAACCCTAAAAAATTCTCAAACTCCTATAAAAAATAACCTTATATCCCATAAAACCTATAAAAACCTTAAAATACAATAAAACCACCCAAAACCCTAAAAACTATTAAAAATTATAAAAACCAAAAAACTCCATTTAAACCCATAAAATTCCCTAAACACCCTAAAACCCCCCTAAAATGACCAAAAAGATCAAAAAACCCATAAACCCTATAAAATATGGTAGAAATACTTATAGAAACCATAAATTACCCAAAAAACCACTAAAAAACCTACAAATGAGAAACAACCTATACACCCAAAATAACCATACAAATATAAAAACCCCTAAAAACACTAAATACCCTAAAAATATTAAAAACTATAATTTTTTTTAGAAAACTCTAAAAACTATAACGTAATCACAAAAACCCTAAAACTAATTAAACCATTGAAAATCCCTAAAAACCATAAAAACCTAAACCCCATGAAAACACATAAAAATTAATAAAAATAATAAAAATCCTAAAAAATACTAAAACCACATAAAATCCCCAAAACACCTAAAAAATCAAAAAAGTATTAGGAAGGTCTTAAACAACCAAAAAACCATTAACAATTCCTAAAAACCCATAATAAAACTAAAAACACTAAAAACATTAAAACCCTAAAAATCAAAAAGACCTAAAAACATATAAAAAACAAAAAACCCCAAATGAAAACCCAAAAAACCCAAAAACCTTAAAAATACTAGAAACCCTAAAAACAATTATTGACACTTTTTTTGTGACATCAATGAAAAGGATTTAAAGGGATATACCATATGAAAAGAAAAGTAAGAAGGGTGAAGAATACCAAAGGTCTCATCCTATAGAAAAATTACCTTCACGTATGTACCGCCAAGTAGAGTCATCAAGTAGTGTACCTATTCACTCAATAGTACTACACATTACTAGAAATATGGGTCATGCAATGGAACTACATATGGTACCTGCACATTTTCACGTGTGACACACCTATGTGATCTAGCACTTTCTCCAAGGGTCCCCTATTTTCTAATCAATAAGACCCCATGGATCATCATTTGAATGATGGAATATCATGATGAATTATTGATGCCCTACTCACCCTTTTCCTTCACCCAAGACATCTGAAACCTTATAGGTATCTCTCTAATAACTAATAGAGTATGTAATTAATGGGGGTAGTGGAACCAATTTATTCGTAGGATCTGAAATACATAACAGCTATAGAAAAATCATTTTCCCACATAGTTAATTTACACTAGATGGAGGACCCCTTACCTACCTAGGGACCTACACATGATACTTCGGGGAACACATATAGAGACCCTTGAATCCTTGAGAATATCGTCTCCCAATTTTTTTCCCAATTTTTACATTGTACAAAGTACCTTCATCTCACATTGGCCTACCAGTGCGAAGCACCGCTAGGCTGACCCATCCCATACATTGTATGATGCCACCTTGGATTGCCCAGTGTAGACCCTCTATGAGACCCCCTTGGTACACCCATCCTCAATCTTGTGTGATCCACCTCTCAAGCCATACTCCAATACAAAAATGGTAGGGATCATCTCCCATTCGATCCATCATATGATGGGTACAAAATTTACACCCCCACTCAAGCCTCTGGACTTGAAAATTCATTGAAAAAGGAATGATAGAGTGTCTCCCATTTAGGTATGCCTTCCTTCGGTAATAGGTTTCCCACAGTTGTCCTACCTTTTATGTAGGGTCCTTAGGGTGGATGTGAGAATGCATTCCTTCTATCACAGGGTCCCCAAGCCTTGGGGTACTGTCAGAGATCTCCCAGAATCAAGGTACAAGTTTTGAGCCTTGTTCTTCACATGTCATCTCTATGACTATGTACCTCTAGTTCTAGGCACGGATACATAGAATGAGATCCTTCTGTCTTCCCATGAAACCAATTTTATGGAATCCATCTAAGGGTAATCCCTGATCCTTTCTTGTGAGACCACTACCACTTCATTCCCTCTTTATTATCTATACACATGGGTCGTAGATAGATAGATCACCAAGCTTTTCTATCTCAATTACCAAAATAAGAGGGGAGATGGTAATTTCAAAGACCTATCACTCTCCCTTTGTGTCCAGGGTAAAATGATGGGATGGATTTCCCCTCGCTTGGGCAACTTCTACTTGCGGATGGAGGATTTTTTGGTTTGTCAAATCATCTCCATCATCATTCCCAAATTCAAGAATGAATAATAAGGGATTATAGGTTTGCTATGGTCCTGAAATCCACAATTTATTATTAATGTTTTTTTATAGAATATTTTGATTTGATATTCCACTCGCATTCCTTTTGAGGGAATCCACAGGCATGGTTCCTAAGGGGTATATATCCAAAATATGGGAAAATAAAATTGCGTAGTTTTCAATATCATCCACTTACTCTTATTTATGACACTGATCATGACTCATATGGTCTTAGAAATTTGTGGTGATCATGATATCTGCACAATCCATAAACCAGAACTATGGGCCTACTACTTGTTATAAACCCCAACATCTCATAATAGGGAAACCTCTTATGTGTTTTGAGACCCAAAATCCATCATCTTTGGAATCATTCCATGTGTATTCCCAAATTGAACATATGGGACTCCTATTAGTTATAGGACCCAACTATGTCCCCATACTAGATCACTATGGAATCCTATTTATGAATAAGCCCCATCCTAGGGAATCCCCCTCAGTAGTAATCCCCAACCAACCCTCAAATCGCCCAGTATTCCTCATTAAAAGTATTCCCCATTAAAATCCTCTCAAAGATTCGTACTCCCATATGAGACAAACATTCAGAGGGAATCCATAGGTGCATGTCCTGACAACTGAACTACATGGGATTTGATACCGACCCAAATGGGATATATAGAAATCCTCCCTGAGCTCAAAACCCAACACCCCTAAATCATCCCTAATTAAATATTGTCTGCAATCCCAATAGAATATTTTTCAAAAATTCATATCCATTATTGGTTCCATGGGTTTCTTCTGCATAAATATCACACCATACTTTGAATATGATCCTTCCGACTAGGCATCCTTGCTGCATGACAGTAAAATGAATGGTTAGATCCTTATCACATAACCATAACAAGTTTGAAGTTCCCCAATAAGTGGCACTGAACTATATCTTATTTGATTCGATTTATAATGATATTTAGTAATCCCTTCACATTGTCCCAATCCTATAATATAAAAACTACTTTCTACCTAAATGACAATGCACTCTAGATTGGCCCACTAAGTGATTAAACCAAAAGCAACTTAATAAAGATGAATGAAACATTAATCAGTATACAAGATGATACCATTGATGGATAAACTTCTATACAAATAGACATATTCATAGATGAAGAACCTCATACACATAAAGATGATTCTACATTACAAACATGTTAATAGTTGATTTTTAATTCAAGGGTGACCGACACCATACTTGGAAATTAATAAAGGATTCACAAACATATCTTAAATCCAAAAGAGAGTCCCATAGTGGGAAATAGTTACCCTAAAAATGATTCAATTAGCCTAACCTCACATCCTCTTGACCAATGTGAGTTATTGAGTATCGATGGCCCAATGTCCAAATGAGTTCCTACCATTGGAAATTAGGTCCCTGAGTTATCAAATATATAGAACTGTTCATTTTTTACTGCTCTATAATCAATATCCATTGGATACCATTCAGAATTAGTGAACCCGTTGTAGATGATTGTTCAAAAATCAATCCACTACAATCAATCATTGGGTGCCATGATTTTCGTTAAAAAATTGTGAACATAATACGAATACTTGACCATGATGATGGTATCCCCCACCAATTAGGACAATTTCTATCGAAAAATTAATGTGTTTTGACAAAAAAAATCATTCATCTATTAATTTATTGAGATGCTTATTTAATTTGGTTTTCTTGATTATGTTTCTTAACTATATTTTAGGAACTTCCAATAGGATTTCCCTTCAATACAAATGGAATTGTACTAACTCTCACATATGGGTTCCCTGACTATCGTTCATGTTGGGTCCCCATATAAGTAGAGGACATTTTCACCATCCCAACATCTTGAATGTTGGTTCTTGAATTAAATGGTTTAAGAGAATCATTGAAATGATATAATCCCTACAATGGAGGTCATCTGAAAGCCCCTCCAGTTTTAAAATCCACACTAATCATCTTATTAGTGACAGATGATGATCTATAAGAAGATGGAACCTATCAACATCCTTAACAATTATAGGAGTTTATTCTAAGAACAAAACAACTAGTCCCTCTCTTATCATATGGAGATGGATCCAGAGGTCACATAAGGCTCCATAAAAAAGACATAGGGGTCCTTCCAAAGGGCTCATACTAGCAATCTCCACTGCCAATGTCTTGTGGTAGAAAAAAAACTCAACCTGATGATTGTTCCATCCTTGATAGTCCAACCCATATCATCGAGACACATGAAGACAAGATGGACTATCGGGTGGAAACCAACCAATATGGAATAGGAATACATCTATCTCCCCTCTAGAGATGACTCCCAATCATACTTTGTGAAAAGGTATAAGTATGAACATTAACATGACCAACATAATTTAGTTGTCTAGTAGACCCATCTAGAAGAATACCAGGAATCGCAATGTTAGAATTTAGTACTCGACCATGAGAGGGAATATACATCCACCCACATCAGTCAAGGATTCCATCAGTATTTCCTAGAATTATCTAACGAAGTTTTCCACTCGAATTCAATAGTATAAATTTAGTAGATTCCCACAGCTACCTGTACCTATCAATACTTCTAGAATACTCATCTGGAAGCCCATATAAAAGACCATAAGAAAGTGTCGATGAAGAATAGGGGGTAGACCCAACTCCCTCCCCCCACATGAGCACCTTTAATATCCATTTGGTAGGAAAGGAAAAACAGTATCATTAAAATTTCCCAGATCTAATTACATATTCGGTATAAATCAATGTTCTAGTGCTAAAGTCACTAATCACATACTGAAAATGTTGAAAGGGTGTATGAAAATTCCTAGCCACATCCTACCGACCTGTTAATAAATCCTATCAATGACAACAGTTGTGTCAGAGGGGAAATCACACAACACTACTACCAAAAATGGGGTGGCTTGTTAGCATGTCACCCTAGATAAAACACCTTCTTATGATCTCATTTAGGAGGGTTTTAGGGGGAAAATTACCTATGATATATGAAAAATTTGATCACGAATATACCCATTTATAACATGATATAATCATCCTGTTCCAATGAACACTCCAAGGTTGGAAGAAAACCCTTCCTAATTCCTGGATATCAGATAGTAAATTATGCAGCAACACAGGATCTTGTCAAGAAACCTCCAATACCTAAAAGAAAATTCCTCGATAGGTGTCCCTGATCACTAGAAATAATTCATCCATAAATAAAACCCATCAGAGACAATTGGAAAATGAAGACCCGATATATGATCCTGTTATACTCAAGGATTATTTTCTTGAAGCCCACAAGCATTTATCTATGGAATCTCAAGATCCTGCTCTCCCATTAAAAAATTATGGGGCCAGTATGAATAATTCTGAAGGTACTCCCCATACACATCGCGATGAAGGATTTCTTCATATTCATAATATGATCAGTCTCAAGATCCCATGAACTGATGAGAGTTATGAAATCCCTCTTCTTGGAAAAAATATCAAGAAGAAAGAGGGTCTTCCCCATTATATAATCAACCTTGGTGATCCTCCCTACGATGGATTTTTTTGGAATGTTATTTCCACATTAGTTTTTCACTTAGTCATGAGGGTCCTCCTACTGGTGATTTTTTGATGATAAATCCCTCCTAATGTGATGCATGAGTAAAAATAGGTCTATTAATGTTTGATTACTTCCCAATGAAAAACTGAATACTTTTTCATCTAGAAGATATCCCAAGGAAAAGATAAATCTATAATAAACCCTTGGATCACATGAATTCTACATTGGTAGAGGAATCCCTAAAAATAATTCCCTTTATAATAAATTAGTAAGGAACCGTCTGGTTTGGTCGAACTAGGTTGGGGATCCTCTCAACAAAAATATGATGATTAAATGGTGAACATAAGGAAACAATTGGCTAAATATGATATAAAAGTCATATTTTGTCCTTTATCCACCCCTCAATATATCATTCCATTAGTGTTTTCTGATTATTGGGTTCCTAATAGCTACCTCAATATATAGAACAATATTAATCACTTGAGAGAAAAAAAATATTTCCCTACAATATGTATAGAAGTCGTGTAAAGGTAATTGATAGTATTAAACACCAAATTGACTTAACAGATCTCCATTAGGTACAACATCAAGTGTTCCAAAAATAGTGAAGAGCCCTTCAAGGCCCATGCCTCAATGAATTATAATGATTACAATAGCTTATTATAGATACCCTATTGAGTTTTCATATTAGAGGATGTGGTGAGCACAAAGTGTTACATTTCCCAGTACCCCAAACCGACAAATCCTGCTTAAAGTGGTATAATGAAATATCATAGCTTCATACTAGCTTCATAAAATGGAATATCTTTAGAACCAATGGTTTGATCAATAAAAATAGGGCTTGAATAACTATCACCGACATTGGGCCGGAAGAGAGAAGGGTATTGAAAGAAATTTACATCATGAATCAAAAAATATTAATAAATCCAACCACTTAAGGGAAGTTGGGCATGAGACAAAACATATGTAATAAATTGAAAAAAATATAAAGAGGGTGATTCAGGTGAGAAACAAATAATTCACCCAACCCCCGATCATACAAAATACCCTAAAATATGAAGGGAAGTCATGGAAATAGAAGCCCCGATAATCATGGATAAACCCTAGCCCACTTGGATGATGAATTTTATAACACAACTTCTATGGTTAGTAAACTAGGTCTAAAGATTTTTAAATGTGGAATGGGAATATCCCCAATCCGTAGGGATGGTGTATTTTTCACTTTAATGACCTCCTCTTTAGCAGATGTGAGTCCTCTACTGATTATGGGAATTGCAGCCGAATAAATTCCACCACTTTTACCAATCAGTGAATTTATATGCATGTTGGGGACATGCCCGAATGAACTATATTGACATTCCCTTTGGATTACCATACTCCAAATTTATCCTAGAGAATCATCAAAAGAGATTATAATTCCCCTTGGGGGTGTATAATAAGGAATTATAAAAAATAATCAAATAAAATTCCGGAAATTCATTATGCCTTAGTGAATTTCATTAATACTACCACTATAAAATTCATGTCCAATTAGTAAGAGGAGTTGGAGGAGGATTGTTTTAGTTCAAAATAAGGTACACACTAAAACAACTTAAGGAGGTGTGCAAACCAAAAACCTGATACTCTACTTGAATCTAGGAATTCCCTCAATCACTCTTCCACTACCTCTATGGAGAAAACCTAACAATGAAATGGGAAAAAGTATGTTTGAACCTCATCGACTCCCTAAAAAGGTTGGACACTCACACTAGAGGAAGGATTTTATTTATAATAAGAAGGGATTCAATAATTGAGGATACTCAATATAGAACTACTATGACGTAGCCTTCCTATTTTATATGTTCTATAAAAAGATCCTCACCTCTCACTCCCTATCAGTGCACCTCAAAAGAGACAGTTTTCTGTAGGAATTGATTCAGATCCAAAACATTTGCTCAGAATAGTATACCAACCACCAATATATATAGACATCATGGAATCTGATTGGTAATTTTCTATACTTGTAGACAAACTAGAAAACGTCAAAGTGAATCCCTTCCACACCTCCCCTAATATATAACCATGGAAATTACATAAATTTCTTCAACAGAAGGCCCTCATGGCTACTACCTATAGAGTTGTGATCTGATTAGGCACCCAAATAGTGATTTTGGGCTGATCACTACTGGCCTTTTCTGAACCTCCCTATATTCTAAATTATTACAACTAGTAATGAGGGTACCATAGAGTTATATTGGGAAGACTACACCCTTTGGTGATGAAATAATAATTGTCCAAGTAATATATTTATATATATGTGTTTCATATACAGTGGAATGGGATGAAAGTTAGAAATTAGACTAGTAACCCTCCCGTGGTGGAAGCACAAGAATAACATACAGTATTTGAAGCATAATAAATATTATAAGTGGAATAAATAAAAATCCCAAAATTTAATTTATAGCTACAAAACAGATCACTCATACATATCAGGACATATAGTACAATAAAAGGAGGGCCACCAATGGCTGGGCATAGTACGTATATATATAATAATATATTGAGAAAAAGGATAAAAAATAGGAAAATCTAGTAGAAGCTAGAACATATGGTCCCTTGGCTTCCATCACATGCCAATGCAATCACTAGGCTCCATCTCTATATCCCAAACCGTTACATAAATGAATAATCATGAAATATACAAGCACTCAAAGGGGATAGTGTGGGGCATGAAAATGTGTCTTAGTAGGCCACACCTAACATTATCCTACCCTATATTTGTTATTTATACAGTTAAAACTATAAATTTCTAAACTAATATCACATTTATGTAATGAACACAAGACTTGTAAGGGATCAAAATCCACCCGGAATCTATCACCTTTCTTGGAAAATGCCAGAATGCCATTGTAGAGAGGATCCTAAGACTATTCCCACAGAATCCCTTAATATATAAATTTATAGGTTAACCCTTAGGTTCCACCTATAAATAATTAACCTAACACTATGTTCCTCCTCACACCTAATATCTATGTCAAGTCATTGACATCCCAAAGGAACACCCCACCCAATATAATCTGGTCCCTCATACCCATGCTCGAAATCAACCATTGGCTCGAATCCCAATGATTAAAGGTAAAATGATATATATCTTAGAACAATAATCATTTTTAGCTACGTAACTAGTATCCTATGTTATGATGATGTTCGCACTCCCAAATTAGTCTCAGACCATGGACCTTAAGAACATCGAGCCTCAATCCCCATCCAAGAGCCTCAATGTTGTCATTCTATGACTCCTCTCCATCCTTGTAGAATTATATGGAATCTACCTCCAAATCAAATTCATAATCTAAGACTACAGGATGTCTCTACCCACATGGTTTGTAAAAAACCCTCATCAATTGGGTGATCCTATGTGCAAATCATTGCAAAAATCACATTGGACAATACATGTGAGAAACAATAACTAATTTAGAACCAAAACAACATTAACATACACCTCATTCCCCTATGACCATGTCTCTCTAATTTGATTGAAATTAATTACCATATATCCTAAGATATGCTAAAAAAATGATAGCCTTCCCACCTCAACTCGATGAACAAGTCACCCAGCTGGTGATCAACAACACCCAAGTGCCTTAGGCAAAGTCCATCCCAATGATCACATCGCCTAAAATAGACAACCAACTCTATCTCAATCATTGTTCCAAAACCATCACATTCTAGTAGAACTCATAAGAACATCAATAGTAATTCACATTTATAAAACAATTCATTATGGATTAATTTAATAATTGAAATTAAATAAAAAATTCAATTTAAACTAAACTACCAACCTGGAATAACTAACCATGTGGTCAATGGCTTCCCACATGGATGAACCCATTTGTGTTCTAGATTTACCGATCCCATGTCAATATCATAAGCATTAATTAATTATTTAAATTCAATAATTTAATGTATTGGGTCTCACTCAGTCAAAACAATGGCACACTTATATCTGCACACCCAAAATACGTTCCAAACCACAATTAAAGTTAATAACCACAAAAATCATGTTGGTAGAAGCCCACTCATCTAATCACAACCTCTAAAATGGGTAGAGTTGGATAAAAATAACGTTTTAGATGAATTTATTGAATATATGAAGAAATGTGACATGGGTTTAGGGGTCCATAAGGCAAGATACGAGGAAAAATGAAGCAATGTGATGGAATTAATTTCCAATATAGACACAATGCCACATAAGACATGATGGACAGATCTCAAATAGATTATATAGATCAAAAAAATGGGTAAGAGGAAAATGGGGAGCTCTCCTATTGAACATTAAACTTGGAAAAGAAGAAATAAGGTAAAACCTAATTAATGAGGGAGGGGGAATTTGATAATTTTCCACTTTAATGTAATGCCCTGACCCGAGAATAGTGAATCTTGTACATTATTTTATTACATTGGCATGATTACAAAGAATCAAATCCATATGGACCAATCTGTTTAGCAGTCTTTGAAATCCGGATTACATATATGATACCAATAATAGATTGGGAAATATGAAATAAAAACTAGATATATAATAAAAAGGAATAAAAAAAATCCTTGAATGCTTATTCAAGGATTTCTTCATCATAATCTAGTGAAAGGAAACACAATAATGGTGAGCTCAAATTCTCATTAAGGGTAATTAAAGCATAAGTAATAATGAATCAATAGGAATAAATTTACATTTCATGGGATATAACTTATAACACACGCCATTAAAATAAATGGATAAGAAAATATAAATATAGAAAGGTATGAAATCCAAACACATCCATATAAATCAATAAATTGGGAAAAATATATACCCATAGATATGTTTACGCAAAATATCATAGATGAATAATAACTGAATCAAAATGATGGAAATTCTTAATTATTGTACACCATGTTTCCTAGGTACATGTTATTTCTTCTATAAAGACTATTCAAAAAATGGTTAATAACTTATAAGGTAAACCCATCTAATTTGGTAAAATTATTTTTCTATTTATACTCCTGATACATTTTGGGGATATCTATATCCAGGCCAACCCATGTAAAAAAGTCTAAAGCATTACTAATATTCATGAACAATATTATTTATCAAAATATATACATTAAATAAAACATATATATTTGATAAAAATTCTCCAATGGTGGATATGTAACAACAAGTTTTGTTGAAATTAATGAATGGATATACCATTGAAAGATCCTAAACACAATTCGGGGGGAAATGAGTTTTTAAATATCCCAATGTGTTTCACACCACATTGAAACCTTTAAATGAGAAATCCCATAAATGAATAATATAAATGAAACTTATAATATCATGAGTGTAAGGATATTATTGATATAAAATGCTAAATTTTATTAAATACACCCAATAAAAGTAAAAAAGTGTATAAAAACAACTAAGTCTCAACTAAATGTAAATTGAGACTAAATCCATTACCTTAACATTTCATTTGTTGTGTGGTATTTATCTTCTTTTATAGAGGTTTAAAATATGTTACCACCACATAAAAAATAATAATTTTTATAATATCATATATTAACTACTTAAAATATTGTATTACCATTTTGTTAACATTATTTCATTATTTAATCTATTTCAGATGTTAATTTCCTAGTTTTCTCAAGTATGTTTTGACTTGTTACATGTTGTTCATATTTCATAGATCATGATTAATTTTTCTCCATAATATCAACCACGACTTAATTATATTATATATTCAATACATATGTATTTATAATAGTCCATAATATTTTAAGATATAAAATTATGTGCAGCGCTCAGGGAGACAGTAGACCGTACGTACGCGTGAACACTAGTTAAATTTATTTATTTTATTAATATAATGAATAATAAATTATACATTTGAATGATTAAATGAAATTATAATATATATGTTATATATGTTACATGGGTTTATTAAAATCATCCATAACATATTCTATGTATAGTGTGATCGAATCCCATCGCTTCGCGGGGTTGGTAGTCCACACATCCTAAAATGATGGTATCAATTTAACGCAAAATGGGAAGCATAAAGGAATGTTCTACATAAAAATTACAGAAAAATGATTTAATTATATGTATCATATATAATTTATATGGACATAGTGTCCATCATAATGTCCACCAAGAAGAGTGGTAAAGGAAAAAATTAACAATCTTCATTCCATGATGCAGTAGTTCTCAGTAACAGAAATATTATGTTAGTTTTCCATTTGATGAAGGTGTATATATATTTAGGTAAAAACATTAACATAAAAATATCCTATTATAATTAGGATACTTGTTTTTTATATATAAATGGAATAAAGTTATTTAAGGCGGTGTAGAATTGAAATGAAACTATGAATCTTGAGAGAAGTTATTACCTTTTAATCAGGTAACTACTATTGGATTGTTCCAAAAGGATTCCTTGGAAGGATTTATTCATAAATGGAGGATTGAAAGTTGAGGAGAGGTATGTTTCAATTATATATGGTCATATCTTGGATTGACATATTTTTTAGAGTTTATAGAAATAAGGAGATGTGGTGTCCTTTTTTAAGGGATGAGAAGGACTCACTTGGTATCTTGAAAACATGTTATGTGTGCCCACATTTTTACCTAAAACAAGTCACCCAAAACTATCCAAACACAATAATGAAAGGTTAATGGCCGATTTATTTTTCAAATAATGGGTGTTTTAAATGTTTCTTGGCCATTTGGGCCCCTATGTTAAATGTTTAGACTTTTATTAAGCTTATTTTTTCATTAATAATTGTAATTAATTTTAATCACATTCACTGGTCTTCTTGTCAAAAAAAGATCATCCAATTATAAATTATAAATTATTGTGACTCTAAATACTGAATAAATTTTTCCAAATTCAAATCATATATGTGGATTAATATTATTTAAATTTAATTTATTATACGGGGTGATAATTCAGGTTTTTAAAGTAAGAACGTCTTTAAGTTTGCTATGTTTTTATACCCAATTTAAAAGTGAAATTGATTCTAATGAAATAAATTTTATTTATTGTTAAAAATATTATATAATTAAATATTAAAATAATTTAATTATATAATTTTTCCTTATAATTAATTTTTTTGAAAAATCAGTTTTGTACTATAATTCAATACTTTTAACTATTCATTAAAAAATGACATGTTATAGAAAAGTATGAAAAACTCACTATATCCTAATTATTAGGTTTAAATTTAAAATATAAAGTTTATTTTATCATATTAAATCTATTAAATTGGAAAAATCCACATTTAAAATTGTTTCTCCATTAAAAAGCTATAAAATCACCATTATAAAAATATAGGTTTTTATGTGTAAAATATTGTTGGTTCTTATCTTATGTATTTCAAACCTAGAGGATGAATATTAAAATTGTTTGATTTAATATGTAATATATATATTAATTTAATACCACTTGTTAATTGTAATTAATTTAATATATTAGTGTAAAACAAATTTTTGAGCATAAAAATAGTTTTCTTTAAAAGTATTCACATTATATTCAACTGCTTCTTATATTAATTTATAATTAATTTTAAACCTATGAAATCATTTAATATTTCTTTAAACAATATATTTTCATAATATAGTTAATTATACTCATAATAAAAAATTTAATGCATAGGTTAAGTCTTATTATATTTAATAATATATTTTTTATCGTTAAAACTCGATATTTCCTGTGATGTTAGCTTTTGAAGAAAGTAGCTCTTGTGTTTAATGCAAGGTAACTTAGTGTTGAGTTCACTGCCAAATCAATAATATATCAAATCTATTTAAAATATGAAATATATTTTAATATATAAGGATATTTTTTTCCTAACATTATTGATGTCGAATGCCATGAACGTCATCGAATATTAGGTTTTTTACTTTAGTATTTCGTGGTGTTTCATTCTATCCATATTAAATAAATTGCATTCTCACAATTTAAAATTAATCTTAGAAATATAAGGTTTGAAAATAAACTATTTATGAAAGACCCACATCTTCAAAAGTGTAAATATCACATCTTATTAATTATAGAGAAAGGAAAGTACAATGTTCACATAATTAGGTCCCTTAGTAGGAGAACATATGTGGGAAATGGAAAAATAGATACAGAGGAAAAATATAACTATCATATTTTGATGGGAAGTATTAGATTACATGATTATGAGATTGTTAAGAACATTAAATTTGTAAATATGTGATGATTTCAGGGCTATTTGATTCTTATAAATGTAGGTACTAGGGTATCATTTTTTTGTTTCATGATCATATTTCTTGGATATGAAGAATTATTTGACTCTCTAGGAATATAAGTAAATATATAATTCTATAAACATAATATTTTCCATTTATTAAACCTTGAACCACTTCAACTTCATATTTTAGCACAAGATACTTCATATGGGGAAGTAATACATTACCCTAAAAAATAGCATCCAATGATCAACTTAAAACATTTTATAAATGGTTAACTATTACAAATGATTATGATCCCATAATTTATAAAAAAGGGAACTAAAATTATATGATGAACAGATCATTATCCTTTAATCAATATGATGTAGCTCCAAATTTTTACATTACAAACATGTGAATAACTTCATCTTGTTTCCTATTGAAATATTATAATAACTCGAATCACTAAAAACATATTGGAAACTTGAATTCTTCCTTATTCCTTATGTAAGAAACATGTTTATTTTATATATGTTTTAATAACAATCATTGTAAACTCTATCAATGATAGCATAGGATAATTTTAGACAAGTCATTAATCAGTTTCAAGGAAACTAAAACATGTCCAAATCAACAATTTCATTATCATTATCTCAAAATAAAGAACACATTAAGGGTTGTATTTCTGTAGAATTTTTTTTCTTTCTATCGTGTAACATTTCATGGTACCATTCAACATATGATCTCAAATCCACAAGGTAAAATTACTACATTATAATCCTTATATATTTCATAAATCATATGATTATAACATCATAAAAATAATACTTTTACAATATATTCCATAGATCAAAATATAGATATACATTAATAACCCCACTTCAGTTGTGTCAGTAACATGTTCTTGACCTTGATCCCTTATCTTTTTAAGGGTAATTTTCTTGTGATGCTTGGGGAAATCATTTGCACAGTTCCCCATTTCATTGAAGCCGTAACATTTAATAATATTATTTTCATTCTTTACTTTGCATTATTTTTCCTAGTGACCCTTTCCTCCACACTTATAAAAAACTCCCAATACACTAAAGCATTTGTGAGGGTGATTATTTCCATATTTATCATCAGATGGAAAATCCTTCATTCCATTCATCTCCATTGACCCATTCCCCTTTTCATGGTGTTTGGAAGACCTCTTCTTCTCTTGGTTTCCCTTAAACACATAGGATTTAGATAATTCTTTAAATATATCATTAGAACATTATATTATTTCTTGATATGATGATAATAATTGGGATACTATATCACTTTAAAATTTTGAATGAATACCATAAAATATATGTCGATTGGATCACATGCATTGGTGGAGTTGAAATTCATTTTGATAGGTGCCATTTCTAAACAATGTAATAAACTATATTAAATCATAAAATAATTTATTGTCCCAAAACTAGTGTAAAAATTAATATAAATTGAAACATTTATGCATAAATCATATCATAACTATATACATGGTTTCTTTGGGGATATATTTGCATTCAAGTCCTTCACAATGGTTTGTAACAAAAATGTGAATAATACTAAGTATAATCCTTTGGAGTTTCAAACCAAGTGCATACTAAGCCTTGTTTTAATCTACTAGGTTACCCCAAGTTAGGCCCAGAACACCTTTTTAGAGTTATTACTCCTAGGTACATTTGTGCAAGAACAACATCCACTTGTAATATATAGATAGGGTTGTATTGTTTGGAATACCAACATGTTCATTTCCTTACCAAAATTATAGGATGTTCTTCTATACATATCCTAAATTTATATCTAGGGTTGTACTCCCTAATCTATGTTTTCTAAATCTACTTGTCAATGTTTTTTCAAAACGTCCTCTAATACAAACTGTAACCCCCCGACCCCAGAAACTCTGAGATGGTGAATTATTTAATTTCATTTTCATGATTACTAGGAATCAAATCTCGAAGGACTGATCAGTTTAAAAGTCTTTGAAATCTGAATTACAGACACAATACTCGTAATACAATGGGAAGTAGGAAATAAAAACAAGATACATAATAGAAATAAATAAAAAAACTCCCTAAAAACTTATTCAAAGATATATTCTTCATAATGTGAAGAAAGGAAATATAATAAGGGTGAGTTCAAATGCTCAGTAAGGGTAGGTAAAGCGTATGCAGTAACGAATCAATAGGAATAAATTATCTTTGAAAAGGTGAATAACTGATAACACAATATTTTTACATAACTAGATTATGTAACTTTAATATGGAAAGGTACAAAACTGAAACTCATGCCATCTAAATCAATAAAATAGGGATTTAATTTACCCTTAGGTGTGTCAATGAAAAATCAAATGAATGAATAATAACTGAATTTAAATGAGGTAAATACTTAATTATTATATGCAATGTTTCCTAGGTAGGTGGTAACTTTGAAATCAATACCCCTCACAATACGGTTTATAATAAATAGCTTAAAATGAGAACTACTATAAATTTGTTTATTTGCGATGGGGAATTTGTAATGGGACCCCGTCACAAATGCTCCATTGTAGAATTGGGCATCACAAATTGATTTTTTTTCTGTGATGACTCTTTACAAAAAAATCGACGAGATGTGGTCTCGTCACATATGGTATTCATGAGTTTTTTTTAAAACCCTATTACGAAGACCCATTCCAAATACTATTTGTGATGGGCCCATCACAAATTGATTAAAATAATGTTAAAAATTTGAATAAAATAATAATAAGAATAAAATAATTTTAGAAAATAATAACAATAATAATTTAAAGATATTATTATTAATATTATTGAAATAATAATATTCATATTATTAAGAGAATAAAAAATTAAAATATAACAAAATAAAATAATATTAATATCATTAATTTTAATGAAATAATAATATTAATATTTTTGAAAAAATATAAAATTCTAAAATAATAAAAACCTAAATATTAAAAATATTATAAACAATTTTATTAAAAAAATAATAAAAAATAATAGATAATTTCCAATGCTCTTAATTTTTATTGTCCATTGAACAAGACGGATGAAAATTTTGGGTTTCGTATGGTGAGTTCAACTTCTGATGTCTTCTTCTATTCCTTCCTTCATTGATGTACATTTAAATCCTTCTCTTTATTTATTCCTTGAATATTTGGGTAGTCTTGGGGGAGTTCTTGTTTTAAATGATTTGGATAGAAAAAAATTCTAGCTGGAAGTCAGTGACGATAATTGCATGTTTGGACATAAAAAATGTTATATTTGTTAGTGGTGATGTTCGCATTCCGGAATAATCTTCTTCTTGGTTCTATGATTGGAATTATTTCAATAATATGGTCAAAAGCTAGATGATTCACACTCTATCGATGGAAATCACAAAAAGAGTTCATATATCATTACATCTTATTCATTATGAGCTCATAAAAAGATTCGATCAAGAAAATGAAAAATAAATTTTCCAAACCCAGATATAGAATTACTAAATTTCTCAAGTCAGTAATTTGGGGTCAACATATTTCACAATGATCAATAGACAATTTTATAAATTGAGTGAATAAAATTATATTCCTACATGCTATTTTCACTATAATAAAAATAATTTATACCAAAAACAATTATTGACAGAGAATATATCTATTAGAAAAATTGGGTAATTCTAATAGATATTAACTTTTATTGGTATTTATTTTAAGTTTCCAACACTTATTTTTACCATCATATACATATCTGTTGATATTGATCATTCAATACCAACACATCTTTTACCAATTGTTAAATCTACTGCTTTATCATACTAATACGATCATTTTTATACCAAAACATAAATTTGATAGTAATAATATTAATTACCAAAAAATCATTTACTATCAATAAATAAGTGTAAAATAATAACAAATTTTTTTTATCAATTTCAAATTAGTATAATATAAATTTTAATATGTTAAATTTTTTTTGACCGAAGTCAATATCCATTTTTTGATGTCTTATTGATAATATCATATATATTCCTATTAATTTTTAATTTTCTCAAAATATCAATATTGTATATATTATTTTAATGTTGTTTATTTAAAGTAATTTAATTTTTTTTGATAAAACAATGTAAATAATTACAATATTTAATATATTTAATTATATGTTTGATAATATCTATATATAAGATAATTTAATTATTATATTAATATTTAATAAAAAAATTAAATCAAACCAAAATAAATTCAAAAAATCAATTATTTTAATTACTAAATAAGAAACATAATAATCAGTTGAGTAGTATAGTTTTATAAATAATGGATATGCACATATAGATATTTTATTTTATATTATAAATTATAATTATTATTTTTTATAAGATTTTATACAATTAATACATATGATTTATATTTTTATTTTAAAAAAATGAATGATATTAGTTATTTTATTTATTTTATTTAATTTCTAAATCCTACATCTTAAATCAGAACCCTAATATTACCCCACCCCAACACCATGGGATACACCTCACTGCCCTTCACTGTGGCCTGCCATGTCCTCCTCCACTGCTTCTTGCATATTCCATGGCCACTAATGCCCTCGTTGACAACTTATTCATCCACCACCAATATATTTTGATGCTACCCACCTCCTATTCTATCCATACAGACTCTTATGCGACCCTCATCCTGTTCCACTAACCCCCCTTGACTGCAACTACCACACACTTTCAGCGATGGTCACACTGCCATTATCATTCCCTTCAGACGACAACCATCATCCCTGTTTGACTTAGGCCATCAAAATCCTTCCTCACTTGATGCACACCATCCACGATCTTCCCTATTATATTTCCACTATCCCCATCCATCCTCATGTGACCATTTATGCATTGTGTTTAACCCCTACCTCTGACCTAATTGATCAATAATGAGGAATTCTCAATGATTTATTCATTTATTTGGTTTATACTCAAATTTTCAATTTTCCACGGTCTTTAATATGAAAATCTATAAAGATGTTTTTTGAAAATTTTTATGTCGAGTGTAATTTTAAGTTTTATCAATTTTTGATTACTCAAGAATTGATGAAAACATCCAATTAATCACTTTAAAGGCTCTGTCTGAAATTTTCATGAATGCTAAAGCCATAGATCCTAATACTAAATCAACGTTGGTTTCTATTTTCAATATTGTCATGTGTCATGATCATAGCCAATGTTTTGAGGTTGCATTAGAAAATTGTTCCATATTCAATGTGTATGCTACTGCAAGCCATGTTCATGTTCATGTCAACCTTTAAAGCATCCTCAAAAATCAAACCACAACATACCTTTAAAAACCACATTCACACTGTACCATACACCACACTGTGTATATGAAAAGAAATAATTTCCCAAGGAACCTATATGCATCATCATCACAATGGTTATAAATTGGAGATTTCAAGATTTTAGTCTGGTTTTGGGCTAAATGTTATGTTGGAAATGTATATTCATTCAAGGAAGGAAATAAATTCCAGAAATGAATCCCCTACATGCCTCTTGGAATTTCACTAGCATCATTGGTGCTTCTACAATGAAGTGTTCAAGTGGGAATTTGAGAGAAATTGTTCAAAGGTAATAAATATCCTACAAATTATTAAACGATATTATGTTAACGACTTATTGTTTCCATGTTATCTTATTCCCTTAAAAACACATCTACCATTTTTTTTTGAAAAAATACAACAAGTTATTTCTTAAAAATAGTTTTTATGAATCCAAATTGAGACTAATTATGATGTTCAAGTAATGGTTGTGGCCACATGTTTTTGGCTTGTTCTATGTTTCTAGTTGATATAATGGACTTATTACTTCTCCGCATCAGATAGAAAACATTGTTTTTGATAGAGTTTAAAGAATTATTTTGATGAGAATATTGAATGATTCTAGGTTTAATGGTGTGTTATTTTAAATTTTGAAGTAATCCCTACTTAATGAAGTGTTTTTTATTTCAATATTTTCTACATTGACTACACTCCATGTGTTGATATTCAGTGTTATATTAAGCATTAAAACTATATTAAATTAGTAATTATATTCTTTGTGAAGGTCTATTGAAAGGATAGACGTTTAATAAATGATTTAAAAAAGATAAAACACATAAATTTCAAGTCTAGTGAAACATTTACACTTGATGATTTCCTTGTAGCCACATGTGAATGACACATTACCATTGTTCCTAAAACCATCTGAAACAGTCAACTTCAAAAGGTATCAATAGTAGTGGCATAAACTATGCATGTAGCAGGTGTTTCATGTTGTATTTTGGTTTTCATTTCAGGTTTCATGTGATTTACTAGATTCATGTTAATTGAGGTGCTTATAGGCCATGCATGTACTTATATGGTGTTCACGTAGTGAAGAAATTATTTGGCCAATATGATCAGAACAATTGATATATATTTGGATTGGTCAAGAGTTCCATGTTTTTAGATTAATTAATCTATAAGAACTTTTCCTTCCATTTTTTCGTTTCATTTCATTTTTTAATATGTATCTATGTCACTCATATATTTCTATTCTCGTTTCATGCAACCATTTGAGAATTCCACATAAATTACTTATGCTTATTTCTTCATTTAATTTTTTCATATGTTCTTTTTCATATTGTTCATAATGTTGTTCCTATAAAAAATATCAAAGATGATGTTGTATTTTTATTATTATTAAAAAATTCATGAATTTCATTCATTTTTTATAAATTCTTTGAAAAATTGTTAAAAAAAATTAGATGGTTTGTTGAGTTTGTTATTTTACTGTTAAGACTTTATAATGGTCAAATCATGTGGTTGATGGATTTTCATATTCTTGTCAGCGTATACTAGGAAAATATATTGACAATGGAATTGATCCTCTATAAGTTTCTTTTTCTTAGGTGATAAAATTTTACATTACAGCTTTAACAATTTTACTACTTGACCATTCTACTATGTGAGAAGAAATACATGTGGCAAGGGGGCTTGTCGTATCCTACTCAAGAAACCCTCATTGAATTATGGTATGTATTGCTATCGTTTGGACTCATCATTCTGCAATAGGTAAGGCCTTCTGAATTTTATCATTTTATTCATTTTCATGTCATGGAATCAAAATGGAAGTTTGATTGGTATTTTTGTGCTATGTAGAGTTTGAAAAAAATTGATATGGAAGTTGGATTGAAGGATTCATATGGTAGTAACCATAAACCCTACTGACCCGCTTCACAGGTATGTCATTACATTTTTCTTCTTCAGATGAATTCGTTATTCCCATGATCTTCTCTTTTATATGCGAAATCATATTTTTCAGTTCAATATAATTGTTTCAAAGACTTGTTGTTTCATCTATAGGGTATATCATAAAGATATATTAGACCACATGAGTAGGTAGTTTTATGTCTTATTTTCTATAGCTTTTTAACTAAATTTCATGGTAGGGTCTACTGAATTGTATCATGTTATTACTTTCTTCATGTATTGGAATGAATGTGGAAGTATCATTGATATTTATTCCTTTTAATGGTTTTCAAATAATTGATAAGTATGATGGCTTGAATTACTGATCTGGTTAGGTGACCACAAACCCAACTTACCTGATGACCCCCATTCGTGTGCATCCTCTATATGAGCATGACCTGGGTTGATATCTATGAGAATTTACGCATGCCTTCCAGATGACATGTTCTTGATCTGGTTTTTTTCAGAAGGATGTTGGATTATTTTTTTCAGTCCCATTATTCTTTTTCAAATTATTCTGAAGTTTACTATGTTAGGGGTTTGGTTGTTTATAATAAATTGGACATGTATCTTTCTAGGTGATCATGCTATATATTTTGTTTCATTGATACATTATAAAATGTATCGTGGTTGGGGTAGTTGTCTATTTATATTAATGTCTAAGACACCATCAAACTTCTAGATGATTTATTCAAACTAATTTTCTAATTATTATATAATAATTATATTAGTTCTATTATATATAATTATATTATTTCACATAATGTAATTCAAATGGGAATAGAAAAGAATATGTTTATTTTATTTTTAAAAAATAATATAAATAGATATAATTGTTTTTATTACTTAAATACCAACAAATATATTATCAGTTGGTATTATTATAATTACATGACTACTATTTTATCTATCACAATTACATTTAGTGGTTGAGTTTTACCAATAGATTAGTAATAGGAGAATATATGTTGGTAAAATTCATTACCAATAGAAAACGTTCCTCTACTAATAGATATGTCAATTTTGGAAAAATGATAAATATTTTGTTGTGTGTGGGTATGCCAAAGATATTTCCAAGAATCTTGAAGATCAACAAATTCTACAACTTCTTATGGGTTTGAATGTCTCTTTTTTGGCACTCTAGGTCATATTATTTTGATTTCTATGCTGGATTTACTAAATTAGGTATATTTTATGTTAATTCAATGGGAGAGATGAAAGGAAATTATTATGCCTCTACACCTTCTCTTGATGAATATTTTTCCACAAATTTTCTATCATTAGAAATTGTATAAATATTTACAAATTATTACCAATTATTACCAATTATTACAAATTATTACTGTTTATTACAAATTATTACTATTCATAACAATTTATTAATATTTATTACAATTTATTACAATTTTTATTAATTTATTAGTAATAATTAGTAAATATTAACAATTTATTTATAATTACTACAAATTATTACAATTTATTACCAATTATCAAAAAAATTACTAATTATTACTAATTATTACTAATTTTCACAATTATTACTAATTATTACTAATGATTACTAATTTATACATGTTACCACTAATTATTGCTAATTATAATTAATTTTTACTGTTTATTACAATTTATAAATATTTATTTCAATTTATTACCAATTATCCTAAATTATTACGAATTATCGCTATTTATAACTACTTATTAATAAATTTGCTAATTAATACTAATTACTACTAATTAATGATAATTAATATAATAATTATTAATTAATACTAATTAATATTAATCACAAATAATCATTTGTTAAAATAAATTGTGATAAATAAAACAATCTAATTCTAATTTAATTCATTTTCAGTTAATTGATAATATTTATAAATAATATAAAATAAAATGAATTTACAAAAAAAAAGATAAATACCCTAAAATCAAATCTTTCGGAGGATATAAACCTTGAATATTTCAAAAATTTATGTCAATCATCTCCATTCACCAATGTATCTTCTCGTCCTACTACTATTGTTATTTTCATCGACACGTTACATTTTTCCTTCCCATGTATATATCGGTCACACCGTGTGTCCGATTAAGTTGTGGTTGATTCTTATGCATCCAAAATCTCAAAACAATCCTAACAATTAATATAACCATGTTTTCGTTGTTTTTCTATGTCGAACTGCCAGCACTGCATAATGATTTTATTTTTTGAACTGGATGATTTATAAATATTGCTAATTATTATTATTTATTGCAATTTTTTTTATTACTATTTATTTCGAATTATTGAAAATTATTTCTAATTATTGATAATTATTCCAAATTTATCTTAATTATTACTATTTATTGTTATTTATTGCCAATTACTCCTAATTATTACTATTTATTACTATCTATTACTATTTATTACTATTTATTAGTCTTTTTTACTCATTATTACTAATTATTAATATTTATTACAATTTATTACTATTTTTTATTATTTATTTCTATTTTTGACAATTTATAAATATTTATTTATACTTACTACTATTTATTACTTTTTATAAATATTTATTACTAATTGTTACAAGTTACCACAAATTATTACTAGGTATCACTAATTATTACTAGTTAAATAAAATAAAAATATGACTTCCCAAATTTTCAGTGAAAAAAATAAGTATTAGGTAGATATAAGAAAGATATTAAAACTTTTTGTTACTAATTGTTCCTATTTATTACTAATTATTCATGTTTATTACTAATTATTCATTATTATTACTAATTATTCCAATATATAAATAATTATTACTAATTATTCCTATTAATTAATTTTTATTCCTATTTATTCCTCTTTATTAGTATTTATTCTTGTTTATTAATAGTTATTGCTAATTGTTGCTAATTGTTGCAATTATTCATAATATAAACTAATTATCACTTATTATACATAATTATAATTTAAGATAACTAATTATAACTAATTTTACCAACTTATAACTAATCATACATAATTATAACTAATTATTACCAATTATTACTAATTATTACTAGTTATTCTTAATTATTCCCAATTATTCCAAATAATAGCTAATTGTAACTAATTATTCTGAATTGTTCCTAAGTATTCCTAATTATTACTAATAATTTAATAATTATTGCAAATTATTCATAATTATTTCTTTTTTTACTAATTATTTCTATTTATTACAACTTATACCAACTTTTTAATATTTATTACTAGTTATTCCTATTTATTATTATTTATTATTATTGATTTATAATTATTCCTATTATTTAATATTTATTAATATTTATTGATATTTACGCTTATTTGTTAATAATTATTAATATTTATTATTATATGTAAATATTAATTTCTAATTATTGTTAATTGTTTCTAATTGGTGATAATTCTTGCTAATTATAGAAAATTTATTCTTATTGATGCCAATTGATGCAAATTATTTCTAATTATTACTATTTATTGCTAACTATTACTAATTATTTATATTTATAAGTAATTATAACTTATTATAAAAAATTATAACTATTTATAGATTATTATAACATATTATAAATAATTATTCCGAATTATTCAAAATTATAAGTAGTTATTCTTAATTATTTCTAATTATTCATATTTATTGCTAATTATTAATAATTATTTCTATTTATTTCTAATTATTCATAATTACTACAAATTATTCATAATAACTTCTAATTATTCACAATTAGTAATAATTATTCATAATTATTCCAAATTATTCATAATTATTCATTATTATTCATAGTTATTCATATTTTTTTATAAATATTGCTAATTATTATTATTTATTGCAATTTTTTTTATTACTATTTATTTCGAATTATTGAAAATTATTTCTAATTATTGATAATTATTCCAAATTTATCTTAATTATTACTATTTATTGTTATTTATTGCCAATTACTCCTAATTATTACTATTTATTACTATCTATTACTATTTATTACTATTTATTAGTCTTTTTTACTCATTATTACTAATTATTAATATTTATTACAATTTATTACTATTTTTTATTATTTATTTCTATTTTTGACAATTTATAAATATTTATTTATACTTACTACTATTTATTACTTTTTATAAATATTTATTACTAATTGTTACAAGTTACCACAAATTATTACTAGGTATCACTAATTATTACTAGTTATCGCTAATTAATACTAATTATTACTAATTATTACTAATTATTTACTATTTATTATTAAAAATAAATAATGAAAAATAAAACAATCTAATTCTAATTTAATTTACTTACAACTAATTAACAATAATTATAACTAATATAAAATAATATGAATTAACTAAAAATAAAAGAAATAGATAAATACCTCACAACTGAATCTTTCGTAGAATATATGGCTTTAATATTGCTTGAGAGAAAAATTTTGAACATTGAAAAATTATGAGAGAAAAAACTGTAAGTATAGAGGGAGAAAGGAGTAGAGAAAGGAGTGGAATAGGGAAAATCGGATGGGGGTATATATAGGTTAAATTATATGTGTCTGGATTATTTGTGATACGAGTCCCATCATAAATAGCGGTATTTGCGACGGGACCCATCCAAAATACTACCCCCATTAATTAATAGCGATAGTTATAAAGGGATTTGCAATGGGGCACATCGCAATTGCCTACTTGTCAACATAGTATTTGCGATGGGATTTATATCGCATCACACATAGTTGAAAACATCGATGAGTATTTGTGATGGGTATAAATGATCGTCACAAATACCCTTCTCACGGTTTGGTGTGCAACCTGGGCCAAACCTTTTGTGATAGGAACCCACTTCCTGTCATAAATAAGTATTTATTTGTGATGGAACCCTTCCCCATCACAAATTACCCATCACAAATTTCTTTTTCCCCAAAGTGCTATATGATTTGGCCAAATGATTCTTCTCATGAGACTACTGATGCATCAGTGGCTTTTAGTAACTAGGCCCCACCCATGTCTAGAAGTCCAAATCATTCCTCGTATTCATGGAAGATGTTCCTTAACAAAATATCTATTTTTAATAAAATATATATATTTAATAATAATTTCAAATATGACATTAATGAATGGAAATACCATTAAAAGACTAGAAAATCTATATTCGGGGAAATGAAATTTTAATCATTCCAATGTGTCTCATACCACATTAAAACATTCAAATCATAAACCCAATTAAGGAATAATATAAAATGAATCTTATAATATCATGATATTATGGAGATTCATGATATAAAATTTTAATGTTTTGTAAATAAAATGAATAAAAGAGAATTGGTGCATAGTAACAAATAAGTCTAAATGGAATATAAATTTAGACGAAATCCCTTTCTATAACATTCCATTTTTTGTGTGGTCATTATCCACATGTATAGTGGCATACACATTTTACAAACATATAAAATAACCAAACTCATGTTTATAATATAAAATATTAATTCTTACAATATTTTTTTACCCTTTTGTAAACACTCTTTCATTATTTTATCTATTTCAGTTGTTAATTTTTTAGTTGACTCAAGTATGTATTGACTTGTTACATTTATTCCCAATTTCTTAGATCATTATTTTTTAAACTCAAAAATTAAATAATGAATTAATTATCTCATATATTCAGTACATATTCATTTATAATACTCTATAATATTTGGAGATATGAAATGAAGTGCAACGTTCATTGAGACGGTAGGCTATACATATGCATGAATGTTTCTTTGATTTATTTTTCATATTAAAATAATTGAAAATAAATTATAAATATGTAAATTATAATTAAATTATCATATATTATTTATATATTTTACAAAGGATTATTAAAATCATCTTTAATACGTTCCATATATTGCGTGAACGAATCATGTCGTTTCGAGGGGGCGGTAGTCCAGAGTTCCTCAAACTATGTAATCATATTAATGCAAAATGGGAACAAAAAAATTGTGTTCCAAAAAAAATAATCATAATGACATTATAAATATTATATATAACATATATAAATATCATGTCAATTATAATGGTCACCATGATATGTGATAAAGGAAAAATGAACAAACACTGTTTCCTGAGAGAGTAGTTCGCCGTAAACAGAAAAAATATGACTGTTACCAATTAGATGGAGGTGTAGGTACTTTTAGGTCAAAACCATTACATAAAAACAAGTTATTTTATTTTGGATACTTTGTTTATATAAAAATTAAGTGAATATATTTTTGGGGGTGGAGAATGTAAATAAACCTATAGAGCATGAGAGAAGGCGTTACATTTTAATCGGGTAACTACATTTCGATTATACCAAGAAGATTACATGGAAGTATTTATGCCCAAAAGGATGAATCAAGGTCTAGGGTGTTATATTGGGAATCCATATTGGCATATCTTATCTTAACCTGAGTGGTTATAGATGTTTGAGTAATGGGGAGAGGTGGTAAGCTTTTATAAGGGAGGAAAATGACTCACTTGGTATTCCGAAATCAAGTTAGTTGTACACATGTTTTTACCAAAAAAAATCATATAAAACCAACCAAACTCAATAATTGAAGGTACCTAATGGATTTATGGATATATAATCGGGTTTTAATTAGTGGAATGGACATTGGGGGCCCTACGTTAAAGGTTTAGTTACTTCTTAAGATTAAATTAGCTTTAATTATTATAATTAATTTTAATCATATTCCCTAATATTTTTGTTCCAAAAAACATTGTATAATTATATATTATAAATTATTATTACATAAAATATGGAATACTTTTTTTCAAATTCCAATCATAGAAGTCGCAAAAGTTGATTTAAATTTAATCCTGCAGCTGGGACAACAACGTGGGTTTGTAAAATAAAAACATCTGAATATTTTCTATGTTTTTATAATCACTTTTAATGTAAAATTGATTCCAATGAAATAAAATTTATTAATTGATAAAAATATTATCTAATTATACTTTTAAAAAATAACGCATAATTTATCATTATAAATAAATTATATGAAAACGATGTTTTGAACTAAAACTCTGAATTTTTAACTATTCATTAAAAAAAATGGTTTCAAAAAAATATCTTAATTTCACCCTAAACTAATTATTATCCATTGGTTTTAAAAATGAAGTTTATTTTGGCATATTAGATAAGTTAGTGTGTCAAAATTCAGATTCAAAATGGGTTCTCCGTAAAAAGGTAGTATAATTGCCCTAATAAAAATATAGGTTTTTATGTGTAATGTAGAGTTTGTTCTTATCTTATATATTTCAAACCAAATGGTTTAAAATAAAAACTATTTTGTTGACATATAAATTTTTATATTCCATTAATATCACTCAATAATTTTAGATAAATTAATCTTTTAATGTAAAATTTTTTTATCAAAGAAGTAGTTTTTTATAAAAAAATTCAATTTTTATTTAATTGATTATTATACTCACTTATAAATAATTTGTAACGAATGAATTCATTCTATATTTTTTAAAACCATACATTTTTTTCATATAATCAAATATATTTATAATCACTAATTTAATGTCTAGGTTAACTCTTTTTATATTTAATAATATATAATTTTATTGGTATAATTTTGTCTTCTGTGTAATGTACGCTTTAGAATATAGTCACTCTTTCATGTAACAAATGGTAAATTGGCGTCAAGTTCATTACCAAATATTGAATATATATATTCTATTTAAAATAGTGAATATCTTTTAATGTATCAAGATATTATTTTCCCTTGCGTTCTTGGTGTCACGTGTCTTATATGCTACCAAAGATAAGGTTATTACCTTAGAATTTCATGGTGTAACATTTTATGATCCACATAGTTAGCTCAAACTGTTTTCTAATTCGTACGACATCCATGTGGATCCTACTTCATAATAGCCATGGCCCACATGTTTATCTAGCACAGTTATCCCTAACCATGCACAAGCAGTGTGTTCCATAGTGTGAGGGTACTTCCCATTTGTCACAAAGTGTAAAACCTATCGAATATTCTATATAACAATGAAAAAAATGTTGATCTATATTCAAAAAAATGTAAAGGTTTTCACAGGGTCATGCACCTCCTTTTTCATGGTGTACCAATCTATGCTCAGTGCAAAAATGGGAACAATGTTTCTATTAGGAGGACACACAATTAAATATAACGATGAACCTCAATGTGAACCTTTCCCAAACAAGTCCTTCATTCCTCTAATGCATGTAAAACTAATTCAAAATCCATATGCAATAAATGAGACAATCAACTCATCAAAAAACAAGTTCGTGGATTAATGGAAATCTTGTAATTAGGTTTCATTAAGTGAGAAGAGAGTTCGCATACCCACAAAAATATGGAAGTTAAAATTGGGCAAGGAAATCAACCCACTAAAAATCTGAGACATTATAATATCCACACCTTAACATAGATCATCCCCAAACTATAAAAAACATAGATATTTGTACAAAACATACACATATATTAAAAATTGGATCGAGAAACCTCAGTCTAAGAAAGAACACATCAATTACCTGAAGGGTCTCCCCAACATAGAAGTAACCAACCTCAGTTGCATCCCAACCCAAAACCCAAATCAAAATGATGGCCCAACAACTATCCCCAGACTCAGAGTCCCCCCATGATGCAACATCACTCGTGTACCTCATCTGGTTCTCTTGTGTCATAGCCGACACCCCATAGATCACACAATGTATAAATCCCTGCCTCTACACATTCCAGACATGGAACATACGAGGTCCCTCCTCTAAATAGATTATCAAAATTGTATCAGTGCCTCCAAAATCAACAAGTAATATATCGTAACAATGCTATGATTCCAACACACCTCATGTAACATGTATCTCTTTGACGCACCAATGCCAATGTGCCACCATAATCATGCATACAACAATTCTCATATATATTTCCTGGTGTCACACACATCATATATATACATATAAACATATATATACACCACATTTGGGATGATTCAAACATACTGAACAGTATCTAATCATTCCATATATACATATTGTTCACCTGATACACCTAAAAAAACATAGCTCAAAAAGGTCTATGAAAAAATAAAACAAAAAGAGAACCACAATCATGCCCATGGAGTACCTCTAACCATTATCAGATCACCAACCTATTCTGACCCTGGCAGCTCCATGACATATACTTTGCTTTAATCCCAACTACCAGAATCATGTACTACCTGCAGTGCTACATCGGAGACCAACCATAGACCCCACTTCTGATTCCTATTATCTTCTCCATGACCCCATTTTTATCTAAGACTCAGCTACTATCACTTGGTACCACTTTTGGTCTGATCTCAAGACCCTGAGTCTACCCTGATCCCTAACTATCAGCTATCTAAAAAGGAATCCTGTAGAACCTATCAATTTTAATGACATATCTTCGTCCACTACACTCTTTTGGAGGTTACTCACACTATTTCTGGACATGTCCTGGATACCCGCAGTATCGATGACTCACTCCATGGTTCCCTACTCAACTCCTTAGATTGAATTATCTACAAGAAATCATCAAGGCCTCACATCCCACAATAAAAAATTTAACAACATAAATTACCAAATTTCATCACTCGACTCATGTTAGACATGTTATTCATGTTTTTATCATCTATGAGCACCTGATTCACTACCTTTAGGAATGAGGCCAACCAAAATATGTTTACCTTCACCGCAATGAAGTTACGTAAACCATCATTAAAGCACCTCACCCCTGAAGGCATCATCGCTCACCATTACGGGTTCAAAGTAAAAAATCTGATGAACATCACATCGTAGTCTATGAAAATCATGTCTTCCATCTATAGGCTCAAAAACACTAGAGCTATATCTTCCCTAGTGTCTATGGAAATAATTACTCAAATAACCCTGCCTCATTATCCTTCCAGGCTAGTCCCTCATGTCTTCTAACCTAAACATGGATTTCCCACCAATGCATAGACTGTCCTCTAAGAATGTAGGTTGAGGTATTTACCCTCCACCCAATCGGTTTATCATGATGCTTATACAATGGGAAGTATGAAATAAAAACAAGATACATAATAGAAATAAATAAACAAAATCCCTAAAAACTTATTCAAAGATATATTCTTCATAATGTGCAGAAAGGAAATATAATAAGGGTGAGTTAAAATGCTCAGTAAGGGTAGGTAAAGCGTATGGAGTAACTAATCAATAGGAATAAATTATCATTGAAAAGGTGAATAACTGATAACACAATCTTTTCACATAACTATATTATGTAAATTTAATATGGAAAGGTATTAAACTGAAACTAATGCCATCTAAATCAATAAAATGGGAATTAAATGTACCCTTAGACGTGTCGATGAAAAATATAATGAATGAATAATAACAGAATTTAAATGAGGTAAATACTTAATTATTATATGCAATGTTTCCTAGGTACGTGGTAACTTTGAAATCAATACCTCTCATAATATGGTTTACAATAAATAGCTTAAAATGAGAACTACTATAAATTTGTTTATTTGCGATGGGGCATTTGTAATGGGACCCCGTCACAAATGCTCCATTGTAGAATTGGGCATCACAAATTAATTTTTTTTCTGTGATGACCCTTTACAAAAAATCGACGGGATGTGGTCCCGTCACATATGGTATTCTTGAGTTTTTTTAAATCCCTATTATGAAGACCCATTCCAAATACTATTTTTGATGGGCCCATCACAAATTGATTAAAAAAATGTTAAAAAATTAAATAAAATAATAATAAGAATAAAATAATTTTAGAAAATAATAAAGATACTAATTTAAAGATATTATTATTAATATTATTGAAATAATAATATTCATATTATTAAGAGAATAAAAAATTAAAATATAATAAAATAATATAATATTAATATCATTAATTTTAATGAAATAATAATATTAATATTTGTGAAAAGATATAAAGTTATAAAATAATAAAAACCTAAATATTAAAAATATTATAAACAATGTTTTTAAAAAAATAATAAAAAATAATAGATAATTTACAATGCTCTTAATCTTTATTGTCCATTGAACAAGACAGATGAAAATTTTGGGTTTCATATGGTGAGTTCAACTTATGATGTCTTCTTCTATTCCTTCCATCATTGATGGACATTTGAATCCTTCTCTTTATTTATTCCTTGAATATTTGGGTAGTCTTGGGGAAGTTCTTGTTTTAAATTCTTTGGATAGAAAAAAATTTCTAGCTGGGAGTTAGTGATGATAATTGCATGTTTGGACATAAAAAATGTTATATTTGTTGGTGGTGATGTTCGTATTCCGGAATAATATTCTTCTTGGTTCTATGCTTGGAATTATTTCAATAATATGGTCAAAAGCTGGATGATTCACACTCTATCGATGGAAATCACAAAAAGAGTTCATATATCATTACAACTTATTCATTATGAGCTCATAAAAAGATTCGATCAAGAAAATGAAAAATAAATTTTCCAAACCCAGATATAGAATTACTAAATTTCTCAAGTTAGTAATTTGGGGTCAACATATTTCACAATGATCAATAGATAATTTTATAAATTGAGTGAATAAAAGTATATTCCTACATGCTATTTTCACTATAATAAAAATAATTTATACCAAAAACAATTATTGACAGAGAATATATCTATTAGAAAAATTGGGTAATTCTAATAGATATTAACTTTTATTGGAATTTATTTTATGTTGCCAACACTTATTTTTACCATCATATACATATCTGTTGATATTGATCATTCAATACCAACACATCTTTTACCAATTGTTAAATCTACTTCTTTATCATACTAATACGATCATTTTTATACCAAAACATGAATTTGATAGTAATAATATAAATTACCAAAAAATCATTTACTATCAATAAATAAGTGTAAAATAATAACAAATTTTTTTATCAATTTCAAATTAGTATAATATAAATTTTAATATATTAATATTTTTTTGACCGAAGTCAATACCCATTTTTTGATGTCTTATTGATAATATCACATATATTCCTATTAATTTTTAATTTTCTCAAAATATAAATATTGTATATATTATTTTAATGTTGTTCATTTAAAGTAATTTAAATTATTTTTATAAAAAAATTTAAATAATTACAATATTTAATATATTTAAATATATGTTTGATAATATCTATATATAAGATAATTTAATTATTATTTTAATATTTGATAAAAAATGTAAATCAAACCAAAATAAATTCAAAAAATCAATTATTTTAATTACTAAATAAGAAACATAATAATCAGTTGAGTAGTATAGTTTTATAAATAATGGATATTCATATATAGATATTTTATTTTATATTATAAATTATTATTATTATTTTTTATAAGATTTTATACAATTAATACATATGATTTATATTTTTATTTTAAAAAAATGAATGATATTATTTATTTTATTTATTTTATTTAATTTCGAAATCCTACATCTTAAATCAGAACCCTAATATTACCCCACCCCAACACCATGGGATACGCCTCACTGCCCTTTACTATGGCCTGCCATGTCCTCCTCCACTGCTGCTTGCATATTCCATGGCCACTAATGCCCTCGTTGACCCCTTATTCATCCACCACCAATCTATTTTGATGCTACCTACCTCCTATTATATCCATACAACCTCTTATGCGACCCTCCTCCTATTCCACTAACCCCCCTTGACTGCAACTGCTACACACTTTCAGCGATGGTCACACTGTCATTATCATTCCCTTCAGACGACAACAATCATCCCTGTTTGACTCAGGCCATCACAATCCTTCCTCACTCTACCCACACCATCCGCTATCTTCCCTATTCGATTTCCACTATCCCCATCCATCCTAGTGTGACCATTTCTGCATTGTGTTTAATCCCTCCCTCTGACCTAATTGATCAATAATGAGGAATTCTCAATGATTTATTCATTTATTTGGTTTATACTCAAATTTTCAATTTTCCACGGTCTTTAATATGAAAATCTATAAAGATGTTTTTTGAAAAATTTTAGTTCGAGTGTAATTTTAAGGTTTATCAGTTTTTGATTACACAAGAATTGATGAAAACATCCAATTAATCACTTTAAAGGCTCTGTCTGAAATTTTCATGAATGCTAAAGCCATATATCCTAATACTAAATCAACTTTGGTTTCTATTTTCAATATTGTAATGTGTCAAGATAATAGCCAATGTTTTGAGGTTGCATCATAAAATTGTTCCATATTCAATGTGTATGCTACTGCAAGCCATGTTCACGTTCATGTCAACCTTTAAAGCATCCTAAAAAATCAAACCACATCATACCTTTAAAAATCAAATTCACACTGTACCATACACCACACTGTGTATATGAAAAGAAATAATTTCCCAAGGAACCTATAAGCATCATCATCACAATGGTTATAAATTGGAGATTTCAAGATTTTAGTCTCGTTTTGGGCAAAATGTGATGTTGGAAATGTATATTCATTCAAGTAAGGAAATAAATTCTAGAAATGAATCCCCTACATGCCTCTTGGAATTTCACTAGCATCATTGGTGCTTCTAAAATGAAGTGTTCAAGTGGGAATTTGAGATAAATTGTTCAAAGGTAATAAATATCCTACAAATTATTAAATAATGTTATGTTAATGACTTATTGTTTCCATGTTATCTTATTCCCTTAAAAACACATCTACCATTTTTTTGAAAAAACACTATAAGTTATTTCATAAAAATAGTTTTTATGAATCCAAATTGAGACTAATTATGATGTTCAAATAATGGTTGTGGCCTCCTGTTTTTGGCTTGTTCTATGTTTCTAGTAGATATAATGGACTTATTACTTCTTCGAATCAGATAGAAAACATTGTTTTTGATATAGCTTAAAGAATTATTTTGATGAGAATATTGTATGATTCTAGGTTTAATGGTGTGTTATTTTCAATTTTGAAATAATCCCTACTTAATGAAGTGTTTTGTATTTCAATATTTTCTGCATTGACTACACTCCATGTGTTGATATTCAGTGTTATATTAAGCATTAACACTATATTAAATTAGTAATTATATTCTTTGTGAAGGTCTATTGAAAGGATAGACGTTTAATAAATGATGTAAAAAAGATAAAACACATAAATTTCAAGTCTAGTGAAACATTTACACTTGATGATTTCCTTGTAGCCACATGTGAATGACACATTACCATTGTTCATAAAACCATATGAAACAATAAACTTCAAAAGGTATCAATAGTAGTGGCATAAACTATGCATGTAGTAGGTGTTTCATGTTGTATTTTGGTTTTCATATCAGGTTTCATGTGTTTTACCAGATTCATGTTAATTGAGGTGCTTATAGGCCATGCATGTACTTATAAGGTGTTCACGTAGTGAAGAAATGATCTGGCCAATATGATCAGAACAATTGATATATATTTGGATGGGTCAAGAGTTCCATGTTTTTAGATTAATTAATCTGTAAGAACTTTTTCTTCCATTTTTTCCTTTCATTTCATTTTTTAATATGTATCTATGTCACTCATATATTTCTATTCTCGTTTCATGAAACCATTTGGGAATTCCACATAAATTACTTATGCTTATTTATTCATTTAAATTTTTCATATGTTCTTTTTCATATTTTTCATAATGTTGTTCCTATAAAAAATATCAAAGATGATGTTGTATTTTTATTATTATTAAAAAATTCAGGAATTTCGTTCATTTTTTATAAATTCTTTGAAAAATTATTCAAAAAAATTAGATGGTTTGTTGAGTTTGTTATTTTACTGTTAAGAATTTATAATGGTCAAATCATGTGGTTAATGGATTTTCATATTATTGTCAGTGTATACTAGGAAAATATATTGACAATGGAATTGATCCTCTATAAGTCTCTTTTTCTTAGGTGATAAAATTTTACATTAAAGCTTTAACAATTTTAATACTGGACCGTTCTACTATGTGAGAAGCAATACATGTGGCAGGGGGGCTTGTCGTATCCTACTCAAGAAACCCTCATAGAATTATGGTATGTATTTCTATCGTTTTGACTCATCATTCTGCAATATGTAGGGCCTTCTAAATTTTATCATTTTATTCATTTTCATGTCATGGAATCAAAATGAAAGTTTGATTGGTATTTTTGTGCTATGTAGAGTTTGAAAAAAATTGATATGGAAGTTGGATTGAAGGATTCATATGGTAGTAACCATAAACCCTACTGACCCGCTTCACAAGTATGTCATTACATTTTTCTTCTTCAGATGAATCTATTATTCCCATGATCTTCTCTTTTGTATGTGAAATCATATTTTTCAGTTCAATATAATTGTTTCAAAGACTTGTTGTTTCATCTATAGGGTATATCATCAAGATATACTAGACCACATGAGTAGGTAGTGTTATGTCTTATTTTCTATATATTTTTAACTAAATTTCATGGTAGGGTCTACTGAATTGTATCATGTTATTACTTTCTTCATGTATTGGAATGAATGTGGAAGTATCATTGATATTTATTCCTTTTAATGGTTTTCAAAAAATTGATAAGTATGATGGATTGAATGACTGATCTGGTTAGGTGACCACAAACCCAACTTACCTGATGACCCCCATTCGTGTGCATCCTCTATATGAGCATGACCTGGGTTGGTATCTATGAGAATCTACGCATGCCTTCCAGATGACATGTTATTGATCTGGTTTTTTCAGAAGGATGTTGGATTATTTTTTTCTATCCCATTATTCTTTTTCAAATTGTTCTGAAGTTTACTATGTTAGGGGTGTGGTTGTTTATACTAAATTGGACATGTATCTTTCTAGGTGATCATGTTATATATTTTGTTTCATTGATACATTATAAAATGTATCGTGGTGGGGGTAGTTGTCTATTTATATTAATGTCTAAGACACCATCAAACTTCTAGATGCTTTATTCAAACTAATTTTCTAATTATTATATAATAATTATATTAGTTCTATTATATATAATTATATTATTTCACATAATTTAATTCAAATGGGAATAGAAAAGAATATGTTTATTTTATTTTAAAAAAATAATATAAATAGATATAATTGTTTTTATTACTTAAATACCTACAAATATATTATCGGTTGGTATTATTATAATTGCATGACTACTATTTTATCTATCGTAATTACATTTAGTGGTCGATTTTTACCAATAGTTTAGTAACAGGAGAATATATGTTGGTAAAATGCATTACCAATAGAAAACGTTCCTCTACTAATAGATATGTCAATTTCGGAAAAATGATAAATATTTTGTTTTGTGTGGGTATGCCAAATCTATTTCCAAGAATCTTGTAGATCAACAAATTCTCCAACTTCTTATGGGTTTGAATGTCTCTTTTTTGGCACTCTAGGTCATATTATTTTGATTTCTATGCTGGATTTACTAAATTAGGTATATTTTTATGTTAATTCAAGGGGAGAGAAGAAAGGAAATTATTATGCCTCTACACCTTCTCTTGATGAATCTTTTGCCACAAATTTTCTATCATTAAAAATTGTATAAATTTTTACAAATTATTACCAATTATTACAAATTATTACATATTATTAATGTTTATTAAAAATTATTACTATTCATAACAATTTATTAATATTTATTACAATTTATTACAATTTTTAATAATTTATTACTAATAATTAGTAAATATTAACAATTTATTTATAATTACTACAAATTATTACAATTTATTACCAATTATCAAAAAAAATTACTAATTATTACTAATTATTACTAATTTTCACAATTATTACTAATTATTACTAATGATTACTAATTTATACATGTTACCACTAATTATTGATAATTATCATTAATTTTTACTTTTTATTACAATTTATAAATATTTATTTCAATTTATTACCAATTATCCTAACTTATTACGAATTATCACTATTTATAACTACTTATTAATAAAATTTCTAATTAATACTAATTACTACTAGTTAATGATAATTAATTTAATAATTATTAATTAATACTAATTAATATTAATCACAAATAATCATTTGTTAAAATAAATTGTGATAAATAAAACTATCTAATTCCAATTTAATTTATTTACAACTAATTGACAATAATTATAAATAATATAAAATAAAATTAATTTACAAAAAAAAATAGATAAATACCCTAAAATAAAATCTTTCGGAGGATATAAACCTTGAATATTTCAAAAATTTATGTTAATCATCTCCATTCACCAATGTATCTTCTCGTCCTACTACTATTGTTATTTTCATCGACACGTTACATTTTTCCTTCCCATGTATATATCGGTCACACCGTGTGTCCGATTAAGTTGTGGTTGATTCTTACGCATCCAAAATTTCAAAACAATCCTAACCATTAATATAACCATGTTTTCCTTGTTTTTCTATGTCGAACTGCCAGTACTGCATAATGATTTTATTTTTTGAACTGGATGATTTACATCGTTGTTGGATTTTAGAAGAGAATAAAAAGCACTTGTGCCCATTATATCATGAGAAGTCCCCATAATGGATACATGTGCATCCTCTTCTCTCATCCATTCCAATAATTAGAAAGGTTTTTTTGGATAACAACATTGAATCAATATGAATTGTGAACAGTTCAACAAATAAAGAGAATGAATTTAGAAAATGTGGTTACATTGGTAGAAAGAATAATATTATCTATTTTGTATCTTGTTGTAGATAAATAAAATAAAAATATGACTTCCCAAATTTTCAGTGAAAAAAATAAGTATTAGGTAGATATAATAAGGATATTAAAACTTATTATTACTAATTATTACTATTTATTACTAATTATTCATGTTTATTACTAATTATTCATTATTATTACTAATTATTCCAATATATAAATAATTATTACTAATTATTCCTATTTATTAATTTTTATTCCTATTTATTCCTCTTTATTAGTATTTATTCCTGTTTATTAATAGTTATTGCTAATTGTTGCTAATTGTTGATAATTATTCATAATATAAAGTAATTATCACTTATTATACCTAATTATAATTTAAGATAACTAATTATAACTAATTTTACCAACTTATAACTAATCATATATAATTATAACTAATTATTACTAATTATTACTAATTATTACTAGTTATTCATAATTATTCCCAATTATTCCAAATAATAACTAATTGTAACTAATTATTCTGAATTGTTCCTAAGTATTCCTAATTATTGCTAATAATTTAATAATTATTGCAAATTATTCATAATTATTTCATTTTTTACTAATTATTTCTATTTATTACTACTTATACCAACTTATTAATATTTATTACTACTTATTCCTACTTATTATTATTTATTATTATTTATTTCTAATTATTCCTATTTATTAATATTTATTATGATTTATTGATATTTACGCTTATTTGTTAATAATTATTAATATTTATTATTATATGTTAATATTAATTTCTAATTATTGTTAATTGTTTCTAATTGGTGATAATTCTCGTTAATTCTGGAAAATTTATTCTTATTGATGCCAATTGTTGCAAATTATTTCTAATTATTACTATTTATTGCTAATTATTACTAATTTATTATAGTTATAAGTAATTATAACTTATTATAAAAAATTATAACTATTTATAGATTATTATAACATATTATAACTAATTATTCCTAATTATTCAAAATTATAAGTAGTTATTCTTCATTATTGCTAATTATTTCTAATTATTCATATTTATTTCTAATTATTAATAATTATTTCTATTTATTTCGAATTATTCATAATTACTACAAATTATTCATAATAACTTCTAATTATTCACAATTAGTAATAATTATTCATAATTATTCCAAATTATTCATAATTATTCATTATTATTCATAATTATTCATAATTTTTTATAAATATTGCTAATTATTACTATTTATTGCAATTTATTTTTATTTATTACTATTTATTTCGAATTATTGAAAATTGTTTCTAATTATTGATAATTATTCCAAATTGATCTTAATTATTACTATTTATTACTATTTATTAGTCTTTTTTACTCCTTATTACTAATTATTAATATTTATTACTATTTTTTACTATTTTTTATTATTTATTTCTATTTTTGACAATTTATAAATATTTATTTATACTTACAACTATTTATTACTTTTTATAAATATTTATTACTAATTGTTACAAGTTACCACAAATTATTACTAGGTATCACTAATTATTACTAGTTATCGCTAATTAATACTAACTATTACTAATTATCACTAATTATTTACTATTTATTATTAAAAATAAATAATGAAAAATAAAACAATCTAATTCTAATTAAATTTACTTACAACTAATTAACAATAATTATAACTAATATAAAATAATATGAATTAACTAAAAATAAAAGAAATAGATAAATACCTCACAACTGAATCTTTCATAGAATATACGGCTTTAATATTGCTTGAGAGAAAAATTTTGAACATTGAAAAATTATGAGAGAAAAAACTGTAAGGATAAAGGGAGAAAGGAGTAGAGAAAGGAGTGGAATAGGGAAAATCGGATGGGGGTATATATAGGATATATTTTATGCGTCTGGATTATTTGTGATATGAGTCCCATCATAAATAGCAGTATTTGCGACAAGACCCATCCAAAATACTACCCCCCATTAATTAGTAGCGATAGTTATAAAGGGATTTGCAATGGGGAATATCGCAATTTCCTACTTGTCAACATAGTATTTGCGATGGGATTATATCGCATCACAAATAGTTGAAAACATCGATGAGTATTTGTGATGGGTATAAATGATCGTCACAAATACCCTTCTCACGGTTTGGTGCGCATCCTGGGCAAAACCTTTTGTGATAGGAACCCACTTCCTGTCATAAATAAGTACTTATTTGTGATGGAACCCTTCCCCATCACAAATTACCCATCACAAATTTCTTTTTCCCCAAAGTGCTATATGATTTGGCCAAATGATTCTTCTCCTGAGACTACTGATGCATCAGTGGCTTTCAGTAACTAGGCCCCACCCATGTCTAGAAGTCCAAATCATTCCTCGCATTCATGGAAGATGTTCCTTAACAAAATATCTATTTTGAATAAAATATATATATTTAACAATAATTTCACATTTTATGCTATGTATCAGTAATGGATGATGACATTAATGAATGGAAATACCATTAAAAGACTATAAAATCTATATTGGGGGAAATGAAAATTTAATCATTCCAATGTGTCTCATACCACATTGAAACATTCAAATCATAAACCCAATTAAGGAATAATATAAAATGAATCTTATAATATCATGATATTATGGAGATTCATGATATAAAATTTTAATGTTTTGTAAATAAAATGAATAAAAGAGAATCGGTGCATAGTAACAAATAAGTCTAAATGGAATATAAATTTAGACGAAATCCCTTTCTATAAAATTCCATTTGTTTTGTGGTAATTATCCACATGTATAGTGGTATACACATTTTAAAAACATATAACATAACCAAACTCATGTTTATAATATCAAATATTAATTCTTACAATATTTTATTACCCTTTTGTAAACACTCTTTCATTATTTTATCTATTTCAGTTGTTAATTTCCTAGTTGACTCAAGTATGTATTGACTTGTTACATTTATTCCCAATTTCTTAGATCATTATTTTTTAAACTCAAAAAATTAAATAATTAATTAATTATCTCATATATTCAGTACATATTCATTTAGAATACTCTATAATATTTGGAGATATGAAATGAAGTGCAACGTTCATTGAGACGGTAGGCTATACATATGCATGAACGTTTCTTTGATATATTTTTCATATTAAAAGAATTGAAAATAAATTCTAAATATGTAAATTATAATTAAATTATCATATATTATTTATATATTTTAAAAAGGATTATTAAAATAATCTTTAATACGTTCCATATATTGTGTGAATGAATCTTGTCGTTTCGAGGGGACGGTAGTCCACAGTTCCTCAAACTATGTAATCATATTAATGCAAAATGGGAACCAAAAAATTATGTTCTAAAAAAATAATCATAATGACATTATAAATATTATATATAACATATATAAATATCATTTCAATTATAATGGTCACCATGATATGTGATAAAGGAAAAATGAACAAACACTGTTTCGTGAGAGAGTAGTTCTCCGTAAACAGAAAAAATATGACTGTTACCAATTAGATGGATGTGTGGGTAATTTTTGGTCAAAACCATTACATAAAAACAAGTTATATTATTTCAGATACTTTGTTTATATAAAAATTAAGTGAATATATTTTTGGGGGTGGAGAATGTAAATAAACCTATAAATCTTGAGAGAAGGCGTTACATTTTAATCGGGTAACTACATTTCGATTATACCAAGAAGCTTCCATGGAAGTATTTATTCCCAAAGGGATGAATCAAGGTCTAGGGTGTTATATTGGGAATCCATATTGGCATATATTATCCTAACCTGAGTGGTTATAGATATTTGATTATTGGGGATAGGTGGTAACCTTTTATAAGGGAGGAAAATGACTCACTTGGTATTCCGAAATCAAGTTAGTTGTACACATGTTTTTACCTAAACAAATCATCTAAAACCAACCAAACTCAATAATTAAAGGTACCTAACTGATTTATGGCTATATAATCAGGGTTGAATCAGTGGAATGGCCATTGGGGGCCCTATGTTAAAGGTTTAGTTACTTCTTAAGCTTAAATTAGCTTTAATAATTGTAATTAATTTTAATCATATTCACTAATATTTTTGTTCCAAAAAACATTGTATAATTATATATTATAAATTATTATTACATAAAACATGGAATACTTTTTTTCAAATTCCAATCATAGAAGTCGCAAATGTTGATTTAAATTTAATCTTGCAGCTGGGACAATAATGTGGGTTTGTAAAATAAAAACATCTAAATATTATATATGTTTTTATAATCACTTTCAATGTAAAATTGATTCCAATGAAATAAAATTTATTAATTGATAAAAATATTATCTAATTATAATTTAAAAAAATAATGCATAATTTATCATTATAAATAAATTATATGAAAACGATGTTTTGAACTAAAACTCTGAATTTTTAACTATTCATTAAAAAAATAATGGTTTCAAAAAAATATCTAAATTTCACCCTAAACTAATTATTATCCATCAGTTATAAAAATGAAGTTTATTTTGGCATATTAGATAAGTTAGTGTGTCAAAATTCAGATTCAAAATGGGTTCTCCGTAAAAAGGCAGTATAATTGCCCTAATAGAAATATAGGTTTTTTGTGTAATGTAGATTTTGTTCTTATCTTATATATTTCAAACCAAATGGTTTAAAATAAAAACTATTTTATTGAATATAAATTTTTATATTCCATTAATATCACTCAATAATTTTAAATAAATTAATCTTTTAATGTAAATTTTTTTTATCAAAGAAGTAGTTTTTTATAAACAAATTCAATTTTTTTTAATTGATTATTATACTCACTTATAAATAATTTGTAACCAATGAATTCATTCTATATTTTTTAAAACCATATATTTTTTTCATATAATTAAATATATTTATAATCACTAATTTAATTTCTAGGTTAACTCTTATTATATTTAATAATATATAATTTTTCGGTATAATTTTGTCTTGTGTGTAATGTACGCTTTAGAAGATAGTCACTCTTTCATGTAACACATGGTAAATTGGTGTCAAGTTCATTACCAAATATTGAATATATATATTCTATTTAAAATAGTAAATATATTTTAATGTATCAGGATATTATTTTCCCTTGCGTGCTTGGTGTCACGTGTCTTATATGCTACCAAAGATAAGGTTATTACCTTAGAATTTCATGGTGTAACATTTTATGATCCGCATTGTTAGCTTAAACAGTTTTCTAATTCGTACGACATCCATGTGGATCCTACTTCATAAGAGCCATGGCCCACATGTTTATCTAGCACAGTTAGCCCTAACCATGCACAAGGAGTGTGTTCCATAGTGTGAGGGTACTTCCCATTTGTCACCAAGTGTAAAACCTATCGAATATTCTCTATAACAATGAAAAAAAATGTTGATCTATATTCAAAAAACTGAAAAGGTTTGCACAGGGTCATGCACCTCCTTTTTCATGGTGTACCAATCTGTGATCAGTGCAAAAATGGGAACAATGTTTCTATTAGGAGGACACACAATTAAATATAACGATGAACCTCAGTATGAACCTTTCCCAAACAAGTCCTTCATTCCTCTAATGCATGTAAAACTAATTCAAAATCCATATGAATTGGCTGAGACAATCAAATCATCAAAAAACAAGTTCGTGGATTAATGGAAATCTTGTAATTAGGTTTCATTAAGTGAGAAGAGAGTTCACATACCCACCAAAATATGGAAGTTAAAATTTAGAAAGGAAATCAACCCACTAAAAATCTGAGACATTATAATATCCACACCTTAACATAGATCACCCCCAAACTATAAAAAACATAGATAATTGTACAAAACATACCCATATATTGAAAATTTGATCGGGAAACCTTGGTCTAAGAAAGAACACATCAATTACCTAAAGGGTCTCCCAAACATAGAAGTAACGAACCTCAGTTGCATCCCAACCCAAAACCCAAATCAAAATGATGGCCTAACAACCATCCCCAGACTCAGAGTCCCCCCATGATGAATCATCACTCATATACCTCATCTGGTTCTCTTGTGTCATAGCCAACACCCCATAGATCACACAATGTATCAATCCCTGCCTCTACACATTCCAGAAATGGAAAATACGAGGTCCCTCCACTAAATAGATTATCAAAATTGTATCAGTGCCTCTGAAATCAACAAGTACTATATCGTAACAATGCTACGATTCCAACACACCTCATGTAACCTGTATCTCCTTGACGCACCAATGCCAATGTGCCACCATAATCATGCATAAAACAATTCTCACATATATTTATTGGTGTCACACACATCATATATATACATATAAACATATATATACAGCACATTTTGGATGATTCAAACATACTGACCAGTATCTAATTATTCCATATATACATATTGTTCACCTGATACACCTAAAAAAACATGGCTCAAAAAGGTCTATGAAAAAATAAAATAGAAAGAGAACCACAATCATGCCCATGGAGTACCTCTGACCATTATCAGATCACCAACCTATTCTGACCCTGGCAGCTCCATGACATATACTTTGCTTTAATCCCAACTACCAGAATCATGTACTACCTGCAGTGCTACATCAGATACCAACCATAGACCCCACTTCTGATTCCTATTATCTTCTCCATGACCCCATTTTTATCTAAGACTCAGCTACTATCACTTGGTACCACTTTTGGTCTGATCTCAAGACCCTGAGTCTACCCTGATCCCTAACTATCAGCTGTCTAAAAAGGATTCATGTAGAACATATCAATTTTAATGACATATCTTCATCCACTACACTCTTTTGGAGGTTACTCACACTATTTCTGGACATGTCTTGGATACCCATAGTATTGATGACTCACTCCACGGTGCCCTACTCAACTCCTTGGCATGAATTATCTACAAGAAATCATCATGGCCTCACATCCCACAATAAAAAATTTAACATCATAAATTACCAAATTTCATCACTCGACTCATGTTAGACATGTTCGTCGTGTTTCCATCATCTATGAGCACCTGATCCACTAACTTTGGGAATTAGGCCAACCAAAATATGTTTACCTTCACCGCAATGACGTTCGGTAAACCATCATTAAAGCACCTCACCCCCAAAGGCATCATCGCTCACCATTATGGGTTCAAAGTAAAAAATCCGGTGAACATCACTTCGTAGTCTATGAAAATCATGTCTTCCATCTATAGGCTCAAAAACACTAGAGCTCTATATTCCATAGTGTCTCTGGAAATAAGTGCTCAAATAACCCTGCCTCATTATCCTTCCAGGCTAGTCCCTCATGTCTTCTAACCTAAACATGGATTTCCCATCAATGCATAGACTGTCCTCTAAGAATGTAGGTTGAGGTATTTACCCTCCACCCAATCGGTTTCTCATGATGCTTATAGAACATCTTGATTGACTCAATCCAATTAACTATTACCTTGGTACCACCATTATCCAAAAATAGTATTGGGTACTTCCACTAGAACTCCATGTCAGATACTCCATTGAAGGATCTACTCCCAATGATCCCTTGTAAATCCCCTAGATGCCATGTAATTGGATCACCCTGATCTGCTTGTCACACCATGACCTGAAAGTTTTCAAATCTGGTGGCTTCCCCCTACACTAGTGCTCGTACCTATAGCTATACCTCATCACATGGTGTTTCTGAACCTCAAGGGCATCAATATGATAATTCTCTAGAGGAACGCGGTCACCTCCCACCTAATGATCGATCATAATTCACCTAGGTGGAAACCCATTGAATAAAAAAACATGTTTCGACAACCCATAACATATTTACAAATAATGCAGATATGAAAAGAAGTAATTGGAAATGCCATCTCACTACCCTTACTCTCCCACAAAATAACCCTATCAAATGACATCCCAACCTCATGGCCTTGTTACCCACTTATAATATAGCAAAATATCATATATACCTTGGTCAATGTCTGTCCTGAGGAACCACATCACCTCAATCCAACAACCATGTCTCCCAACATGGTGATCGTGATCACCCCATATCATCACACATACATACTCCTATAATATCCAGGCCAATACATATATATATATATATATATAACAATTCATAGGAATTTTATCACAGAACATGAATATATATAATTTGAAAAATTGATGTTCCAATAAAAAATAACCATAACACAAAGACCCCTTTCCACATCGAGCCAAGGGTTCAATTAACCATTCTTATATTACAAGTACAAGGATTAAAAATAACATGCTATAGTATATAACAATCATATTCCAAGTCTACCACTCTGTGGAAATCAATTCATTTGTAAAATTAGAAAAATATACAAATAATTCCCAATAATATTAACTTGGTCCTTACCTAATACATGGGATTACATACACCCAAATACGAGATATAAACCAAATTCCAATAATATCCTAATCATTAGTCTACTATATACCAAATATTTAGACCTACATAATAGAAAATCATCTCAATTTTATTTTTATCTTTCCAAACACTACTACTAATTCCCTGTGAAGAACTTTTCTGACGCCATTTGTAGCACCCCGACCTGATTAGCCACCTAAATAGTGCTTTTGGGACATGTTTTACTAGACTTAGGTGAAACTCCCTATACACCAAAGGCTTGCGACTATCATTGAGTGTGTAAAATAGTTATATTGCGGAGAATATACTCTCTAGGGATGATTTAATAATGTTCCATGTATATATATAAATATATATATCTGTGTGGAGGGGGGAATATTAATTAGAAATGAATGAAAGAAAGACATTGGACCAATAACAAGTAATTAGAGGAAGTGTATCAATATAATAAAACAATGGAAGCATAATAAAAATTAGTAGAATAATAATTAAAAACCCAAACATGCCCTTTTTGGTACTAAAGGGAGAATATATACATATCAGGTCATAAAGTACAATAATTGAAGGTTCTACAATGGATGGACATAATACATACCTATATAATTGCATGTTGAGAAAATAGAAGCGATACAAGAAACTAGAGATCAAGAACAAACAAATATTTTCATTCCTTTAATACCATGCTATCTGAATCTCTAGGACCTAGGTCCAAAGCTAGATCCCTAAGATAAATGAAAAATCATGAAATTGACATGCATCCAGAGGGGCCCATGTAGGGTGTGAGACTGAGTCTCAGTAGGCCACCACAAAAATGTTACTACCCTATATTTTTTATTTAGAATATGTAACCTAAAAATAAATAATGAAGCATCACATTCATGTAATAAACACAAGATTCATTGGTTCTCAAAAGCCACCAAGAAGTTATCACCTACCTCATCCAATTATAGAATCACATAGCCGAGGGGATCCTTAACCAATGAGAAAGGCATCCCATTAAATATAAATGTCTTGGTAAACCCTTTGGCTTCACTTATAAATAATTTACTAGGAACCACGTTCCTCCTGAAACCTTGTCTCTATGGGAATTAGAAGAAAATAATGTATAGGAAACATAATTACGGAGGGAGGGGGAAATTGGTAATTTTTCCTCTTTAATGATAAATATGGTTACCTCACACAGTTTTCCAACTCACATAAAACTATGTGTATCCTACTTTGGATCCAAGACCTGTATAGTTAGGCCTAACCATTCGTAGTCAGTGTGTCCTACACAGTGAGAGTACTTCCCATTTGGAACTAATCATGTGTCTTACACAAGGTTTTCTCTAACCATGTGAAAACCATGCAGATCCAACTTATAAAAACATCATAGGTTTATCCACAGCCATACATCCCCTCTTTAATAGTTTACCAAATTGATCTCATTGAAGAAAAGAGGGTGCATAGTTTCTACAAGGAGGTTACACTGTTAAATCTAACTATGCACGTCACATTATAATGTTATAAAATAGGGCCTTTGGTCTTCGATGCACCCAAAACCCATTCGAACCCTTGATGAATTTTCAATACCTCTCAAACCAACAAAAACAAGGCCTTGGGTTAGTGGAAAACTCAAAATTAGATTACAATAAATGAAAAAAGAGTTTCCACACCCACTAAACTCTAAAAATTCAAAACTGGCGATTAATTCAACTTGCTCAAAAAAATCGAGATATTAAAATTCCCCTATTCAAGATCCTTACCATAAATATATTCATCATGTGTTAATTAATACCATTGAGTACCTAACAGAATGATTGGAATCAATGGATGAATGGTGTGTGTCAGTTAAACATGATAATAATCCTTTCCACGAATGGGTTTATCCGACTCATCCACAACTGAAATTTGGGAATCCTATGTTTATAATTTATAATGGGTCTTGGGACCTAGAATAGCACCTAACCCATTTCATGTCCTGCTCTAATCCAATAATGGGGACCCATAAACAAAAATAGGTAGTGAAACCTATATTCTTTCTGTAGTCATTGCATGTATCATCCTTTGTATGGTACACTAGCTTAGAGGTTCAGTCAATTATATGGTGGAAAGATCTGTATCATAAATTTCTCTTAAAATTCAGCTCAAAAATGTAGAATAATAGAGTCATTCACCTTTAATCCTACAGAAAGAGTTAAAATGATAGGGTCTCATATGTCCTTTCCTAGTAGAAAGTACTGACATAATCCTTAATATTACAGATTCATCAAGAAGAATTGTTGTATATCTATATATTAATTAATCCTAATAAATTTTGTACACCCCTCGTACTTGTGAAATACACAAGAAAGTTCAGGTAAATCTTCTAGATTTCTCAATTTTTGGAAGACTCATATCAATTAGACCATAGATATGTCTCAATTAATTCCTCAATATCAAGGAATGAGAATAAAGAAAGTAGTCGCTACCATTTTACAAAATAATGAAGGCCAATGAACCCAATCCTACTCCAAATCCTACAAAATATCTTTTATTTCAAAATCCAAAATGTTAGTAACAATTCTTGATTCATTAAGATGATAAAATAGATCAAAGGAAAAAATGGCTTGAGGAGATGAAAAAAGGTATATTGTTTTAAAAGTGAAGAAGTACCTCTCTACGTCATCTAAGCATTGGAAAACAACATGATTAAGATTGAAAATCCTAAGAATATCGGTAAGGATTCCAAAAAATATATCATGATCTATTTCCCATTCCATTAAGAAACTGGGAATAACATCCAAGATTGTTTAGTTTTTAAATACATCTTGTAAAATATGGTGGGTTTCAGGAGAGTGATGTTGGGATATCCACATGCTCAAGTAGCATGGGTCGCTACCACCAGTCCAGATAAGGTGAATAAATGGAAGGAAGTTAATGGAAAGAAAACATAGAAGTTTAGTGATTGGATGGTTAGAATGGATATCAACCAAACTCATGATATATTCTAAGAGTAGTTAAAACTATAATCTATTCCCTCAACTGCTTCGACTATAACATAGTCGAGTACATAAAAAGATTAGTCCTCTGACATCCAGTCTTCGAAAAAGTGACATGGCCAAAAGGGTAATAAGATAATGTAAGAAGATGAGCGTATTCAAAGCAAAATTTTCCATTAAATTTAGAGGACTTCATTCCAAAATTCCCATAATCACGAGCACTGCCACTCCATTAAGTATAACATGGGTCAACCCACTAGATGTGATCTTTATTATACTAAGAGTTGATCATTGATTCCGTTAATATTATTGAATTACTAAATCCCTTCATACAAGATTTCTATGACTATGAATCAAAATTCACTACATTTGGTTTGGGAATTGAGGAAAATTACCATCAGAGTTGAGGGTATAGGGGAATATATGGGTGTACTAAGAGTCACTACTCTAACCACGTCCATGATCGAACTGTCTAAGAGGACAAAACCAGTGGGATATCCCATTAGCAAGCCCATATGGAAAAAAGGTCACCCAATAATGTAAGAGTTTTTTCTTACACAATCATAATGGATGTTTAGTTAGAGGACATGTTATCACCTAATCAACCTTGGCGTGTAGGTAGATCCAGTCGAATTGATCCACTGAGATAAGAAGAACCTTTATCTCATATTCCAAGGGATGATCCATCCACATCATGTGCTTGTATTTCTAAAGAACATAGAAAAGAGTATCCCCATGCTGGGAAATAGAGTCCTTTAGGATTGAAGTATGATTTTTTGAAGAAACTATCCATGGAATAAATTAATTTTTCAGTCTTGGATACCTTGTCCTAATAAAAAGTCTTTAAGAAAGCACTCATAGGGGCCCTTTGAGTCCCTTACAAATTTGAAGTCCATTTCACTGCTTTCAAATTATATCGTGCAAATAATGATCCCGTATAATTCCACAAACCCATATATTTCATAGAACCAGATGAGGATTCCATCGTACATGGAAACATTAGACACTTATATATATCTAGAAGGATAAATGACAATGATATTCGATGATCATTAAATGACAATGACCTAGGAGTAAACTTCATTCCTATCCAAACACTTCATCAACTATGTTTCAATGAATCTCACTTGTCTCCCTATAATATGATGTTACAAATACATGAAGTGAAGCAGAAAAATACTATTATCATATTCAATATCATTACTCATTTTGGGGGTCTCATGTCTAACTTTGATTTCATGGATGTTCTAGAAGATACGACCTTCAACATTCTGCTAGTAAGTCCATGACAACATAATCATATGGATATCACGTCATCATACCACTAATGTATTAAATTTTGAATCAATGGTCATATTGAGAAAATTTATGGAGAAAAAGAGATATTTAAAACCTAGGAATCAAATTAAATTGATTTAGGATTCTATCAAAGTGAATTTAAACAATCCATGATTGATTTTGTCACTTGAATAAATGCCCCAAATTGTCTAGAGACGATTTCAAAAAATTATTTTAATAATATCAGTGTATAGTTCATGCTTCCCATCAACCAAATTGAATTGTTGGTTCTAAAATCGAGCACAAATTCAGTGAATTATATGATGTTAATATCTAAAACTAAGCTTCATAGTACGGAAGAAGTTGTGAACTCTCAAAGCTGTAGTGAAAGCCTAAATGAAAATGTCTTCATTCCATCCACTAAGATTCAAAAAACCACTACTCCATCATATATAATGAAATAATTTTCCATGTCAATGGATGAAAATGATGAAGTTCATTTTCATTCCCTTTTATCCCCACCAAATCTTCATAAATTCCTCATACCAGCAATGATGCCAGAAATAGTTTCTTCTCCTAATGAATGCCGATATGTGAACTCCTCCACTGACTATGAGAATCTTTCTTCACAACCAACATCCTAGGAAGAGGAGGAAGTATTAAATCATGAAGGAGAGGAAGTTGAGGAAGACCTCATGGAATATACTCCATCATTTGAGAAAGGTGTCTCCACCACATATGATGAACTCAGATAAATACATATAGGAATAGAAAAATCTCCATAACCACTTTGATCAGTGTGAGAATGAATTTCAAAGAATAATGGTTATATTTATCCCTTATAAGGAAACATCAGGATGTGTTCTCCTAGAATTACATAAAGACTCTTGGTCTCAGTCCCAAGGTGTCCACCCACCTCTTGGGAATTCCATAAGTCCACCGAGAATACAAATAGGAATTGAAGAGGAAACAACCAACTTACACCTCCAAAATTTTGGATGAATTAGACAATATCATCAACGAATAATTTATTCTTTTATTTTAGAATCTGAAGTGGCTATCTAATATCATCCCAATAAAGAGTAAAAATAGAAAAATCAAGGTATGCATAAAATTCAGAACTCTCAATTGGAATGGTATGAAGGAAGAATTATTGATACCACTAATTGAACTACATATTAATAAAACTATTTTTTATCATGAATTCATCATCTTGGATAGATATTCTGGGTAAAAACTTATTTAGATGGCCCCTAAAGATGAATAATCCACCATATTCAGGGCCCCTTGGGTACTATTCTACTATCGACTAATTCCCTTTGGCTTGAAGAGAATATTTTCTACATACCAATGTGCCATGGAACACATCTTCAATACCTTCATGGTAATGTTTTGTGAATTTAAAATTGACAATCTAGAGTTTATGTGTTGGAAATGTTTTGATCACTTTGTTGATCCTGATTCCATCTTCCACAAGCTATGATAAAATATCATGAAAATAAACCCACTAAAATGTGTTTTCTAGGTATCGTCCAGATAATTTCTCAGCTTCATCATATGCCATCATTTCATCGATGAAGTCCCTAAGAAGATAAAGGTAATCCATTGAATGTGACCTCTTCGAAATCATAATGAGTTTAGTGGATTTCAAGGAAACATGGCCTAAGTATGGTTCTTTATTTCCAACCATGTAGTAAAGTGTTATCCATCACAAAATTGATAATGAAAAGGTTTTCATATCAATAGAACTATAACATTTAGGAAGCATTCAATAACCTCAAGAAACATATCTTGAGACCACTAGTGATAATTAACCTATTAAGGGAAAGACTCAAATTCTATATGTTATATCTATAGAGTAATCACTAGGCACCTCCTTGAATTAAATAATGATGTTTTTAATGGAAGAAAACTCTATTATCTTAATCAATCCATGGATGAAACTAATACTCTTAATTCATATTTTGAGAAGAACTACCTTGAATTAATCTTCTTGGTTCAAAAACCGATGCTCTACCTATATCACAATGAGATCCATTTGGTCTCCCATAATAACCACTCAATAATAACATCATTGGTCCTATGATTATGGGACGATTTTCACGATGGGAGGTTATCCTATAGTATTTTGATATACAGTTTGTACCTCATAAGGTAGTGAAAGGCCAGTCTTTAGAAGTTTTTCTCACACAATACCCTTCTGTAGAAATGAAGTTGTCAAATAATGATCTTCTTACTGAAGATATCTTTTCTATTATAGATAGATATCGAATGTAGGAAATGTATTTTTACAGAGCCTCCAAGAGCCCAAAAGTGAAGTGAATAGAATACCCAATACTTAACAATGTCAGGTAAGAGATCACAGTTATTTTCCCAAAAAATGTGGTTTTACCTTAATACATCATGTTTTTAGAAGGCTATGAAAATAATGAGGTATAATAAAAAACCCAAATTCCAAGAATGTAATCGGTGCTCCACATACAGGTGAACCACCTTTAAGTGAAATTAAATTTGACGTTGGTAATCAAACATAGAAACACCGATTATTCAATCATAAAAAAGATATAATCCGCTGATTTGATTTTTTTTATAAGGATTAATAGAAGAGTTTCCCTCAAATAAAACATTAAATCCCATCCTACTATCATAAAATTACATGTTAGATGCATTTTCAAATGAAGATATGGATTTTAGGGATCCAAATTGGGATGGAACAGTCATCATCATTTCCTATCACCAGATAATCTTAGCTTTTATAACAGTACTAATTGATGAAATTAATAAATTAATCCCTATCCATGAACCATATGGTGTGAACATTGTTTGTATGATTTACAAAATGGACTACCATGAAAATGGATTTTTTTAATCAAATAGTGTAGGTATGGATAACATCCTTTAGTGAGAAACCAACACCACTCTTTTTGACAGACCACATCACCCAAAATTCCTCTATAAATGTGGCTTTGATGGAGTCATTATCAGATGTATTAATGTTGAGGAGACTGATATTGTCATGAAAGAAGTAAACCTAGGAGTCTGTGGTGCCCACAACTTAGGGTATATCATTTACAACCAAATATAATGTCTTTGATTCTTTTGGCCTTTGATGATGCAGGATTGTGCTGAATTCACCATGAAGGGTCATTCCTTCAATGTTTATTCCAACTTTGTCCATTAACTGCTTGAATTTATATATATAGCCAACTAATCCTGACCATTTTCCAATTGGTGAATGGATGTTGTTGGGTATTTCCTTTAACCTTCTGCCAAATAGTTCAAATATATATTAACCAATACAAAATTCTTCTTCAAATGAGACGATGAAATTCCCTAAAAAAATTTGAGGTCATAAAAAATTCCAAATTCATGAAAACCAACATCATTAAGAGATTTGGATTCGGTTGTTTAATACTAGAATAAAATGAAACCAATTTGTATTCCACTAAGGACTAAAATTTTTATCGTGAGTACAACATCAAATCCAATAACACGTCCTGCAATCAATGGGACACTAATAGATAGATAGAGGCGTTCAACAAGACCATGTCGAACATACTCCAAAAGATGGTGGATAAATATAAAAATCCTTGGATTAAAAATCCCTTTCATGACTTATGGTATTACTAGAATATAACATGTAATTTCACACATGCAACCATGTATTCATTATTATATGGGATAGAGGCATTTCTACCCATCGATGTATAATTTTTATCACTTTGTATTTCCATCTTTGACGGGATATACATGGAAGAGCCATCCTAGAAATTATTGGATGAATTTGAGCACAAGATGAAAAAATATTTCATACATTTCATCATAAAGTGGTCCATCAAAATAAGATAGCACGAGCTTTCAACATGATTGCCCCTATATTCATTCCTCAAGGGAGAACTATTATTGGTCCTTAGTAATCCAATGACACCTCCAGAAATGTCCCAAAATCTTTAACCAATGTGAGAGGGACCATACTCCACACACAATTAACACTATAATAGATCTTATTCCCTGATCTCAATGGATGGATAGATCATTATGTCCCAAACCAATGCAAGGTTTCTGAATAAATATTTTGGGTATTCAAAAAATGTATGTCTTAGAAAAATGACGTCAAACTATGTAGTAGGTCTTCGTCGCATGACCTTAAATGTAATGATAATCATCCAAGATAGAGGATGTTGAACTGAATAACACTATTTATAGTCTAATCTATAAGAGACTAATCTTCATAGATTATCTTCCCGACTGTATGATGTTTAAAATGAATGGTACACATCCTTGTTGTGTGACATAAAATTGGACTACATTTCAATATGGGTTGGATCGTATCTTAATATTTAATGATGGTTCACCTACCACACCGTTTTTAAGATCTATATATATTTTTATTATCACTCCAATGAGATATGTAGTGACTCATAGACCTCCCATCCCAGGTCCAGCCATGATAAAAAACCCCTTTTCATTGTGTATGAATCATAACTATACATGGAAATTTTCAAAAATTATGTATGAATTTATTCTCATTTCAATGAAATAAATAGTGATTCCTACAATCATTGTATTATTCCTCACCATTATTCCAGAAAAAATAAAATCCCCCCTTTTCCCCTTTTCAAAACGTGATCAATTTAGGAACTATTTTCTAGAACTACATGTGGCTTTATTATTTCTCAAACAAGATACATAGTGATTCTCTTGTCATATTCCCTAGGCCAGCCAAAATAATCCATTCCATGTCTGGTGACTGACAAAATTACAACAAGATGATAAAGTACATAGCTAATGCCCTCATCACATGATGATAAACTACATGATTTTTTTGAAAACTATGTGTGGATTTATTCCCAGCATCACAGGTTTCGTAGTGATGCACATATTTCAATCCATAGTCCCAACCAAAAAATTTCCCCTCTTTATATTCTGGACATCATCATACTTATAGTATGATGTTAAAATTCATGGTATTTTAGAACTACTTATGTATTTATTCTTATTTCATTGATATATGTAGTGATTCCAAGATTATATATTCTGGCCCACCTAACAAAAAACCAAAATTCCCTTTCATTCATTGGTGTTTCCTTTGATTTTACCACTACTTGTTTCTCACATTGATCACAGATCACATGGGTTTTTTATTTTTGGTAAAGAAGTTCCCTACCTGAGTAAGGCATATCAATTCATGTCAAGGTTATCATTTTATTGCTTGAAATACATTACAAGGAACACTATATGTCTTTTATTTATTACTTTAAATTGAATGGATTCCTCTAGAACTATTTATAGCTTTATTCTCATCTCATTGAGATACATAGTGAAATCTGGATGTGAAATCCTTGGACCGTCCAAATAGAAATATTTTAAATTCTTACACTCTCCCATATATGATTTAGATCTATATAAGGGTATTCAATATGCTATCTCACCCCATACGTTAGCCCATATTTGAAAAAAACAAACTCCTTTTCCTCCACACATGAATTCATTCAGTCTATGGAATATTTTCTAAAACAATATATGTTCTGATTATTAATCCAACATGATATATATTAACGCTCAGGCATTATACTATAGTCCATTAGAAATATTCCTTTTTCACAATGATTCACCTTAATCCTTACCATATTATGTTAAATTACATGGATATTATCGTAGACAGATGAATCTAATCTTCAGGGTACCTGAAAAACTATGTGTTGATTTATTCTCATTATAGTGAGATATGTCGTTACAGTTAAGCGTCATATACTTTTCATATCCATTGGGTAAATAAAAATATTCCCCACTAATGTGTATAAAAAAATATCTATGTAGGAGCTCTTAATTTGGGACCCCTCATTAAAGAGTCCACCAAGGAAACAAAGGTTTCCCCTCCTATATGTGAGTATAATCTATGAATGGGACTATACAATCCATGACTGATATTGGTCCATGTACTTCCATTGTGTTCATACATACCACTTTCACACTTCATTCTTACAATCATGTAATGTTTCAGATCTTCACACGAATTATCTAGATAATGATGATAGAATGTGTGACACCTGAGGAATCATTTTCCTTTCTATGTTGTAACAAACCCCAGATGGATTTTCATATGTAACCCACATTACCGGATGTTCAGCCATACGATTCCAATATTTGAATATGCTGTAACACAACCAATTTGGATTTATATAAATTCTCCCATATAATGGGTTTGTCAACAAGTAGTAGCATCAACCTATGGGGAAGCCTCTTATGTCCTGGTAAGAATTGATGATATTACATTGGGACCCACTATTAAAATTTAGTGTGCATTAGACCCCCCATAATTTCCTGAAACCATTTCACATGATTAGGGAATCCCCATGATCATTCTTTACAATTTTCTCCCTCAAGTCTGATGTATGTCAGAACTAATTTGGTCTGTTAGGACATATATTGCGTATAATTTAAATAATACATGGTCCTTGATGTATGAAAAAAATCTCAAGGCATAATTATTTCCCATTTTTTGGTTAGAACTTTATGGGAATCCTTTTCACTTATTATTTTGTAATTTTTTTGGAATGATCCTCCCATATTTAGGTACTTTTCCCTTCCTCACACCAAACTTTGTGCATTGAGAAATCTGAATCTCCATAAACTTTATTCATCCATCGACAATGGAAAATATTAATTCATGATAAATATTTTTCCATAATATGCTATAACACACACCAATTGAATTTTCATATGTTACTCACATATTGGGATTTTCATCTAATGATGACATGGTTGTACTATATTGTAACATGCCCCAATTCACTTTACATAAAGTCACCCATGAAATGGGTTTCCCAACTAGTGGTAAGCATCATCCTTATAAAATACCTTCTATGTCACTATAATACATTCCCCCCCAACAATAATCATCAGATCCAGATATTACCAGATTACAGCTTACACCAGTCCCCTATTGACACATAAATATGAAAGCACGTTCCCTGAAAAATTAAAAAAATGGAGAATCATTAACATTTTAGTCAAAGATAATGACCTTAAATTATAGGCTCCCATAATGTCCCCACTATAAAAAATTAAAATATATATCATAACTTCCTAGACATGAGATGTTAAACTATAAAAAAATGACCACACAAATTTGTCAAATTTCTTTTCCCATGTATTGGATTTATGACATTAAACTACATGTGGCATAAATCCTTTTCAGAAATGTTCATTTCCACCTAACATTGATCATTTAATAAAATGTACCCCCCTTCGAAGAGGTCAATATAATATATAAGTGTTATCTGATTCATATCCATTTTTAATATAAATATATATATACCATTCATTCTCGAACATATTATATATGAAAACCGCCCATTTTGGTTTAGAGAAATCCATATCTCTGTAAACATCCTTCATCCATCAATAATAGAATGTTGCAATTCTAAAAATCTCCTCCGTATGACTTTGTTTTTACACACCCATGTTATAAATTCATAATTTTCTCACAAATATTTAGGGCTTGTCATCTAAAGGATGCCACTGTTAGAAATTTCAGTAACACACACTAGTTTTACTTTCCTAAAGTCACTCCAAAATAGCATTTTTCAACCAGTAGTAACCTCAACCACATTAGAGACATACTCTATTACTGAATGCAATGTTTTAGATCCAGATATTGCAATGTTGTGACTCAAAATTTCATCTTGGTTATCTGAATAATGAAGGAACTCTTTTGGTTAACAAGCCTTATTTGGGTTATCATTTCAAAAATCATGGTCAAGTATGGTCGACCTAAAACACCAGTCTTTTTAGTCTATATTGAATAACTTTAAAATGACCATGAAAATAAACACAATAATCTCCAGGTTGAAAATCGTCAAAGGTAACTATAGATAAATTCTGAGCCTTAGCTCATAATACATATGCACAACATGGTTTAGGAAAGAAACAAACATTTAAAACATAATAGGTGAAAAAATTATTAGGCTAAAATCCCCAAAAGGGTTGCTCGACAAAAATCTGGTCCTCAATTGCTAAATATTTCTTATATTGGAATTAAGATAAAATTATGGTGATGACACAAACGATGAAACTTTTGTAGGGTTGTCCATAGGACCCTAGAAATAGTCTAACTACACTCATTAGGCCCCATGGCTTAGGAAAAAATAATAGAATCTCCCTGTTCCTATCACTTTTGTTATGTCTAGCTGATGCAATGATGTATTTCTATGAAATTTCACTCCAATTTTATGTTATGATAGAAAAATAAAGATATGGATGAAGTCATAGATGAATTAATGTAAAATATTTTCATTTTTTGTGGTAAATGAAAAATTATAGGAGAAGGCACAAGATGGAGTCTCTCTATCAGACTTTACAAAAGACTATAGAAATAACTATTCATTTGATTGATGGCCACTAGAGATCCATAAAAAACTTATTGATTCTCTTCCAACATAGTAGAATCAGTCTCCATGGCCCAAAAAAGTTCCTCCACCACATTAGTTATGATTGTTGACCCCTCAGGTAAATATCCTTCTATCAATTGATAAATATTTACAAGCTCCCCTTGAGCAGCATCTAGTTCTTGTTGAAGGTGTGATATTAGAATGGTCATCTCATTAACCCTTTTCCAACATTACACCAATTTCCTAGCATGTTTGTCCACTTAATAGGATAATGAATCCTAGCATTTATTAGTATTAATGTGATGATTTACATTTATAGGGTTCTCTTCTAGCTAGTGTTCTCACTCAAATTTTTGTATGATCTCCTTCACGAAGAGATTAATCACATGGTAAAAAATTTCCACCATATCCCTACATACAAAATAGAAACATAAGTTGATAGAATCATGAATGAGGATATTTGAAAGGAACCTCGGAGATTATATTCATGATGTACCTCCCAGAAGCATGATGTGGGATAAAAATGAAATTTTTGGCTCCAAATAAAACTCATATCCATTGTAATAGAGGAATTTATTCCTAGATCAGTTCACTCATTGATGCGTCATACCCCACTCCCTTTAGGTTAGAAACAACTTGGATTTCTGTTACTAGATGCATCAACACTGATGCTCAACACTCATACCTAGATAGAGAATTTTATGGCACAAGACAGTGGATAAGAATCATTGTTATCCTCTAAATGATAATAGATAAAGGAAATGGTGGATGATTATAGAAGTTTGTGACACTATACTAGTGGTGTGTATGTGGATTTTTTGAATTCCTATTTGACATTTATGACCTCATTATTTTTAGGTAAAACCTTTAAGCAAGGGTAACTATGACGATTCTTCTTAGAAATCACTGAGAATGCATCATGAAGGGTCCCCATTTTGGGGCCCCTTGAATCTGTACTCCCTCAACAATGGGAGCATTATGGGCCGCAACATCTTGTTCACACATAACCACTACAACATGTTATATAGATGGAGCTATGCGATTCAACTAGTACTGATCAAAACATCTGTAATAAAAATTATATTCACAAAAAAATACTCACACCCATTCAATTCAATATTAAATTATTCAAACTCTTCCAATGATGTGGGAAGATTAATGTTTTCGATCACTTCATCAAATTTAATGTCATGATTTCTCATGGAATGTATTAGTGAACCAAGACCCATGATAGTCTCACCCATGGTGAAGTCTAAGGCATTGGTCTTGGGACCAAATGCATCTCCCTCCTCCAATGACCTGAGACACCAAACATCTTCCTCATATACAACCGTGTGGCCATCATCATTCGTAATAGGGCCCTCTGGTGATTGATATGAAACATGAATACCATAAGGAATAAATTTCAAGAATCAATATATGACATCTAATGATTCATGTACGACATTAGAAGAATCCACCCCCATCTATATAGCCGAATGAGTAGGGGTAGGAGTAGATAATGTATTCTAATTCCCTAAAAATTCTTCTATCAAGGGAGATGACTCACTGAAAAGAATCCTCTTTTGGTCAGTAGAATCCTCTATATTTCTTGGAGGTATTTTTATAGGCCTCTTGAGAGAGTAGAGAGAATGAGATTCTAAAACCATAGATTGGGGTTAAAATTTTCATTTGATAAATAAAAAATAAATGATACTATGGAGAATTTCTAGGATTGATGAGTCCCTCAGCAAAATATTTTGTTCTCTGACAATCTTGATTTTTTGATGAGGGAATGATAGCAACAACTTCTTTAATAAAAATTTTCAAAAGGGTTAATAGAGAGTCTCCTATCATCATAGCCTCCATTTTAAACTATATTAACGATAACTCTCCTAGTTCGGGAGATGATTTATTGGTTCCAATTGGGGTGCAATATGAGCCATATTTCTATGATGAAATTTCAACCAATTTCTCTCTGGCCTGCTGAAAATCAAGGACAAAATACTATTATCAATAGAACATTGTTTGAAATAAGGTAAATGATGAAAATAAGAGGATATAATAAAAATATATCTTATATACTTAGGATCCACATAATCAATCCGTTGTTTGATAGACTAATGGTTAACAACTTTATCAGTACCCCATCTCGACACGTCCTCCACCTACCTCATGGTAAGGATTCGATTTTCAATTTCATTAATAATCATATCTGGTTCCCGAATATAAATACAAACTTCAGTGGTATGAACCACAAAGTTAATATTGGGTGGGGATGCAGCATCTATAATTTCTAGAATCTGTAGCATAGTTTTTTGGAGTGACCATAAGATTTTGGCATCTGAAGGAAAGTCCTAAAAAAATTGGACTACCTCCAATCACACATATTCAAAATCCATCATAACCCTCTTTTAAGATTATTTCAGAAACATTGGATTCATGTTTTTCCCAACTCACTCTATCGCATACAATGAATGAGAAAATAGTCCTAGGTATCCTCCAAAAAATGATGGTCATACCGCCTAAGCACAACCTTATACTTTATATCCCTTTTTATCCAATCTAGTGGACTGAACTATACATGAGCTCATTTGAAAAAACTTTGTACCTCATCATCTTCACCCTCTAAAGGGTATGAATCACCATCTAGGGGAGATAAAACACCTTTATGTTTGTGAGTATCTTTTCAACATAACTTTACATGAATTGTATTTGTTACAACCCCAAATCAAGGAGTATATAATTCAAACAATGCATTAGGATATGATTAAATCCCATCCTATATATACAAACAATTCAATCTAATAGATGCACCCACTAGATGTAGTTTGATTACCACTTAAGTTAAAATCATTGCTGTAAAAATGCATAGTTGTTAGGCTACCATTTGGTGATGTTTTTATTGTACACACACTAGAGGAGATACAATTATCTATTGCAGGAACATTGAAATGGGGTTAAAACCTATTTGGAGTATATTCCTCACAAATAACCTCTCTTTCAAAATAGTTCACTTGAATAACATCCCAAAAGTCAATCATTTGTGATCATAGCTCATCAATAGGTTTTTTCATCAGAAAATCTCACATTGGGAGGGTCTCAATATTTGAATAAATGGAACTCCCTCAATAGTTTCAGCCTCATCAGAGTCTCAATGGGCTTTAGGTGTAAGGGATGAATACCAGAAATTCCCTGAAAAAATGTTCCAAACTGGCCACTAGAAATATAAACCCCAATTTACACAACATAGGTTGTTAAGTGGGATGCGAAGAATTCCCATAGTACCTAGAATGGACCTAAAATTTTAAAATGGGTCTTCCCTATGTGAATATTATAAAGGAATCCGTGAATATTTTTGAAGATATGGATTTGAAACCCAACATGTTTCCTCTATACCTTCCTGGCTATAATGAAAAATGTCATTGGCCTCATTCGACCATTGGATTCCTAGATATATAGTTGTTATACATTTAACCACATAGCTAAATAGATTGTAATACATTTACTTCTAGGTATGATAGACATTATTTTGTAACCCAATTATTTGTACACCCCCTTTTCCTAAATGGGAAATTATTTACGTGGAGTTCCCCGCTTCTCCATCTTGGGTCACCACATAGGTCATTTTCAAGTTGGGCATTTCCCCCTCAGCTCTAAGAAAGAACTCATCCATTCATCATGATGGATATCCCCCCTCTGGAGGGGTCCTCTTTTTTAATCTCCCAGATCATATTCAATAGATCATGCACTGCAATTGGATTCCTTTCATCATCATCCCATATTTCTCTTGGTCGGATGAACTCACCGTACTTCACTTTAAGGATCATAGCCCGAGTGATCTTGTGTACATTCAACAAGATTATTCAAATTTCTTTATGAATCATGTGGAAAGAGTTATGTTGTGGGTTTCATTAGATTAGAAGATCAGGGATGAATTTACAGTTCTTGTGTATGTATGTATGTTTGTGTCACCAAGATATCTTCATAGATACCCACCATTTTCAATGCACTTTCTAATTCATCTATGGTGTATAGAACCCAGTACACCCACATCCACTTGGGTATAGCACCCCCCCCAAGTCATAGATCCCAGGAATCCCTCCAGCCCTTTGACTGGTCTATCACAGAGTCATGGAATATGAATCGGTAATAGTGCGGCATTAATTCAGGTGTATACCATATGAAGTACAGATCACATTGGTTATGATTTATGACACATGTTTTGTATGATGTCTCATTATTAATGTACATACCCATGATTCATATATTGGTAGTAGTGAAGTTCCTACAATATTTAAACCAAGAAAGAAGAGTGTAATTCACCAACTCTAGTACAATGAACACATTTAGATGATAGTGACTATAAAGCGGAAGATATTTACTCTCACAAAACTCATTATTATACTTATTTAGATTCCCCACAAGATCTGATAGTGTTGTATCACATACATCATAATAGTCTCCCTAATAACTTTAACTATCTCCTCAATGCAGCGTTCATCTTGTTCTTCAGAAACTATAACCTTATAAGTATCCATTTAACCTGAAATAAAAAAAATATTTTCATTAAAAATCATGTCTTTGTTTTGGAAGAAACATCATAAAAATGTGGGAAATTAGAAGAGTCATAATATCATGTAGGGTATCCCCACAAGTGACCTCATGTAGGCCCCTCGTCGAAGAGGCCTTGTGCAGGTCACTCACCAAGGCATACATTCCTTGTAGGTTAGTGAATACCTTTTTTTGAACAATTATTCTTCATATGTAGATTAATATGAACATATGTTTGGAATGATTGTGCAATGATACCAGAGGTATAGAAGTGTGAGGTTCATCCACTAAAACATGTTGCTCTATTTATTGATGCAGAATCCCCTGTGCATGTCTCATGTGTGTGCCCTACAAAAAAGACCAAACTAAATGGTAGACCTATGATGATGAAATTTGTGATCTATGTACACTTATCATCCATTTACCTTATGATCCGACCATCCTCTTTTAATAGGATCCAATCTTGAGGGGGGGGGGTCAATCTATTTTTTTCATGGATGAAAGGTATTGAAGAAAAATACCATAAGGAGAGAAAATGAATATCTGAATAGAATGAAAAAGGAAAAATCCTTCACCAAAGGAACCCTCATGCAGGTAACCCCAAGAATAATTGGTGAATAGTGTACCTAAGCACTTAGGGGCATTTTGAAGGCCTAGATAGTTAGGTCACCCAGTAGCACCATGCATGGTACATGCACAAGGGCATGCACGAAACACCTTTGTGAGCTAGAATCCTCTCCCAGGGTCCCCTTTTCCTATAAATAGAACCCCATGGATCCTCATTTCAATGACATAAATAATCAAAGAACTATAGGTGCTCTTATTCCCCTATTACTTCACTCATTCCCTAAAAAACATAATAGTTAGATTTATAAAAACTAATTGTGGAGGGAGTTAAGGGGTGTAGTGGATCCAAAGTCCTCCTGAGGTATGAAATACATAACTTTTGTTTGAGAAACCCTTCCCCATGTTGTTAATGAACACTATCATGATTCCCTCACTAGAGAACTATGTGAGGTACTTTTTAGAACACCAATGTATACCATTTATTCAATGAGAAATGCATATCCCACATGTTGTTTCCTAGGTGGTCCATCACCCAATGTACCATGTTCTCAAACATGCCTACCTATGACAAATACCTCTTAGCTTGCATAGACAATATGCTACATGAGACCCCTTATCTCTCCCAACCAATACACTATGTGACTCCATGTTGGATCGATCATCCTCTACCCCGTGTGGTCCACCTCTCAAGCCCTACTCCAATACAACAATGGCATGGATCATATCCCTTTGGATGCCTTATGTAAGGAGAAAAAAATTGAAACTTAAATTAATTCCTCTGGACTTGAAATACCAAGGAAATAAGCACACCATCATGTCTCCCATGTGGTTATACATTCCTTATGTGAGAGGTTTCCTGCACTAGTCCTATGTGATAGGTAGGTTCCTCGAGGTGCATGTGAGTATGAATTCATTCGGTCTTGAGGAACCTGACCATGGGGTATGTTTCAATGATATTTATGTATCAAAGGAAAGGGCTAGAGCCTTGTGATTCCCACATAATATCTGAGTCCTGGGACCTTTGGTTCCCAGTGGGGAGACATGGAATGAGATCTTCCTCACTTTTTCCAAAACCAATTTTAGGGAATCCCTCTTTGACTAAGACATAGCCTTTATTGAAGGGAATACCCTCCTCCATTCATTCCCCAATATCTATACCCATGGGCCATAGCAAGATAGAAGACCAAATGTGACTATTGCTGATTCCAAAATAAGTGGGAATAAATGAATTTCAAATCTCTCTCTATCTCCCTTTATGTCCAAAGTACAATGATGGGAAGGATGTTTTGTTTACCCTACCTCATCCACCAGTGGAAGGAGGATCATGTTGTTTACTCGATCTTCTACTTCATCTAAATAACATTTAAAAATGAATCAAATGAGGTTATAAGTTGGAAATGATCTTGAAATCAGCACAGTATGATCCATCTTTTGTTAGAGAAGACATTCTATGATCTTCCTCTCATCCTCCTTCAGTGGGCCTCCATAGGTGTGGATCCTCAAGGAAATTTTTCTGACCTTAGGAAAAATTAGATTGTGTGGTTTTATGGATCATCACCTTCATATTTTTCCTCACACTGAGAATGAATCATATGGGTTTAGAGGTTGTTGGTGATCATAATATCCACATGATCTATAAACCAGAACTATGGCCTTCCTAATTGGTATACTCCCCAACATCTCACAAAATGGAATCCTCTTATATAGTATAATCCACAAAATTCAACCTCTTGTGAATAATTACATGTGTAGTCCCCAACTAAACCTATGGGTCTTATATTTGGTATAATTCCCAACTACGTAACCAAACTCATTCACTAGAGAATCCACCTTAGTAATAATCCCCAAACCAAGGAATACATTCTAGGATTAATCCCCAACCATACCTAAAATCAATATGGAATTATTCGTATGAGTATCCCCCAATACAATCTTCTCAAAGAGCCATACTCCCCTAAAAATAAATCTGTAACAGGTCCTCCATATTCATTGGACCCCACAACCAAACAATGTGGGCTTTGATTCCCATCCAAATGGGATTCATAAGAATACACTCTAATGTCCACACAAAACACCCTAAATCAACCCTAATTATCCATGGGATACATTCCATGTAGTGTTGTATCTGGGAATACATATAACTCTAGGTTCTATGGACTGATTTGGTACAAGTCCCCCACCAAACTTGACTAGGAGCCTTATTCCTAGGCAACCCTGGCACATGACACTAAACAACATGATTTGGTCCTTATAACATGACCATAAAATGTATGATGTGAAAACTTAAGTGAAAAAAAACTACATGTTTTTTAATTCCTTTCATAAGGATACAAAAGAATTTCATCTCATGGGTCTCATCACAATATAAAAATAAATCTCATCTCTGTACATAAAAATACACTATAGATCGCCCTACTATGTGGATAAAAACCACCATCATCATAATAATGACCAAATAATATATGATTAGTACATAATAGGATTCCATTAAAGGATGAACTCATATACATAAATATATGTCAATTGATTAAGAACCATGAATACATACAAATAATTCTATGTTCAAAACATTCTAATAATTAATTTTTATTTCAAGGGGGATGGACGTCTTACTTGGGAATTAATGAAGGATTAAAAAACATATAATAAATATAAAAGTGATTCCCATATTATGAAATAATTCCCTCCCCAATGTGTGATGATCCCAAACTCGAATCCTCTCGAACAATATTAGTTTTTATGTATTATTAGTCCAGTGTCTAAATAAGAGTCTACCCTTTGAAAGGTCTCTGAGTTATAATAGATATATAACCGTTTGGTGATTCTTTCTACATGAACTAACCATTTTAGAGACCATTCAAAAGTAGTGAACCTGATGTGGATGATTTTGCAAAAACATACATCTACAATCAATCATTGGGTACCTTGATTTTTGTTGAAAATAAGAAAAAAACCCTAAAAAACATGAAGAACCTCAAAGGGCCACACAAAATCTTAAAACAATAATAACCCAAAAAACAGTAAAAACATAACCCCCCCCCAAATAATTAAAATACAATAAAAACCATAAATCACTAAAAAATTAGGAAGACCAGAAGAACCATGAAAACCTAAATGGACCCAAAAATTCAAAAAAAACACTAAATTTCATTAAAACCCCTAAAGAAACTATAACCCCAAATCCCACTAAAATACATGATTAAAATTATAAAACCCAAAAATACAATAAAAATCTAAAAAACCTAAAATACCCTAAAATTCTAAACAAAACCTAAAAGTATCTAAACACCATAAAATCCATAAAGGGTCCAAAAAAACCAAAAAACCCCATAAAGGACTCTAAAAAACCATAAAAACCAAATGTATCCTAATAATTATAAAAACATGAAATGATCCTAAAAAATAATAGAAACCCCAAATGACCCAAAATTCCATAAAACCCCTAAATGAAAAAACATACCAAAAATCGTTAAATGAATGTAAACTCCCTAAAAACCAAAAATAAAATAAACCCCCTAAAACCCATCAATGACCCATGAAACCCCTAAAACCCCTAAATGATCCTAAAAACCCGAAAACCCCACAAATTCCAAAAAACCATAAAATTCTTAGGAAACCTTAAAACACCCTAAAAACATTAAAATATCCAAAAATTTGTAAAAACCCATAAAAACGATAAGAAACCTAAGGACCATAAAAACCCTAAAAGACCATAAAAACCCTTAAAACCATAAAACACCTAAAACCCAAAAAACACTATGAATCTTGTTTCAACATGATTTTATTTGTGATAGTTTTGGTGGGTGAGATGGCCTATAGGGGCTGGGTAGTATATCCTTTTTGTGTTATGAAGGGGGTGCCACTGTTTAGTGGTCCTGGTGGGTGATTGTAGGGGGTTAAGTTTTCATGAAATCTTTCCACATTGGGTATGATGTCCTTGGATGTCTCTGGTGAGTTTATTCATTCATCTAAAAACTCCCAATGACTCTTTTATCCTTGATTCAGGGAACTTATTTCCAAAGGTGGACACTCTTTGATGATTTGGCCAACGAAACTTGAGGACTCACATTGGTTAAGAGGATGGGAATTCTAGTTTATCACACCCTTTTTGGGTGAATTATTTCCTATTTTAGGACACTCTTATATATTTATGTAATGTGTATATGTTTGTTAATACTTGGTTAATTCCCAAGATTGTGTCTATAGATTACACCAAGGTAGCATGATCAATAAAAAATATGCATGGGTCTGGAATTATATGTATGTATATGAGGATATGTATTGATGAATACATCTATATGTATCCAAGGTTCATAATTAATGTTACCTTTTTATTGAAACAAAATGATTTTGTGGTCTTATTCTAGTACAATGATGATTTAAGACATATGATGAGGTTCTCTGGAGTATATCATTGTCCATGGGGGATGAATATTATTTTGATATCTGGATTGAACCAATAAGATGGGATTATTATATATCCTCATGAGAGGAATATATTAAAAATTAGTTTAGAGTTACTTGAATAGATACATACCCTTTTAAGGTTTTATGACAAAAACCCATCCATGAAAGCTAACGTCACGCGTCAACGACGTCTATGTGGAAGTTTCCTAGTCAATATTTGGTATGGGGATTATGATAGGATGGCCTGATGGACCCATAAGGTATGTGTTCATCAGGGTAAAAAAACCTTATAGGGGATTTGGCTCATAAAACATTACGTTTTATTTGGGAGATGGGTTTAGTCCTCAATGAGGTTTCCTACACATATTAGTTGATTGGGAATCAATGTCCACATGGATCGGTGATTCAAGAAGTTTAATATCATGTCGTTAGGATGATAGTGAACCAACATGAGAATGATGAAATGGGTGAGATACATGGAGTTGTTCAGATTGAACATGAGAGAGGTTTCTGATGTATCCCAGTTAGCCGGGAATCAAAGTTCAGGTAGTTTGGATACATTGGTATGTACACTTTAGAGGATTCCCATTTGAGTTGCTGGTTGGGGATTATGCCCAGATACTGCCCCTACAGGGGAATGGTTTTTATATTACATCAAGGGGAATGATTCATTTGATCTCAATCCTTGGACAGTTTTCTATTGTATCCTAGTTAGAGTAGGTATGAGAGTTCTCATAGTTAATTATTTCAGGCATACACCTTGAAGGAGGCCCATTTGAGGGTGGGTTGTGTTGATGTTTTGATCATCAGTAGCCTATAATCCCACGGGGGTCTTGATATATTTCTAAAATAAGTGAATCAAAATTATTCAACAAACCATGCTTCTTTCCTTCTATACTTGTTGAAAAGGAAGAGGATAACGGTGGAAGAGGTCGGGTGAGAGATAAAAAGGAAGGAGCAAGGGGTTTTGAATGATCCAATTTCCTCCCTTGTTTTGATATCCTAGAGAGTCTTGTTTGGTAATATATATGGATGTTTCCTAGTATTAGGTGAATATGGGGGAAGATTTCACCTCCTTCATGAAAGGATAGGTGCTTACCTAAGGAGGTGTTACCTTTTGGTTCCTATGAAATGGGAGAAGCATTGTTCCTTGTCAGAAGGAAACACAAGCATGATCTCAATTATTTATCTCTATCCCTCATTGAATGGGAAAATCCAATGATCACCGTTAATCCCTATAATGGGTATGTACATGTGAGTGTCCCATGTTTTAACCCCATGTTACCATGTGAATGTAAACTTAGGGAAATTCTAGGAGTGCATGTCTTCACAGGGATTATTCTTATGTCTCCAATTTCCATGGGTTTATAAACTTAGAAGGGTGCACTAATGTAACCAATGATTTTATAATAAAGGACTTGTAGAATTGATATAGGATTTTCCTAATTTTTATGGACTATCTCATGTATGTGATATCGAGAGCATGGTTGAACTAGTAGGAAATGAGTGATGCTAGAGGTTAGAATGCGCGAAGTCACCCCATTTAGTGTACCATTTATTCACGCGAGATGTGAACTTTTATCATAACGTGTTTGTTTTTGGGTAGAGGGTCATACACTTACCATGATGGTAAAGAAACCTATATTCATTCCACATATGATTTTTCTACACAGATCATAGTTCTGTCTATTTATAAATTTTCTATACTGACTTCGATATGCTTAGGGGATTTCTATGCAGTATAGGTTTCCACCTGCATAGAATTTTACTACATGGGGTGTACAATTAAAGAATGGGAATTAGTTCTAGGCCTTGAGGGAATTTCATCCATGAAGGAAATTGGGATCAAGAAATGTCAATTAAAATTATGTTTCCTTCATTAATGTTACATAGTAGGATATACCTGTTAGGGATTGTACCAAGAAGTCTGCACATCGTCGAATGATCTCTTTATAAATTAGTCTCTAAAAAGACCTCAAAATTACATAATGTTGTCTCTTATTCAGTCCCTTCAATGGTCCTTTTATAGGGAATAGGAAGAGATGTATTGGTGGGTCATATGGCTTTTTTTTGTGGAATCCCACTGTGGAAACCCAACATGTGGTTAACTCAGCCAGCAGGGCAAGTGGTCATCATCTATGGAGGAGAAAATCACCACCTCACTTCTATGAATGCCATTATCTCATTCATGTGAGGCCATTGAATGCACCTTTCCCAGGAACCATTTTAATTTTATAGATAACATCGTAGACAGGGCGTATTTCTCCACCTCTATCTCTCAAATGACACCATTCATGAGGGACCATTGTCTTCCCCATATTTCTGTGAATTGTTTGTTTCATGATATCTTTTCATTCCATAGAACGCCATTCAGAGAGGTTGTTCATGAAGGGTACATGCTTCATGGGTTCCCTATTTCCTTTTTCCAAATTTATATTATTAGATGTTATTATTTAAATATTTATTGGGTTAATTTTTTATTTATTTTCCAAATCAACATGAGTATTTTATTTCCCTTTGTAATATTTTCAAGAACCAACAAATGTATCCCAATGTAATGGGTTTCGATTGGGATAAAGAGAAGGCCATTCCAATAAAGAAAACTGTCTTGACTCGGGTTATTAGTACAAAGGTTAATTTGTAGGGGGACCATGTCTATGTATATGGGGCCCATGTCATTTGACTTTTACTTGATTTCTAAGTGAATTTTTCGCCCTCTATTTTCTCTTGCTCACCCTAATTATACGAAACAAATCATTTGAGGACACCCTTCACTTTAAATTTGTATTTTGAATCTACGAATTGGAATTTGAACCATAAAACAATGAATTTGGATAACCGCATAGCAAGGGACATGGCATGAATCATCTATTCAGGAAACTTATACTTTGATGGACAATGCTTCACAGGACATCCCATCAAAATCGTTCCACCAACTATTGGAGGGCTTCCATGCATAGTTGGTTCATTGATTGAACCTTCCATGAACCATTCCCGGGACTTTATTAGTAATATTAGTTTTATTTCCTTTTCTAATTTTTTTGGACTAACCTTTTGCATTACCTTTTTTAGGTATAAAAGGTGATTTGTCACAGGCTTCTGTCAGTGCCACTATTGTTTCTGATGCTTCTATTTCTCCCCTTTTAGCTATTGATTTATAGATAAAGGAAATGATAGCCTATACTAACAATATTGTCCTTGTTGTTTAATTGCATCATTTTTTATCTATACTCTTTAGTGATGCTCAGATAGTGTATCCAATTTTAGACTGGCTACCACTTTATGGGTTTGGTCTGCTATTTGAGGTGGTGATTTTGGAACCATTCAAGGCAAGCCATCCCATAGCCTGGGTAATCGATAATAACACTATCCTTAGGAATCTTATTTTAGCAAGGAGATGGTACATACAGAAATAAATCATTGTTATATCCTTACTAAACTATTCACTTCATTCACTAGAGGACACACTATAAGGATCAGAAGAAAAATATCATTACTCTCATTACATTCCAAAAAAAGTCAAGGAAAAATAAGAAAAATATATGGTCTTAAAAGAAGGACCTACTCTCCATAGGTACATTTGATCTGGATAGGGAGATGGACTTTCTAGGTTCTTCAATGTTGTGAGGAATTCTTGAATGAATTTCTAACTGTGGGGCCCTATGAGGCTGGCTGGGTATCCCAAACCTACAATCATCAAACCAATTCCTTTATTTCACACCATTTTACTATATTGATCCTAGATAGAAACTCTTTTTTTATAGTCTATAGTGAATTCAATATCAGCCTCTAGGGTATTCAAATTATTTTTAGAGATTCTATCATCAGAGATATATATGATGAATGTATACCTCCTTCCTCCACCCAGGATGATGTGGAAAAGAATACTCCTTTGGAAATGAAACATATTACCCAAAATAAACCCCTTTCAATGGATACTGATCCTCACCCTAGGAAATATACCCCCTTTAGGGATAGAATGAATTTCATTGTAAAATAATGTGATTTAGAGCCTCATGAATTTCATCCAAGGTCCAATAAAACTATTGAATACCGAAGGTGAACTGATTCCTATTGGTCTGTCTTGGAGGAGGTCCAGTTTCATGAATGGGGATGGAAACCTATTCTTGATTTCGACTGGTTGTTCTAGGTGGCATCCTTCTTGGCCATGTTTCTAATATACTGGATCATACAGATGTGTGATTCCAGCACTGTGAGAGTCACAAACATCTTCATGGCAGCATAGCTAGCCATCAGCAGATGTATCAACATGTCCATTTAGGTATTGGCCAAAATATACCATTTATTTGTCCTTATCATTGAGGGGAATCCACCTTACTAGGCGGATGGTCATTTTCAAATACTTTGGGGTTATACAGGAGCCCATATCTGGGGGGACATTCATCAATCCTTTTTCGATTCTAGATGATGTTCTTCGGCCATATCTTCAGTGTACTAGTGGGGTCATGACAACGGGATTGGCCACAGATGATAAAAAAGATGAGAGGACTGAAAAAAATAAATGAGAATTGATGGCCTGAATAAATTATCATGGCCTCTTCACATATAATCCTTACTACTCCCCCATTGGTTTCATGGTGAATTCTGAATCAGAGGATTTTGTTAAACAAGGCTATTTAGATACCATGAGATAGGGCATCTTGGTTGTTTTAATTGACATAGAGCTCATTTGTGAGGCCTATGTACTATTCATATTTGGCTTTCAGTTCACCCATGTCTAGATGTTGTGCCCTTCAACCCTTAAAAGTGAACTCTAGGAGAAATATTTTATTAAATTTCGACAACTTTGGATCATTTTCACTGGGGAATACACATAGTGAAATATTAAGCTCCCAAATTCCATGGGTTTTTATTGGATCTCATAAATGGTTATTTTGAAATTTGGATTAAGTTATACCAAAGAAGAAAACTAGAATGTTTGGATCCCATAATCATAGTCCCTAAGGAATGTAGGGATAAATTGAAATAGAAACAAAGTGATAGGCACATCAGTCATGGAAATCCACTGTGGAAATCCCTTGACTCTAAACCCCCGCGATTTGTTTTGAGAGTATTCACATTGATATAACAGGAATCCAAAACTACTAGTGAGGACCATATATTCATCCCTCATAATGAAAAATATCACATGGCATGGAGGTTACAATATGATCGGAGGAGTAGTGAATGTTTTTGCACTAAATCCCCTCATGCTCTGTGGAACATTATTTTGGAGAAGAAGGTTTCCAATACTGGACTGGTCTATGTATTAGCTCCCATTGAAATATCCTATAATGACGACCTTGAAAGGGTATATCTTTACCCATAGTGGATCAAAACATTTATCCATGCTTGGAAGAATCATTGTAAATATTCTTTCCAATTACATTCCATTTAAGGACTAAATGTAATGAGGTTGATGTCAGTGATGAGGGTGATAATGATCATGCCTCTAGGGGTAAAAATATCACAAATTTTCTTACTATTCGAGGGATAGGGGAATTTCCTCACCTGCGCCCATAGTTTGATATGTATCCACCCACTAGAGTTTCAGGGATACAATGGAACCTATGAAGTAACTACAATGGCTGAACTTTCTTTGCTTCCACAGAACAATCCTCAAACACTAGTTATCCCCATTATTACTGCATTTCTATATGTGCGGGTGGTTTGGTGTTACATGAGGGTGATTACATCCAATAAAGACATATAAGAGCTACTTTAGGAATAATGCTTTAATCTTCTGGGTTTTGTAGTTTCCTTTTCTCCTCCATGTATTTATCTTAAAAATACATGCATGAAGTGGTGCTATATCTATGTTATATGGATACCTTCGGTCATTCATCCAAGGATACACATTATTGGTCAGATCGGGTAGTATACATGGCAATAATCTCAGAGTTTGATGGTGCCAAAGGAGAGGCGTATGGTACTAAAGGAGAGGAAGTTGTATTTTCTAACCTCAAAAATACTTTCCCTTATCATGAGGATTCCAAACCCCATTCCTTATTCTTGTAGGAATATGATGAGGCTAAGGATTCATAACTTTCTCTAGTTTATACCCCTAGGGGCACCGTAGCAGGGGAATGTTCCCCTTCATATGTGGGGGGTTGGTACAAAGGGATCCCTTAGAGATTTATAAATCATGGAGGAAATCATTGTGGACCCCAATAGAGTATTTTCACCTCATTTTTTACCTACATCTTCATTAAGGGGGTTATATCCCTAGCACATCATGAATTTTGGATAGAGAAAATATCTATTCGTACGCATGACATCGACCATTATAGGTAATTGAAACACCATTTTCTCTTGTTTTCATACTATATGATTCCATTTAATATACAATCATAAATCTATTATGATGATGGTCTGGTAAGTACTGGGGATAAAACCATACAAACATCTACCGTACATTTCCTTTCTTAGTGGAATGGAGTACAAGAAGTACCATCAACAGTTTCAATTTAAAATATTAGATAATAAGATCCGACCAACGGTGTTGAGGGAATCACTAGACATCGATGGGAATTTCATTAGGATGAAATTGTCTCTTTCCCACTAGAGAGAGAATATATGGGTGTGGAAACATAGGCTACATTTGAATGTCCTACCCTCATAGAGGCAACTGGGGACATTTTCCAGTAGTGATTGAGCTAGACAATGAACCATGATTATCAGTGGACATTGAAGAGATACTGAGTCTCAAAAAACACCTCTTTTGAACATGAAAGATCCTGACCCTAGAAGAGGGGCATCTTTAGGATTTTAAATCCCCATTGAGAAAAGTAATCCTTCTCATTTAGGGGATAAAACCATATAATTGGGGGTGGCCCTAGATCAAGGAGGTTTGGAACTTTCCATCATGCCTTTTTTTCAATTTGGATATCCCTATAGGTAGAATTTCTTGGAGGTGGCCAACCCAGCTAAGCATGGTCCCAAGCCATGAGTTCCCTTGGGAGACCCTAATAATAGACTCCATGTTGAAGACTCAATGCTATCTCTTCCGGGATGCGATGAAATAATGGAGAATGAATTCATTGATGTCTCCTTAGGTAAAGCTTAATATTACACTCTTTCAACCATTCTATTCTTGTTTTGTCTTTATTTTTACCTTTAGGAATTTAGAGGTCTCACTTGTCTTACTCTTTATTTCATCATCGTATCCATAAGAACTTGTGACTATTTTCGATACATCGACCTATTCTCCAGTCAAAGCTGCTATAAATGTGGCTATTAAGGGGTTGAATCATACTGACGCTATTATGTCAGGACCATCATTGGTAGTAGTCATTCCTAAATATATTCTATCAGTGGGGATTGAATCTGAAACCTACCAATAGGTCATATCCATCCTTCATCCTAGAAGCCATAAAACATCTAAAAACATATGGAGGTTTATTTCACAAATGCCTCTTATAGATATGATAGTGAATCTTCCAAAATTACATCGCTTGTTTTTAGTACTGGGGTTTGGGGGTTTTGATTATCATGGAATTTACGACTAAGTGAAGTAGGTGGTTACAACCAGATAGAAAACCAAAATGATCACATCTCGTATTTCTGCTATAGAGTCCATGTCTCATCCTTCCATCACTAGAAAAATACTTATGAATGAAGATATATATAGAGCCGAGGTAGTCACGAGGCTATAGAGAAACTCACAAAATTAAGGTCCCTAGAGAAGTTTCTTAGTCAGGAAGTGGAGAAGATGAAAAAGGCAACAGAGAAACTCTAATAGGAATGAGCATGTTCCATGACTGTAGTTGATGAGGGGAAAAGACTGGTGGAATAGTGCGGAAAGACTAGTCTTGACATAATAAAGGACGTAAAGGAATTATGGGTAGGTGTGGAGGATGAGGTTGAGACATTATTGAAAATACCCTAAGCTACCAAAGAGTAAATCTAGGTGTTGACACAGTTTTATTGAATCTAATAAATTTCTCTTGTAATGGTTATCATATAGTCATTTGGAGATTCTATAGATTGTGGATGCTCATCTCATTTCAATTTAATGGAATAAAAACATTTTTCTCTCCAATTCTTCTCATTCATTTTTCCATGAAATGTAAATAAATCATTATTAAATACATTTTGTACTCATCATTTTCATGGGATTTAAATTTGCGATACAATCCAGGATAAGTGAAAAAATCATGTCATGTTCTAATTATTTAATGAGACAACGGATTCAGTGATCATAATTTTAGTATTTCTAGAATCTACTATAAATCCCTAAAAACGTTTGTATTTTTTCTCTATTACTCTACTTTTTTTCAAAACTCGTTTTGGAGTGGGATTTGTGGGTGAGACTTGACATTTCCATTATACGCCCTTTGGGGGTTCTGGACATAAAATGTTTGGTGTCTCTCTTAATTGTTTTTTATATCGATATTTTTCCTAAACCATATAAGTTGCAGCTTCAGTGAGCTAAAACTCAACTTTTTTCTAGGGTGCCCTTTCAGGGTTTTAATCTTGTTGAATTTCATGTTTCTTTTCATGGGTAGTTTAATTTCATGAAAATTTAATTATCATTACTGATGTTTTATGTTGAAAATATTTTACCATGATAGATTTTTTTGAGGTTGAATATCATGGACCATGATTTATGGTCTGAGGGCCCCAATTGGGGTTTGTGGAAAAATATTTTCTAATATATTTATGATATGGATGAGGGATTTCTATTGACCCTAGTTTTCTAGGTTTTGTGTATTGGATATGACATGGGATATGGAATCCATAGGGATTACGAAGATAGGAAAATCCTCTCATGTGGATGACTTTTCCTTTGGTTGGCTGGATTTTTTTGTGGGAAACTTATATAGAGCCATCGGGGCATTGTATGCACAGTAAAAAAAGGTGTCTACAAGACATTGGTCATCCATTCCCAATGGCATGTAAATTTTATTGGAATTTTGATTTTTTTCCCTTTTTAAGACCACAGTGTGTGGCCTGTGGGGGGAACAATGTCTGGATGTAATAGGGTCATTTATATCAATTTTGGTATAGAAACCTCTCCCACTATAATTTGACTTGTTTGAGGGAGGGATAGAACATGGTGTATTTTAACATCATGAAAAAGGGATATTCTAGAATCATGATTTAAATTCATTTAACTCTGACTAGTGGGGTAAATTATTTTATATTTTAAATATAGTTTGACCAGAAATGTTCTATAATCTTCAGGCATGAGAGGGGAGAATGGATTTAAACTATAGTGCTGGGGGTTTCCAAAACCATTGATTGGGGTGGAATGTAATCAATATAAGGATTTAAATAGGTTGGAAATTACTCTCCATATGATGAATTTTCTATCGGATGATAAGTCATTATTATAGGAGACTTATGAAATGTCGTCAGGGAATTGTGTGCATAGTCAAACAAATGTGTCTGCAGGACATATGCCATAAATTCCCGATGGTCAGGGATGATTATTGTGATTCATAAATTTTTGGGAATATATTATGTTTTTCTAAGAGGGGGAATTAGTATTAAAGGGGAATTTCAGGCAAAAAATTTCCCAAAATAGGTTAAAACTTTATCCCCACACGGGTGAGAGAGGGTTCCCTATGCCGGTCCGACCCTTACATAAAAATAGTTGGGAAAATTTTATTTCCAATCTTGTGTAAATATATGAGAGTCGAGTATCCCTATACATCCTTTGATGATATAAATAAATTCAATCATTTTTATTTTTAAATTTATCCATATGACGATCTAGCTCACACATGGGAGTGGGATATTTTGTTTTGTACATGGGGTCACCAATGCGGCGATGCTCTGGTTAGCCTTTCCCATACAGATTCATTTCATGTATAGGAACATGAGGGGAAATATTCCATGATGTTTCTGAGCCTAAGAGTGAAAATTTGGTATCAATCATTATGTAGTTCTAATTTCATATGATTTGGACATTGACATAGAAGCCCTGATTAACCAGAGTATAATTGGGCCAGGACGTTTCAACCTGTCTAGGACATGGGTTGGAAGAAAATATTTTAACCATGGTTCTATGGGATCTCATATTGGGAGAAATGACATGGGGATTTACAGAAAATGAGGATATTAAAAATAAAATAGACTATCCTGATGATGAATTTTCCTTTGGTTGATAGGCTATTTTGTGGGAAACTTATGCAGAGCCACTAGGGCATTCTGTGCATATTAAAAAAAAGGTTTCCTTGGGACACTGTCCATCCATTTTCAATGTCCATGAGTGTTTGTGAAGATCCAAAATCAATCAAATATTGGAGTTTAAGGTTTATTGCGGATATATCTGGGAATATCAGAATCATTCTGGAAATGATTACCCATATAATTAGGTAATCCTCTACATAGATTAGACTCGTATATCAGGGATGACATTTTGTAAGATATAGTCCCAGGTTTGATGATCTATGTATTCTGAAATTTTATTCCCCACACAGAATGAATCTATATATAGGAGGGAATTTTAGCTATATTTAGGATACCTGTTAGTTTTATTTCTTAAATTTTGGACTTTGGGATACCCATTATGGTGGGTGGGGGAAAAGAACCATAATGTTTTTTAATGTTGTGCCATGAGGACTAGCTATTAAGGATTGATATACCATGGATCTGTGGAGAATAAACTGTCGAAATTCCAAAGACATCTTGATAAATTCTTGGTGTGATAAACTAGGGGTGTCAAGGGTTTTAATCAAGCAACTAGGGATGGAAAATATATATGACTATAGAATTTTATACTCTGGGTGGTGTTGCGTAGTTTAACATCATACAATAAGAACATTTTATCATTGATTCTAATGTCATGTGGAAAGGACATAGGTTCCCTGATGACTATAATCATTCGGTGAGGACGTAGATACCCAGGTGTGAGAGAGGGGGCTTGTGGTGTTCTAAATAACAACCTCTATATAGGACATCATTGGGAGTCCTCGACTTTGACCTAGTCTGTGGGTAGATGAATGGACATTTTTAGGAATTTTGTGGCATGACATGAGTCGTAGGATTCATCCAACACCATTTATTCCATGGGATGGGAATCATGTCACATATAGTTCTTTATCAAATTCCTTATACATAGGTCTATCCCACACACAGGGGGGAATTCATTTTTACTACTTTGGTTTGTATGAATCATGATGAAATTTTGGGAATCCCTATGCATACCATGAGGGAAAGAATCAATACATATGTAGTTATGAAATGTGGTATGGTAGCTAACCAATGTTTGGGGAAATGTTATCTCTAGTGAGGAAACTGTTGTGACATTCAGTTTAATATCATGCGGTGAGGATGTTGGTGACCCGAGATTAACGATATGGATGTTGTGGGTCCATGTAGTTTATGTCATGTGAAAAGGACATTGGAAGCATAGTGTAACATTGTTTTGTGGGGACTAAATGTCAGAGAAATCATTAGTATGTATGGGTTAATTAGATCAGGATATTCTGGCATGTACCATGTGTGAGATAGGGATTTAAAGGGGAAACCATGATCATAGGGGCCCTCATGTCTGGAGAATTGGTGAGAGTTATAGGAGAAAATGTGTGTATGTTGGATGGATAATCCTTTCTTAAGGATGAATTTTCCTTTGGTCGACAAGTCCTTTTGTGGGAAACACATGGAGAGACACTAGGGAATTATGTGAATATTCAAAAAAAAGTATCCGTTGAATGCCGACCATCCATTTTCTATGTCTATGAATGATTATGGACATCTGAGATTCCCCAAGACATGGATTTTGATTGATTGAAAGGGTATATCTGAGTATATAAGGACTATCCTGACCATGATTATATGTGAATAATTGGTTCCCCTACATAGATCTGACTCATATTAAGGAGGAATGTTCATTTGTCCACCATTGTTATGGGAATGGCAATTTTGAATCTTCTGCAAGGGATTTCATATTACGTGCATAATATTGGGGGGAATTGTTTTTTCATTTTTCAAGGTCGGACTCAAGAATAATGTCTGGGAGTCACTAAATTTCTCATCATATTGAGAATCAAGAAAAATGTAGTTCTTAAGTTACCTATCACTTTAATGTCGTATAGTAAGGAAATCATTCATGCATTTTAACATCTTATATTAGGACTAGTGCATATAGTGGATAGATTTTCCCATGAGGAATTCTGGGGCAAAGCTCCTAATCCCATGTAACATGTTCTAAGTGGGAGAAATAAGGGACATAAAAGGATTACCCTTACACATATGGGTAATAAACAATGTATGGGGACATTTTACCTTTGATCTTTTTTATAGCCAGAACCATGTTTGGTAACATGGGCATTACTATGTACCATGTGTTACCTAAAACCAATCTGGGTGTAATGCTTTGAATTTATCTATTCCAGTCTGATCCATACATTGTGGGAATATTTTTTGGATCATGGATGGACCAAGAAATAGAATTTGAGAATCAATACATATCAATAGAGGGTGTAATCAAGACATATGTAGTTCTAAAATCATGTTCCATGTACAGTTGTAAACAATGTACAAGGAGCGATCATTTTATTTTTTAATGGTGGTTGGGCCAAGATAGAGAATCCTAGTGTAACTATGTATCTTAAGAGGGCTGGAATCATCCACGTGTAGTTCTATAAGTTTTTTACTTGTACTGGTCTGACCCATGAAAAGGGAAGAGACATTTTTTATCCATTATTTCAAGGTGATGGATATGTCAAGAGCCTTCACTCTTCATTATTGTGAAAAAACCCTTACCCATATTCCTAAGTTTACATGAGTTATGCTTGGTTTGAGGAACATGGAATGGGAATGCATTCTATCATAGAATAGGGGATGTTTTGGGTATGATAGGAGCATTTGCATCATATAGTTGTTAGACCCAAGTCAATGATCAATGTATCAATACATATCCCATAGACATATGAGAATCAATCCATACATAGTTCTGTGGATATCCATGCATAGGTTTAAACCATACACAGGGAGGGGGCATTATTTTTAACATGGTGGTCATACTCGAATGGGAATCTGAGCGTCACTGTCTATCCATTGGGGCAAGGAATCAATCCATGCATAGTTAAAGAGAAAGAGAGATTACATGTGGATAAGAATCTCACATGAAAATGGTGGCATGTTGTCTTTATAACATATAGATCTAACTCATGTGCAACAAAATATTGATTGGAGCATAATAATCCATAGATATTTTACAGTTTGAACGATTTGGACCTATAGTTTACTTTCATGTGATGAGGAAAATCTCATTAGGATGATTAGTGTCATATGATTAGGAAATAAATGCTGACAAGTTTAATATTGTGCATCATGGATGGATATGGTGCTATACAGTTTAACATCTTGCAGCTAAGACATGTTCCATATGATTAAAGAAAGTATTTCTTCAGAAACCACTCATTAGTGGGAGTTTTGATGTGTTGTAAATCCATTGAAATTAATGCATACAGTCAATTATAGTAGACCTTGTGTATGAAATATGGTCCTTCCCATTTTTGGATCCAACAGTGGGGAAGTAATTCCGAATATTATTGGGGTTCTGAGAACCCACAACAATTCTCCTTCAAGGAAAGACTAAAAGAGAACCCTTTTGTTGAAGGATTTTTTAATTTGGTTCTGGTAAACATTCGAATGGTACAATGTGCGAAATCTTTTCTGATCCAACTACTCTAACTCAAAAAACTTTTTATAGGACTGCTCATCTATGGATAGTCGATCACGGATAGCAATGAAGAGCGATGGAAGTTGAACTTCAATGGGTTGGACCGCCTCTATCCTGTATACTAATGAGTACGTGGTTGATTGAGTGTTAGTGTGTGTCAGGGTCAGATAATCCCATATGGCATTGAGGATCTTGTCCTTCTAGATTTTCATGTCCTCATAAAATATTCTAGAGAATATTGGAAAGGTTCATGTTGAAGGCCTTTATATATATCTATTGTCTGCTTCATGTTAGTGGGATGAATGGTTGGACTTAATGCCATACTCATAGTATAACTTATCTGACTCAACAGAGTAGAAATTGATGCCATTTTCCATCAATACTGTATGAGGTACACCAAATCTGGTGATAATATTGGCTTTCAAAAGGATGACAATTTGTCATTCCCAGACCACTTTTTGGGGTAATACATCAACCTATTTGTAAAATAAGCTGGTAGCAATGAGAATATATCTGAACTATTTGGTCATAGTAGGAGTATATGGTCCAATGTAGTCCCTTATATATATGGAAAATGGATACGAGTACTTGGAAGTGTGAAGTAACTCTGGGTTTTAGTAGATGAAATTAGCATGACCATGACAGGGTTGGAATATCTTCATGAATCCAGTAAAATCTTGTGTCATAGTGGGCCAATATTATCTAACCCTCTGAATTTGATGATAGAGATTGAATTCTTACTGATTTTATCTAGATGTTTTGGCATATACTTCTTTCATTATGGTAGCAGTCTCTTCCCCATTGATGCTCCTATGAAGGACCCCTTCAAGGCCCCACCTATGGAGGACCTTTTTTTGGTTCTTAACATCATATATATCAAAGTTGATTTCCCATATCTAGATTTTCTATCTTCATGAGCTATTTGGAAGGTGGTATCTATTTTGAAGGTAGTTTTAAATGGGAATCATCAAGACAATGGTATGACCATAAGGACCAAGGATGGGACTAATCTTGTCAATTTCCACGATTATGGATGGAATTAATAGTAGGAACATTCAAAGATGGGCCATGCTAATAATTGTTTTATCTCGATTTGGATTGGCCAAATATGTGCCTGTATTTTTTAATGAACCAGCTTGTGCATTTTGTGGCCAAGGAATATGAGTTAGGTCTGATCTGAAGAAATTATGTAATAAATTCAAGGATGTGGTCAATAAATTGTATTATATCCTATTTCGTGATGTCATTGGAACAATTAACATTCTTGATGACCATCTTAGTGTCACATTTTATCTTTAAGAGTTCTTCATGTGGTTTAAATATGAGCTGCATGCCCATAATGATAGTATGGTACTCTACTTCATGTTTTGTGCATCATTATGATAAAAGGATGGAGTAAGGCATGATTTCCATTTCCAGATAGATGAGTATGACTCCTAGCCACCCTTTTTTGCATCATGTGGTCTTCCATAATTTTTCTTGTTCGACATCTGGAGTAACCATCAAAATACGTCTCTCATGTCAAAAAACCCTTTTTAATAGAGAAAAATTAGTCATTGGGTAGTTCAGCATCCAATGATGTCATGTATTCTAAGGGGTTCCTTTCCAGAAAATCTACTAACACCTGGCCTTTGATGGATATCTGAGGCACGAATCGTATGTCGAAATGCTACAGGATGACCACCCAACATGACAAGCATCCAATCTGCATCGAATGAATAAGAATATACTTCAGCGGGTTTCTATGAGAGACCAAATGGGCCTTGTGGTGTTGTAGATAGGTTCTCAAAATTTGGACCAAAAAGATTAGGGCCATGAATCTCTACACGATATTTAAATAAAAATCACATAGTTGATAATGGTTTGGATGAGATAATAGGGTCTATTCTTGATATCAACATCATTATTTTATGAAAGGATCACTATATGGAAGAAACACATAGAATTAATGATATTCCTTTCATAGGTGGCATTGGAAATTGAGGGATTAAAATAAATTTCTTGATATTATAAAATTCTTCCTAACAGTCATCTATCCATTAATATATAACCCCATTTTAATCAACCAAGTTAATGGAAACATTTTCCTACAATGTTGGCTATGATGTGTTACCTGTAGGCCAAATTCTTTTGAATTCCTATTAACTCCGTGAGTTTTTGAAGAGGCGACATTCCATGGATGACCATTTCCTTCTTAGAGTTAACATCGATGCGATGGTGGCGTATGAAGAATCCGAGAAATTTCCCAAAGTTAACACTAAAAGCACATTTTAAGGGGTTTATTTTTAGACTGTGCTATCTTAGTTTACTAAAGACTACATAATGATATGTCAGTTTTCCCATGAAATGTCATGATTTAACCACTAGATCATCAAAATAGCATTTGAAAAACATACTTAGGAATGGATTAAAAAAACGATGCATGGAATGATGATATATGGAACCAAAATTTTTCAAACTGAAGGGCATCAACTGATAGAAAAAAAATCCCTAGGGATCACATGAATCCCTAGATTTATTCATCCTTCTAAGCCATTCATATTTTATTATAGCCTAAATATTCATCCATGAAATAGAGATACTAATATATGATTTCTTCAATGATTAACAATTCTATGATCAAGAAGCTAAAGTAGTCTTTCAGGTAATTCTGATTTAGATCCCTAAAATCAATGAAATATTTGATATGATCACACTTATTTTTCATGGGGACTATGTTATCTTGCCTGATATGATATTGAACCTCTATAATGAAGTCTTATTGAAAGAGTTTTTCAACTTCGGTCTCTATTTTGGCAGCATGTTTCTAGTACATCCTTCTGGTGGATTTCTCACGGCCACTATGGTCTTCCTGTAGGTCCAGGTGGTCAGTTTCCACCATGGGATTGAGGATAGACATTTTGGTATGGTTCCAAGAAAAAATGTCTTTATTCTACCTTAAGATATATATGTATGGCTATTCTTCATTCAAATACATGACCACACTAATCAGATTGTGCCATGATCCCTCTTCGATAGCCAGTTTTATTTCCTTGAGTTCAATAATGGATTTAGAGACACATTCCTAGATTTCTATAGGGGAATACCTAAGGTCTTCATCATCTTCATCTTCTGAATCCTCATAATTTTCTTCTTCTTCCAATGGGGAAACAATTATTGACATGACCTCTCTAGAGTTGAGAAAAGAGTTCCAATTTTGGTGTTTGGGAGATGAAGAAAATTCTTCAAATTAAACTGATTGTAGGGAATTATTAGGAGAGGATGGAGAAAAGTTTGGAAGGGTTATTTATTCCTCTTATTCCCTAGTGTGTGAGATAGGTACTTTCTAGAGATCTGAGATTGGTTCAAGGAAATTTTTATCTGAGTATTCACCCTTGTCTTGGGAACCAATGGAATTTTTGACATTTTTGGTCTCGACAACCATTACCGAAATCCTGAGGACTTCTGAATACTTGAATGAATTTGGACTTTTCATTCAATCCAGTTCATGGGTTGTAGGTACTCCTCACTGAGATACTTCAAGGGGTTTATGGTAATAGTTTCCAAACCATTTAGGGTGGCAACCTGATCAATTCTATCAATTGTGGGTTTCTTCACTTTCTTCTAATAGAATACCACATAAATATATTGTTATTATAAAAATTCAAATGGGTCATTATCAACATGTAGTTCCAAACTCTGCCTAATAAGAGTGTATTTGATTCACTAGTCGTAAGATGATGGAATTGCTATGTGTTGATTCAACTAGGTCCTTCCTAGCAGGATGTTGAAGGCTGTTTTTTCTGAACTATTAGATATTCATTGTGAGCTATGAGATCACCAAATTGGATTTCAAGGAAAATTTTACCCCATGGATTCTTCTAAAATTTATCATATCCCAACAGAGAATTCATGAAAGGCATCAGACAATCCTCATTACAGCCCAGCCGATGATGTGTTAAGCGGGGTGAGATTAACACCAGATCAAATGAAGGTGAAGACTTTTTAGATATTGACACCATTAATCCTTCCAGAAACAAATAAGGGTTTGGAGTGACCATTCATGATGGAATATAATTTTTTATATATTAAGGAGATAATTTCCTGGAATTATACATGATTGGTCACCATCCGATAGACTTCAATGGAAGATAACTAGGCTTCAAACTCTTGGGGACATAGAAAAGTTTCGATGAGTGCTTCCCTGATAGATTCTTATAAATTATGTGTAAAAAAGATTGATATCTTTTCTAGGACTGAATCCAAAAGATTCATAATATCATATTTCTATTCTAAATCATAGTGATTACCAGGTTTTGGATTCTATTTCATAGTAACATTAGGGTCTTGAGAATTCGATGTAGATTGAGGGACCCTTGGGACAAGAGTTAATGGTGCATCTATGATTTGTGGATTTGGCTGAGTAGGTTTCTCGGTAAGTCGTGGGAGGTTAGACATATGTTCCTATTACTATGGATATTATTAAATGATCGTGGCAGAGTTTGTTCCACCTAGGGAAGAAAAACATTCTTGTTCTTATTAGATCTGTTGGAGGTCTCTTCCAAGGGGTTTTTGAAACATGATGGTTTGAGACAGGGTGTGGCCAATAATTCAGTTTTTTCCATGATTGTGTTTTCCTTAGAATCCTCATATACTATGGCCTCTTACTTCGGTTCCTTGACTTGGTGTGGGGAACTCGGGTTCATAAACTAATTTTTCATCAGTGAAGGTTTCCATTAAGTATATGACATTAATGATTCTGAAAATAAATTTTTCATATGATGATGACTCTCGCTGACTGAATTCTTCTAGGGGTTCCATTTGGTGGGGTGGTTCCTATACATTTTGTTCTCATGGATTAAAATATGAGACTGTAAAATTCAGCTTTAGCCTAGGTGCTGGTTAATCTTCTTGCACTTAAATTCCACCCTTCCAGTCATATTTTTTTTGGATGCTTTACCACTTGAGGATTGTGGGACTAAGGATATTGACATCATTTCATCAAGATTAATTTGGGGTAAAATCGGTTGATTAAACTTTTATTGGATTTTTCAATTGGATTAGTTGACTATCTTCTAAGTCAACAAACTATCTACCTTATGGATCTTATTTTTAACAACTTTTTTCACTCCCCTTCATCATTAGTGTCAGTGGTGGAAACATGTGACATGTGTTCAAGTAGTGGTCCTAGAATGAATCGCATAGAGTCCAGAATTACTTGCTGGATATCCTTAATAAAAAATCACACATGGATGTTGTGCCCCAGTGTCCGGTGAAAGGGACAATAATTTGGTCATAAATAAAGGACCACATTATATACCCTCTTTAGTTCTAGTAGATGAAGAAAATTAAAATTCATGGGGGTTGAAAAGTAGCCACGAACCTGGTCATCTTGGGATATTCCATAGTTCTTAAAATTTATTTCTCCTAGACACACACTCATCTGAATGAGGCAGGGGTGGCTGCTAATGTCTAGGGGCCTACATGGTTTAGTGTAGGCATAGGAGTTGGTGCCATAGTAGGGGGTGGCTCAGCAGTAAGATAATCTGGTTCATCTCTAACTTTTCAATTACCTATGGATGATAGGGAATCCCAAGACCTATGACTGGTATGTTGTAAGGAATCCTCCATCCTTTGAGAAATGATAGAGATGTCCCAAAACCCACATTTAAATTTCACTAGAATGAGTTGTGTTCATAGCTCATCATAATGGTTTTCAATGCTCATCGAATGAATCTCCACATGGGGGAGTGTCTAGTTCAAGGAGTAAGTCAGATTCATTCATCATGCAATAAAGTATGAAACTCTCTCATTATCTCTCTATTTTCAATTCATGAGGTCACTAAACATTATCTATGGAATCATTGTACTGAACTAGAATAGGAACATCTAGTATAGATCCTCGCATCGAGTTATCGAATGAGTAGAAAAACTATTGTACTATACAGATGATGATCCTTAAAATGTTCACATGAATAATATGGGATTAAATGATTCTTGTTGCACTAGGGTTCCCATAATGGGATGATTGTAAGATGAGTAGTTCATCTAATTATTTTTTGGTTCACCAGGGCCATAGAATATTAGAAATACGAGGTTCTTAATATTTGATGTTGGTGGGGCACTACACACTCCATCAGGTAAGGTTTCCATTCTAGTAATATTAGTGTGCACATCCCTTCAATGGCTTCCATTCGAGCTACGAGGGACCCAATGGTATTAATGATTCCTTGATGCATGCCTTGTTGGACTTGATCCCGGGTGGGTACAATAGGGGGAAATAATGGACATGCAAAATCTACTAGTACATGAAGAGGATACCCAATCAGAGGCATCCATTATATATTTCCGTAGAACTACTCCAGTGGTTTCCTAAATGGAGGAAAAAATTGATATCTTTCCATGGTTAGATTCAAATTGATTGATGGTTATGGAACTACCTTGGAAGAGCATACATTTCTAGAATCATTGTTCTAGATGAGCCCATTGGGTAGAGGTACATCTGATGGATGAGTATATTGAAGCTCTACCTAGGGAACATACCTAGTTGGATGGCATGCTTGGAGAAACTCAACATTGATTTGCCTAAGATCCTTCATTTTTTCCTCATACAGAGTGAATATCTCCTCGATCACGAGGGAATCATTTTCATCTAGAGGAGGATATGGGTAGTATATGACCTTGTTATTATTCTTTTCCATATTGGAAATTCCCAAAGGAGTTAATGATGGATTGGTTGAGGGAGTGCCCAAAATTAGGGTGGATCATTGGTTCTGGTTTTACACACCATTAGGCACTGTGTGGACTTCCTCATGGAGGGAACCATATTCTATTGAATGCTAATAATTTGTATTGTTTTCAATGTGGTCTATGGGATTGACTTCCATGATGTTCACTGATGCATACATCATTATGGGTTTCATAGCCAGTGTCGAATGGTGGGAGATCTCCTTTAATACCTAATTGGATCATCTTCTTCCCTTTCATGGTCCAATTTGAGTTTCTTGGTGATGGGTGACTCGAAGGGAGCCTTGATATGACCAGGAAATATGCCTTTATCTCGAGGGACATGAATTGTGGGATGGTATGGAATGAGTAACCTCTTTTTACATTATACTCACTGGGTTGAAAAATAATGACATCCATTGGGTGGGTGGTTGAGGTGAGAATACCCCCATCCCTTCAGGATGAGGTTACTCATGTTCTACTGTTGATGTGTCTTGTCCTGGATCTGTTGGTCTTACGGGGGAATTATCTACTAAAAATTATCCCAGCCCTGCGGGATGGGGTTGATCCCATACTACAGTGATTGATGGTACTATTTCCACCCTCTTGTTCTAACACATTCCTATGCAGGAATGAGCCAGATATGGTGTCGGGTCTGCATGTGATTTTCATTCTTCTGAGGATACCATTAGTGCTCATTGATTAGAATAGTTTCAGATAGAATATTGTTGAATGTTCTAAATGTCTTAGTTCAGATGTTTTTTTATTGTTTTCTCTCATTGGGCCTAATGGTTTTGAAACTTACTCATGGACCATTCATGTCAAGAATTCCACATTTCCATAGTAGGGAGTTCATTTGACTTCTATCTTGGGATGATGATATTATATGATGTCACTTATTGTGGGGTATGCTGGATGGGAAAAGGCATGAAGTATAGAGCTCTATGTTCTCCCCACCCTCGGATATGAACACCAGATGGGGAATCACCAATGACGCAACACAACTTGTTCCCCATGTGGAGGAAGGATAATTCAAGGTCATTCATGCACCTATCTGAATAGGGATACTATAAAGATAGGATGGATTGAAGGTCAGTTTTTCAATGAAGTTCCCCTAATATATTTATCTGTTCTACATACCTATCATATGTAAGAAACATCATTTTCCACTAGAAGAGACTATTCTAGACATTAAGATGAATGTTGGAATGCTAAACTGAGAAGTGGTTCTGGGGATGAACATAACTGGTATTTCATCCATGGCTAGTTTTATTTTCGTGAGTAACATATTTTTTTGTTCTTCCCCTAAGGCTTTTTCTACAGTGTTCACAACTTGGGTGCTTTGTGATGATTTCATATTGAGTGGTGGGGCTAGTAGGGGTATCACTGATGTATGAATATTGTGGGGGTGTCTCAGAGGATGAGTGTGGCCCCATGACATCTCCTGACTGAGAAAGGATGTGCCTTGTCATTGTTAAAGCCGCTAACATATCTTATCCCATAATTCCATGCTCTTCATAATATGAGGGATTTATTATATTTCGACTAGTGAGGGGAGGACCATATTGCCGGTGTGAACTTGGATAGTGGGGAGGACCTTTGTAACTATTTTGTGGTGGTTAGGACTACCATTATATCTTAGTGTCCTAACACAGGGAGATTTTATATGACATATACCCTAGGGAATATCATTATAGAGGACCAAAACAATGGGAGGATCATCTTGTGTTTTTTCATTATGGGGAGGACCTTCATAACGATTTCCATCATTGCGAGGACTACCATCATGGTTTGATATTAGGATTTAGGGAAAATATATATGGTGTGCATCATGGGGAGGAACTCCATGATGAACTAAAATAAGGGGAGGGCCTTTTTATTTTCTAATTTCCCTGTGGGGAGGTCCTTTGCAGTTACTTCTATGACAGAGAGGGATACCATCATAGCTTGACGTCTAGCATCAAGTAGAAATTCCACTAAATAAACCATGTGGAGGATAATCAGGGAAGATGATAGGAGGGGTGGATCTTCTTTCTATTTGATAATTTGTTAAAGGGAAGGGATACCATGACAGTCATCAGGAGATGGGCTCTCTTAGTCGATCATTTCTTACACATGATTTAATCCCCCACGGGTGCTCTGATGAGGACCTTCAAAGCTATTGGTAACAATATTGTAGGGAAGACCTTCACAACTACTATTTCCACTTCAATAATTTTGTAATGGATCGACATGATATTGAGCCTATATTTATAGATGTTTGATTGTGTCCTGAACCCCATGTTATAATTGATCCAAATCATGAATGTGTTCTTCATTTTCTAGTTTCCTTTGGAACGTTTCATTTTATGGTGCTCTCTTGTGGAAAAATGGTACTACCTGATATTTGTAACGACCTTCAAATATACTTACAGGATTGGATGGTTACCACAATATCACCAAGATATTATGGAGAGGATCTTGATTTTTGGATGGGATATATGCCTTCCTTGTAGTGGCCACCACATTGGATTGATGTACCCTAATTAGAACTGCTGCTTGTTCCCTATCTTACTGTCCTTGTATCAAATAATATAGTCATAAATTATCCATGATTGATGTAGGGATACAATTCTTATCTATAATGGCCATATTTTTTTTGATGAATCACCCCACTCGGGGAGACAGGGTCATGGGTCTGACTCATCAGTTTTTCTACAAATGCGATGACGTCTTGAAAGGTCTAGAGGATATGTTATGGAATCAATGTTGATCCTCTATCATTGCCAAGATGTGTTGAGAGATGTCTTGGATGGAATGGGAATAAATTCCCATTCTGACGTTAGGGTAGGAGTTTGTTCATGATATGATCCTCCTTCTGTTTCTAATGGGTACTGGAAGTTCTTCTATGTCAGGGAAGATGAATGAGTCTTCCCCCGACTTGAACCTAGGATACACTAGATACTGTCTTTGAATTCCACCATATTTTATTATTGAGATTTATATTCATGATCAGTAAGTTCCATCTTCTCATTTTACATTGAATTTTGTCTCACTATATTGTTGTGAATATGTAGGAAGTTGACTATATTTATGTTTTATTTACCCCATACTTGACTAGTGGGCTTCATTGTTGTAGAAAGTAATATTCATGTTCCTATAATTTTCCAATTTACATGATTAGAGGGTCTAACATGAATTGACTAGAATTTGAATTTGCTCATAGTTTTCTTCTATATAAGCATGGTGGGATTCCAAAAAGGGATCAAGAGTGTACACCTACTCGTAGTGTTTCTCCATGTTTATTTGGGGGTGGTACACCATAGGAACAATGGTGAAGACCTATTCCCAGTGATAAGTTTGTCACCCACAGTGGGTTATCTAAGGGTCATTTTTTTAATTGCACTTCATCTAGATCCCTTGGTATGAAATTCTCTCAATAATGAGGATGTTGGGTAATGTGGTGCTGGTTGCGTCATTCACTAGAAGGGTTCCTTGAGTCGGGCTCTAATAACCTTGGAAAAAAGTCATTAGAGATGACTTCTTCTACCTCCCTGTGATAAGGGAGGTACTCATTCTCACTTTCCAAGGACATGCTCCCAATACAACTATAGACGACTAGTGGGCCCACCTTATGCTGGATTGCCAGCTGCGGATGAAGAGGTGGATGGTGAGCCTTCACCAATTGGATGATTTATATCGTAGCCTATATCATGAAGTGAGTACCCTTCTAGTGGTACTATCAGATCAACACACATTGATGACACAAGGAAGGTGATGGTGTCATCTTCCTTATGGATGACTTTCTCTGGGGGTTTATAGTCACATGTTTCTTTTAGAATTTTGTGAATTCCAAAAGGCTGACAATATATTTAAAAAGTAAAAACAAAAAAACCCCATCATAGTATCATCTCATGACCACATGCATAATTGATGATTTTTCTTGGTCCTCTTCTTTTTTGATGCTAATGGGGATTTAGGTGGGGTAATTCCTCCCCCTTTGTTAAGGATCCACATCGGGTTCACCATTTTTAATTCGACCATATTCAAATTGTTCCCCTTTGGGTGCTCAAGATGGTTCCCAATGGACTAGGCAGTATATTCTTTTGTGTGTTATGGAGAAGGTGTCATAGTTGAGTGGTATCGTGGGTGATTGTAGGGGTATATGTGTTTTTGAAGTCATCCCTGATTTGGAATGGTGTATATGGATGGTATTCAATAGGTTTATTCACTAATCTGGAACCACCCAAATGCCTTATTATTCCTGATTCATGGTCCTTATTTCAAAAGGCAAACACTCGTTGGATGTTTTGGCCAATGAAAGTTGAGGACTATCATTGGTGGAGAGGATGGGAATTCGGGATAATCACACCCTTTTGGGGGTAATTATTGCCTTTTCTAGGACTCTATTATATGTATATGAAATGTTTATATGTTCATGAATCCTTGGTTCATTCCCAAGTATGTGAATGAAAATTACACCAAGGTCGCAAGATTAATAAAAAATATGCACGGGATGGGAATCATATGTATGTATCTGAGGTTGTCTATTGATGAAGACATCTATATGTATCTGAGGTTCTTCATCAAAAATACCATTTTATGTAAACATTTTGGGATTCTATGGACTTTTTATAAGACATTTATGACTTAATACATCTGACGAGGCCGTCAAGAGGTTATCATCATCAGGGGGTATGGTGATTGTTTTCATATCGAGATTGAACCAATAAGATGGGATTCCTAAATACCCTTATGAGAGGAATGATAACACACACAATTGTGTTCCACTTTACTAGATACATGAAATTTTAATGTTGGGTGGAAAGGACCCATCCCTGCAGTTTAATGTCTTGCATCGAGGATGCCTAGGTGGAAGATGCCTATTCAAGATTTGGTTTGAGGCATACGCTGGGGTGGCCCCTAGGATCCATAAGAAATTTGGTCTTATAGGTAAAACTAAACATACTGGGGATATTATCTAGAGAACATTAGGGTTTATTTGGGAGCTGGTTTTAGTCCTCAAGGAGGCTTCCTATACTTCTCAATTGATGTGGAATCAATGTCCACATGGCTCAGGGATTTGTGTAGTTTAATATCGTGCCACCTGAATGAGATTGAACCAACATGAGATTGATAAAATGGGTGAGTTATGTGGAGTGTTAGGCTTGAACCTGACAGTGGTTTCATATATATCCTAGTTATTTGGGAATGAAAGTCCATGTAGTTCATGATACACTAGGACATACACATTTGAGGAGGCCCATTTGAACCGCCAATTGGGGATTATGCACAAATGATTCCCATGTAGGAGGAATGGTTTGGGGATTACATCTGGACAGAAGGCCCATATTGTCTCGAGCCTTGGATAGGCATCCTACATATCTAAGTTATAACACGAATCAGATTTCTCATAGTTCAATATATGAGGCATACACCTAGGGGAGGCCCATTTTAGGTTCGAATGTGTGGATGTTTTGATCATCACTAGCCTCTATTTCCAAGTGAGTCATGCTCATTAGGAGAAATAATAGGATGTGAATGATTAAACAAATCACACATTTTTCATTCTACGTTGATGGAAAAAAGGAGGATGGCGATAGAGGAGGCCCAGATGAGAGCTCAAAAGGAAGGAGAGAGGGGTGTTGAATGTGCCATTTTCTACCTTGTTCTGATAAAATGAATATTCATGTTCGGTGATCTGTATAGACATGTCCTAGGATGAGGTGAAGTGGGGGGAATGTTCCACCTTCTACATGAAAGGCTAGGGCCTTACCTCCGGAGTAGTTCCCTTTTTGGTTCTTGGTAATGGGGAGAAACGTCCTTCCTCATAAAAAATAAATGAATGTTTGATATGATTTCTTTATCATTGGCCCTTGTGGAATGGAAACCCCCAAAAAATACCATTAATCCCAATAGAATGTATGTATATGTGAGTATCTCATCATCGGGACCAAAGATACCATGGGAATGTAAACATGGAGACATTTTGGGGTCTACATCATTGAAGGGATTACCATATGTCTCCACTTACCATGGGTATATTAACTCAGAAGCGAACGATTTTACTACCAGTGGTTTTATTATATAGTTCAAGTGGAATTGGAAGAGGATTTGGCCTAATTCCATTAGAATGGCTTGGGGACGGGCTATGGAGGGTGTGACAGAAGTTGAATGAAATTTGTGAAGTCAGAGGATTGAATTCCCAAAGGTACCCCATTATGCGTACTATTTCATCACATAGTATATGGAATTCCCCACATAGCATATTTCGATGTAGGTGGAGGGGTTCTCCGTGTACCATGTTGTAATGCGGACCTATATTCAGTCTACATAGCATTTTTCTACACAGAACTGGGTTCCCTCTACGTAGAATTTTTATAAGCGGCATGAACTACTATCCACATAGAGGATTTCTATGAGGTGTAGGATTCCCCCACATAGGGTTTTGTTATACAGGGAATTATACTGAATAAAGGGTATTAGTTCTGGGTATTATGGAAATTTCATCTACTAAGGTGACTGAGTTTATGGTTTTCCAATAAAAATTATTTTTCCCTTTTTAATACTATGTGATTGACTATACCTATAGGGTTTCTTCTAAGGAGGTATACGCTTCATTGATCGATCTCTTAAAAAATCTATCTCTAAAAATCCCTCCTAAAAAAGTTCATCCAGTCATTTCCTCTATAGTCCCTTCCATTGTCCTTTTATAGGGAAGCAGAGGATTTAGATCTATGGGTTTCATGAAACCTTTTTTAGAATCCAATGGGGGAAATTCAGACCGCGGACAACTCAGTGAATAATGAATGGGGTCATCATCCACTGTAGAAAAATTAATATCCTTTATCTCACGAATGACTCCATCTCATTCACAGAAGGCCATTGTCTATGCCTCTCCGGTGAACCATTTTGAGTTCATGGGGAACATCATATGTAGGGAATATTTCTCCACTTCCATCTCTCTAATGACACCTTTCATGAGAGACTAGCAATGTCTCCATCATTCCATGAATTATTTGGTTAACTGTTTCTTTGCAAATCGCAGACCGCCATGTGTCGTGAAAGTCCATGAAGGGCATATACATTTCAAATCCCTGTTTATGTTTTCAAAATAACTAGAGTATTTTCATTCCACTAGAAACGTTTTTAGGACACAACAAACCTTAAAACCCCCAAAACCCACTAAAACCTATTAAAACCTCAAATACAAAAATTCTAGTATGAAACCACAATAAACCCTGAAAACCATAAAAAATTAAAAACCTAAAAACCTATAAAAACACTAGAAACCCCTAAATAATAAAAAACCCTAAAAACCCCAAACGGACCCTAATACCATAATGGACCCTAAAAACCCTAAAACCTAAAAGACCCTAAACCTAAAATCCCTAAAAGCCTATAAAACCCTAAATGAACCTAAATAACCATACAAAAACATAAAACCCCAAAATCCTTAAAATCCAAAAAAAAACTAAAAACAACCAAACGGAAGCTAAAAATTATAAAAAATATTAAAAACCCTTAAAAACAATAAAATCCCTAAAAATGCTAAAAACCCAGAGAACCCTAAAACCCCTAAAACCACTAAAAACCTTAAATACCCAAAAAACCCAAAAACACTGAAGGTGCTAAAAAACCTAAAACCCCTATATACTGTAAAAACTAAAAAAACATAAAAATGAAAAAAACGAACACCCTCTAAAACCGATAAAACCCTAAAACTCTAAAAATCCAAAAAATCCATTAGAATCCGCAAAACCCTAAAAACATAAAATCCCTAAAACCCCAAAACCCCCAAAACCCCTAAAAACACATAAAAATCCTAAAACCCCACAAAAACCCTAAAAAACCACAAAAACCCCATGAATACCCTAAAACCATAGAAATCAAAAAATAACAAAAAAACCCCAAACAGTAAATGTTCATAAAAATAAATTTAAACCCCAAAAATAACCCTAAATACCTTAAACACCCAAAAAAACCCGGAACATAAAAAATCCAGAAAATAATAAAAAACCATTAAAACCCTAAAAGTTCTCAAAAAACTCCAAAAAATTATAATTCCCTAAAAAACCCAAAAAAGGAAAACCCAAAATCCTTTAATAATATGAAATACTAAAAAACCAAAAAACCCTAAAATCTATATCAACCGTTAAAAACCAAAAAACCCCAAAACACAAAAAGACATAAAATCCCTAAAATCCTAAAAAAAATATTAAAATAGTAAAAACCCTAAATCCCCTAAAACATATGAAAATACGAATATTGAGAAACACCTAAGAATGACCTAAGAACCCTAAAATTTTAAAAACACATAAAAAGACAAAAACACTAAAAAGATGTGAAACCGCTAAAAACATTACCAACCAAAGAAACTCTAAAATATCCCTAAAAACCCTAAAAACCTAAAATACCCTTAAAAAAATAAAAAACTCTTAAAAATAATAATAAACAATAAAAGACCTAAAAACCCTAAAACCCAAAAAACCAATAATACCATTAAAACCTAAAAATACCTTAAAATCATAAACCCTTTAAAAACCCCTTAATGTCCCTAAAACTTTTCAAACCCTCCAAAAAACTAAAATCCCTAAAACCGCCCAAAAAATAAAATCCCAAAAATCCACAATAACTCATTTTCCAATCAGGGTTCGCATAATGCAACTATATATGTCGGAAACTCCATGACAACGGAACTCACATAGGTTCGATTCTCGCCATGGGCAAATATAGCTAGGGATGAGCAGCGCACATGTGGTGAATGGCCCCCGAAATAAGCGTGGCTTGAAAATAACCCATACCTCATTACCCAACCAATTGAGAAAACCCCCTAAAACCATAACAATAAGAAGGCCTCAGAGTTGGGGCTCTTCTTCAATCCTCGCATCGCAATTGTTCTCCGCCATTTCTTCTTCCTTCCCCCTATGGCGTGTTCTAGCCACAGTGAAGGTTCTATCGTCTTGTATTTTCATTGATGGAGTATGAATCCATGTGGCCAGGCTTTTTTTATGGCCCGGTGGTGGGTTCATCGAGCCATGAGTCTTTGAGATCTGGCTCGAGCTTTGGAATTTTTTTTGTTGGCTCTAGTTCATGCAGAGATGGCGTCGAATCTCCTGGATTCGAGATCCTTGTTTGGCTTCGGCGTGCATCAGATTTGTGTGGTCTGGGTTTGGGTTTCTAGCTCGGTGTCATCCTTCTCATATCCAGGATCTCTTTGCAGCTTCATGATCTGGGCGTCGGGTCTGCTGTTCTCATTGTCGGCAATGGCATTCCCCTGTCCTTGGGATCCTGTCGTGGAAACTCTATGCTCATCATCTTCTTTAGGCCGCATGTTGCCGGATGCGATGGATCTTCATGGTCCTCCTATTTGAGATACAATCATGGCTGTGGTGATATCAGTTTCAGCCCCGTCATGGTTGAGGATGGTGTGCCTTTTTTCTATGAGATCTCATCCAGGTTTCATCTCGTCTTGACGCCATATCTGTTGTGCTTCAGTTTTCTCGAGGTCGGCCGCACTAGCTCGGATGGGGGAGGTCATATGTTTTTTTCTACTGTAGGGCGATTCCAGGTTTGGTCTTGGTGTTGTTGGGGTCTTGGTCATTTGGATGCATATTTTGGTGGTTTTTTTTGCAGTGATAATGGCGTCATTGCCTACTGCTTGTATATTGGGCTTATGAATAATGCTATTGGTAATTTTCTATGGTAGGTGATTTTGTTGTTTTGCATTTCTGGTTCTTGGTTGTTGATTGTTTTAAATGTGATGATGTTGCTTACTGGGGAATGTTGTGAGGGTGTTTGGTTTTGGGGATGTTGGTGGATGGTGCTTGTCACTTTGTGGTGCTGAAGATGGTTATCTGTTTGGTTTGTCGGGTCATTTTCATTGTTTGTTTTTTTTGGGATTTTCTTTTGGTATGGGTCATTTGACTCTACCCTCCTCAGTCTGTTGTGTCTTTTTTTTGAATAAATTTTTTTTGGGGGGGGGGGGTCGGGAATAGATTGGATCTACACCTATCTTGAACTAAAAACCAAAAACCAAAAAAAAACCCTAAAACAATACATACCTAAAATCCCAGAAAAACAAAAAAAACCCATAAATACTCTAAAAACCATAGAGACCCTCAAACCCCTATAAAATTTAAAACCTAAAAAATCCTAAAAATACCTTAAAAATCCATGAATTGAACTACAAAATAAAAAAACCAAAAAACCAAAACAAAACCCAAAAACCCTTATATGATGAAGAAAACACAAAAAAACCTAAAAATCAAAAAAACCCTAAACCCTTAAAAATACATTAAAACCCCTTAAACCCTTAAAAACCATACAATCCCAAAAAACCCTAGATTCCCTACAACCCTAAAACCAAAAAACCCTGGAACCCTTAAAAGGCCATAATGCCCATTAATATCCCTTAAAACACCTAAAACAATAAAAAACCTAAAAACAGAAAACCCATTAAAACCACAAGAAACCCTATAAACCCTAGAAATGTCTAAAACCCCTAAAAATATAATTACCCTAAAAACATTAAAAACCCTAAAACCATAAAATTCCTAAATACCCTAATACATAGAAACCCTAAAAACCCTAAACCCCTGAAAACATAAAAACCCTTAAAACCACTAAAAACAAATACTCTCCTGGAAATGAAAATAACTGAAAATATCCCTAAAACCCCAAAACCATAGAACCCCTATAAACTCTACAAATTTCAAAAAAACCTACAAAATCTAAAAAACCCTAAAAACCCAAAAAATCCATTCAAATCCATAAAATCTCTAAAAGCACTACAACCCTTAAAAACCCTAAAAAATATAATGATCACTAAACCCCCCCCACACACAAACAAAAAAAACATAAAATCCTAAAAACTATAAAAACAAAAAATTCCCAAAAAACATCAAAAATTCAGAAAAATAACTACATGAAAACACTAAAAACCCTTAAAACCCCTAATGAAAACCCTTAAAAACATCCTACCCCAAAAAAACACTGAATGAGAAATCCTAAAATCCCTAAGAAACCTTTAAAATCAATAAAAACCTAAAACCATAAAAATGTTAAAATCCTTTAAATACTCATAAAACCTCAAAAAAACGTCAAAACTCCTAAGACACTAAAAAACACTAAAAACCCAAAACACCCTAAAATCCATAAAAGTCCAAAAAACCCTGAACCATATACCCAACATCCAGAACCCTACACCCTAAACCCTTGACCCTACAAAATAAGCACAAAACACTAAACCCTATTCCATATACCCTTATATCCTTAACCATATACCATACACCATAAACCCTACACCCAACACCCTAAACCCTAAACCCTGCACCCTATACCCTCAACCCTACACCCAAAACCCAATACCCTAAATCATGTACCCTAAACCCGATATTAGAACACCTATACCAAAGATCCTAACCACTGTAGCCTACAACCTAAACCCCATACCGTACTCCTTAATCCATATAACATACAACCAAAATCATAAACCCACACACCAAACACCAAACCCTAAACCCTAAACCCTATACCCACACCCTAAACCAAAAATTCTTCACGTAGAACTGAATACCCTCATCCTAAATGCTAAAACTTGAACCATAAACCCTATACCCTCCAACCAAAACCCTGAAAACTATATCCTAAACCGTAAACCCTACACCCTACACCCTAAACACTACACTATAAACCCTATAACCTACACCAAATAGCCAAAAACCAACACCCTATGCCCTATACCCTATATCCCAAACCATATACTCATCACTATAAACCTATACATAACATCATAGACCCGAAACAATAGAACCGAAATCCAACATCCTAAAATATACACCCAACACCCTAAACCATAAACCACAAACCCTATACCATATACCCTATACCCTACACTGAAAACCCTAAAACCTAAATTGACTAAAAATACCCTAAATTAGTTCAAAAAATCCCTAAAAACACAGAAATCATGTAAAACAATAAAAATCCCAAAAAACCATAAAAAAACATTTATAATCTCTAGGAACCCCTTAAGAACATGAAATCCCTAAAAATTACAACAAACCTATGGAAACCTAAAAAATAATAGAAAAACTAATAAAACCCAGAAACACTATATATATAAAACCACTAAAAAAATCTAAAATCCAATCCAAACCGTAAATAAACCCAAAAAACCTAGAAAAACCATAAAAACACGAAAAACCATTTAAGAAAAATAATAACCATGAAACCCCTAAAACCATTAAAACCGCCCAAAAATCATAAAAAAATAAAATCCCTAAAATCCTTAAAAACACTAAAAACCCTAAAACCCCTCAAAAAACACCGAACCACCTTAAAACGATTATGACCACTAAAAACCCTAAAAACCCCTTAAAATCTTAAAATATTAAAAAAGACCAAAAACCCCGAAAATAGAAGAAAAAGATACCAAAATTCTAAAAACACAAAGAAAACAAAATACCCCAAAAAATCGTACAAACCCTAAAACTCATAAAAACCACAACACCCTGAATACCGCAAAAGCCCAATGAAAACGCAAAAAATATTTATAAATCAAATGAAACTGGAAAACTATTAAAACCCTTGATACCTAAAAGACCCATTAAAACCCCTAAAAGACCCTAATACCCCTAAAAACCTAAAATGCTATAAATGACCCCAAAAGAGAATAAAAACTCGAAAATCTATAAATACCATGAATAACCCTATAAAAACCCTAAATATCCCTAAATATCCAAAAATTTCCTAAAATTTCTAAAAACCCAAAGACTCCAAAAAGCCCCCTAAAACCCAAAAAACAGATGATTGGACTATAACCATAGAAATCACTAAAACACTTAATATGCTAAAAACACTGAAAACCAAAAAAATCATAAAAAATCTAGATATTCTCAAAAAAGCTTAAATATGTAAAAATCCTACAAAAAACTCAAAAAACAAAAAAACAAACCCCCTCAAACCCACTATATCCTATAAAAATCCCTAAAACCTCTAAAAATTTAAAAAAACCCACCCCCACACCAAATTAAATCCTAAAACCCCCTGACCCCCCTAACAACCAAAATATCCCAAATATGGCCCTAAAACCCTAAAAACTCTAAAAACATCTAAAACCCACTCAATCACTGTAATCCCCTAAACCCCAAAAAACCACTAAACACCTTAAAACCATAGAAATCCATAACAACCATAAAAATATATAAGAACACTAAAAACCAATAAAACCCTAAAACCCCCTAAAATCCTAAAAAAACTTAACCCCAAAAGAACCTAAAATCCCTAAAAACGCTAAAGGGGCCCAAAAACCAAAAAACCCAAAAAATCATAAAAAACTCAAATATATTTAACCCCCCCCCCACAAACACATTCAAAAGACCCTACAATCCATAATAATATAAAAAACCTAAAATATCCTAAAAATCATAAAAACACATTCAATATGAAAAAACCCTAAAACCTATAAAAGTCCTTAAACCCAGTAAAAGACCCAAAAACCATAAAAACTCTTAAAAGAACCAAAATCACATAAAAACCCCTACAAGACACTAAAAATGATAAAACCCCTAAAAGACTTTAAAATACACTAAAACTCTAATAGATTATAAAAACCAAAAAACCACTACTGTACCCCAAAACCCCAAAACCCCCCCTAAAGGACTCCGAAACCCTAAAATCCCTATATGAACCTAAAAACCCTAAAAACCATATATGACCCTACCAAAATCTAAAAACTCCTAAATGGACCTATAAATCTAAAAACCCAATAAATGAAACATAAAACACTAAGAACCCAAAAATAACATGTATTCTAATATTTTTAATAAAACACAAAAAATCTTATAAACCGTAGTTGAACCTAGAAATCCCTAAAAACCAAAAACAACCCAAAACCCCCATAATATCCATAAAAAACCCTAAAAACCCTAAAACACTTATAAATCCCTAAAAGACACTAAAATACCATAAATGAATTAAAAGATCATAAAACCCCATAAAAACCATAAAAACAGTAAAAACCACAAAAACTGCAGAAGTCCCTTAAAATTGTAAAAAACCTAAAAACCCCTAGAATCCCTAAAACTATAAAACCCCTAAAAACAATAAGAACCCTCAAAACTAAAATAAATAATAAACCTTAATAAACCCAAAAACCCCAAAAAACTATAAAAAATCATAAATATCCGTAAAGATAAAAAACCAGAAAAAAATTAAAACCATTAAAATCCCTAAAAACGATAAATACCCCTAAAATCAAAAAATAGTAATACCCTAAAACCCTAAAACTCTAAGAAAATTAAAACACCTAAAAATTACTAAAAACACCAATTAAAACGAAAAACACTAAAAAAATACAAGGACCTTAAAAACCCTTAAAACCCTTAGAAGGACCTAAAAACCCAAAAAGACCCGAAATACACCTTAAACCCTTTAAACCATATAAGAACCTAAATTATCATAATATCCCAAAAATACCAAAAAAAATGAAGAAAAAATATACAAATTCAAAAAAATATAAAACAACCCTTGAATATTCTAAAATAAAAAAAACTTTTGAAAGCCCTAAAAACCATAAAAACCATAAAAACCATAAAAACTATGAATGACTCCCAAAACCTTAAAAAATAAAACCCCTAAAATACAGAAATACCTAAAAAACCCCAAAGTCACTAAATATCCTAAACACGTAAAAACCCTATAACCTCAAAAAACTTAAAAGCCCAAAACCATTAAAATAGAAAACCCCCAAAAATCATAAAACCAAAAAAACCCCAAAAAAATAAACACTCGTAAATTCTATAAAACCTAAAATGTTTGAAAACCCATAAATCCCCAAAAATAAATAATATCCCTAAAACCTTTAAAGCTCTAAAACCCTACAAAACCCCCAGAAAACCCTAAATCCAATAAAAATCCCATAAACTGTTTAAAAACTCTAAAACCTAGTGAGAGACCATAAAAACCATAAAACCCATAAGAGACCCTAGTATCCCTAAAACAACATAATATCCTTGGAAACTATTTAAAATCTCTAAAATACCCATAAAACCCTTAAAAACACTAACCGTAATACCCAAAAACCATAAAAACACAAAAAACCCCTAAAAACACTAAAAACCCATTATCCCCCTAAAACACCCTAATAACCTAACCACCCCAGAATATCAACAATGTTAAAAACCCTAAATACCCAAATAAACTATAAACAAAAAAAACCCCTAAAAATAGGTAAAACCAAAAAACCAAAAGAAAACCTATGATGTATAAAAACTATAAATCCCAAAAAACCATAAAAATACTACAAATCCTAAAAACCTAAAATCCCAAAAATCCAAAAAGTAAAAAAACCCTAAAAATAACTAAAAGAACTTTAAAACTTCTAAAAAAATATAATGCCCCATAGAAATAACTAAAATCCAAAGAACTCTAACACCCTGAAAAACAATAAAACCCATAAATCACATTAAAAACACAACAAATTATAAAATATCCCTCATACCCCTAAAACCATAAAAAAACTCTAAAAACCCTAAAAACTCAAAAAACCAATAGAAACCCTAAAAATACTAAAATTTCTTAAACCCCAACAACCCAACAACCCCAGAATCTCCTTAAAAAGACCCTAAAACACTAAAATTATATAATAAAATATAAATGTCCATAAAATCCTATAAAACCCCAAAAAAAACTAAGAATCCTAAAAAACAAATAAAAAACTAATAATCCCTAAAATCTGAAAATCCTAAAATATATAAAATACCCAAAATCCCTAATTCCCAATAAAATCCCAAAACCCCCAAAAACCCTAAAGAATCCTCTAAAACCCCTAAATCACCATTAAACCCCTACAAATCATAAATCCCCAAAAAGGCCCTAAATGCCCAAAAACCATAAAACACATAAATAAACAAAAACCCAAAAACACAATGTATCTTAAAAATTTATTAAAAATAAATAAAAATCCCTAATTCTGAAAAAACCAAAAAAAGAATTAAAACCATTATAAATCTATGAAATCCCTACAAACCCTAAAAATCCATAAACCCCTAAAAACCAAAAAAATAAGACAATAAAACTGCTAAGAAATATTAATTCCCAAATATACTAAAAAAACATAATGCTTAAAAACAATATAAACATTAAAAACCCTAAAAAACCTCAAACACTATAAAATACCTGAAAAAAATTCTAAAACCACAAAAATCATAAAAACCAAAAAACCCTTAAAAACCGTAAGAAACTTAAAAACTGAAAAAACCTAAAACCCTTCAAAAACACTAAAACCCCTAAAAAGAAAAAAACCCAAAAATATTAATTGTCGTAAATCCCATAAAACACTAAAAGAACCTAAAAATCCATAAATATCCTAAAATCACAAAATCCCTAAAAAACTAGAAACTCCTAGAAACAATAAAACAATAATGAAAATACCGAAAATCCTTCAAACCCTAACCAATATGCAAAACCATAAAACACTTAAAAATACATAAATACTCTAATTTTACGGTAAAATCTCTAAAAACAATAAGTCTAATAAAAAACCATAAAACCCATAAGAAACAATGAAACCCAAAAACCCATTATAAATTAAAAAATTTAAAATCCCAAAAAAAAACCCTAAAACCCATTAAAAACCTAGAATATACTGAAAATTATGAAAATAATAAAATCCCTACAAACACCAATGAAACAAAAAACTAAAACCCCTAATGACCTTAGAACCCTATAAAACCTATAATACCCTAAAAACCATAAAAAATACCTCAAAAAAACCCTAAAAACTATTAAACCATAAAAATAGTAAAAATATATAAAAATAAAATTCCCTAAAACACATAAAAATACCAAAGAACCCCTAAATACTATAAAAAATTAAACCATAAAAAAAAAAAGAAACACTAAAACCATTAAAAATCAAGGAAATAATAAAACCAAAAGACCCCCTAGAATGATATAATACTCCTAAAACCCTTAAAACATAAAAATGATAAAAAACACTAAAAAACATAAAACCTCTAAATTATTAAACATATTAAAAACCATAATAACACTAAAAATATAACAAACATTAAAAGAATGAAGAATATAAAAAATACCTTAATGACACTAACCACATTTAAAAACCTTAAATGACCCTTAAACACCCATAGAAACTATAAATTGGAAATACAAAAAAAACCTGATAGATCATAAATACCAAAAAATGTAATAGTCTCCAAGAAATGTAAATCCATAAAGGACCCTAAATCTCCTAAAATACCCTAAATAGGAAAAACCCCTAGAGGCCCCTGAAACCCCTAAATAACCGCAAGCGACCCTAAAACCCCCAAAATTCCACAAATCACTAAAAAACATAAAATACCCTAAAACCCTATAAACCCTAAAAGTATATAAAACATATCAATCCCCTAAAATTATAAACCTTCCAAAACCCTTAAAACCCATAAAACCCATAAAACCCAAATTAACCCTAAAAGTCCTAAATTCCTAAAATCACATCAAAACCAAAAATAAAACCTCAAAATCAACTAAAAATCATAAAAACCCTTAAATGACTCCACAATCCCTTAAACAACCCTAAAACCCCAGAAAATTGTAAATCCCAATAAAAAAGCTAAAAACCCCAACAAAAGCCTAAAACCCCTAGAACCCTAAAAATGTTTTTAAAACCCCCAATACCCTGAAAACCCCTATAATCCATAAAACCCATAAACCCCCCTAAAAACCCAAAAACCCTATATACCCTAAAACACACTAAATAACCAATCAAATCTCATGAGAGCCTGAAAAAATCAACCAAACCCTAAAAACCCACAAAACCCTTAAAATTCATAACCCCCAAGCCCTAAAAATAGTAAAAACATTAGAACCCCTAAAACCCATAAAAAACTAAAAATACAAAAACCTTAAAAAAAAACCCATAAAATTAATAAAAACTATAAAAAAATTAAAACCCTAAAACCCCTAAAACCCAGAAGACCCTTAAAATCCCTTAAAATAAAAAAAAACCCTACAGTGATAAAAAACCAACAACCCTATAAAAATAATAATACATCCAAAAGTCCCTAAACACCTTAAAACCCATAAATGACCATAAAACCCTAAGACGTCTAAAGACCCTATAATACCTAAAACCCCTAAATGGGCCAAAAATCATATAAAATAGTAAAGGACCCTTAAAATCTATAAACATGCTAAAACCCAAAAAACCCCCTTTTGACAAAAAAACCTAAAACGCAAAAAAATATAAAAATCTAAAAACCCCTATAAACACGAAATGAACCCTAAAACCCCTCAAAACCCAAATAACTCAAAAAATCGAACAAAACCCTCAAACCCCAAAAAACCATAAAATCCCATAAAAATCCTTAAAAAACATTTTAGAGAACTCTAGTAAATGTTATAAATCCAAAACCCCCATAAACCTCAATAAAAATTTATAAACCCATAGACCCCTAAAAAATCCATAAACCCCAAGAACACCTCAATACTCTTAAAATCCCCTATCAAACCTTAAAAAAATAAAACCCCTAAGAAACCTTAAAAATCCTAAAAACCTAGAAAATATCTAGAAACTCTAAAAACCCTAAAAAAACTAAAAACCCTAAAAACACTAAAAATAAAAAAACCCAAAAATCAAAAAAAAATTACCCTAAAACACTAAAGGACCCAAATAAACCAAAAGAACCCGAAAACCATTAAATTTTAAAAATCATTTAAACCCTTAAAATCGAAAAAAACACTAAAACCATAAAAACTGTAAAAACCTATAAAAGAGCCTAAAAACTCCTAAAATACAGAAAATCCTAAAATCCTTCTAACACCCAAAAAAACATATAAATTCCCACATAACCCAAAATAAAATAAAAAATATGAAAAACCCATAGAATCCCTTAAATCCTTTAAACCGATAAGCCCCCTAAAAAGATCATAAACACCCAAAAAACCCTATAACCGCCCAAAAACCCAAAAACCCCCTAAATTTATAAGAACCCAAGAAACCCTATAAAAACTATTGAAACTGTAAAACCCACAAAAAACTCTTAAAACCACTCATTACCTTAAAAACCATTAATACAATCAAAACCCAAAAACCCTAAAAAATCATAAAACACCAAAAACCATAAATAACCCATATCCCCCTAAAAACCATAAAGGACCGTAAGAACCCTAAAACTCTATAAAAACCCTTAAAATAATAAAAAACCAAAAAATTTACTAAAAACATAAAGAACCATGAATGTCTAAAACCCCTCTAAAAGACCATAAAACAGCCTAAACCATATAAAACCCTAAAAAACCTATGAATAAAATTTGAAACACTAAAAAATATTAATGATCCCATAAAATCCAAAAAATTGTAAAATACTCTAAAACCTTAAAAACCCAAAAACTGAAAAATACACCAAAAATCCTAAAGGTTCTTAAAATCCAACAAACCCAAAATTTCCATAACAACTCCAAAGGATACTAAAAACCCTAAAATCCATAAAGGTCTCTAAAACCCCCAAATAATAATAAAGGACCATAACACCCATAAAACTTCTAAAAGTCCCTAAACACCCTAAAAGACCACAAAAAATTCATGAACAACCATAAAGTCCCTAAAATATTCTAATAAAATATTAATGTTTTTAAAAAACAATTAGGGGCCCTAAAACCACAAAAATTGGTAGTGGAACCTAAAAATACTAAAGTACCCTAAAAATGTAAACAACACATAAAACAATAAAAAAATATGAAAGGACCATAACCCCCCCCCCCACAAACCTAAATGATTATAAAACCATAATAGTCCTGAAACCACTAAATATGATAAAAACAATAAAACATCCTAAAATCCCTAAAATACAATAAAATACAGTACGTCCCTTAGAAGACTCTAAAAAATATAAAACACCGCAATGACCCTAAAATCCATAAAACCACGAAAGGCCCCAAAAATAGAAAAAACTCAAAAAAACCCTAAAAGAACTAAAAAATCCAAAAACATATAAATAACATAAAAATATTTTAAAACACTAATAAAAGCCTAAAAATATGAAATACCCATGTGACCAAATAAACCCCAAAACCCAAACCAAACCATAAAACCTATAAAACTCCCTAAAACCCCCAGTAAACTCTAAGCCCCATAAAAACCGAATACATTTTAAAAGAACCCAATCCCCCAAAAAACCTCGTGAAACCATAAAAAATTCTTGATAATCCCTTAACCCATTAAAACACTAAAACCCCTTAATCCCCTAAAACCCATAAAACGCCCTAAATACCTAAAAACCCTAAACAACATAAAACACTAAATATGATAAAAATATTAAAAACTAAAAAAAATTACCAAACCACCAAAAAATTATACACCCTAGAAAACTCTAAAAATAATAAATCCCAAAAAAATCCCAAAAAAATCCCAAAAAACCCCTAATACCATAAAAACCATAAAACCCTTGAAAACCCTAAAACCCCTAAAACACATTATAAACATTAAAACCCATATAAAAATATAGAAATAATCTATAAACACATAGAAAACACTAAAACTCTTAATGATCAATAAAACCATAAAACCCCTAAAACATAATAAAAACTCTCTACAAGTTAAACCACCATGCATACTCATAAAATCCCTAAAATACCCAAAAACCATGAAAATACCCTAAAATAACATTAAAAATGGAAAAATCTAAAAAATACCAAGAAATACTTAAAAACATAAAATTCTAAAGAAATCATATAAAACCAGATGAGTACAAAAAACCATAACAACCTAAAAACTTTAACCCTACCCCCACGCAAAAAAACCCTAAGTAACCCTAAAAAACCTAAAACAAACGAAAACACCCAAAAACCCCTAAAAACCATAAAACCATAAAACATTAAAACTAAAAGTATCATAAGAACACTAAATCAACACAAAAAACCCACCAAACATACAAATAAATATTTAAACCACTAAAAACAAATTAAATTCCCAAAAATTCCTATAATGTTTAAAAGATCTAAATAACCCTAAGATCCGTAAAAATCAAATAAAACTCTAAATCCCCTAGAAACTAAAAAAACCATGAAATCTAAAAAAAATAAAAAAATAATAATGAAAACTATAAGAAGCCCAATGAAACCCCAATGAAAACCATAAAATTCCCTCACCCCCTAAAAACACTAAAACCCCCTAAAACCCATTAAAAATATAAAGTATTAATAATTATAAAACCTCGTAAATCCCCTTAAGAAACCTTTAACAATCCCTAAAACCACTAAAACCATAAAAATTTCAAAAAAACCCTAAAAACCCTAAAAAAATAAAAACCCTAAAATTCCTAAAAGAACCCACAAAACCATAAAATACCCCAAAAGCCCTAAAACACCCTACACATCATAAAAAACCAACAAAATATAGAAAACATTGACTACTCGAAATGTCTTCAAACCCATAAAAACACAAAAAACCCATAAAGGGGTTTAAAAATGGTAAATCCATACAAAAACAAAAAAAACCCAAGATCCTTAAAAACCCTAAACACTTGTAGAATGCCCTAAAAATGAAAAACATCCCTAAAATTTAAAAAATCATAAAAATCATAAAAACCACTAAAATACCCTTCAACCCCTTGAAACAATAAAAAAACTAAAACCCCTAAAACTCATAAAATCCTATAAAATTTTATTGAACCTAAAACACCTTAGATCTCTAAAACTATAAAACTCCCTCTAAACCCCAAATCCCTAATATCGATGAAACCCCATAAAACCCATTATAAACCCCTAAAATATCATAAACCTCAATAAAAACATCTAAACCCCTATAAACAATAAAAAACCTAAAAACCATGAAAACCTATAAAACAATCAAAGAGTTCGAAAAACCTTATAAAACCCCTGAAATACACTGAAAATGTATATACACCATAAAACACTAAAACCCATAAAACACCCAAAACCCTAAAAACTCTCAAAAACACTTAACACAAAAAACACCCAAAAAAACCTAAAAACTAAAAATAATAAAATCCCAATAATAATCCTAAAATCACATGGAACCCAACAAATATATTTAAACCCTCTAAAATCCATAAGACCCTAAAGCCCTAAAAATCCTAAACGCCCGAAGAATCCCTAAAACCATTGAAAATCCATAACACACCTTTAAACAAAAAAACTCTAAAAAACCAATTTAAACGTTAAAAAAACCAAAAGCCCCTAGAAACCTAAAAAACCCAAAAATCAGTAAAACCATTAAACCCACCAAAAAACCAAAAAACAAAAAATCCAAAAAATCCAAAAATCCCTAAAACACTAAAAAACCTCTAAAATCCTTAAAAACACTAAAACACTAAATATACATCATACAACTAATAATTCATAAATTACCTAACAACAGTGAAAATACAAAACCATAAAAACCATAAAAACATTAAACCCATAAAAACCCTAAAAAAACATAATACATGTTAAACACCCTAAAAACCCAAAACCTTATTTAAAAACATAAAATAGATGAAATTATAATGATCCCTAAAAACATAAAGATCCAAAATCTATAAAAACACTAAAACCCCCTGAAAATTCCTAAATACCAAAATATTCCCTATAAACACTAAAAAAACTAAAACCCCTAAAAGTCCCTAAAAACCCTAAAAAGAATTAAAAATACAAGAAGTCTATGAAACTAAAACAAAATACATAAAATATATAATAACTATTAGACACATAAAACCCCTAAAAACTAGAAAATATTGAAACCCTAAAAATCATTAAAAACCCAAAAAACCCAAAAACCCCAAATGAACACTGAAACATTAAAATTTCCAAAAATTCTTAAATACCCTAAATCCCAAAAAAAAAAGACAAAAAATCAATAAAAACACATGAAAACCATAAAACCATAAAACCCCCTAAAACCATTAATAGTGTAAATACATCTAAAAACAATATAAAAACCCTAAAACCCAAAAAATCTTAAAAAACATGAAATATCACTAAAAACACTAAAAACCATAAAACCCCTAAAACCCCCCCAAAACCCTTAAAACCCAAAAAAACATTAAAACATGAAAACCCTTAAAATCCTTCAAAACCCTTGTAAAACATTAGAACCCTAAAAATCTCAAACCTCAAATATCCCGAAAAACCCTAGAACTCTTTAAAACCGTCAAACACTTAAAAACCAAAAAAAACAGTAAAATTCCTAAAATGTATAAAAAGAATAAAAAAAATACAAGAATCCTATAAATAAAAAAAGAATCCTAAAAACCCTAAAACCCATTAAAAACCCCAAAAACCCAAATCCACTTTAAAATGATAAACACCCCCAAAACCCCTTTTAACCTCTATAACACACAAAATCCAAAACAAATTATTATTCATAGGGGGAAAATCAATAGAGGAGAATTTATTTCATAATTCAAAATTATATTAAAAATTATTTAAAACAAAATCCCACTTTTTAATATAAATTCCTAGTTAACTAAAATACAAGAAGAATATTACTTGAAATTTCAAAAAGTGTGGTAATGTTTGATCACAACTCATTAATACTAGTTTAGAACTATTTTATCTTTTGAAATATATTTAAATGTATTGAAAACCAAATATAAAACACATGTTTGTGTTAAATATCAATGTTATGTACTCTATTATTGTTTTGGAAAAGCTTACAAGTTGGTGTTTAAATTGAGAAAACAAAATAGGAAAAAATACTATAGAATAAATACAAGAGGTTTGGTGTCATGGTGAGACCTAGTCTTATATGTAGGGAAATAACTTTCTTCCAAGTAATTAATTAAAGAATAAAATGATTCCCAACACTAATAAGTATTTTTATAATGAATTTCTTATAAGGTTGTCAATGCTACAAAGAGCCTCTTCCATAATTCTACATAGGATAATGAAATAATAAAAACTGCACTTTGGAAGACCAAGATACATAGCCTCTTCCATAGATATTCATGGGAGTATATGTGATATGAAAAGAGATATAGAGAGAGAGAGTTTATATCACTATATTTTTTATTATAGGATCCCATGTTTACAAATAAATAGAGTACAACAAATCACTACTTGAATCATAATATATATCCTAATGACAAAGATATGGAATTTTTTATGATTTGATGTAGTTATGTCTGGACAGATTTAGTTAGGAAAATAAATTTGAATAATTATTTGAAAATATTCAATCAAATTTTCATAGATAAGACTTAAAAACATAGTTTTGTGGAATTTTAAAATTATTCATCTATGAATATCTTTTATTTTTTAGACTTAGTTCAGAGATGTTGGCATAATTACTTGCACTTATTTTCTTCATTCCATATGTTGTATTGGACCACATATAGTTCTTCTTCTTATGAGATCTCCATCTTAGAGTTGTGATTATAGAAATTTCATTGCCGACTTATATTCATTGAATTTTCAATTAGTTCTCAAAAATTTAGTCATTGAAGAGTTATGAATACTCCATTTATTAGTTTAGACATGGGTATTTCTATTCACTTATAGCATAGTTTCATGGCTCGTTCGGTTGGAATAGTCGGTTGACATGGTCTATTGTCAGACAATTCGAATGGTTATTTGGAAGAATCTTGGCATAGTCAGTATAATTTATTTTATGGAAAATTCTTTTATTCATGTGGTCACATCAATTACTTGTATGGTTACTTGAATTGTTCATATGGTAGGGTATTATCATCACGTGGTTGCTTCATGAATTCACATTTTATTTTATTTTATCAACCAGATAGTTTCATTAATTTAAAGGGTATATTCATTTCTTTTCATGGTAACATATTTACTTCATCTGGTAGGTTTTTTTGTTCATGTTGTAGCTTCATTTATTCATGCGATCACTACAATTCAAACACACAATTATTTCAAGACTATGAGAAATTTTACCTACTTGGAGCATGATGACTTAATTTTTCATATGGTCAGTTGGTGTACAATGTGTGGTACGCTCATCACTGTTAGTTTAAATTCATGTTTAGTTTAATTTTATTACATGGTACATATATTACACATGTGGGTGGATATCATGATAAGTCCAATACATAGCCAATTTTATTAGTTTGGGTAGAAAATAGTGGAAAATAATAGAACATGAAGTTCATTAGAAACATAATAAAAATTATTTGGGATCATTAAAATAATGTGAGGCAAGAATAAGGCAAACAACCCTTAAACCCAATAAAAATCAAAAAACCCCTAAAAACATTTAAAAATTGTAAAAACTGTAAAAACCCCAAACACACTATAAAATTTAAATACAGTAAAAATCTCAAAAGACTAAAACCTTATAAACACTAAAAACCCAAAAAAACCCAAAAACCCCAAAACCTTACAAGGCTTCCAAAAAAATATGCAAAGCATAAAAGCCCCTAAAATACTTAATAAACCAAAATGACCCTAATAACCTTAAAAATCCAAACACTCCAAAAAATTATCTTAAAATCTAAGAGTTTCCAAAACCCCTAAAAACCTAAATAACTAAATGACTTTAAAATACCTAAAAACCATAATGGAAGCTAAAAAATCCTAAAGAAACCTAAAATCCATAAAAACTCCAAAATTCCCTAAAAACCCTAAAACCCCTAAAATACCCTAAAAACATAAAAGAACCTAAGACCCATACAAAAATATTAAATTTCCCCAAACCACATAAACATTTAAAAAGATAAAAACCCCAAAATAGAGTCATAAACCCTAAGAACCAAAAAATACCATAAAAACACAAAAAACCCCTAAAAACCCAAAAGGAACTTAAGAGAAAATAAACATTAGAATAACCTAAAATCCCTATGAAATCTACAAAACCCTAAAAAACAAAAAAAAATTGATACCCTAAAAAACAGAAAACCTCTTGGACCCTTAAAAACCCTAAAAACCCATAAATCTCTAAAACCCCAAAAAAACTTAAGATGCTAAAATAATAAAATACCTAAAAACTCAAAAAATCCAAATAAAAATTTGAAACCCTAAAAACCCTACAAAACCATAAGGTATCCCAAAATATGTAACACCAAAAAGGAAACAAAAATCCCTAAAAATACTAAATGAATATAAGGAACCTTATAAAACCCTAAAATACGCTAAAACCATTAAAAATCCCTAAAAGACCAAATAAACCAAAACCCTAACCCACTAAAACATCATAAAACACTCAAAAACACTGAATATACCCCATACAACTAATAAGTCATAAAATACCTAACAAAAGTAAAAATTGTAAAACCCAAAAAACCATAAAAACAATAAAGCCATAAAATATCTAAAAACCTTAAGACCCATTAAAACCCCTAAAACACATAAAACCTTATTTGAAACCAAAGTATACATAAAATTATAATGATCCCTAAAAAATGAAAAGACCCAAAATCCCGAAAAACACTAAACCCCCCTAAAAATCAATAAAACCCAAAATCCCTATAAACACTAAAAACACTGAAACCCAAAAAATTACCTAAATTCCCTAAAATGCACTAAAAATACAAGAAGAATCTGAAAAAATACCTAAAATGTCAAAAAAAATTAGATACCCTAAAACCCCTAAAAACTAGAAAATGCTAAAACCCTTAAGCACCTAAAAAACCCAAAAAAAACCAAAAAAAATCCCAAAGAACACTAAAACACAAAAAATAAAAAAAAATCCTAAAAAGGAAAAATCATCAAAAAAGACATAAAATACATAAAAACCCTCAAAATCCCAAAAACTGTAAAACGATCTAAATTAATTAATAACATAAATCCGACTAAAAAAATAAAATCCCTAAACACCAAAAAAATCCTAAAAACATGAAATATCACTAAAAACACTAAAAACCATAAAACCCCTAAAAACCCTAAAAAACCCTCAAAACCCTAAAAACATGAAAAACCTTAAAATCCCACAAAACCCTTGGAACCCTTCATAAACCAAAAAAAACCCAAATCCTCAAATATCCCAAAAAAATCCTAAAACTCCTAAAAACCATCAAACTCTTAAAAACCATAAGAAACTTTAAAAGTCCTAATACGTATAAAAATAATTAAAAAATCTAAGAGCCCTATAAATAGAAATAATTCTGAAAACATTAAAAACCATTAAAATCCCCAAAATCCCAAAACCACTTAAAAATGATAAACACCCCTAAACCCCTTTTAACCTCTAAAAACCACAAAACCCCCCAAAAAATATTATTTATAGTATAAAAATCAAGAGAGGAGATTTTATTTCAAAATTAAAAATTATTTTAAAAATGATTTAAAACAAAATCCCACTTTTTAATAAAAATTCCTAGTTAACTTAAATACTAGAAGAATATTACTTGAAATTTCAAAAAGTGTCTTAATGTTTGATCAAAACTCATTAAAAATAGTTTACAACTTTTTTATCTTTGGAAATTTATTTAATGTACTGAAAACCATATATAAAACACATGTTTGAGTTAAATATCAATGTTCAGTTATTATATTATAGTTTTGAAAAAACATACCAGTTAGTTTTAAAATTGAGAAAAAAATAGGAAAAAATACAATTGAATAAATACCAGAGTTTCAGTGTCAAGTTGAGACCTAGTCTTATCCGCATGGAAATAACTTTTTTAAGGTAATTAATTAAAGAATAAAATGATCCCCTACATTGATAATGATTTTTATAAAGAAATTATTATAAGGTTTTCAACGCTACAGAGAGAATATTCGATAATTCTACTTAGGAAAATGAAAGAATAAAAACAACTCTCAGGAAGACCGAGATACATAGCCTCTTCCATAGATCTTCTTGGGAGTATACGTGATAAGAAAAGAGAGAGAGAGTTTCTATCACTCTATTGTTTATTATACGATACCATGTTTAGGAATAAATAGAGTACAATAAAACACAACTTGAATCGTAATTTATAACATAATGATAATGATATGGAATTTTTGATGATGTGATGTAGCTGAGTCTAGACATATTTAGTCAGTAAAATTCATTTGAATAATTATTTGAAAATATTCACTCAATTTTTCCTAGATAAGTATTAAAAACATAGTTTTGTTGAATTTTAAAATGATTCCTCTATATATCTCCTTTATTTTTAGACTCAGTTCAGAGATGTTGGCATATTTACTAGAACTTCTTTTCAACATTCTATATGTTGTATGGCACCACATTTAGTTCTTCTTCTTAAGAGATCTCCATCTTAGAGTCTTAATTATAGATATTTCATTGTAGGCTTATATTCATGGAATTTTCAATTAATTATCCAAAATTTAATCATTGAGAAGTTATGAATATTCCATTGCTTAGTATAGACATGGGTATTTCTATTCACTTATAGCACAGTTATATGGCTTGGTTGGTTGGAAAATTCGGTTTACATGGTCATTTTTCAGACACTTGGAATGGTTATTTGGTGGAATCTTGGCATAGTCAATATAATTTCTTTTATGGAAAATTCTTTTCTTCATGCGGTCACATCAATTACATGCATGATCACTTGAATTATTCAAGTGGTAGGCTTGACTCTTTACATGGTAGCTTCATGAATTTAGATTTTATTTTATTTTCTTGACCTGATAGCTTCATTAATTTTTTGGGTAGATTCATTACTTTTCATGGTCACATATTTACATCATCTGGTTGGTTCATTTGTTCATGTTGAAGGTTCCTTTATTCATGTGATCACTACAATACAAACACACCACTATTTCAAGACTAGGATAAATTTTACCTACTTGTCGCATGATGAATAGATTTTTCATATGGTCAGTTAGAGTAAAAGGTGTGGTAGGCTACTCATGGTTAGTTAAAATTCATGTTTAGTTCAATTTTCTAACCTGGTACATATATTACACATGTGTATGGATATCATGATAAGTCCAATACATAGCCAATTTTATTAGTTTGGGAAAAAATTGTGGATAATCATAAAACATGAAGTTCATTAAAAACATAATAAACATTGTTTGGGATCATTAAAATAACGTGAGGCAGGACTAAGCCAAAAAAACCTTTAAACCTGATAAATTCCAAAAAACCAAAAAACCCTTGAAAACCCAAAACACACTTTAAAATTTAAATACACTGAAAACCACAATGAACAAAAACCATATAAACACTAAAAACCAAAAAAACCCTAAAACCCTAAAAGGCCACAAAAAATATACATAGTATAAAAGACCCTAAAACACTTAAAAACGTAAAAGAACCTAAAAATCATTAAAATCAAAAAAAATCAATAAAATAACCTTAAAATCTAAGAGATACTAAAACCCCAAAAACCCTAAAAAAACAAAATGACTCTAAAATCCCTAAAACCCCTAATGGAAGCTAAAAAATCTTAAAGGAACATAAAATCCATAAAAACTCCAAAAGTCCCTAAAAACTCAAAAACCCCTAAAAGTCCTAAAAACATAAAATAACCTAAGACCCGTACAAAAACAATAAATAACACCAAACCACATAAACCCTAGATAAAACCCTAAAATAACATCCTAAACCCTAAGAACCATAAAATACTATAAAAATCCATAAAACCCAAAAAACCCAAAAGACACTAAAGAGCTAATAAATATTAGAATAACCAAAAATCCCACTAAAATCTCCAAAACCCTAAAAACTGAAAAAACATTGAGAACCTAAAAACCCAAAAAACCCATAGAAACCTAAAAACCCTAAAAACCCATAATCCCCTAAAAACCCCAAAACCCCAAAAAAAACTAAGATGCTAAAAATAATAAAATACCTAAAAACTCAAAAAACCAAAAAAAAATTTAAAACCCTAAAAAACCAAAAAAACTATAATGGATTCAAAAAAATTTAAAACTCAAAAGGAAACAAAAAATCCCTAAAAACATTAAATGAATCTAAAAACCCTTGGAAAAACCTAAAATATGAAAAAACCATTAAAATCTCTGAAAGACCAAGAAGAAACAAAAAACCCTATCCTCCTAAAACATTTTAAAACATCCAAAAATCCTAAATGTCCCTAAAACCCTAAAATACCCAAAAACAACAAATGAAGAAACTCCAAAACCTCCTAAAAGACCATAAAAACCCCTTAATATCTCTGAAAAACATTAAAAGACATATAAACAACCTTAAAAAGGCCCTAAATCCATATAAATCCCAAAAAATCATTAAATCCCCATTAAAAACCATAAAACCCCGAAAAACCCCAAAAAACCCCTTAAAGACCCTAAAATCCCTAAAAACATTAAAAGACCCTAAAACCCTAAAAACCCTAAAATAAATTAGAACCCAAAAATAAAATAAAATACCCTAAACCCACCTAAATGACCCTAAAACCCCTAAATTACCCAAAATGCCCAAGAACCTATAGAGGTCATCAAAACCCCTAAAAACCAAAAAGACACTAGATCCCTTAAAACCCCCCAAAGGACCCTTAAAAACTGAAAAAGAACCTAATGGAACAAAAAAAACTAAAAACCCATAATGGAACATAAAAAACCCCAAAACCCAAAATGATCCTAATAATCTTAAAATCCATAAACCACTATAAAATCCATAAACCCTAAAACCACCTAAATGACCCTAAAAGACCCAAAACCCCCCCTACAAACCTCTAAAACACCCTAAAACCCCTAAATCCTATAAAACCCTAAAAACCCTAAAAGACCTCAAAACACATTAAAAACTCCAAAAAATGATAAAATATCAAAGGAAAGTATAAAACCCCAAAACCCTTAAAACAACTAAACACACGAAATCCCCCAAAACCTCCAAACCCCGTAAAAATAAAAAATACTCTAAAATCCATAAAAACATCCTTGAAATCCTAGAAACCCTAAAACCATTTAAAACCTAAAAACAACAAAAACCATAAAACCCCCAAAGGAAAAAAAACCCAAAACCCTTAAACCCCCTAAAACATCATAAGGAGACATAAAACAAAAAATAAAATAAACACCTCTAAAACCCCTAAAAATTAATAAAACTAAAAAAACATAAAAAAACATTAAGAACCCTACAAATTATTAAAACCTCCAAAACCCCAAAAAACAAAAAATCCATTTGACCATAAGAAAACCTAGAATCCATAATTATCAAAAAAACACCAAAAAGTATAAAAAACACCAAAACTCCCGAAGACCCTAAATATCATAAAAGCCTATAAAAACCCTGAAACCCCTAAAAACACATAATTTACCCGGAAACACTATAAAAACCAATAAAACAATGAAAAATACATAAGAACCAACAAAACCTTCACGCACCAAGAAAACCCTTTAAAAACTGATCAAAACACAAAAAACCCTAAAACAACATTAAAAACCAACAAAACCCATAAATCCTATAAGCCCTTAACACAATAAAAACCCTAAACCCCTAAAAAAATTATAAACCCCAAAAAACCTAATAAACCCTAAAACTATAAAAATTATTATTATTTCTAAAAACCCATAAAATAAAATAAAATACATAATAAACACTAAAACACGAAAAAACCTAAATAATGCCCACAAACCGAAGAAAACCCTCAAACACTTAATAACACTAAAACCCTAAGAAAACCCTTAAATCCCATAAATCCCCTAAAACATCTAAAACCCACCCAGACCATGGAAACCTAATAAACCCAGACCATGGAAACCTAATAAACCCTAAAACTATAAAAATTCTTATTATTTCTAAAAACCCATAAAATAAAATAAAATACGTAATAAACACTAAAACATGAAAAAATTTAAATAATACCCACAAACCAAAGAAAACCCTCAAAGACTTAATAACACTAAAACCCTAAGAAAACCCATTAATCCCTTAAATCCCCTAAAACATCTATAACCCACCCAGACCATGGAAACCTAAAAACCCTAAACTACTAAAAACCTAAAAAATCATAAAAATACTAAAAACAACAAAATGATGAGACCCCAAAAACTCATAAAACACCATAAAAACTAAAAACCACAAAAAACACTAAAACACTAAAAACCACCAAAAAAGAATAAAACCACCAAGAAACTCAGTAAAACCCAAAAATACCTAAAAATACCTTAATAACCCCTAAACCCCTAAAGAGGATGGCTGGGCAAGGAGGAGAGGGATCCCTCGTGGTCCCTGTGAAGGATAGGCTTCTGATCCGAATTCAGGTAGGAACCTCGCTGATCTAGTTAGCCATGGAGAGCTTTTCCATTTCTGTAATCCTTTGGTGGTTAATCCAGCTCCTCCTACTTCTTCACATCCACCATTGGTGAGGAGGAATTTTGCAGAAGTGGTGAGGTCGGCTGCAACACTATCCTTCACTGATTTTGATTCTCCTTCTCTTGGACGGATTATTCAGAAGGGGCGCATTGCCCACATTGTTGCAAACAGAGAGGCTGTTGAGGGGCAGGTTAGTTTGTGTCTATTTTCTATCATTTCCAAGGTCCTTGTCTCGAAGGGGGAGAAACTATGGAAATTTTCTAATCTTGCGAGTCATTTATCCGAGGTTTGGGGGTTCAATGAATAGAAGATGACTGCAATGGGGCATGGATTCTACCATGTGGTGTTCCCCACGGATGAACTGAAAAGGAATGCTTGGAGTTTTGGATCAATTTCCCTTAAGCCAGGGCTCCTCAGAATACAGGAATGGGACAGAAACTTTGATTCATCAAATCTGAAAAATACCTTTACACAAGTGTGGATTCGCATATAAATTGAATTGGATTTATTGGCATCCCAGGATTTTATGGGATATTGCCTCTACGGTTGGATTCCCCATTCGCGTTGACAAAGAGACTGATAATCCACGGTACGATAACTATTCAAGGGTGCATGTTGAGATTGACTTGGCGAGTACCCTCATTTAAGGGGTGGTCCTCACCAAAATTGATGATACCTTGAATCTAGAAACACAATACAAGAGGAGGCCCAAGTTTTTCTCCAATTGTAGCTTCATCGGCCACTCATTAACTGAGTGTTGAAGGTCCAGAATCTGTGGCCTTTGTAATCAGCAAGGGCATGAGGACTCTGACTGTCAGAGCAAGCGGGTGAAGGGAAAAGGGATGGTATCTAAAGAAATGATGCAACCTCTTGGAATTCCAAGTAACATGGAACCAAGGAATCTCTTAGCTATGGGTAACAATGTGGTGGCCAAATTTCCAGTTGGGATGGCCCAAGGAGGCGTGGTATATGCAGAGGCAGTGAGGGCTGATAGGGCGTCTACCTCCAAGGATGTCACTGCTCATCCTGGGCCTGAAACCACAGTCCCCCCATAATATCATCTCAGGCCAAGGGTTTATCAAGTCAGCTTATGGTTAATAAGGAGTCACACAGTTCATATCCCAGCAAGGATGTAGAGAGTGGGGCTGTTCCCGCTGGTGGTGGTGTTGTGTCACAGCTGCCCCCGGTAGGATTGGACAACCTTGATAATCCTCCAGCCTCTGCAAGGATTCCAACTGGCACGAACTTCTTGGAAAGAACATGGTAATACATTGTTCCTATGGGGACTTTGGCAGTGCCACTTGCAGCTAAGGATGTGGAGGGTGCAGCCAGTGGGCAACAGTCTGACTCTGGGCCGGGTGATTCTACTCAGGTTCCAGGACAAGAGGAGTTGGTTGGCCACACTAGCGATACTGTCATCCCCAACAATATTGCATCACCCCCTCCTAATCTCCCTCTAATTCTGGTGGATGGAAGTCTTGTGGATGCAGCTGCACTCGATCAAAAGGGTGGAATTGAGCAGGATGGTAGGGTGTGTACTGATATTGTTGGGGTGCTGGAGAATTCTGGTGGTGCTCTGTAGGATATGAGTGGGGTGTTCACTCCGGTCATCTCATTTAAGGTTTCAAGAAGGATTTATGCTGGTTTTGAGCCTCTTGAAGGACTTTGTGCGACAAACAGGTATACCACACTCTCTGGTAGCTTCTGGGATGTTGATGGGGGTAATGAGAAAGGCCATGAAGAGGGGGCCCATGGGTCTGCTAAAAGTGGCACCCCTGATGAGTAGAAGGTGGTTGGAAATGTGTCTGAACCCATGAAGAAGCATGTTGGCAGGCCTCCTAAGAATAAGGGCAGGAAAGGCAAAGGGAAATACATCGATCCCCCATCCAATAAGAAGCAACCTCCTACTGGGGGTGGGAAAACCACTTCTTAATGAAGATCATTTTCAGGAACTGTAGAGGGCTTGGTGATTTACCAAATACCCATGCCCTTAAGAATTTAATTTCAGCCAACAAGCCAATGCTTGTTGGGATTGCAGAACCTATGAATAGATATGATAGCTGGAAGGGCCTTAATTGTAAGAAGTTTGGTTATTCTCTTGTTGCTCATAATAACATTGAGAGTGGCATGGAGACACTTTTGGTTCTCAAGCACGATAGTATTCAATTGTTATCCTTTGAGAGAAGAACTCAAATCATCTCACTACGGATCCAGAATCATGACTCCATACATAAAATTTCTTTTGTATATTCCTCATGTGTTTACACTAGGAGAAGGCAACTATGGAGTGATATGATGATCATCAGTGAGAACACTCATTACAACTGGGTTGTGGTTGGTGATTTCAATATGGTGCTAAGTCCAGATGAATGGATTGGATATTCTTTCTCACGCATCGCTGTAGAGGAATTCTCTTGTTGTATTGACCAGTGCAATCAGGTGGAACTCCCTATTGTGGGTGACCACTTCACATGGGAATGATACACCATCAATGGGAGGAAAGCAATAAAATTAGATATATGCTTTCTCCAAATCAATGATAGCAGTTCTTCAAGTGCGATATCTACCACTACTCTCCCGAAGTTCAATTCCGATCACAACCCCTTGATGCTTGAAATCAATGATAATAATCGCAGGTCCTATCCTTTGCCTTTCAAATTCAACAATGCCTGGCTCACCATCCCCGAATGCAGGGAAGTGCTTTTTAATGGGTGGGGTAGCACTTTTCATGGCAGCCCACACTTTGTTGTGGCGGTAAAGATCAAATGAATAAAGAGTCTTCTTAAAGAATGGAGTAAGATCTCTTTCTCCAAACTCAATGATGACATCATGGCTGTTGAATCCTATCTTTCTCACTATCAAATAAACAATCAGCAGCAACTCACCCCCTCTTGGGAGGAAATGCAGCTTCACTCGAAGCTGGATGAGATTTTGGTTATAAAAGAGAAGCTGGCTAGAAATCAATTTAGCGTGGCCTGGCTCATGGAAGGGGATAGGAATTCCAAATTATTTCATCGTCTTCACAGGGAGAAAAAATCCAAGAAATTTCTAAAATGTCATCCAGATTAATAGGTCCTCCTTTTCATCTGAACATGAAATCTATAATGTTGTGGTTGATCACTTCAAAGCAAAATACAATGATGGAGGGCATGAGAAGACCCATAGACTTTTTGATCTATTGATCCTTGCATTAAGGATCAACATAATAAGTGTCTTACTGATGCCACGTTTGATGAGGAAGTCAGTTCTGCGCTTGTTTCTCTGAATATGGATAACACTCCTGGGCCAGATGGATTCAGTAATAAGTTTTTCATGTTCAATTGGGATATTCTACATGTGGAGGTCACTAATGCTATTAGAGAATTTTTTATCACCTACTCAATTCCTCATGGAACTAATTACAACATCCTTTCTCTACTGCCAAAGAAAGAGAATGCCATGGATATTGTGGATTTTTGTCTGGTGGCGATTGAAAATACTATTCCTAAGATAATAAGTAAAATTCTGGCGATCAGGCTGGGGAAGATTGTTGGTGGGATAATCACACCAAACAAATTTGGGTTTGTCCCAGGACGTAATATTCAGAGCTGCCTATATTCTGTATCGGAGGGTATCAAAATCATGAGGAAAGACTCTAAGTATGGAAGCTTTGCTATGAAGCTGGACATCTCAAAGGAATTTGATACGATCAAATGGAGCATAATCGTTACTATTCTCAGCAGGTATGGATTCTCCAACTCTTTTACAAAGCTGATCCATACTATCTTGTCCAGTTCTAGGATCTCTGTTCTTGATAATGGATCCCCTAATGGGTTCTTTCATTGCTCTCATGTCGCCAGGCAAGGTGACCCAATTTCTGGCCCCCTCTGTCCTCTGGTTGAGGATTACCTTAGCAGATGCATAATTGATCTCGTTCAGGCTGGTTTCTATGCTCCGATAAAATCTGGGAAAGATATTTTTGTGCCAACTCATATTCTATATTCGAATGACATTATCCTTTTTGGGAAGGCTGATAGGCATACCCTATCCTCAATTAATTCACTTCTACAACATTATGTAGAGGTTGTGGGGCAATCGATTAGTTGGAAAAAGTCCGTTGTTATTTTTGGAAATGGGATTTCAGCCTCCAAGCAACGCAAAATTGTCAGAAATCTTGGTGTCATGAGGGGTTCCCTCCTATTCATGTACCTGGGGGTTCCCTTGTTCAGGAGGAAGGTGAAAAGTGGCTACCTTGAGAGAATTTCACTCAAAATCACTCAGCAGCTTGTGGGATAGAAAGTAAAATGCTTATCCTAGGTGGGAAGAATTTTCCTGATCAAGTCTGTTATTACATCTATGTTTGTGCATGTGTTCTCCATTTATAGATGGCCGACAAGTATCATCAAGATCTTGCAAGCAAAAAATAGAAACATCGCATGGACGGGCTGAATAAATGAGAAGAAGATTGTATCATTGGAATGGAAAGAATGCACAAAGCCCATCGAAATTGTTGGGTTGGACATCAAGGACCTCAGGAAATTTAATGATGCCTTAATTGGAAAACTTACATGGAATCTTTTCAACCCGCAAGACAGAAGTATTGACTTCATGAGGGAAAGGTTCACTTCCAAACTATGTGAGGAATTCCTGGGCTTCATACCTTCTTCAGTATGGACCATAATCAGGTCCTCCAATAGAAGAATTATTTCTAACTCTAAATGGGAAGTCTCAAGGCATTTGAGTTTGAATTGTTGGAAGACCACATGGCGTGATCGGCCCATTCATGAATCTGTCCAGCCCCCTCAGAATTTTAAGCATTGGTCTATTACTGATCTGAACAATAACATGAGCGATATTGAAAGCATCCTACTGTAGAATATTATCGCACAAATAAAAAGTTACATCTTGATGGAAATGGAATATCTTATTTGGAAGCCCAACATGGTTGGGCTGTTGAGTGTGAAGGAGTTTTATCGGTCTGAATGTGAGAAGAGAATTCAACCCCCTGCATGGCTCTCTAAATTTCGGAGGCCCTTCATTTCCCGTTCCATCCACCTTCTGCTGTGGAAAAGTTGGTGAAATATAATTCCAGTTCAAGAGCAGTTGAAAAGTGATGGGTGGTGCTTGGCCTCTGCTTGTCCGATCTGTCTTTAGGATGAGTAAAATCTGCAGCACATTTTTCTTAATTGTCAACTGGCTGCTGTTCTTTGGGAGTATTTGTAGGGCATTTTCTAGCTGAAAATCTGCATGGACAGCACGCTGTCTACTCTTTTTAGTAGTGTCATCGGTGTACAATACAGTCAACAGGTTTCCAACCTACTTCTTGATGCTGCTGCGGCCCTTGCTGCTTTTGTGTGGGCAGCCCGAAATAAATTAGTTTTTGATAATGCTACATGCTGCCTCCGCACTGGTGTGGTGGTGATCCACAAAGCTGTCTGCATGGCATCTCATATCCAAGATGGTATGATGGATAATGATGTTAATGATCTTATTGTGTTGAGAACTCTCGGAGTTTATAGAAGATGCAAGAAACTAAAGGACTTTAAATTCATTCGGTGGATTCCACCAATCCCAGAATGGATAAAAGTCAATGTGGATGGTGCTTCTCTGGGTGCGCCTGGTCTCTCCGGTTATGGTGGTATTTTCCAGACATATAGAGGCTTTGTTAAAGGATTATTTTATCACTTGATTGGGAATGGGTGTGCATATGAAGCGGAGATTTGGTCCATGATTAAGGTTTCCAGTTTTCATTTCACTTTAGGTGGAAGCAACTATGGATTTAATCTGACTCGATGTTGGCGGTGGAAGCCCTCAAAAGCAAAATAAGGATAATCCCATGGAGGCTCCTCCCACAATGGGTTGAGTGTCTGAGGATTTATCAAGGGATGAATATTATAGTCACACATGCATACAGGGAAGCGAACAAGGTGGCAGACATGCTCTCCAAGAAAGCAATTGAGGGTGGATGTTCCATGTGGTCATTTGTTGCACCAGATTTTTGTACTCCCCTTGTGGAATCAGACATGAAGGGTGATTTTCACACTCGGTTGTGCAGACCCTCCCTCTAATTCCTTGTACTTACGTTTTTTTTAATAAATTTTGTGGGGCCGGGATATGCCCAGCCCCGAACCTGCTTTGCCTGAACCCCTAAAAACCCAAAAAACTCTAAAAACCCTAATAACTGTAAATTAAACATAAACCCTAATACCATACAACTTAAACCCCAAAACCTCTAACCAACACCTAAAAACCTAAACCTACCCATTAACCAATAAAAAAACGTCACCATAAGCTTTATACTCAGTAGCCCAATCCAAAAATCCTATATCCCAAAACCTATACCCAACACCCTAAACCATATACCTTAAATCCTATACCCAATAAACCCTACACCCATACCATATACTCTTCATAGTAAACCCTATATGCTACCCCATAAACGCTATACCCTACACCCAAAACACAAAACCTAACACCCTATACCTAATGCCCTATACCCTATATCCAAAACCCTACACCCAAAACATAATTCCATATCCCATAAAACATAAAAATTAATACATAAACCCAATATCATGCACCATATGACCTACACCTTAAACCACAAACCCTCCACCCTAATCCTCACCCCCTATTCCATATGCCTTACACATTAAAGCCTATACCCTATACCCAACACCCTAAACCATAAACCCAACACCCTAAACCCTATACCCTACACTCAAAACCCCAAACCCTACAGACTAAACCCTATTTCCTTCACCAAAAAACCCAAACCCAACCCCCTAAACCCTATAAAATCTACTATAATCCCTAAAATCTATTTCCTAAACAATAATCCCTACACCCTAAACCCTATCCCTACAACCCAAACCATATGCCATGCACCCTAAACCATAAAATCTCCACCTTGAACCTAATACCCAACACCTTAAACCACAAACCCTAGAGCCTATACCACATACCCTACATGATAAACCCTACACCCTAAACCATATACCTTACAGCCCAACCCATAAACCCTTCACCATAAACCTTATACCCTACATCCAAAATCATATACACTATTATCTAAACCCAAAACCAAAACAAGCCTAAAAAAAACCCACTGCTTTCAAATTTTTTTGGAAACCACCAAAAATATCAAAAAACAAAAAAACCTAAAAACTCTAAAAACATTAAAACCCCTTAAAATTCCTAAAAATATCAAAATCCTATATATCCCTAAAATCATTAAGAATTCAAAGAAACAAAAGTCTCCAAAAAAATCCCACTACACCTAAAAGACTAAAAAACTAAAAACCCTACGAACACCCTTAAAGATATAAAACAACATTAAATCACTAAAACCATAAAAACCACTCAACACCCTAAAACCCACTAAAAATATTTAAAACCCCTAAAAGCACTAAATAAATCCAAAATACCCTAAATAACCTAAATCCCCTGAAAACCCTAAAAACCCTAATAATTCTAAAAACTCACTAAAAACAAAAAGAAAAACTAAAATAATTAAAACCCATGAAAACCATAAAGACCCTAAAACCCTGAAAACACTAATGATACTAATGAAATATAGAAACCCATAAAAAACCTAAATCCCTTAGAGCCCTAAAATAAAACATTAAAAACACTAAACAACATTAAATCCCTAAGAGGCACTAAATACCATAAAAATCATAAATGATTTTAAAACCCTAAAACCCTAAAACCCCAAAAAATTTCTAGAATACCCGAACATTCAGTAAACACACATAAAAACCCTAAAACCAGAAAAATAAAACATTTAAAGAACCTATAATATTTAGAAATCCATAATACCTTAAAAATTATAATAGAATATAAAGGAACGACGAACTCTAAAACACAAAAAACCATTGAAAACACTAAAAAATCCTGATAACCACTCAAAATTTATAAAAGAATATAAATAAACATAAAAATATATAACCCAGAAAACCTTTGAACACCTTAAAAATCCTAAAAACACCCAAAATACCTAAAACACCTAAAAATGATAAAAACATGAGAAGCCTTAAAATCTGAAAAAATATAAAAACCACAAGAACCCAAACACCATTAAAAACCTAAAATCCCTAAAAACACTAAAAACCAGAAAAACACAAAAACATCCAAAAACACCCTAAAACCCCAAAAGACCTAAAAAACCAAAAAAAAAACTAAGCACCCTAAAACATCCTAGAAACCATAAAAACATTAAAAACAATAAAAAACCTAAACAACGACAAAAAATAATAAACCCATAAACTATCCTCAAACTCAATAATACCATTTAAAACACCCTAAACACCTAAAAAATGATATAAAAATCCTACAAATCACTAAAACCCCAAAAAAGGTAAACCCCTAAAATCCATAGAAATATATTAAACACCATAAAAAACCTAGAAACCCCCAAACCCAAAAAAACACTGTAATGTCCATAAAACACTAAACCCATAAAAACCACTAGAAATCAATAATACCCAAATAATCTATTAAAATATAAATATCCAAAAATTCCAAAAAAAACCATTATAATCCGTAAAATCTTAAATACCCTTAAAACACAAAAAATACTAAAGAATTATAATACTCTATAAAACCATAAAACCATAAAAACTCTTTGAAAACACTAAAAACCATTAAACTAAAAAAAACCCTAAACACCTATAAAAACAATAAAACTCCTAAAACCTCTAAAAACCATAAAAATACTAGAACACCCACAAAAAGAAGATAAGAAAATTTAAACTCCCAAAATGTCCCAAAACACCAATAAATCACTAAAAGTTCCTAAAACCATTAAACACCCTAAAACCCTAAAAACTATATAAACCATAAAACCCATACACCCTAAAAACCCAAAAACTCCAAAAAACAATAAAAACCCCCCAAAACCCAAAAAACAATAATAAGCCTACAACCCCCCAGAACCCATAAAAACATAAAACCAAAATCAATTAAAACCCTAAAAACACCATAAAGCCCCATAAATCTCTAAAACAACTAAAAAATAAAAAAACCTAGAAACTATAAAACCTTAACCCTACACACTAAACCCTGAACCGTACACCCTAAACCATAAGATCTGATCGCTAATACATATACCCTACACCCTAAACCGTATACCAAACATCTAATATCGAATTCTCGATACTCTAAACCCGACACCCTACACCCTAAAATCTAAAACTGAAAACCCATAAAACAACCCTAAAAAAACTAAAAAACCATAAAACCATAAAAACAACCCCCCAAACATTAAAAACACTAATATCTAGGGAAAATAAAAAAAATTAAGAACCATAGAACCAAAAACTCGTAAAACTATAAAAGCACCAAGAAATACATAAACCCATAAATATCAATAAAATCCCTAAAACCCCTAAAAATATAAAATCTCAAAAACCTCTAAAAATACTTAAAAACCAAGAAAGCATAAAAATCATAAAAAGAATAGGAAAACCCTAAAACCCAATGAAAACCCTAAAAAGTCCTGAAACCCCAAAAACCCTAAAACATCATTAAAAACACTAAAACACTAAAAACTATAAAACATAAAAAACTTTTAAAAACCATAAACCCCTAAAAACCTTTATACCCTAAAAACTATAAAAACCCATAGACACCCTAAATCCCCTAAAACCCTCTAAAACCAGTATAAACCCTATGAACCCTAAAAACCAAGAATGCCAAAAAAACCCTTAAAACCCTAGAAACCCATATAAAGACCTAAAAACCCAAAAACACAAAGACCTTTTAAAACCATTACAACCCCTTAAAACCACTAAAAAATCAATAAAGCCTTATAAATCCCAAAACCCCCCAAAACCATAAAAACTAAACAATAACCTAAAAACCATAATGGCCATAAATAACCCTATAAAACACCAAAAGACTCTAAAATTACATTAAACCCCTACAAACCCTAAAAACCATAAATTCAATATAAAACTATAAAAGACCACAAAAATCCTTAATTCCCCTAAAAACTATAAAACCAGAAAACCCATATAAAACACTAAAAACATGGTTGTTGACCTGAAGGAATATTGTACTGAATAATATATATTATACAATGGGTACTGTTTAGTGTAACCTTTTTATATTATGATGGAGGTTCCATTGTTTTGTGGTCTTAGTGGGGGATTTTAGGGGGTTAAGTGTTTGTGAAATCATTTCATGTGGGGTACAATGACACCATATGGTCTCTAATGGATTTAATTGCAGAGCTAGAAACACCTAAAAAACCCCTAATCCTTGATTCGTGGTCCTTCTTTACAAATTTATGTCATCCTTGAATGATTATTTCTATGAAACTTAAAGAATCACAATGGTTGAGAGTTTGGAATATCTGGACCATCACACCCTTTGGGGGGAATTATTTCATATTACATGACATTCTTATAGATTTAATCCATGTTCTTCTGTCTTAGAATCCTTGGTTCTTTCCAAAGAATGTGTCTATGAATTACTCATAGGTTGTAAGGTCAATCCAAAATACGCATGGGTTTAGAATTAACTCTATGAATCTGAGTTTTACTATTAATGAAGACATCTGTATGTATTTGTGGTTCCTCATCAAAAATACCCACTTATGAAAATATGAGGAATTACTTAGTCATTCACTAAAACAACACTAGTTTTAATCCATATAGGATATAACTCAATAGTTTATCATCATCTAGGGAGGACATGAATTGATTCAATGTTGGGATAGAACCAAAAAAATGGGTTCCCTAAATATCCTCCTAAGATAAATAAGAACTGACATAGTTCAGTTTCGTGTGATGTTGAACATCATGTCGTTAGGATTAAAGTGACCCAAAGTAAACATGATTGAGTAGAAGGGATATGTGATGTATCAGGATTGAAACACATAGAGGTTTTATACATATCCAATATTTTTGGGAATCAATGACCATATAGTTCTGATACACTTCAGAGGTGGCCCATTCAAACCACCTGATGAGACTTATGCATGGGAGTTTCCCATGGAGGCGGCAGGATTTGGGGATTACATCCAGAGGGAAGGGCCATTTGAGCTCAGGAATTAGACACACATCCTACGTATCATGGTTAGAACAGTAATCAGAGTTTTCGTAGTGAAACTGGAAGGTGAATCATGTGGATTCCATGATCTCCACTAACTTCTAAGCCCATTTGAGTTATTCTCGGTGTGAGAAACCAGAGGAATTGATAGATATGAATAATCATGATATTTCCCCTATCTTCTCGGTTAAAATGTGGAGGATGATCACTATGATAAAAGAGTGGTTTAGCAACGGTTTTAAAAACCGCAGCCAAAAAACCGCTGCTAATTTTTTAAAAAAAATTATTTTTAATTTTTTTTAAAATATCATCTAAAAAAATTAAAATTTTTTAATGATGGTTTTTTTAAAAAATCGCCGCGAAATATCAGAGGTTTACTGCCACAAAATTTTAGAATTTTTTTTTGAAACAATTGAAAATTTTATTTATTATTTACTGTTTTTTAATTATTTTTTTATTAATTACAATTAAATATTTTATATTATTTATAAATTTATAAATTTATAATTTTATATATTTATAATGTGTAAATTAATTAATATTTATAATTATTAGTTAATAATATTTTTAAACTGAATGAAAATCTTAAATAAGTAGAAGAATAGACTTCGGCATCAAATGACCATTATTTTTGATCTGAGAGTCATTTTAAACTCCACAACCAATCGAATCGAAGTTTATCAAAAGAGAAAAAACCAAGTGAGAATTAAATCGGGTGATAATCAAAGGAAAAAAATATTGAAAATTCAAAAGCTGAAAATCGAAATCGAACTTCAAACAAACATAACTTTTAATCCGGTTGTCAGTTTGGGCTCTACCACATATAAAATCAAAGCCTGCGACGTGCTCTACATAGCGTAGGTCTAGTACTAACACTTTGAGTTTTGTACCCCTTTTTATTCCACCATAAAAGCCTAGAAGGCCTCCAAAAAAGAGGTTTTTGTTTGAGATAACAATTTTTTAAAATTCAAATGGTTCTAACTTTCAATCCATGTGTCCATTCGGCATGTACCACATATGATATCGATTCTCATTTCACAATCTTTGATTTGACTGGTTGTGGAACTTGACAATGAGAATCAGATCATATTTTACGACCATTTCAGTGTTTTTAGGGTTATAGAGGCTCTTAATGTTTTAGGATTTAATTAATTAATTTTTTATTTATTATTTATTTAATTAATATTAATTAATTAATTAAATAAATAATAATTAGTTATTATTTATTTTAAATATTATTTATTATTAGGTATTTATTCATTTATTTATTTATTTATTATTCAGTTATTATTCTATCATTAATTATTAATTTTTTTAATTTATTTATTTATTAATTATTAATTATTTATTATTTATTATTAGTTTTTATTCATTTTGTATTTATTTTTTTATTATTTATTTATTTATTCGTTATTCATTATTTATTAATTAATTATTAATTATTAATTGGTTAATAATTAATTATTAATTATAAATTATAAATTATTAGTTATTAGTTATTATTAATTATAAATTATTATTTATTTATTTATCTATTTATTTAGTTATGTATTTATTTCTTTATTATTTCTTATTTGTTATTTAATTTTTAATTTTTATTCTGTATTCTGTATTCTTTATTCTTTATTGCTTATTATTTATTTGTAATTCACTAAATATTAATTTATTATTAGTTTATTATTCAATTATTAATTATTTATTATTTATTAATTATTGATTATTTATTTATTATTAATTAATTAATTACTTATTATTTATTAAATATTAAATATTAAATATTTCATATTAAATATTAAAATTAAAATATTAATTATTAATAATGAATTATTAATTTTATAATTATCAATTATCAATTATTTATTATTTATTTATCTATTTATTTATGTATTTATTTATTTATTATTGACTATTTATTGATTATTTATTAAATAAATATTAAATAAATATTAATTAGATATTAATTATTTATTAAATATTAAATATTTCATATTGCATATTAAATATTAAAATTATAATATTAAATAATAATTAAGAAATAATCATGTTATAATTATCAATTATTAATTATTCGTGATTATTAATTATTAATTATTAATTATTTATTATTTATTTATCTATTAATTTATGTATATATTTATTTGTTATTTATTATTTATTATTTATTATTTATTAATTATTAATTATTAATTATTAATTATTAATTTATTTTTAATTTACTAAATATTAATTTATTATTAGTTGATTAATCCTTATTTATTTATTTATTTATTATTCAATATATATTAATTAATTATTATTTATTTATTAATAATGTATTAATAATTAATAATTTATTTATAAATTTTTTAATATAAATTATTAGTTATTAGTTATTAATTCTTAATTATCAATTATTAATTATTAATTATTATTGATTTTTAATTTTTAATTTTTAATTTTTAATTATTTATTATTTATTATTTACTATTTATTATTTACTATCTATTATTTATTATTTATTATTTATTATTTATTTATTATTTATTTATTTATCTATTTATTTTTTATTTTTTATTTATTTATTATATATTAAATTATTTTATTATTTATTTATTATTTATACATTACCTATATATATATATATTATGTTATATATTATATATTACATATTCTATCTTCTATCTTCTATATTATATATTATATATTATCTATTATCCATTATCTATTATATATTATTGATTATATATTATGTATTATATATTATATATTATTTAATACATAATATATATTATATATAATACATTATATATTATATATTAGATATTAGATATTAGATGTTAGATATTAGATATTATGTATTATGTATTATGTATTATGTATTATATTTTATAAATTATAAATTATATATGATTTATTACTAATTATTGATTATTGATTTATAATTATTGATTAACAATTATTTAGTTTGTATCTATTGGTTGTGTATTACTTGTTTTTCTAATTAATATATATATATATGTGTGTGTGTGTGTGTGTGTGTGTGTGTGTGTAAGTATATTAAATTAATGGTCGATTTATTGACCACATGAAGAGAATGCTAGAGTGGAAAAGTCTTTGGAGAATAAGCAAGAGGTAAGGGGTTCAAATCTCACCCAACGTAGAGTTTATATATATATATATATATATATATGGCATGGGCATGTGCATGGACATAGACTTATGTGTGGAGATGGATACGCATGTGCATGGTAATAATAAATAAATAATAAATAATTAATAAATAAATAATAAATTATAAATAAATAAATTATAAATAACAAATAAATTATGAATAAATAAATTATAAATTATAATTAATAAATAAATAATAACTTAATCATAAATATTTATTAAATAAATAATAACTAGATAATAAATAAATAACAAATAAATAAATAAAAAAATAAAATAACAAAAATAAAAAAATAAATTACTAATATAAAAAATATAAAGAAATAAAAAATTAAATAAATATAAAAATTAATAAAAATTTAAAACGATTAAGTGGTGGTTTCTGATAATTATTTCCCAACACATGATTTAGCGGAGGTTCTCCAAAACCGTCATAGAACAATTTTGCGGTGGTTTAAACCACCGCTAAACGAAAAAAATTGCCGCTAAATATAAATTTTGGCATAGTGGATGGTGGGAGAGGATGAGGATATGGCACTCCCAGGAAGAGAGGCTAGGTTCTTACCTCAGTTTGAGTACCCTATGATTGATTTTGTGGAAGGGGAGGATGGTGGTTCCTTATTAACGAGGAAATCATGTGTGATTTTCCCTTATTTATCATTGACCCCCATCAAAGGAAAATTATAGGTATTTTACTTATTACCTATAATGGGGAGGTATGTGTGAGAATCCGGAGTTTAGAACCTTTATTTTAATGTGAATGTAAACTTAGGGACATTACGAGGGTACACCATACTACAGGGATAAAAAACAAGACTCCAATTACCATGGGTATGTTTAATCATTAGGGTATGTCGATGTGCCAGATGGTTTTTTGAAATGGGTCAAATTGAATATAAGAGGATTTGACCAGGTTTTGTTGGACTGGTTAATTGAGGGGATATAGATAATGCAATGGAAATAGATGGAAAAGATCAGACCCAAAGGGTGGAATGTCTGAGAATACACTGTTCGACATACCATTTCCTTATATGGGATGGGGTTTCCCCCAAATAACATGATGCTATGTGGGTGAAGGGACCATCAGAGTAATGTGATGGTATATTAGCTTGGATTCATTTAGTGTTGCATTTTTCTATGAAGAATAATGCTTTGTCCATGTAACATGATGCTATGTCAGGCTAGGATCCATCTTCTTAGCAATTTTCTATGCGGTGTAGGGTTCTACCCACATAGCATATGGATATACATGACACAAAATTGAATAATGGGAATTGGTTCTGTGATTCAACCAAAATTCATCTGTGATGGATGCAAGGATCCTGGTCAGCCAATTAGTATTATATTTCCTTATTAAATGTTATGTGGTGGGTTATACCTGTAGGGAATCATCGAATGTTTGTTATGTTTTGTGATCTCTTCTTACATGCCTTGGATAGATCAATTCATCCCAAAAAAGACTTTCTCTTCACCCCCTTCAGGTCCATTTATAGATAGGGAGAACAACTAGATCATTGAGACACAAAGCATCAACTATGGAGGGACATTGGGAAAACTTGTTCCATGGAAGAATCAGTCAGCGTGGCCATAGGGTCGTTGTCCACAGAAATTAGCAACACTGACTCAATCCCACGAATGATTTCATTTAATTAGTAGGAAGTCATTCGATTTGCCTCTCCGACGAACTATTTGAGTTCATGGGGTATCGTATGCAGAGAGAATTTTTATGCCTCCTTCCCATTAATTGTTACATTTTTGAGGGGCTACTGTCTTCGCTTCAATACCTCAAAATGGTTAGTTCGTTGATGCGTCGTGCAACCACAGACAGCCATGTGAAGCTGTGGTCCATGAAGGAGCTATGCCTCACAGAACATCTTCTTTATTTTAAAATCTTTTTTGGCTTCTTAAACAATTATTCTACAATTATATGTTCAATTAAATTTCCTTCCTTTCTTAAATATCCAGTAGTATTTTATTTCCCATTGAAAACTATTTAGGACCTAACAAAACCCCCCCATTAGAATGGGTTCCAATTGGGATGAATAATAGACTACTCTGATGTATAAAGTGATCCTGACAAGAACTAGTTTATGGTATATGGGTGGGCCCATAGGGGGATCATTCCTATATGTAGGGGACATCTAATTAGTCCTTTTATTGTTTTTCTTAGCGAACATTGTTCTCCCACAATTCCCTCCACCACTTCGTTTCCCAGAAATGTGTCTTTTGACGATTCCATTCACTCGTGAACTAAACTATGAATCTGTGAACTGAACAACTTCATCTGTGAATGGTGACTTCGGGCTTCTACATTGCGTGTGTTTTTATGAGGTTTTCTTTCTCTGTAATCTATTTGTTTTCTATCCAATGATTTACAGACCAGTGCATCACGAGCTTCTGGGAATATTAAATTCACAAACAGGGCCTTCCATTGAAGGTCATTTTGTGGACATTAAAATATATAGACTAATTTTATTCATTTTCTATTTTTTAAGGCTAACTCTTTTTATTTCATGTTCTTCAGATGTAGGAACATGATGGATCTAGTTCATACATCAATGAATGCAGCTGGAATGAGGGAAAATATGGCCGAGAATGTTGCAACAAATCATTGGTCCTCTTTTATCCCATATAATAGTATTATTAAAGACCTTTTATCTCTAGATCTCATTACATACCCATTTTACAGTTACTTACCACTTTATAAATTTGGTCTTCATGATGACGCCCCAATGCTACTAGTTGATTGTAACATCCCAACTGATCTCTTATAGATGTGTTGGGGACGCAGTCGAGCACACATCTTTGCTATGGGGGAAATCACATTTGACATGGGTTAGGAGGAAATATTCATCATAAATAGCTCCATGTGCATGCATATAAACAAGTGTAGGTACACCACATCTTTGGATTCAGTTGTTAGTGAATACCCATACATTTTTAACCTTTAATGGAATGTTCCTAGTGGAGGATAGATCTCCAAATGAAATAATAAGTCTAGAGTGTTCTTTTTCAATGAGTGTGCCAAGGAATTATGGGTTCAACAGAACCTATTGGAATCCCCTAATCCACTAGAAGCTTTGAACATAAAATAATAAGTGTGGGTCTCCCTATTAGATATTTATTCATTTGGGGAGATACTACCTAATCTTCTTAGTCATGAGTTTTCAAGTACAACACCCTTCACTTGTCACTTAGTAAATTTTGGATCATTTTGTGGGATATCTACAATATAGGGGGAATTCCCATCATCAGAAATATATATGATGTATTTTTACCTATGGATATCAATTTGAGGAATTTTGAACAACTATCCCCAATGGTGGGGGAATTATCGATCCTTACAGAGAGACTACACAGTCAGTATCTTCATGATCCCTCGCTTATTTCATTCTAGGATTGGACATGGCTATTATTGCAGGTGAATGGTCAAAGAATTGGATTCTTCCATATCTAACCCCATCATACCCTACAATCATGGCTCATTCCTAGCTCTTACTCTGCTACCCTCAAGGTGGGTTGATACACAACCTTGTGTAATGAGGTCCAAAGAGACTTATCTTTTGAACTCAGCTTGGTAGGATTCGTTTCCATGTTCCAAAGTGGATGGATCTTCCCTTACAGGGAAATTTATATTGTTGTTTGGGTTAGCACTTTAATGAAGGAATCCATGTTGGCATCGAGACAACCTATCTATTTAGACATCCCCACCCTTGGACGAATTTATGTGCTATAGGGTATGATACAAGAGGTAAGTACTCCACATCATCTTAGAGAGCCATTTTAATTTCTATATGGATAGATACTAGAGTGATTTTTCTGCTATGATTATTGACATACCATGTTGATATCTCATTTTGACTTCAATTGGGCTCTACTCAGTATTTCTATGGTCCATCCCCAAACCCTTTATGTTTACATCATGATCAAATTATTGAGTGATTTTTCCCACTATTCCATTACACCCTACATTAGGCCTCATAAGGAAACAGTGAATGTTGGGGAAGTTCTCTAGAAGAACGGTCTTACATTATTGCATTGTGTGATGGAATATTAGACACCCTTATTGAAAAAGTAACAATCTGTGAACCGTATACTCCTTATAGGTTTTCTAGACAATTCATATACCTATAGAAAGTTGCATTACTTCTAGTCACACAAGTCAATATGGAATCTCATCTGCGAATCATTCGCCAACTATGGTTGATGATGATGTGAGAGGAGGCTGGCAGGAATGTCCTTATACATACATAAATGGCCTCCACTCACTTATAATTGGAGTAATCCCAACTATGGGTGGCTTATTATCCTAATGGGGTAGTGTAAAGGACAATTTGATGAGTTCAGAGGTCTTTTATTTCTTCTAGAACTGTCCCAACTATACCTAATATGAGATCTTCCTACATTCATGCTCCAAGAAGGGATTCTATTCATCGTCGCATGTTTTTAGAAGGGACTTCACCCGTGAAACTAATCTCTATAGAGAGTGACTCAAACCCCATATTTATAGAAACCACCGTCTGCAGACCTACTGAAGCATGCCCAAGTGATAAAACACTAGATATCTCTGAAATTACTACCAGACCCATATGTTTAGCTCCATATGTTGAACCACCAATAGAGTGGGAGAGTTCTCCTAATTGGGTAACTCAACTAAGGCCAGACATTTCTACCATGATGGTGCATAATGATTATTTACCCATCATGGAAGAGGGGAGAATCCAAAGTACCAATTCTATTAGGGATCACTGAGTCATGCATAAATGGGCCTAGATTAATATCTATAACCATGACATAGTATTTCATCTTGGGAACATTTTTGATGAGGGGGAAACCCTTGATGATTTTTTATCGATTTAGGTTCAAGCAGTTTGGATTAATGACACCTAAACCTTCTTATATACCATATTTTTAGGGCTCTGGAGGATCTAGATTCTTGTGAGTCCAAACATGCTCAATTAAATTCCTGACATCATCAGAAAAAGACCTTGGTGTACATTAACAAGGAGTTTTCCCACCTTGTTGCTGAGGAAGCGAATTCTTATGACCAAGTGAAATCCCAAACAGGATAGTTATGGGTGTGTGGGGATTATATGGCCAATATTAGGGTTCAATTGGAATAAAAAAATGTTTATTAAGAGTCCATTAAACCAAGAGGGTGTAATATCAGAGATATTTTAAAATTTTTTCATCCATTAGTTATGGATGAAGGGGAATAGAGGATTTCTTTATAATAAGAATTTGGTAAACCATGACAGGAAGTTAATAATCATCTAGAATGATCAATTCAAGCTTCATTGTAACATTATAACTTCTCTGATAATGTCAATGTTTTCACATTAGGGTGAGAAATTATAGTTTGGATGTCCCCCCATACCCATTCAATAGAACATTAAATTGCACGTAGTTTTGAGTTTCTCCTTTGTCTTTTCCAATAATGTCAATCAGTTATAATTGATTATATTTCAAACAATAATATTTCACTAGATATTGATTTGAATCATAATTCAGGATAACTAAATTAATGTAATCAAACCATGCTTTAATTTTTTCCAAATCCGAGGGACCCATCAAGCATAGTTCAACTATTACTAAAAATACAAGTAAAACCCTAAAATCTTTTTTTTCATTCCCATTATCACCATAATTTTTACCTAAACCCAATTTGGTGATGAATTAGAATGCATAACCTTAATTTTACTTAGGCCACATGTTTATGATTTTAGAACTAAGAATATTTTTGCCTCTATATATTTTTGGATTGCTCGATATTTTTCAAAAACTGTATAATTTTTATGTTTAGCAAGTCGGTACTCGAGCTTTTTCCAGGGTGACATTTGTTTATTTTCATCTTGAAAAGTTTCATATCTTCTTTAAGGGATGTTTAAAGTCCATCAAGCTATACTAATATTATAGATGTTTTAGGTTAAATATCTTTGTCCCGAGCAAATGTTTCAGTTTGAAAAATTTTGACTTTGATTTATAGGGTAAGGGACCCAATTTAGGACTCAATGACCAAGGATGTCCTGATATATTTTAGAAATGAATTTGGTATTTATCATGACCTTGATTTTTGGTTTCTTTATATCAGATATGATATATGGTATGGAAGCCATGGGGAATATGTAAGTAAGAAAACTCTCTCATGATGAATAATTTTTCTTCTATTTATATGAATTTTTTGGGAAAATTATATAGATCTATTGGGGAATTGTGTGCATAGTCAAACAAAGGTGTCCATAGGACATAGTTCATCTATTCCCAATGGATCGGAAAAATTATGAGGTTTGAATTCATTTTTTTTGAAGTCCACAGTGATTGTACTATTGAGGGAATGATTTATGAATGTAGTAGAGACATTCTCATTTGATTTGAATGGGCATACCACTCCTGCATGGATTGACTAGTGTAATAGAGGGATGAAGCATGGTGCAGTTTAACATCAGACAATTAGGGAACATGAGATTTATGACTTAATGTCATTATACTCAAACTAGAGGGGCGAAATGATTCATATTTTTTATGGTAGTCACATAAAAAATGTTAAATTATCATTAGGAATGAAATAGGGGAGATGATGTAATCTTTAATCCGGGGTTTTTTTAAACCAAGAGTGAGGTGAGACATATATATCATAGGGTAATGTAGAGGTAGAAAAAACCTCTCCTAAGGAATAATTTTTATTTGTTATACAATCTTATTTTGTGGGTAAATCATGTAGAGACACCAAGTCACTTTGTGCATAGTCAAACAATAGTGTCCTCCAGACACTAAGCTTCCATTTCTCTTGGCCATTGACGATTATAGGGATTTAGAAAATTTTGAACATAGAGTTTCATTTGTGAAGGGGGAGGGGGTTCCAGAACCTGAAAGGGGGTACTTAAAGACAATATTTACCAGGTATGGGCGGAGAAATTCTTACCATACATGTTTTAGGAGGTTACCTATGATGGTATGAACCATTCACATTAATAAAGGAGGAAAGTTGTTTCATAGTTGATTCAAGATATGATATTCGGGTGTCATTTTGTATCCTATGATGATAAGAATCAATAAAAACACAGTTATTTTAATGTTTAATGTTTATCCATATGAGGATCATATTCAAGAATATAAATAGTGCATTTGTGTCTTGTATAGGAGTTCACAAATGATGTGATACACACACCGAAATTTCCTATACAGATTTATTTTGTGTTCAGGGAGATATGGAGAAATATATTCTTGGACGTGTCTAGAATCAAGAGTGAACATTGTATATCAATAATCATGTAGTTTTAATGACATGTGATTAATACATTTATATTGAAGCCCCATGTAACTTTAGGATTCCCATATCAGTATATCTTAACACGTCCAAGATGTGGGTATAATGATACGTTTAAACCATTGTTCTTTGGTATCTCAGATTAGGAGATATATTATGGGGCATAGAATCCATTAGTCGCATAGAGCTTGGAAAATTCTCTCTTGAGGACGAATTGAATTTGGGTGACATTCCCTTTTGTGGGAATCTTATGATGAGCCGTCAGGAGCATTGTGTGAATAGTCAAAAAAAGGTGTCCCTAGAATATTGACCTTCCATTTCAGATGGTTTGAGAGGTTTTTTAAAGATATGATATTACTCAAATAATGATGTTTGATAGATGAGAAGGATTTTTCTGGACATATTTAGAAATATTTAATCCATAATTATTTAAAAAATTGAATATTTCCCTACAAGGATCTGGCATGTATTTAGGGTCAGATATTCTGAGTCTTTTATTGGATCTGGACTCAGTTTTGCAGATCTGAGTGTCCTGAAATTAGACACCCTACCAAGGTCTAGTCTATATGTGGGGTGTGGGGCCCTTTATGTATATTTTATTCCATTGAAGTTGATGGGCCTAAGATCCATCATCTAGGGGTTATTACATTTCCTTTTAAGTTTGTTCCTTTATGACCAATTATCATGTATTGACATTCCATAGCATTCTAGATAATCACCTACCATGGTCCCTAATCCCATGTGATCTATGATTGTTGTGAGAAACAAGGTTTAGGAATAATTTAATACCCCACATAGGGATATCATGATTAGGGAAATAAGTGTTTTATATTCGGGGTGATGTTATGTCGTACAACAATGGATTTGTTTCATGCAGTTTAACATTATTTTATTAAGACAATTATTGTACGGTTTAATGTGGTGTGGATAAGATGTATATTGCACTTATTTTATCATCATGTGGTGAGGACATGGATGGATCTATGTGAGTGAAGGGACATGTTATCCTCCAAGAAATATTCTCACAAATGGGGCCTGTGTTGAATACCCTTTCATGAGTGTATCATGCATACATAGACAGGAATATATTCATGTCTTTTACAACTAGATCCAGATCATAGGATCTAGGAATCACTAAATATCACATGGTATGATAGGAATCAACCAACACACAGTTATTCATTAAAACAGTCTTGCATAGGTCCAACTCATATGGGCAGTTGGGGAATTTTTTACTTTTTAGGGCGGTTGTACAAGGATGAGAATATGGGTGTCCCTATATATCCTTTGAAGATAGTATTCAATACATACATATTTCTATGATGCATCATGGTAGGTGACACATTTTTTAAGCATTATCCTCTTAGGTTAGAAGACTATTATGCCATTCAAATTTTATTTATGTGGTTAGAATGTTTTGGCCATGCAGTTTAACGTCATGCAGTGAGGATGCAAGCAACATAGTTTAACATTATGTCTCAAGGATTATTTTTCTTAAAAAATTCATGAGTATATATGAAAAAATTGGTCTGGTTTATTACAGCATGCCATGGACATTAAAGGGATATAAAATCATAAACCTTGAACCAAGAGTCTTCTAAATAAGGATGAATGATATCGGTCTTGGGATCCATTGGGTGTATGAAGGTAAGGGAAGCCCATCCAGAAGAAAAATTTGCAATTGGTTGACAGACCTTTTTTGTGGGAATCTTATGTAGAGCCGCTGAGGCATTGTGTGCGTAGTCAAATAAAGGATTCCAATGCATATTAACCTTCCATTTCTGATATCCATATGCGATTATGGGGATCGACAATTTCTAAGGGAAAAGAGTTTGATGGATGGAAATGATATATCTAGGAATTTAAGAAATATACAGACCAGGATTAGCAGTGATGTTTGGAATCCCCAACAACGATATGACTAGTATGTTAGAGGTGCATGATATTTTGATAAATCCTTGTTGTAGGAATCATGGTTTTGGATCTCATGTATATTTTTACATTTTGGTGAATGAGATATGGGATTTTTTGAGTGGATAGCGGCTATACTAGGATGTAGAATCTGGGAATCACTATGTATCATGTGAGGTTATGAATCTAGCCACATGTAGTTCTAAAAGTATGATCCCTATACTAGTATGTCCATACACAGGTAAGGGGAATTTTTTCATGTAGAAGATGGGCCAGGAAGTAGAATCTAGGCATCACTACATATCTCATGAGGGTAGTAATCAAACCACACATAGTTCTAAAAGTAGTATCCCTACATAGTCTTAGTCCATACACATGGAAATGGGGAATTTACAAACCATTCTATCAAGGTAAATCTGTTGTCCATGTGGCTTTAAAATTTTCTTGTGTGGGTAAATCCCTTACCACCATTCCTAAGCTCACATAAGCTATGCTTGGTGTGAGAATCAAGGAGTAGAAACAGTTTTTTATTACAATACAAATGTAGTTGAGGTTACAGAAGAGGTATTTTTTATCATGTGGTGGATGAAAAAAGATGTATAATCAAGGTGTGTCTACATATCCCATTGATATAGGGGAATCAAACCATACAAAGTTCTAGGAATAAGCCTCCCCACATAGGTCTGGCCCATACATGGAGAGGGGGAATTTTGTTTTAGGGTGGTGGTGGCTAGGCCTAAGACATAGAGTGAAGATGCCACTACCTATCCTGGGTAGACATGAATAAAGGCGTACATAGTTCTAGAGGAAGAGGGATCCTATGTGGATCTGAATCTTGCATACAAATAGTGGTATTTTATCTTTCTCCGGTATAGATCTGACTCATGTGTGAAAAATCATTGATTGGAACACAATTATCCATATATAGAATCATGTGGTTTGGATGAAAAATACCATGCAATTTAGTGTTGTGTGGTAAGGATGACTCATATTATAGTTTAATGTTGTGTGGTAAGAACGTTTTTTCCATGCAGTTTAACATCATGTGGAGAAGATGAATTCATCATGAGGTTTTTCTTCATGTAAATAAGATGTGGACTTTTGGCTACATGATATATTTCTTCTAGAAACTTGTGTTGTTAGGTGTTGTGATGAGCTGATCGTCCATTGAAATCAGGGAATAAGATGAATTAGAGTAGCCCTTATGTATTACATATGATCCTTCCCATTCCAATTCTAGATTTAGAGGTTTCTTTTTGGGTATCATTGAAATTTTGATGACCCACACCATTTCTCATTAGAGGAAGTACTGGAGGTGTACATTTTTTTTGAAGGCTCGTGCTATCTGATTTTGATAAATATCCAATTGGTTCAAATTATGTAATATATTCTAACCAATATATTATAATCAATCCAATATCTTACAGGATTCCTCATCTATGGATAATTGATCAAAAATGGAAACTTATTGCGATGGTAGTAATACATAAATGGGTAGAACCACCTCTGTATCATATACAAATGAGTATGAGGTTGCTTGAGTGGCAGTGCATGTCGTGGTCCGATAATCCCACATACCATGGAAGAGATTATGTATCCATGATTTCCTATCATTTTCTATCATCTTATGGATTATATTAGACATGATGTTTTTAAGGCCTCTTTTGTCTATTGGCCACTACATGGTAGCAGGATGAATTTTTGGTCATGATACCACACTAATGATATATCTTTTCCAATCCAGTAGAGTAGAAATTCATGTAGATTTCCATCAGTATTTTATGAGGGACACCAAATAAGGTGATGATACTAGATTACCGAAATTTTATAATTCTTATTTTGTGTACCTCCTATAAGGGTGAAACTTCATCCCATTTGGAAAATAAGTTCATTTTTTTGATAATATACTTGAATTTCTTATCCATAATGGGTGTTTATGATCTGATTAGAACTATTCCCCATATGGAAGACATCTTGGAGTAAATAGTTGTGTGACATAACTCTAGGGGATGGTGGTTTAAATTGGAATGAAAATGGAAGGAATGAAACTTCATAGTGAACATAGATAAATATTTCATCATGTTGGGCCTATAATATCCAAGACTTGAATTTGATGAGACAACTTGGATGTTGTATGATGTGTCCCACATGTTCTAGCATGTAATTATTTCTTGATGGTAGCCGTGTCTTCTCCATAAATTCACCAGAGGAGGACTCCATTAGGGACTCTCTTATAGAGTTCCTTTTGTTGGTTTATGTCATCAAACAAAACAATGTTGATTTACCATCTATGGATTTCCTCCCGTCCATCCCTATCTAGTGGAAGCTCTCGCTTTTATTGGTAATCTTCAATGTGATTCATCCAGCTATGGGTATGACCATACAACACAAGGAATAGACAAATCCCATCTATTTATTTTTTGTTGGCTTGAATGAATGTTAAGACCATCAGGTAGTGGGAAATGATGATGACTATTTAACCTTGACTCAGATCTTCCAAGGTGGTGGCTGCATTGGAAAATGCATCTTCTACTACATTATGTTATTGGGGGAAATGAGTAAATATAAGATCTAATGGGTATTCTACCTTCAGCTCTTAGACAATATCCATGAAATTAATTAGCTCCTCCCTGATAGAATAGTACCCATTGACATGCGTGATGACCATTTCTGAGTCACCTTTTATCTTCAAGTGTTCTTCTTGTACTGCAAGTGCCAACTCCAAGCCTGCAATGAGGTCTTGGTTCTCTGCTTCATTGTCTATATACCCCTCTAAATGTAGTAAGGGTTAAGGTAGGACTACCATTTCAAAGATATGGGTATGACTCCCAGCCCCACTTTGTTGAGCGTGGGGTCTTCCATCCTTTTACCCATCGGGCATCTGGATGCACCATCTTAGTTAATCTCCCATGTTTGGTTTTCTTTATGAATATACAGTGATTATTCATCTTGTATATCTGTATCCAATGGGGTTATCTCTATAGATGGTTTTTCTTCTTATAAATAAACTAATTAATGGAACTTGATGTCTTTCTAAGGTATAGAACATATATCAAACTGATGCAGGATTACCTCCTGCCATGAAAAGCACCCATTCAACATTGGATGGATGAGAATATTCTTGAGTGGGTTTCTATAGGAGAATAAGTAGACCTAATGGTGTCATTGATAGTGTCACAGATTTTTTATAACAAAGAATAGGGCGAGAAATCTCCTCTTAATATTCCAATAATGAGTCTCAGCATCAATCATGGTCTGATTGAGATAATAAATTTTTTTTGTAGACAACATCATTCTTTTGCATGAGGATGGAGCCTAGGGATTGATCCAACATAGAAACATATAGAATTATTGTACATCATTTCATGAGAATCATTAGTACTAGTGAACTGAACATATATTTTTTGAGGGAGTAAAATGATTCTTGAAAATCATAATTCCATTGATATTAAACCCCCCTTTTCAACAACCTGGTGCAAGGAAAACATTTTCTTACAAGGTTGGGTATAAAGAACCAAATATTGGACAAATTTCCTTGATTTCCCCACAACTATCTAAGGTTGTGAGGATGTGACACACCAACGATAGCCCTTGTGTTATGGGGGTCGAAATTGATGCCATGGTGGTGAATGATGAAACCCTTGAATTTCCTTATGGTAACACTGAAAACATGTTTTAAGGGGTTCATTTTTTGACATTTTTGTCATAGTTTGATGAACATGAATTCAAAATTGGGTAGGTGGTCCAAAAACTATTGTTATTTAACTACATATTTATCCACATAGAGTTAGATGAATTTTCCTAGAAAAGTTTTGAAAATGAGATCCATGGCACGTTGATATGTGGAACTGACATTTTTCAAACTAAATGGAATTACCTTAATGAAAAACATGCCATGGGTGGGGGATGAATGTGATTGTATTTTCATTTTCTAGATCAATTTGGATTTGGTTGTATCATGAATATCCTTCCATGAATGAAATATCATTATTTTTTTAGTTGTATCAATAAAAAATCCTCTGATTGAGACCGAGAAGTCATATTCTGGGAAGTACCAATTGAGATCCTTGAAATCATTTTAATATTTTATGCATTGATGGTTTGATGATGGAAAATTTACATGAGGATGAAACCAGAGCCTTCCTAGTAGAAAAGAGAAGGCTGTGTTTTGTTGGACCACTAGAAAATTGGATTCAGCCACGAGGTCTCAGAATTGATTATTGAGGTAGATCTCACCCAGTAATTTCTACTCACTCTTGTCATAATCCTATAGGGTTGTGGTATATGGTTTCAAGTTATCCTCATTTCATCCTAGCTGAGAAAAGTTCCATAGTTTTATGTTATTATCCAAGGAGTGCTTGTCGATGAGCACTTTTTGGATATCAATATCATTAGTTCGGCCAGACACATATAAAGATTTGATGTGCCCTAACATGATGGCCTCTTCATCCCTATCTATAATGGAGATGATCACATGAGATTCTTCCAGATATGTCTCTTTCTAATATAATTTAGCAGTGGTTACTTAGGATTAAAAATCCTAGGGTATTAGAAATGATTGTATAAGAACTTATCTAATATTTTTTGACAAATTCAGGGAATCCTAGAATTAAAACGTGGTTGATACTTTAGAATTTTTTTTAGAATGTCATATTTATAATCAAAATTATGGTTCTTAACTATGTGGGGATTCTCATTTACATGATCCTTAGATGATTGGGCATTTTATGAAGATGGACCAGTACCAAGGACATGAGTTGGTGGTGCTTCATTACTTTTTGAATTTGGTCAGGTAGGTCTACCTACATGCCATGGGTGATTAGACATTTGTTTCCCTTTCGATGGATATTCTAGTATGATCTTTCTATAGTGCCTTTCGGTAGGGGTTCTATAATTTTCTTTTTCCTAATGGGTTTTCTAAAGGGCCCTTCCTTGGTTTTTTTCAATGTTGACAGTTTGAGCTAAGGTGCTTCCAAATATTTGTTTTTTTCTAGGACTGAATCTTCTTGGGTATCTTGGGATCATGTAGACTCTTAATATGGTTTCTCAATTTAGTGTAGTCATATCTTGTTCATATAAATACTCTTCATCAGATAAGATATCTAATAAGATAATGTCATTAATGGATCTATAGATCAGTTCCTCATTTTTCGATGCCTCTTCCTAATGAACTTCTTCTGTTAGTGTTGTTGGGTGGGATGGTGCCTATCTCTTCATATTTGATGGATTAAAATCGAAGCATTAAAAATCCATATTTTTTCCTTTGTGTAGGTTTATCTTCTTTAATTTTATCTCTCCCTTTCAAGTCAGAATTCATTTTGGATTCTCTACCCTAGGAGGATAGTGGGGATGAGGATGTCGACTGTGTTTCATCAAAAGTTGTTGGAGGCATAGCCGGTTGCATCAACTATGCTTGGATTATGACATGGTATTAGTTTACTATCATTCAATTCATAATAATATCGATCTTCTATTCACTTTTTCTAACAATATGTTTTCACTCCCCCCTTTTATCTAGATTAGTGGTGGAAACCAATGCCACTTGTTCTATCAGTAGACTCAATATGACTTGCAAAGAATCCATCATTATTTGTAGGAGGACCATGAAGATGAAACACCCCTGAATGGTTTTTCCTAGTATCTTATGGAAGGAAATATAATATGAATGGTCAACAAGATAAACTCCATCTTACCACTTTGGCTCTCGTATCTAGAGAAAGATTCATTTCTTGGTAGATATAATGTCTCCATGAACTTGGACTACTTGAAATAAATAAATTTTATTCCTTCCTTCCTAGAATTGATTTGTCTTAGGTCCCATCAACATATAATGATGATGCGAAGGATGTATTTGATGTCCCGGGGTCCCTACAGGATTTAGTGAGGGACATGGAATTGGGGCTGGTGTATGGTGTGGCATAAGCATAATAGAATCTACCTTACTTATTCCCATTATTTATTGTGGGGTCAGTGGGCTTCCTGGGACTTGAGATTTGTCAGTTCTAAGGAATACTATATCCTTTGGGAAGTGGGAGAGATATCTCAAATCCCACTCCTATATTTTACAAGTTCTTGTGGAACTAATAGATTTTCAATAAGGATATAGATCACATAACAAGAATCTCATTTAGGGCAGTGACCCATTCAAAGAGTACTTCAAACCATTCCATATGGAAATGAAATATGAGACTCTCTCATTATCTCACTTCTTGAAGTTCATAAGGGGATTGAATATTATTTTTGGAAATATAGAACTAAACTTGGTAAGGAACTACCAATGGAAATTTTCCTATCATGTTATTGACTCAGCTGGAAAACTAGTATAACATATAAAGGATTATTCTTATAGGGCTTGCTTGAAGCATCTGAGTTTAATGACTTCTTATTGTTTTAGGGTTCCCATTATGGGATCTAAATAGGATTTACAATGATTCAGATGTTTTTATGGGTCATCCAAACTATTTAATAATGTGAATATTGTATTACCTAAGTTTAGTTGTGGTGGAATGTTACTCACCCAGTTGTGATGGGGTTTACATTTTGATTGTATCTGTGTCAATTGTCCATCCTGGGATTCTAAATAAGATTCCAATGAATCAGTGGTATTCATGATCACTTTATATGTGTCTTTCTAGACCTAAGCATGGGATGATGTAGCAAGGGGAAATTTGGTAGAGCCGGTGTTGCTGGTACAAGAGGATGATACTTGGTCAGGGGAAACCTTTGTGGATTTTCTAGAATTTTTTCTAGTCGTTCCATAAGTGAGGGAAATTTTTATATCCTACTGGGATTGGGTTCATGTATAATTAATGTCCCAATGATTCCTTGGAAGAGCTTTATATCATTTATTCATTTTCATGGATTATCCCTTGTGGTAGAGGCACATGTACTATATGGGTATGTTGGAGATCTTCTTGGGGAGTATATCTAATAGAATGACTTCCTTGAAGCAGCTTTATATGGATTGGCCTCAACTATTTCATTTCTTCCCCTTGTAGATAAAATATCTCTTCGAGCATTAATGATTCATTTTAATCAGCGAAAGGCAAGTTTTGTACAATTTGTTTTCCTATTTTTTGGGTATTCTCAAAGGAATTAATGAGGGATTGATGGAGGGTGAACCAAAATTTAGGGAAAACCTCTATTTATCAGTGTGCACTCCCATGGGTTCGATGTAGATTAGATTTTGGGAAGAACCATCATCTCCTTTTTCATTCGTATTTGCATCATTTTTAAAGTGGTATGTAGGAATGATGTACCTGATTTTCATTAATGAATAGTTAATTATGGGATTTGTACCATTATTCTATGGGTATGAGTGTTTTTTTTGCAGTTTAATGGAGTTTCTCTTCCATTCTGAGATCATCTTAGAGCTTCAGGTAGAATGGTAACTCAGTGGGAATCCTTATATGACATTATTGTATTCCTCTCTTTTGGGGGAAATGAGTCACAAGATGGGATAGAATGGGTTGCCTCTCTATTCAATGTATTCTCTAGTTGGGAAAAGATCGACGTCTGTTGGGAGGGAAGTTGATGTAAAAATTCCCTCATCCCTATAGGCTGGGGTCGATCCTATTCCTTCATTAATAGACCTCATACAAGATTTTATGGCCTTATGGGGTCATTTTGTGTTAAAAAATCCCCCAGATATGTTGGTTAAGGATGATCCCATATTGCAGTAGTTGCTTCTAAAATTTCCACTTTCTTGATCTCATGTATTCCTATTCGAGGGTGAGCTTGATATGGTGTCGGGTCAGAACATAAATTATTTATTTCTGAGGAAATGAGAATTTCTTGATGACTGGATTACCTTAGGTAAGAAGTATGATAATATTTCTCAGTCACTTGGTTTAGTTGTTTTTCAAGGGCTCTTTCTCATCAGGATTAACACTTTTGAGACATACTTTTGGAAGATACTTATAGAGAATATTTTCTTTCTTGAACAAGGGTTTCATTTTATCATTGTCTTGGGATAATAAAGTTATAATATTTCTCTTAGAAATGGGTTCCACTAAATGGGAAGTGGTGTAAAGTGAAATGCTCCATGATCACCCCAACTCAATATATGAACACCAGATGGTGCATCACTGATACGGAAACACAACATTTGCAGTGAGTGGGGGCAAATCAGTTCAAGATATTTCATCCACCACAAAGATTGTGGCCACTGTACAATCTAAAGTGTTTCAGGGTAATTTTTTCGGTGCATGTCTCCCAATATATTATCATAGTCTATATACCTATAAAAGTTAAAATACTTTGGATTAAAATGGAGAATATTTTTATAGATATTGAGATGGATTTCATGTATTCATTTGCTAGAAAACACTTCTGTTATGTTGAATTGAGAAGTGGATGTGGGTAAAAACATAATCGTTATGTTGTCCCGGACTAATTTCCCTCTCAAGATCAATATATCCTTTTGAAAATACACTAGAGACACTTCTTCTTGGTCTTCCCAACAAGGATTATTCTTAATAATTTCATCCCCCACACCGGGTCTAGTTTGAGTCTCATCTATATATGAATGGTGTGGGGGTGGCTCAGATGATGATCATGGGAAAAAACCATCCTATGAATGAAAAAAGATGTTAATTTTCATAAATAGAGTATCTAAAATATCTGATTACACATTTTCAAAAACCATAGAATATGAGGGCTTTCAGATGTATGGCTCGGGGAGGGGATGACCTTCTTGCCGATGTCAGTGTTGACTGTGGAGAGGACCTACATAACCAATTCCATTGTAGTTAGGACTACCATCATAACTTAATGTTTCACCATAGGGAGAATTTATACTTCATATATCATGTAGAGGACATCTAGGGTGGACCACATTAAAGGGAATACCTTCTCGCTGCTTGATGTCACTAGAGGGAGGTCCTTCGCAGTGACAGCCATCTTGGAAAGCACTTCCATAATGGATGAATTTCTAGATGTAGGTAGAATATATATAGAGCACATCCTATGGAGAAAATATGGGATGAACTACAACAATGGGATGAAATTATCACTACTTGATGTCACTATGGGGAGGAACTTCATAATTACTTCCATCATGGTCAAGAATACCATCATTTCTTAATACCTGACTATAGAGAGAATATCTACAACATATACCATATTAAGGACCATCACGAAAGGATACATCTTATTATCTAATCTTCTATTTAGTGGAGAGATACAATGAAATTAATCAAGAGATATTTTTTCATGGTTGATCATTTTTCGCCAACAATGTAAGCCCACGTGGGTGCTCTAAGAAGAAAAATAAGAACAACTAGAAACAATATTGTGGTAAGGTCCTTCAAGACTGCTACTACCATTCTCATAATTTTGTAATGGGTTGTTAGGATATTGAGCCTCTATTGAAATGTTTTATGGAATAAATAACATTAAATTTCAGTAGACAAGGATCATGAATGCTCTCTTCACTTTATAGTGTCCCTTGGCACATTTCTTTTTCAGTCTCATCACACCCTTTTGGGGGGAATTATTTCCTATTATGGGACTCTCATATAGATTTAATCTATGTTCATATGTTCTTGAATCCTTGGATAATTCCAAAGCATGTGTTGGTGGAATAATCCTAGTTCACAAGTTCAATAATATATATACATGGGTTCGTAATTATGTATATTAATATGAGGTTCTCAATTAATGAATACATTTTTATGTATATGAGGTTCCTCATCAATGTTACCCTTTATGGAATAGTCAGGAATACCTTTCTAGTTCACAAATAAAACTCTAGTTTAAAGCTATATATGATAGCGCTCAAGATTTAATCATCCTCCAAGGGGGGGGGGTAATTTTTTCAATTTGGGGATTAGCCCAATAAGATGGTCTTCCTATGTATCCCCATGAGAGGAACCAGAACCCATGTAGTTAAGTGGCTTGTCCCGTTCAACATCTTTTAATTAGGAATAGAGTGAGATAATGTGAAGATGATGCGGTGGATGAGTTATGTGAAATATTGGCCCGAAACCTCAAGGTGGCTTTGTTTGTATCCCATATATTTGGGAATCAAATCCACTTTTTTCTGGAATACTTCAAAGGAGGAAAATTAAATCTACTGCTTGGGAATTATTATTGGGAGATTCCCTTGAATGATGCATGATTTAGGGATTAAATATAGAGAACGGGACTGTTTGAGCTCAATACTTATATAGGAATCCTATGTATCCTTGATCGAGTAGGAATTAGTGTTCTCATAGTTCAAATAGTGAGTGAATGGTGTGGATTCCCTGATCCCCTCTAATCTCTAATCCCAAGTGAGTCATCTCGAGCGTGAGAAACAAGAGGATGCAGTGGTTAAATAAAATAGTGCACTTTCCCCTCACTACTGGTGGATAAAGAGGAGGGTGATGGTAGGAGAGGTTGGGGATACCACACATCCCTAAAGATAGGCTAGGTACTTTCCTTAGATGGAGTTCCTTAAGATATATTATTTGAAAGGGGAGGAGCCTGATTTGTCGTTAAAAAGGAAAGTAAGTGTGATTTTCCCTTATTTTTCTCTGGCCCCCGTGGAATGGAAAGGCCATTGATTACCCTTAGTCCCTAGAATGAGGATGTACATAGGATAATTCAATGGTCTGAACCAACATTACCATGTGAATGTAAACATAAGGACATTCAGAGGGTATGCCTTATTACAGGGATTACCCATGTGACTCCAATTACCATGGGTATGTATACTCAGAATAGTGCGTTGACGCACCCAATGGTTTTGTCAGATGGGTCTGGTAGCTTTTCAAGAGTATTTTTCCAAGTTCTGTTGGATTTTTTCATAGAGGTTTTATGAATAATGCAATGAAAACTGATGGAAAATATTGAATCCAGAGGGTGGAATGCCCAATTGTACCTCATTCTGCTTACCATTTCCTTAGGTAGGATGGGGTTTCCCTAGAATAGCATGCTGTTATGTGGGTGAATGTGTAGTCTATATACCATTATGTTATGCATACCTAGATCTGGTCTCTGAAGAATTTGGCTACAGAGAACCTTGTTTAATTTTTGTAGCGTTTTTCTATGCAGCACTATGTTTTTTCCACGTTTCATGATGCTATGTGGGGCTGGGAGCCATCCACATAGTTATTTTTTATACAGGGTAGCGTTCCACCAACATAGTGTATGGCTACGAGAGATGCCAGATTTAAAAATGGTCGTTGGTACTATGGTTCATGGTAATTAAATCCATCATTGAATATGGGTTTTTGGTCTTACAATTAGTATTATATTTCTTTATTTAATGCTATGTGGTGTTTTATACTAGATGGTAATCATCTAAAGAGTCCATATTTTGTGGTTCCTTTTTCTTTCATGCCTTTTATTGCTAATGTAAACCCAAAAAGATATTTCTACTCATCCCCCTTGGGTTCTTTTTATATAGAGGAATAAGAAATAGATCGGTGGTCCAAAGAGAATATTTTACAGAGTCCTACAGGAGAAACCAGGTCTGTGGACAACTCGTTCAGTGGGGGCATGAGGTCGTCATCTGTAGCAGTGAGGATCATCGACTCTGTCCAAAAAATGATTTCATTTCATTCGTCAGAATCCTCCGACATCACCTCACCCATGAACTATTTGAGTTCATAGGGGATTGTATATGGTTCCTATTTCTCAATCTCCTTCATGAAAATGATTTCATTAGAAGGGGACCATCACCCTCACTTCCATCCTATGAATTAATTAGTTCACAGATGCTCAACATAACCATAGACCTCCTTGCAAAGTAGCAGTCCGTGAAGGCGCTATGCTTCACATTGCCTCTTCTTTCCATTGTAAATTTTAAGGACTATTCAACTATTATTCCTCTATTCTTCATTCAATTTATTTTCCTTCCTTTACAAAATACCCATGAGTAATTTATTTTCCTTTTCAATGTTTTTAGGCCCCAAAAAACTTAAAAAACAATAAAATCAATACCACCCCCAAAGAACCCAAATACCCAAAGATAATCCTAAAACTATTTAAATACACAGAAAACCCTAAATGAACATAAATACTATAAAACCTCTAATAAACCTTCCAATCCATGAAAACACTAAAACCATTAAAACTCAAAAAACCCAAAAATAATTCTAAAACCCCCAAAAAAAGTTTAAAACCCAAAACCCCCAAAAAAACCATAAATCCCCTAGGCCCCCAAAAACCCAAAACAACCTAAAAATCCATGAAAATCCCTATAACATCTAAAAACCCCTCTAAATCCTAAAAATCAAATTATCATATAAAATCTAAGACCCCCAAATACCCAAAAAATACTTAAAAGCATTAAAATTCCCTAAAAACCCTTAAAGACATAAAACCCCTAAAACCCCGAAAATCCCTTAAAACCATTAAAACCCGAAAAACTCTTAAAACTCTGTCATAAAACCAAAATATCACAAAAATAATTAAAACCCTAAAACCGATAAAATAAATAAAAACCCTTAAAATTTCTAAAACCCCCTAAAACCCTGAAACATTCAATAAAAAACCAAAAAGAACTTAAATCCCTAAAAATCCAAAAAAAATTATAAAGGACTATAAAACATTGAAAATAGTTATTAGCACCAAAACACTGAAATTCATAATATCCACAACATCTTTAAAACCCGTAAGAAAATCATAAACTCATGAACATCCTAAAACCTAAAAAAACCTTTAAATACCCAAAAACAAAAAAGATCCTAAAAACCACAAAAAGACATCGAAAACTCAGAAAACCCTATACTAAATCCCCTACCGTAATACCCCTAAAAGACCCTAAAATCCAAAAAAACCCAAAAAATAATCTTCAAAACATAGAAACCCTAAGTGACACTAAAAAGACTGAAAACCCAAAACAAACCAAAAATAATCTAATAATACTAAAGTAATATAAAAACCCAAAGTACCCTAAAACCATAAAGTACCTTAAAACCCCTTAAAACCTGGAAAAACCTAAAAACCTAAAAACCCCCAAAGTTCCCTAAAATGATAAAAACCCTAATGGCTCTAAAAACACTAAAAACCATAAAACACCTAAAACACTATGAAAACCCTAAAAAATATAAAAACCCCTAAAACCCTAAAAACCAAAAAACAAAACATTAAAACCCCTAAAACCCTATAAAAGAAAGTTAAAAACCTAATGAACCATATAGACACTAAAATCCAAAAACCCCCCCTAAAACTCTATAATCCCTTAAAGGGCCGACAAACCATAAAAAAATTTTAAACTTCCTAATCCCCCTTTGAACCCATAAAAAAATAAAACCACTTAAAAACTCTAAAGACCACAAAAATACTGAAACATTTTATAAAAAATAAACCCATTAAAACTACTAAAATTTTTAAAAATTCAAAAAAGATATTAAAATCCTACATTCCCTTAAAACCACAAATAACCCTAAATAAATAAAAGACCTCAAAAAACCCTACACACCTTAAAAATAATAAAAACCCGTAATCACCTTTTCAAACCCTAAAGACCATAAAAAACCTAAATGATACCACAAATCCTAAAACCCCTAAGAGAACATAAAAACCCAATAAACCCAATAAAACAAAAAAAACATAAAACACAACAAATCTGTAAAAAATAAAAACAAAAATGAAGAAAAAAAATACTAAAAACCCGAAAACCACCCAAAAAAATAAATCATTCTAAAATTAATAAAAACTATAAAATCACTAAAAATACAGAAGACCCTAATAATAAAAGAATATTATAAGTCCATAAAAACAAATAAAACCCATAACACAACTAAAAAACATTAAATAACCTAAAACCCCATGAAATTCCTCCAAATCGACCTAAAATGCCTAAAACACCTAATAAACATAAATCCCATAGAAACATTTAAAGTATCTAAATGCACGTCAAAAATAAAAAACCTCTAGAAAAAATAAAAAATCATTAAAACTATCAAACCCTTTAAAAATAGTAAAACCTCTAAAACACTCAATTACTAAAAAACCCTTAAAACAAAAAAAATCTCTAAATCCCCAGAACCCTAAAAACCTTAATAAACCAAAAAAATAATTTAGAAACCAAGATAACATAAAACCTTAGTACCTGAAAATGTAAAAAACCACAAAACTCCTAAAACATGAAAACCCATAAAACCCCAAAAAACTATAAACACTATTATATGAACCTTCAAACCCAAATATGACCCTAAAACTCCTCTAAAAACCATTGGAGACAAATAACTAAATGAACACCATAAAAACTCTAAAACCCCATAAAAACCTAAATCAATAAAAACCATAATATACAAAAAAAACATACAGCATCCTAGAAACCCTAAAGGAACTAAATGTCCCTGAAACCCCCAAAATTTCATTAGAACTGTAAAATTACACTGAAAACCCTAAAACCCATTATAACTATAAAACACTAAATAAGACTCAAAAAACCATAAAACTCTAAAAATAAATAAAAAACAAAATAAACCTAAAGCCCCCCCCCCCAAAAAAAAAGAAGATCGAAAGACTCAAAAAACCCTAAAAACCATTAAAATACCTTAAAACCCATAAACCCTAAAAAACCCTTAAATGCATAAACTTCAACAAAAATGTAAAAATCCCCAAAATACCCATAAAAAACCCTATGAAACCCTTGAAAACATAAAAACCCAAAATCCCCCAAAAAACCCTAAAACTAATAAAAAAATTGAAAATCCTAAAACCCCATAAAATCCCTAAAACACATAAGAACCATAAAACTGTAGGAAACCTAAAACCCCTAAAAACACCAAATTTACTGAAATTACATAAAATACTTAAATCCCAAGAAAATCACTAAATCCCATAAAACCATAAAAAACTAGAGGTCCCAAAAACACTAAAACACTTAAAGAACCAAAATTCCCTATAATAACTGTAAAATCTGTAAAACCTTTAAACACCCTAAAAACACAAAAAATTAAGAAAAAAATAAAAAAAACATAAAAAACCTAAAACCCAAAAAAATTCTAAATACCCAAAAACTCAGAAACCCCCAAAAATTACAAAATACTGAAAACCCATAAAAACCCTAAAAACCACTAAAAACTCTGAAAACCTTGAAAATGCAAAAAAACCTAAAAAAATAAAAATACTAAAACCCAAAAAATCCATGAAAAGACATTAAACCCTAAACACCCCTAAAACCCATAAGACCAATATAATAAATGAAATTCGTTAAAAACAAAAAAAACTATAAAACAACCAAAAACCCCAAAACCTTAAAAAACTAATAACTCAATAAACCCTATGAACTATAAAAATACATAAAAAACCCTTTAAAACATGAAATACTCTGAAAAATATAAAACACCCAAAAAAACTCTTAAAACTCATTAAAACACCCAAAACCCTTAAAGCACCTAAAAACCCTAAGAATAGTAATAACCTATAAAACCGCTATACCCTCAAAAAACCAAAAACCCCTATACACACTAAAAACCCCTAAAAATATGAACAAACCCTAAAAACCCATCGCAACATTATAAAACCCTAAAAATTATAAAAAATAATATAATTTGTAAAAGACCCTAAAACCCTCAAAACCCTAAAAAATATTTTTAAACCCCTATATATCCCCAAAAAAACTAAAAAAATCCTAAAAACTCTAAAAACCCAACAAACCCTAAAAATCCACAAAAACTCCTAAAACCACAGAAACTCACTAAAATCCATAAAATACACTAAAACATCTAAGACCCAAAGCCTAAAAAAATTAAAAAACCCTAAAAACCCCTAAGACCACTAGAAAACATAAAAATACTAAAACCATAAAATATCCTAAAACCCATAAAACCATAAAAACCATAAACCCTCAAAACCATAAGAAAATCATAAAACACTAAAAATCCTAAAAAATATTAAAAGCATAAAAACCATTAAATCTCAGAAAAACACATAAACCATAAACTAGTAATTACCCTAAAAAAACTAAAAACCACAAAAACATTGAAAAATTTCAAAAACACTAGAAACCCAAAAAAACCCTATCAAAACATAGAATCTTTTTAAAACCCACTAAAAAATAATAATAAAATATAAATTCCCCCAAAACCCTAAAAACACTAAGAAACCTATAGTTCCGTAAAAACACTAAAACCCCCATTAAATACCCAAAAACATAAATTCCCTAATACCCCAATAAACCATAAAAACAGTAAAAACTCAAATAAACCATAAAATCCAAAAATAAACTAAAAACCCTGAAAACACCAAAAGACCCAAAATCCTCAAAACCCATAAAATACTAAAAAACCATAAAACCATAAAAGTACCCAATATCTATAAAACCCTTAATTTTATATAAAACCATAAAACCAAAATAACATAAAAACTAAAAAACCTAAAAATGCACTAAAAACCCTAAAACCCCATTAGGCCAAAAAATACCCTAAAATACTAAAAAGACCCTAATGAAACCTAAAAACCCATAAATCCCAAAAAGACCCTAAAATCCATAAAGCATCCTAAAATAGTAAAACCCCTAAATAACCCTAAAAACCCCAAGAGACTCTAAAAACACCGAGGGTCCCTAAAACCCAAAAAACCCAAAAGTACCCTAAGACACATAAAACCATAAAAAAACTGAAACCCACAAACCAGTAAAACCCATATGAGATCCTAAAAACCCTAATAACACTTAAAAATATACAATCCCTTTAAAAACACTATAATTTCCTAGAAACCCCTAAATAACCATAAAAACAATAAAAACCCTAAAAACATTATAACCAAAAATAGGCCATAAAAACATTAAAATATACCAAATCCATAAAAGATAAAAAAAACAAAAAATACTCTAAAACAAAATTAAAACCCATAGAAACCATAAAATCCTAAAAACCGTAAAATTCCTAAAAATTGTTAAAATTCCCAAAAATTCCCCTATAATCACTAAGAACCCATAAAACCCTTAATGCCCCAAAACCCCTAAAACCCAAAAGGAGCCTAAAAACACTAAAAAATAATGGATTATAAAAATCTTAAAAACCCTAAGTGACCATTAAAATCATAAAAACCTTAAAGTATCCTTAAAAGTCCAAGAAACCTAACAGACCCTAAAACCCTTAAAGTTCCTATAAATAAAAAACACCCCTAAACCCCCTCAATGTCACAAAAAATCATAATTTCCAAACAAGATGCTAAAAATACCTTAAAACCATACATGATAAAAAACAAAAGCTCATCAAAACCCTTAAAATCCCTAGAAATTTTTAAAAGGCACCAAAAATAATAGAAAGTAATAAATATACCAAAACTACATACAAGACACAAAAAAACCTCAATATCATAAAAACCATTAAAACCCCTAAAAACCATAAAAATATAAAAACCTAAAATCACTTAAATACCTAAAAATATCTTGATAAACACTAAAACCTCTAGTATCCATAAATATAATAAAACGCTTCAATCCATAAACCCCTTAAAAACCCCAACAAAACAAATAACCCTAAAAATCACTAAATACCCTAAAAACCATGAAATCCAACAAAACCATAATTCCCCAATAAACCCTAATGGCCCAAAAAACTCCTCAAACTCCAAAACCACTAATACCCTAAAAATCTTAAAGCATGAAAAAAACACAAAAATTTTAAAAAATATAAAACCTATTAAAAATAATAAACATCCAACAAAATTCTGAAACCAATATAACAAAAAAAAACTATAAAACCCCTAAAAACCTAAAAACACTACCTATAATACACTAAAAATATAAAAACCCTAAAAGCTCTAAAACAATAAAAATCCTAAAACCCTAAAAACACTGCAAATGCTAGAAACTTATAAGAACCCCCAAAACCAAAAAATTCAAAAAAACCCATTTAAACCCTAAAAACCTAAAAACCATAAAGGAAAAAAAACGCCTAACATATGATAAATCCCATAAAAATCATAATGGAACAAAAAAACCAATAACCCTAATAAACCCTAATTTTATAAATATGTAAAACACCTAACAAAATCATAAAAACACTAAAACCCATTAGAACCCAAAAAATCCTAAAATCGTTAAGAACCCTTAAAAATCCCAAGATCTCAATAAAACATTTAAAACCCTACAAAACGCTAGAATTTAAAAAAACATGTAAAAACATCAAAACTCCGGAAACACATAGAAAAATATAACACAATGAAATGCTAAGACCCATAAAAACAAAAAAAAATACAATTAAGGACCCTACGAAACCTCAACACCCCCCCCAAATAAAACCCCTAAAAACCCAAAGCAGACTAAGAACATAAAAACCCTATAGTAATAATAAAAACATAAAAAACCTAAGAACCCTTAAAATACAATAAAAATCCCTAAAATCCCAAAAAAACCTTCACCCCCATACCATATATCCTAAAACCTATACCCTATGACTTAAGCCCTATACCATACAACCTAAACCCTACACTATATACATTATACCCTACACCTTAAAACCTACACCTAAAACCCTATACCTAACACTCTAAACCCTAAAACCTAAAACATAAACTCTAGACCCTACACTCTATGCCTACACCCTAAAGCCTATACCCTACACCAAAAACCCAAAACCGTAGACACTAGAAACTAAATCCTACACCCTAAACCCTAAACCCTACACCCTTAACCCTATACCCTACATTCTAAACACGATACCCTACACCCTAAACTCTAAATCATACACCCTAAACCCTAAAGCCTAAACCCTACATCCTAAACGCTATAAACTATATGAGACGCTCTAAATTTAACACCTTAGACCCAACACCCTACACCCTACACCCTAAACCCTACACCCCAAACCCTATACCATACACCCCAAACCCTATACCCTATACCCAAAAACCTATTCCCAACACCCTAAACACTATAGCATAAACCCAACACCTTAAACCCTAAACCCTATAGCCAACACCCTATACCTTACACAATAAACCCCTAAACCCTACACCATAAATCTTATACCCGAAAATCAAAACCGAAAATCCTACACACAAAACCCTATACCCTACACCCTAAACCGAATCCCTACTCCCAAAACTCTATACACTAGACCCCAAAATCTAAAACCTTCACCCTAAAAACAACACCCTACACCCTAAAACAAACACCCGACACCATAATTCTTATACACTTCAAACTAAAACTTAAGCCTTGCACATAAACTATGTAACCAACACTCTAAACCATATACCCTACACTCTAAACCATATACCCTACATATCATGCCCTAAATCATATAACCTAAGCCATATACCCTACATGATAAATCATAAACCCTAAATTCTAAACCTAATACCTGTTACCCTAAACACATATCCTTATACCATGAAACATATACCCTTCACCCCAAACCGTATACCATACACCCTAAACCCTAAGCCCTACACCCAAATCCCAAATCCCTACACCCTAAACCCTAAACCACACACCCTATACTTTATTCCCAACTCCCAAAACCATTGAACATACATGTAAACCTTATAACATACACCCTAAAACCTATAACATGTACCCTAAACCCAATACCCATCACCCAAAAAACGTAAACACTAAAAACCCAAACAAGGATTAATACAACACTAAAACCCCTAATACACCAAACACCCCTTAAGATACAATGTTTTATAAAAAACACTAAAATACCCCCAAAACCCTAAAGAACTAAAAAAATAAGAGAATTAAGAACCCTAAAAATGATTTAGGGCCCTTAAAAACCCTTACAAAAACTAGAAAACCATAAAATCCCTAAGAACCCAAAAAACCAAAATAAACTCTCACTCCATAAAAACCTCAAAAAACCATAAAACTCAAAAAAAAAACAAAAATTAATAAGAAAACCCTATGAAATGATTAAAAACCAAAAACATCGTAAATCCCAAAAGAATGATAAAAAAACCTAAACCCCCAAAAATCCTTAAAACTATAAAATACCCCCAAATCCCTAAAAATGTAATACCCTAAAACCCTAAAATCCTACAATCCCAAAAAATATTACCCCCCACGATAAAAACCCCCAAAACACATAAAATTTTAAAAAAAATAACTAAAATAAATACCCAAAACCCATGAAAAACGAAAAAAAACTATGAAAACCACAAATCATTAAAAACCAAAAAACCCCTAAAATCCCTAAAACACCTTCAAACCACTAAAAATATATAAAACACTGAAACTTTAAAAAAAACCCAAGAACCCATACAAAATCATCCAAATAATAAAAACAAAAAATACGATTCAAACCCTAAAAACACTTAAAACCCCAAAACCCCCTAAGGAACCTAAAAACTCTAAAACCTCAACACAACCAAAAAACCCCCATCAAAACCACTATAAGACCCTAAATTACCTTACAAATCATTATAAGTTTTCAATACCCTCAAAAACCTAAAAACATAAAGACCACAAAAAACCAAAAAACCCTAGAAACCATAAAAATAAAAAAACACTAAAAATCCAAAATCCCTAAAAAAGAAATGAAAACCCATACAAACCATTAAAATACCCTAAAATCATGAAAACCCCTAAACCACTAAAAAATCCCTAAACCCCCTAAATAACCCTAAAACACATAACAATCCATTTAACCGCCGAAAACCCCTAAATCTCTAAAAACCCCTAAAACCGGAAAAAAAAATAGAAACAAAAAAACCCTAAAAAACCCTAAAAATTGCTAAAATTTATAAAAACCCATTATAAACCCTAAACCCCCTAAAAACCCAAAATCCCTGAGAAAGCCTCAAAATCCCTAAAATCTATTGAAAACACTAAAAACCTAAAAAACTAAAATCCCTAGAAATTGACAAAATGACTTAAAAATAGAAGATAATATTAAAATACCTAAAAACCCTAAAACTACTAACAACCTTAAAACCCTACAACCCCAAAAACCTAAAAAATCCAAAACCCGAAAAAACCCAAAAAACCTTTAAAATCTAAAACACTAAATACCCTAAAAGCTCCAGTACCAAAAAAGAACCTAAAAACTAAAAATACCTATCACACCTAAAAACGTAAAAACTCTTATAACCACTAAAAACATTAATAATACTAAAAACCATTAAATATTAAAAAACAGTGAAATCCCTAAAACACCTAAAACCCCCCGAAAAACCCATTAAACCCACAGAACCCTTAAAAGAAAAAAGAAACCCTAAACACCCTAAAAACCCACAAAACACATAAAAGAACCTATAACCCCTAAAACACTAAAAGTCCCTGAAACCCTAATGGACCCTAAAAACCATTAGACACCCAAATGACCATAAAATCCCCTAAAACCACTATACTATTCTAAAACCTTAAAACCCTAAAGTATCCTAAAAACCATATGTGGGAATATAACATAAAACCCCCTTAAGGACCCTAAAAACCATAAAGAAACCAGAAAAATCCTAAAACCCCTTAATGAAACTAAAAATATTTGAGGGCCCTAAAAAACCATAAAAACCAAAAAATTCCCAGAAACTCGAAATCCTAAAAAAAACAAAAATTTTAAAAACCCATTAAACCACATAAACCAAAAAATAATAATCCTAAAACTCCTAAAACCCCCAACACACCCTAAATAACAAAAAAATATTTAAACAACTAAAAGACATAAAATACCAAAATACCTTAAATGATATTACAGACAAGAAAAAAATTCCCTAAATTCCCTAAAAACCAAAAAGATACTAAAACCCTAAAAACCATAAATGCCCAAAAAACATAAAAACCCTAAAAACACCATAAAACATTTAAAACCACCAAAATACACAAAAATCTAAAAACATAACAAAACACACAAAAACCCTAAAACGCAAGAAACCCTAAAATCCCCAAAATCAAGTAAACCCCTACCCCCCCCCCCCCCCCAAAGAAACCTTCAAAACCAAATGAAACACTAAAACCCCTAAAAAACTCAAAATTTAGTAAAATTCTAAAACCATTAAAAACCCATAAAAAAGAGATATAATTACTCAAGATCTATAAAAATCATAAAAATCCTAAAAACACATAAAATCCCAAAAACCATATACAGAAACCTAAATCTCTAAACACCCTAAAATCCCAACAAAAAACATTAAAAAACATAATCCCATAAAATAAACTTAAATCTATATATTCCATAAAACTACTAAACCATGTAAAGATCCTAAAACCCATAAAAACCCCAAAACCACATTTAAAAAACATAAAACCCAGAAAAACCCTAAAAACCTTTAAAATCCCAAAAAATTCTAGAACCCCCCAAAACACCAAAAACATTATTAAACCCATATGAGCCATAAAAATAATAAGAATACACTAAAATCCCCTAAAAACCAAACCCCCCCCCCAAATAAGAAAAATCAATAAAACCCAAAAAAATATAAAATCCTAGAAACCCTAAAAACCATAAAAAACAAAAAATGAAAAATATCCACAAAACCCCTAAACTCCTAAAAACAAAAAAAAAACCACAATAACCAAAAATCCAAAAATCCTGAAAAACCCTAACCCCAAAACCATAGAAATACTTAATAACCCAACATGTCATAAAAAATAAAATTCCCTAAAATTCTCTAAAACCCCTAAAAATTAAAAAAACTATAAGAAAAACTTTTTCCCTCAATACTCCAAAAAAAACATAAAAAAATAAATCCCCAAAAAACAAGAAATAAAATATAATCATTAAGAGAACATTAAATCCTAAAAACCCCTTAAAACCTAAAACTCCCTTTAAATCCAAAAAACCTCTATAAATATCAGAAACCCACAAAAACACTAAAATCCCAAAAAAACAAACCCCCTCCCCAAAACTCCAAAAACCCATAAATATTCTATAACCCGAACAACTCCGAAAAACCTCAAAACCATCCAAAAGGCCTTTAAAATAGTTAAACACACTTAAACACCCAAAAACACGTGGAAATTCAAAAACCCCACTATAAATCCTTAAAATCCTAGGAAACACTAGAAACATATCAAAACTCAAAAAAATCCTAAAAATACTGGAAAATTACTGAAAACCCAAAAAAATCACTAAAAACCCTAAAACCCTAAAAAAACAAAAAACCCTCCAAAACCCTAATAAACCCATACAAAAAAATCCCCTAAAACCCCATATATAAGCTGATAGACCCTAATAATACTTGAAATCTTAAATCCCCCTAAAATCTATAAAAACCCATAAATCAAGGTAAAAACCCCCAAAAACCCAGAATACATTAAAATTCCAAAAAACCATAAAAACACTAAAAACCTTAAAAACCCCTAAAACCCATTGAAATACCCTAAAACAAAAAAAACCATAAAAACCATAACTAACCCTAAAAACCCAAAACCCATCAAAATTTTTAATACTCCATGAAAACTATAAAACCAATTAAAATATGTAAAAATACAAAAATCCGAAAAAAAACATAAATACAACTATAAGGTAGGAAAAGAACTCTAAAAAATCTAAAAACCATAAATCCCAAAAAAAACTTTAAAACTCGTAAAAGAACCAAAAAACACTAAAAGTACCTAAATCACAAAAAAAACTAAAAAAGGCAAAATACCCTGAAACCCATAAAACCCCAAAACACTAAATGATGTTGATTCCCCAAAAAACACTGAAACCCCATAAAAACATAAAACACCATTAAAACCCAAAAACCCCTAAAAGACTCTAAAACCCCCCAAAATTTGTAATATCCCTAAAACAACTGCATAACCCCTTAAATCAATAAAACCTAAAAAACCCTTTAAAAATTTAAAAACCCTCAAACCCCTAAAAACACAAAATAAAAACAAACACCCCTCGAACCCATAAAAATCATAAAAAACACTAAAACCCCATAAAAATCTCATAAACCCTAGAAAACCATAAAACATCCATGTTATCCCTAAAACACTAAAAACCATAAATATACCCAATATAATTATAAAAAATTAACAACCATAAAACCCCCTAAAACCCTTAAGAAAACCATAAAACACCTAGAGTCCCTAAAAAACTAAAAATCCTAAAAATACCTAAACCCACTAAAAGATCCAAAAAGCCCTAGAAACCCTAGAAGTCCCAAAAAATCTAAAAACCCTAAAACACTCTAAAACTAACTTAAAAAATATAAAAACAATTAAACAACAGAAAAACCATAAAACCCACTAAAATAACCAAAAAACTCTAAAACCCTTAAAGAAGACACTGAAATCCTAACATACCATAAAAACTCAAAAGGCACAAAAAATCCAAAAAAATACGCCCTTAGAATTCCTAAAAACTCTAAAGTCAACAAAACACATAAAAATCCTAAAGGATCCTAACATACCCTAAAATATTAAAAATCCATAAAATACCCTAAAACCACTAAAAGGACCCTAAAATAATACATACACTAAAACCCCCAAAGAACCATAAAACCTAAAAACCCCTAAATCCATAAAATCCTTAAAAACATAAAAAACTATAAAAACACTTAAACCCAAAAAAAAACTAAATCCAAAAATCCCCATAAATATCATAAACTATATAAAAAATATTAAAAAACACAAAACCCCCAAAACCTTAAAACCCTTTAGTGCCTAAAAACTATAAAAAATCCCATAAAACCCATTTAACAGCTAAAAACATCCAAAAAATTGTAAAATCCACAAAAAACTCCAAAAACATAAAAACATAAAAATTCATAATAAATAAAAAACATTTAAAATAATAAATAACCTAAAAATCCTAAAACAATATAAAACCCCTAAAACCCTAACACCCATAAAATCCCAAAAAACATTAAAATTGTAAAAAACACCTAAAACCCTAAAAGATCATTAAAAACATAAAATCACTACAAAAACTAAATTTCTAAAAACTATATAAACACATAAAACCATAAAACACTAGAAATCCCTGAAAACCCTGAAGAACCACATAAAACACAAAGACCCAACACCCCTAATAACACAAAAAACCATTAAAACCCCGAAAACCCTTAAAACCCTTGAAACACAAAAAAACTAGAAACCCTAAAACCCTTAAAATAGAAAACAATAGATTAAAACCCTAAAATTTCTTGAAACACCATAAAATAACCTAAAACATCTGAAACAGACCCTAAAACACATAAAATTAAGAGAATCCCCTAAACCCACTAAAACCCATAAAAACCAAAAAGACCATAGAAAAAATAAAAAATCCAAAACACAAAAATAACCTGAATAACCTATAACTGTTTAAAATACAATAAACCCCATTAAAAAAACTTAAAAATCCAAAAAAACTAAAAATCCTGAAAACAATAAAATTCCAAAAACACCATAAAAACAGAAAAAAAACCTAGAAACTTGTATAAATCCAAAAAACTCTAAAAAATCAAAAAACCCTAAAGGAATAAAACCCTACAAATCCAAAAAAACTCAAAAAACCCCTAATAGTCCTAAAATCCTAAAAATAGTTAAAAACACTAAAATTCTAAAACCTAAAAAACCCAAAAAAACCCCCTAAAAAAACCCTATCCCCCCCAACCCTAAAATTTCAAAAATACTTTAAATACCCAATAAAACCCAAAAATCATATGAAACACTAAAAACCAATAAATACCTAAAAAGAGACCATAAATATACTAAAAAACAATAAAAATTCATAAACCCCCCCCCCCAAACCCAAAAAAATCAACACACCCTAAAACACCAAAATACCGGAAAAACCCTAAAAGACAAAAAAAATACCTGAATAACCCTAAAAACACTAAAAAACCTAATAAACCACAAAAGATACTAAAAATTGTTAAAATATACCTAAATACCCTATAATCACCTATAAACCTAAAAAGTTTAAATCCCCAAAAAACCCTTAAAAGCCCTAAAAACCCTAATCCCCCTCTAAGACCCCTAAAACACCTAACACCTCCTAAAAACCTAAAATCTCTGAAAACCCTAAAAATAATCAAACCCCAATTAAAAACTAACCAAACATAAACCCCTTAAAAATATAAACATCCATAAAACACCAATAATTCCATAAGATACCCTAAAACCATAGAAAAATTTTTGATGCCCTGTAAAGCCCAAAAAACCCATACAAAACACAAAACCCAATAAAACCATAAACACCCTACACAACCATAAAAACCCCAAAGATAGCTAAAAGAAATTTAAAACCCCTAAAACCCTAATAAAACACTAAAACCATAAAAGAACCTTAAAATAATTTAAAATCCATTAATTAATTCTACAAACCCGTAAAACCACCAAAAATTCCCAAAACCCAGAAAAAAATAAAAAATTAGAAAAACCCTAAAAACCATGAAATCCAATAAAACAATAAAAATAATATAAAGAAAAAAACACTAAAAAACTAATTTTTTTTTAAAAACCCCAATAAACCATAAAAATCCCTAGAAAACTCTAATCCCTAAAAACAAGAAGAGACCCATCAAACCCTAAACCACCTAAAAGTCCCAAAAAACCCCTAAATGAACATAAAAGACACTAAAACCCATAATAAATCTAAAAGAACCTATGTAACCTAACAACAATTTAAATATCCCTAAATAACGTTTAACACCTTAAAAAACCAAAATCCATGAATCCCTGAAATCCCTTATAAACCCAAAAAATCCTTAAAACACCTAAGAGCCTAAAAAATCACTAAAATTCTTAAAAACCTTGAAAACCCCTAAAAGTAATCGAAAACACCAAAAACCCGAAAAAATCAGAAAACTCATTGAAAACCTATTAAATCATAACACCTCCCTAAAGACAATAAAACCCATAAAAATCTCTAAGAACCGAAAAACCTCTAAAATTCATGGATACCCCAATAAAATCCAAAAAACACTTAAATGTTTTAATACCCTTAAAACCATAAAAACTATAAAAAATCCTAAAACTCATAAAACAACCCTAAAATACCCTAAAACCCCAAAAATTAACCTATAACCCAAAAAATTATTCAGGGACACTGAAAACCTAAAAAACATAAAAGAAACTAAATACCCTAAAAACATTAAAAGAACCTAAAAGGCCATAAATACCTTATAAAGAAACCAAATGACCTCAAAACCCCTTAAAGACACAGAAAAATATGAAACACCTAAAACCTCAAATAAATCCTAAAAAAGAAACCCCTAAACCCCAATGCTCTCAAAATAACACTAAAACCCCTTAAAATCCCTCAAACAACCCAAAAGATAGTAAAAACAAAAAAACCCAAAAAATGTTAAAAATAACCCTGAAATCCTATAAAACTCTAATAAACTAGAAACCCTAAAAATACTAAAATATCTAAAAACTAATAAAAATCCTAAAAATTATACAAAACAATAAAATCCCTATATACCTAAATAACCTAACCCCCCCACCTAAAAACCCATAAAACCCTTATGAATTCTCTAACAATCCTATGAAAACCCTAAAAACCTAAAAACACCTAAAAACCATAAAACCACACATAACCATAAAACCCCTACTAAACTCTAAATGAAAGTAAAACCCCTAAACAGTATAAAATCTTAAAACCAAAATGAATCCTCAAAATAAAAAATTCATAAAAAACACTAATACCCATATAAAACCTTTTAAAACCATTAAAATGCCCAAAACCCGAAAAAACATTGAAAATAAAAATAACTCTAAAAACACTAAAAACCATAAAAACCATAAAACCCCCTAAAAACACTAAAAAAATAGAAACCCTAAAATAAAACTAAACCACTTAAATACCCCAAAACCCCACCAAACCATAAAATCCCCAAAAATTCTTATAAACTCTGACCCTACCTTAGTAAAACTCCTAAAAGACCATAAAACCTTTAAATCCCCTAAAATACCCTAAAACCCCAAAGGTCATAAAAATTCCTATAAGACCCTAAAACACCATACAAACCTATAAACCCTTAAACACACTAAATCCCACAAAAATTAATTTAACCCCCTAAAAACCTTTAAGAACCCAAAAAACTTTAGGAAACCAAAAATAATAATTAAACTTTGTAATAACCCTAATGACCTAAAAAAACATAGAAAACCCTTAAAACCCCTCCAAACCATAAAATCCAGAAAAATCTTGAAAAATTGAAAAAAATATAAAAACCCTTAGAAACCATAAAAATCATAATAAAGTTATTAAAACTCAAAAAACCAATAAAAACGCAAAAAACCTATAAACTACATAATACACTATGAAACATAAAATATCCTAAACCCACTAAAAAATCAAAGATCATAAATCCTGAAAAACCCTAAAAATTGAGAAACACTAAAAACCATAAAACCCATTAAAATTCTATATACCATAGGAAACAAAAAACATGGAAAATCATGAAAACAACCAAAAAATTGTTAATATTTTAAGAAAAACTAAAAGCCATAAACCCCTAAATTCCCTAGAAATCTTAAAACCCCTAAAACCCTGAAAGTACTAAAATACCCTAAACCCCCCAAAACACCTCAATGACACTAAAAGACCTATAAATGACATAAAAAATGTATAATTACCTTAAAAATCATAAATCAACTAAAACCCTAGACACCCAAAAATACTCAAAAATCCTAAAAACCCCTAAAAATCACTAAAAACACTAAATTCCTTAAAATCCATAAAAACAAAAAAATAATACAAAAAATATAAAACCCATATAATCTAAAAAAACACTAATAACACCAAACACACTAAAACAACACTAAAAACAATTATGCCCAAAAAGACCCTAAACCCACTTAAAACCCCTTGATACCCCCTAAAAATAAGCAAAAATATCCATGAATATATAAAAACCCCTAAAACGCCATAAAATACCATAAAAACCTTCATAATAACTCAACACACTAAATCATGATAAAAAACTATAACCATATACCCCTTAAAATATCTAAAACCCCTGAATCCCTATAAATCTAAAAGAACCAAAACACCTTAAAAACCCAAATATTCTAAAAAAAAAATCCATAAATGACTAAGAATAGTAAAACCCACCAAAACCACTAAAAACCATAAAAATACTAATAATAATTAAACCTCCTAAAAACCAATATTAACACAGAAATCCTTAAAAACATTTAATACCCCAATAAATTGAAATCATAAAAAAAATCTAAAAACCGTTTTAAACCCTAAAAACCTAAAACCTATAAAGCCCATAAGAATACTTAAATACCCGAAAAAACACATAAAACACCCTATGAACTCAAAAAAAAACATTTGAAAAACCCCAAAATATTATGAAAACCCATAAAAACACTAACAACCGTTGAAAATTGTTAAACATGTAGGATCCCATCTTTTTTCAACCACAACACTCTTTGAGTTTTTCACTAGAACTTGTTTGTTGGATATTTTTTCAAGATGGTGACACTTTACTAATGAAAACGACCAATATTCCAAGGATTGTGGTTTATTTTTATTAATTATGTCCATGTAAAAATGTGTTAAATGGGATTCTAAGGGTTTCCCTTGAGTTTGGAATGTTTTTTAGGTGGTTTGGGAACATTCATAGAATTAAACATTAAAATTGTTTACTTGACTATTACGTGTCATGTATATGTTAGATGAAATATAACTACCTCCAGACACTTGTTGTGAACTAGTTCATGATTTGAAGTTGTTATAAGTTGTGAAACTAATTCACGGACTGTGAGGATTGATTGAGATAAATATTAACCTAAGGGGATAGGTTTTTTACCATAACCCTTTTCGAATATATACATGACATTTAAATTGGTTAGATGTCATTTAATACACATGAATAATACACTACTAGAAACTGAGGCTTTACCAATGGTTTCAAACCATTTTTGAAGTTTTCCAAACTGTTGGTAAGTAAGGCGTTGGGATAGCTCATTACCAACAATTATAGTATAACCATTGGGAAAGGCTGTGTAATCGTGGTTATTCCCAACATTTTGTAAAACCATTGGAAATACTATCATTTTAATGTTTTCCCAATGGTTTACTAAAACATTTGGTAAAAATATGTACAGAACTTTACCAACAGTTTTAGTAAACTGTTGGTATAGTGTATTTCATGAATTTAATAGCCTATCCACCTAAAATCTCCTCCATTGCACACTCAACTACATACACTTGCATACTCACTTAACAACAAAAAAACACTCGTTATAGCACACAAAAGCACATAAAAATAGGACACTCTTGTAACCATGGAATGTACCTCAATTAAAATCATGTTTATGAACCCAATTACCCTATGCAATACAGAATTAATAATTGAATTCTCAATCGAATTCATGGAAAATGAATTATGTAATGAATTTTCAATGATGAATCAATAACACATAAAAAATGAATTATGTTTCATACAGAATTATGAATTATATATAACACATTTATAATATGGCATACAAGGGGTTGGGGTTTCTTGGGGGTGGGGGTGTCTAAGGATTGGGGTCTGTCCGTGGGGGTGGGGTGGGGGTGTCGAGGGGGGTGGGTTATACAGAATTAATAATACAAAAAAATTTAATTTTCTATAACACATACACGATTGAATTCAGAAATTAGAAGCTAATAACCCCAAAATAAGGTATCAATAGAATCTGAATATGTTTGGTAGGTTTTCCATATACCAGTTGTTTTTACATAAAATGAGGTCCATTTTAAAAAAAAAGACATACATGTGGAGTGATACCGGCCACACCATGCCTCAGATTGAGGCGGGGTTAACTCGAACACATCACAGATGACTCATGGATTTTTTTAATAAAGTTTCAAAAGAATCTGAAAGTGTTTGGTCATTTTTCTGTATGCCATTTGTTGTTTTCACATAAAATGTCTTCCATTTCAAATTAAGGTGAGACACTTTGAGTGGTGCCGACAACACCAAACCTTTTATTGAGTCGGGGTTGACTCATACATGTCACCTATTACCCATGGATCTTTGTGATAAATTATCAACACAATCTTAATATGTTTGATCAGGTTTCCGTATGCCAGTTGTTTTTACATAAAATGATGCCCATTTTAAACAAAATAGAGACGATTAAAGTGATACGGGCCACACCGTGCCTTGTATTGAGGCGGGTTTGACCCGTACATGTCACATATGACCCATGGATCGTTTTCCTAAAGTTTCAACAGAATTCGAATGCGTTTGGTCGATTTTCTGTATGTTAGTTGTTGTTTTCACATAAAATGATTTCCATTTAAATCAAAAGATATACACTTTGAGTGGTGTCGGCCACACCACACCTCGGATTGAGGTGGGGTTGACTCGTACATGTCACATATGACCCATGGACCATTTTCCTAAATTTTCAATAGAACCTGAATTCCTTTGGTAGGTTTTCCATATGTCAATTGTTGTTTTCACTTAAAATGATGTTCATTTTAAACAAAAGAGAGACACTTTGTGTGGTACTGGCCACACCATTCCTTGGATTGAGGTGGGGTTGACTCTTACATGTCACATAAAACCCATGGATCAGTTTCCTAAAGTATCAACACAATCCAAATACGTTTGGTCAGTTTTCCATATGCCAGTTGTTTTTAATTAAAATGAGGTTCATTTTAAACAAAAGAGAGATAGTTAAAGTGATACCAGCCTCACTGTGCCATTTATTGAGGTGGGGTTTACTCTTATACGTCACATATGACCCATGGATCATTGTTCTAAAGTTTCAACAGAATATGAATGCATTTGGTTAGTTTTCCAAATGTCAGTTGTTGTATTCACTTAAAATGGTGTCCATTTTAAATAAATGGTTGACACTTTGAGTGGTGTCGGCCACAACGCACCTCAGATTGAGGCATAGTTTCATCGTCCATGTCACATATTACCCATGGATCTTTGTTCTAAATTTTCAACTGAATATGAATTTCTTTTGTCGGTTTTCTATATGTGATTTTTTGTTTTCACTTAAAAAGATGTTCATTTTAAACAAAAGAGAGACACTTTTAGTGGGGCCGGTCACAACGTACTTCAAATTGAGGTAGGGTTGACTCGTACACATCACATATGACCCATGGATTGTTGTCCTATAGTAGTAGCACAATCTGAATACATTTGGTAAATTTTTTGTATGCCAGCTGTTTTTACTTAAAAGAGTATCCATTTTAAACAAAAGAGACACACTTTGAGTGGTTCCGACCACACCATGACTCGAATTGATGTGGGGTAGACTCATGCACGTCACAAATGACCAATGGGTCATTTTCCTAAAGTATCAACACCATCCGAGTGCGTTTGGTCGGTTTTCTGTATGCTAGTTGTTGTTTTCACATAATATCATTTCAATTTCAAATAAAAGTGAGACATTTTGAGTGGTGTCAGCCACACTGGCCCTCAGATTAAGGTGGGGTTGACTCATACACGTCAAATATGACCCATGGATCATTTTACAAATGTTTCAACAGAATCCAAATGCCTTTGGTGGGTTTTTTGTATGTCAGTTGTTGTATTCACTTAAAATGATGTCCTTTTGAAAAAAAAGAGAGACACTTTGAGTGGTGTCGCCCACACCGTGCCTCGGATTGAGGTGGGGTTGAATTTTACATGTCAAAAATGACCCATGGATCGTTTTCCAAAAGTGTCAACACAATCTGAATTCATTTTGTCAGTTTTCCATATGCCAGTTTTTTTTCTAAAAAGAGTATCCATTTTAAACAAAAGAAAGACACTTTGATTGGTATCGGCCACACCATGCCCTGGATTGAGGTAGGGTTGACTCGTACACAGCACAAATGACCCATTTATCCTTTTCCTGAAGTATCAATAGAATCCGAATGCATTTGGTCAGTTTTATATATGCCAGTTTTCGTTTTCACTTAAAATGTTGTCCATTTCAAATAAAAGTTTTATAGTTTGAGTGGTTCCAACCACACTAGCCCTCAGATTGAGGCGGGGTTTACTTTTACATGTCACATATGAACCATGGATCGTTTTTCTAATGTTTCAACAGAACTAGAATGCCTTTGGTTGGTTTTCTGTATGTCAGTTGTTGTATTTACCTAAAATGATATCCTTTTGAAACAAAATAGAGAAATTTTGGAGTGGTTCCGGCTACACCGTGCCTCAGATTAAGGCGGGGTTGACTCATATAAGTCACAAATGAACCATGGATCATTTTCCTAAAGTATCAATAGAATATGAATGCATTTGGTTGGTTTTCCAAATGCCAGTGATTTTTACTTAAATGATTATCCATTTTAAACAAAAGAAAGACACATTGAGTGGTACCATCCACACCATGCCTCAGATTAAAGCATGGTTGACTCATATATGTCACAGATGACTCATGGATCGTTTTCATAAAATATCAACAGAATCTTAAAGCGTTTGGTTAGTTTTACATATTGAAACATTTTTTTCCCTTATAATGTTGACCATTTCAAATAAAAGTGAAATAATTTGAGTTGTGTTAGCCACACCGCGCCTCAGATTGAGGTGGGGTTGACTCGTACACGTCACATATGACCCATGGATCGTTGTGCTAAAGTATCATCCAAATCCGAATACGTTTGGTCGGTTTTCCATATGCCTGTTGTTTTTACTTGAAATGATGTCCATTTTAAACAAAAGAGAGACAATTAGAGGGATATTGGACACACCACACCTCAGAATGAGGTATGGTTGACTTGTACACGTCACATATAACCCATGGATCATTTTCCTAAATTTTCAACCAAATCCGAATGTGTTTGGTATATTTTTCATATGATAGTTGTTGTATCCACTTAAAATGATGTCCATTTTAAACAAAAGATAGACACTTTGAGTGATGCCGGCCACACCATGCCTTGGATTGAGACCGGGTGACTGGTACACATCATATATGACCCATGGATTTTTTTCCTAAATTTTCAACAAAATCCAAATGTATTTGGTCAGTTTTCCGTATATCAATTTTTTTTCACTTAAAATGATGTTAATTTTAAACAAAAGAGAGACAATTTGAGTAGTACCAGCCACACCGCGCATTGTGTTTAGGCGGGTTTGACTCATATACATCACATATGACCCATGTATTGTTTTTCTAAATTATCAACACAATCTGAATATGTTTGGTCGGTTTTCCGTATGCCATTTGTTTTTTACTTAAAAGAGTATCCAATTTAAACAAAAGAGAGACACTTTGAATGGTGCCAGCTACACACTTTGAATGGTGCCAGCTACACCGCGTCGCGGATTGAGTCGGGGTTGACTTGTACACGCCACCAATGACCCATGGATCGTTTTCCAAAAGTATTAACACAATCCGAATGTGTTGGTCGGTTATCCATAGGTCAGATGTTGATTTCACTTAAAATCATGTCCATTTCAAATAAAAGTGAGACTGTTTGAGTGGTTCTAGCCACACCAGCCCTTGGATTGAGGAATGGTTGACTTTTACATGTCACATATGACCTACGGATCATTGTCCTAATGTTTCAATAGAATCCAAATGACATTGGTAAGTTTTCCGTATGTTAATTGTTATATTCACTTAAAATGATGTCCTTTTGAAACAAAATAAAGACACTTTGAGTGGTACCGGCCATACGGAACCTCTAATTGAGGTGTGGTTGACTCGTACACGTCACAAATGACCAATGGATCGTTTTTCTAATGTATCAACACAATATGAATTCATTAGGTCAGTTTTCCGTATTCCAGTGGTTTTTACTTAAAAGAGTATCCATTTTAAATAAAAGAAAGAAACTTTGAGTGGTACCGGCTACATTGTGCCTCAGATTGAGGTGGGGGTGACTCATACACATCACAAATGACCCATGGATCCTTTTCCTAAAGTATAAATAGAATTCGAATGCGTTTGGTTGGTTTTCCGTATGCTAGTTTTTTTTCACTTAAATTGTTGTCCATTTCAAATAAAATTGAAACACTTTGAGTGGTACCAGTCACACTGTGCCTCGGATTATAGTGGGGTTAACTCTTACACATCACAAATGACCCATGGATCATTTTCATAATGTTTCAAAAGAATCTGAATCCTTTTGGTCAGTATTTCATATGTATGTTGTTGTTTTCATTTAAAATGTTGTTCATTTCAAAAAAACGTGAGACACTATGAGTGGTACCAACCACACCGCGCCTCAGTTTCAGGTGGGGTTGACTCTTACATGTCACTTGGGAATTTTGAGTGTGGTCAAGTGTAGATTAATTATTCGGGTAAGTCCAATCTTCTCCTTGCTTCCTATTTTCGATTAGGGTGTGCACTCTTCTCTCATCTTCTTCGGAAGCTCTAAAATCCACTTTTCCATTGGGATTTAGGGTGAATCTTGACGAGAGAATAGATTGGGATCTGGAGTCCAGGGAGGGGGGTGGGGGACTGTCTGAGGGCTGTCCAGGGGGCTATCTGGCTGGTTGTATGGGGTCTAGGGGGGAGGGTAGGGGGCTTTCCGAGGGGTTGTTTGGGTGGCTGTCTGGGGGCCTGTCCGGGGTCCCGGGAGGAGGGTGGGGCGCTGTCCGGGGGCTATCTGGGGCCTATCCAGGGGGTTATCTGGGGGGTGTCCTGGGTCAAGGGAGGAAGGTGGGGGGGGGGGGGGGGGGCTGTCTGGGGTCCAGGAAGGATGGTGGGGGGCTTTCTAGGGGCTATTCGGGGGGCTGTCCGGGGTCTAGGAAGGAGGGTGGAGAGGCTGTCTGGGGTCCATAAAGGAGGGTGGGGAGCTGTCCGGGGGCCGGCCCGGGGTCCAGGGAGGGGGGGGGGGCTGTCCGGGGTCTAGGGAGGATGGTGGGTGGCTGCCCAGGGGGTTGTCCGGGGTTTAGGGAGGAGGGGGGTTGTCTGTGGTTCACGAAAACCCAAAAACCCAGAAAAACACCCAACACTCCCAAAAAACCCCTAAAAATCCATAAAAATATTTTAACACCCTTTACCCCCTTAAAACACTAAAACCCCAAAAAATTAATCATTCCCTTAAAAACCTATCAAACCCAAGAAACCTTAAAAATCCCTAAAAATCATTTAAGACACTAAAAACCACTAAAATCACTTGAAACCCTTAAAAATATCGCAAATTCAAATAAATAAAAAAAATACAAACAATACAATAAAACCCCCTAAAGGGACCTAAAAACCAAAAAAAACTAAAATACCAAAAAACCTCTAGGAGGCCTTTTAATCACTAAAAATCTTTGTGGTACCCTAAAGAAATCTAAAAACCCTAAAAGAACCTATAAACCCTAAAAAGTTAGAGATCCCTAAAAACCATAAAAATACTAAAGGACCCTTAAATTCCAAAAGGACCCTAAAAATAAAAAAGTCCGTAAATATTTACAAAACCCTAAAACCCTTAAAAACTGAAAAACCATAACACCCCCCCTCAAATTACATACCCCCACCCACAAAATACCATAAACCCCATGAATGATAAAAAATTCCACAAACCCTAAAATACCCTAAAAATAATAAAACCCTTAAAACCCTAAACACCCCCTAGAAGACAACAAAACACCCCAAAAACCTAATAAACATTAACAGAAAAAAACCCTTACAAACTATAAAAAACCTTAAACCCAGAAAAAAACTCTATGTGGCCATAAAAACCCTAAAACCCTAAAACTAATAAAAACCCATAAAATCAATAATAACATAGAAAAATAAAAACCATAAATAATAGTAAAACATTTTAAACCCATTGAAAACCCTAAACAAACTAAATTATCCAAAAACATAAAAAACCAAATACCCTATAAAAATTTTCAAATACATAAAACCCAAAAAGATCCTAGAGAACCACTAAAATACATAAAGTCCCACAAAACGCAAAAAACCTACAAGACTTTTAAAAACCCAAAATCACCCTTAAATACCCTAAAACCCCTAAAAACACTAAAAACCCAAAAGAACCATAAAAACTCCAAAAACACTAAAAGGACTTTAAACCACATGAAAACCCATAAAACCATTAAAAACACTGTAAAACCCCTAGAAATCTCTAAAAAATTCATAAACCACTAAAAATTATAAAAACTACATGAATGATACAAAAACTAAAAACACTAAATACCCCAAAAACCCAAAAACCCTAAAGCCTTTAGAGAACCATTAATCACCTCCAAAATCAATAAAATCCCCTAAAACACCAAAAATACCAAATCCCTTTAAAACTCTTAAATTTATTAAAAACCTCTAAAACTCTTAAGAACAATGAAACCCCTTAAAACATTAAAACCCGTCAAACCCCTAAACATCCCTAATAACCCTTGAAACCCTAAAACAAAAAAAATCCCATAAAACCCTAGAATCCTAAAACAAAAGAAACCCAAAAAACCCAACAAAAACATAAAAACCCTGAATTCCTAGAAACCATAAAAAAATACAAACCAAAAAACCCTTAAAACCCCTAAATCCCATATAATCAGAAAAACCTAAAAAGAATAAAATCACAAAAAACCTAAAACCACTACAATAAAAAATACCCTAATATCTATAAATACATTAATAACTCGAAAACACATATAAACTATAAAAACCCTAAAAACTAAAAACTCTAAAGTCCTAAAAACCATAAAAACCATATAAATCCAGAAAACACTAAAAACAATAAAAAAACTCTAAAAACCAGAAAAATGTGAAATGCCAAAAACCCTAATGGACCATAAAATCCTAAAAACCCCTAAATCCATTAAAACCCTAAATCCCCTAAAAAACTAAATGCAAAAACACATTAACCCCAATAATAATACAAAAACAATAAAATCCCTAAAAGACCCTGAACAGACATAAAGACCATAAAAATGGAAAAAAACCATAAAGACCCTAAACCAGTAAATATCTACAAAAGGTAATAAATAACCCCAAAACCTTAATGATTCTAAAAACCCCTGAACCCATAAGGGACCCAACAAATCCCTAAAAACCCAAAAATCCTCTAATGGACCATTAAAACCCAAAAAAACACTAATCTTATGTAAAAACCCTAAAGTGCTCTAAGTATCTTAAAAACCCTAGAGGAACCTAAAAAATCTAAAAGTGCTGAAAACCCATACATTACCCAAAACCCGTAAATGACCCAAAAACCCTTAAAACTAAAAAAATAGAAAAAAATCAACAAAACCCTAACAAAAATATAAGAACCCTAAATAAATTTTAAACACTTAATAATCTAAAAACTCTAAAACCCATAAAACTTTAAAAAAACACCCAAAAACTCAAAAACCATTAAAAGCTCTAAAACCCCAAAATCCCCAAAAAATCCCTAAAAACTCCAAATAAACCAATAAACACCTAAAAACCCTAAAACACATAAAAACTAAAAATCTGAAAAATAAAAAAACCCTAAAACTCTAAAAACTATAAAATCCTTCAAAACCACTAACAACCAAAAAAAATACTAAAAACCCAAAAACTCTTAAATTCCTAAATCCCTTAAGAATTCATAAATAAATTGAATACACTAAAACCCCCTAAAACGAAATAAATATTTAATAACCATAAACTTCCATAATACAATTACCAACCCTGAAACCCCTATAATGAGAAAAACCCCTAATAGACCCTAAAACCCCTTAATGGCCTAAAAATTCATAAAGAATCCTTAAAAGAACCTTGAAACCCATTTATCACCCTAAAACCAATAAAACACTAAAATAACCCTAAAAATCCTTAAAATACTAAAAAAACCTAAAAACCCTAATCAACCAAGAAATATTTAAAACACCCTATAAAACCCATAAAACACTAAAAACCCTAAAACCCTAAGAAACACTCAAAATCCCAAAAACCTTTACTAATCTAAAAACAATAAGAGATCATAAAAACCCTAAAACCCCAAAACACTAAAAACAATAAAAAAAATGAAATCACCAATTAACACCTATAAACACTAAAACCCCCTTATTATTCTAAAAACCCAGAAAACCTAAATTCCATAAAATCCATAAAAATCCTAAAAACAATAATACCATAAAAAACAATATCAAAACACCAAATTTATGCCTATAAGAAAACATAAAAACATAAAAACCCCAAAACCCCAGAAGAACCCTAAAACACTAAAATCCTAAAACCCCAAAATAATAAAAAAACATGAAACCCCCCAAGAAACCTAATAATCGAAAAAACACAACAACTATAAATACCCTAAAACCTAAAAATGTTAAAAAATATTTAACATCCTAAAAACCATAAAACAATTAAACCCTTGCAAACCATAAATACCATCAAAATTTCTAAAACCCTAAAAAAATTAATAATTCATAAAATACTGTAAACCCCCAAAACACTAAAAAACAATAAAAACACTAAAACCTAGACACTACAGTCTAAAACCTACACTAATCCTTATACCATACACCATAATCATGTGACCCTACACACAAAACCCTAAACTCTACACACAAAACCCTATACCCTAAACCATAAACCCTCAACCCTAAACACAAAAACCTATATAGTACACCCAAAACCTTATTCCCAACACCCTAAACCCAATACCCTACACCATAAACCTAAAACCATAAATCCTAAACCCTCTACTCCAAACCATAAACCAAAAACCTACACCCTAAACCCTATAGGCTACACTGTAAACTCAATACCCTACACCCCTAAGTCCAAAACCATAAACCCTATTCCTAACACCTTCATTTCATACCCTACACCCAAAACCCAAAATGAAACACCCCAAACACTATACCCTACACCCTAAAATATATACCATACACCCTAAATTGTAAATACTTCACCCTATACCATACACCCTAAACCACATACCCTACACCCTAAACCCATGACCCTAATCCCAAAACCCTAAACCCTACACCGAAAACACTAAACCCTACATGAATAACCATATACCCTACACCCTAAACCATAAATCCAACAACCTAAATCCAATACAATAAAACCTAAACACATAACACTACAACCAAAATTGTATACCCTCCACACTTAATACTAAACACTACATCGAAAACCCAATACCCTACACCCAAAACCATTAACCCTATATATTCCACACTAAACCCTAAAACCTATACCATAAACTATATACCATACACCATAAACCCTACACCATAAACCCAAAACTACACACCATAAAAAATATACTCTACACCCTAAACAATATACTCTACACCCTAAACCCTATACCTATACAGTAAACCGTAAACCATACACTCTAAAACCTAAACCCTACACCATAAACTCTATACACTAAAACCATAATAATATACCCTACATCCTATTCCCTATATCATACACCATATACCACATACCATAAAGCCAAAAACATAGACACTAAATACTCTAAAACAACACTAAAAACCCAAAAAAATAAAACAATATCAAAAATATCCCTTAAATCCTCTAAAAACCCTGAAGAAAGGCCTTTGAGTGGATGCACCTTCCCCTATGAGAGATCCATATACGTCTTTCTCTATGTGTCTCCCCTTCATCCTCCAGTAGCTTCGAGTAGCTCGACATCAGCTGGTTCATCCTGGTCTCGGTACTGGTTCTTCATGCTTGTCCCGAATCCTGTTGCATGATGTCTATTTGAGCATTCCTCTCTAGGAGGTAGATCTGGTTTCGATTTGCAATCGATGACAGATCTGATGTATTTTTGGCATGGTTTTGGATTGAAGACCTCAAATCTTGGATGGCATGGCTCGGTCTCTTCTCAGGATACAACATTTTCCTTGGATCAACAACGGATCTGGCATCTTTCTGCTAACGTTTATGGAGTGATTTCAGCGTGGTCATCTTCGTGTCCTTGGGTCGACATCGACGCGACATGTATTGGGTTTCTCATGGCATGGTGACGACTTTTGGGACCTGGAGTTGGCCTCGGCTCCACAACTGATCTGGTGCTGATCTCTTTCAGGTATGCTCTCGGTGTGAATTTGGTTTCATTTCCTTGGGTGGGTGTTGGTGTTGCCTGGCATGCTCCTCGATTTTTTCATCTTTCTTGTAGATGATACTGTGCTAATTCATAGGTTCTGGTGGTAGTTCTTCCATTGACCTCGAATTGGCCTCGGTTCTGGTGTGCTACCAATTCTGGGATGGTTTGTATGCTGGTCCTGTATAGTTTCTATAGTTCTTGGGATGGATCGACGTTGGATGTAGAGTGTCCTGGAGGGAGAGGTATGGTTTTTCACATTTATGGTCTTGTTCACTATACTGGTGTATGAAATGGGGAAAGATGCTAGATTTGTAATGGTGTTTGGTGAGGTGATGTTTTTTATTCCTGTTGAAGGTGATGATTTGGTGATTTGTTCGAGTAGGGTGTTTGGTGTTGATTATCTGTGTGATGCATGCTGCTAATAGGTTTGATGGTGATGTGTGCTTTTGAATGTTGGTTGCTGCTTGGTTTTCATGAACCTGTTTCAGAATTTGTTCTTTTTTTGTCTTTCTCATTTTTGTTTTCTTTTCGGGGTTTGCCTTTGGGTTTGGGTTTTTTGACATTGCCTCTCCCTTGTCTGTTGAGACTTTTTTTAAATAATTATTATGGGGTGGGGGTCCATAATAGCCTAGCCCTGCATCTTCTTTGACACTAAAAAACACCCTAAAATCTTTTAAACCCAAAAAACCATTAAAAACTAAAAAACCCTCAAACCCCTCAAACTCATAAAATTAATAAAATATATAAAAACCATAAAAAATTCCAAAATTATAAAAAATTAAAACTCCCAAAAAACCCTAAAATCCCTAATGACACTAAGAAACTACATAGAATCCTCTGAAAATTCTAAAAACCCTAAAATCCATAAGGAAAAATGAGAACCCTTAAAACCCCAAATCCCATAAAAACCACTAAAAACCATAAAATCCCTAAAAGGCTAAATATAATGAAAACTCATAAAAAAACTACAAAACCCTTAAATTACAAAAACCAAAAACCCTAAAAAATACTAAATACCCATTATACCCGTAAAAAAATTACAATCCCTAAAAAAATAAAATCTTATAAATTCCCCTGAAAAAAATGAAAACCCATAAAGGCCTAAATGATACAAAAACAATATGAAGAAAAATTAAAACACTAAAATATCATATAAATTCAAAAAAAAACCTCAAAACATTAAAAACCAAAAAAAAAAAACTAATATAAATAAAACCCAAAATACCCAAAAAATCTCAAAACCCTAGAAAACCCATAAACGCAAAATGACTCCTTAAAAAGTCTAAAACCCTAAAAACCCAAAACCATAAAATACACATTAATACCTAAAAAAACCATAAAATAATAAAAACCCAAAAGAACATCAAGAACTCTAAAAGACCATATATAACACCATATAAACTAAAAATGACCCTAAAACCTTTAAACACCATAAAATTTTAAAATCCTAAAAACCATAAAAATCATTAAACCCCTAATTACTTTAACACAACTAATAAATAAATAAATTAAATCCCATAAACCCTAAAAACATTGATAAATGACCTAAAACTATAAAATACCTAAAACATTAAAACCATCCTAATATTCCTAAACATCCTTAAAACCCTAAAACCCCTAAAAACACTAAAAATCGCAATGAAAGCCTAAAATATCCTAAAAACCCCTAAAAAGTAAAAAACCCTAAATCAATCAAAAAATCCTTAAATTATTTAAAGCCCCTCCACACCTAAAACCCCTAAAAACCCTAATAACACAAAAACCACCTTAAATACCTAAAATACCAAAAACACCTAAAATCCTGAAAAAACCCTAAAACACTTAAATGCCCTTAACCCCTAAAAACCCCAAACCCCTTAAACTATTAGAGTCATTAAAAACCCCAAAAAATCTAAGAATGAAAAAAAAACCATTTAGAACACTAAACCCCTAAATGTAACACCCCCAAATGATAAAGGGTTAAATGACTAAATGATATATCTCATGTAAACAAGGTAAACCTTCCTTTTCGGGAGCCTGCCTAGTTAGAACTCCAAAGTTAAGCGTGCTTGGCCTAGAGTAGTGATCAAGATTGGTGAACTTTAGGGAAGTTTCCCAGGGTGTGTGTGAGTTAGGAAAAAGCACACTGGAAAGGACATGTGTTGGCATGTGGGGACAGTCATTGGTTAGATGACCCGTTCAAGAACATGGGTGGTCACCACAGGTGGGAACCACATGTCTACGGGGAAACTGGTGGTACCTGGCAGGCTAGGACCTAACGACCATGTTAAGGTTGGGTGATTGTGCTTTCATCGGGACCCAGTTGTAACATTTGGTATCAGAGGTGGTACCCAACCTTAAGTGCGGTGCACTGCCTGGGTTGAGATGTAGGGCCCACAATGAAGACGTTGTTCTCTAGGGGGGGGGGGGGGGGGGGGTGATTGTAACACCCCCAAATGATAAGGGTTAAATGAATAAATGATATGACTCATGTCAACAAGGTGAACCTTCCTTTTCAGGAGCCTACCTGGTTAGAACTCCAAAGTTAAGAGTGCTTGGCCTAGAGTAGTGACCAGGATGGGTGACCTTCTAGAATGTTTCCCAGGGTGTGTGTGAGTTAGGAAAAAGCACATTGGAAATGACATGTGTTGTCCTATGGGGATAGTCATTAGTCAGATGTCCCATTCAGGCATGTGGGTGGGCCCCACAGGTGGGGACCACGTGTCTGTGGGGAAACTGGTGGTACCTGGGGGCCAGGACCTGACAACCATGTTAAGGTGGGGTGGTTGTGCTGTCATCATGACCCAGTTGTTACACTAAATACCATAAATCCTTATAAACCCTCAAAAACCCTTGAAACCCAAAATACAATAAATCCCTAAAATCTTAGAAAACCCAAATCCTAAAAAAAAGGTCTAAACCCCCCTGTAACATTTAAAAACTGTGGAAACACTAAAAATATTAAAACATCGTAAAACCCTAAAAAACAATACATCCATAAAAATTCCCTAAACCCTGTAAAGAAAATAAAAACCCTAAAAATCACAAAAAAAACTCTAATAATACTAAAAACACCTCGAATTTCAGAAAAAAATATAAAACAGGAAAATCATAAAAATTTATAAAAAATACTTAAAGACTACAAATCTCAAAAAACCCTAAAAACTAAAAATAACTGGTAAAAACCACAAAAATTATAAAAACCTAAAAAATCTAAAACATTCCTCAAATCCCTCAAAATCATAAAAGACATTAAAAGACACCAAATCCATAAAAACATAAAAAACATAAAAACAAAAAAAACCCTAAAACCCTATAAAAGGATCTAAAACACGTTGAAAACACTAACAAAACCTAAAATACCCAAAATAAACTAAGGGACTCTAAAAAACATAAAACCCTTTAAAGGACACTAAAACCCAAAAGGACTATAAAATTCCCCCAAGAAACCCAAAAGGATTCTAAATACCCATAAATCCCCCAAAACCCCAAAAAAACCTATAATGACCCCAAAACTTATAAAAACCATAATGCTCACTAATAACTACAAAAAAACAATAAAATTCCTAAAAAATTTAAAAGTACAAAGAAATCGCAAAACCCTCAAAAAACCCCTTGAAACCCATAATACAATAAATCCCTAAAATCTTAAAAACCCAAATCCCTAAAATAAGGTCTAAACCCCCTGGAACCTTTAAAATATGTGAAAACACTTAAAACATTGAAACACCTTAAAACCCTAAAAAAAATAAATCCATAAAAGTTTTTTAAACACCATAAAGAAACTAAAAACCCTAAAAATCATAAAGAACCCAAATAATACTAAAAACAACTAGAAAATAAAAAAACAAAAAAAATCCTAAAAAATTATATAAAATACATAAAATACCACAAAACATGAAAAACCCTAAAAACAAAAAATAACCGGTAAATACCTCAAAAATTATAAAAACCTAAAAAATCCAAAACATGCCTAAAACCCTTCAAAATCATAAAATACGTTAAAAGTCCCCAAAACCATAAAAACCATAAAAAACATAAAAACCAAAAAAGACCCTAAAAACCAATAAAAGGATCTAAAACACGTTGAAAACACTAACATAACCTAAAATACGCAAAATAAACTAAGCGACTCTAAAAAATCTAACACCCCCTAAAGGGCACTAAAACCCAGAAGGAATATAAAATTCCCCCAAGAAACCCAAAAGGATGCTAAATACCCATACAGAGCCCCAAAACCCAAAAATCCCCTAAATAACCCAAAACTATTAAAAACCCTAAAGGTCACTAATAACAAAAAAAACAAAAAAATAGTAAAATTCCTAAAAAATCTAAAAGACCAAATAAATCGCAAAATACCCTAAAATACCCTAAAAACATGTAAAAAAATAAATATACCCATAAAACCCTATGAAAACATTAAAAATTTTTAAACCCCAAACCCCCTTAAAAACAAAATAACCCTAAAAACACAAAAATTACCAAAATGGCCAAAAACCCCTAAAAAGCCCAAAAAACCTAAAAACCTTAAAAGGCATTAACAACTGTAAAAACATTCAAAGACGTAAAATCCCTAAAACATAAAATAAACCCTAAACCCCCCATAAAAACTATAAATAAGAGAATAAAAATTACAAACACCATAAAAACCACAAATACCAATAAAATCTTTAAAAATAAAAAAACGTAAAATACTAAAAATACCCGCAATAACTTTAAATAACTAAAAACCACTATATACTAGAAGCCCAAAAAACTCATATAAACCCTAAAAACCCTATATACATTAAAACCCAACAAACTACATAATAATCCTAAAAACACAACAAATAAAACTAAGTAAACTTAAACAGAAATAAAAAACCGCAAATAAAAAATGACCTGTAAAAACCCTGAAAAACCTTAAACCCCTAAAACCAAAAAACCCATAATAGCTCAAAAAAATAAAAACACGAAAAAATTCTTCAAAACATAAAAAATAACTAAAATTTATAAAATACCATAAAAAACAAAAAAACAAAATAAAAACCTAAAAAAATCTAAAACCATTAAATAGTCTAAAAAAACATAAAATCCCCCAAAATATAAAAAACACTAAAAACCAATAAAACCCCTAAAACACATAAAAACCCCTAAACTCCTTAAAACCCATAAAATTATAAACACACTAAAACCCATAAAAACATCAAAACCCCATAAATCTCCAAAATCGTAAAAAAACCCAAATCCTAAAAAATATAAAAACCCATAAAATATCCTAAACCCCTAAAAATACTAATAAACTATTACACCCTAAAAACATTAAAATCCCTAAAAAACAACGAATAATATAAAACCCTAGAAAACATTAATAAAATAAAACACTAGAAACCTAGAACCCTACAAACCCTAAAACACCGCTAAAAGTCTCAAAAACCCCTTAAAACTCTAAAATACACCAAAAACCCTGACAAACCCTAAAATACAAAAAAAGATGATAAAACCATATAAATACCATGAAAGACTATAAACCCCTTAAAACCCATAAAATTTCAAAAAAAACCCCTAAAAACATTAAAACCATAATAAAAATAAATGAAACCCTAAAAATAAAATCACTAAAATCCCTAAAAACCCTAACACACCAAAAAATACCCTAAAAACCATAATAACCAAAATAATCCTTAAAAAACCTAAAAAAACATAACACGACTAAAACCCATTAAACCACAAAAAACTAAAAAAATCCCAAAACCCATTAAGAAAACATTTAGACCCCCAAGATACCCTAAAACCCCTAAAAACCCTAAAATATCTAACACATCCCGATAGGCCAAAAAACTGTAAAAACCATCAAAACCATAAAACAAATAAGAACTCGTAAATTCATTAAATCCCAATAAGATACCCAAAATAAAAAACCCCTTAGACCCCCTAGGAAAGACATAAAAATCCTACAACCGGAAAAGCCCAAAACACGAAAAAATTATAGAAAACCCAAAAATCCCAAAAACCACAAAAAACCCAGACACACTGAAAATTCTAGCAAAAAACAAAAACCCTTAAAAACCCAACATAACTAAAAAACCCCTATAAAACCATAATAACTATTCATTGGCTATAAAATAATTATAATAAAAAGATAGTAAATAAACCTGAAAGGCATATAAAAATTCAAAAGCACTAAAAATCATCAAAAAACCTATGAAACACAAAAACCCTAAAAATACACTAAAAACCCTAAAAACCCTAAAAAACCTAATCCAATAGAGAATATAAAAAACCATAAATAACCATAAAAACGTCAAAAATCACATAAATCTGTAACAACCGTATGAACCTTAAAAGCCCTAAAACCCATAAAAATATAAAAATCACTAAAAACTCTAAAAATATGAAAAGCCATAAAAACCCCAAACACCTAAAAATATCATAAATATCCATAAAACAACCGAAATACATTAAAAATTCCAAAAAAAATAACTACTAAACAAATTCCCTAAAAACCCAAATATATTTTTAAAACCCAAAAAACCCACAAAACACCCAAAAAATCATAAAAACCTTAAACCCCCTCAAACTCCAAAAAACATAATCAAAACATAAAAACTGGAAAAATAACTCCAAACCATAAAACCCAAAAAACCTCAAAAACCCCAAAAACACATCAAAACCATAAAAACCCATATAAAAATTTAAATCCCTGGATGAATCTAGTAAAAAATAAGATGAAACTAAATCACCTAAAAATCGTAAAACCTGTAAAACTAAAAAAACTCATAAAATCCCAAAAAAACCAAAAAACCAAACAACCCCATAAAAAACTAAAACCAATAATTCTGCAAAAACCATAAAACCACTAAAACTATAAAACCATAAAACACAAGAAAACCCAAAGAACCATAAACCCCTTAAAAAATTAAAATTTACAAAAACATAAAACAACCCATAAAACAATCTAGACCCTGAAAAGAACATAAAAACATTAAAAAATTCTAAAATACCATAAAACCCCTATAAAACCCTGTAAATCCCCAAGATGACATATATCCCAATAAAAGCCTAAAACTCACAAGAGACCTCTTTAAAACCCAAAAACATCTAAAAACCTAATAACAGTAGAAACCTATAAAACATAAAAACCCTAAAAACTGTAAAATAATACTAAAAACCCTAAACCACCTAAAAACCATACAAACTCCTAAAAACCCAAAAATCCAGAAAAAATTCTTAAATCCCTAAAACACTAAAAACTCTAAAAAACCACAAACCCCCAAAAATTCCATGAAACAAATAATCCATATAAAATTGAAATAATCATTATAAACCACTAAAAAAAATAAACCCCATAATCCCATAAAAGTCACAATAATCCATAAAACCTTAAAACCTAAAAAAACATTTAAAACCACTAAAACCCCAAAAATACCAAAAACCCCTAAAAATATATAAAAATCGAAGAACCATAAGAAAACCTAAAATAATTAAACCATAAATCCATTACGAACCATATAAAACCCTAACCCACCCCACGAAAACATAAAACCCCGAAAGACCCTAAAAACCTAAAAATACCTAAAATTCCTAAAATAACCCAAAAACCCCGAAATATGCAAAAATAACTAAAAACACTAAAAACCAATAAAAATCCATCAATATCCCAGAAACACTAAAACATAAAAACAATTAAAATTCCTAAAACCACTAAAATTCTATAAAATCCTTAAAACCACTAAAAATCCCTAAAACATTAATAAATTAAACACCCTAAAATTCCTAAAAACCCTATAACCGATATAGATGCCTAAAATTTTTAATGAACATAAAAACCTGTAAAACCCATAAAACACTAATAACCATAAAACCCCAAAGAAATCCTAAGAACCCCAAAACCCTAAAAATACTAAAAAACAAATAATTCCCCAAAAAACGATGAAAATCAAAAAAAAAGAAATACATAAAACCCTTAAAAACCATAATCCCTAATTGCACTGATAAACTTTCAAAAACGCTAAAAACCTATAAAAAAAATAACTCTAAAACCTCAAAAACCCAAAAACCTAATGTGCATTAAAATCATAGAAAACCATAAAACCCTATGAATCCTAAAAACCCTAAAACCCAATAAATATATAAACTCTAAAAAATAAAACAAATAAAAACATAAAAAATAAAAAAACAATAAAAAATAATCAAAACATTAAAAATAAACTGAAACCCTAAACACCTTAAAAACACTAAAAGACCCTAAATCCCAAAAAAATATAACACAACCTAGAAATCCAAAAAAACATAAAAGTCCTTGAAAAACATAGTTACACAAAATACTCTAAAACCTTTAAAACTTCTAAAAGACGATAAATTTTAGCAAAATACCCTAAAAGAGTCTAAATACCCTAGAACAGAAAATGTCCCCAAAACCCATTAGTAACCCTAAAATACCCAAAAAAAGTCTAAAAACACTAATGTACTCTTAAAGTCTGAAAAATCATAAAGGACCCTGCAATCCATAAAAACATCTAAATGACCATAACAACCTTAAAAACATAAAGGACCATAGAAACAAAAAATAACCCTAATAGATGTTAATATCCCTAAAACCTTAATATGGCCTTAAAACTATAAAAAATCTTGAGAACCTAAAAAGACATTGTCAAACTAGAAAACCATAATTCCCTTTAAACCACTAAAAGGCCATTGAAAACATAAAGAAACCTAAATGGGCCTAAAAAATGAAAAACCCTAAAAGAAACAATAACCACTAAAATGATAAAACCATAGAAACTATAAAAATCATTCAAAGACTCTCAAAATCGGTAGGAAACCATAAAATCCTAACAAGTATAATAGACCCTAAAAACCAAAAAAAATCTTATGAAAACCTAAAACAGTGAAAAATCCAAAATCCTTAAAACCAGTATTCCATTAAAAAAATAAAAACCATTAAACACTAAAATCCCTAAAACCCTTTAAAATAAGAAAAGACACTAACACCCTAAAACCCCTAAAAGAATTTAAATATTGAATCCCTTTAATATTGTAAAAACCTGAAACACCCCTAAAACCCAAAACCACAAAAAAATTAAAAACCTCAAAAAATCCCAAAACACCCTAAAAACTAGATACCCTAAAAACGACTAAAAATACTACCCAACAAACATTGAACCCCCCCAAACCCCCAAACCCTAAAAATACTTAAAACTCTTAGTAGCCCTAAAAACTCTGAAAACCCTTCTAAACACCTAAAAACAATGTAAACCCATTAAAATAAGAAAAATCCCAAAATAACCGTAAATACCTCAAAAATCGGAAAATCATTAAAACCATAGAAAAAACATAAATCCATAAAAACAAAAAACAATAACAATGTAAAAACTCTAAAATTATAAAAACATAAATACCCTAACACCCCTAATAACCCTTTAAACCCATAAAACCCTTAATAACTATAAAATTCACTAAAAACCCTAAAACCCCTAAAGTACCCTAAAAACCCTTTAAAAGTTGAAAGGACCATAAAAACCATAATACCCTTATATGAACCAAAAAAACTAAAAAATCATAATACATCCTAAAACCAATCCCAAATACCCTAAAACCCATAAAACATCCTAGAACTTTAAACCCCCATAAAATACTTTAAGACACTAAAAATACCCAAAAACCCATAAATCCAATAAAAATTGGAAAAAACCAAAATATTATTCAAAACCATAAATTTACAAACCCGATATTAATACCCTAAAACCACTAAAAATTAAAGAAATACAATAAATCCCATTAAACCCTAAAAACCATAAAAATCCTTAAAACTCCAAAAAATCCTAAAACCCCTACGAACCCAAAATACCCTAAAAACTAAAACTATACAAAAACCAAAAATACCTACAAATCTATTAAAACCAAAAAAATAATAAATAAAAAACCATTAAAAAATCTATAAACTCCTCAAACCCCATAAATCCCTAAAAATCACAAAACACCTAAAACCCAAAAACCCTAAAAACATGGAAACCCCAAAAAACCCATAAAGTCCTATAACAGCCAAAAAACCCACACAAAAAACCCCCAGAAATCTTAAAAAACCACGGAACCCCTAAAAATAGTAAAATCCATAAAACCTATAAAACTATAAAACCCTTAATGAATATAAAAAAATCACTAAAAACCATAATCACTCTAAAACCCTAAACCCCCAAATAAACTACTACCTGAAAAGAATCTAGAAAACCCCCAAAAAATCCTAAAATCCCTACTAATATTACAAATATATGAAAACTCTAAAAGGAACCTAAGAAATATTAGAACCCCTAAATCACATGAAATACCTAAAAACCCTATAAACCATGTGAAACCTAAAATTACATAAAAATTACAGACAAACATAAATTAACCATAAATCTGTAAAATCATAAAAAACAGTAAACTCTTATAAAACCATAATAATACAAAAAATATATAAAAAACTAAAGACAAAAAATAAAAACCCCCATAAAATACTCTGATAACCCTGTGATTCTCTCAAAAACATTAAAACACTTTAACCATAAAAACCCTAAAATCACGAGAAAACCCTAGAAACCCAAGAAACCACTAAAAACCAAGTAAACCCCTAAAACCCAAAACCCACATAAAAACCCTAAATTATCATCAAATAATAAATACACAAAACCACTAAAATCCCTAAAAATCACAAACAAACAAAAAAACAATACATGACCAAAACAACTAAATTCCCAATAGACCCAAATTCTCAAAAACCAATAAAACTCCCAATAAAACCTTAAAAACATTAAAAGACCCATAAACCACCTTAAAACCGAAACAACCTAAAACCACAAAAAACATTAAAAAATCTCCAAAACCCCTAAATGGTTCGAAAATCCCAAAAAATAATAAAAATCTAAAAAACCACAAAAATCCTAAAAGCCATAAAACCGCCTAAAACCATGAAAAACCTAAAGAATCCAAAAAAATTATAAAAACCAAAAACCACTAAAAACACTAATAACCCTAAATACCATAAATTTGATAAAAATACTAAAAACACAATAAAATAATAAATAACACTAAAAATACTAAAACCATTAGAAACCCGAAAAACCATAAAACCCCAAAAGATCCTCTAAAAAATATCCATAAAACCCCGAGAAAACTTTAGAATCAGTAAATTTTATTAACACCTATAAAACCCCTAAAACCCCCATAAACCCCATAAACCCTTAAACCCCATTAAGTCCCCTAAAACCCTCAAAACCTAAAAACCAAATCAAATCCAATAAAACATTACACCATAAAGAATATTAAAACACTAAACCCCAAAAAACACTAAAATAATAAAAAACCATAAAAAACCCTCAAACTGAAAACCCCTAAAAATTAGTAAAACCCTATAAAAATCATAAACACACAAAAAACCCTTAAAACCTATAGAACATAAATAAGTACACTAAATATAAATAAATATCCTTAAAAACTGCTACCATAAAAATACCTCAATTCCCTAAAATGACAAAAGACCAAAAAACAATAAATACTCCCAAACCTATAAAACCCATAAAAACCCTAAAACCCATGAAACCCCTAAATGACACAATGAACCATAAAACCCATAAAAGACTATCAAATACCCTAAAACCACTAAAAGAAACTATAACCACTTATAACCCCAAAAGGTACCTAACAACCCTAAAACCCTAAAAGTTCTTAAAGAACCTAAATTTCTTAAAGGAGAAAAACCCTAAAAACCTAAAAGACTGCAAAACCCATAAAATGCTAAATCATCCTGAAAACCCCTAAAAATCATAATGGAACATAAAACCCCTAAATGTCCCTAAAAGAACCTAAAAACTCAAAAAACTCAAATAGACCCTAAAACCCCTAAAAACCATAAAAAACCATAAACTCCAAAATATCATAAATACCCGAAAAAATTAAAAAAAAACCAAAACCCCCATAAAACCCCTAAAATACCTAATGAAACCCTAAAAACCCTAAATAATCATAGAACCCAAAAAATGTAAATAAAAAAACACCCTAAAAACCTAAGAAAATTTAAATGTCTCTAAATTTCATTGAAAATCCTAAATGCCTAAAAACCCTAAAAGACCCTAAAAACCATAAAAACCTAAAAATACATATAAAACTATAAAACCCTAAATTTCATAGAAACTGTAAAATCCCAAAAAATATGAAAAACTCTAAACCCACTAAAATTCCCAAGAAACCCTAAAAATCATAAAAACCCCTAAGACTTATAAATATATTTAAAAACACTAAACCCCTAAAAACATAAATACCAAAATAAAACATAAAAAACTCAAAAATAACCTAAAAACCCCAAGACCCCTAGAAGTCCTTCATATCTCCTAAAACCCATAAAAACCCATATGACCCTGCAAACCACTGAAACCACACAAAAAAATCAAATCCTTTAAAATCCTAGAAACCCATACAATACTTGAAAACCATGTCAACCCCAAAAAAAATAAAAATAGTAAAAAGATCATAAAATACTAAAAACCAAAAATACCCTAAAAACACTAGAAACACTAAAAAACATAAAAAACACCTTAAAACCTGAAAACTCCACTAAGACCCTAAAACCTCAAACCCATAAAAACCCTAAACACATTAAAAACACTGAAACCCCAAAAAACCCATGAAGCACATAATAACCTATATCACCTGGAAAACCTAAAACCCCTAAAACCTACAAAAAAAATACAAAAAAACCCAAAAGAAATTTAAAAACCTAAAACCACTAAAATATTTAAATACATTATAACAAGAAAAATGACTAAACACCCCTAAATGACCCTAAAACTCCCCCAAAAACCCTAAGGTATTTGAAAACATTTAAAAATTTTAAGTGATCATAAAAACCCTATAACCCCTAAGAGACCCTAAATATCCAAAATACCCATAAAACTCCCAAAAACCCCAATGAAGAGTCTAAAAACCTGAGCAAATTAGAAAACCAATAAAAACCCCTACAAAAACAGAATACAATAAATGAAACAAAAAAATATGAAAAACACATAAAGATCTTAATACTATGAATGACCCAAAAAAATACAAAAAGACTCTAAAATGACTAAAACCTCCAAAAAACCATTAAATCTCTAAAAACATAAAAGCACACTGAACCCCCTAAAACCCCCTAAAACAGAACTAAACATTGTAAAAATTTAAAACCCTGAATGCCCCTAAATATCATAAAAATCCTAAAAACCCAAAAACCCTAATAATTATAAGCACCCTTAGAAATCTAAAAAACACTAAAAATACAAACAAAACCCAAACCCCAAACCCCAAAACTGCTAAAATAATCAAAACCCCTAGAAACCCCAAAAAATAAAAAGAACCCCTAAAACCCTAAAATCCCCTTAAACCATAAAAAAAAATAAAACCCAAACCCCCCAAAACCCTAAAAACCATAAAACACGTAAATAACCCTAAAAACCTAAAAAATTCCAAAACCTATAAAATTTTTTAAAAACTCCAAAAAATTAAAAATCATATACACCCAAAAAAGCCAAAAAAGGTACAAAAACCCCTATATAATCCCTAAAAACCCTAAAAGCTCATAAAGTCCCTAAAATTTAAAATACAATAAAAAACACTGAATAAAATAAAATAAACCATAAAAACCAAAAAATAATCCTAAACCCCTAAACCCACTAAGACCCCTAAAACCCTAAAGACCCTAAAAACTAATAAAACACTAAACACCCCAAAAGAACCTAAAAAACACCCGAACATAAAAAATAATTAAAACCCTATAAATCACAAAAACAATAAGAATCCCTTAAAAACTAAAAAACCAAAAAAACTAAAATGACTAAAACCCCTAAAAATCATTAATAACCCTTAATAAACAGAAAATGATAAAAACCCAAAACCCGAAAACCATTATATACCCTAAAAACCAAAAAAATTAAAACCCTGAAATCCTTAAGTCCATAAAAACTCTAAAACAAATAAAATCCCCTAAAAACACTAAAACCCCACAAAAATATTAAAATCCATCAAAATCCCTAAAAACCAAAAACACTAAAAACACTAAGAAACCCTAAAACCCATATAGTCTCTAGAAACATAAAATCCGAAAACATCTTAAAGCACAAAACTCTTAAATGCCATTAAAACTTCTATAGAAAAATATAAGTCCCATAAGACCACTTAGGCACCCTAAAACCCAAAAATTGATAAAAACAATAAAAACCAATAAAACACAATAAACGCTCAATCCCATAAAATCCATAAAACCCTAAAACTTCTAAACACCCCTAAAAACCTAGAAAAACCAAAAAACTATAAATCCCAAGACACCCAAATACCCTAAAAACCATTAAAATGCAAAAAAACCCCTAAAACAACTCTAAGACTCTAACAAACTCTAAAAACAAAAATAAATTCAAAAGTATCTAAAATATCTTAAATATCCTTTTAAAAAATAAAAACATTAAAAACTATTTATTTAAAAAAAATTCTCATGAAATCCTTAATATCCTAAAACCCAAAAAAGTAAAAACAATTAAAATAACTAAGATCACTAAAGAATCTAAAAAAACCTAAATTTTTAAAAACCCTAAGAAACAACTAAAGAACTATAAAACACTATGAAATTCCAAAAATATATAAAAACCCTAAAAAACCACAAAAACCATAAAACCCTGAAAACCAATAAACACCCCTAAGAAAACTCTAAAACCCCAGAATCATTTAAACCCCTAGAACCCAAAAATATTCTAAAAACCAAAAAAACCCATAAACCCTACAAAACCCCCTTAAAACACCCAAAACCCCTGAAACCCAATAGAACAATAAAATCTCTATAAAATACAATTAAACCCCTAAAAACACTAAATCAATAAAAATAATTAAACCTATAAAATCTCTAAAAACACTATAAAACACACAAAAAATACATTATAAAAATAACCACAAAACCATAGGAGGACCCGAAAACCATTAAACCCCTAAAATTGATAAAACCCCTAAAAACCATAAAACCCACAAAAACTGTAAAACCCCAAAAAACCCTATAAACCTAAAGATATAAAAATTTCAAACCATAAAAAAACAACAAAATCCCAAAAACACTAAATCCCCAAAAACCCAAAATCCCCAAAAACTGCAAAAAAAACTGTTAAAATGAAGAAAACCACTAAAACACTTATAAATCGAAAGAACCCATTAACCCATAAAAACCCATAGCACCAAAAAAACCATAAAACCATAAACCCTTAATAAACCTTAAACATCTAATGGGTCCAAAAACCATGAAAATTCAATAAAACCAATAAAAATTCTAACATATCATGAAAAATGAAGAAAAGACCTTAAAATGTCCCTAAAACCTCTAAAACACCCTAAAACACCTAAAATATCCTAAAGATAAGAAAAGTCTAAAAAACACCCCCATAAAAAATTCTTATGAATCCATAAAATCTCTAAAAGATCATAAAAATAATGAAAAGGCAAAAAAACACTAAAAACCATAAATGACCCAATAATACTTTAGAAGAGCCCTGAAAAGGGTTAAAAAAATAAAAACCCATTATGTAAGATAAAAACACTAAAAGACATTAAAACCCCTAAAACACTAAAAACTATAAACTGCTCTAAAATCCCTAGAACCCCCAAATGACCTTCAAACTCCTAAAACACCTTAAAGACCATAAACCCCTAAAAACCCTACAACCATAAAACCCCTAAAAATCATAAAAACACCTAAAAACCATAAAATATATAAACAATAATGAAACCACCAAAAACCAATAAAAGACACTAGAATCCCCAAACAAACAAAAAATGATCATAAAAACCCAAGTACCACTTAAAGTCTAAAACACACTATAATCCAAAAAACCCAAAAAAAACCTAAAAACCCTAATTAGACATTAAAACCCCAAAAATATAAAAGCTAGTAAATACTGATAGAATCCAAAAAAATTAAAAACACATATAAATCCCTATAACTCACTAAAAATCATGAAAAACTAAAAACCGAAAAAACACACCGCCAATACCCTATAACCTGAAGAAAACTATAATAATAATAATTAAACCATAAAACAATAAATTTCCAAAAAAACTCTCAAATCCCTAAAACACCCAAAAATCAAAAAATCCATCAAACCCGAGAAAACTACCAAAAACAAATAAAAACACCAAAGGACACTTTAAATCCCCCAAAACTATAAAGACCCCTAAAAGTACCTAAAAACCATAAAACACATAAATGACCATAAAACCCCAGAAAACCCATAAATAACCTTAAATCCATAAAAACACTACAAAACTAAAACCCACCTAAAAACTATTAAATACTTTAAAAAAACCTAAATGACCCTAAAAACCCAAAAACCGCTAAGAAAACATAAAAACTAGGAAAAATCACTAAAAACAAAATAAACCAAAAATAAAAGAAAGACCCTAATTAACCAAAGAAAATTAAAAGACCCCAAATATATTAAAACCCTAAAAATCACAAAACAACATAAAAGTCCCAAATAACCCAAAAAACCCACATAAAACTCTAAAACTATTAAACCCCCGAAACCCTAAAAACAAAAAATACTAGAAACCTAAAATCCCTAAAACTCCTAAAAACAATAAAAATAATTAAAATTCCTGATAAATCATAAACCCCCTAAAAACCTAAAAAGCCTAAATCCACTAATAAAATCTTCAAACCAGAATAAATTACACAACACTAAAAATTCTTAAAACCCTTAAAATCCAAAATTCCCCTATAAACCATGAAAACCAAAACCCCCTAAAACTAAAAAACCCTAGATCCCTTGTGTTCCCTAAAAATCATAAAACCTGATAAAAACCACTAAAAATAATAAAACCACCTAAAACCCATACACCCCTCAAAAAACCATTCTAAATCCACAAGAAACCCCAAAAAACATAAACATACTAAAACCACAAAAACCCATGACAACCATAAAATAATTTAATACAAAAAACCAAATAAATTTTAAGACCCTAAAACCGATAATAAACATTTAATTCCTAAAAACATCGAATGATCTAAAAGCCTTAAAGACGTTTGTAACCCATAATGCACAAAAATTCTCTGAATAACCGAAATAAACTAAAGTAACACAAAAAAATCCAAAAAAAAACAAATGGACCATGAAAACCCCAAAAATTATAAAATTTAGAAATGACCCCTAAGCCACAAAAACTCAAAATACCACAAAAATCCCAAAACCCCCAAAAAAACCAAAACAACCCTAATACCCTAAAACTCTAAATGACCATAATACCAATAAGAACCTCAACCCCCCCCCCCAAAAGACCATAAAAACCTACAAATCATAAAACATTTAAACACTAAAAAACTAAAAAATTCCAAAAAAATCTAAAAACCCTAAAAACACTAAAAAAGAAAACCTAACAACCATAAAAGACCCAAGACCCATAAAAATAATAAAACCGAAAAATTCCATGAAAACCCCTAAATCCCTTAAAGACATCAAAATAACTAAACAACCTAAAAACCACTAAAACACTAAAAACTCCACCCCCCTAAAAACCCTAAAACTCTAAAAAAATATAAAACAGATAAAATAAAAAAAATGTGCCAAAACCCCCCTAAAAATACCTAAAAACATAAAACCCTTAAAAACCATACAAACTATAAAATATCAACAAAATATACATAAAATCCTAAATATTAAAAATGAAAAAACCCCTAAAACCCTAAAAAATACCAAAAATTCGTAAAACCCCAAAACCCCTAAAAATCACTAAAAACCCCCAAAACCCAAAGATCTATAAAAGAAATAAGAGGAAACTTTTGAAATCCTAAAAACTCAAAAGAAAAAAAATATTATAAAAAACTAAAAACCTCTTGCATAATTAAAAAACAAAAAAAATAACCCTTATTCCCAATAAAAAACCCATAGCCCTCATAAAACCACTATAAAAACAAAAAATACTAAACAACTTAAAAAAACATAAACCAGTGAAAAATAAAAAACCCGAAAAAACCCTAAAAACAATAAAAACATTTAAAAATTTTAAAAAAATTATAAACCTTAAAACCCTAAAACTAAAAAAACTCCTAAAACCCATAAAATTCATAAAATCCCCTAAAACCTAAAATCTTTAAACACAAAAATATCTCACAAATATAAAAAAAGCATAAAACCCCTCAAAACTCTTCAATATCCAAAAACACCGAAAAGACCATAAATCCCTCTAAAATCATAAAAGTCATTGAAATCCCTAAAACAATAAGAGACCATAAAAAACCTAAAAACAATAAAACCCCATGAAGTCCAATAAAATCCTAGAAAACAATGAAACCAAATAGAAACCCCAAACCCCATAAAGACCACAAAAATATAAAACCCTATAAAACCTAATACCCCTTAAAACCCTAAAACCCTAAAAAACATACAAATCCTAAACAATATAACCCCCCCATATTAAATCTCCCAAAAAAAAATTCTAAAAGCCCTAAATTTTCCCTAAAATATCTAATCAGTATTTTAAAAATCCCAAAAAAACTATAAACCCCAAAATCCCTTAAAATAATATAATACCCTTGAACCCTAAAAACCAAAAACTAAAAAACCCCAATGAAATATCTATAAATCCCAAAACCACTAAAACCCCCCTAGAAACCAATTGAACTCTAAAATCCCAAAGGCCTCAAAAACTGTACAACCCCTCCAAAAACCTTTTGAAAACCCTAAAAAATCCTAAAACCTTGAAAATCCCTAAAAACGCAAAAAATCCTAAAATCGTAAATACCCCTAAAAACTAAAAAACACTTAAAACCTCACCATAAAACCACATAATAACCTGAGATCCCTAAAACATTATAAAAATATAAAATACCTTAAAATATCTAAAACCCTAAATGCATAAAAATAGTTAAAACCCTAAAACACATGGAAAAATTATAAAATACCTAAAAGTTCCTTAAAACCCAAAAAAGTAAAAAACCCTAAAAACCCCTAAAAACTGTAAATCCTTGATAAAATATAAACCATGAATAACCTTAAATATAGTAATATCCATTAAAAATCCAACAATGCCTAAAATTCCTAAAAGTCCTAAAACCACATGAAATCCTAATGGACCCTAAATCCCAAAAAAGATCCTTTAAAACTCTAAAAAGTCTAAAGAACACATATGAAACCTAAAAAACTCTAAAAACCATAAAAACTATTAAAACCTAAAAAGAACCATAAAAACCAAAATAACTATAAAAACATTAATATCCTAAAAACCATGAAAAGCATAATAAAAATTTAAACCCTAAAACCCTAAAAACCATATAAATCTTCTACAAGACCATAACACCCATAAATCCCTAAAACACAATCCCCACCCCCCACAAGGACCCAAAAACTCTGAAAGAAGCTAAAAAAGCCTATAAAAATACTAAAAGTCCCTAACAACCCATTAAACTCCAATAAAATGTCCTAAAACCACAAAAAACCCACTAAATCACTAAAATAACTAAATACATGAAAAACCCAAGAAAAATATAAAACACATAAAAAATTGAAAACCCCTAAAACATAAAATACACCAAAACCCATAATTACAAAACAATAATCCCAAAATCACTGAACCAAAAAATAAACCTAATAAACTTAAAAACTATAAAAACCCTACAACATATAAAAACCATTAAAATTATAAAAACCTCCTAACATAATAAAACCACTAAATGTCACTCAAACCCTATAAATGAACCCTAAAGGTTGTTAAAAACTCTAAGACTCTTAAATAACTTGAGGACACTAATAGACTGTAAAATCATAAAAGACCATAAAACCTAAAAAACTATAATAGACAATAAAGAACCCAAAAAAACACTGAAACTCCATGAAGAACCCTAAAAATTGTTTCTTCAAAACCCAAAAATCCTTAAAGAAAACTAAAAACACTAAAATTGGTTAAATAACCTAAAACCATAAATCCTTAATGGTCTCTAAAATGGATTAAAATACCTAAAGTACCATAAAAATACTCAAACCATAAAACTTTATACTACCTTATAAATAATAAAATCCCCAAAGGACACTAAAAACCCCCAAACACTGAAGGAACCAAAAAACACATAAAAACCCAAAAGGGCCATAAAACCCCTAAATATCTTTATAAGTCACTAAAAACTCCTAATACCTTCAAAATTCCCTAAAAACACAAGACCCTAAAAACACTAATATCCCAAAAAGACCCAAAACAATATAAAAATGATAAAACCCCCTATAAACCAAAAAGGCCAAACAAAATGCTAAATGCATTACCAGATCCAAAAAACATGTAAAAATAAGAAAATAAAAAGAAAATACGCCCATACCCTATAAAACACTAAAAGAATAAAAATTCATAAAAACCCTAAAAACGAAATCAAAATCCTATAAAATTGTAAAAACCATAAAAATAATAAAACCCCTAAACACCCATAAGAACCTTAAAAACACCAAAACCAAAAAGGCACTATAAATCCTAAAAACCCCTTCATAATTCTAAAATATCTAAATCCCTAATAAAACAAAAAAAACACAAAAAACGTCCAATAAAAGACCCAAACCCCCTAAAAAAATAAAGACATCTAAAAAACATAAACCCATAAATGACCAAAAAAACATAAAACCCCCTAAAACCCATAAAAAATACTAAAATCTAAAAAACCCTAAAAAATAAAAACACTATAACCCTTAAATTCATTAAAATAATAAAACCATTGAAAACTATAAAAATCATAAAAAATCTAAAATCACAAACCCCCCCCACTAAATCCCATAAAACCTCTCAAATCCCAAAAAACATTGAACATTAACCACATCACTCAAATTTTGGTTTATGGAAATGAACTCTTCAACACTCACCTCCTTGGTAGGCTGATCAAGCATCAAAGAATGTAGCCCATAATATTTACATTCCTAGAATATCACAAACAATGATCATCTAAACCACTCATGGAAGTTACTATAGGTGAATAGGTTGTCATGCTCTGATATTGATCGTAGGGATAATATTTATAATTATACCACCATTTTATTCAAAAATTAAAAATAAGTTTATTCTTAATTTTTCATGATTACCAATTATGTGAAAAATAATAAAATGATTTTTTATCAAATGTTACTCTATTTTATCATGATCCAATATACATCACCATTGCACTCAAAATTTCTTGTTTATAAGAAATTATTTTTTAAAAGATCTGTATTCCCCTTCGGATAACCCTAATAAGGGTTGGTAAAGCTAGTAGATTGTATTTAGGTTGGCATGTTTCTACCAACTATGGGATTCCATCTCCTTGATCTTCTAGGTGGACCCCCCTATAATAAATCCTAACATGGATTTCCAAAACACTTTCCTCCAAGTTACATAATGTATTGTAAGGGATAATTCTATTTATTTAAGAAAGGTAATTCATCCATTAACATTCATAATAACTCCATTTTAAAAGTAAGTGTCCCAATGATGGTTGGTCAAATGCATAGTTCAAAGTATTTCATTCCAAATCAGGTAATGGAAGGAAATTTATGACAGAACATTTAATTGAGGGATTTTATTTTTTTATGTATTAGTTTTTTCTCATTTTTTCCTTTATATTTTATGTCAATATTAAGTATTTGTTACTTAATTAATTAACCATGATGGATAAAAAATTTACACACAATGAATTTATTTAAATTCTACATTTTCTCATTAATTAATTAATTTATTTGATTGTGTTATTTCATTTATAAAATAAATAATTTCATATAAAAAAATAAATTATTAAAAAAATATCATTTTCATAATATTTTTCTAACTGTTGATTTAATGGAAAAACATTAAATAAAAATATAACATAGGTAAAATAAATCTTATTTGAATTCTTAGAATGAGTTTCTACATTACACCTATCCACCTATGTAGATACTAGGTTATAATACTTATGGTCATGTAATGAACCACCTCTAAACACCTTGAGAAACATTATTAATTACAAGTATTTATTAGAGTCACGTAGGTGAGTATAACCATAAGATTAGTTAAAGGGGAGTGTATAAATATCCATGGAAACACATGTACTACATAAAAATGGAGGGATGGATGACAAACATACCATAATATTTATTTTAAGAATAAAAAATTACAAAATATGAAATAAATTATATTTAATTAATTTCAATACAAACACAGGACTTGGTCTAGCTCATTAACGATCATACATACAACATATTTTCAAAAGGACATGGCTAAAATTAATTTCTTATTATGTTATTTATTTTTATGAAAAATGAATTTTGATTAGTTAATTAATTTATATTCATCATAGTGACCATATAAATTTTTATGGATATAACCATCATAGAATCATTAATGGAAAATAAATGAAAAAACTAATAGTTTTAAATTTATTACAATAAATTAGTTGATAATTTAAATCTTTTAAAACCCTTATCAAATATTCTAACACAAAATGTACTAATACAATCAATAAGTTTATAATGGTACAATTCATATTTCATGTAATTTAATTCTTCCAGAAATTGTGAGACTACATGACACATACTATCCTGCAACAAAACAAGTACATATATTGTCATGTATTCGGGTCACACACCTGGGGTTTTAGTGTGGTAAGTCGGCTAGAATACATGAAATGTTCATGTCATCTACACTCCATATATGTACTTGTCTTATGTTGGAGATACTCCCCTTTGTCCTCAATGTGTATCTCATCATATTACATAGTGTGTACATGATAACATCATGTTTTGTGGTCAGATTTCCTAGTGCATTTGAAACCCACACAAATAATTGGTGTGTTCTCAAGAAAGAGACTATATGATTTTTTCTTCTAGCAACATGTCATGTAACTATAATTTCTTATGTTTAGATAATAAGACTGAGGAATTTACATATATATCATATGCGAGAATTTAAGAACTACACACACTATACACCACATTCACATTGTGTATATCATAAATTCTCCAGGATATCAGTTCCTTGAGCTGAGACCATATATAATGACCAAACTAAAACTGTGATTTCCAAAGCTAACCCGTGTAGACTACATGAATTGAATTCTATATACATGTCAAGAAATATAAAAACCATATTCTAGTTCAGTTGGAAAACATGTGGAATACACCATGTGTAACAACTGCATGACATGTTGTTTATACCACTACATAGCTAGGTTCATCATACTAGGGTACACAGCGAGTACTATGGATACATGTTGTTGTCTTACCAAAAAAAATTGGTAGTTCCCTATCAAATCTTATATCATTCTTCATATTTTCTTAGACTTATTTGAAAATGAAACAATGAGAAAACATGATTAAAATGTTAATTCAATTTTAATTAAAATCATTTAAATAATGAATAATATGAAATGAAATTTCAATCATGATTTTATATGGATCAACAAACAAAAAAATAATTATAAATTTACATTTGATCACTCTAACACAACATGAAGGTTCTGGAAATAATGGATGACTGTGTTATTTGGTGATATATTAAAAGTTATTTTAACATTGAGATTCTGAAAACATGGAGTGTGGATCTTGCACATCCAATTTATTATTAATTAATTTAATATCATATGAAACTATGACCTTATAATTATAACATTTATAGAAGTGGATGTTGATCATACGAAAATACCCTTTCGTATTTCCTTTATTGCACTAGGAGGATACAATGATATAATCCCTCTATTAGTAATCCACACATTCTCCTTTGATCTCCAAGAAATTCTAATCAATATCTAGGTGCTAGTACGATGAATTTATTATATTGTGTTGTGTCTATTGATTTCATGTCCTTAATTATTGAAGATATATTGCATTCATATCTCACTCTTGATAAGTATAGATAAGGAGGAGTTGATAGAGAATTATTTATTTTAAATAATTCTCTAGTTTCAATTTAGATACTATATAGTAGACATGCTCATTGATTTATAGAGTTAGGGATTATGTTAAAACAATTATTTAATTTCATATTGGACTATAAATTCAATTAAAACATTTAAGAGAACCCCATTACATATATTATTATTAACATTATTATTATTATTTTAAATGCACCAACTTGTACAATAAAAAATATTACTTAACAGGCTTGTTAAATTATATTTTTCTCAAAACACTATCTTGGTCCATTTGAACTGGTCTAGAATTTATTGAACACCTGAATAAATAATGAATTTAAATGTTTCATTCATCATTAAATATTTTTGGTTGATCAAATGGGAATAAAATTATCCATCCCTCTTGAGAATAATATTTAATAAATTCAAATAGAATTAATCAAGATTATCAAAAAAAATTATTGTGTGGCCGTCTATGATTCATTCATATTGGAATTGCATGGGAATTCGTAAATTCTAATACTACTATATAAAATCAGGTAAATCCACCGATGATAATGAACATATGTCAAAATATTGGAAACCACAAAAGAATTATCGATGTGTAATATAATCCCTTTTTCATAATATCTTTTAATGTAGGTTAAACTTTTTTGTCACCAACATATATGATAGATACAAATTCCTTTACTATCTAAAATTGACATGTTGTTACACCATGTACATTTAATTTAGTGTGATGGATCTATTAAAATCGAAAGGCCAAATATATGTTTCCATAATGATGGAAGGGAAAAATCCTTCCTCAAATTATCCATTAATGACATCTCAATCATTACTCACCCAATGAAGGAAACCTCACTGTTGGCATATGGAATTATGGATTCCATCCAAAAATCTAATTATGAATATTATGACATGATTTAATGATAATATTAATGACTAAGGACCATTACAAAAGAAAATAGAAATGGATATTGGATAACACCAAAATATAATGATTTTTTACTGGAAATTCTAATATTATAATCTCATTTTCTGGAGATATTCAAGTTTTATCTTCATGAGAAGAAGCCTAATCCTCTTTCAAGTACTCTCACCTCATAGTCTATGTACTATTTTTTCCATCATAGTATAGTATACATCCACAGAACTATATTTAGTAATATTGTCATAGCACTTCAATGTTATCATCATTGAGGGGAACTTATACATCCTTATCAATGTAACATATACTCTTGGAAATTATTACATTATATTAATGGAGAATAATGAAAGATATTTAATAATTAGTTTTATTAAAATTCAATACATATTATACACCTGTAATCATTGTAAAAACAGTTGGTCCTGGGACACCTTCTCCAACAAGAACCATAAAAACCATAAAGACAACGTTAAACCCATTAAATTATAAAAAACCATAAGAACCTATAAAAACCCTAAAAGTTTATAAAACCCTAAAAATTACTATAAAACCATAAAAAATTAAAATCCATCAAATCCAAGGTTCACTTAATGTGGCCAGGGAGCACCCTATTATCAATGTTGTACAACCATCTCATCATGCCACTTCTCGACCCGAGGTTCCCTAAGAAGAGGGGTTTCAAGATGTTGTTTTTCTCTATAATGAAGTGGGAAGAAAACACCATGAATCACTGGATATTACCCATAAGGGTTCCCAAAAAAACATATAACCCTATTGGGAAGTGAATCCATCTCATGGAGATGGAACTCATTACCCGTCATTTCATGGAGAAGGGTGCCTCGCCCCCACATTATACTTTAATCCAGGAAGAGGACTCTTCTAGCCACAATGAGTATATACATGGGTTGCAAGTCCCGAGGGGCGTTCCCGATCCCCCCGGGATGGCAACAAGTGCCGGGCATTAAAATTTGATCGTTGGGAACGATTTCCGCCCAAACAAAAGTAAATAGAACAGAATAAATAAACACTAACAGCGGAAAAGAAATAAAATCCACAGGACCACGTACCTCCATGTGACCTCTCAGGTCACCACCCAACTAGAGAGCAACCTCGCTCCAATACTGAGCGACTCGAAACAGAGACCTGAGCAAGGGAAGACCTGAAACTGAAATGATAATATAGGCGTGAGCATTAAAAATGCCCAGTAGGTAAGCCAAAGTAAACCACTGAATCCAAATGTTTCCTTTCCCAAGCAATCCGTTGACACAGGTTTAAAAAAAATACAAGTAAAAAAAATAGATTTTCCACATTTGAAAATAACCAACATGTTTTCCCCCATTTGGAAATCCAACGCAAACTATAAATCAATTTCAAAACCATTTCCTGTTTTTATAAACAAAACCAAATACAGATAATACTACGACTGTGCTAAAAAGGAACAGGTAAACAGTACAGGCTGAAAGCAAACCAGTGAAACAGAAAGTAACCAAGTAATGCAAGATGATAGTAGTGCGAAAGGACACAAATAACACTATAAGCTGTAAATAATAACTGAAAGTAAACAATCAAGGTGAACAAGTAACCATGTGTGATCCTAAACATCCCTAGAAAACCCCTGGACGTACTCGGGTTCAGACTACCTGCCGGCGTGGTACTCCATAGTCAATAACCAACTGGCCGCCCTAATAGCCAACCAGTGGCACATCCCTCCTGGCCTGTCTACAACTCCAGGGGGTACCAACCCGTCTAATCAGGGTTAGCAAGAAACCGTCACTCGATAATCTACAAGACGCCCAGGAGCCCATGGTGGTTTTAGTAATACTGTGTAAGTGGGAGGCCCACGCACGCATGACTCATCTCACCGTACTTGCCAACCCCTTACACGGACATCGCTACACGACAACCCTCGAAGGGAAGTCCCCCTGTAGAGATGCCCTCACAAGTACGTATATGTATATATCTATATGTATAATCACTTCACATTTAATAAAGTGCCAACCGGGCCTTCATGTCATTTGATTATCAAAACAACTTTACAAAATTCCTGGAGTTGTCAAGCGCGCACTTGGTTTCACAAAAACAAACAGCTTTACACGAATATTTCACAGTATCATTTTAAATAACTCTAAACTCTGTTTTTGTATTAATTAAAGGGCCAAACGGGCATATCTTCGTAGATTTATTTTTAAACAAGTTCGATGTGTCTCAAAAAGAGGAAGAAACATTTTGAAACCAAGAACCATTTAGAAAAGTCAAGATTTCGAGAGAATAAAAATTAAATAAAAATAAATGGTAACAATTTCAAACACCATCTTCATTTGAGGGCACATCCATGTGTTCACCTGGTGCACCCATGGATGTGTCGACATCCAATGGTGCGTCAAGCCTGCAAAAAGGGGCACGACAACACTTCCAAATGATACTAAATTTCATAAAACTAACCAGCACAGGATAATACGATCCAAGAATGATTCTTTCTTCACAAAAAGGAAAACACCACTCAAGACAACCAATGATAACATAAGATAACATAAGCAGTTAGTTTCACCTTAGCTGGCAACGCCTAAACAGGTGCACTATATAAACAATAAAAAGGGCAGGACAACATCTTGTTCACAACTACCTTGGCATAAAATATAATTGCTTCAAACTTATCTTTCGAACAAAACTATAGATTTTAAAACACCAAAATAAGTCACGCAAGGCTATAATAAACATGCGAACCATGGAATAAAATTAATTTAAAATAATTCAAGTACCAGCAGAGTGCTTTGAAAAGGAAACAGGTGAATTCGCCTACCTCAAACAAGGAGCGGACGTGACTGAAACCCAGCAGAAAGTAGAACGAACCCCTGCGGACTAACTGCGTACGCTGAACAGTGAAAAAGTACACGTTACTCAACCAGCGACAGAAAAAGGATTATTTAAAATTAAATAAAAACACTAAGATAAATATATATAGGTAAATAAATAATAAATACATGAATAAATAAATAATCAAAAGAATAAACAAATCGGTAATCAAACAAAATAAAACATAACCAAATGAATGAAAGAATAAGTAAAGAAATAAAGAATTAATTAATTGTCAAATAATTAAATGAATAAATAAATAAATAACTAATTAACAAATACACAAAGAAAATGAATAAATCAATAACTAAATAAATAAATAAATAGATAAATAAATGAATAAATAATTTATTAATCAATTAATTAATAAACAAATAAGTAAATAACTAAATAATTGATTAATTAACAAATACTTAATTGAGTAAATAAATAGACAATTAATTAATCAATCAATTAATAAATAATAATAATAATAATAATAATAATAAGAATAAGTTAATAATTAAAATAATAACAAATATAATAATAATAATAATAATAACAATAATAATATGATAATTAAAATAATAATAATTATAAATTCTTACAATAAAGATAATAATAATTATAATAATAATAATATTAATAATAATGATAATACTAATAATGCCAATAATAATAATAATAATAATAATAAGAACAATAATAATATAATAATAATAAGATGTTAATAATATGATAATATTAATAAAGTAATAATTTAATAATAATAGTAACAATAATAATATAATAATAATATAATAATAATAATAATAATAAAGTATTAATCTTATAACATTAATAATAATAATATTATTATTAATATGAAAGAAAAAAAAACAAAACGTAATAAAAAAAAGAAAACACTTACAGCGGAGGGGTTTGCGGAGGAGAAGACCGGGGCTGGGGGGGTTCGGCCGGAGGCTGGCCGGAGTGGCGCGGCGCTGGGACAGCCGAAAGGGGAGGAAGCCGGGGCGGCGGCTGGACGGAAGGGGAAGGCGGAGGCCGACGATCGGCTGGCAGAGGAGGCTGGCGCGGCGAGGTCGCAGGCCGGAAGGCCGAGGCCGAAGCGCTGGGGGGAAGTGCCGGAGGGCTTGCGCGCTGAACAGGGGGCGCCGAGGGGGGGAGAGAGAGAAGAAAGAGGGGGGTGGCAGGGTTCCGGCTTGGGCGAGGCGGGACGACAGGGAGCAGGGGGTCAGGACGGGGCGCAACGGAGGTGGCCGCTGGGTGAGGGAGGAGGCGGCAGGCGCCGGAGCGGGACGGCGGAGAGGGAGACGTCGGAGGGGGAGCGGGGTGCGCAGAGGACAGGAAAACCGCCGAACGGGAGGAGCAGCAGGGCGGCGGCTGCGGACGCCGGAGGCAGGAGGCAGGACGACGGGGAGGCCGGGACCGGCAAAGGGGAGGTGTAGGGAGCAGGGTGGCCGGGCGCGGCGCGCGGAACGGGAAGCGGCGAAGATGGCTGCGCAAGGGGAAGCCGGGGAGGAGTGGCTGGGTGAGGGGGTCGGCGCAAGGCGGAGGAGCAGGGCGGAGCGCGCCAGAGCGGGGTGAGCCAGGAGGTGCGCAGGACGGGAAGCAGGGGGGGTTCGCGGGTGAAGCGGGGCGGAACGCCGGAGACGGTGTGTGTGAGGTGAGGGAGAGGGAATGGCGGCTGCGGGAGTAGGGGTTAGGGTTAGGGGGGTTAAACGAAATACTATATATATATATATACACAATCAATAATAATAATAATAATAATAATAATAATAATAATAATTATAATAACCTTATAATAATTGTAATAATAACCATAATAATAATAATAGAAGACTAAATAAAAGAATAAAATCTAATCTTCATAATAATAAAAATTTATAATAATAATATTAATAAAACTTTATAATAATAATAATAAATAAACTTTATAATAATAATGATGAAATAATAAAATAAAAAAAATAATAATAATAATAAAATGACAACATAAAATTCTCAAATTTAAACATCGGGCGAACATGTAGTCACCCGGGCCAACCGCACGGTCACCGCTAACGATGCGATGACCGCGCACTGGCGCGGAACCCTTCAACATGAATAAACGTTAAAAAATTCAGACCGAGACCAAGAAAAGAGTAAGATAAGGGTATCTGCGGTCGGGGTGTGACAATTCTCCCCACCACAGACACTTTCTGCCCCCAGAAAGTCACCAGGTCAAAAGTCGGTCAAGATTTAAGTCCATGCCCCAACGAAACTAAAGGAACCAGAGAGAACTGAGAATCTCGGGGATGACCTTACTCTGCACAGGTCACACCTGACCGATTCAAGAGAAAACTGGGGTCCGAGATTGAGGGGAGAACACGAAGGGGTTCTCCCCACCACAAGAGCTCAACTTGTGCAGGAAAGTTGACAATCTAAATAGACAACCCTAGGAAAAGGGGGGTCGACGAGGGAACTCCCAACCGGTTTAAACCAACTCTCATAGCACGAGTGAAAAACAACACCTTCGTCGAAACCTTGAACCCTCGACTAGAGTCAACAACTTCAATACCAGGGAAAACCCATAGAAAACATTTGACTAACATCAAATTGGAGACATGATCCACCGAAGTCCACAAAGCATATCCACATCGACAACATAACTAAAACGAGGTCAACCCACACGAGAGTCAAACACACTTTTAAGAAGGACACACGATTTAGAAACAACACATCCACATAATCCAGACTACTTGGATTGTAATAGAACAAGTCCATGATAAACCCATGGTAAAACAATGAACAAACAGTATCGTCAAAACTTAACAGCAGGATAACAAGTACTAAAAGATCTTGATTGTTCCACTGCTAACACGGAACACAAAACCTGGACCAAGGCTTCACACCCCTGGGGACTCCTGACTGTGCGCGAGCTTCACCCCGAAACTTGTGGCTGGGGCTCTGATGGCTGAAGCATCTTCTGCCTCACAGTCAGGTACTGACATTCTCCCATCACAGCTTCCACTTCAAGCGACGCTTCTTGCAAAACTTCTCCAGATGACCCAGACAACCACAGCGATGACACGTCTTCGGAGGGTTGCGACAAGTCGACTTTAAATGCCCGAAATGACCACACTGAAAGCATACCATCGAACGATCTGATGAACTGGAAGCTGGGACAAAAGGGGATAACTCATTAGGAACAGGTATCTCTGGCGCCTTTTCCTCACCAGAGGGGGAACTCTTATGAACAACAACAGGGGACGCTGAAGTAGTAGCCACCCGCACACCGGAAACCAACTCAGCCAAGAATGCTTCCTCCACCAGCTTCTCGAAACAAAGGTCTTTAGAAGGGAGGACTCGCTCCTTGATCTCTAGACGAAGACCCCCAGTGAAAAGAGAGGCCTTCATGAGCTCATGCGACGCTACCTCTGGAGAAAAGGAAATTAGTTCCTTGAAACGGTCAACATATGCCTTCACCGTCTGTTGACCTTGTTGAATATGCACAAGCTCTCTCTTTTTCTCCAGCTTCACTTCCTCAGGTACAAACCATTGGATGAAAACAGTTTTAAAGACATCCCACGTCATTTTACCTTGCGTTGACGGTGGGGTAACCATCTTCCACTGGTCCAGAGCTGGACCCTCAAACAACTCCATAATTGCACGAACCTTAACATTATCGGGAGTTCCCAACATTCTAAAGACACACTCCACTTCCTCGAGCCATTCCACTGCCTCTAACGGACCCTGATCACCATGGAGAATAGGCAAAGTCTGAGGAGGACCAAAAACTGGGCATGACTTATCCGAATCCTTAGAGACCTTTCTGGGCGGCATTTCCTGAGCGACATATAAAACACAAGGCCAAAACCAACATCAAATCGAAGCAACATCAATAAAAGCGCCTTCATCAAAAACAGTCAGCACAAGGACCAAACAAATACAACACAACCCAAAATAAAATCTCCTCTTTAAAATTCCCTTTTCATTTTTGATTTCAAAACCACCCTTTTTCAAGATCACTTTCCAAAAACCAATACACTTTCAAACCAAAAACTTTCCAAAACCATTTCCTCTTTAAAACCAATTTAGAAAACAAGGTCAAGCCCTTAATTTCAAATACACACCCATGTAATCTCATGAACCGTTGCACATGTCTTTATCCACATTCCATTCATACGTGCATCAACACACACTTTCCATGCATTCTCACACATGTGCAAACGTTTATAAAGAGGAACCGAGGTTTCGACCCAAATCACTCTTATCCAATTCCAAGAAAACAACAGATTTCCAAATCAAGAGATTTCAGTTTCTAAAACCCATTCCATACATTCAAAGTCTTTTAAAAGAAACCAGTGCAATTTTCAAAAACCCTTTTTCATTTCAAACAACGTACTTACACAGACCAAAACAGAAGCAGCATCCAAAATTGCATCAACCATTGAAATGAGGGACTAGTAGTCACACTCGACCTGGCGACATGGTAGTGGGCCATGTCCCAAGTCAGCGTCGACCACCAGGAGGATTTCAAACCGTGTACTCAGACTCCACATGGGTCACTACTCCATGTGAAATCATGACGTAACGTCGGCTTGCCTCCATTATCATCTCTCAATCCAAGACAAACCAGAAAAGGCAAGGACACATTTCCCGAACTACCCCTGGTAACTCGAGGATCAGTGCGAGCAAGAGTTCGCGACACTCTTCCCGTACATACCCCTCGAGTTCCGACAGTCCTAATCTCCTTCTACCAGACAACCCCAAATAACAAGAACCACCTTTGATACCATTTTGTCATGAACCAGCCCGGGTCGACCCTGAACCGGTCACCCGAGCCGGTCCGCGGCAAGTCCCGAGGGGCGTTCCCGATTTACACTTTTGTACATAGACAAGATTTCCAAAAGAAAATTGTTTGATGAACCACCCTAAAAAAGAGTTTCCTCCATTAATAAATTCTCATTTCATAGTGGAAAATACTTGGATGATTATATTGATGATGAGGAGGATTACCAACCTACTAGGGATGGTAGCTAGATTGCGGAAGTCAATCCCAATCCTTTCTTTAAGACTATAGGAGAGCCCAAGAAAAATGGAATGAAGAACAATGGTTATGGAATTTCTTCCCGCACCAAAAAAATAGGGATCAACCCACCCTATGGGAAAGAGTCTAAATTACAAAAGATCCTATTCGAAATTGTTGAGGGCATGGGAACCCTCCAACAGCTACAAACCATTGTAATTTTCATAAATTCAACATGCCAATGATTGTTGGAATTATTGAAACCATTATCAAATTTGATAATTGGAGGCCCTTTAATTGTCCTTCACTAGGATACTCCTTTATTTCATATAATTGGGATGAAGCCAGTGTGGAATCTTTATGGGTTATTAAGCATTAATTAAACCATCTCATTTCATTTGGAATGGCCCCCTAGAACTATCTCCCACTGAATCCACTCCCCTTGTGTTGCCATCACTATCTCTTTTGTATACATATATTTCCTATACATCAGATGAAAGGGTCTATAGAGGATGTTTTTATAGCTAAAAATGACTTCAGATCAGAATTGAAAAACATTGGTGTCTTTATCACTATTTTGAGACCATAGGAAAATGTAGGCCCTTACATCTCATGAATTGTTTCTGATGATTTCTCTGGATGCATTGATCATTTTAACATCACTGATGTTCCCATCACTAGAGAAAAATTAAAATGGGGTAGAATCACTATTAATGGAAGGTAAGATATAAATATTGATATATTCTTCTCCCAGACTGATGAATTAGGTTCTCCCACCTCTCTCTATTGTTTCACACTGCCCAAATATAATTCATATCACAATCCCCTACTTGTTGAAATCAATAAGTACAACATGATTTCATATCCATTTCCTATTACATTTAATAATGCTCGGATCACAATTCCAAGTTTTAAAGATGACGTAATTAATGATTTGAATAACATATATATTGGAATTCCCCTACATATTTTTTCCTCTTTGTACAAAATAATGATTGGTCTCTTTAGGGAATGGCGAAATAACTCTTTCTCTAGATTTGATGAGAAAATAAGGACTACTGAAAATCATCACTCTAGTTGCTATATTTCAAACCAACAAATGAATTTACCCACACGTGAAGAGATTCATCTCCATACCAAGCTAGATGACCTCTTGGTTCTTATGGAACATCTAATAAAAAATCAACTCATTGCGTAATGGCTCAATGATGGTAATAAGAACTAAAAATTCATCCATTGGTTTCATAAGTAAAATAAATTCAATAGGGGAACCAATTACATCTATGTAAATGGATCTCTTATTGCTTTTGAGATTGATATCTCTTGTCCCATTGTGGAGTACATCAAAATTCACTAAAATGATGATGGAATCAAGGATAATACTCATCTCATTGACCCCATTCTCCCTTTATTGGATAAACATCAGAATATTTTTTTAATTACCCCCCCCCTTTGAAGAATATATCTAAACTTCCTACTTTTCATTGAATATGGAGAGTGTAATATGTATGGGTTTTTTTAGAAACATGTTTTCATGTTAGTATTAGATTTCATGGATGTGGAGATTAGGAATGTAATTAGGTATTTTTTCATTCCTTCAATATACCCCATGAAATTAATTATCACATCATTTACATAATTCCAATGGATGAGAATAATATTGATATTAATAAATTACCTCTAGTTGTGATTGGAAACACCCTTCCAAAGGGTATTAGCAAAATTATGTGTAAGAGTTTTGGTAAACTTATGAATAATATTATCACACCCAACTAAATTGGATTTTTTTTCATGGGATAAGCATCCAAAATTATACCTATATAGTCTTGGAAGGTATAAAAATCAAGTGGAAGGAAAACAAATAGGGGAGAGTTTCTCAAACACTAGATATCTCGAAAGATTTTGATACCACAAAGTGGATCATTTTCTTCAAAGTCCATAAAAAATATGGGTTCTCCTCCAACTTTATTAGAATGATATCCAAAATCTTGGAAAGTTCTAGAACCTCAATTAATATAAATTTCTCTATAAAGGGGTTCATTAAATTATCCCATGGTTCAAGGTAAGGAGATCAAATCTCACGCCCCCTCCCCCAATGAAATTGCTAAAGTTTATCATAGTTGTTTCATCGTTGACCTCTCCCATGATGGTCTCTATAAGCCCATAATGGTGGGAAGTGATATCTATTTTCCCTATATTATAATTTATGTGGATGAAATCTTCCTATTTTGGTATCCCACCGAAGGACCCCAAGAAACCATTAAGAATATCTTTCACCACTATGAAAACGTGGTAGGGCAATAAATTAGAGGGAACAAGTCATTGGTGTTCTGTAGAAAAGGAATCGCGTCATCCAGATGTCATATAATTTCCAAAGAACTAGGGTTTAGGAGGTGTTCATTACCCATTGATTATATTGGTATTCCTTTAATATGGGTAAAGGATGGGAGTTTCTACTTTGATACCATATCACCAATGATCACTTTCCAACTATCTAAATTGAAACGAAAATATATGCCTCACGCAGGGAGAGTGTTCTTGATTAATTTCACCATGACATTGATGTTTATTCATTACATTTCTATTTATAGATGGTATATCTATCTCATCAATGATCTCAAATCCAATATTAGGAACTTTACTTGGACAAGTAATATTAATGAATGGAAGTTGGTTACTATTACATGGAAGGATTGCACTAAACCATTTGTCATGGGTGAACTGGGTTTTAAGGACATCATGAAATTTAATTATGTACTTCTTTGAAAATTATACTGAAATTTGATCACTTCTCAAGATGAAGGCTTGAACATTATTCAAGACAGATTCAATCACTTACACCACAATGGAATCTCATGGTACATCCCTTCTTCCACAAATCCAACTATTAGGGCCTTCTTCAAAGAAATTATGTCCTTCAAAAAATTGGTTGTCTCTAAGAAGTACAGTTTAAATTGATGGAGAAAACCTTGTTGGACAACTCTATGGTGGGGTTTTTGATTCCTCCTCACAATAGACATCACATGTCAATTGTTGACTTATACCAACATATTGAGGAGATTTCTGATTTTTTTACCATCTCATATTTTTCTGGATGTTCAGAGATACAATTTAATTGATTTTTACACCCTCATATGGATGCCAAATATGGTTGGTTTTCTCAACACTAGATACTCTTATAAACACAAGAATCTTCATGGAAATAATGCTCCAAATTGGCTTCCGAATTTCTGAAAACCATTCATTATTCCTTCTATAGACCTACTTCTGTGGAAGCTTGGTAAGGACATATTACCTATGAATGATCAGAAGAATAATATTGGGTTGTAGTTTGAATCAATCTATCATATCTATATGAAAACTGACGATGCTGAGATACACCTATTTGTTCACTTCAGTCATGCATCCAACCTCTAGTACTATATCCAGGACTTTCTTGGGTTTCGACTCTCATTATATTTTCATAAGGTGGACTTTTTTTGTGATATAACTGCTTGGAAATTTAGTGAGGAAGTCCATAACCTATGTTTGCCACAATTTCATCCCTCATAGCTCATATCTGGGCATCCCAAAATGATGCAACATTTGAAAACAAATGGAGTTCCTTTCATGGAGGATTTTTGGAAATTCACAAGATTATTCATATTGCTTCCATCATTCAAATAGTTTCTATGGTTAATGATTTCACTGATTTAATTATCCTGTGTCTTATTAGAGTGTTTGGAATAATCAAGAAACCACTGGTGTTGATTTTTATTTGATGGAATCCTTTGATTACATCATGGATAAAGTTGAATGTGGATGATGCAGCATTGGGTGCACCCATCCCCTCATAGATTGGTGGTATCTTTTGAACACACTGAGGATTTGTGAAATGATGATTTTTTTTACTTCTTCAACAATGGACGTGCGTAAGAGGCTGAACATTGGGCTATGGTGAAGGGGATCATGTTTGTGGTCCAATTCAAATGGAAGTTACTCTGGATCAAATCAGGCTTGATGTTAGTGGTCGAATCCCTGAAGAATAGATCTAAGAGAGTCCCGTTGATAATTCTCCCACACTGGATTAAGTGCCTCAGTGACTCCCAAGAACTCATTATTAATGTCACAAATTCATATAGATAAGAAAACATGGTGATAGATGCCCTCTCCATGAAATCACTCAATAAAAGGATCTCGTTGAAGTCTTTTTTTATCACAAAATGTTGTGTTCCATTTGTATACTTGGATACAAAGGGTGAAGTACACACCTATTTGTGTAATCCTTCATTGTAACGCCCTTCATGTACATTTATTTAATAAATTTTGGGGACCAAGCATGCTTGGTCCTCCTCCTTCTTTTTCCAAAAACTCATAAAAACATAATAAAATCTAAAACCCCTAAAAACTAAAAATCATTTTGAACCCTGAAAACGATAAAAATCATAAAACCCTAAAATCCCTAAAATCCCAAAATACAAAACAAACATATTTTTTTTAAATCCTAAAAACCAACCATAAAAACCTAAAAATATGTAAAAAATCATAAAATCATTAAGACGCTCTAAGAAACTAATAAAACACAGAAAAAATGAAAAACCCCCTAAAATGCCCTAAAATCCTATAATTTCGGTAAAACCCCTATGACCCTAAAACAATGAAAAGACCCTGAGATCCTTAAAATATAAAAGATTCTAAAACTGCATAAAAATAAAATAAAAAACCTAAAACTTCATAAACCCAAAAAGTCCATAAAACCCTAAAATACCCAAAACCCATAAAAGCCGTAAAAGGCGCCAAAAACACTCCCCTAGATCTCGCTCTCACTCGACGCTTCCTCCAGGGCTTCCCCGGGACTCTTCTCGGGATCTTGGTGCTGGATTCTTGCTTCCTCGGCAATGGGTCTCTCTGATCGCACTCTTCGGTCTCAAGATGGCGATGGCGTTCGACCCTCGACAGCTTCGTTCTCTCCGTTCTTTGTTTTGGATATCATCTTTGGATGGACTTCTCTGCTGGCGCACCTGGGTTTCGTCGGTTTTGAAGGTTGTGTGGGATGTTGTGGTTTCAGATCGGTCAGATCTAGCTTGCGGCGAAGAAAATGTCTCCTTGGAGCTCGGATACCTTGCTGGAAATCTGCCGCGGTCTGGGGTTGACTTTGCAGATCTTGGCCCTCGGGAGGATCAGCGGAGTTCGGGGCCTCTTCGACGTTGCAGTCATGGCAAGGAGGCGCAGTTGATCTTGACTCGGCAGCGGTTTGTGTGGAAGATGTCGACCAGTTATTGGTCTGTGCAGATGATCCAGAGGTTTTGTCGCAGATATGCTGGTGGTGTGCTTGGATGGATCCTGCCTTTTGCTGGAAGGGATCTTTGGGTTGCAGAGCTGGAAAATTTTCACCCCTGGTTGTGCTTTTGGCTGTGTTATGCTGGACTGGTGCATGTTACATGGCTGAGATATGCTAATAATGATGCCTTTGTGTTTGGTGTTGGTGATTCTGTGCTGCCGGGAACTTCTCTGCCTGACATTGTGGTGATGGCTGATTTGGCTAGTCCCTTGTTGAAAGGTGAAGAATTTTATGATCTTATTTCTACTGGTGGTAGTTCTATTTTGGTGAAGATGGATTTGTACTTCATGGTGGAGCGGGCTGAAGTGGGAGCTGGTAATTTTGGATATGTTGCTGGATTGGTTGTGTTTTTTGGTAATTTTGTTGTGGGCTAGTTGCTGTTTGGCTGGAATGCGATGAAGTGTGCAGGTTGGAATTTGGTGTTATTGGTTCTGTGTTGCTTGCGGTGGACCTTCTTGGTGAGGAGGTGCTGGATACCAGATTTTGTGAGAATGGATGATGGTTGTTGCAAGGATGTGAGCTCTGGTTGCTGGTTTTTGTGTGATTCTGGTGCTGATGGTTATGTGTTGCTGGTGGTGGATTGTTCTAGTGAGAAGTTGTTGGATGCTGGTTTTTGTAAGGATGGAAGCTGGTCAGTTCTTGGTAGCAAGCTGTTGGATGCTGCATACTGCTGGATGAGGGTGTTGGTTGTTGTTTGGACCTTGGTGTGCTTGCTTGCTTGGTTTTTCTTTTCTTTTTTGATTTTTCTTTTTTTTTGGCGTGGGTTGTAAGGGGTTTTTGGGTGTGGGTCGTTTGACCCCGCCCCTCCCTTGTCTTCTGTGTCTTTGTGTCTTTTTCTAATAAATTTTGGGGGGAGTCAGGAATAGCCTGGCCCTGAGCCTTCCTTGCCTAAAACCAATGAAGACCTCTAAAACCCCCCTAAAGGGTAATAAAAATGATAAAGAATCGCTAAAGTATCATAAACCCCCTATAACCATTAAGGACCATAAAATCCTTAAAACCCCTAAAATCCCTCAAAATAATGAATCCATTAAAAAACTATAATAAACAAAAAAACCTTAAAATTCTATACAACCAATTAAAACCACCAAAACCCTAATACCCTAGAAAATAACATAAAACCCCTAAAACCTTACAGAAACCCCAGAAGACCTTAAAACCCTTAAACGTCTAAAAACCTAAATACCCTAAAAACAATAAAAACCCAAGAAAACACCCTAAAATCCTATAACCGTAAATAACAAAAAATCCCTTGAAATTATATTAGGCCATAAAACCCAAAAACCCTCAAAACCATAAAAACCAAAAAGAACGAAAAACCCATAAGAATCTCTAAAAACACTTAAACCAAATAAGCACATAAACCATAAATGTTCCTAAAAACCCTAAAACCTTTAAACACTAATGATCCTAAAAACGCCAAAAAAAACTCTAAAAACCTATAAAACATCCTAAACCCCAAAAACACCATGCTTCCCTAAAAACCCATAAAAATTCTAAAAACCAATAAAATGACTTCATAAACATAGAAAAAACCAAAAAATTCTTTAAACCCACTAAAAAACCAAATAACCTTATAAACCAAAAAATGTCCTAAAGATACTGAAAAATCAGAATACCAAAAAACCCTAAAAACCATAAAAGTCATAGAAACAACTAAATTCATGAAATTCTAGAAATAATAAAAACCCATTAAAAAACCCGTAAACCCATAAAAACCCAAATAACCACTAAAAGACCTACAAATATCCAAAAACATTAATACAAAAAAAACAATAATACCCTTAAACAACATAAAACCCCTAAAATCCAATAAAACCCCTAAAAACCATAAAAACCATAAAACCCTAAAAACCAATACAAATATAAAAAACCAACTAACCTGAAAAAAACCCTTAAAACACATAAATACCCTAAAACCGTAAAAACCTAAGAACACCCTAAAACACATACACCCCCTTATATTTATAACATAACCAAAAAACTAATATGAACTTTAAAGGACCTATAAATGATAAACACCCCTAAAAACCTAAAAAAACTCATAAAAATGAAAGAATTACATGATAACCCTAAAGATACTAAGAACTCTAAAAATTAATAAAACCCTAAAAAATCTAGAAATATAAAATATCCTAAAACCCATTAAAATTCTAAAAACCCTTACAAACCTAAACAAATAAGAACCCTAAAATCCTAGAATAACTAAAAATCATAAAAATACAAATAAAACCCTAAAAAATTCCAATCAATTAATTTTTTTTTTAAAAACCTGAAATATTTAATGGACTAAAAAATCCCTAACAATCCCTTAAGAACTATAAAATCCATAAAAACGTAATAAAACCCCTAAAACCATAATAAAATACTAATAAATATAAAAATCAAAAGTTTGCACTAAAACCCCAAAACCCTGAAATCCAAAAAACCTTTTAAAACCATAAAAATCCTGAAAAAATACCCAAAAGACCCAACCCCCTTAAAACCCCAAACAAACTCTAATAAACCCTAAAAACCCTTAAAAACACAAAAATCCCTACAAAACCTAAAAACTGAAAAATAACCCTAAAACACGAAAATTTAAAATCCTAAAAAACCCATAAAAACACTAAGAAACCTAACAAAACATTATAACCCCTAAAAACCCATTGAATTCCAGAAATCCCTAAAAATTCACTAAACCCCATAAATCCCTAAAATCCCAGAAATCCTTAAAAACCATAAGAAAACATAAATATCATAAAAAACCCTTAAACACTAAAAAAACTAAAAAAACCTAAAAGTCACTTAAAACAGTAAGTGACTGAATATTCCATTCTTTTTTTTCAAATAAACCGCTTTAAAGATGAGTGGTAACCCTGATAACAAAAATTCATGTGTGGGATACAGAATCAAAACAGCAAAATGAAATTCAAAATTCAAAATTCAAAAGATACCCATAATTCAAGGAGTCCTCGAGCCTTGGGAATCCTGACTTCCAAGGTCACGATATGTTTCCACCCATACCCACCGTCATCTTGCCATCCCGTTAACACTGTCACTGCGATCACCACACCCGTCACCGGAGAAACATCACCACCGTCCAGCGCCATAACATAATATACCATTGTTCACCTATAAATGTCAAACTAGAATGCCAGAGATGGACGAAAGCGGGTCACCGAAAACCAGCATGCCGGAACCTCATCATCACCAACATCACGAACCATGCCATCACATACCACCACATAAGAACACAGTCATAGACTAATAAAATTTGATGTCACTGCCTGGACCAAAGACCTTCGACGTCGAACCATGGTGTCATCATCGTCATCACCAAATCACGAGCATCGCAGTTCTGGAGTCGACATCATCAGCCGCTAAACCATTGAACACCACCGACAGAGGCCACAATTGCTCCTCCTCACCTCAATCATCCAGTAACAGAAAAGAGACCACTAATGAAAATGAACCGCAAGCAAGAATGAAGACCAAAAAATAGTACACAAAACTGGGGAAAACCATAAAGGGGGCCGGTAATGAGACCGTGAAGAAGACCGGGTATGCAACCCTAAAAGGCCCCTAAAACCTTTAAAACTTATAACATAACTAAAAATTCCTAAATACTATTAAATAATCTAAAACACTTTAAAAATCAGAGAAACAATAAAATCCCTATAAAATATTGAAACCCTAACAAAACCCTACAAACCTGAAAACACCAAAAACTCTAAAACCCCTAAAATACTCAAAAATCCTTAATAGCCCAAAAAATTGAAATAATAACAAATCCCTTAAAAACACTTAAAACAAAAAAAAAATAAAAAACTATACATAAATAACCTTGAAATTCATAAAATCTATAAATCCCTAAATACCATAATAAACCCATAAATAACCCCCAATCCCTAAAAAATCAAAAAACACTAAAAACTATAAAAACAATAAAAACCCTAAAACCCCTAAAACCCAAAACATCAATAAAAACCCTAAACGCACTAAAAATATAAAAATAAACAAAAAAAACCTAGATAAACTAAAAATATACAATAACCATAAATACCCCTAACAACCTAAAACTCCTAAAACTAGTAAAATACCCAAAACCCCTCAAAAAATAGAAAAGAAACTAAAAACCCTATAAAACCATAAAAGAACCAAAACCCCCTTAAACACCCAAATAACGCTAATAAACCAAAACACCCTAAAGAAACCTAAAAACCGCGAAAAATCCTAAAACCATAAAAAGACTATTAAAACCCTAAAAACCATTAAAAACCTTAAAAAACCAAAAAACCCCTCAAAAATAGAAAAATGACCAAAAAATACCTAAAATCTCTAAAACAACCTAAACCCAATAAAAACCAAAGAAACCACAATCCCCCTTAAAATAAACAATAAAATATAGAAACCCTAAAAACCCAAAACCCCATAAAACCCATAAAACCCCTAAAAATGCCTATAAATTAAAAAAAAACCCCATAAAAAGTGATAAAATAAAAAAACCCAAATCATTCCGGAAACCCTAAAAATCCAAAAGAATCCAAACAATACTAAATCACCATAATAACTAAAAAATAACCTTAAACCACTAAAAAATCCCATTACCTATAAAAACACTAAAAACCCATCAAAATCATAAGAAAACTGAAAACCATAAATTCCAAATAACATTAAAAACCTATAAAATCATTGAAAACTATAAAACCCACTCAAATCCCAAAAAACAAAAATACCCATAAAACCCTAAAAACATATAACCCTAAAATAATTATAAGAACATGAAAAAATCCCTAAATCCCCTATAAAACCTCAAACCCTAAAGCCTCCTAAAACTCCACGAAATCCCCAAAAACCCAATTAAAAGAAAAAAACCCCATAAAATCCCAACAAATCATAAAAACAAAAATAAAACCATAAAACTGTTTAAAATATCTGGAAGACCCTAAAACCCTAAAAATACCCTAATAACCCTAATACCCCTAAAAATATTTAAGAACCTGAAAACCCCACACAAAACCAAAAACCTCAAAAACACCCTGAAACCCCTAGAAAACCTAATAACCCTAAAAACCGTACAAAAACCCATAAAAACCCAAAACCATTAAAATACCAATATATAATAAAACCCATAAAAACTAAAGAATATATCAAAACCCCTAAAAATACAAAAATCTCTTAAAACACCATAAAACCCCCTTAAACCCTAAAGAAACCTATAAAATCCCAAAAAACATCTAAAACAATTTTGAAACACTTAAACCCTGTAAAAAACTAAAACAAACATTAAAAACTATAAATACCCTAAAACCCCCAAAATACATTAAATAACATAACAATCCTGAAAACCCCTAAAATACCTAAAATCCATAAATATAATGAAAAATATGAACAACCCACAAAACAAAAAAAAATGAATAAAAATCCCCAAAATAACGAAAAATATGAAAAATCCTAAAAACAAAAAAAAACCCCTAAAACCCCATAAAACTATAAAAACCCATAAAAACCTAAAAACTCAGAAAAATACAAGAAAACCCCCAAAAAACTAAAACCCCCCAAAAAACCCTAAAGTCTTAAACCCCTAAAAATCTCAACAAACCATTAAACCCCTAGAAACCATAGAAACCCAAAAACCATAAACACCATAAAATGATGAAAACCATAAAACTGTTAAAAAACCTAAAAACACCTAAAATGTCCTAAAACCATAAAGACCCTAAATGAAATAAATGTCCCTAAAACCCTCAAACACAATAAAAGATCCACAAACCCTATAAATCCCTTAAATACTGTAAAATGATAAAACACCCAAAAACCCCCAAAACCCAAAAAATGCCCCATTAACATAAAACCCATTAAAACTATGAAAATGATAAAATATTCCTAAAAACTTAAAACCCCTAAAAAAACATAAAACCCCAAAATAAAATATTAAAAATTCCTCAAACCCTAAAAACCAGAAACAACCTAAAATAAAAATGAAATCCAAATGAATAAAGAAAAACCATAAATAAACAAAAAAAATTAAATTTTTAATAAATCTAGAAACCACAAAACCCTATAAATCATTAAAATTCCCTAAACCCCTTAGAACTTCCTCAAAAACCATTATATTTTAAAAATAAAAAGATACATAATGCCCCAATCCACAAAAATCCTAAACATCCAAAAAATTCAAACAATAATTTAAATACATTAAAAAATGCTATAAATCCATAAAAACCCTAATAAAAGTAAACACCTCTAAAAAAATTAAAAGCCTTAGACCCCAAAAAACCTAATACCACTAAAACCATTAAATATCAATAAAACCAATAATATCACCAAAACAATCCAAAATATATATAAAAATTAAAAAATCCATAAAATCCCCCAACCCCTAAAAAAATTAAAATCCATAAAACCCCCAAAACCACTAAAAAACCAAAACCACATACTAATCCATGAACACCACTAAAACATTAAAAAATTCTAAAATATGTAAAAACCCAAAAAACCTTAGAAATCCCAAAATATTCCTATAAACCATTAAAATAGCCTAAAACCCAAAAAATAAATAAACCTAAAACCCTAAAATAAAAAAAAACCCTATAAAATGGGAACACCTAAAAAATCGTTAAAACCCCTAAAAATCAAAAAAAAAATCTAAAATCCCTTCAAACCCCTAAAAACACTAAAAACCCTAAAATAAGTTAAATTCCAATAAATCCAATAAATCCCCAACACCCTAAAAACAATAAAAACATTAAAAATAGGAAATATTCAAAAATAAATGAAAACCCTAATAACCCTTACAACAATAAAAATCCCAAAAACCTTATAATTATCTAAAACACAAGAACTCTTAAAACCCTAAAAACATTAAAACCAAAGAAAAATAAAAAACACTTATACCCTTAAAAAACAAATAAATCATAAATGGACCCTAAAACGCTAATACAACAAAAACAATAAAAACTATAAAAAGACCAAAGAAACTGCAAAACTCCCTAAAATCACAAAAACCCTAAAAGACACTAAAATCCAGTAAAAATAATAAAAGACCCTAAAACCCAAAAAAACCTAAAAGGTCAAAAAACCACTGAAATATCCTTAAAACCTTTAAGACCCTAAAGGACCCTAAAAACCATAAATACAATTAGGACACCTAAAATCCATAAAAACCCCAAGTAAACATAAAAACCACCAAAAGACCCAAAAGGAACCTGAAAACCCTTAAACCCCTAAAAACCATGAACCCCTGAAAAATTATAACGTCCTTAAAATTCCTATAAACCCTATATAAACATAAAAAACCTACAAAATCCAAAAATTAAAAGTATCAAAATAATCCATAAAACATTAAGAGGCCATAAAAACATAAAAAGACCCAAAACCCATATAATTTCATAATACCCTAAATGATCCTGAAAATCTTAAAAATCATATTAAAATGATAAAAACCCTAAAACACTAAAATCCCATGAAATATTAAAACACCACAAAATAGTAGCAATCTTATAAAATCATAATAAACATAAAAACCCTAAATTTCATATATCCCAAAATACCATAGAACCCCTAAAAACCCCAAATCCATTAAAATCCATAAACCCTAAATCTTGTAAGAAACCTAAAACCCCTAAAACCCTAAAGGACCATTAATTACCATAAAACCCCTACAAGACACTAGAAATCCCCAAAATCACTAAATGACCTGAAAACAATCTAAATACCCCTTAAAACCTCCCAAAAAGACCCTAAAGACCATAAAAATATACCCAAATCCACATAAAACCCCCTCAAAAAACCCAAAAACACTGAAAAACCCTACTAGACAACAATAAAACCCCTAAAACCCTAAAATACCATAAAACCCCTATAAACCCTAAAACCCCTAAAAACTGATAACACAATAAAAATGCTAAAACAACTAGAGATAATAAAAATGCATTAAATACTATGATAAATGCTAAATGCCCTATAAAAATGATAACCACTAAAAACCATCAAGAACCTATAAATCTCTAAAAGCACTAACAAAACCCTAAGAAACTACCCCTCCCCCACCTGTAGAACTTCACCCCCCCTCAAGACCCTAAAAATATTAAAGGCCTAGAAAAACCTTTAAAACTCTAAACCCCCTAAAATCCCTGAAATCCCTAAAAACCCTAAAAACACATAAAACCCCTTAAAACCCAAAAAACACACAATGCCCAAACCCACCACCTCCCCCTAATATAAATCCTTCATAACCATAAAATTCTAGAAAAAGGAAAAACACTAAAAACTATAAAACCCCAAAAAACCATTAAAACCACAAAAAACCATAAAAACATAAAAAGTCATGAAAACCCTAAAACCAAACAACGATAAAACACCTAAAAATCATAAAAAACCAAAAAACCATAAACAATTCCTAAAAACCCCAATGAATCCTAAAAACCATATAACAAAAAGTTTCCTGGAATACTCTTTAAAATCCTTAAGTAACGTAAAAGCATTAAAACCCCAAAAAATTAACAAAAAAACCCTAAATAGCCAAGAAAACCTCCATAGACCCTAAAAGGCCAAATGATCCTAACAACTTGAAACCATCAACGCAAAAATTTTCTAAAAAATAACTAAATGACCCAAAACCCCTAAAAACATTCAAAGACCCAAAAAATCGTAGCAAACCCCTAAAAACTGTATAAAAATTTAAACCCAAATACCATAAAAACTCTAAAAATCCTAAAACCCCTAAACCCCCCAAATAACCATTACAAACCCTAGAACCACTAAAACCGTAAAACCCCTAATCCACTAAAACCCATTAAAAAAATTAAACCCCCCAAAACACTGAAAACTTCCAGTCCACCCACCAAAATACTGTAAAATCCAATTAAAACCCTAAAAACTTGTAAGCCCACAAAAAAATACTATCAATGAACAAAATCCTAAAAATAATAAAAATCCTAAACCCCATAATCCATGTAAATTCTAGAACCCCCTTAATTCACTAAAAACAAAAGAAAACCAAAAAAATTCCTAAAACACTAAAAACCCTTCAATATTAATAAAACCCCTAAAAACTAAAAAATAAAAAATCCTAAATGGAAAGAAACACTAAAACCCACCAAACCCCATAAAAAATCCCCTAAATTTATAAATCACTAAATATCCCTAAAACCCCTAAGAACCTCAAGAAACTCCCAAAACCCCTAAATAAAACCTAAAAACCCAAAAAACCCAAAACCCCAAAAAACCCTAAATTCCCCCAAAACACATAATGTCAATAAAATAACTCTAAAGAAACATAAAAAGAATTAAAAACCCTAAAAACCCTAAAAACATAAAAAAGCCTAAAACACCATATAACCCCTGAAAATGCTAAACCCTCCTTAAAAACCTGAAACCCCTTTAACCCCATAAATCCCCTTATACCCCTAAAACCTGAAAATTCATAAAACCCATAAAAACCCTAAAACCCCACAAAAAAATCCTAAACCACTAAAAATAAAAAAACCGTAAAACCCCTGAAAGCACTAAAACTTTTAATAACCCCAACGAGTCCCTTAAAACACATATTACTTCTAAAGACCCTAAAACCAAAAAACCCTTCTAAAGCCCCCCAAAATACCTAAATTAATAAAAGACTCAAAACCCCAAATAAACTATGAAAATCCTAAAAACACTAAAGCCCATAAAATACATAATACCATAAAACCCTAAATGACCAAAAATAACTAAAAATAATAGAAGTGCATAAAACTGAAAAAAAAAACAATAAAATAAACCAAAAGCCCATAGACACTCTATATACCCTAAAACCCCTAAAAACTGTAGAACCCTGGAAAACCCTAAAAACCCTATGAACTATAAAAACACTAAAACCCCTAAAAACCAACAAAAAACATTAAATTCTAAAAACCCTAAAATAAACATAAATACCAATAACCCATAAAATATCCAAAATTTAAAAATCCTAATAGCACTAAAAACCATTAAAAACTATAAAAATAATTATGACCCCAAAACAGTAACATTTTAAAATACCTAAAAACGCAAAAATACCCTAAAAGTCCTAAAATCCCTAAAAACCTAATAAAATGTAAAAATTATTAGAAAACCTTAAAAAACTATACCTCCTCCCCCTCCAATTTAGAAACCATATATAAATCCCAAAAATAATAAAAAAACTCTGAAATGACTGTGAACAACCTAAAGAAAACCCTAAAAAACCTAAATACTCCTAAAAACCTAAAACCCCAAAAAAATTTCTAGAAACCCATAAAAAACTATAAACCAAAAGAAATACTACATCCCATTGAAAACCTAAAACCCCCTAAATCCATAAAACCCCTAACCCCAAAAAATATCTAAAAAATCATAAAATTCCTATAAACTCTAACACCACTCTAAAATTTTCTCAAATTCCTAAAAACCGATAAATCCTAAAACTCTCAAAGAAATCTAAAAAACTCCAAAAACCCAAAATAGACAACACACTAAAACAAGATTAAATTTCTATGAAATTAAAAATCCTAAACCCTAAAACACCTAAAACCCATAAATACCACACAAAACAGTAAAAACCCCTAAAAACTGTAAACTGATCTACAACCCCAAAAACATCCAAAACCCCTAAAATATCCTAAAACCCAAAATATGATAAAAAAACCTAAAACCCCTAAATTCAAAAAAAACACCAAAAACCTAAAATCTTTTTAAAATTGCATCAAAACCCTATAGCCCCTAAAAACTACAACCCCTTAAAAATACTTAAATCTCAAAAATCATTTAAAACCAAAAATACCAAAATACCCTAAGAAGAATAAAAACTTATTTCAACCCAAAAATTCCAAAAAACCAAAATACCACTTAAAACCATAAAAAAACTAAGAAATACTGAAACCCCATTAAACAATGAAAAATCCCAAAACCCCAAATAACAATAAAAATCACAAAACTCCATAAACCCCTAAAACCCTAAAAATATGAAACCCCCAAAAGACCATAAAACCGCAAAAAATATAAAAGAACATAAATAACCCTATAGAAATCCTAAATGAACATAAAAACAACTTAAACACCCTAAACCCCAAAAATACCAAAACCTCTAAAAACCCATAAACCCCGACTAATCTAAAAATCCATAAAAAACCTAAAATCGCCTAAACCCTTTGAAAACACTAAAACCTCTAGAATTCCAAAAAACTATAAAAAAATATTAAAAAACCATTAAGTCCTAAAACACTAAAAACACTTAAAAACCCTTAAAACCCTTAAAACCCTAAAAACAATGAACTGAAAGCCCCCAGAAAATTGTAAACCCCTAAAAACCTAAAACCCCTAAAATACAACTATAAATTCTAAAAATCCTCCAAAAACCCACAAACCAACTAAAAATACCTAAAATACCCTAAAACTTACAAATTTTATAAAAATGATAAAAAAAAACTCTAAAACCCATAAAAACTAGTAAAATCCTATGCCCCTTAAAAACCCTACAATCCCTAAAAACCCAAAAAAACACAAAAACTCCAAAAAACTTCAAATGCCCAAAAAATCCTAAAACCCCAAAAAATCCATAAATAATTTAAAACACTAAATATCATAAAAAATATTATAACCCTAAAACCCCCTAAAACCCAAAAATCCTTAAACACTCTTAAAAATCTAAACCCCCTAAAATCCTAAAAAACACTAAACACCCTAAAAGACCCTAAAAACACCTAAAGGACACAAAAACCCAAAAAACATAAAAAACCCAAAAAAAAATAATTGGAACACTAGAGGGATCTAAAAACCATGAAAGACAATAATATACCCTAAAAACACAAAAAACCCTCCAAAACCCTTAAAAACCATAACGTAGAAAAAAACCTCTAATAATCCCAAAAAAACCCAAAACCCCCTAAAAGAATATGAAAACCATATAAAACCATTAAAGTACCCTAAAAAACATAAAGGACCCTAAACAACCCTAAAGCCCTAGAAGGACCTAAAAAAACTAAAAATAAAATAGGATAAAAAAACTAAAAGGATCCTCAGAACCCCTCAAAACCATAAACAATAACTAAAACCTAAAAAACCTTAGAACCTCTTAAATCCCCAAAAATACCCAAAAAACCTAAATAAAAATGGAATTAAAAAACCACTAAAATCACTAAAACCCTAAAAACTATAAAAGGCCATAAAACCCTAAAAACAATAATGGACCCCAAAATCCATAAAAAACTTGAAATATCCCTTAAAACCCTAATGGTCATAAAACCAAAAAACAAAAAAACACTTAAAAAAGCCAAAACCCTTAAAAAATCTAACAACTATAAACTCCCTTAAAAGACATAAAAACCATGAAAACCCATATGATCCAAAAAATACGTAAAAACCATTAAAAACCAAAAAAACATAAAAGTCATTTAAACCCTACAAACCCTTAAATATCCAAGACTCTTAAAATAACCTAGAAGATCTCTAAAAACCCTAGAATCCTTAAATTACCCATAAAAATCTAACAAAAATAATAAAAACCATAAAATATAAAAAACATGAAATATTTAAAAACTCTAAAACCCCTAAAACCCCTTAAACACCAAAAAACACCTAAAAACAGCAAAACTCCATGAATCATTAAAAAATTCCACAAAACCATTTGTTAGGTCTTGAATATTATGAATGTAAGAAGATAATTCCATTGAACACGGAAAGGGGTAAAAATGACAACGAATAATTTGAAGGATATGTCCAATGGGGAAAGCCCACGAAGAACATACTGATCCCACAAATCACTAATATCATCACAGATAGTCTATCATGATTGATTTACAATATTTATTGAAAGATACCCACTAATGATATAGTTCATTGGATGAGTCGGTTCTTCCAGTTTCTTTAAATGACAACACATTTGTTTTTTAGGGACAGGTGGTGATTCCACCCCTATGAGTGACTGTCATAGTAATAAATAGTTTGAGGGGTGAGGAGGTAATGATGAAACTGTAGAATGAAGAGAAATAATTTATGGGGTCAGACAGTGATCCCCGCCCCATAATTAATGTACCCCCTCTTTCAATGAACGTTCCCTACTAACTAATTCATTCATGGGATAGGGATACCTCTTAGGGATTCCAAAAAGAAGCCCATATGACCAACCATGGATGACTAGCCATGCCAGTATCTATTCCATCTAATAATATATAGGTAATCCTTGAGGGGGTAATAAAAAACAAATGATAATAATAAGACATAATGGAATAGATCCAAAGGAGACAAGCGACAAGGCAACCCAAAAAACGTAGCCTCTCCATCAATTATTAGTAGGTAAGAATCCGCCCTATAGTAGTAAATATGTAATAATAAATATTTCATTCGTACACAAACTAAAAACCATTTGTTGACACTATTATGTGCAGTATAAATTGTTGACCCCTCTGTAGACAAGCATACCGCACGGAAAAATGCAATGCGGGCGGAACCCTACCCCACATATCAAAATGTTATGTAAGAGGAACTTAGCCCCATAGATAAACACACTAAATGGATGAAACATGGACCCACATAGAAACTCTCTATGTGGGAATAACCTAGGTCTACGTATCACAATACTATGTGGATGGTAACCTCACCCACAAAGCAGCATGATGTGAAGAGGGAACCCAATATCACTTTGGAAAATGATATACATAATGGGGTAGCCTAAGGAATTCGGCTCACCGCCTCTCGCCATCCTCTTATGTCATCTGATTATCATCAGGGCCAATATTGACTCCTTCATGAACCATTCTTGTGGTATCAGGTCTAGGCATCTTCCAAATCCACCTAAAATATGTGATCTGGTCATGGGTTACATTAGCGTGTCCTTCATGGTCTATATAACCATGGAAAGAGGAGTCATCTGTTTAACCTCAACAATATAGCAGACCCATGGAATTTCATTTGGTCTAAATTCCCATGGTAACGATGGTTCTGACCATGGGTTTCTCACATCAATCTCCGCATTCTGGATGGGGATATAGGGGATCATGCTTTGCATTCCCTTTAATAGGCAATGAGATCCTCCTATACCCTCAGAACAAATATTAGGACATCCATCATGGAGTAAGCCCTTAGTATTTCATTCCAGAGGTGGCACTCTTGGTCCCCTTCACCCCAACATGGGTTGTAGCCAGATAGATCCACAAATACCTCAATCTCGGTTACCAAAATAAAAGAGGATACAAGAACACTAAACATAGTCTTCCTCTTTTTGGGGGCTTTATCACCTCATCCACTAATGAACTGGGTGAATCAGGTGATCATCAGATCCACTGCTTCCTCTAGTTTGTAACACTAAGCATGACTAACAAGGGCATTGTGGTTATTGGTGATCATGACATGTTCATGATCTTGAACCATAATATGGGCCACTACCAAGCATAAAATCCAACTATATGCACCCTTTAGGACGCTTCAATGCATAATCCAAGATCACCTCTATTCATATCGGACTTCTCCCTAGATTTTAGCCAAGTCCTCTACTCTAATGAGCATCTTTCATACATAATCCCCTATCACATGGTCATCCCTTATGTGTAATGTCCAACCATATCTTCTCAAATTGGCCTCCTATACAGTGTATGTCCTGAAAGAAAACCTCATCCTTAAGAGGTCTATATTCCCAATGATGCATCAGTAGATGGGCCTCCTATAATGTATAATCCCATATTTTCATCTATTCAAATGTGAAAAATACAAGCGTAATCCCCAAACCAAATCAAATCCAACGAAATTCCCTTTTAATGGGAAGATTCCATTCAGAAGCCTCAACTATGTGGTCCTCCCATATAGTAAAGTCCCCTTACCACATCTATTTAAATAGGATGATTTTAGGAATAAATCCAACACCAAATCCAATCAAGATAAATTCTCTTCCATTAGGCAGTAGCCATGAATAAACCCCAACATTAGAAGCCTCTGTTATGGTACAATCCCGAACATACTAAACTATATGGGCTTTGATTCCTAACAAACTGGGATACATTGGAAGCCTCTCTAAGGTCCATACCTAGTACCCAAATTCACCCTAATGTTATCAGAGCCACAGTCCTAATGGTGTTAAATCCACAAATGATCCAACATCTTTTCTATGTTCCTTGGGCTACCTCAGTGTAAGTCCCACACCAAAATTTCACTACGAAACTTACACCTTGATTTCCTAATAATGTGATGTTAAACATCAGGGTTTAGTCCTTATTTCTCAAATGTAAATGATGTTTTTCCCTATTATGTGGTGTCTAACTATGTGGGTTTAGAATACTCTTAAAAGGATATGTTAGAAGCACTTATTATGGGTTCAATATCAACATCAAAACAACTTATATCTCCCTGGAGGACAAAAAAATCTAGAGCTCACAACTATATGGATTAGAACTGGAATAATCCAAATAACAACTAAGGAATATCTGATCCCCATACAGAAAGGTAACATTGATGGAGATCCTCAGAAATATATAGATATCCTTGTTGATGGAGAACCTCATATACATAAAAATGATTCTGGACCCATGCTTATTTATAATGTATTGTAAATTCTAGGTAATCCAAGTAAACATACTTGGTAATGAACAATGGAGTCTTAAAAATATCATAAATATATAAGTGAGCCTCATAATATAAAATAGTTCCCCCAAAAAGTGTGTGATGAGCTTGACATTGCATTATCTCGACAATAGAAAGTTCCTAAGTGTTGTTGACGAAGTCACCCAATGAACACCAGCCTTTAGAAAATTGGTCTACAAGTCATCAGATATATGAGATGCATTTTTAATTTCAAGAGCCATGAAGAAAACCCATTGGATACAGTTTGAAGATGTCGTATCTGACAACAGTGAATGCACACCATTCATACACTTAAAGTCAAACACTTGGATGAAAATTGTTTTATTCATAAATAAATTTATTAACCTAACAAGAATGAATTAAATAAAAAATATACTTTACAATATTGAAAGGATATACTGCCCAGTCCTCATTAGAGAATTTCATTCAGGACTAAAACATATATTCATTAGAAAAAATATTGTGAATCCCATGAGAATCATTAATCAATGTTGTAGTGTTAACCCGTGTAATACCCCATTCACATTCAATATTGAAGGGGGTAAACATGTCCATCAATTACACATTTGTTCATAAGATGCTACATTGTTGGGGATTTGTTGTCTGTATATATCACATATATTATAGTTACTCTTCATTGATCTCTTCAATCCAATAGTGAGTCACAAATTTTCACAAATATGCAGGTCAACCACTACACTAGTTAGGTCCCCAAATACATATAGAAAGTCATCTCCCATATAGTGTCTTCAACAATGGGTTTCAAATGCACTAGATAAGGGATACCACCAAAATGATACTCTCTCCACCCTGAAGGTTGCTAAGTAGTCCATCCAGTCTATGAATCCCCACCATCCTTCAACATAGTTACAGTCAAAAGTCTAAAATTAGTTATCCCCACTGGTTGTCTCTAACCATTTTGGGAGTATATCCCTACAAAATTATAATGACATCATCCCTTAACTTATAGAGGTAGAGTAATTCGTTGAAAATGACTTCATCTACATATCATAGTGGTCCCTCCCAATAACCATACAAGAAATCATCGTTACCAATGCTGTGTGGCCCAACATCCTCTCCATGAAGAGGATATTTCCTTTTGGGCCGCATTTGATTTCAAATAGACCTTGGTCCCCAGGGTTGCCCACAATGTGTGACGATCTGATAATCAAGAATAGGCCATTGTATTTATTCTTATAGAAGAAGCATACCAAGTAAGTATGGAAGAATATTATGGATAGATGTTTATTAATGCTCACTTTTATTAATCTAATCGGTCAAATATGATGGAGAACTATGAGGAGGAACAAATTCCTACTACTACTCGCTAGAAAAAAAATGAAAATATGGTCGAAAAGGATAGGAAGATACATATCCCTTCTAATTCACACCAAGCCCATCAGTCCAATAGGGTGGAAAACAATGGGGAGAAACAAATACTTACCCACAAATATAAATCCCACCATGAAAATATTGTGGTAAAAAAATAATAGTATTGGGAAATTATTGTGGATCCAAATCAATCCCATTAGTCAAATATGATAGAAATAAATTATAATACCTAAATTCCTTCTAATTCTTATCAAGACCACCATATAAATATAGTAGAAATTGGGGAATGTAGTTGTCATAACCTAGTTGTAAATCAATGGAAGACTCTCACCTCCACCCTTGTATAAAAGGAATGTTAGCACTTAATAGTAGGAAATTGATGACTGGATCAGGCAAATATTGCTGCTCTGACACTAGAATGGGAATATAATCATGTTTCCTCCAAGTAAATCTCTCATCACATCATAGAAATATTGTAGGATCAGACATTAATTATTGACCATATCATACATACCTTCTAATATGTAATCACATTCATGATAATAATAACGATTCATGTCCATAACCTCACCTCCTCAAATGTGGTGACTCATCCATACAATGAGGTGGACAGTTGAAGTAGACATGCATCCTTGATCCCATTCATGGGGGTCATCAAAAATATTTTGTGTTAAAAGGAAAAATGAGTTGATCATAAATACTAATTCCAATTTGGAGACTCTGTCCCTCTTCAATGGCTACTCCAAGATCAGTCTATATCCATAAAATAATCAAGAAGCTCGACATAATATCCTGGAAGCACCATAAGAGAAACTCAAATAGGAACCTGTATATATTGTCCAGTAAATGCAACAAGAAACCCCAATTTCCTTAAATAGAGCGCATAAATTTAAATCAATCTAATGGAAGTTATGGGATGAAGATAATATTCATGAACCAACCATGTTGGATGATTCATCTCATTATGCCTTCAAAAACTAATAAATTTTAGATCAGGATCCATATGAAATATTTCTAAATTATGGAAGAGGTAGTAGTAGATAGCAGTTGTGAAGGAACACCACACAACATTGTTACCAGCGGCACTTGATGTCATCCCAAGAGAACAAAACAATAAGGATACCTTAATGGAAACCATCTAATCAATAACGAGAGATTATATTTTCATCATTGTCATGGAGGCCCTCCTCATGGAAATAAGATAAAAAACGAATAAGGTTTTCCTTAGGGTATATTCTATATAAATTCTCTATGTAGTATAACATTAATCTATGGTTGTATTACTCATCACGATGGAACTCACTTCCAAAGTCCTCCTTGTAATGACACCTTATTTTTGAATGAATTTCCTCCCCTTTCTTTCATCCACCTTGATGGTCCTTCCCTAGGTATATTCTTCTAGAAATTCCCCCAATAGTCAGACATTTAACTATGATTGTAGTCCTTACCATGATGGAACTTCCTATGAATGTCCTCCCCACAGTGACACCTTATTTCAAAAAGAAGATATTCTCAATGATTTAAAATTCCCAAAAGTCATCCACCAAGTATACAATGTAGTAATTATTCATTTAATGAGACGTTGATCTATCATGGTTGTCCTCACCATGATGGATCTTGCTGTGAAGTTCCTCCCTGTACTTACACCTTATTTTAGAAAGAATTTAATCCTCTTTCTATCATCCTCCTGGATGGTCCCCCAGGGTATATGTTATATAAATTCTCCCAATAGTCGGACATTTAGCTATGGTGGAATTCCTTTCCATGATAGAACCCAATATAATGTTCCTCTCCATAGTGACATTTCATATTGACAATGTGGTCCTCTATTTTCCAAGTCAAATTTGAGAAAGTCCTCATTTTCAAAGGCACAAGGTAAGATGTGAAAAGACATGTTAGATACCCTATCAGTTACAACTAATATCCTTTATTAACAAAGAGACAACTAGGGTCAACACACATCCTCTAAGACACCCCCATACATTCACTTACCAAGGAGACACCTACTAGCCCTGCTACATGTGAAAACATTGTTAAGAAGTTCACATGATGGGATGATCAAGTATAGGAGTCTCTAGTAGAAGAAAAAACAAGTTATGTTTCTTATGAGAAGGCAACTATCAAGGGTTGAGAAATATGTTCTATTTTGTCCCTCATTCACTTCTTAGTTTTACATACCAATTTCATTGTCATAATAATGATCACATAACGTTTTTATCAACCATTAAACCATGCTCCACCATTTAAAAGAAAGTTACTACATTATAGGGAATATGCAGACCATGTCAATATACTGAGATATCATACTCATAAGATGAACTTGGAAGACCTTCTATTTTCAAAAAAATAACAATCAATGAGCTGGTGGAAATATCTCCAATTGACCATCCTAAATTCACCTTATATGTTGGGTCATCTAATTATTTTTTCCCCACCAGGTGTTCATATCCAGGGATGGGGGAATAAGGATTATTAAATTTCACCTCACACCACATCTAGAAATTATCACTAGAAATGAATTCTTCCAATTTCATTATTCAAAGGTGGCTATTAGTATGAACCTTTTGCTAGGAAAGGAGACATTATCAGCAATAATAATCCATGAATAAGTCACCAAAGCATCAGACTCGACAAGATAAATCCACCAAAAAACTCCTGAACAGGGAAACCGATAACATTCAGTTGGATTTTCACCTATGGGTATCTAATCACCAAGTCCTACTATTGTATAAAAAATAAATATTTCACAAGAAACTAGGTGTCATATCTATCTCATTCTTGAATAGTAATGCGTGATATCATGAGAGTTGTGATAGTAGTAGAAGTTTACCCAGTACGATATCATCCTCATCCCAAAGGGTTGGGGTAATTTTTAACAAAAAATGGCCCCATAAGATGTAAAAAATTTGGACAAGGGAAAATGAAAAGAGAATGAGAGAAACACCATCCCCCAATGCTAGGGGACTTTTTACCTCAACCACCCCTCAATGAAAATGAATCATTACCATATAGGATGGAAAATAAAAAGCAAGGTATCCCAGTTCCCCTCATATAATGATCCATATCCCTGTGAAGAGAGGTGTTTGAGAAAGCTATATATAGGTTCCCTCTAAGTTATTATTTTCTATGAATCCTGAAAAGGATTCATAAAAGAGAGAGAGAGTAATAGAAAATCATGGAAATAACCCTATTATTATGGGATTTGGTTCCCTAGAACCAAAATCTGTGCAACATATGATAACTTGTATTCATTATTTGGAATATTAAAAAACTACTTGTAACTTCATGATTGTTGTTATGCATGACATAGTATGTGATGATGTCATAAGATTTGTTGTTTCAGTAATAGGTCATAGAGATTCCCCGCTATGATGAGAACCAGGATGTGATATGACACTATTATTGAATATTCGTTATATAGTTGGATGATATCATTATGGGGACACAAATGATACAAGCAATCATGGGTGCAGACCCATATGACTTTGAGGCCACTTCTCATTGTGTAAGACCTTGGTAATACCTTGTAGGATTTTATGGTAATGAGACCCAACAGTTGAAAATCCTCATTTATATTTGTCACTAGATATTCCTATCAACAAACATTTTATTGATCCTCATACTTTAATATCAATATTAATGACCATTATGAGTAATGTACTTATATGTATTGATGAAATCCATGATAACATATATTCCCCAAGAGGAAGGATATGTTTGGTGCATCATGATTAATATTTCATTAATTAATAATACACGAAAGGAATTTTTCCCTTCTATTCTCTAAGGGTGGTTGTTATCTTAGTACCATAAATGGAAAACATATATCTTAAATAAATCCCAGGCCATGGTGGTCGATGGGATTGTTCATTTTTAGGAAATCAAATAAAGAGACAACGAGCACCTTCGTCGATGGCACTAGTTTCCAACCTGATTTCATAGATATATACCAATAAAGGGATCATATTATATAGTAATAATTAATAATAAGTAACATGTAATCACACCATTAACTTCTTTCTCTATAGGTTCCTTAGTGTGAAACTTGATACTAACATTGGATATTAGGTTGCTTCACCAAATTCCACTGAGAATGATGCCTATAGGGTCACACAGTAAGAGTATCTAAAATATTAATTAAGTAATATATTATTATTTATTTTTTAAAAATTTTAATAAATTCAATTCTCTCGCTATGTTTAAAAATTATTCATATATTCTTGATTGCATAAAAATATATATTTCTTATTTTGTAAATATAATATTTATTTTTTATTGGAAAATAATGGAGTGGTATTTATTTAATAAAAAATATACATAATTCATGGTTAGATAAGTATTATGGAGGAATAATGGAACTATTTTTTAGTTCTGGTGAGAGATAAATAAATATTGAATATTATTTGATTAAATAATATTTTGTTTTAATTCACAAGTTAAGCGCATATCGAGAAATAATAATCTTAATACTATTATTTTACCTTGGTTTTTTAAAGGGATGAAATAAATTATTAAGGTAACTTGTTAAATTATTTTATATTAACCCTAGTGATATATAAACACATTTACATTATTTATTCTTAAGATGAAATTCATTTGTTTGGGTTGTGAAAAAAAACATTCGGAGATTTGTATCAATCCCTAGAGAGCTCTATTCTACCAGATCACTTTTAAAATGGAGAGAAATATTCCTACACCAGATCAAGGAGAATGCTTTGTAAGCGATTCTTATAGCGATCAAATGTGGACAATGTCAGTGTAAGGATCTGTCATGATAGCACCTGAGGATTCCTTCAGAAATGTCTGCAGATTCGTGGAACATGTGTGGATCATCACTAGAGGGAATATACACATGATTATTGTAATTAAATGATGTTTCACAGTAGATCTATCACAAAATCCATCAATGATGAAAGAGTTCTAGAAAAGTTAATTCATTAATTAAATAAATTAATTATAATTAATATATGATGATCCTCCCTATGGGTATGATGTGATTACCCTTGTTTGATTTCATTAATCCAATTCTATATATCATTGATTTTATCATTATATAGATCTTATATTGGTCATCAATTTTTTAAAATGCAATGTTGGGCACCACCCATCACATGCTTCCACTGTGTCCAGAACATACAAGTGGTATCAGAGGGGTCACATAATTATGTATAATCATTTAATCTATACTATTGATTTACACATTTTCATTTAGTATTTAAATAAATGATTAATTGTTCTTCTAATATAAATCATGCGATATAATTTTTCATCCTTTGTTTCCCGTATTTCTAATAAATATTATTATTATCTTAATAAACTAAATAAAACAACTCATCCAGAGGTGCCACTGATTCTTGCAGGATAAGGAAACATTTTACAACATGTAATTGGAGTTACATGTCATGTAGTCTTATTCAATGCATCAATAATTAATTCAATGTGTTTTCATTGATTAAACATGGTTTTCTTAATTCTCACACCTCATGTTTACAAATCCAGGGTGGCAGATGGTCAACCAGAGTACATGTAGTGTATCCCACGTACATGGAGTGCAGTTACTTTGAGTCATATATAGGCCATGTATTCCATACACGGCCTACCTAATTGGTGAATTAGTAATTTGGAGGTAAAATGGTGTGTATCCCATTTGAAATTCCATGTACTCTACTTTCCAAGGGATGATTTACACTCTAATTCCCTAGGTGGGTTCCTCCGATGGATAGTAAGAGATGTACACAATGTGTAGCTCTCCTGTACACACCGTGTACTTATACAAAATTATGAAGAGTTAAAATTTATCAATTATACTATGTAAACCATGGGATATGTACTTTCATGTGTTCATAAAGATACATCACATTGTGATAAAGGTTTTAATATTAAAAGAATACTCAAATTTTTAATTAATATCTACAACACGTTATGATTTTTCATATCATGCATGATTCGTATTACATGTTGTTACTCGACGTGCATTGAAGCATAAATAGTGACCAAAAAATTATAATATAATTCATATAATCATTTTTTATGTACACATTTCGAAATTATGTGATAATTCAGTATGATATATCTCACAAGAGTAAAAATTCATATGATTATAATACATGTTGGGTAGAATGGGATGGTTATTCACCGTGTTGCCACCAAGGTAAATTTTGTGCATAATTAATGTAAAATTAATTTATTTAATTTATTTAAAATTATAATGGATGATAATATCATGGAAATTTTGAAAATAATTAAGATAAAAGATTTTATTAATTAATGATGAAAATTAATAGATTTTAGAATAATTTATCTTAATTAAAAATTATTAAGAATTGAATGCTAGTTTTATTAAATTTTTATTTTGTTTTATGCATGTGGATGATAATTTTCATAGACCCGGAATTTATATGTGATGGGTTTCATTTCATTTAATTTATTATTAAATTAAATAGTAGGAATGTTTTCTTTCTATCTATTTATTATGTAAGGGCCTATATTCCCATGGTTTCTACTATGTAAACCCCTTTTCACATGACATTATTTTGAGTAAAAATAATATTAGGTGGAAAGGACGAAATGTATAACATAAACCTTAATTGATTAAAGGTGTACTTTCCCTTAGGTGAATAATTATATTATCAACTACTAGATAGACTAACCATTATAAAATCTCATGATCATACCACATTATTTCTTTTCTAATGTGGAATGATTATTTCATTATGGATTCCTATGTCACAATCACCTAATAATTTAATTAATGAGCATGGAATATAGAACTAAAATTGATTGGCTTATTCGTAAATATTATTTAAGACATTGTAAATATGTAAAGTAAACCCATATAATGTTAACACATATTTGATAAATATAATAATATTAAATTTATGAATAAAGGATAAAATATCTCAATAAAATAATTTTTAGGTATTGGCTTCCATTACATCAATTAAAATTGAACAATTATTCAAAGTGCTTTCCCACCGAAAATTTGGGTGCTTCCAATTATCGAACAATTCTAAGTTATATTTTTGGTTTTACATAACATACGTTACATCAATGGTTTACATCCAAAGTAGGACACAACATAAATGAGAGTAAAATTATGAGGAAATCCAATAAATCATTTCATGATTTCAGAGTCCACTCAAAAAAACATTGAACTATGAGTTAATACTGTTGGAATTTATAATTCATACCTAAAACCATCCATTTTTCTTGACCAACCAATGATGGGGTAATGATAAGGGGAATTTTTATCCCTTCCACATGAATATCGAAGCATCATGACATTCTTAAACCAATGGTGAGGTCTATTGAGTTTTAATCAAATAGTGGGAGACAAACAAAAATAATATTTATTTATTTGTCTAAATTTTATCATATAAAGTAAAAAAATATATACTCAACTTATTTTTCATAAAAATATTTGAAATTACTTCAAACATATCATTACAATCCATACATGAGACAAAATTCCTTCTCACCAAAACAAATTTCCAAGAGTGGAAAAGGTTCATACATGTCATTCTTCAATGTGAAAGGAAATTATATGTGCTACAAGAACATTTTCCAAAGGCACTTGGTAATGAGGCTAGTGATGAAGAGTTAAAACAATATGATAAACATTTAAATGATTCCACATATTTTCAATGTTTCATGATATCATGCATATACAATTTGGTTTTGAAGAAACATGAGGATAAAGATACTTATAAAACGATGTCTCACCTTCTGTATTTCTATCATGAGATGGTGAGACCAGAGAGGTACAAGATATTCATTTCTTTGTTTAGAACTATGGTTGGAGATTCGGTGCTAGATAGGTATTATGTAGTCAATATTATTGGGAACATAAAATTCAAGGAAATAATAAGGATTAAATTCATAGATAAGTTACGCATTGATTTCATACTTTCATCACTTCCCATGAACATCTATAATATTATTTTAAATTAAAATATGATAAATAATGAGAATAGTCCATAGGATATTATTAAATTAATATTCCAAGTGGATGAGGACATGGGGTTTGATAAACCTGACGTCCTTATGGTGAATACGAAAATAAAGATCAAGGAAAAGGGGCCAGGTATTATAAATAGTCTAAATCTCCCAAACACTGTTCTTCCCAGACAAATATACAAAAGTAGGAAAAGTAAAAGGAGGTAGTATGTTTTTCTTTTCGGAAGCCTGACCATTAGCAAAAGAAATTCATCCCAAACAATAGGAATATAAATATGGATTCATTATCTTGTGTAATATTTCAATATTATCACATTGTGTATTATATTTATCATGTAGAGATCACATATGTATCCAAATTTAGAAGATAAGAAGATTACATAATATTTCTAGAGGAGTGGTTGATTTAGGATATATTAATTGGGAAAAGATGGCTACCCTATCCAATGGTGACTACCACCTTCTATTGCTAAATAGAATTATTTTGGTTTTGAATGATGGTTATTACGTACCTATGGTTACCCAGAATAAATTTTTTGAATCATTTTTAGATGCATATAAGATTATTCATAGATTTGGAAATGAAAGTTTTTTATTTATACAGAAAACATATGTTATGGTATGGTGCCTATAAATAATGGTATTTATCTATTAAATAAAGAAATCCAACTTTTGGAAATTTATAATGAATTATGTTGACATGACTCATAAAACACCCAACAATGGAATCATCAACTTGGTCATACAATGAGAAGAATTTTACCAAGCCCTGTCAAGATGGATATTTAGACACTTATAAGCTAAAACCAGTCAAAATATATCATGGATTTTTACAAGGAAATATGTCCAATCATCCATTTGGTATAAAGGGTGAAATTTCCAAATAGATTCTAGGATTTCTACACGATGATGTGTGTGGGCCATTTCCAATAGAAGATAGAGGTCAGTATTCTTACTTCAATCCTTTTACTGATGACTTGAGTAGATATTTCTATGTCTACACAATGAGGTATTACTCTAATTCCATTGAGAAATTCATGGAATTCAAGAATAAAGTAGATAATAACCTTGGTATGAAGATAAATAGGCTTCAATCAGATCAAGGTGTTTAATTTTGTATCCAATAGTTTACTGACATCTTACAGGCTATAGGGATTACATCTCAACTCACTCCACTTTATACACCATAGTGGAATGGTGTTATAGTAAGGAGGTACAATACCTTATTAGACATGGTATGGTAAATAATTAATCATATAGATATTCCATTATCTTTTTGGGGATATGCATTACAAACTGCATCATACGCATTAAACCAAGTACAAAATAAAAGATAAAATGTAATTCCCTTTTAGTTATGTAGTGTAAAGACACATGTTTGTTCACTTACATGTGTATGGGGTTGCATGAAATTTGTTAAGGAATTCACAGGAAATAAACTAGCACACCTGGGAACAATGTTTAACATTATAGGGTATCCTAAGTAGACAAAAGGATACAACTGATACAACCACATACAAGAAACTGATTTTCGCCAGACAAGCTGTATATTATGAGAGGGACCACATCCTAAAAAAGCATAGTGGGAGTGATATAGAATTTTATGAAATTGATGCTCAAGATACACTATATTTGGTACATGAATAGGTTCCTTAGGTACCCATTTAATAAGTAGTTCTGAAAACACAAGTACTACATAAAAGTTCCTGATTGGAATGTGAACTAGAGAGGTATGGCATTCTGGTCACCAAAGACGATGACTCAGTATTGATTGAAAATGATGAACTTATCTCTTAAAAGGATGTAGTGTAGAGCTCATATTATGCAAGATTGAAGAAATCCAGGATTCCAGAAATGGATTCCATGTATTAGAACCATGTATAGGTTCTGGTCTATGTTCTAGTTGATGTAAATCCTATTGGATGAAAATGGGTATTCAAGAGTAAACAAGACATAGAAATTTAAGTAAACACCTATAAATCAGTGCTATTGGATAAAGGTTTTAAACTATATCAAGGAATTGAATAGGATGAAACCTTTTCCATATTCTCCACATTTAAATACATTAGAATTATACATTATATAACATATTATCATGACTATGAGATTTGGAAGATGGATGTCAAGACTCCATTCTATAATTGGAACCTTTCAGAAGACATCTATATGACACAGACAAAAGGGTTTATTAATATAGGTGAGGAAAAATGTATTTTTCATGTTTATATATCAATTTACTAATTTACGTAAGAATCTAGGTCATAGAACAGTAGATTCCATAAATCCATAAAATAATTTGATATCATTAAGAATGATATTGATCCATGTGTTTATAAGAGGTTTAGTGGGAATGTGGTCATTATCCTAGTATTATAGGTTCATGATGTGTTACTTTTTGGAAACAACACACTAGTATTACAGTTTATTAAGGATTGGTTAGACAAGTGTTTATTTGAGAATGAGTTAGGTAAAGTGGTCTATATTCTATGGATCAAGATCATTTGTGATAGATCCAAGAAGTTTCTTGGACTAAGTAATAGTATATATTTTGACCATATACTATGAATATTTAGTATGGTAAAATTGAAGAGGTTATTGGTTGAAGAGTCACATGGTTTACATATTTATAGGAAAATATTTCCTTAGACACAACTAGAGAATGAGAGAATTAGTTATATGCCATATGCTTCGAGATTAGATCAATCATGTATGCCATGTTATGTAGTAGATTTAGGTTTCCCATACATTGAAAATGGTAGGTATATTTAACGATGAATCAAGAGAATGGAATTGGACTACTATTAAAGGAATCCTTAAATATCTATGAAGAAATAAGGATATGTTCTTGGTGTATGGAGGATAAAGGTAAATGGTCATTGGGGGTTATAATGGTGTATGTTTTCAAACATTTATGAATGATATGAAATCACAATTATAATATGTTTTCTCTCTCAATAGAGGAGCTATGAGATGTAAGAATTTGAAAAGTATAGTTTTTGAAGATTCTACAGTGGATTATGAGAATATAGCAGTTTCTAATGCAACCAAGGATGCCATTTAGAATTATAATTTTTTCAAGAGCATGACGTGGTACCTAGATGTAAATATCCCATCACATTGTATTGTGATAATGCTATTGTGGTGGTTCTTTCTAAAGAGCCAGGTTCACAACAATGGAAAAACTATATACTCTGGATGTATCACCTATTGAGGGTTTTCAATCAGATGGATGAACTTGAAATAAGTAGAGTAACCAAGGAAGATAACGTGGAAGAACACTTTAATAAAGTCCCATCTCAGTAGATTCATGGGTATCATGTGAGATCTGGTGGACTGAAGGTTGGTAGTAGTTGGCTCTTGTGAAAGTGGAAGTCAATTGAATTTGGTACCCTAAAACCCTATTATGTGTACTTTATGATAAATTGTCGTTAATTTTATTCATATTAATAAAAAATTTATCACATAATGATAGTTCTATGTGACATAATATGAGATAATTTCCTAAGAGTAGAGGTTCCACTAAAAGGTTATAGTATTTCCCCACTACTATGAGAACCTGGAAGTGCTACGACATTATTCTGGAATATAAGTTCTATATTCAAATGATATAATTTGAGGGAAACATGATATAGGCTATCAGTGGGGGATACTCATAGGACATTGAGGCAACTTCTCATGGTGTACAAACTTGGTAATATCCAATATGATATTATGATAATGAGACCAGCCAGTTGAAAATCCACATTTCAATGTGTCATTGGATATTCCTATATTTAGATGTGTGTATTTATCCTTAGACATTAAGGTTATTATTAATGAGTTTTATTAGTCACATAAAAAAATGTATTGATGAAAACTATGAATGAAAAATGTTCACAGAAAGGTAGCATACCTTGGGTGCATTGCGAATAATATTTCACTAATGATTAATATGAGAAATTATTTTTACTTTATATTCATTAATGTAGGTTGATATCCCATGCCCATTGACATAAATGATATAGCCTAAATAAATCCATGTTTATGTATTCCATAGAAATGTTCATTTTTGGAATATCAAAGAAGAGGGCATCAGGCACTTTGATTGAGGGCAGTAGAATGCAACCTTCTTGATTAGATATATCACGAGAATGTGATTATATTACCTAATAAGTATTCATATGAGATAAAATTTCATCACAACATTAAATTCATTCTGTATGGGTTCCTTGGCATGTTGTTATATACTGACCATGGAATTTAGGCTACTTCTCCTAATGCCACGTAGAAAGAGGATAATAGGTTCACACACGTAGTGTGTCTAGAATATCAGTTAAATAATATATTATTATCTATTATTTATGAAGTTGAATATATATTATTTCCACACAAGGTTTAATAATTATTCATGTATTCATGATCACATAAAAATATCTATTTACAATTTGTTAAAAATAATTTTTATTTATTTTTTTGGAATATAATGTAGTGATATTTATTCAATAAATTAATAGATATTATTCAAGGTCTGAGTAATGTTATAGAAGAATTATGAACAAGGTTTTTAGGTTTGATGAAAAATTAATAAATATTTAATATTATTTTGTGAAATAATTTTTAATTTTATTTCACATGGTTAGATCATATTGAGAAATAATAATAATAATATTATTATTATTTCAAATGGATTTTTCCTATGATTAAATAAACAATTAGGGGCACTTGTGTAGTTATTTGATTTTATCTCTACCGATATATACACACAATTATGTTATTTTTTATGAAGTGGAAATTCATTTATTTGGGTTCTGCACAATAGAATTATATAATTTTCTCAATCCCTAGAGATCTCTCCTATCCAAGAATGCTCCCAATAATTGATATATATCTTTTTCTACCATATCATGGATAATACATTGAAAGGGATTCTCATATAGATTAAAGGAGGATGAGGAAAATGAAAGGATCTACCATTCTAGCAGCTTAGGATTCATTCTAAAATATCTTGAGACCTGTGGAACACATGTGGATCATCGCTAGAAGGAATTTTCACATGACTTATACAATGAAATAATGGTTCACCATAGATCTGCCACTAGATCCTTCAACAAATAAATAATTCCAATAACTGGAATTGTTTAAATAATTAAATTAATTATAAATAATATCTGATGATCCTCCCTCTAGTTCTTGAGTGATTACTATTGTCTGTGTTCATTGATAAAATTCCATATATCACTATGTTTATCATTATGTAGATATCATATAGGTCATCTATCAAGAAAAAAAGCAATGTTTGGCACCGTCCATCGCATGCTTCCGTTTTTCTCAAAACCTACACCTATAACTCAGTAACTAGAATGATCCCCATAATGTTTTATACAGTAGTGAATGTCTTGAACATTAATCCTATAGATGAAAGTGAAAATTATTCATATGTATATGAACAAGGAGGATATGATTTTTTTCTGGATGGGTCCACACTAAGAATCATGGTTTGTGTACCTTGAACCAAAGTATCACCCAAAATTTTGGGGCTCTGTCAATCCATACCCCACCGCCTCCTCATCAAATATCTACCAGATAGGAGAATAAGATCAAGTTCATATATGACATGCCTCCTCCTCTCAATGGGGGATACCTCTCTATGCTCGATGAAAAATTCACTTGGAGGGAGGAGGAAATGAAAGAGTTGAGGTGAATCAATTAAATGGTTCTCTAGGGTAGAATTATTGATGAATATGATCCTTAGATAGAGCCTCAATGTATGATTCATAAAGTTTTACCTCATGAAAAATGGATTATCCATGGGATAGAAGTAAGGTGAGGACATCCGTAAAACATAGCATGTAGACCATCGGTTTACCTGGACCCAATGATGAGTTGATATCATGATTTTACTCCATTAAATAGACAAATACAGTTGGTTTGATAAAATCCTAAAAAAAATATCCCCAGCCGGGTTTCAATTGAAAAAATGATAGAACTGACACATATGAACCTACTAATTGAAGAACCTCTCCCTGATCATATTTAACAAAAAACTCATCAAGGGATTATCAACACCATCAAGTCATTGGAAGCTCAATTTGAATCCATGGAGGAGTAGTAGGCACTGATACAGCTGGAACTGAATCCTTACCCGAAATTGAGGAGTTTCATCCCACCACCACCAAACATCTAGAGTCAAATGTTTTTGATATTCGATGGACTGGGTTATCTTGAACAACATATGAGACACTATGTGTCCCATTGTGATCTTATGATGTGAACTCCTGAGAAATAAGAATGTGGGATAATCAGATGGTTTTTACAAACCCAACCTAGGACAACCATTGTGGCACACCAGTTTTTGAGCCTGGTCAATAATGGTATTGGAGGATCTCCATCAGAAATTTCTCATTCAGTTCAACACAAAATTACAATATATAATAAATTGTGACCTCTCTAACTGAAAATAGTTAGAACACAAGAGAGTTAACAATATATTTTCAACAAGGAAAATGCTAACCAACACCTTGAACCTACCACTTCCCCATGAGGATATGATCACTCTCTACAATGATAACCTCTGTGATGATTTGTGATTGCTTTCATGTCAGTGAAATATAAAGGTGGACTTTAGGATTTATTCTCAATTACCAAAATATTAGAAGACTCAATATAAAAAATAATCTTATGTCATGAATAACTCTACCTGTCCCTTTGGAAAGAACATGGAAGGTAGAGGTGGTACTCGTCACACATCAGCTAGCCTCCAAGCCTACTCATGCTCCTAAGCATATTCCATGTTCTACACCACCCTATGAGAATCAATAAAAACCCCTATTTCAATAGGATGAATAAAGGGGACCCATGTGAAATCAATTTGAAGAATGAGTTAATAATGTTTACTTCTTCCAAGTTGATCAAGTCTATGGCCATTTTAAAGCCACTATGGGAAATTATTTACTCTATCTGCTATAGCCAAAAATCTCTGACATGGTAGGTATTTTTGACCGGCCATATTATTTCACATATAATAAGATACTATGACACAACATTTAGATGTTCTTGTTATTCTACAATGTACTCCTATAAAAAATTATTGATTTTGGGTTGGGGAAATTGGGAAAGCCACCAGCACAAGTGTAATATGTTTCATCCAATCCCCTGAACTATGAGGTTAATGATAAGAAGTTATTAGTAGAAGGATACATAATTTAGATTTTATTAAGAATTTAAAAATAATCAACTGAGACCATGGAATTATCCATGAATAGTTAAAATAAAAAATTGTGTCCCCAACTGCTTCAATTCTAATGCATCTGACATCATCGATCCCACGAACCTCTAGAGGGAAGACTTTAAAAAAGTGTTCTAGGTAGAATGAAAATCAGTAATTTTAAGAGGATTATAATAAGTCAATGAAAAAATTGGATTTCACCCTCTTAGATTTTATTCACTCAAACTTATAGCAACATGCACTGCCCCACCAAAGGGAACCACTAGAAATTTTCAGTCATGCACAATCATAATTAAATGAGGACTTCGTATTTTCATCTATTAACATCATTAAATTAATGGATAGCTTCTCTAATGATGTATATAGATATGAACTTGAGTTACCCACACTTGATTGTAGATCTAGAGAAATAGGTCATGTGATCCATTGATACTGAGGGATACATTTTCATTGAAGAAGCCAAAATTCTATCCATGCCCAAACTCAAACAATGAATTTTGAAAAACTCATGGAATAACCCTTTAAGAAATCCAATAGGAATAAGAAAATACCATCTCCCCATCCTAAATAAACACTTACCCAATCACTCTAGAATATTAATCCGGATAATAACATTTTTTAGGTCCCCCTTGATGAGAAGGCTATCCTACTTAGCCCAACCCACCAAGTACATGAGCACCTCCTACTCATGTACCATGATCTAATCCGTCTATATCAAATACTCAATCCCATTATGTTGTCATTAAATAGAATCCCCACATTGGGAATTTCCATCCTTTATATTGGAATTATGAAGTCCTAAAACTGTTATCATCAGTTTCGGCCAAATTATCAATTCTGGATTCTTTTAGTTTTTAAAAATACTTTAGGGAAGAACTCTTTGAGGATTTACTTGGACCAAAGAAGTTTGAAGTTGCTATAAATTTTGCTAAGGTCTTTCAGATAGAGACTGAACCTATATAACCCCACATTGTCAACTCCTTCTCAAATCAAGATGAATATTCTGTTATAAAAGGGTACATCATACTTCTATATGTGTCTGGGATGATAAATTTTGTTGATGTATGAAATTTTTTCATTCATAATGTATCTGGAGTTAATATCATTCTAGTATGGAATCATTTCCAATTAGGTTGGAATGAGGATACCATATCACCTTCCATCATAAAAATGAAATGATTCATCAAAAGTGAACAAAATCTATTTTTCCAAATCATGCTCAAGGATTAGTCCAAAGACCTCATAGTTGACTCAAAATATTTTGTAGTCTGCATAACACAGAATTCAACATCATGCTTGGAAGGCCCTGGTTGCATCAACATAAAAAATTACCTCATCACACTATCAATTCATTATATATTTCAGTAATGTAAAAATTGAGATGTTTCATGCTGATGAGGCCCCATTTGAATCCTATGAATCACATTATATCAATGGAGGATTGATTCAGGGATAGGGGAAACAACCCATGTTTGATTGTTTTGATTGGGTCATTGCCAAAAATAGTTTGTAAATGATCTTGGACTACCCCTTAAAATTGATCGAGGAAGATTATATTCTAACTACCAATTAGATCAAGCATATGAGTACTGTTTTGGATGCATATTAAATAATCAACATGATGTCAGTCATGGAAACTTAGTCCAATAGTATAGAAATGTTTTCTGACTCCCCTGTCAATAGTGAATGCTCTGATAAAGATGCCTTCATTTATCAACAATGATCCACGAAATCCATGTCTCACCAATTGAGGCATAATAGGATGGCTCATCACAAAAAGTGGATGAGGAAACTCATTTTTCCCTCACTCCATCCTTTACATAGATTCAAGGAACCCATCCGCTTTTAGTTGTTTCAAGACATTTTATCTTTCAATCATAAATATATCAAATCCTCTCATAAACCTAAAGAAATCATCCCATGTCATGCTTCCTCAATAAAAAAATATAATGAAGTTAAAGTGGAGAAAGAAGAATAATAGGAACCTAGGGATTACCCTCCATCGTTTTAGGATAGCCAATAAAAAACCATTGAATTTCTTAGATAAATAATCCTTAGAACAAAAGAAGATGCACAACCCACGTTAATCAGTATAAAAATGTGTTCTAATGATTATGTGATGTATACCTCCTTACTAGGGAAGCATCAAGATTTGTTACCACGGAACTACACTAATTTTTTTTTGATCATATGGTGTCCACTAACCACATGGGCATTCCAAAGGACCGTCGGGGCTATAAACAGTCCTCCAGATGGATGCACTTGACACATGCTACAAAGACAGAAGATGAATTTGACAAGATTATGAAACCCAAAATTATTCAGGTGAGTCCAATATCCCATATGGTTGGACAATATAATCCTCTCCAAGATGAATAATAGAAAAATTAAATACCTTTTACACTTTAGGGATCATAATCGGTACTGGCCAAAGGATTATTTTTTTATCCCGATCACCAAACAACTGATCTATGAAACATATGAATATCAGTATCTCTTCTTCATGGATGAATATTGAAGAGATAAATAATCTAAATGGAAAAATAAGGTTAATAATCCACCACTTTTCAGTCCCCCATGGAGTATTTGTCAATTGGGTAATTCCCATTAACTTAAAAAATAACGGTGCTACATACCATTGTGTCATGAATCACATCCTAAAAACCTTCGTGGGAAGGTTTTTTGAATTTTTTGTTGTTGAACTAGTGGTAAAATCTAAAAATTGATCTATAAACCTGGTATATATTTAATCCATCTTCAAAAATATAAGATAGGTCAACCTAAAAAAGAACTCGTGAAATTTTCTTTCAGTGTAACCTTATTGAAATTCCTCATCTTCTTCTAGCACCATCATGGAATCAAATAAGACCCCAAGAAGTCAAAGGATATCCTTGGCATATCACCTCCTCGCAACTTCATATAGTTGAGATGACTTCAATTATGTTTGCACTAAATTTGGCACTTCCTATCCAACACCATGGGAAATTTTTTTCCCTTCACTAGGTTGATAAAAAAGTGGGTTCCATATTAGTTGACTATTGAATATCAAGAAGAATTCAACTATCTCAAGAAATATCCCTTATGCTTGACAGTGATGTTGTCGCCTATCGAAGGACAAAAACTTATTTTTTTTGTTTTACAGCCTCAAGGAGATCAATGGTTTCCTTCCTCACACAAAAGAATGACCCCAGTAGAGAAAAAATAAGCTATTATCTCTGTCAAACCACTATCAACATTGAGATTCATTATTCATATATCAAGAAGAGTTTTTTGAGCAAATATTTTCATTCCAAATGTTGAGTTTCTATCTGCATCATCCTGAGACCCATCTAGTATCTCATAGAAACACACTAAAATATATTCTCAGTTGTCATATGTTGACCAGTCATCTGTAATAGTGGAAGGTCATCCTACAATAGTTCAACATTAATTTTATGCCTCAGAAAGTGATAAAAGACCATGTGTTGTGAGATTTTTTGATGGATCACCCCTCATTAGAAACGAATCCATTGGACACAAAACTACCCAATGAAGATGGTAATTTCAATCCTAAAGTCTAGTAGTTATTGGGGATGTATTTTGATGGTGTAAATATAATCCTGAATAAAAATATGATGGAAGACCCAAAGCTCAATAATGTGGGGCTGGGAGTTATACTTGTATCGCAAAAAATGAGGGTTTTCCTTAATCCATACTACTCTTAGATGGGTTCATGAAAAATAAAGTTGGATATCAATCTCTCATTATAGGTCTACAACTCGAACATTATGTAAAATTCAAAAACATTATGGTAAAAGGAGATTATAAATTGGTCATCAAGCCGGTTACAGGTAATTATGATAACAAAAATGAATATTTAATCCCCTACTAAACCACATTCAAGGATTAATAGAAGAATTATCTCTATAACTGACATTGACTCATGTCACACGGTTAAAAAATCCAAATATGATGTATTAGCTAATGCAACCACATCTCAAAAAGATTCATAGTGGGATGAAATATTCATCACCATTGTGCACCGCTAGCTGGTCCCAACATTCATTCACACTATCATGAAATAAATCAATGATATTATCCCAATTCTTGAACGGTAAAGTCATACCACTAGCATAATGACACCAATTGTGTACTGCCTTCAAAATGGGGAACTCCCCCCAAATATAGCTGAAAGCGAGAAAATCCAAATATGAGAAATTAACATTGTCCTCTATGAAAGAACATACAATAAAAAATAAATCTATAAGATGATCCTCAATGGGGTCCTTCTCAGGTTCATTGATAGCTAGTATACTATTGTTTTCATGAGGGAACTTCATGCCAAAGACTACAACACCCACTAGTCCAGACACAATATTTATTACAAAATACGAAGGGTTGGGTACTAATAGCTCACTCTAATATAGGGAAACACTAAATTCACCAAAAATTTTCATTACTTACATGTTCAAGAAAACTTCATTCACCAACCCTGGAGTTTCATCAAACAAATAGATAATCCTTTACATTTTCTATACAGGAAATGGACATCATAGGTTCAGATCCTCACGCCATGTCCACATAGTTTAAATAAATTCTTAATGAAACCAAATTAATCATTAAGTGGGAATAATCCATACCCCTCAGAGAAGTAGAGGATAAAAACATTGTCATGTTCATACCATATTTTTTGTCCCACATGAAATACTAATATAAAATGACACCAATTTTGGATCTTTTGAATTGTAGAAGCTATATTAGGAGCATGACATCAATTACAACCATTCATCCCACAACCATACAATGGATAAATGACAGATATATGAATTTAATGAGATCCTATCAAATATAATACATAATATTATAGATAAAGATAAAATGTATTATTTAGTAAAGCAGTTTCATGCCTTGCTGGATTACTAAACCATGAACTACCCATCCAAATAGGCACCACCTATCTCATTATTATTTGGGATAATGGTTGTACTTCTCATTGAATTTTAATTTAAATAACCTTGAATTTCTATCTATGATCAATTATACTTGGAGGAAAAAATATAAGAAATGAAGGGATGAACCAAAGTAATTGGATTAGAAATGATTGTATAATTTTTATTTTTTGGAAGTAACTAATACTAGATTATACAAGACTATGATAAGAATGTTCTCCTATTATAATTAAATGAAGGTGAGATGGTGTTGGTCTTAATGAATCCAATAATACCTGTAAATAAAACAATGAAATTTAAACCAAATTGGGAGGTAACTTACAAAATAAATATTGTCCACTCTAATGGGGATTATTCCCACATTTTAATGGATGTGTAGCTCGCTACAAATCCCACAAACACGAGGTTCCGAAAAATGTATTTTGTATTATCAAATGACCACATCGTCCTAGTATCATGACACCAAATTTCATTGAACATTATCCTATCCAAATGATGCTAAACTATATGGAGTTTATCCCAACCGCATGACGTTAAGCAAGATGATAAATTTCCTCAACTTCATGAAATTAATTTTCATAGATAGTCCTCACCACATGACCTTAAAAGTCACAACAACAGTATTCATGATGCCTGAAAATTAACAGAAGGATTTCAATTTCCTCACTGCCTGGCATTAAACTACATGAGAATCGACATTTTAGTCATCAATTCACTAAAAATAATCTAGAACAGTGTGGAAGAAAGAATCAATGTCTGTATTTGGGTGTGAATTTCATATCAACATAACGAGTATGTTTCTCAAGAACTACATGTGACTTGATTCCTATCCACGTTGGTTACATAGAAACACACTTATTTTTCGTACTCGACCATCCACCGAACAACGAAAAAGATTTCCCCACCATTTGTACCTATAAAACATATGCAAGTATCTATCCTCGGGAACTATTTATGGAATTATTTACATTATATTGGATACACATTTTAACCCATAATTCATGTCCAAATCCTTTACATGAAATACAATTAATGTACCCTCTCTCATATATAAACTAAATCAAGGCATGAGACTCCAAAGTGTGGCATAATTCCTACCCACATAATATATATATTAATGACTAGATCTTTGATTCCCGGTCCATCATAGCATCCCCCTAATTATCCTAATGTCAACCACATCTTCACTGTAGGATGTTATATTTTATGGTGTCTCAGAACTATTTGTGGAATGATTCGTACACACACATGATACATAGTGATGCCCGAATATCAAATCCAAGGTCCAGTTGCCATAAAAAACAATTACTGAAAAATACCCCCCCATATGGATCAGACATGCATAGTGATTTCTCATTCAGAACTATATGAGTCTTTATTCCAATAATTAAAGGATACGTAGTGATGCTGGAATCTATAAACCTAGTTCCAATCACAAAAAAAGGTAAAAATACCCTTCCTTTATATTGATTAGAACATCATAGGGAGTTTTTTTGATAACTATGTGTGCATTGGATATTTTTTAATGTGATACATAGCGATTATTTGATTTTTAATTTTAATCCCTCCTCGACAAATGTGAAAAACACCCATCCTTCATTAAATTTCTTGTGTGTCATATAATAAACACCTGAATCCCCTTGTTTCTCACACCAAGTACCACTCATATTGTCTAAGGTGTTTCAGCAAGGGATTCCCAGCATGACTAAGGCTTATAATTACACACTTTCAGTCCTAGAAGTAAGACCTTAAAAGGCACACCAATTTTCAATAACACAAGATATAAATCTTCATGGATACTTGATGTGAATCTTTATTCAAATCGATGGACCCACATCCTTACCTCAGGACATTAAAATACATGGTACCTCAAGAACTATGTTTATATTGATTCTCATTTTGGTGAGATACATAGTAATTCCTAGTCATTTTCCCCTAATCTCATCCATGGAAAAAAATGCCCTCATCTCTTGTGTACAAACAAATATCTAAATATGATATCTCAAGCTAGTTTCATTTTAAAGGGAACTATCAAAGACATTGAACTGGACCCCCTACATATGGGCCATATCTATGTAGTGAATTTCACACAATATGGATAATCACACTCTAAATATTTCTTACATAGCTAGGAACGTTCCACTAATTCATCACACATTGTTCCCTACAAGATTATAGATATTCACCATATTCCTCTGGCCATCAGAGATAGGATGGGTCAATGTCCAAAAGAAACCATTGTTTGACTATGCATAATATAAACTAGCTGGAACAACATATGATTCCCAAAAAATGGGCTATCAAAAAAATAAAAATTGATCCCTATTAGAGGATTGTTCTATATCCATAACCCCCTATGAAATTTTTACTCATATCATTTCTCTAAATTTGGGAATCCTAATAATTAGAGTTTTCACATTCCTCTCCCTCACAATCGAGGCATGTAAAAACATACCAACCTAATAAGACTCCTTATATTCAATATTTACATGGAATATTGTCCTAGGCGTATGACCTAAATCTAAAAGACCCCATGTTGTTTTCATCACACAATGCTAAATAACATGGTTGTTGTTCTAGTCACACAACACTAACCAGTGAAATTCTTATATACTATGTATAGCCCAATTCATTATTTAAAGAGATATGTATCAACACCTAAATCATATATCTTGGTACAAACACAAAATAATGCCCACTCTCCTATTCATAAGCTAGATTTTCATAGGAGAGTCTAATATCAGCCTCACCAAATTTGTGACTCATATCCAATGGAAAAAACCCCTATCCTTCATAAGAGTTTGATCAATGTGACGAGAAACCTTCCTTGAAATACTTTTGGATTTATTCCTTACCTCACATGATATATAGTGAAGTAGGAGTCTCGCATAATTGGACCTTCCACAAAAACAAAAAATCCCCTTAACTTTTATTGGCTATACCTAGATGGGGAACATTATCAGCCTCACATAAGGGATATGTTTCTACATATTCCCTGGATGTTTTGACATGAAGTGCTCCATTCATTTTTAGGTCCATTCCTTTAACAAACTACAATACTATGTCTGGATATGTTTGAATCCCTATAAACCACCCCTATCTTCGTAAATGGTTGGTTAGTGTCTTATGAACACCATGTTTTACAATGAAAAACATTACATGGTTGGATCTTCATATGTTTCCCACAAAAAAGGTTGGTCAACTGAAGTGCGATTCATCCCCAAGAGAAGATTTTCCTATCTTAGTACTCCCCAATGACATTTATGACCCACATAACTTATTTGATTCATAAACCATTGATATTATAGCATACAACCTTCCCTCTTTAATATTGGAAGATGATAGAACATTATTTTATATATTAATGTGATAAAATGGAAAACCATGTATCCAATGGTCAAATCTAGGTGACCTTAATCATTATCCTCAAATGTCCTTGTTTTATGATGTTAAACTACATGGTCCCCATACAAGTTATATAACATTAAACTACACTATCCTAAAGACCTACTCCATACAATCCATATCATTGTAGGTGTGGTTTGTCATTCATGGATAGCATAGATACATGTTCTATCTTCATATTCAGACAACATTACCTTTAAAATAGAACCTTCAAGTCCATGGTATATTTGAATTTTCCTAAATTTCCTATACATATTTTATGGGGGGTTGTTTTCATGAAAAAACATTAGTTTTACTAAGAATAATATTCCTTAGTTTCCTATGAATAAGTTTTCCACATAAAACTCCAGTCAACCAAAAGAATTTTTGCCAACATGAGAGGGTTTTCCTACCACCGTACACCCCACAAACATTGTGTTGGAAACCATTATTATGGATACTCATCACATACATACCCAGTGTCATGTATTATATTCATAAATCACAAATCAATGGTTATAAAAAATACCACATTCATGCTAGAATGGTATTGAGACATTCTTGGTATGTAAGCCCTATTAGGGACCGCTCCCTATAATTAAATGTCAAATATATTAGACCTCAAACCTCAGTAAAATGAGTCATGTTTTCAAGACTCTAAACTTCACATAAAAAGACACAAAAACATTACATGTAGAAAAACCTAAAAGGGATCCCTAGATAAAATTCGTGTACAAGATCTCTAAACCAACAATTTTCATGCATTAAGAACCAATTGAGTAATAAAAAATTAAAGAGGCACAAAACATGTTATGCCAAAAATATAAAGGGTGGCCTATGAAAAATCCATTTAATTCCTTCTAATCCCACACCATAGTGAACTTAGAAAACAATTAGTGTGATGATTCAAAACTCAATGATTGTATGGTTTTCCATGTAACCTTAGATACAGTAAAAACTATGCTCACTCGGTCCCTAGTCACTGGAAAAAATTAGATCATTATCTGATTTTTCATTAAAACCAAGACTTTTTTCTACTTCCTAATATCCTCCTCTTGATCTTGATCAGAATCTATTCTGATTGGGGGGATTTGTGGGGTCCTGCAATTTATGCATAAAAGAAGATAATATCATTAATCTTGGAAAAGGGTAAAAATAAAACCCTGAAGAATCATTTCACAGAAATGTACAAAGGGATGGGACCAAAAATGATTGATTGATCCTATGAAGTAGAAATCGCTTCATGGAACACAAATCTGTATGGAATTATTTTTTTTCATAAAAGTGCCATGCAAACAAGATTATACATGGGATAGGAGCCACAAGTACATATAGATGAAAGATGAATTGTTTTGTGGGACCAAAATTATTTTTCCACCCCCTCGAATGACCATCCATGCCATCTAAATAGTTTAGGGGACAAGGCAGTATTGTCAATACCCTAAATTGATGAAATATAATTTCTAGGCCTGGAGGGTGATCTCTACCCCCGCTAACAATGTACCCCTTCACGAATGACCACTCTCCACTGACTAATTCATTCATGAGAATGGGTTCCCTTTTTTAGGCTCCCATAAAAGAAGCTCGGCTACCCACCGTGGATGACCAACCATACCGATATATGATACCTCCTATAATCTATTAATAGATCGTGATGGGGACTAATGAAAAATGAGGAGAAAAACAACACTGAATGGAAGTTATCTTGAGGATATTAGTGAAGAGGCAATGGAAAAACTAGACCCTTTCATTGAATTTATTATGTAAAAATCCACCGCATTTCAGAAAAGAGAAATAATAAATTTTCCATCCATCAAAGAACTCAAAACACTTTGTTCACACAATCCTGTGGGGCACAAATAGATGAGGCCATTATCGAAATGAATCTTTCATAGTAAGATAAAATGCGAGTGGAACCCTGTCCTTTGTAGAAAAATTAGACGTGGGAGGAACTCAGCTCTACATAGAAACATGCTACATGGATGGAACATAGCACAATACTATATATATTGAACCCTAACCTATGTAGTAGCATTATTAATGGAGAGAACCCCATCCCTCTTAAGGAATTGCAATGCCAAATGGGGCATCCTAGGGAATTCTACTCTTCACCTGACATATGTTATTAGGTCAGGGGGCACATGATATTGTCCTTAATGGGATATATATTCATGGTAAGTGTAATCATGTGTGTAACCTCCATAATCTGGAGAACCCTCGGAATTTTTTCAGGTCTAAATTTCAATTATAATGAGGGTTCCGGCATTAGGATGATCATGTGAGCCTCCCATTATGTACGGGAATAGAGGGGATCATGCTTGCCTTTCCCTTCAAAAGGGAATGAGATCCCCCCTCAAAAATAATTTTAGGGAATCCTTTATTGAGTAATCCCCTCTACTATTTTCATGTGGTGGAACTATTTATCCTATTTTCCTTATTCGGTGACATATCCAAATAGATACTCATATGTTTCAATACCAGTTACCGGAATAAAAGTGGATACTGACATAGTTAATACTCTCTCCCTCTCCCTTTGGGATTTAACACCTCATCAACTAGAAGACAGGGTGGATTGGGTCATCTACAGATCCATTGATTTATCTTGTTTCTCAAATTGAACATGACACACATGGGAATTGAGGTTATTGGAGAACATGACTTTTACATAATCTCATAACTTCATATGGGACACATCCTTGCTTCATCCACCAACAATATTAACCATATGGGATGCTTTCATGCATAATCCCCAATTCCATCATTTCAAATGGGCCTTCTCCTCAGATATAGGCCCCAAACATTATTCAAATGGGACACTTCCATACATAACCCCTAATCATAGGGGAATCCCTTGATTGTAACCCCCCCAACTATATCAACTTAAATGGTTCTCATTTAAGGCATATTTCCTAATGCCATACCCAAACCCTCAAAAGACCATATTCCCAATGAAGAAACATAATATGGGACTCCTATATGGTATAATCTCCTTATCACATCTATTAAAATGGGAATCTTCCATGTGTAATCCCCACAACTAATACAATCAAGAGAAATCCTCAATAAATGGGGAAATTCCATGTCAAGTCTGCAATCATCAGGGCCTCCGATATGGTGTAAGCCCCTAATCACATATATTAAAATGTGAATCTTCCATGAATAGTCCACACAAGAAATCCAATAATTATACATCATATTTTAATGTGTAGCTTCAAAGTGTAATTAGCAATCACACATGCCTCCTTTAAAGTATAATCCTAAAGGTTCCGAACTACAAGGGCTTTGGTTATCAACTAACTAGGATACGTAGGAATTCTTCCTGTTGTAAAAACCTTGCTACCAAATTTAACCTAATGTTCTCCAGGGCACATTCCCAGTATAGTTAAACCCCTCTAGTATACAACATATCTTATGATCCCCTCGGTCCATCTCATCATAAGTCCCATGCCAAACGTTTTTGTGGAACCTTCTGCATGGGTTTAATTGTAACATGATGTTAATATATATAGTTTGGTCCTCATCACATGTATTTAAAAGGAGGTCTTCCCTGTTACCTAATGTCGAATTATGTGGGTTTTTATTCCTATCACAAGGTCACATTGGAATCCCATATTATGGTTTTGATCTGAAAATAAAAACAACTTTTGTCTCCCTTGATAAAAGCAAACACTAGACCACCCCACCATATGGATTAAAACTAGCGTCATCCAAATAACAACTTATAAATCTCTCATCACCATACAAAAATGGGTATCATTGATGGAGAACATCATATACATATATATATCCCCATCGATGGACAACTTTTGATAAATACATATGATTCTGGAACCATGATTTTTCATAATGGATCATTACATTAGGGTAATCCGTGAATACATACTTGGGAATGAAAAATGGATTTGTGATCATTTACTAAATTTGTAAGAGAGCCCTGGAATAGTCAATAGTTCCCCCCAAAAGAGTGTGATGAGCCTGACTTCCCAGCCACTTGACCAAATGTGTGTTCTTAAGTGTCGTTGGCCATGTTACACAATGATCACCTTCCTTTGGTAAGTAAGAACATTAGTCATCATATATATGGGAACTGTTGGGTGATTATGGAACCTCAAACAAAACCAATTGGAGACAGATTGAATATTTTTTACCCGAAATCAATTAATGCAAATCATTATACACCTTACAATCAACCACTTGGGTGAAAATGGTTTCCATCAAAAACAAAGTGGTGAACCCAATGTTAATGAATTAAATACATAGTCTCCTTCGCAATGTAAAATGTATGTACTTACCAGTCCTCATTGAAACAAAGTTTTTCCTAAACCAAAAATATCATTGTTATAAAAACCCTTAAATCCATAAAAACCATTAAATCCCCAAATTTCTATTACAACTATGAAAAACCCAAAAACCCATAAAAGACCATTAAAACACCTATTATAACCCTTAAATATACTTAAATACCCTTAAAGAATCCAATAAACCGTACAAACCCAACAAACCATAAAAATATTAAAACACACAAAGAAACCCTAAAACCCCTTCAAGACCAAAGAACCTAAAAACACTAAAAAATTCTAAAAACCCATAAAACACTAAAAATACTTAAAACCCCTTAAAAACATTGAAAATTTTAAGATCCCTAAAAACTAGAAAAAGATTAAACAACATAAAACCCCTTAAAATTCCTACACCCCAAAAAATATAAAAAAACATAACAACATCAATGAAAACCCTAAAAACCCTAAACCCTATGAAAACCCAGAAAACCCCAAAAAAAACATAGAACCCATAAAAACCATTCAAAATCCTAAAACCCTAAAACCATGATAAAATCTGGAAAACCCCTAAAGTCCCTAAAAATTCCTTACAACCCTAAAACCCTAAAATTTGTAAAACCCCCTAAAAATCAAAAATATGCCACATACCTTATATACCATAAAAAACCTAAAAATCCTAAAAACATTAATAAATCGTAATATACCCCAAAAAACACTAAAAACCCCTAAACCCCAAAAGAAACCATAAAAATCCACAAAAACCATAAAACCCTAAAAATCCAAAAAATTATAAAATGATAAACCCTAAACCATACAACTTAAAACCTAAACCCTACACACTAAACCCTATACCGTACACCCTAAACCCTAAATCCTACACCCTAACCCCTATAAAATAAAGACTAAACCCTAAACCACACACATTAAACCACGTACCCTACAACCTAATCCCAAAATCCTATAGTCTAAATCCATGACAAAAAACCCTAATCCCTAAAACCTAAACCCTAATCCCAATACCATACCCCCTAAACACTGAATCATGCAACCTAACCACAATACCATACATTGTTAAACCTAAACCCTATATTTTGACCAATATAATCGATACAAAAAGCCTATACCATACATCCTAACCCCTATAATGGACACCCTAAACCCTATACCATGCCCCTAAATTTTATACCCTACACCTAAAAACACATAACATAACCCCTAAACCCATAAACTTACACATTAAGTTGTATACCCTTAACACGAAACCAAAATCATTCCCATTAAAACCTATAACATACTCCCTAAACCATAGAAAATATAAAATTACCCCTCTAACCAACACCCAATCCCTATACCCTACACTCTAAAACTCGTGACCATAACTCTTAACCTGACACCCTACACCCAAAAACCCTAATCTATACACCCTACAGCTCAAATCCTTAAACAGACACCCTAAATATACATACCATACACCCTAAACACTATATTATACACCATAAAACTTATAAACGTCACCCAAGAACCCTAAATCCTATACCCTATACCCTACAAGAAAAAAAATAAAAAACCTACACTTTAACACCTATACGCTTCACACTAAACCCTTAACTACACACACTAAACCTTATACCCTCCATCCTAAAACCTAAACCCTAAAAGATACACCCAAGATCTTATGACCAACAAAAAAATCCAAATACACTATCCCAAAAACCCAAAAACCTACACCCTGAACCCCAAACCATACACCCTAAACCATATACCCTACACCGTAAAGGTTATACCTCACACCTTAAACCCCATACCCTACACCCTAAACCCAGAAACCTAAACCCAAATCACTGAACCTTATACATGATTCCCTTATCCCAATATGATTCCAGATAACAACTTTACCCCACACCCAAAACCAAAAACCCAAAAACCCAAAAACAACCCTAACACCCCTAAAATTTCCAAAAAAATCCAGATATCCTAAAAACCCCTAAAAACCCAAAGAATATAAAAAATACTAAAAAACCAAAAAATACCCTTAAAACCTTTTAAACCCCAAAAAACCATTAAAACAAAAATAAAACTAAAAAATCCTTAAAACCCATAAATCCTTAAAAACTCTAAAAACCCAAAAAACCATTTAAAACTCTAAAGAACCCTAAAAAATCAATGAAATACCTAAATCCCTAAATCCCCTAAGAATACGAAGAAAACCCTAACACACCTAAAAACCCTAAAACCATAAAACCCATTAAATCCATTAAAACCCATAAAACCATAAAATTTTTTAATACCACCTACAAATCCCCTTCAAGCCCCTTCAAATCCCATTAAACCCCTAAGACCCATAAGACCCCTAAAAACATTAACACCCATAACAACACCAAAAAATCATTAAAAACCTAAAAATTCCTAAAACCCCTAAAAATTTTAAAAACCCTAAAACCCTTAAAAAATATATAGCATAAAAACCTTATAAAACTATAAAAAATCTAAATATCTTGAAAAACATAAATATCCATGAAACACTAAAAAAACAATAAAAACCCAAAAAATTTATAAAACCCTAAAAACCTCTAAAAACACCTAAAACCCACTAAAACCATTAAAACTATAAAAAAATCCATAAATAACCTGAAATACCAATAACACCTAAAAACCCATAAAAACCCAAAAAATATACACAAAACCAAAACAACCCCTAAAATACCCTAAACCCCAAAGGACAAAAAAATCCCCAAAACCCTAAAAGACCCTAGAAATCTATCAACCAATTATGGGCCCATAAAACCCCTTAAACTCCCATAAATCCCTTGAAACCTCTAAAATCCTAATACACCAAATAACCATGAAAACACATAAAAACCTAAAACCCTTAAATAACCCCACGAAACCCTAAAACACCCAACAAACCAAAATCACCCTAAAAGAACTAAAAACCTATAAAATATGAAGAAATAAAAAAACATTAATAATGATTTAAAACTCCATAGACCCATTAAAACCATAGAAATAATAAAAACACAAAAACCCTAAAAACCCTAAAAACGTTAAAATGACCTAAAAATCCATAAAATCCCTAAAAATAAAATAAAACCCTAAATCCCATAATGAAATCATTAAAAACCAAGAAATACCAAAAACCACTAAAAATACAATAAAATTAGAAAAGATCCCCTAAAAACATAAATATGTTAAAGTAACCATAAAACCATGAATACCCTAAATCAAATTTAAAATAATAAAGAAAATAAAAACAACAAAAAACCCTAAAATCCCCAAAAAACTTAAAAACACATAAAAACCATAAAATCTAAAAAAAACAAAATAACCTACAACCCCTAAAAACCAAATATAGCTCTAAACAGCTAAATACACTATGAACTCAAAATACCAAGAAATCCCTAAAAAATCCCTAAAACACGGGATAAAATATAATACTCTAAAAACCAATGAAAAGGTGAAAAAATACATATGATAATTATTCCACTAAAACACTTGAAGAAAATAAGAAAATTATCCCCAAACCCCCCCCCACCCCCCCCCCCCCCCACCCTGAAAAACCCTAAACCCCCTAAAATCCTAAGAACCTTAAAAACGAAAAAACCCTAGAAAACCTAAAAGTCCCCTCAAAACCTAAAAAATCTCTTAAAGTACCAAAACTAAACATAATAAAAACTAAAATACCTTAAACCCCCTTAAACATGATAAAAAATCCCTAAAATCCCTGAAAACAACAAAAACACAAAAAAACGGAAAAACCTTAAAAGCCACAAAATTCATAAAACCCCTAAATAATATTAAATACACTAAAACGAAAAAAACACTAAACAACCTAAGAACTATAAAAAAAATATAAAACCCCATTCAAATCCCTAAAAACTTAAACCCCACTAAAAATAATAAAATCACAAAACCCCAAAAAACTGAAAAAAAAACATTAAAACCCTAAAACCACTAAAATATGTTAAAATCCAAAAAAATGATAAAAATAACTAGAGACACTAAAAACCCTAATAACACAAGAAACCCTAAAAACTCTTAAAACCCATAAAAACATAAAAGAAATATAAAATCCTAATAACCTAATAAACCAAAAAATCAGAAAAAATAAATTCCTGAAAAACCGGAAGAACCATAATAACCCAAAAAACACTAGGAACCCTAATAACCTAAAAAATAAAATATACCTTAAGAACCCCTAAAAACACTGAAAAATAAAAATCCTAAAAACCCTAAAATAAAAAAAACTATAAAAACCATAAGACCCCTAAAAGCCTAAACAACCCTAAAAAACCACAATCCCCTAAAACAACATAGAAACCCTAAAGTCCCTAAAAACATAAAACCCTTATAAGACGTAAATATATAAAAGACACTAAACATCCCAATAAGAACCTTAAAACCCTAAAAAACTAAAATACATAAAATAACCCAATATAACCCTAAATACCCAACAGCCCCTAAAACCCTTTAAAACACCTAATGTATCTAAAGACCCATAAAAACCCTAAAAACATAAAATAAACCCAAAAAACCTAAATCCCATAAAAGGCCAAAAAACAATAAATACACAAAAATGACCTTGAAACCCAATAAAATCCTAAAATATTTAAATCCCATAAAAACCCCTAGACCCGCTAAAATCTCTAAAATCCTAAAAAGCCATTTAGAAACATGAAACAATAAAATCCATAAAACCCCCAAAAGACCCTAACAACCCAAAACCACTAAAAGAAGTATAAAAATAATAAACGACTCTAAAATAACTAAAAGACCCTAAAACATCCTAAAAATAACATAAACTCCATTGAATACCCTAAAACTCCTAAAAACCACTTAAGCACCTTAAAAACCATCAAATCTAATAAGACCCTAAAAAATACCAAAACTCCTAAAAACACTAATAAAACGTAAAAACCTAAGAACCTAAAAAACATTAAAAATATCCTAAAATAAATTAAAAACCAAAAAACACTAAAATACTGTAAAAACCATAAATACCCTAAAACCATAAAACCATAAAACAAGACTATAACCTGAAAACACTAAAAACCCTAACACTATTAAAATTATATAGACCATAAAACCCCTTAAACCCCATAAAAACCCTAAAATAGTATATTCACCCAAAAAACACCTAATCACCCTCAAAACCCTAAAAACCCAAAAAATAAATAAATATCTTATAAACCTACAACACCCATAAAAACCACAAAAATCAATAAAAATTAAAAAATACCCTAAAACCATAAATACAAACAAAATATAAAAAGTAAAAAAACATACATAACCCTAAGGACTGTAAAAACTCTAAAACACTGAAAAATATCATAAAAACCATAAAACACTAAAAACCCTTACAAGAGTGTGAATCCACAGAAACCCCTAAAATCCCATAAAAACATGAAAATACACTAAATCCCTCTAAATAACCCAAAAAACCCAAAAATCCCTAAAAGAAATAAAATCCCCCAAAAAATATAAAACCCCTAATAGACCATAAACCCCTAAAAGAAAATAAAAACCATAAAAACATTATAAGGTCCCTAAAACCCCAAAACCCTAAAAGACCCTAAAACCATTTAAGAATCCAAAAGGATCAAACAAAACTCTAAAAGTCAATTAAAACCCAAAAAATGTTAAAATATCCTAAAACAATAAAAACTCTATAAACCCTAAAAACCAAAAAACCCTAAAACCTAAAAAATATTAAAATCTCAAAATACCCTAAAAACCCAAAAACATAAATCCCAAAAAACCCAAAAAAAAACTAAAACACCCTAAAAATCACTAAAAGCCTTAAAATTTTCAAAATACTTAAAAACCTAAAATACCTAAAAACCCTAAAACCCTTAAATACTGGAAAAACACTAAATCCCCCTAAAAAAATTAAAAACCCTAAAACACAAAAGACCTTATAAACCCATTAGGGAATAAAGAGGATGGATGGCCTCGGAGGGGGAGACTCCTGGCCTCTGAGGGGGAGGCTACTGCACAGAAGCTGCTGGCGGTGTCACCCTTTGGTGGTCTATATGTGAAGTATCCTCGGAATGGTGGTGGGCATGAAGAGACTGGTGAGGGGGGTGGTACAACTTCTGGGGAATCTGGGGGATGCTTCTTGCTTGGGAGGGGTAGATGAAGGTCAAGAGGTCGTGATCTCGTATACCGGGCATGCTAGACATAGGGAGGCGCTAGCCTTGGATGGTTCCCCCTTGTGTAACAGTATTGATTGTAATAGTTCTATGGAGTCAGAGGAAAAGGATGATGCATAGGGGGATGTAGAGGATTAGGGGGTGATGGAGGAACAAGGGGAGGTAGAAGATATCAGGGTTGTGACTCCTTCTAGGCCCGGTTCCATTGTTGATGAAAATGGTCCCTTGGTGGAACCTCTTCCTGGTGATGTTTTCCATAGCTGAGATGAGCTGGAGTTTACCCTATTTAAGGATCATGGTGATGATACAAGGGTTGAGGAAGGCCGAATCAGTCATGCTTCAATGGTCCCTGGAGAGGTGATATGTAGGATGGGGCATGTGCATTGCGTGGTGGAGAAATGGTGGCCCAGATGGCCAGAGACACCATTGGGCACTCAGATAGTTCTTGTGAGTAGGAGAAAAGGGTGATTCAGGTGCTCTTGAACAATTGTGATGAGTTTTTTCTGGAATGAGCCTTCTTGCCTGGGAAAAAAGATGACTAGGTAGGAGGGGAAATTTTCTCCAACTATACCTGAAGTTCAGGTGGATAACACTGTTTGTGATGTGGGAAGTCCTTCATTGAAAGAGGATAAGGGCATGTAGCTGGTGATGTCTAATTTGGTGTCTGCACCCTATATGGCTCTCTATGTACCTGAACTAGTGGTCTTTTTCATGTAGTATTGTGGGGTCCTTCCTTATTGTTCCCTTAAACAGGAAGCCCTCGTCATCCCTGTTGACCCCTTCTATGAGGATTGTTAAAGGCTGAATCACTATAATGATATGATCATTAATGAGAGGACTAAAAATTATGAAGATGGTTCCTGCCCGGGCCCCTTGATGAGGAGGATGAAACGATGTTACTCCATTCTTCCCAGACCCATGGCTACCCGGGCATCATCAAAGGTGGTCAAACTGAAATACAATGTTAACAAATGGGAGAATCAGCACACCCCGAAGCAAGATAGTCGTAGGGAGGAGCTCATAACGCTGTTGATACTTCATGATGATTATGAGTGAGGATGGGAATATATGGACACATGGGAAAACTCTAACTTCTACTCTTACAATATGACACTTGGATATGGACCAGAGGGTGATCCTTATGGTGCAACTTTGTTTTCTGACATTGGTGGTGATGTTGACTTACTTGTTTCTTATTTTTGGGTTTTCCCTTTGCTTTTTTGGGGGCTGTTAGGGATTTGGGGGTGTCTGTCATTTGTTCCCTCCCCTCCCTTGTCTGCAGTGTTTATTTTATAATAAATTTTGGGAGTCCAAGAATTGCCTGGCCTCACACCTTCTTTCCCTATACCCTATACCATGTCCCCTATCCTCTAATCCTTGCACCCTAAACCCTATACCATACACCCTAAACCTTAAACAAAACTCCCCAAATCATATAACCTAAATCTTAAACACTAAAATATACACCATATACCCAAAACAGTACTCCCAACCCCCCAAAAGACACTAACCCCCCCCCCCACAATGAAGCTCTCAAAACCTAAATACCCAAAAAACATTAAAAACACTTAAATCCAAAAAAAATATGCTAAAAATACATAAAACCCATAAAAGTCCATAAAAATTCTAAATAATCTAAAACACACCGATTCCCCCAAAACCCCTAAAATATCCTTAAAATCCTAAAACCCAGTAAACTCAAAAAAACCCCTAAAACGCCCAAAACTTATCAAAAACCTAAACCCCCTAAACCCCAAATAGGGTTTAATACCCTAAAACCATTAAGAAACCTAAAATACATAAAAATAAATAAGAACTGTAAAACCAAATGAGAATAATAAAACCAAAAAATATCCCTAACATACCCTAAAACCCATAAAATACCCAAAACAAACCAGAAGACCCGAAAAACACAAAAAACCATGAAGACCATAAAACCCCAAAAACCCAAAAACATAAAAAAACCCAAAATATTCTCCAAATACCCTAAAAACAGAAAAAACCCATAAAAGACCCAAAATACTAAAAAAAATTATATATGACCCTAAAACCCCTAAAAACCATAAAAACACTAGAAACCACAAAACCCCCAAAAAACCATAAAACACCTAAAAATAATAAAACATAAAAATACTAAAAACCCATAAAAACTCTTAAGGACTCTAAAATCAATAGAACGCCCTAAATTCCCTAGAATCCTAAAAACCCCTAAAAACTTTAGAATCTCAAAAAAAAACCAACAAAAACCCATAAAAATATTAAAGACCATAAAAAATATAAAACCCTAATAACCCAAAAAAGGCTAAAAACAAAATAAACATGAAAAACCTTAAAAACCATAATAAACTAGAACCCTAAAAAAATAAAAATCCCAAAAAAACCCAAAAACCCAAAATGACCAAAAAACCTTAAAAACTCTAAATGACCCTAAAATACCCTAAAAGAATCTAGGATCCTAAACCACATAAAAACCCAAAATGAACCTAAAACACATAAAAGTCATAAAACCCTAAAAACTCAAAAAACCCCAAAAAATCCAAAAACCCATACAAAATCATACAAACCCTAATAACATAAAACCCCTTAAAACTCTAAAAAACCTAAATGCCATAAAATACCTTAAAAACATTCAAAACCATGAAAATACCTGAAACCTCTAAACACCCTAAAATAAAAAAACCCAAGAAACCCTAAAACCATAAAACATAAAAAACACTAAAACCCCACAAAAAATAGTAAAAAAATCATAAAAACCTATGACCATACACCCAATCCTGACACCATACACCCTAAACCCTACACATGAAACCCTATACCGTGCACCATAATCCTTAAACCATAAACCCAATACTATATACCATACACCCTATATTGTAAACCCTAATCCTTATACCGTACACCCAAAACCGTAAAAAATATACCCCAATCCCTGACACTCTATAGCTCAAACCCCTAACCCTACACGCTAAACACTAAAATCAACCTAAACCCTAAAACCATAAAAACTAAAATAACCTAAAACCCCTTAAAGAATCTAAATACTATAAACATCCATAAAACCCCTAAAATCCCATGTACACCACTAAAGTCATAAAAATCATAAAAACATAAATAGCCTACAAGACCCCTAAAGACACAAAAGAACTTTAATGCCCAAATGATATTAAAAATGCTAAAAACCCTTAAAAATCTAAAAATCCCTTAAAACATTTAAACAAGAAATAAACATTGAAAACACTAAAAACCCAAAAAATTGTAAAACCCATGAAACATTAAAACCAATAAAAACACTAAAAATTCCTCAAAATCACTTGAACCACCAAAACCACTCAAAACCTAAATAAACCTAAATAAAACCTAAATCTCCAAAACCACTAAAAACACCAAAAAATCCACAAAAACTAGGATACCCATAGAAACCCTTTAAATCCCTAAAACCCATAAATCTCCCTCCACTGAAAACTAAAAAACCTAAAACCCAAAAAAATAAAAAACCATTAAACCCTGAATGTCTAAAACCACTAAAAATACCATAAAAACCATTAAAGGTCTCAAAAAATATACTAAAATCTATAAAACTGAATAAAACCTCTATAAATCATTAAAATAAAGTAAAATCAAAAAAAAAATTAATAATAATAATCATTGAAATAACCTAAAAAACTAAAAAACACTAAAAATTCTAAAAATTCCAAACAATCCTTTAAAACCACTAAAATTATAGAAACACAAAAAATCACACAAAAAAAATGTAAAACCCTAAAATCATAAAAAACACAAAAAACTGAAACAACAAAAACTCCCTTAAAATCCCTCAATGGCACTAAAAGGCACTAAACACACAAAAGAGATCCAAAAACCCCAAGATCCCCTAAATAGATAATAAAGCCCCTCAAAACAATAAAAACTCAAAGCCCCTAAAAATACAATAAATCCCCTAAAAACACTTAAAACCCATAAAACCCTAAAAATAACCAAACATCCCAAAAATGCCAAAAAACCCGAAAACCCCCTAAAATATAAAATAATCTCAAGAAAACCTCAAAAACCTTGAAAGTCCTAAAAAACCTAAATTCTGAAAAAAAAATCCCATTAAAATCCCAAAAACCCTAAAAACGTGAAAAACAATAAATCCCTAAGAAACCCATAAGAAATCGAAAAACACTAAAACCCCAAAACCCCAAAACCCTTAAAATCCCTAAAATCCATAAAACCCCCTAAAACCTGAAAAAACCCTGAAAACCATAAAAACTATAAAACCCTTAAAACCGCAAAAAAATCCTAAATACCAAAAAAAAATCTAAAAATAATTAAAATTATTAACACCCAAAAACCCAAAAACCCAATATAAACCCCCAAAAACTATAAAAACCCCCCAAAACAACCTACAACCCCTAGAAACCCCTAAACCCCAAAACCCAAAAAAACCGTATAAACCCAATAACCACTTCAAACCCCCTTAAAAGAACCTAAAACCCCTAAACACCCTAAAACCCATAAAAACGAATTAAACACCTAAAATCCTAAAAACTCTAAAAATGGATAAACCCCTAAAACAATCCCAAAAACATAAAAAACATAAAACACTTAAATCTCATAAAATCCAAAAAAAACCCTAATAAAGAACTAAAATCTCTACAAAATCAATGAAAACCCATAAAACCCATAAAACCCCTAAATCCCCTAAAATTTCCAAAAAATCCCTAAACCCCCTAAAATCCCTATAAATATCTATAAATCTATAAAAATATAAAAATCCCTACAAAATATAAAACCATAAATCACCTAAAAAACACTAAGAACCACTAAAACCTAACAAAACAATATAAATCATTAAAAAAACTAAAAAAAACTTGAAACCCCTATAATTCATAAAAACCCTAAAACTAATAAAAACCATTAAAAATAATAAAATAATTTAAAGCCCCAAAATCCATAAAACCATAAAACACTAATACCTCTAAAAGTCACAAAAAAATTTAAATGACCCAAAAAAAACTTAATGACCAAAAATCAACTAAAACGTCTAAAAGACCCTAAAATCCTATAAATGCCATATAAGACACTAAAACCACTTAAAACACTTAAAAACCTAAAAATATTAAATACCATAAAAACCCATATAAACATTAAGACCCATGAAATCCATGAAAACCCCAAAAATGTATAAACCCATAAAACACATAAAATGATAAAAACATAAAAACCACTAAAATCCCAAAATACCCTTAAAAACTAAAGACACTAAAAAACACTCTAAAAATAGTAAAAATCCATAAAACCTCAAAACAATAATAACCCTAAAAAAACAAAAACATAAATACCATAAATACCATAAAAACCATAATAAACATTAAAGACCCCTAAAACCCTTTAAACCTCAAAACCCCTAAAAATTCAAAAAAAAACATAAAAAGCTAAAAGCACAAAAAACCATAAATACCACTAAAACCGCATAAAAATCCCAAAACGCAAAATATTTCAAAAACCAAAAAACCAAAAAAAATCCTAAACCCCCAAAAATTCCTAAACGAAAAAAGAATCTGAAAAATCCAAAAAAACCAAAATTTAATACCATAAAGCCCTCAATACCCTATAAAACCTAAAAGGACATTATAACCCTAAACCCCTTCGAATGAACATGGAATCATAAAATCCCAAAAAACCCCTAAAACCACAAAAACCCAGATCAAAGACACTAAAACATTAAAAGCCCATAAAAGTCCATAAATAACCTAAAATCAATAAGAATCTAAACACAAAAAAATACACAAAATCACCATAAAATCCCTAAAATGTTAAAAGTATAGTAAAAAACCTTATAAATAATGTATGTAAAAACTCTCAAAAACCGAAAAAGTACAAAAAAACATTACATACCCTAAAATACTATAAAAAAAATTTAAAACCCGAAATTAAATTAAAACTATAAAAACATAAAAGACCCTAAAATCACTTGAAACCCCATAATGGCCCAAAAAACCCTATAAACATTAATACCCCCTAAAAGTTCTTAAAAATCCTAAATCCCTATATAACCCTAAAACCCTAAAAATTGATAGACTCAAAAAACAATAAAAGAACCTAGAAAACATAAAACCCTTAAACCCCAAAAAAACCCCCAAAATCCTTGAAAATCATTACCAAAACCTAAAAACTATAAATCCCTAAACCATTAGAGGTTATAAATCCAAAAAAACAAAAAAAACCAAAATAGAAACCCTAAAAACCCTACACCCATAAATTCAAAAAACCCCTTAACACCTTAAAGAACCCTAGAAATCCCAAGATGACTCGAAATAACCCTAAGGAACCCATAAAACCCTAAAACCCACAAAACCTATCTAAACCCCATAAAACCCGAAAATTCCCTAAAAACCCTAAAAGTCCCAAAAGACCCTAAAACATAATAAAATCTCTAAAACAACTAAAAGAACCTAAAACCCCTACAAACTTCAAAATACCTTAAAATATTAAAATACTATAAAAGATCTAAAAACAAATTAAAGACATTGAAAACCACCCAAAAAAAAAGAATACCTAAAGACATATAAAACCAATATAAAAAAATAAATACCCAAACACAACCCCCCCCCCCACCCCACCCCACCCCCAAACCCCTAAATTCCCCCAAAAACTATTAAATTTCTCCAAAACCCATCAAAAACATAAAAATGGTAAGTTCCTAAAAAGCTCCCAAAAACCCCTCAACCCCATAAAAAACCCTAAACACCTAAAATACACACAAAACCCAAAAAAACCAAAAACCCCCCAAAATCCTGAAAAACACCTTAAAATCTAAAAACCATGGATTCTCTATAACCCATAAAGAACCCGAAATCCCAAAAAAACCTAATACCCTAAAATCCAAAAAACTTCAAAAACCAAAAAGTCACTTAAAACCCCTAAAAACATGGAAAAACTAAAATAATCCTAAAAACCCCTAAAACCCCGAGTAAGTATTGAAAATACAAAATATCCCAAAACACTAAAACCAAAACACCCTAAAATCTAAAAACATCCTCAAAATACAAAAAACACTAAAAATACATAAAATCCATGAAACCATTAATACTCTAAATATCCTAAGAAAGCATAAAAACCATAAAGACCGAAAAATCTAATAACTCTAAAAATGCTAAAACTACTAAAAACCTCTTAAAATACCAAAACCCAATAAAAATTCTTAATACGCTAAAAAAATTAAACCTAAACAACACAAAAATCATTAAAAATGTTAAGAAGTCTAAAAAAAACAAACTAACTCTAAAAGACCCTAAAACCCAAAAATAATTAATAGAACTATAAAACTTTTAAAAACCCATAAAACCATTATAAATAACAAAAAAACAAATGATCCCCCCCACAAATCCAATAAATCCCCCAAAACTACTAAACAACATTAAAAACTAAAACCCCTAAAAATATCCTATAAACCTTAAAATCCAAAAAAATCCCCAAAACCATAAACCCCACAAAAACACTTAAAACCCCTAAAAACACTCAAACACTTAAATAACACTTAAAACACTAAAAACATAAGAATAAATAAAAGAACCTAAAATTATTAAAAAGATCGTAAAACAACTTTAAAATATCCAAAACCATTAGAACATTGAAATCTAAAAAACACTAAAAACCTGGGAAAAAATAAATCCCCATCAAAACACTACAACGCCTAAAAACCTCCAAGACATTTAAAATAATAAAATTCAATAAAAACCATTAAAATCATAAGAAAAATATAAAAAACTAAACACACCAAACACCAAGAAACCCAAAATACCCTAAAAATCCAGAAAAAAACAAAAAAATGGGAAACCCTAAAAACCCTATAAAACCAAGAACCATAAAAACCCAAAAACTAAAAAAATGAAAATTAACTATAACCATAAACACATAAAAAAATTAACCCCCCCCAACACCCCCAAATTAACACCCTTAAAATGGTATATAAAAACACCTAAAACCCATAAACACCAATAAGAACCCAAAACCCACCTAAATACCAAAAAATCAATAAAAAGAACCAAAAACCCCAAAATCCACAAAAACCTTAAAAGACCGTACCAATCCTTAATAGGCAATAAGAAATCCCCAAAAACCTTATAACCCCTAAAAAAACTAAATATTGTAATGATCCCTGAAAAACATATAAAGTCTAAAAAACCATAGAAACACTAAACTTCCCTAAAACACTAAAAACACTAAAAACCTATCAATCCCTAAAAACCACCAAAAAAAATAAAATCCCAAAAAATAATAAAAAGCCGTAATACCCATTAAAGTACCTAAAATACCAAATAGATCAAAAAACCCTAAAAATATATATAAATTCCAAAAAAATAAAACTTCAAAATACATCAAAACCATAAAACCCCTAAAATGCATTAAATCATTAACACCCCAAAAAACTATAAAACCCCCCAAAAAATCATAAAAATCCATGTAAACCCCTAAAAACCCTTAAACTCCCTAAAACCTTAAAAAGACCATAAACCCCCTAAAAATACATAAATAGACCATAAAAACCTAAATACCTTAAACCCCAATACTCTAAAAGACCCTAAAAACCCTCAAATTCCCTTAAAACCGTAAAATAACAAAAAAACCTCTAAAGACCCCAAAAACCAATAAACCAAAAGAAACATTAAAACTCCTTAAATCCCATTTAAAACCCTAAAAGACCCTAAAACTCCTAAAACCCTAGAAACACTAAACCACCATAAATGATATTAAAACCCTTAACAAACCCTAAAAGAACCAAATATTACCAATAAAGAATCTAAAATAACCACAAAAAACCCTTAATAAGCCTATAATCCATAAATAAATATAAATAATACTGATAACTCTCAAAAAAATCCTAAACACCCTAAACACCAAAACAAATAAAAAAAATGTAAAAACCCTCAAGAAATCATAAATCACCCCAAAAAACCCAAAACCCTCAAATAACCTACTAACCCATCAAATCCACTAATACCCATAAATATGATAAAAGACCCTAAAACTCTATAAACCCCCAAACAGAAACATTAAATCAAAAAATAATCCCAAAAAGAACACCAAAAAGAACCTATCAGACCAAAAAATATGTAAAATATTCCAAGACCCCTTAAATCCTTGAAAAACCCCAAACCCCTTAAAAACCCTAAAATCCCCAGTCGACATAAATAAATACTAAAACCCCTAACAAAACCTAAAAACATAAAAATTCCTTTGATCCTTAAAATTCTAAATCCTACAAAAATCCCTGTGACAGTAAATAAACTCTAAGCCCCTAAAAATACTAAGAAACCTAAAAACCTAACCCCTCCCCCAAACCAGCCAAATCCAAAAACAGATCCTCAAAACCAAAAAACACATTAAAGACCATAAAAATTTAAATACAACCACAAAATACCCTAAAACCCAAAAATTTCCATTAAAATATCCTGAAACCCAAAAAACCATAAATACCTAAAAATACTAAAAAATCCTAAAAATCTAAGAACCCTTCCATCCGAAAAAACCCTAAAACTCAAAGAAAAACCCTAAAATTCCATACAATCATTAAATGGGACAAAATTCCTAAAAAATAACTAAGACACCTTAAAAATTACACAAAATATCTAAAATTTATAAAACCTTAAAACCTCAAAAGACCATAAAACCCTAAAAACCCATAAAACACTAAAAACCCCTAAAACTCTAACATAACCTAAAATAATAAAACCTTTTAAAAAAAATAAATAGCCAAAAAACAAATAATAACCCTAAAAACTATAAACCCCCTTAATGTTCCTAGAAAAATTAAAAGAACCTAAAAGATACCAATATACCAATAGACATGTTAAGATGTTGGAGCCTCCTCTACTACCATGTGTTTTCCATTCCCCTATGCTTCTAGGATAAAGATGATGAAGACCATAAAATCTCCCCCACCTATCGGAGGAGGGGCCTCCGCTGGTTCTCAAGATTGATCACATGTTCATCCTATTCACGTATCTTGACCTCTTGCCTCCTTTTATGCAGATTGAGATTTCCCCGAAACTGCTGAATCTTTTTGAAGGATTCCCATAGCTCTTGATTTCAATCCCAGAGTTCAATTGAAGCCTCTCCAATGCATATTCTCACTTTGGTTGCGAGATTTTTGAAGTTGCACCCTCTGGTTGAAATGTTTAACAAGTTTGTTTTCGAGCATTGGGATCTCCATGGCTGCGCGATTGTGGGAATCGTTGATAGTGATAATATCATGATTCAAATTGCATATAAAGTGGATCTTATTATTTCTCAATCCGTGGAACCCTAATGTTGAATTGGTTCTATCTTCTCCCTCTTTCGATGGAATTTTTAACTTTATCTGAAATTCCACTCCCTAATGTTTGCAATTTGGGTCGGATTTCCCAAACCACTCCTCCCATTTAAAAATATTTCTATAATTAAAATGTTAGGGAATCTAGAGGGAAGGTTTTTATGTGTGAATAGCTAGAATCTGACCCTTTGTCACTCTGTTGCTCCGACGGCTTTTGATGAAGTTGATGCATCAAAAGATCCGATGGATTTTCTCTGGATTGATGTGGGTGAGGAGCTCTTCTTGAAGCAACCAATGTGTTTTGAGTCATGGGGTGACTTATTTTATTCTTGATGGATATTTGGGAATAGTGATGAAGCATTCAGTTGTTGTTCCAAGGATAGGAGTGTCCTGAATCTTACTCGGGCAGGGTTGGGTGAGGGAAGCCAGAACGTGGATGAGGTGGAGGAGGTCACGGTAATTCGCAAGCTATTTCACACACAGCCAATGGTTTCTACATTTTTTGAGTGGATAAAAATGGATTTGAACTTTGGGTATGATATGGTAATATAAGTGGTGGCTTCATGTGGAATGAATTTGTATTTGTCTAGGAATGGTTGTCGAAAGGGAAGGCTCGTACATAGGAGAGGAAAAATGATGAATTTGTGGCTCCGAGTACTAGCAGCGCATAGGCTGGAAGAAGTGATTTAAAATATGGGGGGAATGAGAAGGGGAATGTGGTTTGGAAGGGGTACATGGTAGGGTTTGGGAACAAAGAGATCCCCCAATGCAAGCCCCGAGCTGTGTTGAAGTGGCATGGGGAAAAGGCAGTGGGCAGGCCAGTAGTTGTCAGTTGTCGGCTATAGATGGTGTCGCTCTGAGTAATAGGTTTGTGGAGTTGGATACTATCAAGTTAGCTGGTGGTGATTCTATAAAGCGGGTTTCTGAGCAGGGGTAGGTGGCCGAGTAGGATGAGGTGTCTATTATTGGGTAAGAGTTGATTATGGTTGGGCATGAGCTGATTATGGTTTGGAAGAAACCCTCGACTTCAATGAGGGACCCCCTAGTCGTAACAAGGATGGGCACATGGTGCTAACCCCTATGTGTGGTGAAATTTAGAGGGATGTCCTAGGGGTCTCTTCAATGTTTCATATTGAAGGGCTCATCACAGATCGCATTGAGGACATGGCTGGACTTTCACTACCAGAGATCGATGTCAACAATAGTGAAAGAGGTATGACCCCTGATATAACAACCCTACTCATTATTTCAAACATAAAAACAATTTATTACCTAAAATATTCAATTCATACAACATAGAATATTGTGAGTTATAGTGTCTTTGGGGATTAACAACATTACATAAAAAATTAAAACATGAAATTCACATATTTATTGAAATATTCTTTTACATGACCACACACATTACTTAGTACTTAGAATTTTATGGGATAACTTGAGAACATTAATAAGAAATTAGTGTGCTATAAATACCACTAAGGGAGTAAAAATGATTAACATGAAGAATACAATACATGTTAGGAAATAAGAATATAAATGGAGAATAAGAGAAGCATTAACATAAAGGCATGATATAGCATTATTATCATAACATGGAAATGTGGAAACAATATTTAACATGATATTAGCATGAGCCAAGTCTCATTGCACATGGATCATGGGTAAACTCTAATTTGACATGAATTATAATGTGTAAACCCTCATTGCGCTTGACTTATCAAGATACTACTCTTTACCTAATGCATTGGTGCACTATCAGGGTGCACCCTTCTTAATCATTTCATTTCATGCATAAGTGTTCCACATGGATCATATAACATGTATTTATTAAACATAATAATTTAGTACACAATAATGGAATGTGTAATTCATACATGAAACTATATAATCAATAAGTAAATGTTCATAAAGGTCAATAACCTGGATAGAGAAATGGGAATGGTATTCATTACACAATGACTTTGGCATTAAGAATCATGGTGCAATTTCGGCAGCATAACAGTATGAAATAAGAATTCATAAAAATGGTTGATGGGAGAGAAAGTGGTGTATCATAATATGTACATAAAATTCTCAGTAAGGGGGTCATATGGATAATTTTCCCAATATATATAATTTAATTTATATCCATAAAACAAAAAAATATCATAAATGTAAATGGGAAGAGATAAATCCATTAGGGAGTTTCAACATGGTAACAGGTGTACATAAGAGGAATTAATAAGAGTGAAAGGAGTCTCTAATAATTCAATAATAAGGTCGGAATTATAGGAGAGTGGGAAAATAATACCCTAGAATTTTTAATTGAATAGACCAGGGTATAGAAACATAATGAAACTTGTACAAAAAATGTGAGAGGAAGAAATCCTTTACTTGGAAGTGTGGTCTGAAAGGATTAAGAGGGGCTTTAGAGAGGTTTTGTGAGAACTTGGGGTGCCTTGCGAGGATTTTAGAGTGGGGAAGGAAGGGTAGAGATGTTCTACAAGGGTTTTTAGTGAAGAGAAGTGGGATCATGAGTGGGTTTATATAGGAAAATAGAGGTAATTCTTTATTATTTAGGTTTTGGACACCACACATTAAACTAATCAAAACCACAAACCAACCCATGGTTTTTGACCAGGGTTTTTTTAAAAGGGGTTTTAAAAAAAATATTTTATAAGGAAAATGGAATAACTAATTAAAATATTATGCTTTCTTATGTGGAGGTGAGTCACATTCTCAAGGAAATCATTTTAAAATTCAAAATGTTTTATAAGACTTGGAGGGTTCACTGAGGAAACATAAAAAGAATAAAACAAATCTAAAATCACATTATCAAAAATGTAAAACATATATTGGCCAAAACTATCTTTTATAGTATTTTATTACATCACTATTGGGACATTGTGATGTCATAAAAAACATTATATATCTAAACGATATATAATTTTTACCCAAACATTCGACTTTCTCAGAATATTATGAAAAATTTAAAATTAGATAATTTCGACATCCTCATTCCAAAAATAATATTCATTTTATCTAAATAATTTTCAAAATATCTGATTTTTTACATTTAAAATAAACACCAACATTTATAAAAAAATTCTAGTGTTTTGACCAAAACAGCTTTCAAACCATCATAAAAATTACAATTGTATTCGTAAAAAAATATACAATCATTTAAATTTAATAAAATCTAATTAAGTAATTAAAATATTATTTAATTAATAAATATATTAATTCATAAAAATAGATTTCTTAATTGAATTTAAATATTAACTAAAAATATTATTTGTTCTTAAAACACATTTACAAAGTAACAATAATAAAATGAATGAATATTCTTTATAAAAAAATAACGCACATAATCATAGTGCTAGGGTTTTGTTATATAAACCCTTATAACACTTTCATAAGACCTAAGGGTAAGGTGTGCGATATTGACAAACTCTTGGGGTGGCTCAAGTAATATTTCTTAGGTAGTAATCTTTATCAACTTCCACTTCTCTCATATGATGTTCCATTAGAGCTTAATGTGTTGAAGCTCAGCTTGGGGTAGGTCATGGGCGAAGCCCAGTGACGCCTCCTGCTTTTGGAGATCTGATAAATGGGCTTCGTAGGGAGAAATTCTACAGAATGATTCCATCACATCCTTTGTCTGAGTAAATTGAATTTTTTAAGGCACTATATTATTAATAATCATGTTTTCACTACTCAACGGATATATTAGTAATAGTAACAATTCGTAGTGGTATTTTAAAATCCAAAAACATAATACCAAGAAAGTTCATATCTTATATAACCATTTTACACAATAAAACATTTAATTTGATAAAGAGTGATTTTTATTAATAAATCTTTGGGTCGTTATAATCTGCCCCCCCCCCCTTAAGAAATTTCTCCCTCCAAATTTTCGTTCCCCACACAAAAACAAATGACTATAACTCTACATTATCACTTCCTCTAATTCCCATGATGTTTCTTCGAACTCGTGGATTCTCCATAACACCTTGATGAGGGGTATTGCCTTATGTTGTAGATCTTATTCTATACAATATATGATCTTTACTAGATTCTTATAATAGGAGAGGTCATTATCCAATTGAACTACCTATGGATTGAGTACATGTGATGGTTCAAGTATGTACTTCCTCATGAGTGATACATGGAATACATCATGTAATTGTGATAGGTTTAGTGAGAGTGCTGGTCAATAGGTCACTGCTCCAATACAATCAAGGATCTAAAAAGTGTGGATGTACCATGGACCAAGATCTCCCTTATTCCCAAAGCTCATAACTCTATTCAACAGCAATATACAGAGGAATACCATGTCTCTGACATCAAACTCTAGGTCTCATCGATGATTATTTGCATATCCCTTTTGTTGACTCTGATCTTCTTTAATTTTCTACTAGATAGTCTTAACCATCTCTAAAAAATTTCAACTATTTCTAGACCTAGGATTTTTTTCTCCCCAACTTCATCCCAACATGCTGGTGTTCTTCAACTCCTCTCGTAATGGGATTTATAAGGATCAATTTCGATGTTTATGTGGAAACTGTTTTTGTAAGAGAACTCAAACATTGTAAGATGTTGATCATATCCTTCATTTAAGTCCCTTAAGAGTGATCTCAACATGTCCTCAATTGTTTAGACAGTCCGCTCATAATGGCCATCAGTTTGAGGATGATAAGCAGTACTAAAGTTTAGATTTATATTCATAGTGTGTTGGAGACTCATCAAGAACTTAGAGGTAAATATTGGATCTCGATCAAATAAAATAGATTGTGGGACTTCATACAACCTTACCATTACTTTGATATATATTTTTGGCATTTGATCCAATGAAAAATCCTCTCAGATTTTAATGAAGTGTGCAGTCTTTCTATAAAGGTCCACAACAACCCAAATAGCATTTTTTCCTTTGGATGTCTTTTGAATTTCGGTGACAATGTCCATGGTGATATTCTCCTATTTCCATGATAGTATGAGTAATGTTTTAATCATCCACTTAGACTTATATCTCTAAAACTTCACTTGTCTATATACATGTCTCTTTGATGTATACTCAACGATCTCCTTCTTTATGTTATCCCACCAATAATGCTCTCAGAGATCTTGATACATCATTGATTTTCCTAGGTAAATGGAGAAATTAGAACTATGTGAATCATCCCAAAGATCATTCATTAAATTAGGATTTGATGGGACACATAGTATTTCCCCAAATCTTACAATTTCTTCTTCATTAATATAGAACAAAGTGGATTTCTATTTTCTGATAGTTTCTACTTTCCTCTGAATTCCCACACTATCCTTTTGAAAATCTTTTAACCTTTCCAAAAGAGACATTAGAGAGATAATTTGTTAACGTATTGATTATTTTTCCTTATTTATGATTCCCATGTTCATATTCATCAAATCCATGAATATTGAAACTTTTTTAATTCTCATCAATGATTGAGTTTTTGGGTCTTTTCTACTTAGATCACCCTCCACCTTGTTTTCTTTCCCCAGTTGGTAATGGATTGAGTAGTCATAGTCCTTGATCAGCTCTAAAAATCATCATTTTTATATGTTCAACTCTTTTTGTGCGAATATATACTTAAGTATTTTGTGACCAGTTTATATTTCACACTTATCTCCAATTATTTAATGTCACAAAATTTATAAAGTGAAGATTACTGCATCTAACTCCAAATCATGTGTTGGATTTTTTTTCTCATGAACTTTCAATTTCATTGAAGCCTAGGAATTGACTTTTTCATTTACAGCGACACACAACTCAGGAATTTCATTGAAGAATCACTAAATACCCGAAAAAGATCTCCAGTTGTGGGTAATGTTAGAACAGGAGTAGTGATAAGCCTCCTTTACAACTCTATGAAGCAATCTTTGCATTCATCACTCGAATAAAAATTTTCTCCCTTCTAATCTGTCTTGGTAAGAGGGTTTGATAATCATTATAAATTTCTCACAAATATATGATAATATTCTTTTAACCCCAGGAAGATATGGATATATTTCATTGATGTTGGCCTCCACCATCCCTAAATTGAAGCTATCTTGGAGGGATTCAAAAATATCGCATTGCTTGTGATGATATGACCCAAGAATGACACTTCAATCAACCAAAACACACCCCTATTGTACTTTTCATAGGACTTATCCATTCTCAATGTATCTAGTACAGTTCATAGATGCTCTTCATGATCCCCCTTGGTTTTGAAGTATATTAGAACATCATCTATAAATACTACCTCAAATGTTTTGAGGTAATATCTAAAGATTCTAGTCATAAAATCCATGAAAATGTAAGGGGCATTAGTGAGTCTGAAGAACATCACTATGAATTCATAGTTCTCGTACCTTGTATGAAAAGCAGTCTTGTGTATAACCTCCTTCTTGACCTTTAATTGGTAATATCCCAACCAGAGATCCACCTTCAAGAAGTATTGTGCTCCACAAAGATTATCGAACATGTCCTAAATTCGGGGTAGAGGATACTTGTTCTTTTTTTGTGATTTTGTAGAGATCATGATAATCAATACAAAGGAACATTGAACCATCCTTCTTCTTGACGAAGAGGACTGGTGCACCCCATGGTGAAGCACTTAGGTGTATAAACCCTTTATCTAGATTCTTCTGTAGTTATTTCTTCATCTCCTCAATCTCTACAATATCAATTGTATATGGAATTTGGGATGTTATAAATTCTCTAGGTATAAGATCAATTAAGAATACAATATCTTTTCTAGGAGGAAGACCAGGAAATTCCTTGGTAAACACTTTAGCTAATTACCTCACAATTTTCATGTCTTCGTGGATGGTTTCTTCCTTAGACTCAATTTTTTGAGAAAGATAGGGCAGTAATATACATGCTTGAGATAATGGTTCTAAATAAGATTAATCCTCCTCCTTTCACTTGTACAGAATCAGGGGTCAATTATCTATATGGATAGTTATTTCCCTATCAAACTAATTTATGGTGGATCTATGTAGGGAAATCCAATCCATGCCAATAATTACAAAAAATTCCTCTATAGGGAGTATGAAAAGGTTTTTCAGGAAGTTCAATCCACAAATTATGATAGAGGAGGTGTTATATTCATGGGATGAAATGATTTTTCCATTTGATGTTATCACTGACATCTTTACTTACATTATTTCATGTGGAGTTGGGATTGTTCTACTAAACATTAAGGATATATAATAATGTTTATAACTAGAATCAAAAAGTAAATTCACTATTATTTAAGGAATAACTAGTGTACCTGTCACCACTTCGTTTTCGGGGTTCACTTTAGCCGTAGTGATGGAAAAAAGCATTCCCTTGCTACCTTAGAGGTTGTCGGTTGCCTCTTGAAACCCTTGTCTTAGGGAACTAGTTTGCAAAGTGTCCGGGTTATTTGTAGTTGAAGCAGTTAATAATTCATTGAGGATCGAAAAAAGTGTTACTCTCCTCTGTCATAGCCATGAGTTTTTCTTGTCAGTTGTTAATGGACAGGTTCCCTTCTCTTCCACACCGAAGGCATTTTCTTATCCCCTTCAAGAAATTTTTGGGGTTCTTCTTTCAACACATTTGGCATGCGGGGTGCTTGATTTTCCTAGAACTGTTGGATTAATCCATCGTTCCATCAAAATTAAATACCACATTATACTTATTATCCCCATGATATCCCTAAGATTTTACTATCTCTATTTCGACTTTGATGGAACATCAGACAATTTCCTCATACCTATCGATGTCACGAATGGCTAGGGATTTTTTAGGCTAGGATTTAGCCCACCAAAGAAGTGGTCAACCTAGCATTCAACAGAAGTGAAAAATCCAAAGGTGTATCATGCAAGCCATGAGAATTTTGTCTTGTACGCTTTGATGGATTCATTGTCATTTTTCTTGAGGTCAGGGAAGTCCCTTTTCATCTTAAGTCAGAGGGTGGGATGAAAATATATATCAATAAAAATTTCTAGAAATCCTTCCATTAAAAAACCTCAATATCTTCCTCAGCCATCGTATTTTTAATTAATTTCTACCATTTATCAGCTTCACCCTCCATAAGATAAGAATCTATAAGAACCTTATTTTGTTCGGAATGTTGATGGTTGGAGAATATCTTTTCAATGGAGTTGATCTATTGTTTGGAAATTGAGGGATCATATGATCCTTTAAATGTAGGAGGCCTTTTTTCAAAATTCTCTTAATTGCGGATTGTTTTTTCTTAGGGGGTTGAATGTTTCTTTTGTCCCATGTTTCTATTCAAAACATTAGTTAACTAATAGAGTATCCTGACAAAGTTCCCAATTCCTTCTCCCATCAGATTGGGAATATTAATAGAATAGTCATCACATTGATCTTCGCATCGGTTGTTAGCTGGAGCCCTCTTATTATCATCCATTGGTTGGAATAAAATTAAAGTAAGGGTTAACACATAAAGGGGAATCAAATTACAAAAAGGGGTTACTTATAAATTACTTTTATTTCATTAGCTTATGAATTTATAGGCTTCAATATATGTTATCCCTGATCTATTTCCCTGCATATATTTTTAGGGGAATTTTTTTCCCTTAACAATGGTTCACACTAAGATCATTAAGTTACCAAAGAATATCCCCCGAGTGATTCGTAATCAAGTGCTTATCAAGGCTGGTTGTCGTGAACCAGTTCTCGTTCGTGTCTAGCTCAAAGCGGTGTTTTCGGGTTTTACCCCTAGATACATATGTGTGAGAGCTGCCTCTACCAGCTCGTATCTTGATAGGGATGTATTTTCTTGATAAACCACTTACTCAATACTCCCAAAAACTCATAGATGTTTTTGTTGTACATAGTCTTATCCCTAAGGCTTCCACTAGGGTTTTCTAATCCTAATACCAAAAATAACAAAACATATCGTCTAATACCAACAATAACAACCCTACTATTTATTTCATACTTAAACATAATTTATTACATAAAATCATCAATTGATACAACATTGATGATCGAGAGGTCTAGTGTCTTTAGGGATTAGTCACATTACATAACAACTTAAAACATGAAATTCAAATCTTTATTGAAAACATCTTTTACCTGAGCACACAAATTCCTTCGTACTTAACATTGCATGGGATAACCTCAGGACATTCCTAAGATTTGGGTGAGCTATAAATCCCAATAAGGGGTAAGAATGGCATAACATGAAGAGTAAAATACATGTTAGAAAATAGACATATCAATGTAGAATAATAGAAACATGAACATAAAGGCATGATATAACATGATTATCCTTACATGGAAATATAGAAACAACATTTGACATTATATTAGCATTATCCAAGTCTCATGGAATATGGGGCATGAGTAAACCCACATTTCACATGAATTATAATGAGTAAAACCTAATTGAACTTGATGTATCATTATACTACTCTCTACCCAATGCATTGGAGCACTATTAGGGTGCACCCGTCTTAATAATTTCATTTCATGAATAACTGTGCCACATGGATCATATATAATGAATTCACTAAACATAATCATTTATTCCATGATAATGGAATATGGAATTTATACATTAAACTATATAATCCATAAGTAAATGTTCATAAAGGTGAATACACTTGATAGAGAAATGGGCATGGTATTCACTACACAATGGTGATGTCTTAGAAAATTGTTGGGCAATTTCGGCAGCATAACAGCGTGACATAAGAATTCTTACATGTTTTTGGCAAGAGATAAAGGGGTGTATCATCATATGTACAGGAAATGGACAGTAAGGGGTTTTTATAGATACATTTCCATACATGTGTAATTGAATTTAGATCCATAAAACCAAATAATTTCTTGAATTTTAATGAGGATATAGAAATCTCTTACAGAAATTGGCATGGTAACAGGTGTACGTAGGGGGAATTAATGAGAGAAAATGGGTATATCATCATTCAAAAATAAGGAGAGATGTTAGAGGAGCTGCTAAATCATACCCCACCATTTGTAATTTAAAATAAAATGGTATATCTAGATAAGGAAACATGAACAAAAATGAGAGAGGAAGAAATCCCTTACATAGATGTGTGATCCCAAATTCATAGAAGTGGCTTAAGGGAGGCATCATGTGATCTTGGGGCACCTTGGAAGTATTTTTGAGAGATTTGGAAAGGGTAGGGACGTGCTCCATGGGTTTTTAGTGAAGGGAAGTGGGAGATTGGGGGGTTTATATAGGAAAAGAAGAAATTCATTATTATTTAGGTTTTGGACACCACACTTTAAACTAATCTAAACCTCAAACCAACCCATGGTTATTGCCCATCGTTTTTTCCAAATGGGATTGTAAAAATTATTTTATAAGGCCAATGACCAAACCTCTTAAAATATTAGGCCTAGTTATGTGGAGGTGAGTCACACAATCAAGGAAATCCTTTTAAAATTTAAAATGTTTTATATGTCTTGGAGGGTCCACTATGGCACCATAAAATTAAAAAACAAATATAAATTTACATTATTTTAAAGTTAAAACATATATTGTCTGAACAACCATTTTATAGAATTTCATTATATCACTATTGGGTCATTATGATGTTAAAAAACACATTATATATTAAAATAATATTTAATTTTCACCAAAAAATTCAAATGTCTCAAAAAATTATGAAAAAATCACCATCGGAAAATTTAGGCATCCTAATTAAAAAAACAACATTCATTTTATCTAAATAATTTTCTAAATTTTCGAATTTTTACTTTTAAAGTAAAAAACCAACATTTATAAAAAATTCAAGGGTTTTTATAAGAATTGCTTTAAAAAATTTAATAAAAATTACAATTATATTCATAATAAATTATGAAAACATTTATATTTAATAAATATTAATTTAGTATTTAGAATATTATTTTATTTATAAATCCATTAATTCATCAAAATAGATTTCTTAATTGAATTTTAATATTATATAGAAATACTATTTGTTCTTTAAATACCATTTACAAAGTAACAATAATAAAATGAATGTGTATTATTTATACAAAAATAATGCACATAATCATAATGATAGGGCCTTATTTCATAACCCCTTATGACACCAACATAAGACCTAAGGGTGAGTTGTGAGATGGTGAAAAAACCATGGGGTGTCTTAGATAACATTGACTAGGCGATAATCTCTATCAACTTCCACTTCTCCCGTAGGTGGTTATGTTCGAGATTAACTTGTTGAAACGTGGATTGGGCTTGGTCTAGAGAAAATCCCAGTAACTCCACCTCCCATCTGATCTCTGATAAATGGGATTCGTACATAGAAATTATACTGGATCAGGCCACCACTTCTTTTTTCTGAGTAAATTGGATTTCTTAAATCCCTATATTTATACTAATCATGTGGTTACTATTCAATAGCTATATAAGCAGTGATAATAACTCTTAACGGTATTTTAAAAATCAAAAACAAAAATACAAGGAATTTTATATGTTATATTACCAGTTTACATAATAATACATTTAATTAGATAATGTGCTATTTGAATTAATAAAATTTTGGGTTGTTACACCGGATATTCAGTTGGACATGGTGGTACATGAAGCCTCATCTGGTGAGGAAAACTGTGTGGTTCTTCATGACATGGTTGTGGTGGAATAGCCAAGGGTCTTCATTGAGGATGAGGATAAAATATTAGTAGATATATTTGTAGAGGATTGTCGTAGGATAAAAGCCAATACTTCCCATTTCAGGAGGGATGGAGATAAACACGGGGATGCCTCATAATAGGGGGATGGTGCATCCTCTAGACATGTGTTCATTATGCTACCGACAATGTTTAAGAATATAGATGGTGAAAACATGGAATCCTATTTTACAAAAGATAGTGTCATATATAAGAAGGAAACTCATGTAGATTATTTCACCTCCCCCACAGAAGGAGGTACATGAGGTATTATTCTTATATCCCATGGCCCATGGTGACCTGGGCTACCTCAAGGGTGGATAAGATAAAAACAAATGCCATTAAGGGGGAGTGGGCTTCACGCACATCAGAGTAGGAGAGGCTCAGGGAGATGTACTTGGAGCTTTTTAGACTGCACAAGGACTTTGTGTCGGGATGTTCATCTGTTGACACATGGGTGGACTAATAATTATGCTCTACTGACATGCCTATTGGATATGATGTGGATTGTAACCCTTAAGGTGTAGGCTTTTTTTATCAATTGGGCAGATTCATTGACTGACTTGTTAACTTTTTGTGTTTTTATGCTCTTTTGGGGTTTTGCTTTGTAGGTGTGTTTTTGGGCTTTTGGTTGTGGGTCATTTGATCCTGCCCCTACCTTTGTTTTCATTGACTATTTTTTTCTTATGCATTTTGGGGGACCATGGATATCCTGGTCTTACACCTTCCATGCCCAAGAGACCAATTAATGATATAAAACAATTATAAAACCCCCAACCCTAATATAAACACTAAAAACCATAAAACCCCTTAAAATACATAAAATCACTAAAAATTATCTAATATCTAAATTAACATAAAAACCACTAAAACCCCTAAAAATAAAAAAGAACACAAAAAACTAAAAATAAAAAAAATCCCTAAAATCCCTAAAAATATCTAGCATACCATTAAACCCATAATCACATAAAAGACCAAAAAAACCCCTAAAATCCAAGAAAACCCTAAAAAACCATAAACCCCTAAAAACCTAAATACTGTAAAATAAAATTGAATCCCTAAAACCCTAAAAAGATCATAAAATCCAAAAAAAACCATAAACACAATAAAAACCATAAAACCATAATAGACCCTATAAATAATATAAATAAAAAAATACCCTAAACACCACTTGAATATCGCAATTAATCTAAAACCCCAAAATCCCAAAAAAATATTTTTAAAACAATAAAACACCCAAAAACCACTAAACCCCAAAAATACCCATGAAACAATATAATACCCTAAAAGACACTAAAACCCCTAAAAACACTAAAATAACCTAAAATAATAAAAAGAGTCTAAAACCTAAAAACACTAAAAATTCTAGAAAATCTAAATGGCCTTAAAAATCTTGAAGGACTCCAAAAACCAAAAAATCCCTAAAAACATTAAAAGACACTAAAACCCCTAAAACTCTTTCAATGTTCCAAAGATTTAGTAAATATTCACAATCGATAAAACCCTAAAGCCCAAAAAAGCACTAAAACACTATAAAATTATAACTAGTAAAAACCCCTAAAACCCTAAAAACACTAAAATCCCTTAAATCCCTAAAACCATAAAAAACATTCAAATCCCTATAAATACTAAAATCCATGAAAAAACAAAATAAACACATAGTAACTTAAAAACCTCCTGAATCCTTTAAAACCAAAAACACTCTAAAAATACAAAAAAATTAATATCCTTTATAAACCCTAATAAGCTTTTAAAACCCTTAAAATCCACTAAAACCCCTAAAAACCCAAAAAAACTAAAAAACCTGAAAGGCCAAAAATTCAAAAAAAAACCCTATAAAACATTATAACCCATAAAAACTATTAAAATTGTACAATCACCCCAAAACATAAGAAACCCATAAAGACCATAAAAACCTAAAATCACTAAAAAGACCTTGTTAGCCCATAAAAACCCTAAATCCTGGAAAACCCCAAAAAACCCTAAAAACTATAAAACTATAAAAATAATTAACAAAACCTAAAAACTATTCCACACAACCAAAACCATTTTCCCTACACCCTAAACCATATTACCTACACTCTATACCCTACGCCCTATGCCCTAAAGCATAAAATCTACTCTATAAACCCTATAATCAACACCATAAACCCTAAAACCTACATGATAAACCCTAAAGTACCTGAAAAACCTAAAAACATAAAGGATACTAAAAACCCAAAAGACTCCAAAAATCATTAAACCCCAAAAATACCCTTAAAATACCTAAAATACCATAAAATAGTTAAAACCATAGAATACCAAAAAAACAAAAAACCCCTTAAAAGATCCTAAAAATCCTAAAAACATAAAATGTTGTAAGTCCTTTTAAAAAAACTAAATCCTACATAAATTCTCTAAAACTCAAAAAAACATATAGAAACAAAAAAAATCATAAAAACACTAAAATTCAAAAAAAACACCAAAACCCAAAAAAACCAAAACACTAAAAACATAAAATCACATAAATTATTGAAAATCCTAAAACCATAAAAAAGCCAACCCCCCCCCCCCCCAAACCTAAAAGACAATAAGTTATCCCAAAAAGCCTTCAGAAACCATTTTTTTAAATCCCTAAATACCTAAAAAATAGTAAAAAGTCCCTAAGACAACAATGAAACCCATAAAACCCATAAAACCCCATGAAATGACCCTAAATAATAAAATTCTAGAACAACAATAAAATCCCCCAAAAAACATGAAAATACCCAAAAACCCTTATAAAAATGTAAAAACATTAAATTATTAAAAGAACTAAAATATCCATAAACCCTAAAACCCACATAAAACCCTAAACCAACCAAATCCGTATAAAACCATTAAAATTCCTAAAGGACCCAAAATAAAAAAGGCTTTAAAACTAGTTAAAAACCATAAAACCCCCAAAAACCCAATTTGTACCCCTAAAAATCCAACAGACCATAAAAAACCGTAAAAGTCCATAAAAATTATAAAACCCAAAAAAACAACACCCTAAAAACCCCAATAAAACATAGTTTAGACTATGATGAAAATGAATATTATCATATTAAAGTATTGCATTTTTTAATTATAGAATTTTAAAAGGAAAATACATCACCTCACTTTTTTTAGGAATATAGGATTGACCATCACATTCAAAAAAAATTATTCACAAATTTTAAGAAAGTCCATTTGATAGGGAATTTGTTTTTGGGTATAATGAATCATTTGAATCACTTTGAGTCCAACATGAAAGAATTGATAGTAATGACGTAAAAAATAAGATTCTACGTGGATAAAATATAAATATGAGGATTCTATGGTTTTTTTATTTCTCCCAAATCATAAGTAAGTTGTAAAAAGTGTTGTGCATGCTTGATGAAATAACGGTGGAGCAAAGTTGATGCCAATAGTTTTCTAAAAAATTGTATTCAGTGTGATTTGGAAAAAAGGATGTTGCTAGGGGATTGGGAATCTACAATAACTTCCATTATAAGTCAATTGATGATAAAGATAATCATAAATGTTTCAAATCCTTGAAGAGTTCATGCTAATAAGAATAAAGATGAAGAAGAAGATAAGTTTAATTGTATTCCATGTGGAACCGAAGAAAAGAAGAAAAAATTCAATTATTTTACATTTTTATTTATTTTAATGAGGTAGATCAAAATCAAAATCGGAATGGAGATATTAAAATGGATAAATTGGAATTCAGAAATTAGAATGGAGAAATCAGAATAAGAAAATTGTAATAGAGGAATATGAATGGATAAATCAGAATGGAGAAATCGGAATAGATAAATTGGAGAGGAGAAATTGGTATAAAAAATTTGAATAAAAATTTAGACTAAGATTTAATATTTGATATAAATAATAATGGGATCTGAATTTAGTAAATGTTCTAAAATTCAAGGAAGGTTGAATGAGTTACTCAATTCAAGATTAATTGCATGAGTCAAAGAAAAATATCGTAATTTCACGGGAAATTTAATAACTCAAATAATGATATGAATTTAATGGGGAATCCAATGATTAAATAAGGATATGGTATTTAGGAAGATTAATTATTTGAGAAATTTGGTGATGTGGTAAATTTTTTTTAGAATCATGATTAAACCATTCTTGTGTGCCTATAAATATGATGAGAGAAATTTATATTCTCTCTGATTTTCCATTCTTGAGAAATAAGAGAAAAAAGCTCTATAATTCTAGAAAGAATACATCTTTAGATTATATTATTTTCATAAAGTTATATTGATATAAGAAGTAGTTTATAAGATCATATTATGAGTTTTCAGAATGGGACTGACCTTTTCAAAAGGGGATTTCTAGACTCCAACAAAAGAAGAATTGATTTGTTTCAGAGGTATTCTAACAAAGATACATTTCCCATATTGAGAAAATTAGATTGGGTTTTCAATACTAATATTATAAGTTGTTTTGAATTGTCTCAGTGGTATTGTGACAGAAGTATAGTTTCAATATTGGGAAAAATAGATATGGGAATCATCCTAGGGGATCAGACTGAGTGTCATTTTAATGTCCAAGATGTTATTAATAACTTCTCAGTAAAAAAGAAAATAATTTTTTTTAAAATATAATATATGATAATGTTGATAATGAAGAAAAATAGCATGTTTGTTAAAAATTTATATTACACCATTTCATGCAACATGAAGAACATGTACTATTGTATTGTACATAACACTATACTTGTGTAAGGGGATATCCTACTCATTTTATTCCACACAAAAAATATTTTTTTCCAATGTATTGTGTAGTATTAGATTATTACTAAACCATAAAATCTTTAGATACGCTTGTTTTGTAGTGAACCTTATAAATTAGTGTGTTTCAATGGTTGTGTGTTTGATTTGATATCATTGGTGAAAGAAATATTTAACATGAGGTTAAGGTTATTTATTAATAAAGGATAAATTAAATAAAAATATATAACTGATTCTCCCCTCCCCATCCTATTTATAATTAAATCATTTTTGGGTGATCTCTATTGGTATCAGGGTGAAGGTTCCCGTTATTTAACCTATATTTATTTTTTAAGGAGAAGTTATGATGGAAAATTTGAATAGTGTGAATTTTAATAGGATTATAATCTTTGATGGAATATAATATCATATCTAGATGGATATGATGTTTCCTTATCTTATGTAACATGGGTATGAAGTTTTATGAAGTTATATTAGATGGATTTCCACTTATTAGTTGAAAGGTTAATCTTACTCTCGCTGACAATAAGAATCTTGAGAATGATGGAAGAGATAAAAATGATTTACTCTCATCACTTTGTGAAAATGTGTTTTCAAGAGTGAAAGGTGTTACAAATATCAATGGTATTTGGGATAAGATGAAAAATATATATGAAGGCAATAAAAAAGTGAAGAAGGAAAAATAAAAAATATCAGGGTAGAAGTGTGAAGATATAAAATTTTGTGAGTATGAATTAGTTGGGGACTTAGTTACCTGGGTAAATGACATTGGCTACACTACCATATTTCTTGCTGAGAAGTTATAGGATTCTATAGTTGTTTAAAGTATCTTAGGAATTTTTCTCTAAAAGTTTCATGGTAATGTTTCTCCATAGGATGATAGAGACCCTAAATCATTATCTATGGAATATTTTATAACACTGTCATTGCTAATGAAAATATATGGGATAATAATATGAAGAGAAAAACAAAATATGATTGTTAAATGTCTTTCAAACCCACTAATAATGAAATGAATAAAACGGTTATTGATGAAGTTGATGTTGCTGAATCTCACTCTTCAAACGAGGTATGTAAAAATATTGATGATATTTCACCATTTTTTTCTAAAAATGGTAGAATTGGTATAAGTGAATATAATGTGAAACGTCCCTGGAAGTGTTTTGAATATGGAGCTGTTCAGAACATTGCTACTAATTTTCCTCAATAAAATAAATAAGAGAATAGATATTAAGACGAAATAAGGACATGAAGGTAATGGAATAAATAGGTTGATGAGTATAAATCATTTTTCTAAAGGGAAGGATGCAAAATTATTTAAATCCAAAAGAAGAAATTTCATATCTAAAGATGGTGAAGAAGAAGCAAGTGAATCTAAATCTGAAAAATATTCTAAAAATGATGGAGAAAATACTTTTATTTCAATAGTTAATAATGGATAATTCGAAAGAAACATTTCTGAATAATAAGAATAAAATCATTTATAAAATTATTCTAAAAAATAATTGAAAGATTGTCTGAGAAATATTAGGAAACAATAGAAAGAAATCCAGAAACTAAATAAGGAAAACTCTTAAGAAAATAATCAATATTGTTTTCTTACTGATAATTTCAAGATAATAAAAGATATTGATGATTTGAAAAAATATCTTGAGGAAGAAAAGACTCATAATGAACATCTGGAAGTAATGTTGATGTAAAAAGTAAAAGAGTAAGAACATGTCCAATAAAATAATTTAATGATTAATAGATGGACATAAGTTTAAAAATCTATATCTCGGAAGTTAGTGAAAGTTATTTTATGGAAGAACCAATAATGAATCGAAAAGGTTTACTATCTTTGGTTGAGAATAAAGATAAAATTGATCTAGATAAGAATAAATCTATGAATTTCATGCATGTGAAAAGGTAACAATGTCAAAAAACCTATACTTCTAAAAACTATAAGCCTAAAAATGATTCTAAATATTATAAATATAGGAAAGTTAATTCAAAATCTAGTTCCATTAATGATAAATTTAAAACTGAGTTGAGAAAAAATATTTTGATTAAAAATAGAAGGGTTGGTGACCAAAAATGTTCTATAAAGAAGGTTTTTTAAAACATTACTCAAAAACAGGTTTGTTTGAACGATTCATAGAAAAATAATATTTCTATGGATACTGGTGGTATTTAGGTTGATTCAGAAATATTGAAAATATTTTTTGGTTTAACCTAAAACATTGCTTCTATTCCACGAGTTATGAAATTAATGGTTTTATGGGGATTCAATCCTCTCAATATAACTAGTTTTATAAGTCTATTGGGAAGAAACATGAGAAGTTTGGTGTGATAATTGAAAATAAGTTCCAAGCCCTAAAACTATTTGTGAAATATGTGAACAAGTTAGAAATACTTCTAAGAGTTTTCTTGTTTTGTTACAATCAAAAAATAGTTTCATAATAATTATAAAAATCTTGATGCAAGGATGAAAAATTGAAAAGATTAATATATTATTGTTGAATACTCTTTTAAAGAAATAAATGGATAACAAACATGGATTCATGATAGTGGTTTCTCTTTTTATATTATAGTAGACTCAATTTTTTTGAATAATGTGAACGAATTCAAAGAATGAATGGTGGCATATGTTAATTGTGAATCTCTTAGAATCAAAGGTTTTAGATCAACCATCATTGGGAAAGGAAAGATAAAATACCATAAAAATATATATGTTGATGGGATAAAACACAACATGCTAAGGGTTTCAAAAAATTGTTATGAGGGTAACAATGTTATCATTAAACATGATGGGATTTTTTTGAATAGTGAGGAAGATGGAAAAATAGTTACAAGAGGCCAACATAATAAAAGAAAATTATTTCAAGTTTGTGAAATACAAAAATATTATAACTTGGGTATGGTGGAAAGAAATTAGTTATGTCATGAAGGGATAGAAAAATGTGTCAAAGAAACATGAGAAAGATATCCAGATGAGATATTTTATATAAAATTCCTCATACATCAATAATAATATATTGGGGTTGCACTAATTTTTAGAAAAGAAAAATTACAAACAGAGTGAATAAGAATGTTAATATTTTTTCAAAACAACCCTGAGAACTAATTCACTCTAATAACTATGGATTGATTTGAAAACAATAAAATAATTGATATAATCACTTCATCACCTTAATTTATTACATTAATAACATTACTTTTTTTATGTATATGTAAGATAAGTCATGTCCTCTAAAAATGATTAGAAATTTTAGGAGGAAAGATGAGAAAGAATATGAGTATTCAGTGATGAAGTTGATAAGTAAAAATGGTGGTGTTTATAAGAATGATGAATTTGAATGTTATCATGAGAAACATAAAATTTTAATTGAGTCCAATTTACCATACACACCCCAACAAAATGGTGTTTCTGAAAGAAATAATAGGTTTTTGGTGGAAATGGGGAGAACTATATTACATGAACAAGGTGTTTCTCTTTAATATTAAAGTTAATACACGAGTAATGTTGTGTGTATTCAAAACTGATGTTTCTATAGTCCATGTTTAGATAAAAATCCTTAGGAATTGTTTTATGAAAAATCCCCATGTTTGGAACACTAAAAAAAATTTATGAGTCCATACATTATAAAGAAGAAAGGTGTAATCCTTTGAATGTTTGAGTAAAGAGGTGAAGATTGATTTTTTTTCTATTCTCAAGAACTAATACGATACATGTTTTTTTATAATAAAACAAAAATAATTTTCTATTTCTTATCTGAATGTTATTGAAAAATATGAGGAGGATAAATAGACTCATGGAGATAAGTATGTCGAGCAAGATAAGGGAGGTTTTGTTATAATTTATGATAAGGATACCAACAATTTTCATCTTACTCTAGAAGATGAATCAAACTATGTTATTTCATGTGATGAGGATAAAACTCAAATAACTCCTCCCATGTTGAGGAAGCTAATATAGGACCCAAACATTTTTGAGGACCAACATCAGAAGGATCAAACAAGAATATCATCAAAAATTATTAAACTTACTTATTAGTATCCATGATTCATTTCAAAATATTTTAATGCAGATTTTGAGTATTCAAAATGGGTTTAGAAAATGAATTAATAGCTTAATTTAATATAAATGAATCTTACTTGGGAACTCGTACCCAAAATAGATAGGAAAAATATTGTAGTTGCAATGTGGTTTTTCTAAAACAATCTTAATGTAAAGGTGAAGTGGTAAGGAATAATGAAAAATTAGTGTTCAAAGGTTACTCACAAATTAAAGGTGTTGAATTTGATGAGACTTTTTATCAGGTGGAATAATTATAAGAAATACAATTCTTTCTTTCTCTTACTACACAATGAAGTTAAAAATATTTTCAATGGATGTGAAGTCTGCATTTTTTAATGATGATCATGATGATGAAGTTTACATTGAACAACCTTTTAGATTTGTTGATGGGAATGAAGAAATCTATGTGTGTAAGTTGAAGAAATATTTGTAAGGGTTAAAATATGATCTATGGGAATGGAGTTCCAAATTGGATACTACTTTAAGAATTATTAGATTCTAGAAGGTAAGAGTTGATAATAAACATCACATAAAGTAATGTATGCAGTTTTCCCTCATTGTAATTTTTTATTTTGATGAAATTATCTTTGGTGATAATGATGAAAGAACATTATAAATATTTGTCGAAGAGATGAGAAAGTTGTTTGAAAAAACCATGTTGGGTTAAATGAAATAATTTCTTGGTTAAAAAATCTTACAAAATAATAAACTCATTTTCATTCATCAAGAAAAGTATGATGAGGAACTTATTAAGTGTTTTGGCATGAAAACATAAAATCTAGTTTCCAAACCGATTTCAATGGAAATCATGTTTTCTAAAGATAGATAAGGTGAGGAAATTGATCAAAAAGTGTTTTGAATTTTGATTGGATGTTTTTATACTGTAATTCCTCAAGTATCGACATTGTTTGTCCCATTATCCCATATGCCGGATATTAGAGTTCCACTAAGGAATCCCATTTACAAGATGGAAAAATAATTATTAGATTTATCATAGGAACAACAAATTTTGGAATTAAGTATGATATATTTAATATTTTTGAGCTATAGTTGTATTCAAATGCTGATTGGGAGGGAAATTTTTATACGATCCAAATATGGTGGAGTTTTTTTATGATGAAAATCTATTTAGTTTCCATAAAGAGAATAAAAATTCAGTAACTCTTAGTTTGGATGAATCTATGTATATTTCTACCACTCAAGCCTCTTCTCAAATTATGTGAATGATATCTTAGTTGGAGTACTTACTTGTCAATTTATTGTTACCCTTTCTCATAGGTTGTGTTAATAAAATGGAAATCAGCCATAAAAATAATCTGGTACAACATTATCCTTCAAAACATATTAATATCAAGTACCACTTCGTCAATGTTCATGTGGAGAAGAATGATTTGAAGATGGAGTAAGTTCCTACATCGGAACAAGTTGTTGACATATTCACAAAACCTTTATTAGAGGATCCATTTTATAAATAAAGGTTTAATATGGGTCTCCAACCACATTCGCATCATGGTTGAGGTATGTGTTTTGTTCCTTCCCTCATATTACCATTTTATAGTGTTTTAAAGGTGGAGAATTATTGCCTAAATCTTCCCTTATGGAAGAATAGATAAAGGGGGAGTTTAGGATAAGATATGAATCCAGCATGTAAATGTGTGAACTATTGTAACTATTTGTTGAAGTGGTTATAGGAAATAATTTTTTTGTTTTATGGGAAACATAATGAATTAGAGGATGGATGAGGAAGAAAGATGATGAAGAAAGCATATGAATGAATTCTAGGGAAGAAAGTTGATGAAGAAAGAAGGGGAATAAATTGTGAGGAAGAAATATTGATTATGAAATTATGAGGAAGAATCATGGGGAAGAAAATCGAGGAAGTAATTCTAGGAAAAAATGTGGAGGATGAAAAGATGTGGAATAAAAGATGATGAAGTTTCATAATCACTATATTTGGGTTGATCTATTTTCTTGTTAATAATTCTTGCTTTCTACAATGTGTTAGATGATGTAGGATTATATTTTTTGATCAGTAACCCATAGATTAAGGTTAAAATGTTCAGTTATTTATAAATCATGGTTGAAAACAAAATATAAAGGGGGTGATATTTAAGACCTTGCTGATAAAGAATATTACCATATTTAGGTAATTTATTTTGTTGTTAAGGATGCTAAAAAAGAATATAAATATATTCACTTTGTTTTTTTGGAATATAAGTCTGGCCATAATATTTAAAAATTCTATCTAAAAATATTAAGAAGGTCCATCGGATAAGGGATATTTCTCAGGAAAAAGAATCAGTAAACTCTCCATTAGTCTGAAATGAGAGACATGATAGTTATGAGGAAAATTATTTGATTCTGAAAGGATCCAATAAAAATCTGGCTATTCATTGATGATTCATACTTATAAAAAATCATACATAAGTTGTAAAACTTTTGATTCATGCTTTATTAAAGAACATGAGAGAAAAGTTGCAACCAATATTTTTTATGAAAATTTTATTTAGGATGAGTTGGAATGTATGATGTTACTGGATGAAGGGAAAGCTATGACACATTCCATTATATTTCAAAAGATATTGAATATGATATTATATGTTTCATATTCATGAAGAAGTGAATCATACAATCAATAAGTTGTAGAAGAAGATAAGTTGAACTGTATTCCAAGTGGGTCAAGAGAATAGAAGAAAATGATTCATTTATTTTACATTTGTCTTCATCATAATGAGGAAGATCATAAGTGGAATTGGAATGGAGATATCATAATGGATAAATCAAAGTTGAGAAATCGGAATAGGTAAATCGAAATGGAGAAATAAAAAAGGAGAAATTGGTAAGCTGAAATTTGAATACAAAAATCAGAATAGAGAAATCAAAATGGTGAAATCTGAATGTATAAATAAAAATGGAAAATTGGAATGAAAATCTCAATCGGATTGAAGATTTTTTAGAAAGACTAAAAGAATTTGAATTAAATTGAAAATCTATAAGTCAAGGAAAATCCATAATTCAATGAAGGTTCAATGAGTCAATGAATTCCATGGGAAATAAATGATCCAATAAATATCTGAATTTCATTGGAAATTGAATGAGTCAAATAAAAATTTCTATTTTATGGGGAATTGTAGGAGTCAAAGAAATATAAACGATTTAAAGAAGATTAAATAATTATAAAATTTTGTCAAATGGGAAAAAACTTTTTCAAAATCACGCTAAAACCTTTCCTAGGAGCCTATAAATATGGGGAGAGTACTTTTTGTACTCTATGAAATGCATTTCTCATGAAAGATGAGCAAGATTATTCACAATTATAACAAAAATATGTTTCTGGATTATATTTTGTTAAAGAAGTTAGTCGGATATAAGAAGACATAAGGAAGATCATATTTAGAGTTTCTGAAATCATACTAACCTTTTTATTTTGGGATTTTTCAACTTAGAAAAAATCCTTCCTCATTTATTTCAATGGTATTGTAACAAAGTTACATTTTTCATATTGAGAAAATCGGATTTTGGAATCAGACTTAGTAATTGAACTGCGTTTTCCAGAAATAGATTAGAAGTGCTTCATAATTGTGTTAGTGGTATTCTAACATATGTATATTTTCTATATTGAGAAAATTATATGTGGGAATCAAATTGTGGAATCATACTAAGTGTCATTGCTAATTCCCATAAGTTTTCACCAGATTCACGGTAATAAAGGTAAAAATTTATTGGACGATCGTATTTGAGAGTGTAGATCAAGAAGCATCATAACATGTTTGTTAAAAATTATATTACTTTATTTCATGATACTTTAAGTACCCCAACTATAGTATTGAACATAGTACTACATGTGTGTTAGGGAATATCCTACTCATTGCATTCCACACAAAAGAATTGTTATCTAGTGGATTGAGTGGTATTGAATTTCTTACAAATTATAATAAGGACTATATACTTTTGTTGAGTTGTGAACCATGTAATTTTTTAGGCTCTTGAGGTTATGTAATTGATTATTTTTCAGTAGACAAATAAATATTTAGTAGGTGGGGAACATTTTTCTTAAAGAAGGAAACATCATAAAATCAATGATACACCTCTCTCCCTCCTAGTGATACTTGAACCCTAGTTTGGTAATCTCAAATGATAAAAACCCTAATAACCCAAAAAACCCTAAAACCCCTTAGAATGCTAAAAAATCATAAAAAACTCTAAAACAACATAAGATACCATAAATCCCTAAAATAAAATAAAATACCTAAAAAGGCCCTCAAAACACAAGAAGACACAAAAGAAACTAATAACTAAAATTAAAAAACAAAAAAATCTAAAAATTACAAAACATACCTAGAAAACCTAAATTTCCCTTAAACAGAGACACATAAAAACCCTAAAAGGTCCTTAAAACTAGAAAAATACAGAAAACGACAAAAAACAACAAAAAAACTAGAAACCCTAAATCCCTAAAAATCCTAATAACCCAAAAAACACTTAAAAAACACTAAAATCCTAAAAAACACTAAAACCCCTATGATCCCAACAATTCCCAAAGAAATCCCTAAACACAAAAACCCCTTAAAATATATTGAATACTTTTAAAACCCCTATAACTCTACAAAACCCTAAAAACCATAAAAATCATAAAACCCCTTAAAACACTAAAAGATCCTAAAACTCCTAAAACCCTAAAACACATAAAAGGCCCTAAAAATAAACCCCACACCCTACACCATAAAATCTAAACCCTACACCCTAATCCCAATACCATACACACTGAACCCTAAACTCTATAACTAAAACCCTGTACCCATATCGTAAACCTAAAACCCCACACCTTAATCCTTATACCATACACCCTCAACCCTAAACCATATACCCTTAATATTGTAACCCATTTCAGAATAAACCGTAAGACCTAAACCGTAAAACCATAACCTTACATTTTATACCACAACCCCTACATCCTAAACACTAAACCATGTACCCTATACTATAAAATATCATATAAATTCAAAAAAACACTATAAGACCAAAACTCCCCTAAAAGACCATAAAACCCCATAAAACTCCATAAAACATTAAAATACAATAAACCCCTTAAAATACACAAATGTACCCCAAAACCCTAAAAATCATAAAAGACCCTACATATCCTAGGATCCCCTAAACCCTTAAAATGTAAAAGACCATAAAAACCCGTAAAGAATCCTCAAAGACATAAAAAACCCATAGACCCCCCCAAAACCCCTTTAAACACTTTAAAACCCTAAAAACCATAAAAATTCTAAATACCAAAAAATCCTAAAACAACTAAAAGACCCATGATACATAAAAATTCTCAAAAAAAATATTAAAATGAAAAAAAGCCTCGAAAAAAAACAGTAGATACCCATAAACCCCCAAAAAGAAGAAAACCAGTAAAAAAAGTAAAATATCCAAAATCCTCTATAATACCTAAAATCCCTAAAAACCCATAAAAACAAAAAAACCCATAAAATCCTAAAACAACCCTAAAAGCCCTAAAAAGGCAAAACTTCCTAACTTCCCCCCAAAGCCATTAGAACCATAAAAACACTGAAAATCCTTAAAAACCCCATAAACTGATAAAATCCTAAAACAACTATCAAATCTTGAAACCCTTATAGTAATAAAATACCTAAAATCCATAAAAACCTGAAACACCTAAAAACCCATAAAAACCCATAAAATGTAAAAATACATAACATCGATGAAACCTCTAATCCCACTAAAACCCATAAAAACACCAAAATCCATATAATTATTAGAAATAAATAAAAACCCAAAATATCTAAAAACCCCAAAACCATTAGAAATAGTAAAAACATTAAATATCCAAAAAACACCAAAAAACACGTAAACCCCAAGAAAAACCAGAAATCATTGAAAACCTAATAAAACTAAAACCCTAAAAAATAAAACCAAAAAGACACCAAACATCCTATATACAATAAAAACCCTTAAAATTCATAAAAATTTTAAAATCAGTTAAAAACCATAAAAATCCCAAACAACTCATAAATACACTAAAACCTGTAATGATAGTAAAAACCCGTAAACCCTAAAAACCCTAAAAGAACCACAAAAACCTAAAAACATAAATACCCAAAAAACCCAAAAGAATCCATAAAACACATAAAAATATCTAAAGACCCTAAAACACCCAAAAACCCCTATAAAAGCACTATAAACTAGAAAAAAATGAACAGACCCAAAAACCCTAAAACACCCGAGAAGATCTTAAAAACCAAAAAACCCCAAAAGACACTAAAAACATAAATTACCCTAAAATAATAAAAACACCCTAAAAAGTCATCAGGAACCCTATAATCCCTTTATGGGACCCTAAAAACCCTAGAAACATAAAAGACCCAAAACCCCCTTAAAACTCTAAAAGGATCCAAAAACCCAAAAAAAACTATAAAGGACCCAAAAACCCCAAGAAACCTCAAAACGAACCTAAATACCATAAAAACCATATAGGACCCTAAAATACCTAAAAAAACATAAAAAAATTTAAAACCCTTTAAACTCCTATAACTAATAAGAATACCCTAAAACCCTTAAAAATCATAAAAACCCCAAATGACCCTAAAACAAGTAAAATTCAATGAAAACCCTAAAACTCCTTAAAAACTATAAAATAACCTAGAAAAATGTAAAAACCCAAAATGACCATAAAAACCCTAAAAGAACATGAAGAAATAAAAACCCTATATGACTATAAAACCCTAAAATATCCCAAAAAACCATAGAATCTTAAAATAAAATAAAACCCCCTAAACCCATCAAAGACCCAAAAAATAAAAAAAACAAAACATTTATAAAAACCCTAAAAGGCCCTAAAAATCAATGAACACTAAAAAACCTAAATCCCCTCTCCCAATCCAAAACAAAAAATTAAAAAAATCTGAAAAGCCATAATAAACAAGAAAAAACTATAAAACCCTAAAAACCCCAAAACCATTAAAATTCTGAAAAATCCCCTAAAACCCCAAACCCATAAAAACTATTATTACCAAAAAACCACTAAATATCCTAAAAATCACAAAAAACCTAATCACCCATAAAAACTATAAAAACCCTAAAACCCCTAAAAACCCTAAAAACACAAAAACCTAAAAACACCCAAATCCATAAAAACCATTAAAAACCATGAAAATATAAAAAATGAAAATAAATATACTAAAACTATATAAAACAATAATATTAATTTAAAATCCGAAAAACCTCTAAAAATCATAAAAATAGGAATAATGAAAAAACCCTAACAACTCGAAATCCTTTAAAACCCATTTAAAACCCTAAACCCCCTAAATCTCTAAAAACCATTAAACACCGAAAAAATCCTATGAAAACCCATTATACCCTATGAAAACCCTACAAAATACTAGGAATCATAAAAACCCTTTAAAAACTAAAACCATAAAACCCATTAAATAACCATAACAACCATAAAAACTATGTCTACACCTAAAAATACTTAAAAAACTAAAACCATACAATCCTAAAATCCCATAAAACCCCCTAAATTCATCATAACCATAAATATTCTAAAAAACAAGAAACATAACAACTCTAAAACCCCACAAAAACCCCAAAAAATATAAAAACATACTAAAACATTAAAAATACCTAAAACCAAATTAATCTAAAATGACTAGAACCCCATAAAAGCATTCTAAAATACACTAAACCAACCTAAAATCCCTAAAATCCATAATACCCATGAAATCCCTAAAAACCTTAAGAAAATAAAAAATCATAAAAACTCTACAAAATCCAAAAACCCATAAAAACTATAAATCCCAAAATGACCCTAAACACCTAAAAATAACTATGAAATTTAAAATGAAATCTGAAAAAAATAAAAACCCCCTAAACCAAATAAATCATCTAAAACTATAAAACATCAAAAAATCCTACAACCCCTCATAGTGCCTAAATTCATGCCTCAATGTAATATAATAAAAATCACCAATGGGCCTGCCTCATGAATCTCCCTTCCAATGCACTTCATCACTAATAATTGTGTAAATTTAGTAGAATAAACTCCTATAATATCGATGTAAATAAATGAAAAAATCGTCTGTGATCTCGATAGATACGTTTTCATTCTCTGTAGTGAAATGATTGAAGCCTCTGTGAGTCTAACAGGGTTGTCTCTAATAGTGAAGCACTTTTTCCTCAATAGCGTTCCCTCAAAGAATCCTGACACATTGTACCTGTAAATATATGGATCACCCCCCCCCCCTCAATGGATCGATCCCTAACTTTATGTCTTTCGAGATCTCGATTCGTAAGCACTGTTTTCTCTGTGAACTAGTAAGAAAATGTGTCACCCATGAAAACTAAGCATTTCAATATAGCTTTCCATTTTCTCCAATTTTACTCGACTTCATGAGGGTATTTCTTCATGAATCCATATTACCATATGAAGATGGAAGTCCCTTTTGTGAAATCGTGCTTTTCTGAGCATTCAGCCTTTAGAAATCACCCTCCAACCACATGTTGGCACAATTCCTATGTTGTGTCATCATTCTTTACAGAACTCCTACCATCACAGAGATCTGTTTTTCTCATGATTCGTAAAGAAAATTCATTTTCAATTCCCCTTATATTCACAATGTTCCCTTCCTATGGAAATACCTACTCTACGTGGATATTTTCTTCACGAACCCTTCTCCAGTGCGGCCCTCTAGGCTTTTGCGAAATGATTTCATGGTTCCTCTTATGATGTTTTGTATAAATTTTCTCTACCTTATTCTTCTTCACATAGTCATGGTAACTTCTAGTTCTTACTTGCATAGCCACACTAATGTGACCCCTTGAGTGACCATTCTTCCACCCCATCGAATCCTAGAATGGGTTGTACCTTCCATCCTCCAATTGTGGGTTGGTACCAGATATGTATGTCCCGGGGTGAGGATTGATTCCTCCTCAACTGAGCTTCAAGACATTAAACTACCAAGAACCCTATTCCCTAGAACATGGTTTTAAACTGTGAGTTTCCACATGTGGGGAATGATGGGGTGGAAGTGAATGAGAATAAGCAATAGCGCTTTCCCTCTCCTCTCTCCCATTGGGATCTATCACCATGTGTCCCTCAAGTAGTCTTCACAAAATCCCAGACACACTTTGATATGGTTTCCAATATATGATATCCATATCCTCCTCATACATCAGATCACCCTCCTTGGGCTTCCCTCTATGAGTATGTCCCAACCTCCATCTTCTTGGGCCGCTAGCCATGCCTAATCTCCATACAACCTTTCATGGATGCACCTTTTGCAACATGATTGTTAGGTCCACTACTACCTATCGGTGTGTAATCCCCCTGCCCCTCATCCCATATGATGTTATACTACACCCATTAAAACTACATTAAACTTGATACTTGTCTCTTAGAAAGGGTATGTAGGAATACTATCTGATGTTCCAACCCTTCATTTCGCATAATTGATCTATTCCATATGTTTCACACTGGGTCGAATTCCTCCTGTATGACATTAAACTATATTTTCTTTTGAACTATGTAGATTTTTATCCATATATTCTACACTGGGAATGTAGGAATCCTCTTTGAGGCCAAACCCCAACCTCTGGTAAACTCTAGTAGTCCCTCATATGGGATGTACCCTCCTAATGAAATACATTTCCTTTTTGGGAGACATCTCTTATATTCTCCTCTCTAAGGTGTTTTGATCCACCTTGGTATCTAACCATGCATAATCCCAAAAACTCACCATACTCCTCTAACCAAGAGTGACCCTCTTACAATGGGCTACAAGCCACACATAAGTCCTAGCTTGTCTCTAGGTCATTTTCCATTCTGTGAACCCTAATCCCATTCTCAATCCTTGAACAACATGAATATTGATCCCCTTCTTCAACATAGGGTATGTAGGAAGCCTCCCTAATGTTCAAGACCATCATCCATTCCTATCTTGGTCTCTCACTTGACCCTTAGCGTATCGGGAAGATCATGCCCCATCCCGGAGGTTTCACATCCTTTGGATCCTTTCCCAAACACTCCATTTCTCATGAGCCACCTTGCCAACTATCTCATCACCCCATTTAGAACAATGTGGAATTTTATTCATATACACTGTCATATGTAGGAAACCTCCCCAAGGTTCTAGCCCCATGCCCTCATCTTCACAACAGTTCTATTTTCATCATTCTAACCCTCTGACATCTCCTCCTTATCCATCCTAGTCCTTATGTGGTCCATGACATCCCAGTGAGATCATTCCTTCCATCATTTTTATACCTAGATACCACCCGTGTATCTAACCATGTGCTATCCACATATCACCCCTTCAAAATACATGGTTTTTGATCTCTTTCCCCTATATACGGTGCAACGAAATCCAATCTAAGGATCAATCCCATCAAAAAATAAACCTATGAATTCCCATTTTGGGGACCACCTCTTGGATCCACCCTTTTATGGGTTTAGATCAACCTTCAGGGTTTGAAACCTTCCCTTTTTGGGACATGCCATCCAGGGTCAATCCTTATAGAGGTTTTGACACATTCACCCAGTAAACATTCAAGGTGTTCCCTCCTAGAAGCATATCCAACATACCCACACTTATCAGTGTTCAGATCCATCCTATCGGTCTCTCCTAGATGTTATACTCATGTCGTACCCCATGATAAACATGGGAAGCCATGGTTATCCTTAGAGACATGACCCGAGAATAATATTCCCCGAATTCAATGTGGGATTCCTTGGACTTCCATGGCCATGATAAGACCTCTCTTAATGGATAATTTCATTTGTACCAAGGTTCTGGTATCCAAGCATACCAGTGATACCCAAGAAGACTACATCCATTATATAAGTTTCTGCCTTAACATGACCCTTTTTAATGTCCTTAAAAAAGTTTCATAATTATTCGGTTTCCAAAAATAGATGGAACCATGAACGTGGATCTCAAACAATGTCTTCATCTGTAAGGTGGACTCATACTATGTGAAAAATTTTGGGGATGAATCCATGGAAGAAGATAACAACATCCTGTTTTCCTTTTTCGATCAAGGGGGATACATCTCAAAAAAAGTAATAAATGTTTCCTAGAATTAGAAAGCGGGAATATGGGGCAACATGCATGACATTCGGCTTCGAAGACGACGCGAGGCAGTGCACCCAAGAGGATGTGATGGAAATAGAAATGGTGAACCTGATGTAAATAGTTTCCCCAACAACCATGGGGATTAGTAGAATTCAAGACATCAGTAGATAAGCATGAAACCAGATCCAGTCATCTGGCACTAGGTCCCTCCATGAAAATAGTGGGTCTGTCATGGAACTCAAAATAATTTGGGGTAGTTAACTATTAGATATTCTAGTCTATGACATTGTTAGCGTGTATCTTTCTCTCCAACCATGGCAGACTAACTGATTCTAGGAAACTGGAAAATTATTACCTATTTTCTATACTAATATCTGAATCATCCTAAATTATAGGACCCAAGCTATAGGAAACCAGTCACCTCCAACCTGAAGACACAGTTGTAGGCCTAGAGGAAATGCTAACATGGAAATCCCAAACAGCTCCACCTCTTCCATGACATCTTCTACAATCAAAACTACCAGGTTCTCATGACCTATCTCCCCCTCATAGTTTATCTAGATGAGGGTGATGGATACTTTTTTTTGACTGTATGAACATGAGGTTTAATCCTAACTCGGGAATTGGCCTGCCAATATTTGGAGACTTTTATGCCACACTGTCACTACCACACCCAAGGGCTTCCTAGGGAGCCACTTCTCACCAATATGTCATCCAACCATTTCCAAAGTCTCTCTCTATAACACAGTTATGATTAGCTACCCTATGCTGATGAAGAATGGGATGCTCATGTAATACCAGCATCAACAGTCATCTGATATCCACAAAGGAGGGCTCCCACTAAGTTCTGTCAATACTGCTAGTTGGTATCTGAATCCAAGTAACAGGTGGTATCTACCCCTACATCACAAGCCTCGCCTCGACAAACCCGATGCCAATATTAAGGAAATATTAAGAACATGCATGTCATGAGTCTTCATCTTCCACAACTCCAGTATCCCATGCCACTACCGATGAAAACTATCACCTCCGTGTTATTACAAATATGGGGAAATTATTTTACTGATCATGATTGAGACCCCATCCACCCCTTGGGTAGGTTAGGTTGATACTTTTAGTCACCAACATGTGTAGAATTCAATGCAAGACAACCCGTGATGTCTAGATCTAGTATAGAGGTCCTCCTCATACCGTTATCTGCCAAGATAGATGAACTCCCTACTCTCACACAATGCAAGGGAGTTACCCCATGCTTCTATTTCCAGTACAAGGGGTGTTCCTCCCCATCTTTCTTAAGTTCAGTATGAGGTTCCTACCTATGAAATGATCCCATATATGGATATTTTCCCTATATTTTCAGTTATCAATTAAATGGTCATCCACCCCCTATAAACCATAATCAAGGAGGTCCTCTGTATGTCCATCATGATTAGTATGAATTCACTCCTCATACCACCACTACCAAATAGTTAATAGGTCCATCCGGTAATAAAGGTGGCTGACATGGAGGCCCTCCCCATGTCCACCAGCTCCAGCGAAGTCCCCCCCCCCCACTACAAAACTGTTAACCATAGTGGACGTCCTTGTGCATCCCACACTCAGCTTGGGGGACATCCCCTTGTTCCATTTTTCATCTTCCCAGGTACACATCACACCCTTGCTCACCCAATTAGAGGATATCCTTCCCCTCTAATCCAATATGGAGGACCTCCCCATGTCATTATCAGAACCCTTAGTGATGGTCCTTCTCGATCTGATGACATCAGGCATGGAGGTTTCCTCCGTGTTCCTACTAGATCCATCGAAGGCCCTCCCTACTCCAGCACCATACATCACAGAGGTCCTCCTCATGTTGGATATTTAACCTACTTATAAGAAATATCATGTGACAGAAGGGTGAACTGTTTCCACCAATGTATGAATCCTGTGTAGCACCAGATCAATGTCAATCAAATTTTCTTTTCAAACTATGAGAAATAGTGTGATTGGATGATGGAACCTTCAGACTGGTCCTCTGTATTAGAATCTGGGATATGAACCAGGTTTGTAAGATTTATCCTTCTTGAAATTGAAATAAACTAGATCCCTGAAACCCTTTGTAGAAATATATAGGAAGAGGAATACTTGGCTCCCTTTCAAGGTTAGGCTATGAGGTCCAGTATTTCTTCACTATGATCCTTCTCTACCTTGACCAGAAATCACATAGAGTTATTATAGGGACCAGTGCATGATGATCACTACCCAGATTCTCCACTAGTGTGGCCACACCAACACATGAAGTCGCGGTTGATACCCTATACAGTATGGATGTGGTTATTAAGTTAGTATCATCTTAGAGAGATAACCCAGTATTCAGAAGTTTGATAGATCATGCATTGTTCTCTCGGTTGGTCAGTACACCACCACAGCGGTCCATATCAGTACCATTACTGGTTACTCAAACACCACTAGTTGAAGAGTGGTACAGCCAATGGTCATATCCCAATTCTGAATGATGGAGTTTGATGGACATTCTCGCAGTGAACCATCATCCTATGATGCTTTGGTCGATCCCTACTTTAGACATTATAATTATAGAGTCTCTTAATCTAGATGAAGTCATGTGTTTCTAAAAAACTCAAGGGATGACCCACTTCCCTCTCCATAATTTTTTATAAGATTTTCTAGAAATCCAGCATCATTAAGAGGACATTGGCCAACAATTTCACTTACCTGGGTTAGTTGTGATTTCGGTCACTCAGCACCCTACGTTGCCCGATCATCACTAGGATCTTCAGTGATGATGTGTTCAGATATTCATCCTACTCCATGGAGTTATTGATGAGGTATCTCCACACGTCTACATCTATTTTTGGGGATAGTATTCTTCCCTCCACTTCAGCCAGATCTTAGAGCAACTGAACCTAGTCGGAGATATAAAAAATAGGCCACCAAGTGTCGTCATCATAAATATGGCCAATCTCACATAGAAAGAAACTAAGGTAAGAATCATCAATGAAATCTTACCATTATGGAATGTATCATATCTATTAGATTCCTCATGTTTTTTCACTCACCATCGAAGAAACTTACTTGGCCTTCCAGACTCCGCTGAGTCATTTCCCCTAAGTTAGGACCCCGATAAGTGAAAAGGATACACATGAAATATAATCCCACTAACTCGTATGGTTCAGTGAAGAAAATAGAGGATTACCCTTAAAAGAGAGAATTACACTAATATTATATTGAAAATAAAAATGATATTGACAAGATCCTTTCCGAGCATGTTGTAGAGTGACAAAAAGACTATGGGGATCCTGGGTATGATCTCAAACATCTTCTATAGGGGAAGTAGGTGTTGGTATAGGCTCCCCCTGGTGAATTTCCTCCCATTGATTTCAACAACCCAATATATACAGATATAATAGAGGAAAGAGATTATGGAAATATGCCACATTATGGAACAAAAAATCCACCAGAGCTCTATGAAAATCCTCCTCTAGTTTCCCAATAGTTCATCCCTCCAGCAGCTCCTAGAGTAGTTCAACCATCCACTCTATGAGCCACTAGGCCCACCTATTAATGTTGAATAACCTACCGACGTAGTGGTGGTCAGATATCCACATTAGGACATGAATCCTTGCCAATAAGATATAATGGATCTTCTCATCGCTCACCTCAAGGATCGTGAAACTTGGAAGGTGGTTATCCCACCTAATTTCATGCCATATCTAGCATGGGTGGATGATATGCCAGCACCCTTATGCATTAGGAGTTCTACCATATCTTACTTCAATGGGAATGGATACCAATTCCTCATCTAACCAAAATTATCTCAAGGTTTGAACCCATGTTGGGAACTCCAGTACTACAAGAAGCTTCCAAGATCTCATGTTTCATATAGATACAGGAATGGACCACGTTCTTCTGGTATATCTAGTTACCCATTTGGTCTATAAGTAGTTGTGAAGATCTTCTTATGTAGTTTCTTTTTCTGTTTAGATCCACCACTCATAAGAATAGTATTTTTGACCTCTTTAAGTTCATGCAAAGGCCAAATAAGTGTGTCACGTACTTTTTTCTACGTTGAAGTGCCTCACATATTCACTCACTATGCTACTGACTCAAGTGTAGTTTTTGATGATGTGTGTGGGAAATTTCAAGATTGAACTAGTTCATTCTCTTATCACATAGAACATCTCATTTGGATTTCATGATTTCTTTGAAAATGATATATGACTAGAGGAATCTAGGAAGCATGCCAAGAAGTCACACTCATTTCCTACAAAAACCCCTGAAAGAAGAGCAGCTAAGGCTGATACCACTTCCATTGAACAATTAGAGGACTCTAGGAAACTAGAGTAATTGTGAGCATAGCCTTCTCCAAAACCTCTCCAAGGGCCCCTGCTTCAGGCTCAACCTCAGGTCAGCCTCGTATACCTCAGAATCGATAAGCACCACCTCCTAATAAACCATTACCACATAGGTAGGACAGTCAGGCTCCACCATCTCACCAAGCACCCCCCCCCCCATTAGGACAAGATCCTAGGGTCCCTTTCCCAGATATGAAAAATTGGGCCTACTAGTTCCTAAAGGCTCATGTCACTTTCTATTTCTATAGTGTTGTGGATTAGGGAATCTTGCGGTTACTAGAATGCAGAAGACCCCAAGAGGCTAATCTCACTGATCGTCGAAATTCTATGTGTTCAAGGACTAGCTTCAGAACTAGGTTGACAAAAATGTGATCAGGTTGGGTCCGACCCCAGCACATGTGACGTGTGTATCCTCAAAGCTAGAAATCGAATGTGGATTTGAAGGGTATAAGGTCTCCAACCATGGATCATAGAAATATGACAACTGGATTGTTCTCGAAGTAGTCACTCACATACATGGAATCATCCCTATCCACAAAAATATTCCGTATCTTCTGAAAATCACTATAACATCCCCATATTCTACTAATATATCCATATCTCATTCATCCACCTCTCAGAATAGAAGGTGCCCATGGTGCAAGTAAAACAAAGCCCCCAACTGGTGTCGATGCTATCATGTACCCTTGGTGACTTCATGGCCCTAAAAATTGTAATTTTTCTGAGAATTCTCCTAGAAATATTGAATTCCTCATATTATGACCAAGAGTACACGTCATTATATATAATCAAGCTGTGCGACCTAAACACAGTTCCCATCAATGAGGACCATCCTATTGGCCCGCCAAATGTTCCTGGTCGACAAAATCATCGATGAAACCATGTATACATGAACAATCAGAATAATTAGGTTAGTGCCTCTAGACAAGATGTTCATTATACCAATATTAGACAACGTGATCATCACATAGCCTAGAATGCATAGTCCTCTTGTCCTATCTCATTAGATTCACTACCACCATTGTCTGTGCTCCATCACCAAGCAGAGTCTCCACAACAGCATCATGATCATCCACATTTAGATGTTACCAATCCGGACTCATTTGATCAGCTGATAGTCAAATTTTATGATTCATCTAGTGAATAGTTGGATATTTTGATAAAGATCTATAATCATCCAGTTCAGTTGGTAGAACCTGTCATATCTCCTACCATAGAAAAACTTCATTCTGGTAGAAATGTTCTCCTAGCATAGAATTATGATGTTCTTTAGCACATTTCTAGCATTCCTATAATGATCTCAATTCTCTAGACTCTCCTCATGCCCAAAGATATGTGTGTATCCCTCACAAAGGAATTGAGAAACCCCCTACAGTTTAAAACAAAGGTAGTAGCAGTAGAATTATTCAATTTCAAGGAAGACAAGAATGTAGAATGTCAATCATCATATTGTTCTTATGAGAATATAAATGATCCCCTATATAGGGACACATGTGCACATTGTACATCACAATCCATCTTAATGGCATAGAAGTAATTTGTGGCCTTGATGACATAGTTTATGGAATAAATCTCATCCCGACATGAATTATCTACAATCTAGGGCTATCTGATGAAGATTTGGATCCCTCTAACCTGAGTATTTAGTGTTATGATCGAACCGAATAGAGGCTATATGGAAATATTTGTTTGAGTATCCAGTCTGGTGGCCTAGTTTGATTCACAAAATTCATGGTTATCTCATAGGACAAATCCTATAATACATTTATGGTTTGACCCTGGATCTATATACTTGCATCATTTCACTCCTCATAACACCAGCGCATCATGTACTCCCATAACGGTCATCTGGGCATACATCACAGTGATGCATCTCCCCTTACCTCTTGTGAATCCCACTATTTAGATGCCAAATGTTATAAGATCAAGGTCAAGAATGTTCAAACCAATGAGGATGATCATACTACACATTCATCTAACCTGTGAATAGACATGGATGAAAATTTCATAATCCCTATTCACTGGTTGAAAGACACAACCCCAGACATGGGAAACTATATTGTTTTGGTTACAAGGGTAAAACACTTTCCCAAATATAAGGAATGTAAGAGGATCACACCATTTTTCTATATGAAATAGGATCGAGTGATACCAAAACCCCCTACCCCTATACAGTATGGGGATGACCTCCCCATGGAGACAACCATACATCATACATTCATGTTCCTCCAAGCTAGGTTGAGAAATATCAAACCAGTACACTAGTACTGCTTTGATATTATCAAGAGTGTCCCCCATGGGAAAATTCCTAATGGGATTGGATCGACCGATTTTATAGCCATGGTTTTAGCAGAGCAGGGGTCTCCTGATGATGATTACCCCCACTTATTAGGATGACACCAGCACTGATTCAGGTTTAGTTATCCCAAATGAATTTCCCCTTGATGATGATCTTATTTCTATGGATGATGAAGATGATTTGGAGGATTCTAAAACTATTCTTGAAGAAGGAATCTCTGCCACTGTCAATGAGTTGATACAGGTAAATCTCGGTTCGGAGGAAGACCCAAGGCTGACATTGATCATAAAAAATATGTCTATGTAAGAGAAACAAAGGTATATGGATTTCATGAAGTACCATCATGATGTATTTCATTTGAGTTGTGATGAAATTCCAAGACCAGATCCGCAGGTTTTCATCCATTATTTCGGTCTCTTGGTATGTCATCATGGGTTCAAATAGCCTCATAGAAAGATGTACCCTTATCACCATTCCACATTAATGGTTGAAGTAGATAATCTCATGAAAGAAAACTTTTTCAACGATTTCTAGTAACCTATATTTTTGGAAAATATCATTACTATTAGTACGAAGAAAGGATATTTGAGATTCTATATTGACTTCCATGATCTTAACCATCACTATCCGAAGGATGATTTTCCCCTTCCTATGATGGATCTGTCGATTGATTCAACCACTAGATTCTTGTATCTCATTTTCATGGATGGGTATTCAAGGTATAATTAGATATGAATGTATCCCGTGGAAAATGATTCATCCACCATTATAGAATTGTATGGTACCATATGTTACCAGGTAATTCCTTTCTATTTGAAGAATGCAGGAGCCACCTAACAACATGTTATGCATTGTATATTCAAACTGATTCTTTGGACATTGGTGGAATGTACATGGATGATCTAGTGGTCAAATAGCACCAATACCAAGACCATCTTAGAGATCTTAAGAATGTGTTCATATTCCTCCACTATCGCCATATGAAGATGAACCCCACAAATTGTGCCTTCGGGGTTACCTATAGAATGTTCTTTGGATTTTCCTTTAGATAAAAAGGCATTGAGATAGATGCATAGAATATCAAGGCCATTATTCAGATCCCTCCTCCAAGAAAAATTTGGGATATTTTAGGTTTTTAAGGCCACTTAGCCTATATATGTCAATTCATTGAGAACATGATTAAAAAATGTAAGCCCTTTTCCTGGATCAGGAAGAAGGGTGTCATGTACCAGTGGGATCAAAAATGTCAAAGCACCTTTGATGAGATCAAGGAGTATCTACTCCAGCCTCTGATTATGATTCCACCCATCTTTGTTATGTTGTTTTTCCTTTAGGTGGATTCCCTAGAATGTTCCCCCAGTTCCCTTATCACCAAGAAGAATAATGAAGGGATCGAAAATAGTTTACACCATCTTGTTTTCATGCTTATTGACACCCCAACTAGATAACAATCTTTCAGGAAGAGATGTCTTGTACTAGTTTTCATAGTAATGAAGTTGCAGCATTATCTACAACATCATGAGATACAAATGGTGTCTCGTGTGTATGCAATGATTTATATTTTGAACCGACCAATGTTGAAAATCCATCTAGATTGGTAGGTAGTGATCCTTCAGTAGTTTGATATTAGGTTATTTCCACAGAAAGTTGTCAAGGGTCAGGCATTGGAAGATTCTCAGGCTACACATCCAACCCCAGGAGAGAAGATTCTAGTCCTTGATTTTCTGAAAAATTCCATCCTCTTAGTGGATCAGGTTGTACCAGGTTGTAATATGCACGTTGATGGAGCATCATGGAGACCCCCTTGTAGAAGAATCAATGTCCTCGGACTCAACAGAGGTGGCATGGGTATCGTCTTCATTATACCCACACAGGGGGTCTTTCCCTATACATTATTGTTGTCAGAAGGCTGCACCAACAATTAAAAAGAGTATTAGGATATTATCATTGGTATCAAATTGAACCCAGAGATTGATGTTCCCCACCTACATGTGAAGGGTGACTCAGAGCTAGTCATCAAGAAAATTAATGGCAACTACATCATCAAAAATGATGAGATTCTTCCCTTGTTAGAGAGTGATCGCCTGCTGATGACCCAACTCCCATCTTGGTTTGTGGTTATTCACATCCAAAGGCCAAAAATCTGTCATGTTGATGCATTGTCTAGACTTTCCAGATCTCTTATAGAGCCTGACTAGAACAACCTATTTATCCATGTGGTGCATTGAAGAGTTTCCACACCCGTCACTCCAGATAATGATGGCAATCATCATGTATTATATATTACCATTGATTCCTCCATATCAGGACCTATATATATACCTTTCATAGCCTAATAATTCCTTAGTTGGATGATACCCTTTATTAGGTACCTTCAACATGACAATCTCCTGATAGATAGAGCTAAACAAGAAAAAACTCATCATCATGCAGTGCAATTCACCCTCCTGAGTGGTCCCATACTTGAAAGGATCCCCTAAAAATGTTTTTTTGATGGAGAGATATTTAATTTAATTCAATTAGGTGAAATATCCCAAATTATTTAGAAATTCAATGTCAATCCCTACAGATCTCATCAGGCTAGGTCGAAAAATTCCCACCATATCTAAAGATTAGGCTACTTTTGGACCACCATGGTCCATGATTGTATTGAGTTCTCCAAGATGTTTCATATGTTTCAGATCCATTCCAAATTTATGCATTCTCTTCCAGAACCCCCACCCATACACTACAAAGTACTCTTGCCCCTTTTCATTCTAGGGTCTTGATTTCATGGGACCATATCCACCGCCAACAGCTGTCCAACGCATGTTTATTCTAACCACCATTGATTTATTCTCCAAGTTTCAGTAGTGATTTCACATAAGGATGTCCGGGCTTTTTCTATCTTTGATTTCATGAGCTCCAACATCATCTACAAATTCAGATTCCCTTAGATTTTCCACATCAGTAGAATAACCATCTTTCAAGTATCTGAGCTGATGAAGTTGTATGCTAAGATCACCATCTGGTTCGATCACACTTCTCGCTATCATGCACAGGAAAATGGATATATTTATGCATTCACGAAGTCATTCTCTGAAATTTTTAAAAACATGGTCGGTCAAATTAAGAAGAGTCTTGTAAATACCCCCAATGGTCACTATGATTATCAGACAACAACTCGTAAATCTAACCAGATGACCCCATATTCCCTGGTGTATTGAGCAGAGGATGTCCTGCCTATTGGGATTCAGTTACTATCACTCTGCATAGTTTTATATGATAACCAAGTGTTAAAAAAGACAATTTAAGTCCATCTGGATAAGATATAAATACTCAATGAGAATCAGCTCCAAGCCCAGCACAATCTGAAGAGGCATCAGAACTAGATAGCCAACAATTTCAACAGGAATGTTTGTATCTGATCCATCCTTCAGGGTGACATGGTATTGTCCATAACAATTCCATTGATAACCTATATGAAACCACCCATTTTGGATCCCATTTGGGTGGGACCTTATATCATTCACAATTTTTATACCAAAGGATAATACAATTTGAAAACCATTGATGGAGAGTGTATAAATCCTCTTACCAATGCTAAATTCCTCAAGAGGTAATTCTCATGGGGATCTATCCCACCCCACATGATGCTAAACTACTCTATCCAGGTTTCAGGACATAAACATTCCCAACATCACTATCCTGCAAGAGGTTAAACTACTCTGTCTAGGCTTAGGAAGTAAAAATACCCAGCATCATCCACCCACACAATGTTAAATTTCTCCATCAGGCAGAAGAATGTAAAACTACCTAGCATCATCATCCCTCATGATGATAGACTTCATCATATTTCATGCATGATATTGAACTACAATCCCCATTCTCCTTTATCTATTCCTATATGGTGTTAAACTATCCCCTCCATCTGTACCATATGATAATAAATTGCACGAAATTCTACAACTACATGTTTCTTTATTCCTAACCTCGTGTGATATGTAGGAATGCCCAGACATATTTTCTTTAGGTCCAGCCCCATGTTTCGCCATTTCATCCACACATCCTAAGGTTTCTTCTTGGATCACATGATGTGGTATGAGACCTCTTTTGTCCTCATTCAAGTTGGGTTTGCAATAGCCTCAATGTGAACCTACCTTCATAATACTTAAATCCTTACCTTCATCCTTTACTCATGAAATTAAACTATAAAACATTTCAGAACTAAATGTGGCATTATTTCCATCCTTATGAAATACATAGGAATTCCAAGACATTTGTTCTTTAGAACCATCCCTAGGTATCATGAATATTAACATCATTTCGACCCCATGTCCTGAGGGTCCCAGGTGTGGTGGGGTGTGAATCCTCTTTAGTCCTCATTCATGTTTGGTTTATAATATCTGTATCATGTAATCATTTTTCAAAGACCTCTCCCTTCTCTCCATCTAGGATGTTAGATGTAAAACTACCTCATGTCACCATCTCACAAGATACAAAACTGCACCAAATGTCTTTCATGATGTCAAATTTATCTTTCATACTTACCAGAAGATGTTAAACTTCACATCATTTCAGAACTACATATGACTTGATTCATTACCGTGCATGATACATATTGACGTCCAAACATTTTGTTCCCATGTCTAGCTACAAAGTCACAAATTTCATTAATATTTTTGTCCTCTTGGCCTAGATATCTCACAGGATCAAGTGGTGTGGTATGTGACCTCCTTTTTCTAGATTCACATTGAAATTCTAATAGTTTTTCCTTATACCGCCCCGGAGAGAATCCCTTACTATCGTCCTTATTTCATTACATTAAACAAAATTCCACCTTCCCGAACTATGTATGGATTGCTTACCATACTTATACGATATGTAGGAATTCCAATAAATTTTTTCCTCAGTTCCTTCCCAAGTTTCTCTAATTTATCTTCTGTACCCTTGGCCTGAATTCTCTTTTGGGATTGTGAATGGTGTGGTATGAAACATACTTGGTCTTAATTCCCGTTAGGTTACTTTACCAAGCCATAAAAATTTCTCCCCATGGGGTACCTCTCCCACATTCATCTACACCACATGATGTTACACTACATGAAATTCTAGAACTATGTGTGGCTTGATTCTTTACCGCGTGGGATAGTTAGGAATCCCCAAACATTTTTTCTTCGTTTCTTACACTGGGCTCGTCAAACCATCTTATCCCTTTTTTTTACTTTTATTTTTAAGTGATTTTTTATTGATTGAGTCCCTCAAACTCTATTACGAATCTTCAATGTGCTTATTTGCAGTGTCATGTTGGGCTTAGTGTGTTGAATACTATATGGATAGGCTTTCATTCCAAGCATTATGTGTCCCCTTTACTTGGGTCTAATTAACTATAATGCCCGAAAGGACCACCAAACAGTATGGATGCTCAACCTTATGGCTCGAAACCTATTTTGTGCCAACATCCCAAAGGGACATGAATGAAATTTTGATCTAGGTTATGCATTTTTAATATGGTCAGTGGTCGACCCTACGGTGTTTTTTCCCATCCAAGGTTACGTGATTTGGATAATGTGTCGGAAGCATGGTTATTAGTTACCCTTCACCATTATGCCACCCTCATTATGTCCCAAATATTAGATCCCATGCTTCAAATTAATTTCTCATCCTCTTTTCTAGAAAAAATTTTCACACTCTTGGTTTTACCCCTCGGGGGACCATTTCACATTGAGTGGGTAGATCAGTGTCATGGGGCCATTCATGACTCCACATCTCTATTCACCCCAATCATGTAGTTCTATGTACCATAATATATTCACCACCCCTTGATTCCAACACCAATAATGGATCACCTAGGATTAGTGGTCTTGGTAAGATTTGTACTCACACGGAAGAATTGTACCACACTATAGTCTGAAGCCTTTGACATTAAATTAGGAGCTCATGTTTTGAGTTCCATGCATCAGGGCCTTCAACCATATGTGTATTCCCTAAGGAATATGTGGTGTGTTATGAGTTCTCTTTGGACCTCATTCTTGTAGTATATCTTTCTAGATCCACACTACAGATTATCTCTTTGAAATCCTCATGTTATAGTTTGATCTCTATGACTGTAAGATGAAATATCCATTGTACTTATCTCATGATGTTAAACATAACCATCTGCATTTGAGGATTGTGATGATAAAATACCCACCACTGTTTTTTCTTCATCTATGAATGAATATACATTTTTTCATTGGTCCCCACCATTCCATATTAAAAAACAACATGTTTCAGGATTCTCACACTAGTGGGATACTTAATTAAGTGTAGACATGTTTCCCTTGGGTCTATCTAAAGAGTTATAAACCATTGTTCCCCCTTTTGGGTGTAGGTTTCTCTTGGAATTATGTAGGGTGGTATGGAAGCTACTTGAACCTCATTCATATCTGGATTACGATAAATTTCACCATTTAACTCCATTGAGAGAATGTTTTATCTACTCTGGGTCTACCGCAGGATTTTATATTGGATGGGTATTTTCACGCTTTACGCTTCCCCATTAAATGGGTCTCATCGTAATTTCATATTCAAAAGGACCCCAAAATTGAACAAATGTTTGTTTTTTAAGATTGCCTACCATTTTTTTCCAACATCCCAGAGGATATGGAATAGAATATTAATATAGGATTCACTCAGGGAATAAGATCAGTGGTTGACCCTGACTTTTTTATTCCCACCCCAGGCTACATGATATGGATACAATGTCTCGAACAAGGTTAGTATTTCTCCTCTATCTTTATGCCAAACCTATTGTGTCCCTAGTATTGGGTGTAGTGATTCATATTTTCCGGCCCTTATGGTCCTCCATACATTTTAATGCATCGAGTACAAATTTTGGCATAGTTTGTATTTTCGCACTCAACACTTATCTTTCCCTATTGTTCACCCTCATGAGATGGTAAAATCATTATACCACACCTTGTTTTCCACACAGAGCATGGATCACATGGTATTAAGATTTTGGGTAAGGTAATACCCACATATTGGACGATACAACCTCATGGTGTAAGTTCTATGAACATAAACTAGGATCTCTCTTATCCAACGTGACATTAAATTTTTTCTTCCTTATTTAATGTTGTTCATGTTCATGGAATAGTTATATCGCATGAACATAAACCATGGAACCATCATCTTTGATGCCCGATGAAAAATAGCATAACATTGTGTTGCTCTCACTTGAGAGGGCATCACCCTTGGCCCATGTCATCCACCGTGCAATTTTTCAAGACCATCATATGGCTTGATTTCTACAGCACCACCTAGAATTTTTATCCTAGGATGGTTTCTCCCAAAAAAAATACCAACGGAAAAAGAATAGAAAATATATATCAAATGCCTCCATTTATATCTGCATGGTTCAGAAATGCATGACATGATTGTACTAAGAATTGTGTGTGTCTTGATTCTATCTCTCATACAATATGTAGTGACATATGGATGTCTCATCCCTAGGTCCTGCTATTGAATTATAAACTCAACTTTTTGTTCTTTTTCAGCCTCGACTCCCCTATTAAGGATATGTGGTGTAGTGTGGACCCCTTTGGTCCTTATTCACTTCAGATTATCTTCTACACCACACATTTCTACTTTGGGTTGTCCATGTCCTCAATGTATTGCATTAAAATAAATCCTTACCCTAAACAATTATTGGATTTCCCATGATAATTATGGGATACTTCATCTTCCTCTCTAGAGAGGATTACCCCCACCATTTTGGTACTTTCACCACACTATGATTCAAAAAAAATGTGTAGATTGATTACAATCCTTAGGGGATAAGTAGTGATGCCGAATAATTCAACTCGGTCCTAGCAACTAGTTCATCAACACACCTGGTCCTTTGGTCCCAATTATGGGCCAAAATTTATGACCTTAATCTAGAAGCCTCCAGTCTGGGTAAAATGACATTAAACTATTTTCCAGGGTCCATGCAGTATGACCTTAAGTTGTTTGAAACATCCCATTTATATGATGCTAAAATATACAATGTATCATCCTTACTGGATGATTTTAATCTACATATTTATTTTCCTAATTTGCATGATATAAAACTTGAATTTATTTTAGAACCCCACTGGATAGAATCTTACAAGAATATAAGTTTTATATTTTCTTATAAAAATGTTCTTACACCAATGTGCTTTTGTCACAATGGAATAATTTCAAGATTCTTGGAATCCATTCAAACATTCCATCACTCAATCTCCCAGCTTTGTGTGCCTCTAATTTTAATCCCCATATCCACTCACGTCTGAAGGAATGGCCAGATGGTAAGGATTCTTAGACTTATGGATCACCTACTAATTTGGGCCAATGTTCTATAGGGCATTGAATGATATTTCAAGCTAGGCCCCATGTTTTCAAATGTGTTCAGTAGTTGGACCTCATTTGTTTGCTCTCATTTTGGGATAATGTTATTTGGATAATGTATCTCATACATGTTCAACAGTTATCCTCCACCATCATTCCTCCCTCAATATGTTCTATATCACGGGTTTCTAGATTCACACTTCCCATTCCCCTTGGTTCGGATTGAATCCAACACCCTTGGAGTTTCCCTTCTCATACATTAGAACACGTTTTGAAGGGAAATTTTTCCAATCTGATAACCCTATTCTTTAGTCACAACCCATTCTATAATTCAAAAAACACTAGGTGGTGTCATTCATACCCCGAGTGATCAATGATCAGATGGTTCTTTTATATCAAAAGTGAGAAATTACAAGGTCATACCTTGTTTCCCACCTATGGAATGACTCATGTGAGCTTATGGATTGAACATTAGTTGTTTCAAATATACGATCAGGGTTCCATAATCAAAAACAAAAACAAATATTTCCATAAATACAACATAAGTGAGAATGAAATCATAAAAACATGTTTATGAAATAAAAAAAAATTAAATTCTATAGGGATTGGCCCATTCTATGGAATTTCATAACTCCTCCACCCTTTGGATAGTGGCATCCATGATTTTATTTCATATTTTGAGCACCCTTTCTTCTTCCTTGGCCTTGAGGTGTAGTTCATCAGCACAAATATTTTCCTGATCCTGCTCATCCAATATATTAGCCACCTCATTGGATGACCCCCTTACCTTCACTTCATCTTCCCCCAAATGAACCTTTAGTCTTGATATAAGTTTTGTTTGGTTTTTGGTAAATGAAGAGCGCTTGTTCATCATTACTTCTACGTAATGGATCTTTTGTTCATCCTCATGAAGCTTCCAAATGTTGAAAAATTTTCTCTTCTTACATGAAACACTGAAGCTATGGTCGGCCGCCCAAAATTTATCAATAAGGTAATCTTGGATGAGCATGTGTATATTTCATGAATCCACCCCTCCGGATCATATTTCATGTATCTTGTGGTATACTATTCCCATCTGTCTTATCCAACCTGATTCTGAGGTGTTGTCAATAATGCTCTTGACCGACTTCCATGAAAATCGATAGACAACCTAAATGTCCAGCACATCAGAATAAGCTTCATCCAGATCCTCTAGAACAATAGGTTCATATTCTCAGAATTCATCCAGGATTTTGGAAACAACATCCTCCTTTTGTATTTAATCTGATGATCTAGTTTTATATCAAGTGATTTATCTTCATCGTTGGATTATCCCTCAAAAGTTTTGGGATCCACCCATCCTATAGTTCTACCTATAGCCATTATTTTCTTGGTATAGTCTCCTCAATAATCATCATCCATGTTGATTGGAATTCCCCTCAAGAAATGATCTCTTGGAACCCCAACCATCTTCATTATCTTTATGACTGCTACATGAAGAACTATTCATCCATAGATAATGTTTGTTGGCCTGATCATGAGAATGTAATTTATAAATCTGTAAGGAAGAAGAAAAATAATGGATGAATAAATGATTGTGTTTAAATTTTGTTACCATATTAATCATAGGGTGTGGCCCATGTATATGTTTGGAAACTCTGAAGATTCTAAAATTTCTTCCACAGTTGCCACAACCTTGCGGGACCCTGTAATCACCCTCACTCTTGACGCAATCCCCTGAGCTTGTCCCTCTAAGTTCATTAACATGTTGGAATGGGTCATTTCTATGAATCTCTATTACACAGAGCATATTTCAAGTGAGAAACCTAGATAACTTTATTAAGTACAAAAAAGAATAGTTTTTAAGTTACCTCAAAAGTTTTGATGAATTTTCCCATCTCTGAGGCCACAATTGTGCCTTCCTTTAATGGGAACCCCCTATCAGTATCTACTCTCTGAGACCCCTACGATTCTTCAGGAAAAGGGATGTGGTACCTAATCTTAGTAAAATATTGTTTTGGTGGGGATGTTTGTTCAAGAAGTACTTTCATCTGATATGTTATTATATGTTGGGTACCCCGAGAATGCACAAAGTCTTCTAGCTCAGCTAAGTATTTTTTCCCTTCTGTCAGAGACACCATAAATTCAGCCATGAAATAACCAATCTCTGAAGGACCCATCCCAAATTGTTGGAGATAATCCAAAATATCTCAAGGACTAAGGAATTTACTATTAACATCCATGTTTTCATAATCTTCTAGGTAAAAAAATACTCGTTTTTGTCTATGATGTGCAAACACTTAAAGGGATCATTCATAAGTATTCAGTGGAACCCCCTTTGTTTCATTTCTTCCTCTCAACTCTACCTAGTTGAAGCCATAGGATATGGTACCTCCATTAATCTTCCACTCTCACCTGGAGTAGGCCTTGGATTCGTTGGCCTTGTCGGTGCCATAACTCCACCACCACGATGTTCACTATCTCTTCTGCTACAACTTTTTGTTTCCATTTTCTAAAACCAACCCTAGGATAGAGGGTCACCCATCATCAACATTATTAGTCGTTTTCTTCATCAGATCCCCCGAGTTGGTTGTCTCCCGAATTGTTTCATACTCCTTAACTAGCCCATAAGCATTAGTTTGAGGAGGTAGCTCATTCTTCATCTTCCCATCATCTAGTGTGAACTTGAGAAACATCCTCCACGCCACATTTGAATGATCCTCATGGTGTACCCCTAGATAGAATATCTAGGATTACCTCATCATGAACTATAATGGCCTCGAAAAGCGATGCGGCATAGATCTCTCATAGATAGGCTCTCAATCTACCTGGGCCACTATAACATCACCTTGGAAGGCTAGGGGATATGTCTGATGTTCCTCAGTTCCTTTTCCATCATCGGTGAATACTCCCATTGATAGTGGGAATGAATAAAATTGAATTCATCTTCCTTAGAAACTTTTCTTAGCATCAATAGAGAAGCCATCTTGTTAGGGAGACTTGAAACTATGTTCAGAATAGCTTGTGAAAAGTATAACCCATGATGGGAAATGGGTTTTTTATATTCATAAACACTCACATGCACTACAATCCAGCCATATAGAAAGTGCAATGGTCTGTATACATTTTCTGGCTTCTTTCCCTCACTAATGTGAAAAAAGTCTTGTACAGCTTCTACATAATTGGGATCCCATGGATAATGTGTTTCCTCATCACTATCATGGACACCACAAAAAATTTTCTCATTTGTGAACCCAAATATGCATCCCTAACTAACAAAATCCATTTAAAAATGAGTGTAGAAATCAACCAAGACAACATACCCACTGGTTTCTACAAATTGTTAATTTTTACCCCCACAACATTCATTGGTTTTCCTACATAGTTCTCTAGTAGGAACCTTATTTAATATGTTGAGCCCCTTGTTGATAGGTGGGGGCCTTATTGGAATTTTCCACAGTTCCTCCTCTCCCTTAGTATGATGTTTTGGTGGGATGTTTTGAAAACATACATGCCACAATTTGATGTGTAAATCCCTCACAAACTGCTTATTATCACCCATCACGTGGTTCATCTACATCTCCTCTAGCCATGGCATATACTCCATATCCTCCTATGTATTATCAGAAAGGAGGAATTCTTCATATGCCACCCCCTAGAATGGAATCTCCAAAATCTGGTTATATCCCAAAGTATGATGTTGACCTCCCCATGTTGAAAATGGAAAGTGTTGTTCCACAATGACCACCTACTCAGAAGCTCTGGAAATATGTGATTCAGTTGCTAGATTTGGAATTGAGAAGACAACACAGCCTCATATAGGCCTACTTACCTAGGCTCTTCCCAAAATTCGTCACAAGATGGATAGAAATAGTAGGCACATTTCCATTCATCCATGAATTTTACATCTTGGTGTGGGTCCCAATTATCGATCCACCCTTTCCCAAGGTTCTCTAAGCCATCCTTAATAATGGTGTGGTATTGCTGTGGATATACCCCTGGTTGTAGTTCCCTATCGTCAAAATTATTTACATTATTGTACAAGATGTCTGTGAAAATAGTGATGTAGTCCTTCTATGTATGTTCATTGGTAGCCCTGAACCCCTGATATTGGAATGGTGTTCCTCTAACCAGTAATAAGGTTCATCCCTGCTTGTATCAGGGATAAATATGTTGTCCCTCAAACTAATTCCTACAATTGAAATCTCTTGTAGGGTTGTTCATTAAATTTCCCTTCCATCGGAAGCTCCCTAAAAGACTCATGATCAGAATGAATCTATACACATTCTCTGAGATCAAAATTGTTATTCATGTTTCCCTTTGAGAAGAATCCACAAGGACCTCTCGATTGGATTATTGGTTATCCATTTTTTCCTTACCCAATAGATTTATTTTCTTATTCTTATATGTTATCGAAGCACATTCGTGAAGAATGTTCTCAAATAAGGAATTCTGAATCACATGGACATGGATCCTTGAAGAAATCCTCACACTTAGAAGAGATATAAGGGATCATAATGTGCCAGTTTGGTAAGAATATTTCATGGAGGATTGATCCCTTGAAACTGATTTGCGAAGAACGTTCACAGGGTGTGATGGATCTTCGAGATTTGAGTGCTCTAGAACATGTTCATAGAGACATGATGAAAAAAGAATAGGGCCCTCATTCTTAATTTATATGTGATATCCTTATGATATTTTCGGTTCCAACTACTTGCATGACAGTGATCTCATCCCATACTCTGCATGCCTGCATCGCGAGTTGGTTTCACGATCTACATATTTTTGGCAATCTACCCTCAGAATCTGACCATCATTTTCTCATCATCTCCCACTCTAGGGGTGTGGGATTTTTATCACTAAAATAAATGCATCAATGTAAGAATGAATAAAAATCACAAAGGGACAAACCTTGTGAATCTCTGTCACAATCCCTTCAGTATGCGAACAACGCAATGCTTGAAAAACTAACTCCTCTACGACCACCGCAAATAAATTATGGGAGACTCTTCCATTCCAAAGGATACATTTTCAATCTCCATAGAGAAATGATGGAATCCTATATGAGCCTAATAGAGACACCTATTATCATGAAGTTCCATTTCCTTCAGGGCACACCCTCAAATCATCTCTATGCCTGGTTCCTATAAATCTGTAGCTCACCCCACCTCCCACTAAGGATTGATTCGCTTCCCTTTCACCTTAAATATGTCAATTTGCAAAGTACACATGTCTTTATGAACCAGAAATTAAATGCATCACCCAGAGTACCTGAGGACTGCGAACCAGATTTTATTTTGCACTAATTTTCATCCACATAAAGTAGGGATGCCCTTCCCAAATCCCTACAACCATCACTAATGTAGTAATCCATTTTGGGTACTCTGGTCATTATGGAGAATTCATCCTTCGTGAATAACACTCCATGAACATGTTGACCCAATGCCTAGGTTGGGTCATCATGCTTCATGATGCTCCTCCCATCATAGATATCTTTTTATTTTGTGATTTAGGAAACACATTCCTTTGAAATACCCCATATCTCCATAAACTTCATTTCATTCATGAGCCCCAGTCTATAAGGCCTTCTGCTTTATAAACCCTTACCCTATGTGGTTCTCCAGGCTTGTGAAAAGTGATTTCATGGTTCCTATAGTGGGGTTTCATATAGTGTTCTTCATTCTTATGCTTCTTCTCATAGGAACTCTAACAGATATTGCTTCTTCGCATAGCCATGCTAATGTGATCCCCTAGAATGACCATTCCTCCACCATGTTGTTTCCTGGAATTTCTTGTGCCTTCCATCTCCTAATTTTGGGTTGATACATGTTTTGTATGTCCTTGGGGTGAGGATTGAGTCCTTCTCGTCTGATCCGTTGGATGCTAAACTACCAAGAACCCTCATCCCTGACACATGAATTTAAAATGTGAGTTACTGCTTGCATCAAAAGATTGGGTGGACTCGAAGAATAATTGGAATTAGATCTCCCCTACTCCTCATTCCCATTGGGATTCATCTCCATGTGCTCCTCAGGTAGTTTCACATAATCCATGAAACCCTCGGATAGGGTGTTCCCTATACGATGGGCATATACTATCCAAACATTTGACCACCCTCCTCGGGATTCCCTCTTAGAGTAAGTCCCATACTCTATCTTCCTTAGAAGCAACCCATGCATAATCCCCACACTGTTACTCAGGGACACACCTTTATCAACAAGATCTCTAGGTCCACCACTACCTCTTGTTTCCCACACTGATCCTGACTCGCATGCGATTACAGATTAGAAGGGGACATGACATCCCCCAAGCCTCTAATCATAGATAATCCCCACAACCCTCAACCCATAGACGTTAAACTACACTTATATGAACTATGTTGACTATGATCCTTGTCTCCTAAACAGAGTGTGTAGGACTCCTCTCTGAGGTTCGATCTCTTTATTCCCCACAATCCATCTATTCTGTACATTTCATTTCGGTTCACCTTCATCCCACATAACATTAAATTATATACCCTTTAAAACTACGTGGGGTTTGATCCCTATACTCTACATAGGGTATATTGGACATAACTCTATGGTCTGACCCCAACCTTTGGTAACCTTTAGTACTCCCTCCAAAGGGATGTACCTTCATAATTCTATAATTTCCCTTTTTGGGACGCATCTCTTGGATCCACCTCTTTGGGGTGTTCTTATCCACTGAGGTAGTTGACCATGCATAATCCCCACACTTCTCCATACTCCTCTAACCAACATTTTCCCTCTTTCGATGGGCCGCTAGCCATGTGTAAGCCCCAGCCTATCTTTGGGTCATTGTTCATTGTGTGCACCCTGATCCCATGCTCCATCCTTGAACTATGTGAACTCTGATCCCCATATTCTACATGAGGTATGTAGGAAGCCTCCCCAATGTTCAATCCCATCATCCATTCTCATCTTGGTCTCTCCCTCGAGCCATTGCATCTTGGGAAGATCATGCCCAAGCCCGATGGTTTCACTTCCTTCAGATCCTTTTCCGTGCACTCCATTTCTCATGAAGTTTCACTTCCTTCATATCCTTTTCCTTAGGTTTCTCATTTCCCCATTCATAACTACGTGGAATTTCATTCCCAACCACCAAGATACATAGGAAACTTCCATGGTGTTCTAGCCCATAACTATCATCTTCATGTCGGTTCAATCTAAGTCATTCTCACCCTCCAATATCTCTTCCATATCCATACTGATCCTTATCTGGGCCGTCACATCATGGTGATATCATACCATTCCCCATTGTCATTCCATAGTTTCACCTAAGCTGCTAACCATGTGTAGGTCCCAAATCACACCTTCGAAGTATGTGGGTTTTGATCCCAACCCTCTAAACAAGTTATGTAGGAAGCCTCTCTGAGTTCCAATACTGTCCAACGGTAAACCTTTGTGTTCCCCTATTTTGGGACCACCTATCTGATCTACCCTTTGCGGTGTTCATATTAGCCTTCATGGTGTGAAATCTTCCCTTTTTGTACATACCATCCGGGGTCCATCCCCATGGTTGTTTTGACCCTTCTGCCTAGTAAGCTTTCCAGGTGCTCCCTCATAGGGGAATATCCACCAGATCCAATCTAATTAGTGTTTTGATCGGTCGGATCCATCTATGCTAGATGTTAAACATGTGTCATATCCTATGTAAAACATGAGAATCCAAGGAAAACATCATAGACATTCCACTGGAATAATATTCCCCTCATTCAACAAGGGTTGCTTCATGATTTTGTGCCCTCGAGAAGCCCTATCATAAGGAAGAAAATCAGGCGTACAAAGGTTCCAACATCTACACATGTTGGTAATGAGAATTGTGACTACTTACCTGACCGAAGGTTGCTCCCCCATCTTGAACCTTTTGAATGTCCTTGCAGAAGCTACATAATTAACTAGTGTCCACAGAGAGATGGCACTAGGAACGAGGTTCACAATAAACTTCTTAATCTATATGGGAGACCGAGAGTAGGAGAAGAATTCTAAGGAGGAGTCCACTGATGGAGATAAAAACATCCCATTATCTTATTGCGATCAAGGAGCAGACATCACTATAGATGTGATGTATGCTACCTGCCTTTAGAAAGAGGGATGGTGGGCCAACAGATGCGACTTTCACTCTTGATGACAGTAGAAGGCACTACGGAAGAAAAAGAATTTATTGGTGGTTTGGTTTTATGTTTCGCGGCGGTTTAAACTGCCGCTAAATAGATTGGTGGCCGTTTTAAAAAACGGCCGCGAAATTGTGCATCGGGAAACTATTCGCGGCGGTTTTCAAAACCGTTGCAGAACGTTTCGCGACGGTTTTTTAGCGGCGGTTTAAACAGCCTCTAAATGACTTAGCGAGGGTTTATTTATTTATTTTTTTTTTTTTATTTTTTTTATTTTGTTTTTATTTTGTTTTTATTTTGTTTTATTTTTTTTATTTTAATTATTTTAATTATTTTAATTATTTTAATTATTTTATTTATTTTATTTATTTATTTATTTTATTTGTTTTATTTGTTTTATTTATTTTATTGATTTTTTTTTTATTTTATTTATTTGTTTTATTTATTTTATTTATTTTATGTATTTTTTTATTTGTTTATTTATTATATTTATTTATTTTATTTATTTATTTTATTTATTTCAAATTTATTTTATTTATTTATTTATTTATTTTATTTATTTTATATATTTTATTTATTTATTTTATATATTTTATTTATTTATTTCGTTTTTTATTTATTTATTTCATATTACTTTATTTATCCATACATGCACATCCCATGAAAATGCACATGCACATGCCCATGCACATACCCATGCAATATAAAGAAATACTGCATTTGGTGAGATTTAGTGGTCAAATACCACCAGTACCAAGACCATCTCAGAGATCTTGAAAATGTGGTCAGATTCCTCCACTCTCGCCATATGAAGATGAACCCCATGAATTGTGCCTTCAGGGTTACCTGTAGAATGTTCCTTGGATTTTCCTTTAGATAAAAAGGCATCGAGATAGATGTAGAGAATATCAAGGCCATTATTCAGATCCCTCCTCCAAGAAAAAATTGGGATATTTTAGGTTTTTAAGGCCACTTAGCCTATATATGTCGATTCATTGAGAACATAACTAAAAAATGTAAGCCCTTCTCCTGGCTCAGGAAGAAGGGTGTTATGTACCAGTGGGATCAAGAATGTCAAAGCACCTTTGATGAGATCAAGGAGTATCTACTCAAACCTCTGATTATGATTCCACCCATCTCTGTTACGTTGTTTGCCCTTTAGGTGGATTCCCTAGAATATTCCCCCAGTTCCCTTCTCACCAAGAAGAATAATGAAGGGATAGAGAATAGTCTACACTATCTTACTGTTCAGGCTTCTTAACACCCCAACTAGATAATAATCTCTCTAGAAGAGATGTCTTGTACTAGTTTTCATAGTAATGATGTTGCGGCATTATCTACAGCATCACGAGATACAGCTGGTGTCTCATGTGTATACAATGATGTTTATTTTGAACCGACCTATGTTGAAAATTCATCTAGCTTGGTAGGTAGTGATCCTTCATTAGTTTGATCTTATGTTATTTCCACAGAAAGTTGTCAAGGGTCAAGCATTGGAAGATTCTTGGGCTGCACATCCAACACCTGGATAGAAGTCTCTAGACCTTGAATTCCCGAAAAATTCTATCATCTCAGTGGATTAGGTTGTACCAGGTTTGAATATGCACATTGATGGAGCATCATGGAAACCCCCTTGTAGAAGAATCAATCTCCCCAAACTCAACAGAGGAGGCATGGGTATCGTCTCATTACGCCCACATAGGTGGTCTTTCCCTATTCATTTTTGTTGTCAAAAGGCTGCACAAACAATGAAGAAGAGTATTAGGATCTTATCATTGATCTTGAATTGACCCCTGACATTTATTTTCCCCACCTACATGTGAAGGGTGACTCACATCTAGTCATCATGAAAATCAATGGTGACTACATCATCAAAAATCATGGGATTCTTCCCTTGTTAGAGAGTGATCGCCAGCTGATGGCCCAACTCCCTTCTTGGTTTGTGGTTATTCACATCTAAAGGCGAAAAAGTTTTCATGCTGATGCATTGGCTAGTATTTCCAGATCTCTTATAGAGCCTGATGGGAACAACCTATTTATCCATGTGGTGCATTGAAGAGTCGCCATACCCGTCACTCCGGATAATGATGACAATCATCATGTAGTATATATTACCACTGATTCCTCCATATCAGGACCTACATATATACCTTACATAGCCAAATAATTCCCTAGTTGGATGAAACCCTTTATTAAGTACCTTCAACATGATAATCTCCTGATAGATAGAGCTGAACAAGAGAAAATCCATCATCGTGCAGTGGAATTCACCCTACTGAGTGGTCACATACTTGAGAGGATCCTCTAAAAATGTTTTTTTGATGGAGGGATATTTCATTTAATTCAATTAGGTGAGATATCCCACACTATGCAGGAATTCAATGGCAATTCCTACAGATCTCATCAGGCTGGTTCAAAAAATTCACACCATATCTAATGATTATGCTACTTTTGGACCACCATGGTCCATGATTGTATCGATTTCTCCATGATTTTTCATGTGTTGTAGATCCATTCCAAATTTATGCAATCGCTTCCAAAACTCCTCCACACTACAAAGTACTCTTGCCCCTTTTCATTCTAGGGGCTTGATGTCATGGGACCATATCCCCCACCAACAGCTCTCCAACACATGTTTATTCTAACCACCATTGATTTCTTCTCCAAGTGTCAACGGTAATTTCACTTAAGGATGTCAAGGCCCATTATATCATTGATTTCATGAGCTCCAACATCATCCAAAAAATCGGATTCCCTTAGATTTACCTCATCAGTAGAAGAACCGTCTTTCAAGTATCTGAGCTGATGAAGTTGTATGCTAAGTTCACCATCTAGTTCGATCACACTTCTCGCTATCATGCGCAAGAAAATTGATAGATTTAGGAAGTCATGAAGTCACTCTTTGAAATTTGGAAAAACATGGTCGGTCAAAATAAGAAGAGTCTTGTAAATATCCCCAATGGTCAGTAAGATTATCAGACAACAACTCGTAATTCTAACAAGATTACCCCATATTCCCTGGTGTATTGAGAAGAGGATTTCCTTCCCATTGGGATTCAGTTAATATCACTATGCATAGTTTTATATGATTACCAGAAGTCAAAAAAGATAATGTAAGTCCATCTGGATAAGATATAAATACTCAATGAGAATCAGCTCCAAGCCCAGCACAATCTGGAGAGGCACCAGAACAAGATAGCCAACAATTTCAATAGGAATGTTCGTATTTGATCCATATTTTAGGGTGACATGGTATTGTCCCTAGGAATTCCAATGATATCCTATATGAAACCACCCTTGTTGGATCCCATGTGGGTGGGACCTTATATCATTCACAATGTTTAGACCAAAGGATTATACTATTTGAAAACCATGGATGGAGAGTGTATAAATCCTCTAACCAATGCTAAATTCCTCAATAGGTACTTCTCATGGGGATCTATCCCACCCCACATGATGCTAAACTACTCTATCCAGGTTGCAGGACATAAAAATTCCCAACATCACTATCCTGTAAGAGGTTAAACTACTCCGTCTAGGCTTAGGATGTAAAAATACCCAACATCATCCACCCACATAATGTTAAATTTATCCATCAGGCAGAAGGATGTAAAACTACCTAGCATCATCATCCCTCATAATGATAGATTTCATCATATTTCCTGCATGATGATAAACTACAATCCCCATTCTCCTTTTTCTATTCCTATATGGTGTTAAACTATCACCTCCATCTATACCATATGACAGTAAATTGCACGAAATTATACAACTACATGTTTCTTTATTCCTAACCTCGTGTGATATGTAGGAATGCCCAGACATATTTTCTTCAGGTCCGACCCCATGTTTCTCCATTTCAGCCACACAGCCTAAGGTTTCTCCTTGGATCACATGATGTGCTATGAGTCCTCTTTGGTCCTCATTCACATCGGGTTTTCAACAGCCTCAATGTGAACCTTCCTTCATAATACTTCAATCCTTACCTTCATCTTTTACTCATGAAATTAAACTTTAAAACATTTCCGAACTACATGTGGCATTATTTCCATCCTTTTGAAATACATAGTAATGCCAAGACATTTTGTCTTAGGAACCATCCCTAGGTATCATGAATATTTACATCATTTTGACCCCATGTCTTGAGGGTACCATGTGTGGTGTGGTATGAATCCTCTTTAGTCCTCATTCATTTTTGGTTTATAATATCCACATCATGTAATCATTTTTCAGAGGCCTCTCCCTTCTCTACATATAATATGTTATATGTAAAACTACCTCATGTCACCATCTCACATGATGCCAAACTGCACCAAATGTCTTTCATGATGTTAAATTTATCTTTTATACTAACCACAAGATGTTAAACTGCACATCATTTCAGAACTACATATGACTTGATTCATTCCCACACATGATACATAGTGAATTCCAAACATTTTGATCCCATTTCTAGCTACAAAGTCACAAACTTCATTAATATTTTTGGCCTCTTGGACTAGATATCTCACCGGATTGAGTGGTGTGGTATGTGACCTCCTTTTTATTCATTCACATTGAGATTCTAATAGTTGCGCCTTGTACCGCCCCTAAGAGAATCCCTTACCATCGTCCTTATTGCATTACATTAAACAAAATACCACCATCTAGAACTATGTATGGCTTTCTTAACATACTTATGGGATATGTAGGAATTCCAATAAATGTTTTCCTCAGATCCTTCCCTAGGTTCTCTAATTTATCTTCTGCACCATTGGCCTGAATTCTATTTTGGGATTATGAATGGTGTGGTATGAAACATCCTTGGTCTTAATTCCCGTTAGGTTACTTTACCAAGACATAAAAATTTCTCCCCATAGGGTACCTATCCCACATTCATCTATACCACATGATGTTAAACTACATGAAATTTTAGAACTATGTTTGGCTTGATTCTTTCCCACGTGGGATAGGTAGGAATACCCAAACATTTTTATTTGTTTCTTTCCCTGGGTTCATCAAACCATCTTATACCTTTTTTTACTGGTATTTTTGAGTCATTTTTTATTTATTGAGTCCCTCAAACTCTATTAAAAATCTTCCATGTGCTTATATATAGTGTCATGTTGGGCTTAGTGTGTTGAATACTATATGGATAGGCTTTCATTCCAAGCATTATGTGTCCCCTTTACTTGGGTATAATTAACTTTAATGCCTGAAAGGACAACCGAACAGTATGGATGTTCAGACTTATGGATCCACAATTATTTTGTGCCAACATCCCGAAGGTTCATGAATGAAATTCTGATCTAGGTTCTAAATTTTTAATATGGTCAGTGGTCGACCCTATGGTGTTTTTTCCCATCCAAGGTTATGTGATTTGGATAATGTGTCAGAAACATGGTTAGCAGTTACCCTTCACCATTATTCCACCCTCATTGTGTCCCAAATATCATATCACATGCTTCAAATTAATTTCTCATCCTCTTTTCTAGACAAAATTTTCACACTCCTTGTTTTACCCTTCGGTGGACCATTTCACATTGAGTGGGTAGATCAGTTTCATGGGGCCATTCTTGACTCCACATATCTATTCACCCCTATCATGTAGTTCTATATACCATAATATATTCACCACCACTTGATTCCCACATCGATAATGGATCACCTGGGATTATTGGTCTTGGTAAGATTTGTACTCACACGGAAGAATTGTACCACACTACAGTCTGAAGCCTCTGAAATTAAACTAGGAGCTCATGTTTTGAGTTCCATGTATTAGGGACTTCAACCATATGTGTGTTCCCTAAGGAATATATGGTGTGTTATGAGTTCTCTTTGGACCTCATTCATGTATTATATCTTTCTAGAGCCACACTACACGTTCTCTCTTTGAAATCATCATGTTATAGTCCGATCTCTATGACTGTAAGATACGATCTCCATTGTACATATCTCACGATGTTAAACTTAACCATCTTCATTTGAGCATTATGATGATAAACTACCCACCACTATTTTGTCTTCATCTAAGAATTCATATACCTTTTTTCATTGTCCCCCACCATTCCATTTTTAAAAACAACATGTTTCATGATTCTCACCTTAGTGGGATACTTAATGAAGCCTAGACATATTTCCCTTGGGTCCATCTAAAGAGTTACAAACCATTGTTCCCCCTTCTAGGTGTAGGTTTCTCCTGGAATTATGTAGTGTTGTATGGAAGCTACTTGGACCTCATTCACATCTGGATTATGATAAATTTCACCATGTAACTCCCTTGAGAGAATGTTTCATCTACTCTGGGTCTACCACAAAATTTTATACTGCATGGATATTTTCACGCTTTACGCTTCCCCATTAAATGGGTCTCATCATAATTTCATATTCAAAAGGACCCCAAAATGGTATGTATGTTTGTTTTTAAGATCTCCTACCATTTTTGGCCAACATCCCATAGGATATGGAATGGAATATTAATATAGGATTCGCTCCGAGAATGAGATCAGTGGTCGACCCTCACTTTTTTTCCCACACCAGGCTACAAGATATGGATACAATGTCTCGAACAAGGTTAGTAGTTTTACTCTGTCTTTATGCCAACCCTATTCTGTCCCTAGTATTGGGTTCAATGATTCCTATTTTTTTGAACTTCTAGTCCCCCATACATTTTCATAAATCGAGTAAAAATATTAGTCTAGTTTGTATTTTCCCACTCAACACTTATCTTTTACTATTGTTCACCCTCATGAGATGGGGAATTCATTATACCACACCTTGTTTCCCACACAGAGCATGGATCACATGGTATTAGGAGTTTGGGTAAGGTAATACCCACATATTGGACTATGCAACCTCATGGTATATGTTCCATGAACATAAACTAGGATCTCTCTTATCCCACGTGACATTAAATTTTTTCTTCCTTATTGCATGTTGTTCAGGTTCATGTAATAGTTCTATCGCATGAACATAAACCATGGAACAATCATCTTTGATGCTCGATGAAAAATAGCATAGAATTTTGGTGCTCTCACTTGAGAGGGCATCACCCTTGGCACATGTCATAGACCGTGCTATTTTTCAAGACCCTCATATGGCTTGATTACTATAGAACCACCTAGTATTTTCATCCTAGGATGGTTTCTCCCAAAAAAATACCAACGAAAAAAGAACTGAAAATATATATCAAATGCCTCCTTTTATATCTGCATGGTTCAGAAATGCATGACAAAATTGTACTAAGAATAGTGTGTGTCTTGATTCTACCTCTCATAAAATATGTTGTGACATCTGGATGTCTCATCCCTAGGTCCTGCTATTGAATTATAAACTCAACATTTTGTTCTTTTTCAGCCTCAACTCCCCTATTAAGGATATGTGGTGCAGTGTGGACCCCTTTGGTCCTTATTCAATTCAGATTATCTTCCGTACCACACATTTCTCCTTTGGGTTGTCCATGTCCTCAATGTATTACATTAAAATGAATCCTTACCCTAAACAATTTTTGGATTTCCCATGATAATTATGGGATACTTCATTTTCCTCTTCAGAGAGGATTACCACCACCATTTTGGTTCTTTTACAACACTATGATTCAAAAATTATGTGTAGATTTATTACAATATTTAAGGGATAAGTAGTGATGCCTGATAATTCAACTCTGTCCTAGAAACTAGTTCATCAACACACCTAGTCCTTTTGTCCCAATTATGGCCCAAAATTTATGACCTTAAACTAGAAGCCTCCAGTTTGGGTAAAATGACATTAAACTATTGTCCATGGTCCATGTAGTATGACCTTAAGTTGTGTGAAACATCCCATTTATATGATGCTAAAATATACAATGTATCATCCTTACTGGATGATTTTAATCTACATATTTATTTTCCTAATTTTCATGATATAAAACATGAAGGTATTTTAGAACCCCACTAGATATAATCTTCCAATAATATATGTTTGATATTTTTTTATAAAAATGTTATTACACCAATGTGCTTTCGTCACAATGGCATAATTTTAAGATTGTTGGAATCCATTCAAACATTACATCACTCAATCTCCCAACTTTGTGTGCCTCTAATTTTAATCCCCATCTCCACTCATGTCTGAAGGAATGGCCTGATGGTATGGATTCTCAGACTTGTGGCTCGCCTACTGATTTGGGATAATGTTCTACAGGACATTGAATGATATTTCAAGCAAGGACCCATGTTTTCAAATGTGTTCAGTAGTTGGACCTCATTTGTTTTCTCCCATTTTGGGATAATGTTATTTGGATAATGTATCTCATACATGTTCAACAGTTTTCCTCCACCATCATTCCTCCCTCAATATGTTCTATATCATGGGTTTCTAGATTCACACTTCTCATTACCCTTGTTTCGGATTGAATCCAACACCCTTGGTGTTTCCCTGCTCATACATTAGAACACATTTTGAAGGGAAAATTTTCAACTCTGATAACCCTATTCATTAGTCACAACCCATTATCTAATACAAAAAACACTAGGTGGTCATTCATACCCTGAGTGATCGATGATCAGATGGTTCTTTTGTATCAAAAGTGAGCAATTACAAGTTCATACCTTGTTTCTCACCTATGGATTGACTCAAGTGAGCTTATGTATTGAACATTAGTTGTTTCAAATATACGATCAGGGTTCCATAATCAAAACCAAAAACAAATATTTCCATACATACAACTTAAGTGATAAAGAAAGCATAAAAACATGTTTATGAATTCAAAAAATTAAATTCTATAGGGATTGGCCCATTAGATGGAATGTCTTTACTCCTCCACCCTTTGGATAGTGGCATCCATGATTTTGTTTCATATTCTGAGCACCCTTTCTTCTTCATTGGTCTTGAGGTGTAGTTCATCAGCAAAAATATGTGCCTGATCCTGCTCATCCAAGATATTAGCCACCTCATGGGATGACCACCTTACCTTCACTTCATCTTCCCCCAAATGAACCTTTAGTCTTCATATAAGTTTTTTTTGGGTATCGATAAATGAAGAGTGCTTGTTCATCCTCATTTCTATGTGATAGATCTCTTGTTCATCCTCATGAAGCTTCTAAATGTTGACAAATTTTCTCTGCTTCCACGAAACACTGAAGCTATGGTCGGCCACCCAAAATTTATCAACAAGGTAATCTTGGATGATCATGTGTAGATTTCAAGAATCCACCCCTCGGGATCATATTTCATGTATCTTGTGGTATACTATTCCCATATGTCTTATCCACCATGATTCTGAGGTGTTTTCAATAATGCTCTTGACCGACTTCCATGAAAATTGATAGACAACCTGAATATCCAGCACATCAGAATCATCTTCATCCATCTCCTCTGGGAAAATAGGTTCATATTCTCAGAATTCATCCAGGATTTTGGAAACAGGATCCTCCTCTTTTATTTCATCTGATTATCTAGGTTCATATCAAGTGATTTTTCTTCATCGTTGGATTCTCCCTCAATAGGTTTGGGTTCAACCCATCCTATAGTTCTACCTATAGCCATTATTGTCATGGCATAGTCTCCTCAAGAATAATCATCCATGTTGATCATCATTCCCCTCAAGAAATGATCTCTATGAACCCTGACCATCTTCATTATCTTTATGAATGCTACATGAAGAACTATTCATACATAGATAATGTCTGTTGGCCTGATCAGGAGAATGTAATTTATAAATCTGTAAGGAAGAAGACAAATAATGGATGAATAAATGATAGTGTTTCAATGTTTTTACCATTAGAATCATAGGGTGTTGCACCTGTATATGTTTGGGAACTCTAAAGAATCTAAAATTTATTCCAAAATTGCCACAACCTTGCGGGACCCTGTCCTCATTCTCACTCTCGACATAATCCCCTGAGCTTGTCCCTCTAAGTTCATTTCCATGTTAGAGTGGGTAATTTCTATGAATATATCTTACACAGAACATATTTCATGTGATAAACCTAGATAACTTGATTAAGTACAATAAAATAATAGTTTATAAGTTTCCTCAGGAGTTTTGATAATTTTTCCCATCTCTGAGGCCACAACCATGCCTTCCTTCAATGGGAACCCCCTATCAGTATCTACTTTCTAGGACACATATGATTATTTAGGAAAAGGGATGTGTTACCTGATCTCAGTAACATATGGTTTTGGTGGGGATGTTTGGTCAAGAAGTACTTTCATCTGATCTGTTATTAGATGTGGGGTACCTCGAGAATGCACAATGTCTTCTAGCTCAGCTAAGTATGTATCCCCCTCTGTTGGAGACACCAGAATTTCAGCCATGTAATAACCAATCTCTGAAGGACCCATCCCAAATTGTTGGAGATGATCCCAAATATCTCAAGTACTATGGAATTTACTATTAACATCTGTGGTTTCTTAATCTGTCAGGTAAACAATATCCTCAGTTTTGTCTATGCTGTGAAGCCACGTAACAGGATATTGCATAAGTATTCTATGGAAACCCCTTTGTGTCCTTTATTCCTCTCAGATCTGCCTAGTTGAACCCATAGAATATGGTACATCCATTCCTCTTCCACTCTCACCTAGAGCAGGCCTTGCATTCATTGGCCTTGTCGCTACCATAACTCCACCACCACGATGTTCACAATCTCTTCTGCTACAAATTTTTGTTTCCATTTTCTGACACTAACCCTAGGATAGAGGGTCACCCATCATCAATATTATTAGTTGTTTTCTTCATCAGATCCTCTGAGTAGTTTGTCTCACTAATTTTTTTCATACTCCTTAACTAGCCCATAAGAAGTAGTTTGAGGAGGCAGCTCATTCTTCATCATCCCATATTCTAGTGTGAACATGAGAAACATCCTCCACGCCACATTTGAATGATCTTCATGGTGTACCCCTAGATATAATTTCTAGGATTACCTCATCATGCACTATAATGGCCTCGCAAAGCGATGCGACATAGATCTCTCATAGATAGGCTCTCAATCTACCTGTGCCACTAGAAATTCACCTTGGAAGGCTAGGGGATATGACTGATGTTCCTCAGTTTTTTTTCCATCATCAGATAATACTCCCATTGGTAGTGGGAATGAATGGAAATTGAATTCATCTTCCTTAGGAACTTTTCTTAGCATCACTATAGAAGCCATCTTGTTAGGAAGACTTGCATCTACGTTCAGAATAACTTGTGAAAGTCTAACACGTGATGGGAAATGGGGTTTGTATATTCATAAACACTCACTTGAACTGCAATCCATCCATACAGATAGTGAAGTGGTCTATATACATTTTGAAACTTCTTCCCATCACAGATGTGAAAAAATCCTTGTACAGGTTCTCCATCATTGGGATCCCATGGATAATGTGTTTCCTCATTACTAGGATGGACACCACGATAAATGTTCTCATTTGGGAACCCAAATACGCATCCCTGACTAACATCATTCATTCGAAAATGATTATAGAAATGAACCAAGACAACATAACAACTGGTTTCTACAAAGTGTTAATTTTTACCCCCACAACATTCATTGGTTTTCCTACAGAGTTCTCTAATAGGAACCTTCCTTAATATGTTGAGCCCCTTGTAGATAGGTGGGGGCCTCGTTGAAATTTTCCACAGTGCCTCCTCTCCCTTAGTAGGATGTTTTGGTGGGGTGTTTAGAAAACATACATGCCATAATTTGAAGTGCAAATCCCTCACCAACTACTTATTATCACCCATCACATGGTTCATATACGTCTCCTCTATCCATGGCATCTACTCTAGATACTTCTATGTATTATCAATAATGAGGAATTCTTCATATGTCACCCCTAGAATGGAATCTCCAAAATCTGGTGTATATCCTAGAGGTTGATGTTGACCTCCCCATGTTGAAAATGGAAAGTGTTCTTCCATGATGACCACCTACTCAGAAGCTCTGGAAACATGTGATTCAGTTGGTATATTTGGAATTGAGAAGACAACATAGCCTCATATAGGCCTACTTGCCTTAGATCTTACCAGAATTCGTCACAAGATGAATCGAAATAGTAGGCCCATTTCCATTCATCCATGATTTTTACATCTTGGTGCGGGTCCCAATTATCAGTCCACCCTTTCCCAAGGTTCTCTAAGATAACCTTATGAATGGTGTGGTATTGATGTGGATATACCCCTATCTGTAGTTCCCTACCATCAAAATTATTGACATTATTATACAATATGTCTATGAAAATAGTGGTGTAGTCCTTCTATGTATGTCCATTGGTATCCCTGAACCACTGATATTGGAATGGTGTTCCCCTAACCGGAACGATGGTTCATCCCTACTCGAATTAGGGATAAAGATGTTGTCCCTCAAACTAAAGCCTACAATGGAAATCTCTTGTAGAGTTGTTAATTAATTTTCCCTTCCATCAGAAGCTCCCCATAAGACTCATGATCAGAATGAATCTATACACATTCTCTGAGATCAAGATTGTTATTCATTATTTCCTTTGAGAAGAATCCACAATGACCACTCGATCAGATTATTGGTTGTCCATTTCTTCATTATCCAATATCATTTTTTTCTTATTCTCCTATGTTCTAGAAGCACATTCGTGAAGAATGATATCAAAGAAGGACTTCTAAATAACATAGACAAGGAGCCTTGAAGAACTCCTCACACTTATAAGAGCTATAAGGGATCATAATGCACCAGTTTGGTAAGAATATTTCATGGAGGATTGATCCCTTGAAACTGATTTGCGAAGAACGTTCCCGGGGTGTGATGGATCTTCGAGATTCAAGTGCTCTAGAACATGTTCATAGAGACAGGATGAAAAAAGAACAGGGCTCTCATGCTTAATTTATAGGGGATATCCTTAGGATATTTTTGGTGCCAACAACTTGCATGACAGTGATCTCACCCCATGCTCTGCATGCCCGCATCGCGAGTTTGTTTCACGATCTACATATTTTTGGAAATCTACCCTCAGAATCCGACCATCATTTTCTCATCGTCTCCCACTCAAGGGGGTGGGGGGTTTTTATCACTAAAATAAATTACTCAATGGAAGAATGGATAAAAATGACAAAGGGACCAACATTGTGAAGCTCTGTCACAATCCCTTTAGCATGCGAACAATGCAATGCTTGAAAAACTAACTCCTCTACGACCACCGCAAATAAATTATGGGAGACTCTTCCATTTCAAAGGATACATTTTCAATCTTCATCTATATGAGTCTGATAGAGACACATATTATCATGAAGTGCCATTTCCTTCATGGAACACCCTTAAATCATCTCTATTCCTGGTTCCTATAAATCTGCAGTTCACCCCCCCCCCACTAAGGAATGATACACTGCCCTTTCACCTTAAAGTATGTCAATTCGCAAATTACACTTTTCTTTATGAACCAGCAATAAAATGAATCACCCATAGTACCTGAGGACTGCGAACCCGATTTTCTTTTGCTCTAATTTTCATCCACATAAAGTAGGGATGCCCTTCCCAAATCCCTACAACCATTATTAAGTTAGTAATCCATTTTGGGTACTCAGGTAATTATGGAGAATTCATCCTTTGTGAATAACACTCCATGAACATGTTGACTCAATGCCTCAGTCGGGTCATCATGCTTCATGATACTCCTCCCATCGTAGATATCTTTTTATTTTGTGCTTTTCGAAGCACATTCCTTTGAAATGACACATGTCTCCATAAACATCCTTTCATTCATGAGACCCAGTCTATAAGGACTTCTTCTTACAGACCCATATCTTATGTGGTTCTCCAGGCTTGTGAAAAGTGATTTCATTGTTCCTATAGTAGGGTTTCATATAGTGTTCTTCTTTCTTATGCTTCTTTTCATATGAACTCTAACGGATATTGCTTATTTTCATAGCCACGCTAATGTGAGCCCCTAGAATGACCATTCCTCCACCCCATTGTTTCATGGAATTTTTTGTTCCTTCCATCTCCTAATTATGGTTTGATACATGTTTTGTATGTCCTTGGGATGAGGATTGAGTCCTTCTCGTTTGATCTGTTGGATGCTAAACTACCAAGAACCCTCATCCCTAACACATGAATTTAAACTATGAGTTACTGCTTGCATCAAAAGATAGGGTTGAATGGAAGAAGAATGAGAATTAGCTCTCCCCTACTCCTCTTTCCCTTTGGTATTCATCTCCATGTGCTCCTCAGGTAGTTTCACATAATCCCTGAAACACCCAGATAGGGTGTTCCCTGTACGATGGGTATATACTATCCAAACATTTGATCACCCTCCTCGGGATTCCCTCTTGGAGTAAGTCCCAACCTCTATCTTCCTCAGAAGATACCCATGCATAATCCCCACACCATTCCTCATGGACACACCTTAATCAACATGATCTCTAGGTCCACCACTACCTCTTGTTTCCCACACTGATCCTGACTCGCATGTGATCAGGGATTAGCAGGGGACTGGACATCCCCCAAGCTTCTAATAATACAAAATCCCCATGACCCTCATCCCATATGACGTTAAACTACACTTATATAAACTATGTTGACTATGATCCTTGTCTCCTAAACAGAGTGTGTAGGACTCCTCTATGATGTTTGATCTCTTTATTCCCCACAATCCATATATTCTGTACATTTCATGTCTGTTCACCTTCATCCCACATAACATTAAATTATATACCCTTTAAAACTATGTGGGGTTTGATCCCTATAGTCTACATAGGTTAGATTGGACATAACTCTATGGTCTGACACCAAACTTTGGAAACCTCTAGTACTCCCTCCAAAGGGATGTACCCTCATAATTCTATACTTTCTCTTTTTGGGACGCATCTCTTGGATCCAACTCTTTGGGGTGTTCTTATCCACCGAGGTAGCTGACCATGCATAATCCCCACACTTCTCCATAATCCTCTAACCAACATTTTCCCTCTTTCTATGGGCCCCTAGACATGTGTAAGCCCCGACATGTCCTTGGGTCATTGTTCATTATGTGCACCCTGATCCCATGCTTCATCCATTAACTATGTGAACTCCGATCCTCATATTCTACACGAGGTATGTAGGAAGCCTCCCCAATTTTCGGTCCCATCATCCATTCTCATCTTGGTCCCTCCCTTGAGCCATTGCATCTTGGGAAGATCATACCCAAGCCCGATGGTTTCACTTCCTTCAGATCCTTTTCCGTGCACTCCATTTCTCATGAAGTTTCACTTCCTTCATATCCTTTTCCTCAGGTTTCTCATTTCCCCATTCATAGCTATGTAGAATTTCATTCCCAAACACGAAGATACATAGGAAACCTCCCTGGGGTTCTAGCCCATAACTGCCATCTTCATGTCTGTTCAATCTAAGTCATTCTCACCCTCCAATATCTCTTCCATATCCATCCCGATCCTTATCTGGGCCTTCACATCATGGTGATATCATACCATTCCCCATTTTCATTCCATAGTTTCACCTAAGATGCTAACCATACGTAGGCCCCAAATAAGACCTTCGAACAATGTGGGTTTTGATCCCTACCCTCTAAACAAGTTATGTAGGAATCCTCTATGAGGTTCAATCCCAGCCAACGGTAAACCTTTGTGTTCCCTTATTTTGGGACCACCTCTCTGATCTACCCTTTGTGGTGTTCATATTAGCCTTCATGGTGTGAAATCTTCCCTTTTTGGGACATACCATCCAGGGTCCATCCCCACGGTTGTTTTGACCCTTCCACCTGGTATGCTTTCCAGGTGCTCCCTCGTAGGGGAATATCCACCAGATCCAATCTAATTAGTGTTTTGATCAGTCTGATCCATCTCTTCTACATGATAAACATGAGTCATATCCTATGTAAAACATGAGATTCCAAGGAAAAAATCACAGGCATTCCACTGGAATAATATTCCCCGCATTCAACAGGGGTTGCCTCATGCTTTTGTGCCCTCAAGAAGCCCTCTCATGAGGAAAAAATCAGGTGTACAAAGGTTCCAACATCTAAACATGTCGGTAATGAGAATTGTGACTACTTACCTGACTGAAGGTTGCTTCCCCAACTTGAACCTTTTGAATGTCCTTGCAGAAGCTACATAAGTAACCAATGTCCATAGAGAGATGGCACTAGGAATGAGGTTCACAATAAACTTCTTAATCTATATGGGAGACCCGGAGTAGGAGAAGAATTCTAAAGAGGAGTCCACTGATGGAGATAACAACATCCCATTATCTTATTTCGATCAAGGATGAGACATCACTATAGATGTGATGTATCCTACCTGCCATTGGAAAGAGGGATGGCGGGGCAACAGATGCGACTGTCACTATCGACGATAGCACAAGGCACTACGGCAGAAAAGGCATTTAGCGGCGGTTTGCTTGTACGTTTCGCGGCGGTTTAAGCCGCCGCTAAATAGATTGGCGACTGTTTTGAAAAACCACCTCTAAATCGTGCGTCGGGAAACTATTCGCGGTGGTTTTCCAAACCGTCACAGAACGTTTAGAGGCGATATTTTAACAGTAGTTTAAACCTCCTCTAAATGATTTAACGGCGGTTTTTTTTTATTTTTTTTTTATTTTTATTTTTTATTTTTTATTTTATTATTTTATTTTTTATTTTATTTGTTATTTTTCTATTTTTTATTATTATTTTATTTATTTTATTTATTTATTTTTATTTATTTTATTTATTTTATTTATTTATTTTGTTTATTTATTTTTATTTATTTTTATTTTATTTATTTATTGATTTTATTTTATTTATTATTTTTATTTTTTTATTATTATTATTATTTTTATTTATTTCGTGTTACATTATTTATTTATTTTATTTTATATATTTTATTTTTTTATTTTGTATTACTTTATTTATCCATGCATGCACATCCCATGAACATGCACATGCACATGCCCATGCACATACCCATGCAATATAAAGAAATACAGTGTTTGGTGAGACTTGAACCCCTAACCTCTTGCATATTTTCCAAAGACTTTACCACTCCAGCAAGCTCATCATGTGTTTAATAAACAGAATTTAATATACTTATATATATTAATTGAGAAAACAAATAATACATAAATAATAGATATAAACTCAATAATATATAATATATAATAATAATAACAATAAATAACACTTAAATAATAATTGTAAATAAATAATAAATAATAATAAATAATAAATAAATAATAAATAATAAATAAATAATAAATAATAAATAAATATAAATAATAAATAATAAATAATAAATAATAAATAATAAATAATAATATATACTAAATAATAAATAAATAATAAATAATAAATAGTAAATAATAAATAATAAATAATAAATAATAAATTATAAATTATAAACAATAAATAATAAATAATATATTATAAATTATAAATTGTGAATAATAAATAATAAATAATAAACAATAGAAAATAAATTATAAATAATAATAAAAAAATAATAATAAATAAATTATAATAAATAAATTATAATAAATAATAAATAATAAATAACAAATAATAAATAAGAAATAAGAAATAATAAATAAATAAATAAATAACAATAAAATGTAAACAATAAACAGTAAACAATAAATAATAAATAATAATAAATAATAATAAACAAATATTAAAGAATAAATATTAAATATTAAATAATAAATTATAAATAATAAATAATAATAAATAATAAATTATTAACAATAAATAATAATAAACAATAAATAATAAATAATAATAAATAATAAATAATAAATAATAAATAATAAATAATAAATAATAAAAATAATAAATAATAATAAACAATATATAATAATAGACAAATAATAAATAATAAATAATAAATAATAAATAATAAATAATAAATAATAAATAATAAACAATAAACAATAAATAATAAACAATAAGTAATAAATAATATATAATAAATAATAAATAATATATAATAAATAATATATAATAATAAATAATAATAAATAATAAATACGAAATAAAAAAAATATTTCGTAATAAATAAAACATAATAAGTAAAATATTATTATTAATAAATAATAAATAATAAATAATAAATAATAAATAATAAATAATAAATAATAACTAATAAATAAATATAAATAATAAATAATAAATAATAAATAAATATAAAAAATAAAAAATAAAAAATAAATAAGTATAAATAATAAATAATAAATAATATATAATAAATAATATATAATAAATAATAATAATAAATAATAATAATAAATAATAAATAATAAATAATAAATAATAAATAAATATAAATAATAAATAAATATAAATAATAAATAATAAATAACCAGTAACAAATATTATTATTAATAATAATATTTTATTATTAGTAATAATAAATAATATATAATAAATAATAAATAATTAATAATAAATAAATATAAATAATAAATAATAAATAAATATAAATATTAAATAATAAAAAAATATTAAATAATAAATAACTAGTAACAAATAATAGATAATAAATAAATTAAAGTATATTATAAATAATGAATAATAAATAATAAATGAAACACATGAAAAAGTATGAAAAGACGTGATATGGGATGAAAAATCATGAAAACGCATGAAAACTGATGGAGAAGCATGAAGAATGAGGCATTAGAAAGAATGAGAACACATGAAAACTCATGAAAACTCTGGAAAACCCCTTAAAAATTCAACATAGTCATCATAATAACCCACAATGAACCATTGATAAAGATAACAAGTGTGTATCTATCTTCACTGGCTTCGATTTGATATGTGGTAGAGCCCAAACGGGCACTCGGAGCGAAAGTTATGGACATTTGACGTTGGAGAACTTTTTTCAACTTTCTTATAACTATAATATCTTTCGCACCTTAGACCGTCTCACGATTTTGATTATACGTGCCTCTATATCTCTTCATGAGATTCTATTTGGCTGGTTGTGGCGCTCCAACGGACACCCGGATCAAAAGTTATGGTTGTTTTAGTGATTTCGGGGTTTCTCATGTTTTTTTTATTTTTTTCTCTTCATTTCGCATCGGTTTTACCCAAACCGCCGCTATTTCACGGCGGTTTATTAAAAAACCTCCGCTAATCCTCGAAAAAATTTATAAAAAATTACAAAAAAACAAAATTAAGGCATTTCGCGGCGGTTTTATCGTAGCGGTTTAAAAACCGCCGCGAAATGGTGGCCCAAAACACGTTTAGCGACGGTTTATAAAACCACCGCGAAAACCCCCCGCTAAATGGTTGTTTTCCTATATTGAGGCAACACGCACCTATGATAGCATCAGAAACAACCACTAAAATATGTAAATACACAAAAACCACAAAAACCCCAAAACCATAAAAATCCGAAAGAACCCTAAACACACTATAAACCATAAAAACCATAAAAATGTTAAAATCCCAAAAAACTATAGAAAAATTAAAAATAATAAAAACACCATAGACCCCAAAAAAAACATAAAAACCCCAGAGTACCCTAAGAATACCCTAAAACCATAAAAACCCATAAAATCCCATTAAAACCAATAAAACCCTAAACCGCAATAAAACCCTAAAAATCCTAAAAACCCTAAAAACATTTGAAATCCCAAAAATACATAAACATCTCAAATCCCTCAAACTCTTAAAAATCCCTAAACCCCTATTGAAACCCTTAAAAAACAAAAATACCATAACACCATAATAATCCCTAAAACCCTAAAACATAAAAGATGAAAAAACTCCAAAAAACATGAAATAACCCTATAAACCCCATAAGAACCCAAAAACCCTTAAAAACCCTAAAACACCTAATGTTATTAAAACCTCTAACCCCCTTACACCCCATAAAAACCCTAAAAACATAAAAACCCAAGACCTATAAAACCATAACAAACTCTAAAAACCTTAATCACCATAAAACCCCAAAAACCTGAATACCCCTGAAACCAAAAACACTAAAATAATCCTAAAACACAATAAAACCAATAAAACCCAAAACCCAAAACCCCAAAAAATCCTTAAAACCCATAATTACACTATAAAACCCCAAACCCCTAAAAATCCATGTAATTCAATAAAACCCAAAAAAACCCCTAAAAGGCCTAAAAACCTTCAGACCCACAAAAACCTTAAAATCCTTAAAATCCCTAAAACACATAGAAACTGTAAAATCGATAAAAACATGAAAAAACAAATAAAAACCTAAAGAAACCAAAAAACAAAAAAAACATCCAAAAGAAAATTTAAACCCCCTAAAACTCCAAAGATCCCATTAAAATCCTAAAAACCCTTAAAAACCCAAAATACCCTGTAACCATTAAAAACATAAAACCCTAAAAATAACTTAAAGACCATAAAGATTGAATAAATAAAAACATTAAAACCCCTAAAAACCATAAAACCATAAAAACCATAAAAACCAAAAAAATGTTATAATACTAGATAATCCCCCAAAAATCAAAAAACACATAACAATTCCAGAAAACCCCTACAACATATAAAATACCAAAAAAACCATCAAAAACTAAAAAAACCTTAAAAACTTCAAATATATTTAAAAACTAAAACACTATAATCCCCATAAAAACTCTAAAAACAATAAAAACCATAATACCACCGAAAAACCCTAAAAACCCTAAAAATCATTAAAACTTAAAGGACCCTAAAAACCCCTAAAAGCAGTAAAATACCAAAAAAACTTAAAAGACCCTAAAACACATATAGAACACAAATAATAAAATACCCTAAATACCCTTTGATTCTTAAGAATACCCTAAAAGTTACTAAAAACCATAAAACCCCTAAATGTCACTAAAACCCAAAATGACTATAAGATACCTTGAACTCCAAAAAAACTCTAAAAACAAAAAAACCCTTAATGATCCTAAAAGTTCTAAAAATACCTAAAAACCATAAAACCCCTATTAAATTTTTAAGAACCCTAAAAAACCTAAAGTAATAAAAAATCTTCTAAAAATACTAATAGTCCCTAAAAACCATAGAAACACATAGAAATCCCTTAATGAACCTAAAACCCCAAAGAAAGAAAAGTGTAAATACCATTTGAAACCCTTGAAAACATTAAATACCCTAAAAACGACATAGATGACCCTAAAACCCATAAAAGACTCTAAATACACTAAAGCTCCCTTATAACCCTAAAAAATTAAAAAGCACTATAATCACTAAAAACTTAAATGGCCAGAAAAACCAACCAAACAACATGAAAAGCCTAAATACCATAAAAACTATAAAAAAATGAACACCCTTAAAATGATACAAACTCCTAGAAACCTGAAAAACCCTTAAAACCAGAAAACCATAAAAGACCAAAAAAACCATAGAACATAAACACCCTAAAAATCCTTAAAAATGATGAAAATCTTAAAAACACTAAAAACTATAAACACCAAAATAAAAACACCAAAACCCAAAAACAATTCTTGAAACCCACCTAAAAACCCAAAACAACTATAATCCCAAAAAATGGAAAAAAACCATAAACCCAAGAAAAACCCAAAAAACCTATAGAATACTAAATCATAATAAAATTCCTAAAAAAACACTCAAAACAGTAAAAAAACCCATAAAACACATAAAACCTAGAAAAAAACTAAAAACATTAATAATCCTAAAACCCCTAAAAACCGTAAAGACTATTAAAACCATAAAATCACAAGAAATCTAAAACCCCAAAAAATAATTAAAATAAGAAAAAACTAAAAACCCTTAAAAACCTAAAAACACTATTAACCTTAAATACTATTAAATTTCTTAAAAACCCTAAAAATCCATAAAAGTCCATAAAACCCTAAAACCCATAAAATATCCTAGAACCCTATAACAACCATAAAAGACCTTCAAAATGAGTAAGCACCCTAGAAACCAAAAAACTACTAAAAACCTTAAAATCCCATAAGAACCCCTAAAACCCATAAAAAGCCTAAAACCATGAAAAATCCAAAAAACCGAGAAAACACTAAAACCATAAAACTATAAAATCCCTAAAAACACACAGAACGAAGAACCCAAAAAAACCCCAAAAATATGAGAAAAACCTAAAATCCCAAAAACCCCCAAAATAGTAAAAACAATAAAAACCATTAAACATCACTGATAACAATAAAAAATTTACAAAGCCTAAAAACCCTAAGAATACTATTAAAACCCGTAAAGCACAAAAATCCATCAAAGAAAAAAACACAAAACCTCATAATATCCTCTAATACGCTAAAAAACCTGGACAAACATTTAAAGCCCTAAAAACCAAAAAACCAAAAAAAACCCCAAAGATACTCTAAAAACACCCAGAAACCCCATAACATTAAAAAGCACTAAAAAACTTAAAAAACATCAAACCAAAAAAATACTTAAAACCCTAAAACTATAAAATCCGTAAAAGACATGTAGAAACCGTAAAAAACCCGAACACTATACTCTATAACCAAAATCCAGAACCTTATAACATAAACTTTATACCATACACCCAAAACCCAAAACCCTACACCCTAACCCAAAACCCAAAACCTCAAACCATAGACACAAAACACTAAACCCTAAAACTTATACCCTACACCCCAAACCCTATATTATTGCACCTAAACCCTACACCATACACCATAAACCCAATACCCAAAACCCTAAATCATATAAGAAACAATCTAAACAATATACTCTGCTCAAAAATCCCACACCCTAAACCGTACAACCAAAACACTATACCCTACACCATACACAAGAAACCATAAACCCTACACACACCCTATACCCTACACCAAAAACCCAAAACCCTACACCCAAAACCCTATACCCTAAATCATTAACCTGAAACCCTACAACATAAATCATATTCTGTACACACTAAAACCTATACACAACAACCTAAACTCAATAACCGGCACCCTATACCCTATACCCTGCACCCAAAACCATAATCCATAAACTCTACACCATAAAACGTAATCCCTACACTGTACATCATAAACCCCATACCCAAACCCAATACCCTAAACCATAATTCCTAAACCATGCACCCTAAACCATATACCATACACCCAAAACCCCAAACCCTACACCCTAACCCCTATACCCAACACCCAGATCAATAAACCCTACACCCTAAACACTATACCCTACACTCTAAGCCCTAAAACCTACACCATAAACACTATACTCTAAATCCTAAAACATAAACTCTAAAAATAAAACCATATACCAAAAAACTTAAACCCAAAACCCCATACCATAGACCCTATAAGATAAACCATACACCCCAAAACCTATACCCTAATCCCTACACCTGAAACAGTATACCCTGCACAATAAGACATAAACCCTCTACCCTAAAAAAATACCCTTCACCCAAAACATTAAACCCTATACCCCCACTAAAAACCCTAAAACCTGAACTCTATACCATACACCCTAAAACCTAAAACCTACACCCTAAATCCTATACCACAAAATAAACCCTAAAACAGTCACACAATACCCAATACCATACACCCTAAACCCTATGAACTACACTCTAAATCCTATACCTTAAATCCTAAACCCTAAAACCTACACCCTAAACCATGTACCATACACCATAAACCTAGTACCATACACCTAAACCACAAATACTACACCCTAGACACTTAATTCTAAAAACACTAAAACAACTCTAGAAACCCTAAAACAACCCTAAAACACCAAAAAAATCTGAAATAAACCCTGAAAATGAAAAAAAGATTATAAATCATTAAAACCATTTAATAACATTCAAATATGTAAATCCATTAAGAATAATTACAAAAACATAAAAACCCATGAAACCCATAAAGCCCCTAAAATCCCTAAAAACCTAAATAACACAAAAAATCCCAAAACCCCAAATAACCATTACAACCCTTAAAACGAATAAAAAACCTAATAAAACCCAAAAAAATCCAATTAAAATCATAAAAAACATAAAAACATAAATCCCAAAAACCCCTAGCACCCCCTTAAATCCCAAAAAAAATCTTAAAAAATCCAGAAAACACTAACAAAACCCCAAAATATTATTGTACCCATAAAGCCCCTAAAACTCATAAAACTCTAAAGAACCCTAAAACCACTAACCCCCACCCCCCAATTCATAAGAAATATAAAATCAGTAAAACCTAGAAAGACCAAAAAACACTAAAAATCATAAACCCCCGAAAAGTTCCTAAAAAACTCTAAAAACCATAAAACACCAAAATTACCCTCAAACCCAAAAAATCATAAAATTCCAAAATACCCTAAAACCCTAAAACACCTCAAATCCAAATAAAAACTGAAAAATATTATAATACCTTTAGTACCCTAAAAATTTAAAACCCATAAAACCAATAAAAATACTAAAAACTCAAAAAATGAAAAAAAAACACTAAAAATCATGTAAACCCCTTAATACCCTAAACACAAAAAAAAACTAAAAAAACTATGAAAACCGAAAATGTCCCTAAATACCACTACAAAGTGCCAAAAATACCGTAGAAACCTCTAAAAATAATAAGACCCTAACACACTTAAAACCCCTAAAACTTCTTAAAAGGCTAAAAAATCTAAAAAACACCTAAAAACATAAATAAACTAAAACTCTTATAAATATAGGAAAGCACAAAAAAAAATAAAAACCGTAAAAGATCCTTAAAAGTTCTAAATAACCCTAAAACCCCTAAAAATCTCTAATACCCTGAAAAATTATAAAACCTAAAAAATACCTAGAAACTATGAAGCCCCAAAACCCCATAAAAACTCTAAAAACCCCTAAAACCCAAAAACCCCAAAAACCCAAAACTGCTAAAAATTAAAAACATAAAAATCCAATGAAAACACTAAAATTTCCTAAAAACCCTTAAAATCCTCAAATTCTCTAAAATAAAAAATAATCTAGATGTCCCCAAAGCCCAAAAAACCCATATAGGACCCAAAACACAATAAAATACATAATGTCCCTTAAAATTATTAAACACCACAAAACCTAAAAAACCCAAAAAACCATAAAATCCCCTAAAACAAATGAAAACCAATAAAAACCCAAACACGGGAAAACACCAAAGAAACACTAGAAACACTAGAAACATTAAAAATCATAAAAACACTAAATCCCCTAAAATGGACCTAAAAGCCCAAAAACCCCTAAAATTCTGAAAAACCATAAAACCTCTAAAAAATAAAAACATGAAAACATTTGATGAACTCCAAACCCCCTATAACCAAAAAAATTATAATTCCAAAAAACTAAAAATAATACATGGAAACCCTGAAAAACTCTAAGGAAACCCTAAAGAACCATAAAAATCCTAAAACCCAAAACAACCATAAAAATTGTAAAAATACCTAATAAAATAATAACACTAAAAAAAATGTATACCCATAAAACTACTAAAAACATAAAAAACCCCTCTAATATATTAAAACCACTAAAAACCATCAAGAACCCTAAAACCCCCAAAACACGTAAGAACATAAAAAAAATTTATGATCTGAAAAAACCCTAAATAAAATAATACCCAAAAACCCTAAAAACACCAATAAAACAAAAAAACTATAAAAAACCATAAACTCTATTCCCTATATCCTTGTTTCGTAGTTCCTTGAAACATGTGTTCGAGCTTTAAAAATCACTATTTGCAGGCAGTTTCCATTGGATTTATTTATGGAACCAGAAACATCCAACAGTTCTTTATCCAAAGGGGACATGCTTTCTAAAGGTAGGAGTTCATTTAGTTTTAACTTCATGATACTTAAGAACCTGAATTGGTCGAGAGGATGGGAGGTCGGACAGATCACACCCTTTTTAGAGGATTATTATCTACTCCGGGACACTCAATGTAAATTTAATATATTTTCATGAATACTTATCAGTTCACCAAGTATATCATAATTATCTCTTGGAATTTACAATCACATATTAACATGTGTAAAATTTAGAATCATCAGTATGCATTATCGGTTCTTCATTAATGGAAATGCCTGTATGTATTCAATGTTTTCCATCAATGGTATCCTCTAATATAATAATTAGAGATTTTTTAATAATTATTGTAATGATACTAGTTTTTAATCCTCTCAGTGGGGCACTCTATAATTTATTGTCATCCAGGCAGAAGAAGGTTTGTTTTGGTCTTGGGATCATGGCCGTAAAATGGGCTACCTACGTATCCTCGTGAATGGAATCATAATCCTCATAGTTTTGTGCCACTTAATAGTACACATCATACCTTTTAAGGTCATGTGATAAGGACCTCTAACCGAAAGGTGCTTGGCCTAAACTTATTGTGTGACTTATGCTGAAGCAGCCCAAAGAACTTGGAAAGAATATGGGTTTCCATGTAAGATCAGACCCTATTGGGAATATGGCCCAAGGACAATAAAGATGATTTGAAGTGTTGGGTTTGAACCCCAAAGAGGCTACTTACATATCCCATATTAATGGGAAACAAATCCCAAGTAGTTCGATAAGTATCATAGGATAGTATGGTCCATTGAGAGAGATGAGTATGAGATTACTTCATGAAAAGGATGCCCTAATGATTTGGGGTTTAATTTCTAGATTACGTCTAAGGATGATGCCCAGATTAAAGGAATTTAGATTCCATTCCTGTAGATGATGTCTAGTGATATCGGGCCCTAAAAAAGGCTTTTGACATATCTTGATTTGAATAGGAATCAGAGTTCTCATAGTTCATTCGATTGTGAAAATGTTGTGACCCACACAAATCTCCAAGTCCACGAGAGTCACGATCGGTTTGAGAAACAAGCGGATGTTATAGATTCAATAAAGGCTTTCACACTTTAATTTTTTTTTCCTCCTATGCTAGTGGAATATGGAACACCTATGGTGTCCATGGTGAATGAGATTGAAGCAACCTTGGAATAGGGTGATGCAATGAGCCTTACCTATATTCTATTTACATTAGACAAGGGTCCAATGTAAGGAGGATGGGATGAAGGTTAGAGGATTACACCAGGATGGATTCCCATGGAGACAAAGCGCAACGGTGGAGGGAAAGGGTTACCAGAGTCCCTGCGCACATCCCCCCATTGGTCTTTGGCACCGAGGAAGAGAGGAGGAGCAATGATTCCACCCACTACAAGAAAATATAGGGGTTTACGCCAAGATGGTTTCCCTAAAATTGATCCTGGTAGGGGAAGGGAGACTTCAAATTTATTTTTTAAAAGGAAAATTAGGCATGAACTGTACCTTCCCTACCATAGACTAGAGGTTTCGGGTCATCTCTTCGAGAAGGGAGAGGCCAGGACCCAAACCTCCTCCAAACTAGGAACTTACCAACACTATTTTTGGGAGAAAGGTCCATGTGACTGTGGATAATCAAACCCACAAACACTCCATGAATCTTAACCCTATTGTGAAACATATGTGGGAAACATATGACTATAGAAATAAAAAAACAAATAGAAGACACACTGATGTGCCTTTCCCAAAGGTTTGATAAGTCAGGAGGTCTTTGGGGAGGTCTCAATAGAATCCCTTTCAGCTAATGGAGCCAATGAATAAGCAGCCTTTCCATGAATGGATTTGAGGAAGGCTTTATGGCTTGTAAACTGAAGAGAGTGAGAAGTAAGTTAACCAATGAGTAGCACCAAAGTCGAGAATGGCATGAATGTATGGGCGCATAACTATGCTTGAGCGACCTGATGATCACTTTGGCGATGAGCAACCTGTATGATAATACATGGTTGAGACCTTGCTCATGCCATCAAGTGTTTTCATAGGTGATCCGAGAAGTTGGGTGCTCAAGTTCCAGGGAGGGGAATGGGTGGTGTGCAAGTATTTCTGACTTGGGGAGGTATGAAGATTTAGTAATTCAATTGTTATGGTTTTCAAACACTAAAAGGACTTAAGTCCAATGATCCCCCCTTAAATCCTCCTCTCAAGGTGTCGAAGAATTTCCCTGAATGTTTCAGAAGATTGGGGCGATGTACTAGGGTGACCAGAGCAGCAATCAAGCTTCCAGAAAATTCGTCTGTACAAATGGGGCCCCCAAGGGACTATTTATAGGCAAATAAATGACCATGGGTGAAATAATTTTGGTCGCGAAGGTAGGTTGCATGAAAGATAGGGGCGTGAAAGTAGGATGCGTAGAAAAATTGTGGCATGCACGTACCTTGTGCGCCAACGGTGTTTTGGCTAGAATGGGGTGCCTCATTGAGGACATTTTGAGGAGAAGTTCTTGGAACACATTTCATGGTGTCTACAATCCTAAAGACTAACCCCTATAGCATGAATCCTACACCCTACACACTAAATCCATAATATGAAATCCTAAACACTATACCCTACACCATAAACCCTATACCTGAAACCCTAAACCTTTCACCCCAAACATAATCCTCAAACCCTAAACCGAAGAACACACTCCCAAAAACCTGCAGTATAAACCTGAAACCCTATACACTACACACAAAACCCTAAACCCTACAACTGAATCCCTAGACCCCAAACCCTTAACCCTATACCTTACACCATAAAATCAATACCCAACAACCTAAACCCTATACAAAAGACTATAAACCCTAGACCCAATACAGTACACCCTCAAACCTATAACCTACATGATAAACCCTATACCCAACACCCACCTTATATCCTACATCTAAAACCTGTAACCATGCCCCCAATACCATATACCATAAAACTAAAACCCTAAACACTAAACCCTACACAATAAACTCTATACCCAACTTTTTAAACCCTAAAACCTACACTCAAAACCCTCTATCTTAAACCCTACATCCTAAACCCTAAACCCTGCACCTGAAACAATAAAACCTACACCAAAAACCATAACCCATCACCCTAAACCCTATACCATAAACCCTAATCCCTAATCCTTGAACTATACACTATAGTCCATACACCCTAAATGAAAAACCCTACACCCTAAACCCTTTACCCTACTCCAAAAATTATAAATCATACGCCCAAAACACTATACCCTACACCATAAACCCTAAACCCCAAACCCTGAATTATATACCCAACACCCTGGAACCTAAATCGAACACCCTAATCCCTAAACCCTAAACCCTATACCCTACACCTTCAACTCCAGATCCTACACCCTAAACCCTACACCAATAATCACATACCCCACACCCTAAACCCAAAACCCTTAACCCTAAAACATTAACCCTATACACTTAACATTATACTCTCCCCCCTAAACGCAAAACTACACACCCTAAACATTGTGCGCTACAACCTAAACCCTAAAACCTACACTCTAAAACGTACACATTAAACCCTAATCCCTTAATTTTACACCCTAACCTTATACTGTACATCCTGAACACTATAATATACACCCTATACCCTAACCACAACACAATACACCCTAAACCGTACACCCCAACCCCTATATCATTCACCATAAATCCTATAACAAACATTATATACCCAACACCACACACACTAAACCTTAAACAAGAAAATCCATAAAAACACTAAAAACCCTAAAAACCCTAAAATATGAATAATAATAAAAGTCCCTAAAATCTAATGAAAGCCCAAAAAAAACTCTTAAAACCGTAAAACCCCATTAAATCACACTACAAAATCTAAAACCAGAAAACCGCTTATAAAAACCTAAAAAATCAAAAAGATCTCTAAAAAACTAAAAAACCGAAAAAACCATAAAATCTTTTAAAACCCTAAAAAATAAAATATAAAATAAACCCTAAAACCCCTAATAAAAAACATAAAAATACATAAATACATAAAATAATAAAACCCCCCCCTCAATACCTTAAAAACACATAACCCCACTAAAATCCACAAACCATTAACAAATCTAAAATATACTAAAATACCTTACACTCTAAAAACCCTAAAACCCCAAAAAAACTAAAAATCTAGAAATCCCCAGAAATTGTAAAATCCCTAAGACCCATAAAATCCATAAAACCCCAAAAAAACCCTGAAATCCATGAAACCCATTGAAGAAACCTAAAAGTCTCTAAATAAACCAAAATACCCTGAAAACCTAGAGTTACCCTAGAACAGTTAGAAAACCAAAAAAACCAGTAAAATCCCAAAAATCCCTAAAACCCTAAATCCCCTAAATATCTAGAATACCCTATAAAAAATAAACCCTCCACCCACCCTATTCTCCTACACCCAAAACCCAAATCCTCGCACCTAATACCCTATACTCTACACTCCAAACTCTAAATTTGACACCTCAAACCATATTCCTTACACCCTAAACCCTATACCTAACACCCTAAACTCTAAAACCTGAACCCTAAAACCCAAAACATAAACCCTATAAACTAAAGCCTAAACCCTTAACCCTAAACCCTAACCCCTACACACTAAACCCTAAATCCTAAACCCTAATACCTGATCCCTAATCCCTACAACTTAATCGATATACCATACACCCTAAACAATTTACCCTACACCCTAAACTATAAACACAAAATACTATACCCTAAATCCAAAAACCTAATCCATTCTCCCTAAACCATATACCCTACTCCGTAAACATAAAACCCCAAATCGTAAAACCAATAACCAAAACATTAAACCCCAAAACCCTAAACACTAAATAGTACATTATAAACGATATTCCCACCAACCAAATCCATAAAACATATATCCTAAACTAAATACCCTCTTCCAAAATCACTGAACCCTATACCCCAACCGTAAACCCTAAACCCTATAACCTAAACCCAGTACCCTACACCCTAAACCCTAAAACCAATATCCAATACCCTCTACCCTACACACTAAAACCAAAAACGTACACCATACACCCTCTACCCTAAACCTTAATCCCTTTACATGACACTCCAATCCCTATACCTTACAACCTATACCCTACACCCTACACCCTAAACCTTATAGCCGACACCATAAACCCAATACCCTACACCCTAAAACCCAAACCCTATATCATAAACCCTAAATTATGAAAGCCCAAAAATTACCATAAAACCATAACAACCAAAAAAAATATGAAAATACACAAAAAGTCCCTAAAAATATAAAACAAAAAAATATTAAAAACTCATAAATCCTTTGAAACCCTCTAAATCCACAAAAACAATAACAGTCCCTTAAAAACCTAAAAACTACAAATCCTTTAAAAACCCTAGAAACCATAATTAACATAAAAAACCCCCAAACCCATAAATTTTTTTATAAAACCTAAAAAACTAAAAAGAATAAAACCATTAAAACCCTAAAAATCCCTAAAACCCCTAAAATACAATGAAATCCCTAAAGACATAAAAAAATAAAAAAAATAAATAAAAAAACCCAGGACTTTAAAAACCCATAAAACAACTAATATCCTATGAACTCTTAGAACCCATAAAAACCCTATAACCCCAACATCCTTAAAAAATATAAAACCCCTAAATCCAAAAAAATTATAATACCCGAAAAACCTAAAAAATCTAAAATTTATAGAAATATCCTCAAAAACCCTAAAAAACCCTAAAAACCCTAAAACCCCGAAATTACCACAAAAACCCAGAGAAGACCAAAAAAACTATAAAAAACAAGAATACCCTTATTGAATCTATGTTTCTTCAAGGGTATTAAATGATTAAAAATAGAACCTTAAGCATATTAGTGTTTTGATGATACCCAAGATGAATCAATGGGTCATGCCCAAACTAGCCTACGTACACACCCCTTTACATAAGAAGACCTATGTAGCCACCCTTGTGTTGCTATGGTAGATCTATGGGAACACCGAGCCTCAGATATTCGGGATCAAACCATATTCTTCCCAATTCATCTCTAAAACCTGGACCATCTGGTTCAATGTAGGGAGGGTGAGGATCATGCTTTCCATTCCACTAAACATGGAATATAGTCCTTCTATCCTTATTCATAACCTATTTTAGTGAATCACTCTAGGAGTGTGCCCTTATCCTTTATTCGAGGACCACTCATTATTTTTTTCCTTCCTCTTTCTATCCCGGAAACAAAAATATTGGAGGAGATTGGAATTTTTCAATCTATTTCTCTCTCTCATTGGATCTAAGGTGTGATCATAGGAGGGATGTTTCATTTCTACATACTCTTACACTAGTAGAAGAGGGAGTGTGTGGTTTGTGAAATCTTCTACTTCCTCTTATTTCTATCATTCATGAACCACTCATCCTGACTCATTTGGTTATATAGGATATCCATGACCATGAAACCCATACAATCATATACATTTTTTTGGAAAGGATATTCTCATTAATATTTCACTCACCTTCCATTAAAGTGCCTTCATAGTCATGGGTCCTCATGGTCATGTATCCAATCTTAGGGAAACGCATATCATGTGGTTTCTCATACCTTCATCTTTTTATTTGTTTCTCACACTGATCATGACACATGTGGTCTTATAGATTTCTTGTGGCCATGAAATCCACATGTTCTACAAACCTCATGGGAAACATTCTTAGTGTAAGTCCCAACTCATCAACTAGCCTCATATTTAGTTTAATCCTTAATCATCACAAATCCAAAATCTCACCCTGTGGAATCCTCCATAAGAATAAGCCCATAATATAATAATTGGACCTCTTACATAGTATATTCCCAAACTATATAACTATACTCATCCATGGGCCTCCTCATTAGTTGTAATCCATAAACAAGCCTCTAAATACAAATGAGTCGAGAAATCCCCCATGGATCCTTTCAATGGGAATCCTCTACAAGAATAATCCCCTTCTTTTCACAGGGCATCAATTTCATTAGTATGCCTCAACATAATCCTCTCAAAGAGACATACTCAGCCTATGAGAAAAATTATCGAAGGGCCTCTATATATTTAATTCCTTACAACTAAACTTTGTCATATTTGATTCCCTTCTAAATGGGATACCTAGGAAGCCTCCTTGAGGTCAAAACTCAACACCCAAAATCAACCATATTCTCTATAGTTTAGATTCCTATTTTTTTAATTCAAGATAGAAATAAATATCCCTTCTAGGTTCAATTGGACGCTTCGGAATGAATCTCATACCAGACATTGACTAGGAATCATCCACATATACTTCCATATTAAATGACATGAAACTTCACAGATCGTTCCTTATTAGACAACCTTAAAAGGAATGATGCTAGCCCTTAGGTAGGCACCAAACTATTTTGTTCCTAATACCTTTAAAAAGGATACATAAGAATCAAATTTTATAGGTCTGATCCCAATATCAAAACAACAACCATCTCCATGGACTAAGAAAGGCTCAAAAGTACCCTAATGAGTGTATAGAAAACTAGCATCATAAAAAAAATGACCAAAAAATATCTAATCGGTACCTAAGAGGATACCATTGTTATAGAACCTCATATAAATACATATATCTACATTGAAGAAGAACTCCAGATACAAACATATGAATCTATTTCTATACGTGGTAATAATTAATTGTTAATTACAGGGTGAGAAACATCATATTTTGGAGTTAATGAAAGAGTAAAAACACATCTTAAATATATACAAGACTATTAGAGTAGAAAAAAATTCCCCCCAAAGTGTGTTATGATCTCGAACACCATCCTCTCAACCAATGTGAGTTATTATGCATTGATGGCAAAACTACCCAATGGGTTACTGCCTTTCGAAAGTAGATGCCTCATGGGTATAGAACTATTAGTTGTTTCTAGTTAAAAGAAAAACCCCATTAGAAATAGTTCAGAAATAGAGGACTTGGTGAAAATGATTGTACAAAATTTACCCCTTTAAACCTACCATTGGGTAAAATGATATTTTGTCACAAACAAAATAATGAAGAACCCAATGTGAACCCTTAACCAAGATGATATATTCACCCACATGGAAAGAACATTATCTCTCAAAATGAAAGAGGGAGAGACGAAAAAATCAATCATTAATGTATTTATTTATATCTAATGCTACTTTGATGGGTTTTTCTCATTTTTTCTGTCATCTGTATTCATGAAATTCCAACAGAACTCCCTTCATTGAAATTTCATCCTTCCAACTATAGACAACACATTCTATTTTAACTATTCCCTTCAGGTCTTCATTGAAGAATGGGATGTTTTCAATAACCAATCATACTTAATGCTGGGTCTCAAACACATTGTTCCTAGAGTATATCTAGAATGGTAGAATCCTAACCCTAGAGGCTGCCAAATAGGCTCTTCAGCTCGCAACGCCCCACCAATCATCTAGTCAGCAAAGGATTGTGTCCTAGAAGAAAGCGAAAGCATTCATAGAATTCAAACATTTTATGAGATTATCCCTAAAACACAACAACCATTACAAACTTTATCATAGATATGTAAATCGAGAGGCCATAGATGGCCTCATCTGGAAGACACGTGGGTCCTTCAAAAAGGATCCTGGCATTAATTGACGCTGCTATGTCCATGCAACATTAAACCCTCAACATGATGGGGGTTCCATCCTTGATATTTAATCCCACATAAACCATACCAATGCTTAAAAAATGGACCATCACGGTTAGAAACTGGTCAATCGGTTTTAAGGCCTCACATCTGTCCACTTCGAAGTGGCCCACAAATCAAATATAGTGGAAAATTTCATAAAATGACATACACTCTCCCCTCTTAATTTAGCTAGACAATAGAGCTTCATGGAAGAATCCATGGAATACCAACATTAAAATTCATCATCACACCATGAGAAGGAACATATATATGACTTCACTGACCAATACATCAAATAGAATCTTCTATAATCACTAAATGAATTTTTAAAACCATCTACATAGCCATGTAGTGGACATGGGAAAACACCTTCCCACACCTATAAAGCCCACCCGTTGAATTCAATTGAAATTATTGAGCAGGCGAAAACCCATGTCCATATTAAAAATCCTCATGATAATCTCATCTAGTAGACTTCAACAAATCCTTCCAGTCATTATTAGTGGAAAACTGCGTCCAGGGACACACACCTGCCTATATTTATCATGAATTTTAGCATTTATGTTTTCCAGAAACAGGGGAAGTCGGTCAGAAAGTCCCAGTGGTGAATAAGGGTCATACCCAACTATCTTCCCCAAAATTTGAGTATTTTTAGTATTCACTAGTATGAAAAGGATTCAATGAGATGTAATGTACCCATATTATAAATATGGAAGGAGCATATATCCTTGTTCCCGTAAATGAATTCACCAAAAATATACTAAAAATGGTGAATGGGTAGATGAAAATCCTATCCCACATCCTAAAAACCATCTAGGATATCATAATAGTGGAAAAAAAAGATCATGTGGGATGGACACATATTTTTTTCACCACAAATAGGGTCTCTCATCAGCATTCCACCGCAAATTTGACACACACCTCTACTTCGATCCATGAGAGTCAGGGGGAAAACTCCCCCATGATATATGGAAAACCGGATCATGAACACACCCTCGTTCCACTAGATGACAATTATCCCATTCTAATGGACACTCTGAGGAAGGTAAAAACCCATTCCCAAACTCTAGGATTCTACAAGAATATCCTAGAAGAAGTATGGGATCCCTTCAAGTAAGGTTCTATACCTAAAACCCACTTCCCCCAGCAAGTGTCCACTGTTTTTCGCAAAAGGAATCGAAAAATAATACTCCATAGAGACAACATAAAAATAGAGATCTAACATATAATCTTTTTTGAATTAATGTTGGTGTTCTTGAAGCCCTCAGCGACTTATATAATTTCAGTTGGGATCCTTCCCTCTCATTACCAAATTATTGGGGTAGTAGAAGTAATTATTAAGGTCCTCCTCAAACACTTAACCATGAAGGCATGCATCATGACCATGATATAATAAATATCAATATTCCAACTCCTGTTGAGATTCACAAAAACAATCTACACAGATATAAGATAAAGGATCAAGAGGGTCCACCATTAGATGTAAACTAGTACGTTATTCCTCCCCATGGTGGAATTTTTTATGAATATAATCTCCACATTACTTTTTCTCTTCATCATAAGGGTCCTCCAAATGGTGAATTAGTGATGATAAAGCCCTCCTAATGTGAGGAACTAGGGATGACTAGGCTAATCATGTATGATTTATTTTCATTGACATGTGAAATTATTTCTCAATTGGAATACAGACCTTGGAGAGGGTAATTATTTGATCCATGCATGGTCAACCAATATTCTAGAATAATAGAGAAATCTGGATCAATCTTATTATTTATAATAAAGTATCTAGGAAGTATCCATTATGGTTAGATTATGTAGAGGAGAATCTAGAAAAATAACAATATGAAATGATAAAAATAATGAAATGTATTGCTAATGAGGATATACCAATCATGTTATAGAATTTAACCACCCTTCAATATAGAATTTTAGAAGCATATTCAGAAGATTTTGTTCACGAAATTCACCTAGAAATATGTAAAAATATTCACCACTTGAGGGAGAAATAATTATTATATGATGAGTACCAGAGTCACTTCAAGGTAATGTAAGGTATTCATTTTAAATAGACTTGGTGGATCTCATGGTTGCACGGCATCCAATTATCGATAAACGGAAAGGATCCCTTCAAAGTCCATACAACAACGCGTTAAAAAAATTACGACGATTGATTATGAATTCCCCATATGATGTTCATATCATAGGATTGTGTGAACACTAATTGTTACATTTCACTTCTATACCAAATCCAAAAAAGGAACAAAAGCGATATCATGAAATTTCATAGATACATATCTGATTCAACAAGAAGTGCCTACTCACAACTGAATATATGCTCACTAAAAATAGGCCCCATCTAACTCTCACCGACATCAGGTTAGAAGATAGTTGGATATTGTGAACCTTTTAAATCAAGAAACTAAAAATATCATACAAGAATCCCACTTAAGGGATGTATATCTTCCCATAGAAAAAATTTTAGAAATAGAGCCAAAATATTTTGAAGTGGGAGTTTCATGTGCATCTAGTTGATGAACCCAACCCATGATCGAACAAACTCCAAAAAATCAGAAGCGATGTCACAAGATTAGCTGCCACAAAATTTTGGAACAAGCCAAACATTCATTAATTAAAATTACTCTTGATCTAATTAAATGTCTCATTATTTAAAATGGTTATATAAAATATTCACTTACTTGGATTTATGTTTTTTGACTTCAAAATACTATTATGAATTTTGATAGTTTCTAATATAGATGTTGAACAATGATCAAATTATTAGTATAAATATAGGGCTTTAATTAATTCAATTTACTCAAAAAAAGGAATTGATGGCATCATCTAGTAGAATTACTTCATATTTTGCCAATTTTTTGGAACTCAAAAAGGAGGTGGCGTCACTGGGATTCACTCTTGTATAAGACAAAGCCGAGCTTCAGCACGTTATGCTTGAACGGAACTGCCTATGAAAGAAGTGGATGCTAATAGGTATTACCACCGAATCGATGTTATCCAATCCACCCCAAGAGTCTATCACCATTGCACACCTTACCCTTCAGTATTATGTGGGTGTTATAAGGGGTTATGTAACAAGACCTTCGTAGTATGATTATGTGAAATATTTTTTTATATAATAAAAAATATTCATTCATTTAATTAATGTTTCTTCTGTGAATAGTTTTTAAAGTACAAATAGTATTTTTAGTTAATATTCAATTAAGAATTCTATTTTGGTGAATTAATGGATTTTTGAATTAAACAATATTTTAATAATATATTATTACTAAATTAATTTTTATTAAATATAAATGATCGTATAATTTTGATGAATAAAATGATGATTTTTTTTATGTTTTGAAAGTTGTTTTTATCAAAACCAATTGAATTTTTGATAAATTTCGGTTTTTATTTTAAAATGAAAAATTCAAATATTTAGAAAAATTTTGAGTTAAGATGAATATTATTTTTTGGAATCAAGACGTCGAAATTATCCAATGGTTACTTTTTCAAAATTTTCTGAGACAGTAGAATATTTGGGTAAAAATTAAATACTGTTTAGTTATATAATGTGTTATATGACATCATAATAACCAAATAGTGATGTAATAAATTACTATAAATGGGTTGTTTGGAAAATATATGTTTTAAAATTAAAATTATTTAATTGTAGATTTGTTTTATTTATTTTAAAAATCCTCAGTGGACCCATCAGGACTTATAAAACATTTTAACTTTTTAAATTAATTTCTTTGAGAGTGTGACTCACCTCAACATAAGAAAGCCTAAAATTTTAAGATGTTCGACCATTGGTCTTATAAAATAATGTTTTCCAATACCCTTTTGGAAAAACCAATTGTTTTTTTGTTGTTTTTATTAGTTTAATGTGTGGCATCCAAAACCTAAATAATAACGAACTCATTCAATTTTTCTATACAAACCCACCCAAACTCTCACTTTCGCTTCACTAAAAGACTTTGGAGCTCGACCAACCTATTCCCTCCTCCCTCTAAAATTATCCCAAGACTCCCAAATCTCCTAGTAATCCACTCTCTAGACCCTCCCAAGCCTTTAGGATCACACTTCCAAGTTATAGATTTCTTCCATTCTCATTTTTGTCCAAATTTAATTATTTTGTTATACCCTTTTAATTTCAATTAAAAATATTGGGGTATGATTTTGAAACTCCCCCATACTGACCTATATATGTTTTATTGATGAGATACCCCTTTCCCTCTCATTAATTCCTCCCATGTACACCTATTACCATGCAGAAATTCCATAAGAAATTTCTCATTTCTCATTTACATTCAAGCAATTATTTTGTATTATAAATATAAATTCCATTACATATGTTGGAAAATGAATCTATATGTACCAATTACATTCCATTTCATGTACATGTGATGAGAAAACCATTTATCTATCACAAACCAATTTTAGGAATTATTTTGTCACACTGTTGTGTTTCTGAAATTGCACTGTGATTTTCAAAGCCAAAATCATTGCTTAGTGAATACCATGCCCATTTCTCTATCAAGGGTATTCACCTTTATGAACATTTACTTATTGATTATATATTTTCATTTAGTAATTCCACATTCCTTTATCTTGGAAGAAATTGTGATGTTTAATGAATCCATTTTGTATGATCTTTGTGGCACACTTGTGCATGAAATGAAATGATTTAGAAGGGTGCACCCTGATAGCGCTCCAATCACTACTGAAAAAATGACCTATACCCACGGTTCAAAACCATGGGTATAGCCCCCAAAACTGTGGGTATAGGCTAGACCCACGGTTTTGGGAACTGTGGGCTGGAACAACATTGGGATAGTTTTATTATAATATATTAATAACAATGTTGTTATCTAAAAAATCGCACCCAGCAGGTTTCGAACCAGTGCCACATACAACGACTCAGCGCCGCAACACAACAGTGGACCAACCGAGCTAGGTTTTATATCTATTATATATTAATATATCTGCCTATATATATTAATATTGCGTACTTAAATTCAAAAAAACCTCTCGTGGGGTTTCGATCCCGCGAATTGTGCTGAGTCTCGCGGCCCATCCCCCACAAACAGACCAACCAAACTGAAATTGTTATCTATTATATATTCATATATTAGAATATATATATTAATATATGAAAAGATGTCTACCCACCAAATTTTTCATGTCCTGCCTAAGTTTCGTTCCCCGCGATAACGTGGGAAAGCTATACCCACAGTTCTCCAGAACTGTGGGTATAGGTCTTCAAAAAAACCGTCGGTATAAGTCTTCAAAAAATAACCTATACCCACGGTTTTCTCCAAAACCGTGGGTATAGGTCTTAAAAGAAAACTATACCCATGGTTTTTGGCACAACCTTGGGTATAGGTGGCCTATACCCACGATTCTGGAAAACTGTTGGTATTGGTTCTCCTACTATCCCTATACCCACGGTTTTGGAAAACCGTGGGTATAGACCTATTTTCCAGTAGTGAATGCATTGGGTAAAGATTAGAATCAGGATAAGTCAAGTGAAATGAGGGTTTAATTATGATAATTCATGTTCAGTGAGGGTTTACTCATTATCCATCTACAATTAACCTTTATAATGCTAAAATCATGTTAAATGTTGTTGCCACATTTCGATGTTATGATCATGCATTTATGTTCATGTTTGTCTTATGATCCACTGATATGCCTATTGCATAACATATACTGTATAATTCATGTTATGTCTTTTTACTGCCTTACTCAGTATTATTGATCACAATTTTATTATTTATGTCCTCAGGTTATCCATTGCAAGGCTATGTATGAAGGAATGATGTGGTCATGTAAAAGAATTTTTCAATAAGATTTTGCGTTTTATGTTTTATGTTATTTTTTAATGTTTCTAATCCCCAAATAACCTAGACATTGATGTATTCTATGTTGTATCAATTGAAGGTTTTATGTAATAAATTATTTCTATGTGTGTATTAAAGAGCAAGGATGTTGTAGTTGGTATCAGAGGAATGGTTTACCTATTTTTGGGATTCAGATTATAAAACCCTAGTGAAAGCCTTAGGGTTAAGACTAAGAATAATAATAAGATCCCTAAATTTTGGTGAGTATTGAGTATGTGGTTTATTGAGAAAATGCATCCCTTTCTAGATATGAGTAGGTAGAGGTGGCTCCAGCACAAATGTATCCTAGGTGTAAAACCCGAAAACACCACTTTAATCTAGAATCAAATGGGAACTGGTGCACGAAAATGGGTCTTGCTGCACTCTTGGTTATGACACTCATGGGGGATCTTCTTTGGTAAATGCATGAGCTTATTATGAACCATTATTAAGGGAAAAATGACCCTAATAATATATGTTAGGAATTCGATCATGGATAACATAGATTGAAGCCTATAAGTTCATAAGTTAAGGAAATAAAATTAATTTATATGTCATCCTTTTTTTGAATTTTGGGTACCCTTTATGTGTTACCCCTAACATTCCTTTTATTATATCCTATAGCAAATAATAGGAGGACTCGGGCTAACACCTGATACGAAGATCCATTTGATTACTGTTCTAATGAGATTCCCAATCCGATGGAAGCGGGAATCGTGAACTTTGTCATGATACTCTCTCAGTTAACTATTGTTTTGAATAAAAACATGGTTCAAGGGGAACATTCAACCCCCCATAAGAAAGAAAAAGTCACAATTGAGAGATTTATGAAAAAAATGCCTTATACTTTTAATGGATCATATGATCCCTCAATTGTCGAACAATGGATCAAATCTATTGAGAACATCTTTTCCATCCATCAATATTCCAAACAAGAGATGGTTATTATGGAATCTTATAATATGGAAGTTAAATCTGATCAATGGTGGACACTGATCAAAAATATGAAGTCTGAGCAGAAGATTGAGGCATTAGAATGGAAGGATTTATAGATAATGTTTTTTGAAAAATATTTTCCTTGCACCCTCCAAATTAATATTGAAATGGAATTTCTTTCCCTCAAGAAAAAAGACGACTAATGCATCGAAATGTACGACAAAAAAATCACAAGGCTTGCATAATATGCTTCCAGATTTTTCATTACCCCTGAATCCAAGCATGACAACTTATTTGGTGGGATATAACCTAGAATATGAAAATCCATAGTGATTTGTGACTTCGAGAGCTATGAAGAAATTGTCTGATGTGCCCTCAAAGTCTAAATAAAGATTAAAAAATCTCAGGGGTATCATGGGGATAAGAAGTGTAAGGTGGAATTCAATTATACCAGTCCGATAGATATATCCAATGGTGATAATAAAATCCATCACCCCACATTCCAATGGGAGGAAAGAAGCACCCCAAAATTTCTTAAAGGGGATGAGTAAATGATATAGGTGTGGAAGAGAAGGTCATCGGGATATTAAATACCGACAAGAGAAATCCATGGCTGCGATAGAGGAGAGGAAAACTCTGTTAATCCCTTAATGCATTGTTCATTACATCAACTGCAAAGAACCAGGGGATGAATGGCCCGAAGGCCTTCATTTTTATTGATTTTTGATAACCCCCATTTCAAGGGATGAGGTGGAACCATTACAAGGATCATAGTCTTAGATATTACATGTCCCGTAGGCTTAAGAGATTACATGACCTGAAGGTCTTATGGAATTCAACCAGAATATCTACAAGAGACTGCCCCTACCTGGTATCTACATCCTGATAGAAGATCTCCACCTTTGCATGACCGTCTGTCTAGGCTTCCCATGCAAGCACAGGCTGGTACCGATGGAATAGCCATACCCTCTCATTATGATAATCCATTTGGCTCTGCTCGGGTGAGTGAACCTGGTCTGAATCCTCTTATAAGGCTACTCCTTTTTTATAGTGTGTCTGGGGCCTGTATTCATGTGGCCCGAAGGCCTTGGGGTGGCTCTAAGACCATAAAGTGGACCGAAGGCCTTCAGAATCAACTGGCCCGAAGGCCTTGGGTAACCTGAAAGCCTTGCAGGACCTGAGGACAAAACCGATGGCCCAAAGGCCCAGATGGATGAATAGATTCAGCTACTATAGTACCGAACATTGCCTGCTAGAGTACTACTACAGTACCCTCGGAAATATTCCTCCACCCAGATTTGATCTCGGGTCTCTTTGATGCACCTAAAGAGTCCTCACCAACTGGGTTGAGGCTCTTGTGTGGCTGCAAAGAACCAAGGAACTTTGAAAACTAGTTCCCCAAGCCAAGGGTTTTTTGAGGAAAACAAAAATCCTTAAAAGAGTCAAGGGTGATCTTTTTCCATCACTACCTCCAAAGTGAACCTCGACAATGAAGTGGTGATAGGTACGCTAGTTATTCAATCAATAATAGAAAACATTATTTTTTATTCTTATTCTACGCATTCTTTTATATCCCAAATGATTAGTATAACAATCCCAATACCATCATAAATCATGGAAGTAAAGATGTCGGTGTGTACAGAAAACAGGGCAATCACTGAATCCCATGAATATAACTCCTCCCCTGTCATAATGTGCGGATTGAACTTCTCGGAGAAATTTCTGTGAGGTGAAAATCACTCTCCATATGGGCATTGATTGGCTTTCTCTATATAGATGTAACATAAATTTCCATGAGGGGTAAATCACTCTCCATATGGAGAATCATCCACGGAATATGTACAAGTACACAGAAGAAGATGAATCTTCTTTAGCACCATCATCTTAAGCATGGATATTATTGCCCTATGAGCATGCATATCTAGATTAGATGATTGATTCTAAGGAATAAACCATCCTTGAAGAAATTTCTAGTGTGAGGGAATTAACTAAAGTGTTTCATGTGGAATTAACATGTCTTCCACCCAGAAGATATGTTGAATTCTCAATCAATATTATACTTGGGGTGTTTCCAATATCCAAAACTATGTATAGAATGACTATTTTGGAGCTTGAGAAGATGAAAAACAACTGCCTGAGAATCTGGATAAACATTTTTTATGCCCAAGTGCTTCACCATGGGGTCCACTAGTCCTCTTAGTCAATAAAAAGGATGGGTCCATGCGCCTTTTAATTGATTATCTTGAGCTCAACAAAATCAAGATAAGGAAAATATATCCACTGCCACGAATTGATGACTTTTTTGATCAGCTACGTGGATCACAATACTTATCCAAGGTTTATTTGTGATTGGGATATTACCACGTAAGGGTGAAGAAGAAGGATATTCCCATGACTTCTTGTTGTACTAGATATGGGCACTACGAATTCATAGTAATGCCTTTCTGACTCACTAATGCTCTAGAAATCTCCATGGAATTGATTAATAGAGTTTTTAGAGATTACCTTGTAAAATTTGGGGTATTATTTGTAAAAGATATTGTAATATACTCCAAAACCAAGGAGGATCATTAAGAGTATCTAAGAACTGTACTAGAGACCTAGCAAAAGGAGAAGCCATATGCCCTGTGCAACAAGTGTGAGTTTTTGTTGAAGAGGTCTCATTCTTGGGTCATATTTTCACCATAAGTGGGATATTTATGGATCCATTCTAGATAGCTGCAATAGAGGGGTGGTCGAGGACAACATCGGTAACATATATTTATAGCTTCTTGGGGTTAGCTGGATATTATATCTAAATTGTGAGAAATTTCTCATGATTTTCCATCCTTCTTACCAAGCAATCTCAGAAGAGAGTAAAGTTTTCATGGATTGATGAATGAAAAGAGAGATTGAAGGAGTTAAAAAGGAGGCTTATCACTGCTCCTGTTCCCACATTACCCACAAGTGGATAATTTTTTGTGGTCCTTAGTGATTCTTCGAAGAAGGGACCGGGTTGTGTGTTTAGGAAAAATGTAAAAGTAATTTTTTATGATTTAAAGAAATTAAATTTTCGTGATAAAAACTATCCAACACATTATCTAGAGTTAGATACTGTGATATTTTCTTTCAAAATTTGGCGGAATTACTGATTTGGGGAGATGTTTGAGATAAATACAAAAAAAATATTCAAGTATATATTCACATAGAAAGAGTTCAATATGCACCAGCAAAGATGGTTAGAGCTGATCAAATACTATGACTGCTCAAACCATTACCACCCTGCGGAAGAGAACATGGTGACATATGTTCTATGTATAAAGAAACAGACAATTCTATCATTGATGAGAATTGATAAGGATCAAATATTCTTATATTTGATGAATATTGTCATGGGAATAAAAAATAATTGAACATCCTCAATCCTTTCACAAATGATTACTCAACTGTCTCTTTGGGAAAGGTTAAATGATGCCCAAAAGGATGATGTGGGAATTAAGAAGAAGTTGGAAACTATCATAAAAGGGAAATACTCAGATTTCAATGATAATGAAGAAGGAATTTTGAGATTTGGGACACGACTATGTATTCCATCAAGTCCAAAGATAAAGAAATAACTTTTGGATGATGCAGATAGTTCAAATTTTTTCATTCACTCAGGAAAGACAAAGATATATCGAGATATCCAAGAGAATTATTTGTGGGACAACATTAAGAAGGAGATAACTGAATATACATCAACGTTCCTGGTATGTCAGGAAGTGAAGGTAGAGAGGTAGAAGTACAAGGGGATGATTCTACCATTACCCATTTCAACATGGAAATTGGAGAACATCACCATGGACATTGTCACCATACATCAGAAGAAACTGAAAGGAAAAAGTGTTATTTGAGTTATTGTGGATCGTCTTACAAATAATGAACGCCTCATTGAAATATGAGAGGATTTCTCATCAGATCAACTGGCATAGATATATATCAGAGTAGTTGTAAGTCTGCATAGAGTAGGATTTTATATTGTATCTGATCGAGATCCAAGATTCACATTTATGTTTTGGAAGAGTTTTCAACATGCTTAGAATATTGAGATGAACTTCAGTATGGCTTATCATCCTCAAACTGATGGAAAATCTGATCGGACAATCCAAAAACGTGAGGACATATTGAGAGCATGTTGAATGGATTTCAAAGGTGGATGAGATCAACATATCCCTCTGGTTAAATTCTCTAACAACAATAGTTTCCACTCAAGCATACAAATGGATCTTTATGAATCACTTTATGGGAGGAGGTGTAGAACACCGTCATGTTGGGATGAAGTTGGGGAGAAAAAACTCCAAGGTCCAAAAATGGTCAAAGAAATGGTGGCGAAGGTTAAGACCAACCACTAGCACATTAAAGCTGATCCAAGATGAAAAAAAGAGTTGTGTAGGTAATTGTAGACGAGACCTAGATTTTGATGATATAGTAATGGTATTCCTCTACATATCACCATAGAAGAGAGTTATTAGATTTTGGAAGAAGGGAAAGCTTATTCCAAGGTATATCAATCCTTTTGAGATCCTTGATCACATTAGAGCAGTGGCCTATAGACTAGAAATCCCACCAAACCTATCTCAAGTACATGATGTATTTCATGTATCACTCTTCACGATGTACATACCTGACCCATCGCATGTCCTCAATCCATTGTTGGTACCATTGGAGAATGACCTCTCTTATGAAGAGAAGTCTGTGAAGATATTATATCATAGAGAAAAATTTCTAGGAAATAAGAAAATTTCCCCCGTTAAGGTGTTGTAGAGAAACCAGGTGTTTGAAGAAGAAATGTGGGAATTAGAGGAAGTAATGAATCAGAGTTACCCACAACTGTTGTAGTATAGGAAAAGGAAATTTTGAGGGGAAAATATCTTAAGGGGGTAATATTATAACAACCCAAACATTTATTAATGAAAATTTCTATTGATCCAATTAAATGTTTTTTTATATAAAATGGTTATATAAAATATGAACTTCCTCGGTTTTCTATTTTTGGATTTCAAAATTCCATTACGAATTGTGACCGTTGCTAATATAATCATTGAATAGTGATCACATGATTAGTATAAATATAGGGATTTAACAAATTCAATTTAATCACACAAAGGAATTGAGGGCCTCATCCTGTAGAATTTCTCCACACGAAGCGCATTTGTGAGAGCTCGGAAAGGACATGTCATCACTGGGCTTTAGTCTTGACCAAGCCCAAGATGAGCTTCAACATGTTAAGCATGGACATAACTTCCTATAGTAGAAGTGGGGGCTAATAGAGATTACCACCTAAGCGATGTTATCCAAGCCACCCCAATTGACTGTCACCACCACAGACCTTACCCTTCTATCTTATGTGGGTGTTATAAGGGGTTATGTAACAAGACCTTAGAACTATTATTAAGTGAATTATTTATTATATAATAAAGAATATATATTCATTTTATTATTGTTTATTTGTAAATAGTATTTAATGATATGGTAGTATTTTCAGTTCATATTCAATTAAGAAATCTATTTTGATGAATTAATAGATTTTTTAAATAAAAAATATTTTAATAAAATATTATTACTATATTAAATTTTATTAAATTTAAATGATCAAATAATTTTTATGAATACCATTGTGATTTTTATTAGGTTTTGAAAACCGTTTTTATCAAAACCCATGGATTTTCTATAAATATCAGTTTTTATTTTAAAATTATAAATTCAAATATTTAGAGAAATATTTAGATAAAATTACTATTATTTTTGGAATTAGGATGTAAAAATTATCCAATTGTTACTTTTTCATAATTTTCTGAGACAGTCAAATTCTTGGGTAAAAATTAAATATCGTTTAATTAAATAATGTGTTTCATGACACCATAATGACCTAATAGTGATGTAATAAAATAATATAAATGGTATATTCGGTAAATATATATTTTACCATTAAAATAATTTTATTTTAGATTTCTTTGAATTATTTTACATATCCTCTCTGGACACTTCAAGACATAAAACTGTTTAACTTTATAAATTGATTTCGTTGACAGTGTGATTCACCTCCACATAAGGAAGACTAATATTTTAATAATTTTGGACATTTACCATATAAAATAATTTTTTACACTCCCCTTAGTTAAAAACCATGAGCTAGTTTGTGGTTTTGATTAGTTTAATGTGTGGTGTCCATAACCTAAATAATAAAGAATTCCATCTGTTTTCCTATATATACCCACCCAAAATCTAACATCCTATTCATTCAAATCCTCTGTAGCTCTACCAAACTCTTAGCTACTCTATCTATAATTATACCAAGGTTCCCCAAGCTCCCAATAATCCTCTCTCAAGCCCCTAGAAATCCTTTCAGATCACACTACCAATTAAAGGATTTCGTCCTTTCTCATTTTTGTCCAAATTTCATTATATTGATATACACTTTTAATGTCGATTACAAATGTTGGGGTATGATTTTTCACCTCCGCCATTCTTCCCTCATTATGTTTTAATGATGAGGGACCCATTTATCTCTCTTTAATTCCTCCCATGTACACCCGTTACCGTGCTGAAATCTCGTAAGGAATTTCTCTCTTCTCATTTACATTCATGAGATTCTTTTGTATTATGAATCTAAATTCAATTACATATGTTAGGACATATATATATATATATATCCCACTTAATATCCATTTCATGTAAAAACATTGATACACCCCTTTATCTCTCATAAACCATTTTTATGAATTCTTATGTCACGACGTTATGCTGCCCAAATTGCACCGCGATTTTCCAAGACAAAGTCATTGTATAGTGAATACCATGACCATTTCACTATCAAGGGTATTCACCTTTATGAAATTTACTTATTTATTAAATAATTTTATTTATTAATTCCACATTCCTTTAGCATGGAATAAATGGTGATGTTTAATGAATCCATGTTATATGATCTATGTGGAAAACTTATGAAATGAAATGATTAAGAGGGGTGCGCCCTTATAGTGCGCCAATGCATTAGGTAAAGATTATTATCATGATACATCAAGTGAAATGAGGGTTTACTCATTATAATTCATTTGAAATTAGGTTTTACTCGTTCTCCATGTGTAATGATAATTGGTTCATGCTAAAATCATATTAAATGTTGTTTCTATATTTCCTTGTTACGATCAGTCCTTTATGTTCATGTTTGTATTATGATCCATTGATAAGATTGTTTCCTAAAACATGTTGTATACTTCAATTTCTGCCTTTTTACTCCCTCTTTGGGCTATATAGCTCACCCTTTTATTATGAATTCCCTCAGGTTATCCCATTCAAGGCTAAGTATGAAGGAATTATGTGGTCATGTAAAAGACGTTTTCAATAAGATGTTGTGTTTTATGTTTTATGTTGTTATGTAATGTTCCTAATCCCCAAATACACTAGACCAATCGATATTCTATGTTGTATCAATTTTATGTTTTATGTATTAAATTATGTCTATGTGTGAATTAAAGTGTAGGGTTGTTATAATTTTAGGATCAAACCATGCCAACAAGGATAAGGGGTTTTTAACCAAACCTTCAAGATTGGAAAACAAGCCACCAAGAGTTGTTAAATTGAAATGGGTGCAGCCCCATCCCTCTGGGGTGGGGGATTTTTCACCTCAAAAACACCCCCTTAGTGTATATCAATCTTTTCCCAATTAGGTGAAATGCTGCAGAGTGGATCCTCCTAGTTCATTACAACTCGAGACTCGATCTCCTCATTGAAAACATACACTACCAAACTCTCTGTAGATTCCATTCGAATTAATATCCACCATGAAGCTCCTGGAGAGTTATTTAAGGAAAATACATGTCCTTGTATAGGGTGTATAAAAAGGTAGTCTCTCAAAGGCACATATCAAATATCTATAATGCACTATGTATCTGTAAATTCCATCAATGCCTCTCTTAAAGATCCTACATATTTTGAGACCAATTTAGAGGAGGAGATGGAGGAGGATGTTTTAGTAAAAAAAAATATGGTGTGCATTGAAATGGTTGATGTATATGTTCATACCTTGAACCATAAGATTTCTCTTAATGTTGGAATTCCACAAATCACCCTACCATTAACACCTCAAAGGGGATCTGATAAAGGAAATGGTAAGTTCCAGAATGTGCTTCACCTACCGTTAAAAGAAGCTAACCCCCTTCACTTGAAGAAATATTTTATTAGTATGAGGATGCAGTAAAAGAAGAGAGAATAATCAATTAATAACTCCACTGAGATATAAATAAAACAAAATATGTTTTTCAGTAATATCCTCAACTGGCACTCTATGTAAATAAACATCAATAAAGAGGCTCTTCATTAACAATTGAAACAAATATGAAACATCCATTCAATACAGGATACCAACCACCACTCTAATTGGATCCCAAATTAGCATATTGATAATTCCCTCCATTGATTAAATAACCATAATTGGGCCTAGAACATCATTATAAGTATTCCCCTATAGGATACCCACGACATATACTAGTAGTGCATCCACTCGTGGCCTACTGTCCACTGCACATGTTCAGGCTCTGGATCTACCTGACATTCCCCAAAGGATTGTAACTGACATTGAGTCCCTCATTATTTGATTGAAATCCATGGAAAAACAATGCACTCTGATTCAACTATAAAACAATCCTTACACTGAATGGGAAGATATGACTCCTCCCCCTCCAAACATTGGGAACCATATATTCCCCATTTTTAAGGGATCAAGGGGCCTAGAGCGGCATTTTATGAATTTTATCCCTTCATGTGATCCCATAATAGGGAACCTTGAATAGTCGGAGGTAGTGAAACTCAAGCACTTCATGTAATAACTACAAGACCGACCTTTTATGGTACACTATCATACCGGCTCAGTCAATTATGGGGTCGAAAGAACTTTGTTATTAGTTTCTTCATCATTTCAGCTCAATACAGAATAAGAAAACCATCCGTGATCTCTCAAATTGAATTTAATAGGAGAAATAAAAGGGTCTCATATTTTTTTTCATGATTTAAAGGACTGACGTACTCCAAAAACCTACCTCTCTTTCAAGAATATTTGGTTCCCATATGTACAGTGAATCTTCCTAATTAGCTTCACACCCTACATAGTCTTGTGAAATATAGAAGAGGGATTTGGTACCTTTTTAAAATTCCTCAAATAGTATAATACTCTATTAAATAGGATAATGATAAATCCCATTTAATTCCATCGGATAATGGAATGCGAGTGGGGAAATAAGAAGACACTACAATTACACTTTAGAAATCCATTGTACCCACTCCCACTCCAAATCTTACACCATATAATGTGGCTCCACATCCTAAGTGTTAGAATCAATGTAATTCCCTTTAGGATGGTCAAAAAGAGAAAATGTGAAAATAGTTTTATGAGAAAAAAACAATGTATATTCGTTCTATAATGACCAATTCCCCCAACTACGTAATCTTGTCATTAGAAAATTACTTGATCATGCTTCCAAATCCTAGGATGGCTAGACATGATAGGGAAGAAGACCTTCCAAACTGTTTCCCCTTTCATATTGTACTCGATAACAATATCCATGAATGTTTCTTCTTTGAATACATCTGAAAAAAATATGGTGTATTCTGGGAATGTAAAGCTTGTAAGGACACTTACTCAAGTGGCATGTTTTTTTGACCCCAATCTAGAATAGGAAAATGAAAGTCATGAAATTAAAATCAAGAGTATACAAAAATTCTGTAACTTGATGATCCCAAAGGGGATCTACCAGAATTAATCAATTCTTTGAGCATAGTTGAAAAACCAAATTGTCCCTTCAAATGCTTCCACTGCAACACCACCAATATCACTGATAGTTCAATCCTATGAAATCTATCCATCCAATAAGTTATATAGACAGAATATAAAAAACAATAAACCTAAAGATAAGACTATTTTCCAAATTTGTCATTGAATTTAGCGGAATTTATACCTACAGTCCTAGAAAAAATGGGAACCTCCCTTCCAAATGGTACAATAAGGGTCAACGCACTATATGTAATCCCCATCAGATTAAGAGTTGATATTTTGTTCTATTAATTTAATTAACTTAATGGAACCATTCTTAGATTATGAGTGAAACTATGAACCCATGTTCCCTACATTTTATTGGGTAACTAGGGGATAGGTGATCAGATTTGAGGATACACATAAATAAATTGTCATTCTTGGAGTCACTACTCTAACCATTAAACTAATCAAACCATCTATATAAACAAATATTATGGGAGATCTCTCTAATGATATTAGCATGAACAAGTAAATTACCCAAAACATGATAGGGTCGATCCTGAAATAATCATCCTAGAAGATCAACTATAATATATTTCCTCCTCTAATCAACCTCAGTGTGTATGCTAACCCAGTCGACCTAATCCACATAGAGTAGAAGAACCATCAGCTACTATTCCAAGGGATGATCTATCCACATCTTGTATTTAGATCCTAAAGAACCTTCAATAGAGTATACATAGGCTTCTAAATGCATAACTTTGGAAAAAAATTATAACATTTTCAAATAATTACCCATGTTCCTTGCCATGTTATCAATTTTGGATGACTTGAGTCTATCAAAAGATGTCCAGGAAACACTCATCCAGGCCCTGTTAAGTCCATAGAAATTTTAATTTAACGTTGATTTTGCTGAAGTGTATCATTTATAGAATGTCCCTTTGGAATTACATATGGTCATATCATTCATAGACTATGATAAGGATTCTATCTTACATGGACACGTCACACCCTTTTGTATATCTAGTAGTTTAAGTGTAAATGATATCTAACAAGCCTTCATTTAAAATCGATCAAGAGTCAACCTCATTCTAATTATAATAATTAATCAATTTATTTTCACCTAATATAACTTTTAATAAAAATTTTTATGTTATACGGATATGAAAACAATGTGAAAGTTACTATTGGAATTATAAAACATAATACTTAGTTTGGGGATCTCATTTCTGACTCAGAATTCAGGGTTTTTAGGTCAGATATTATCTTTAATGTTATGTGGAGAAGTCCTTTTCAACATTACCATGCATTCATACCTTTATCATAAGAAAAATTCCTTAACAAATGCATTAATTGGAATTTTTTGACATTTCATAGTGAAAAATCCCCATTCTAATCCTACAAATTGCATTATAATGATTTAGTATTCTACCATAGGAAAGGGAAACTGTCCATTTCAAACAAAGTCACCCGAATTAATTCCATGAATGGCCTGAAGATGTTTCAAGATTAACATTTAAAATAGATCAATGCAGAGTATGTGATACCTGGAAACAAATTCGAAAAGGTTAATTCAAATATGAGATGGAATTTAGTGACATTCATGATCTTAGTCAGGGAAACTATGTTTAATAGTTAGGGAGAAGTTTTCATCTCTCTAAACAGATCTAAAATCCTATTTGAAATTCCTTCATTCTATCCCTTAAGCTTCAATTGATCATTTTTCCATTATCTTGGATGGAGGAAGTTGAAACATCAATTAGAGAAAATTATGATTCTCATTATTGATCCCATGTCTCCCCTTCAGAGAATCGAAAAATCATAAAAATATAAGGCGAGTTAGAAATGATTTTGTTGTCTTTCGGATGTCAAACTGTCTACTCCTCCCCTAACTCCAAGAATATTTGTTCATCCCACACTTCCTAGTAAGTGGAAAAAGTGGAAAATATTGAGGAATATGAAAAGGAGGATGACCTTAGAGATGGCCCTCCAACATTTTTGGACGTAATCTCCACCACTGTTAACAAACTCAGAGAAATAAATCATGGTATGGATGAAGATCCACAGTCCAATTTGATCAATACAACCATGAATTCAGAAGAATATTAGGTATATAAATACTTCCTAAATAAACACTATGACATGTTTCCCTGGAATTACACAAAAATTCCAAGCCAATATATTAAGTGGTTTACCCATCACTTGGGTCTTCCAGAATATCATCGGGGACCCAAATAAGAATCCAGAAGGACACACCCTACTCACACCTCAAAAATTGAGGCCAAAGTGGAAAACCTCATCAACGAAGATTTCATATGATAGGCACAGTACCCAAAATGGATATCCAACATTATCCTTATGATGAATAAAATGGGAAAATTAGAGTTTTCTTCCACTTCAGAGATCCCTATCGGTACTATCGGAAAAAAATTACTTATTCCAATTAATGAACTCCTAGTTGAGAAAGAGCTGGTATTAAAGTCCTCTCCTTCATGGTTGTCTATCTAGGTTATAAGAAAACATGGATGGAACCTAAAGATAAAGAATCCAATACCTCCTGGCCCTGAGGTATTGTTATATTATTTGGTAATTCTCTATGGATTTAAGAACACCAATATCACATTACAACATGTCAACCCATCACATATTCAAACCCTTCCTAATGAATTTTGTTGAATTCAATGTTGATGTTCTAGTTGTTAATTTTCAGAAACTTTTTGACCACCTATATGACGTAGATACACTCTTCAACAGACTATAAAAACATATCTTAATGATAAACCAATTAAATTATTTTGGGGGTAACATCATAAATGTTTCATGGATTCGTCATATGCCATATTGACATTGAATTTGACCCTAAAAAATATAAATATATCTATATAATGTCACATCCATGGAACCTTAAATATTTGAGATGACATCAAGGATAGCTGGCCGATGTCTGGTGTTTCATATCCAACCTTTTAGGAAAGTGTTTTCCGATTAACAAATTATTGAAGAAGGGTGTTATATATCTGTGGACCACTAAATTTGAGGAATAATTTTAAAACCTCAAAAAATACCTAAGAATTCAACCAGTTTTAATTCAACATGTTGAGTGAAATTACCTCATTTTATATGTGATGTCCAGGGATGGATCACTAGGTTATTTCCATGCACTAATGAATGATGCGGGGAATGAAAACAACCTTTATTAACTCAATGAAACTATTATCAATATTGAGACTCATTATTCCAATATCAAGAAGAGATTACTAGTGTTAATATTTTTATATCAAAAATCAAGCCACTACATGTTTCATCGTGATATTATTTTGGTATCTCACAATAACCCAAGGAAACAAATCCACATTAATCATTTTTTGACCTGAAATCTAGAACGGGAGTTTTTCATTCTATATTAATTTGATATATAGTTCATGCCTCAGAAATAAATGAAAGTCTAGTACATATCATATTTCCTTGAATAACACTCATTTTTAGAAATAATGTTGTTAAATATTGAATTTCTAGTTGATGATCTATTTTCAATTAAATTCATCCCACAAATGTAGGAATTTTTTTGAGGAACTTCAAGGATACCAACAAGGAAGGGAATTGAAGGCCCTAAACACACACAAAAATCGAGTTAGTCATTATGCTCATTTCCCTATCAAATTCAGTATTTCCATACTTCATCATGTTTTCAAAAAGCTATACTAACAATGATGAATAATATTAGGCCCTCATTGCAAGACTAGAAGTGGCACTCCAAATACTAGTGGACCACCTGTAGGTGAAATCTGACATCGAGTTGGTAATCAAACCTTTCAATGGGTAAAACTCTATTAGAAATGAATATAGAATACCCCTGTATGACTTATGAGGGTTTACAGGAGATTTCTCCTCAATTCCAACATTTACAATCATCCCATGATCAAAAAATACCAATAAATATTCACAGTAAAATGCTACTACAATGATGGAAGATCCAAAATGGGACAATATAGTCATTTAAATTTCCCATTTCTTAATTGCATTAACTTTTTTTCAAGTTAGGTTTGAAGAAATAAATTATGTAATCCCTATCCTAGAGCCATATGGTCTTACTATTGGGTAGATGATTCCAATCATGGGATACCTTCAGAATGGAGTACTCCCAATGGATAGATCTGGGAACGAAAAGATATGATGAAGAGAAACCAACTTCAATATATGATCGTCCAAATCACCAGAACATACTCTATAAAAGGGGAATTTATGGAGTACTATTATATGTATTGATGTATAATATATTGACACTATCATGAATGAAGTACATAATAGATCCTACAGTGCCCAGTAGTTTGGTTACAATCATTCCATCCCAATCCAAAGGCTTAGATACTACTGGACAACTATGACAAAGGATTTCAAATAATTCACCATGAAATGTCATTCCTATCAAGTTCATTAAAACATCATTCATGAACCCCCAATGATTCCACATACATCTAAATACTCCCAGACATTTTCCATATGGGGAATGGAAGTTGTGTGGTCATAACCTCTATATATTACTGGGCAGTTCAATTACATCTTAACTACTACTAATTTATTATAAAAATGGACTGAGGTAATACACCTAAAATAATTGAAGGGAAAAATAATTATTATCTATGTGAAATACAACATTATTTCAATATTCTATGTCTGCCTTACAATAGTGAAGGAAAATGACACTAATTTCATTTCTGTTGAGATGGAAAAACAATATCAGGAGTACAATAACAGGCCCAACCATTTATCCTGTTATCATGCAATGACTAATAGAAAAATAGAGGCCTTCAACAAAACCCTCTCAAACATACTCTATAGGATAGAAGATAATGATATAATGTTTTTCACGATATACTCTCGCATTCTCTGTGGGATTACTAGACAAAAACATGTACTACTCCATAGAAGACCCCGTACTGATTGGTATATAGAATAGAAGTAGTCCTGCCAATGAGATCCGGATTTCATCACCCCATGTTTTCATATGTGATTATTTATTCACAAATGAGAAATCATAGAAATGGATGGATGAATCTGAGTGGCTTTATGAAATGATATTTTATACCTTATATCACATGGAGTACTATCAAAATCAGATTGTGAGAGCCTATAACAAGAAGTTTTAACACTATTTTTTTCCTCCAAGGAGAACTTTTATTGGTCCTCAAAACCCTGATGATACTAGGAAATAAGCCTCCAAACCATGATCCAAAGTGGTAGGGACCTTTATCCATACACATTATTTACTCTATGAGACCTTATTCTATAATCTTGATGGATGGAGAGATCATTATGACCACCACCAAATTCATGGTTCCTAAAGAAATATTTCATGTAATCACACAAAAATTTTCCTTGATGTAGTAAATTAAACTACATTGAACAATGCAACATGATAGCTGTAGGCCCTTAAACTATGAATCTGTTATTTTTTGAATGAAATTAAAAGAAATGAAATAAAATTACTGCCACATGAAATTAAACTATGTGACATCATCTTCCTTATCACATTATGATAAACTACACAACATAGGGTCCTACTTATATGTACTAAAAAAACATGAAACAATTTTTATTAACTGCATGACATTAAACTACCTAGTTAATTTCCCCCTCATTCAACATTAGGAAACCCCTGAAATACCAAGATATGAAACACCCCTTTGGGTCCCTTGAATATTGGCCTCCATCAAAGGTGTAAGCCCAAATCACATCCCTTTAACCCATTAGACAGTTGAGATAACCTATTTTCAAGACAAGATGAATAAAGGATTGGAATATGTGTAATCCCCTCTTACATTATTTCCATAACATTGTGCCACTAGGGCCCTTTTAAAGGTATAATCCCCAACACTGAATCATCCATACCAAATGACATAAAACTATATGCTCTAAATCCTCATTGTATGATGATAATTTTTTTGATCTCCCTATAACTATGTGTGTCTTGATTATTATTCTAATTGGATATGTAGTATTTCTTGGAAATCCAATCCTAGGTCCAGCTGCAATGAAAAAAATAGAGACCATTTTCCCCCTTTATGAATCCAAATTGCACAAGGAACATTCCCATAACTACATGTGGTTTTTTCCTATTAAAATGAGGTATGTAGTAACACCTAGAACTCACATCATTGACCTAGACACCATTCTGCATATATTCAAAGCACCCTTTCCCCACATCAAATCCTGATTGATGTGGGGAATAATTTTAAATATTTTTATGTGGATTGATGATTTCTCCAGAATGATACATAGTGACACCCAGGTCATATCCCCTGGTATAGCCACAATACCCATTTTCATGTTAGGTAAGCCACATCCATACTACAATATGTTAAATTGTATGGTTTTTATGAACTATGTGTGGCTTGATTCTCATTCCAATTGCATATGTTGTGATGTATGGATCTCCAATCTCAAGTTCAAAAACAATAAAAAAAATCCCCCACTCCGTATGTATGGGTCAGACCAACATAAATAACCTTTTAAAGAACTACATGTGACATGATTAAAGATCGAACAAGATGTGTAGTGACACCTGAGTAATATCCTCTGGTTTATCCTCTATACCCCTATTCACTATGAGAAGCATACATTCTCAAAATATAATGGTAAAATACAAGATATTTTAGAACTACATACGTATTGATTATTATTCTGATGACATACATAGAAATGACTAGATATTACATATTGGTATATCAACTAGATGATCTAAATGAGAATATCTTTCCCTTGTATTTACTTTGTATGGTGGAAGAAGCATTTCCAACACTTTGTTTCTCACACTGAGCATTGATCACATGGGCTTACGAGTTCTATTAAAATAATTCCCTACATGAGTAAGTAATATCAATTCATAGTAGGGTTATCATGGTTCCAGATGCAATACCGTAAAAGGATCTCCAAATTTCCTCACAACATGATAATAAACTGCATGATTACAACAAGAACTACATGTGAAATGAATACCTTTTTAATGAGATATGTAATCATATCTGGATATTTAAACATAAACCCATTCACAATACAATATAGGAAATTCCCCCACTCCACCATGTATGAGACTTATCTACATGAGAGAATCTAATATGGGGTTTCAACCTTGGCATGATCTTGTTATCCACAAACCACCTCTCTCCTTTTCCCTGCACGCAGGAATTAAATCACCATAGGGGATTGTTATTTTAGAAAAACATGTGGTTTTATTCTTACTTTAAAATGATATGTAGTTATGACCAGGTCATATACCCTAGTCTAAATTCAATAACTTTGTTCCCCTTCATCAATACCACATGAAATTAATCTATACATCTAATGTTATTAATGAATGATATTATACTATATGGTACCTTAATAACTATGTTTGGATGGATTATCATACCAATTAGACATGTAGTGACACCAAGGCATCATGTCCTAGTTCCAACCACATGGAAAATGAAAATTTCCCCTATCCTCTTTCTGAATAATGATCTTAGAAATATCTTTTAATTTGGTTCCCCCCATTTAGTGGGCCTATATTGAAAACTAAGATTTCCCCCTTCAACATATTAGTCAGATCGATGCAAGGGTATATAAACTTCATAGAGAATATTGTTCCAAATTCTTCCTTTATGATCATACCTATCCCTTATGCACATCATAATCCAAATCATATACACATTTATATATTTATAACTAGTCTCCAGATCCTAGTGATTGAATATCTGATACATCAGAACTGCTATTCCTGACTATACTGTAACACATCCTAGTTGGATTTTCATAAAGTATCACAAATAATATGTTTTTTTCAGCCAAAGGATTCCATTATTTGATAATGCAATAATATTTCCTAGTTTTATTTTTATGATAAACCATCAAAATGATTTATTTCAGTCAACGATACCATCTCACGTGAGGGAATCCTCTTATGTGCTTGCATGACTTGATGAATATATAATAGAATCCATTATTCAAATTCAGTCAGTTTTCCCCCCTCACATATTTGTTCTACAAACTTTCTCGTAATATGAAAACCTCCCAGACCATGGTTTACAATATCCTCCCCCATGTACAATGTATGCGCAAACAATCATGGCCTAGTAGTCCATATATCACTTATCATTTCTATAATGCTATGGTCCTAGATGTATGACCAAAAACAAAAAGCACCATATTTCCTATGTTTGGGTTATATCTATAAAGGGACACTTTTCCCAAAATTCTTTTGTAATTTTTACATTATGTGATCCCATATTATGTTATTTTCCTTCCAAAACCAAACAATTAATATGGGAAATCCAATTATCCATAAACATCCTATAGTTATCAGTGTTAGAATTTTTGAATTCCTATGAACTACTTTTATAAATATGCTATAAAACTCCCTTGTTTTCTTTTCATAAGTCACCTAAAAACATGTATATGAGCCAAAGGATGACAATATTGACTACGTAGTAACACACCCAAGTTGTCTATTTATAAGAGAGAAAATAAAAATATGTTTGTTAACGTATAGTAACTTCATCCTCAAGAGATTCCTCTTCTATAACCATATTCCCTTCCTCAATACCACTTCTCATATCCAAGGATTCACATATTACATTTGACAATATTACCTTCCTCAATTCAAAATATGATGTCCCATTCTTAGGTATATTACCATGAAATGGGAGAATTATTAACCATTCAATCAAACCTAATGACCCAAAATTATTTCCCCCCATGATTTAAATTGTACATGATGTTAAACTATATAGTATAATGTCCTTTATGTATGAATTTATTTTGAATGTTATGATTTATAAATTACAATATGTTAAACTATAAAACAGTGTCCTCTCAAAAAATATTAAGTAACATGGTCGATGTATTGGTCACATGACATTTAACTACACGATGCTTCAACTAATATCAAAAAGGGACCTTCCCCTTAACATTGATCATTTAACAAAATGTTCCCTACTTTACACAAACAAAATTATTGTATGTGTGTCTCCTATTGATGTCCAATTCCAACATAGATTCTCTCTTTATTCACAGACACCTTACATTGGAAAAACCACTCATTTTGGTTTTGTGAAATCTGAATCTCCATAAACATCTTTCTATAATCAGAAATATGATGTTAGAATTCTGAAGACCTCCATTACCTTACTATTATGTAAAATTCCCTAGTTGGTTATACCTAAGTAACCCATAAAAGGGCCTATAATCCTAAGGATTACACTATTTTACCACGAAATTATACACCCTAGTTTGATTTGCATGACGTAGAATAAAAATGGGTATGTCAATCGATGGTAACATCATCCTAATGAGAGACCTCATATAATTCTAAATATCATATTTTAGATTCAGAAACCACAAAAATGTGGCTCATGATTCCCTGTTTGGTTTCTAAATAATGTTAGAACATTCTCATCCCTTATTCCTTGTTCGGGTCATTGTTTTAAAACTTATGGTCAAATATATTTGACCGAAAAAAATAGTAAAACTAGTATCAATTGACAGATAATAAAATCCCCCTCAAAGGAATAGTAAAATCTATGATGAAAACCCAGAAAGGGATATCTAGAAAAAAGATGAGTCTCACCTCATAATATCTTCACTATGTCTGGTTTTTGAAAAATTGGGGGAATTAAAAGAAATAGGTACAAACCTTTTTCTTCTTTAAAACTAAAATTCCTGGTCTATGAAAAATCCAAGAAATACCAAATATGTTTTCCATATATTGGAGATAGAAAAAAAATTAGGGTGATTAAATAAAAAAATTGTAAGGTGGTTTCATATAATCTTAGCAATAGTTGAACTACGCTCACTAAGCCCCATGGCTTAGAAAAAAATTAGGGAACTCTTTCATAATTGTCATTATAATTATAACATGATGACATTCAATAACATTTGTCATTTTTTTTTGTGTTTAGTAAAAATTATAGTAAGGATTTAAATTCAAAAACATGTGATTGGGAATGTAAATCATTTTCGTTTTTGTTTCTAAGTGTATGGGTACACCCACATGTTAGATCCTCTCGACCAAATTTTATAGCTTATCCTCAAAATTGAATTTGGTAAGTTGAACTGTATCTTGAGAAACTATAGAAGGTTTCTGAATCTCATCTATTTTTTCATCCTTATCCCCCTCATTTTCATGGAGCATCTTCTACTCTGTATCAATAAATTAACTTTTATTTTTCAAATCCCATACCAAGGATCGGTGGATTTGGGCTACCTATTCCCTTACAAAACTTAATTCTTCTTACATGAATAAATTTTTTAAAGACTTCTTATCAAGTTTATCTTTCTAATCCTATAACTTATTATTGAGGCAAAGCTCAATAATGGTTATTGGATCTTGGATTCCATTAAAATGGACCTCCTGCAACAACTCATCCTTTTGTGGTCTTTTCTCTTCTTCCCTTTGCTGGATGATAACCTTCACAACATAGTGGATATCAAGTTAATTAAATAATCCATTTCCTTTCATGGAAATATTAAACCAAGAGTCCTTAAATATGTAAAGAATTGACGTAAAGTGGAATTTATAATATCATCTTCTAGATACCCTACCAGGCCAGAAGGTGTATAGTTTAGAAAGCCATATACATCTCAAAATAAAACTCAGACCTACCCTTATAGGGAGAGACATTATTTAGGATTAATGCACTAAATGATCCACCCTATTGTTCTCCCTCCAAAATAGCCTTAGATTCACTAAAAAATATTGGTGGAAATGGAATAAAAGCTCAAATATCAGGCACAGTCACCAAATCCAATGACACTAAATAGAATGGGACACTTTTCATCAATATTAAGAGGTCAAAAAATTGATGAAGTAGTGAAGTGGCCTAAAGATTTGATGATAGTCACCCATTTTTAGATCAACCATTAAGATTGATACCTCCTGGACACTCCCAGCCTTAACACTCTGGACGGGGACCTCTTAAAAAAGAACACACTCTTAATTTTTTATAGAAACTAAAATCATAGGATATTGAGGATATCTCACCTTAGTATTATCAACTGTCACTCACTTAGCAATAGGAGTAGGGTGGGCATGGATTCCTTGTTCACGATGTGACATGGAAACATTCTCTATAGAAAAAGCTTCAAAAAAAGACCATTGATGTGAATCATCAGAAGAAAGGAATTCAACCATGCTTGAGAATATATGAATGATAAAACTCACTTATATCCAAATCCTTACAAAACCCCCAGAATTACTTGCGGGAACTGGGAATATAAATGGTTAGATTAATTAGATCCATAATTTCGTGATATATATAATCAAGGGGCGTAATATCCTCACCAATAGGGAATTCCAATACATATTACTGAGGACCTGAATTAGCTTTGTTGTCAATTCCTTCCATGAAATTATCTTTAGGCACAACATCATTAGGCCCTGCAGAGTCAGGGTCAACATTATCCTCTTCATCGAACTAACCAAGATCCCTAGTGTCCCTTTCCAAAGGGAAGATAAGACAAATATTTACTAATTCAAGGTCCTATAATATATGAAATGGATCTGAAATATTATTATAAAAGTAATTTCATAAATTGAACCTGCACCTAAAGGAGTGCATATAAACTTACCATTTGCCTCTACACTATCTACCATACTGGAGGGAGATACAGACACAAATCATGATTCTTCACCATTTAAAATGATGGACTCCTTGTCATGGGTTTCAGACTCCCCTGGGGTATCCTTCTCAATCCTTGAAAGATCAGTGTTAGATCCCTTAATTGATGAATGAAATTTAGATTCTTCAAAAGAAAAGTATGCTCATAAATAGTATATTGATCAAGTCATGATATCAAATAAAATCACAATGACATATTGTGATGAATGTTCTATGCCAACTTCATTTCTCTATTTCACTTCATTTATCAAGATGGAGAAGGTCAAATCCTAGTACACATGGAAATAGAGACTGGAGGTGATAGTTGAGGGATTCAAGACATAATATCCTCCATCATGGTCCCTTTACATGATCATAGATCCAAATATTCAAGGTTCCCATCTGCTGCCTCAATGGTGGCGCCTGTTGGTAAATACCTCGGTGACTCAAGTTCTTTTTTAACATTCAATATTCCTTTTATTATTCTCCTCCTTCAATCTAAAAAATAAGTTACCTCAAGAAAAATAATGGAATAAGATAAACTATAAAGATAATAGAGAACATATTTATACATCATCTGGGTCAATGAAGTCATCCCATTACACTTCAAGATGACTAGCTACCCCCTCAGTCTCTCCTCAGTCCACCATATTAGACACTATCTTGATGTCTGGGATCTGATCATTTGTTACATATATTGAGGTCTCTATATCCAAAATACACATATCCATTCTAGCCAAATCACTGTTGGGATGAATATCTAAGGGTGATTTGATATTTTCCAACTTTGGGATTCTTATGGAGACTTATAGATACATCCATGCAGCTCTAAAATAATGTTTTACTCTTTTTCATGACCATATTTCCAAAGATTGCATGTAATTTGACTCTGATGTGGGTGGTAGTAAGGATGATCTAATGCCTTTCAACTTAGAAGCTTCTACAAGATTCCATTATCACTTAAAAAATGAGGGGATAGAAAATTATCCTCCTCCCTATAGTGATGTACAAACTACTGTGGCACAATGGAATGGTTTTCTAAACACTATACCACTTAGTGTCCTTTGTATAAGATCTCCATGATATCTCTAGAGCTTCACCATCATCATATTATGCTTTATACTTCTTACCAAGCATTCCAAGACTAGAATTTATCATTGAATTGACCAGATAAAATCTTTTCACAAATGACCACCTGAGGATATGAAGAGATCCATGCCTTGGCATACATGACCTCCATCTCGAGTGATGCATCTAATAGAGACAGTGTAATTGAAATTTTGGACACCTATATTACCATCAGGATATTGAATTATTGGGATATTATTTGATGTTTCTCAATATTTAAATGAATTGGGGTAAAGATTCTTGAATATTGAATAAATTTAATCTTCTGAGAAAATTGATATGGAGAATAATCCTCACAGATGATCTTTTTGTCATTGTAATCCACTAGCATGTTGTTTCTGAATGCTATCATATAAGACCATAGTTCATAAATGTTTTCCTTACCATAATTGGTAAAAGTTCATATAGGTTGGTATATATTTAGAAAAAAGTTTAATTCTACCAGAATATTTATCATCCTCCACATGTCATCAAACATTAGGTTTGTATGCAATTTTTAGTGAGAAAGCCTAAACAAATTGGTGGAATCTAATGAAAAGGATTTTAACTAAGATCATCAATCCATACGATATAATGTGTTCTATAATCCACCCCAAAAACACTTGAAATGGACCTTTAATTCTAAATGGGGCCTTCTCATTGTATGTATATAGCAAGAAATGGTAAATACTTGCCAAGACAAGGGAAACCAACCCTAAGTACACCCCTCTACTAGTTCAGTTGTGATAAAAATTGTCCTTAACTTCACATTACCATTTGATTCACATACTGGAATTAGATAGAATTATATATACATTTTGGGAAATCTAGAGATGTGAGTCTTCACATCAACTTTGGGACTGACCTTAAAACCCTAATTGGTATATTGGCCCATCTCCATTATAGTCCAAAATGTGGTAGGAGAACCCCAATTCTCTTTAGTGGGGTATCCTGTAGGGCACATGAATGTGGGAGCTTATCATTCCATTTCTTGAAAATCAATCATCCATGTTCTAGGTTAGATATCACCCTTTGGGTGAGGATCATTTTTATATATTTTCCTCGCCACCCTAAAAAGATCATGGGCCAAGGGAGGCGTCCTTTCAATGTCATACCATGTTATTTTTCATGTGATGAAATCAATAAACATTTTTCCCTGAATGGGAGCCCCAAAAAATCTTCATATTTCCTAATGTATGTTTCCAACATCATCATGTATCATAGGGTAGGAATTTTTCTAAAGACTGCATCGAAATAATATCCCAAGAATGATCTTCGAGTTCTTGTAAGTGTATATTGTCAATGCCCAAATATCATCATAGATATAGATGTCTTTCAAATACTTTTTTAATTTTTCACATGCCTCGAACACCCAGTCCATCCAAATCCACTTCAACAATACTCCCCTCTAGAATAAAAAACCTAGTCCCCCTTCCAACCTTGCATCTGATCTATCTGTGAAGCACAGACAGTTGATTCATAACAATGATGCACTGATTCCGGAATATGTGGCTTTAGATCTAGAGTTTACCTACTGGGTGCATGAAATAGGTAGTGGGAACTATTCTATGATTAATATAAACACCCATGGAGAAGAAGTTTATAGATGGGTAGTTGGTGGGCTTGACATACCATGACTTTAATAAGTAGCCCCGGACCCCAGGGAATAAGGCATCTATCAAATGTTCATTCTTATACAATGTAAATTAATCACTTTACTGGTACTCATGCTTTTATGTTTCAAAGTACATCACCAGATCTAGAATAGATTGATAAACCACATCATAGTAATATATACTAATAGTTTTGATCATCTCATAATAATATGGAACAACATATTTAGTAGAATTCATCAATCTAGACATTGAAACCCATTATAGAAGGAATCATGCTTTTACATTATGTTAAAACATTTAATTAGAAATGTTAAATTTTTCAATCATAAATATTCATGATTTTGTAAAAGGAGAGGAATTGCTAAGGCCAATCGACAAGGTTCCACATATAGCCCCTTCTATCAAGATTCTCCCACAAGCCTTTCAACCAGATGGCTTTCCAAGGATCCTAAATGAGGTGATTTTATATAGCATCATCTCCCAAGGATATATTCTATTGGATAACATTCATAAAACCTTGAAAAAAATAGAAGCACTGAACATATGGGTGGATGTTCTATGGGTCGAGAGTAAAAAATCTCCAAACCAGAATTTGAAAAATGGAAAACTAACTAGCAGTGTTTATAGACATAATTGGAATGTGCACTAGAACTACACCAATGAAAAGCACTATAAACAAGAAAATCTAGAATTCATGTCATTCCAATGTCATAGACCAACGTATAAGGCCTCTGTGGTTGACCAGCTGCACCTTCATAATCTTTTCCCTATTCTACCTCAATTATAGATCCTCTTCTATCGATCAAATCCAATATTGATGTGTATATTTTGATGACACCCCATTTTTTCAATGGTTGAAAATATTATTATGATCACCTTAATAATGTTAAGGGGATGAAGATCCCCATGATTTATCTAAGGGACACGCCCAAAATGGTCGTCATTCACTCCCTTGGGAATCAAAAGGTCTAATCATCTTATCTACACAGCACTGAAAGGTCATACGTCCCTACACATAACACCTGTGTTGAGAACCTATGCCCAAGATTGGTGTGGAAAACTCTCTTCATCTAGGGTTACGTATTATTCTATAAATAGGACCCATGTTCTCCTCATTTTCACGAATAGAAATTTGGATTAATCTGCTAAACTCTGGTCGCACAACCCCTTCTCCCATGTCTCAAAAAATCCCTTATGGAGCTCTCCAACCCCTGAGATTGGATTGAATTAGGATATATAAGGGACATAAAATTCCCTTTAGGTTCTGAAACACAAGGAACATGTAAAAGGACCCATTATCCCCTAAGATAACAACCACATGTGTGACAACCCTTCCCAAATCTAGGACCAACACGAGACCCTTTTAGGGACCCTTGGGGAGATTCATTGTATATCAGATAAAGCCTCACCGATGTGTCATTTCCTAGGGGTCCACTACCCAAAGAATATCAATCACACAGAGGCCTATACCCCCTACACAAAGAACTTCCAATTCCTCCCAAGACTTGTGCAATGAACCTTTTCTCTCTATGATATGATCTGCGTGAAGCCCTTTTTTGGCTCCCTTACAATCCATAAATGGTAGGGACTCTCTTTTTTAGCTCCCTTTTCAGAATGGGACAAAATGGAAACCATCTTTGTAGCCTTCATACATGAAGAATCGTGGATAGGGCAACACTATAATATATCCCATTTTGTATATGAATTCCTATAGTCAATGTTTTCCCACATACATCAGACAATATGGTAAGGGTCCTCAGAGTGCTTGAGGATTTTCATTACTATGATCACGAGGACCCAGACCCGGGGGCTGATGTCCGGTAACAATCAGTCTTGGATAATAGGGTTAATACCATGCTCTTAACTAGTCATCTCTAAGACCCAGAGCCTCTGGTTCTAGGTAGGGATGGTGAGGATCATTCTTGAAATTCAATTAAAAATGAAATGGGAGCCTCCCCTCCCACTATGGAACAAATATTAGGGAATCCCTCATGGATTAAGCCTATAGGATTTCTTGCATGATAGCTCATGGTTATTTCCTACCCCCTTCTATCCTAGTTACCAAATGGGTAGGGGAGATGGTCATTTTCTAATCCCTTTATCTCTCCCTTTGGGTCCTAGGTACGATGATGAGAGGTATGTTTCATCGCCTTGACCTCTTCCACTAGAAGAAGAGGGATTGGGTGGATTTCTAGATCTTTCTCTTCGTTTTGATTCCCACATTAATTCATGAAAAATTATAACTAATTTTGTCTTAGAGGACATCCATGACCACAAAATCCACCCAATCAAATGCATGATTCAATAGAGGAATAACTACTGAATATTTCTCTCATATTCCTTTATAGTGCCTCCATAGGCAAGGTCCGATAAGGTATTGTATCCAATATCAAGGAAAATATGACCATTTGGTTTCTCATACAATCTTTTTCCACTTTTTCCTCACACCGAGAATTAATCTTGTGGGCTTAGAGGTTGACAGTGGTCATGAAATACACGTGGCCTGCAAACCTCATGGGAAACATTCCATGTGTAAGTCCAAACTCATTAATGGACCTCTTATTCGAATTTCTCCCAAATCGCAAAAAAATAACATCTCACCCCAGGGAATATTCCTCAGGAATAATCCATGAAATCTAACCTTCGGGCATCCTACCTATTATAATCCCCGACCATATCACCATACTCATACATTTGCCTCTTATTTAGTTTTCATCCCTAAACAATCCTCCAAATCAGTGCGAGTTACGACATATCTCATGGATACTTTCAAAGGGAATTCACCATATAAATAATCCCCACCCTTTCATAGGGAATCATTTTCATGAGTAAGCCCCAACATAATCTTATCAAAGAGCCTTACCCCATCTAAAGTAAATTTTTCAAATGCCTCTATAGATGTAGGCCCTTAAAACTAAACTACATAGGTTATGAAACTCATTTAAATGAGATACATGGGAAGCCTACCAGTTTTCCAAATCCAGCACCTTATATCAATCCTATTCCCTATAGGTCACATTATTAGTAGTGTTTAATTTAACATGGGAATCCATATGCCTTCTAGGTTCACTGAGCCACTTCTTCATAAGTTCTACGAAATATGTTTACTACAAATATTCTACCTAGACGTCCATAAAGCTTGACGTGAAACTACATTGCTCAGTCCTTATCACATGACCTTAAAAGTCATGATGTGCCCTATTAAATAGGCATCTAACTACATGGTTTCTTTTTTTCATCAAAAGGATACATAGGAATCCCAATTTATTTGTCCAATCCCAACATCAGAACGACTCCCATATTCCTAGATGAACACACCCTTCAGATTACCCTGCTATGTGTCTATAATACCATCATCTTCGTAAAAATGACCACGGAATCTATAATCATAACATAAGAGGATATCATTGATGGAGATTATATGATACATATTGATATCCCCATTAACGAAGAACCTCATATACATACAGATGATTATAAGCTCCATACATGATAATAACTGATTGTAAATTCAATGGTGACCTAAAAAAATTGGGAATTAATGAAGGATTCACAAACAAATCTTAAATCTATAATATGGACAGGAGTTGGAAACAATTCCCCCAAAATGGTGTGATGAGGCCAGAATCCCATCCTCATGACCAATGTGAGTTCTTAAGGATCACTGGTCAAACCCTGTAACGAGTTCCTACCTTTGGAATGAATATCCCTCATGTATATAGAACTATTTGAAGTCTCTAGTTTCACAAAAAAAACATTGTAAAATATTCAAAAATAGTAGGACAAGCATGAATGATTTTAAAAAAAATCATCCCATTTCAATTAACCATTGGGCACAATGATATTCTATCCGAAACAACATTGAAACCCTAAAAACTTTTAAAATCTTTATAGAACCCTAAAAACCATAATAGAATATTAGAACCTAAAAAACAAAAAACCCTTAAAAACCCAAAAAATAAAAAAACCATAAAAACTATAAAAACCCATTAAAATCCTATATACCCATAAAAACACAAAAAACCATAAACCCCTAAAAGAAAATAAAACCCTTAAAACCCTTAAAACCCTAAAAGACCATAAATACACATATAAAATGCCTAAAATACGCATACAACCTCAAAACCCGTAAAAATGAAAAACTCATAAAACATTAGACCCTCTAAAACACTAAACACTCAAAAAAATTTAAAATTCACTAGAAACCGTTAAATCTACTAAAACACTAAAATCACAAAAAATACATTAACAACCTTAAAAACATAATTACTAAAAAAATTCTACAAATCCATATATTACCCTAAAACCTCTGATATCCAAAAATCTCTAAAAAACTAAAAAACTGAAAACCTCGGAAAGTCCTACAAACCCTAAAACAATAAAAACCCTTAAAAACCATAAAAATACTAAACCCCCTAAAAACCCTAAAAACCCTAAAAACCCTAAAACCCTTTTAAACCCAAATAAACAAAAATACCCCTTAAGCCCCCTAAAAACCAAAAAAACATAAAAGACCCTAAAACCCAAGAAAATCTATAAAGTCCACTAAAACCTTTAAAAACTAAAAACATTAAATACCAAAACAAGATCCTCTAAAACCTCTAAAAATCCTAAAAACCATAAATCCCCTAAATCCTTAAAACCATAAAAAACAAAAAAATCCTATAAAAACTAAAGACCCAAAAAACCATAAAAACAATAAACCCCCAAAACAACCTTTAAAACCCAAAGAACCCATGAAAATATATTAAACCCTAAAATCTCATAAAACTGTGAAAACCCTAAAAAATAAATACCCCTAAAAACCAAATAACCATTACATAATTTAAATGGTAAAAAATATTATAACCCCAAAAAACTCTAAGAAACCCCTTTAAAAACATAAATATCCCAAAACTGAAATAATTGCAAAAAACCTAAAACCCCCTAAGACCCAAAAAATCCTAAAAAACATTAAAATACGTAAAAATCTAAACAATAGCTTTAATACCCTAAAACCATCCTGAAAAAACCAAAAACCATAAAAACTGTAAAACCCTAATAACATTAAGATATTAAAAACTATAATAAACATAAAATCCTTGAAATTATTTAAAAAACCATAAGCATTATACCCTACACCCTAAAGACCAAACCATGTAACCTAAACCATATACCTTACACTGTAAACCCTAAATACGACAATCTAAACTTTATAACCTACGCAAAAAACCCTACACCTCCTATTGTACCCACTAAACCCTAAACCGTAAACCCTAAACCATAAACCCTCAACTCTACACCGTAAACCCAACACAATACAACCTACACCAAATACCCAACACACTAAACCCTAAACCATAGACCCCAAATCCTAGAACCTAGACCCCAAACCCTATACCCAACATCATAAAACCAACACCCTGCACCGAAAACCCCATAAAAACACTCAAATCCCTAGACCCCACACCCTATACCCTACAAACTAAAAACAATACCCAACACACTAAACCATATACCATACACCCACCCTATACCCGACATAAAAAACCCTAAAACATGAACACGAAACCCTATACCCTACACCCTAAACCCTACACCCTACAATCTTAACACTATAACGTACACCATAAAACCTATACCCAACACCAAAACCACTAAAACTTTCACCCCAAACACTATAACCCAAATCTACACCCTAAAACCTAAACCATACACCCTACACCCTAAACTATACACCCTACACCCTAAGACCTAGACTCTACACAATAAACTATATACCCTTTCCCTAATCCATAAACTCCACACCCGAAACCATAAACCATACACCCTAAACCCAACACACTACACCCAAAAAACTATACCCTATTCCCAAAACTCTAAAATCTTCACCCTAAACACTATACCCAACACCCTAAACCTTAAACCAAACAATAAATTGTATACCATACACCCTGAAACCTAAACCCTACACCCTAAACACAAAACCATATACCCTATATTGTAGACTATAAATCCCAAACCTACCACCCCAAACCATTCACCCTAAATCATATACCCTACACCATAAACCATAAAACCTACATCATAAACCCAACACCCATCACCCTATACCCTAAAACCTACAACCTTAACCCTTTACCCTTCACCATAAACCCTAAAACCTATACCCTAATCCATATACCCTACATAATAAACCCCAAACATGACACCCTTAAATGTACACCCTATACCCTATACCCTAAAACATACAACCTATGTCCTATACCCAACACATTGAACCCTATAAACAACACGTTATACCTTATATCCACCACTTTATACCCTAAATCATACACCCCAAACCCTATAACCTACACCATTGACCCTCTAACCTACACTATAAACCCAACACCCAACACCATGAACCCTAAACAAGAAAAACCAAAAACATCTCTAAAAAACCTATATCCCTAAAACCGCCTAAAAATATGAAAAATAACCTAAAAGACATTGAAAAACTAAAACACCAAAAAAAAACCTTAAAACCCTAAAAAAAAAATAAAAGTCCACTAATAACTCTCAACACCATAAAACACCTTAGAAAAAACTAAAAATTGTAAGATCCCTAAAACCCCTAAAAACTAGACAAACTCTAAAAACTCTAAAAACCATAAAAAAACTTATAAACCATAAAAACCCTACTAAAACCCTATAAATCACAAAAACCAAAATAAAAAAATAAAAAAACATAAAACCCCACAACCCTAAAAATCATAAAAAAAAACCCCTTAAACCCCTCAAAACTATAAACCCCTAAAAACAAGTGAATACCCTAAAACACTAAGAATCCTTAGAAAACTAAAAAACCAAAAAACATAAAAACATAAAAACCCATAAAACATTTAAAACGCCAATAATTCTTAAAAACCCTAAAACCCATAAAAACATAAAAACATTATAACCCCTAAAAACCCTAAAAACCCCTAAAACACTTAAAAATGCCCAACAGTCCCTAAAAACCCTAAAAACCATAAAACCCATGAATTACTCTCAAACCAATATCAAAATAATAAAACCTTTAAAATGAAAAAAAACCCATCAAACTCTTAATACCCATAAAACCCCTATAAAACCATAAAACCCACAAAAAATACTAATTGGAGATAAAAGCTGTAAAACCCTTTAAAACCCAAAAATACCAAAAAAACCCTAAACACCACAAAAAATTTAAAAAACTCTCCAAACTCCTAAAAGACCTATAATCCCTAAAAACCATAAAACCCTATAACAAACCCGAAATCCCTAAAAACCCTGAACACTCCTCAAACCCTTGAAAGACCCTGCACACCAACATAGAAACCCTTAAGAAACTAAAACTACTAAAATACTTGAAAACCCTAAAATCCCTAAAAACAGAAAAATGGAAAACACACTAAAACTCCTAAAAACAATAAAAATAAAATGCAATAAATACACTAAAAACCCTAATACCTAAAAAAACATAAATCCCTAAAAATCCACGAAAAAACAAAAAAATCCAAAATCCCTTAAAATCCATAAAAGGATTAATAGCCTTACGAGCCCCAAAATACCACTAAAACTCCTAAGACCCCTAAAAACCCTAAGACCCCAAAACGCTAAAAACCCTTAAGAACACTAAATCCTCTAAAACATTAAAACCCCTAAAATCTTGTAACACTAAAACACTTCGAAACACTAAAAACACCTTACAAACATTAAAACAACTAAAAACATGAAAATACACTAAAACAAAAAAAAACTCCTAAAATACAATAAATACCCAAAAACCCCTAAATAGTCTAACATCACTACAAAACCTAAAAACACCAAAAAACAGTAAATACCCTTAAAACCCTAAAAATTAACTAATAATTCTAATGGCCCATTAAAACCATAAACACCCCCAAATCCGTAAAAACCCAAAAAAATCCTTAAAACCCTAAAACCCCTAAAAATCCAAAATATCGAAAAAGTCGTAATATCCCTAAAACCACTAAAAATAATCTGAAACTCTAAAATAAAAAAAAATGTATAAAAACCAGGAATTTCATGAAAACCATAAAAACTCGTTAAAACCAAAAAAACACAGAAAACCCCACAACCCCCTAAAAGACCCTATAATGATAAATTCCTTAAAACAATCTAAAAACACTAAAAACAGTAAAAGGAATTTAAAATCAACAAAACTAATTAAAGAACATAAATCACATAAATAACCTAAAAGGCCCTAAAAGCCTTAAAATCTATAAAATCCCATAAAATACCCAAAACAAACCCTAAAAGAATAAAAACTCTAAATCCCATAAATGGACCTAAAACCAACCAAAAGCACTAAATTATCGTTACAACCTTAAAACCCCAAAAGAACTTAGAAAATCCTAAAACATAGAAATACATTAAAAACAATAAAAACCCCAATAGGAACCTAAAAACTATTAAAAACCCAAGACGACCCTAAAAACCCTAGATGAACCTAAACACCCTAAAACCCCAAAAACACCCCAAAAACCCCAAAACACCCCAAAATGGAAAATTCCGTTAGAGACCCTAGAACCTTAAAAACAGTAAGTATGCTTAAACATCCTAAAGCACCAAAAAACAATAAAACACTATAAAACCCTAAAACAATAAAAACCCCCTAAGAATATATAAAATTATTTAATCCCGCCCAGTCTTAAAAAACACTAAAAACCATAAAACCCATAAAAAAACCTATAAAATTATAAAAACCCTAAATACCCTTAATAATACCCTAAAACCATTAATTAATAAAACACTTAAAAATCTATAAACCAAACATAAAAATAAATTCATATAAATACCATAAAACTCTAAAAACCCTAAAACCCCTAAAAACCTAAAAACCCCTTAAATTCTAAAACACCCATGAAAGTCCTTGAAAACATATAAACCTCTCAAAAATCATAAGAACCCAAAACACCCCCACAAAACTAAAAAAATCCTATGATAATCAAAAAAACCCCTAGAAATAATAAAAAAATTACCTCAAAAAATAACTTTAAAACCTAAGACATCTAAAAATACATAAAACCCATTATCCCACTACAACCCATTAAATTCCTAAATCCCCTTAAAAACCTAAAAACCGTAGAAACCCATAAAACCCCCTAAGTATCCATTAAACCCTAAAAACCCTAAACCCAATAAAACCCCTTGAAATTTGTAAAACCCAAAATTCCCGAAATCCCTAAAAATATTAAAAAAACAGAAAATCCATATAATTATAAAAAACATAAAATCTTTAAAAACCATAAAAAAATATAAAAAACCTAAACCCCTAAAAAACCTAAAATAACTAAAAATCCTAAAGATGCTATAAAACTATTCATAAAGAATAAAAATCCATACAGATCCAATAGAAAACCTAAAAACCCCTATAAAACTAACCACCCCTAAAACACATAAGAACCCCATAGAAATTATAAAACCCCCTAAAATTGTAGAAACCCTAAAAACTCTAAGATAATCCTAAAAACAAAAAGAAATCTAAAACCCTCTAAAAAACAATGAAAAGAAAAAAATCGAAATAATAGGAAAACCCCTTAAAATGCATAAAACCCTTAAAAACCTAAATAGAAACACCTAAAACCTCAAAAAACAATAAAACCCTAAAAACCATAAAAATATGAAATATACATTATATAATATGAAAAACCCAAATCCTAAAAAACCCAAAAAACCCAAAAAACCCCAAAAAAATCTTAAATCGCATAAAAACCATAAAACCCCAAAAAACCAAAAAAACCCTTAAACCCCTAAAATCCCTAAAAACCAAAAAGGACATAATAATATTTAAACCCTTAAAATCCTAAAATAAATCATTTAATACCCCTAAAACTCAAAAATCTCTAAAACCCACTAAAATCACTAAAAGGCATAAAATCCCAAAAAACATAAAAACCATAAAAATTTATAAAAATCCCTAAAACCCCAGAGACCCATTAAAACCTTAAAACCTAAAAAATACTATGAACCATAATTAATCCAAGAAAACATAATAGACCTAAAAAATCTAAATACCCTAAAAAAAGAATCCTTTAAAACCGTAAATTCTCTAAAACCACTTTAAAATTACAAAAATACATAGAATATTAAAAATTGATAAAACCCCAAAAAACACAAAAAACCCCTATAAAACTCAAGCATCCATAAAAATCCAAAAAAACTAAAACCCCTATCAGCCCTTAAAACCCCTCAAAGTTCCTAAAAATGCCCAAAAATCCATAAAAACCATAAAAACAACATACACATCATAAAAATTCCTTAGAAATCATGAAACCATAAAAGAAACTAAACACCATAACAACTATCAATGACCTTAAACAGCTAAAATACCCCAAAATCCATCCAAGACCCTAAAACACATAATGGCCCAAAAACCATAGACCCTAAAACGCATAAAATCCTTAAAAAACTAAAAATCCCAAAAACACTAACAACACCTATAAACCTTACGAACCCTAAAACCCCTAAAAATGCTAAAACCCATAAAACCTAATAAAAACCACAAACCACTATAAAACCATAATTGATGAAAACACTAAAAAACCTAATACCCCTAACAACATTAAATCCTTAAACCCACTTAAAAACACTAAAAATGGTATAAATCCCCATTAAATGCCTAATGAACCCTCAACCACAATAAATCACTAAAGAACACTAAAAACTGTACAAAGCACTACAAAACCCTAAAAACCCCACAAAACCGTAACATACCAAAAAAACAATAAAAAACATAAAAGAAACTAAAGGATCCTAAAAACACTAAAATGATTATAAATTACCATAAAACGACTAAAATAACCCTAAATACCTATAAACCATTAAAGAATACTAGAAACCCGTAAAACAACACAAAAACCTAAAATTCAAATGACCAAAAAAACCATAAGATCATGAATACCAAGAAAACCAAAAAAACAATAAAAACCATAAAAACCATAAAAATACATAAAATATATAAAAACCCTAAAATCCTAATTAAATCCTAATGAAACCCTAAACACCATAAAGACCCTAAAACCCATAAGATCCTTAAAAGATTATAAAAACACTAAAATATAGTAAAACACCTACAAGAAACTAAAATCTTGATAACCCCCCTCAAAGACCATATAAACCCTAAAATTACCTAAGAGTCCAAAAAACCCATTTAAGATCCTAAAAAACATAAAACTACAAAACAAAACTAAAACTCTAAAAACCCAAAGAAAACCTTAAAACTAAAAAAGCACAAAAAACACAAAAAACCCCTAAAACCCAAATAAATCCATAAAAACCCAAGAGAAACTTTAGAAACCCCTAAAAATCCTCATATAATATTTGAAACCATAAAAACATAAAATCATAAAAAAAATATGGACACCCCTATAAACCCTAAAAATCCATGAAAACCCCAAAACCCTTAAAATCCATAAAACCCCTCAAAACATCTAAATACCCCTGAATCACTTAAAAACCAACCAAACCCCCTAAAACCCTAAAATACCTAAAAATATAAATGACCCTAAACCCCAAAACCCCTTAAATAATTTTAAACCCCTTAAAACCCCAAAAAACCTTTTAAATTATAAAAATAATAAAATCCCTTCAATAATCTAAACACTGATAAAATTCAATAAAAATTATAAAACCGCTAAAAACCCTTAAACACCATAAAATCCCAAAAGAGCCCCAATAAAATGCTAAAACTCTTAATTGACCAAACAAACCCTAAAACCACTAAATTACCCAAAAACCCCTTTACAATCCCTAAACAATAATATATTTTAATAACTCTAAAACCCCTAAAAACTCTGAAAACCCAAAAAACTCCTAAATCCCATCAAAAACCCAAAAAACCTAAAATCATATAAAAATACTAAAACACCCAAAAAAAACTAACAAACAAAAAAGTCTTAAAACCCTTAAAACAAATTTTAACACAAAAAAAACATAAAAACCCTAAAACTCTTAAATCACTAAAATCCAAAAAAAAATACTAAAAAATCAAAGAAATCTATAAAACAACTAAAACCCTAAAAATACTAAACACCCTAAAACGAATATTAAACCGAAAAAAATCTAGAAATCATACAAAACCCTAAAAATCCTATGAAACACTTAAAAACCCTAAAATCGTAAAAACACTAAAAACCCTAAAAACACTAAAGTACTATAAAAAACATAAAAACCATAAATACCAGTAAAACACCATAAGAAATAGAAATCCACTAAAACCCCTAAAAACCCTAAAAACTTCAATAATGGAAAACCCCAAAAAACCCTACAAAATTATAAAAACCGTGAAAAGTATAACAAAACCTAAAATCATTTAGAACACCTAAGAGAACTTAAAATCCCAAAAACCCTCCCTAAGATACAAAAGAAACACCAAAATACCTTAATTAAACATTAAACACTATAATCCCTAAAAACCCCAAAAATACTAAAAACCCTACAAAACCTTAAAACCGTAAAACCCCCTAAAACCATTAAAAACATTCAAATAACCCTAAACCATCTAAAACCCCAAAAAACCATAAGCCCCTGAAACTCAAAAAAACCCCATAAAGGCAAGGAATACTTATTAAACCATAATAAACTCAAAACCCCTAAAACACTCTAAAACCCCTAAGAAAACCCTAAACACCCTAAATTAACACTAATTTTTTTTTTCTTAAAACCCCTGAATACTTCTCAAAACACTAAAACCACTGAAAACCAAAAACCCCAAAACATCATTAAAATCTAAAAAAATGATAACAATACTCTAAAACCTATGAAAAATATAAAAACATCCAAAACACCTAAAAACTACAAAAATAATTCCAAAACCCCTAAAAACCTAAAAAACACAAAAAATACCTAAAAACCAAAAAACCTGAAAAAAAATATTTAAAAACACTAAAAACAGTAAAAATCATAAAACCCTTAAGAGAAAAAAATAATAAGAACCATGGAAGCCATAAAAACCTAAAAACGCATAATACCCCAAAATTTCCTAAAACCCCTAAAACCACAAAAAACCTAAAGTCCATAAAACCTCATAAAAGACAATAAAACCCCCTAAGCCCTAAGAAAAATAGAAGATACTCTGAAATATAAAAGTTACAAAACCCCTATAAAAACCTAAAGAACCATAAAAACATTTTAACACTCTAAAACCCTAAAAAAACTAAAAATTCTAAAAACACCATAAAACCCATTAAGACCTATAAAACCCTAAAAAATGAAAAACCAAATAAAATATTAAACTTCCAAAATACCCTAACAGCCTACTAAAACAACATAAATAAATAATTACCTCTATAAAACCCTAAAACATCGAATATCCCTAAAATAACCCTAAAATCCTTAAAACCCCTAAAAATGAAAAAAACCACAAAAACCATAAAACCTTATAAAAAATCCATGAAATCTCCAAAAGTCCTAAATCTCCATAAAACCTAAAAAAACGATAAAACCCATAAAAAACCATAAAAATTTACTAAAACCCTAAAATACCCTAAAACTACTAAAATCTCATAAAAGCTCTACGAAATCAAAAAAACATATAAATTTCGTAAATGATTTGTAAAAACCCTAAACCTTGGAATAAACCAATCCCCTAAATATTAAAAATTTTCCTAAAAACCCTAAAAACGTAAAAACTCTTTAAATCTTTAATATGATAATAACCATAAAACCCAAGAAACCAAAAACACTAAAAACCCTTAAATTACATATAAATTCTAAAAACCCTCAAAACCCCTAAAATCTGAAAAAATGTAAAAAATACTAAAACCTTGAAACCCCTTAAAACCTTAAAACACTAAAAGAAACTAAAAAACCCTTTAACATTTGGAAAACCCACTATAATCCCAAAAAAAACTAACACAGTGAAAACCCCTAAATACTCGATAATCACTAATACACCATAAAAATGACTTAAAATCCACACAAACCAAACCCCCCCTAAACCCCACTAAAACCCCCAAAACCCTAAACATTGATAAAAACATGAAAATATACTAATACCATAGAAACATAAAACACATAAAAACCATAAAAAATCCAAGAAGTCCCTAAAACCCATAAAAATCCATTAGAACCCAACAAAAAAAACATTAAAACCCCCTGAAACCCCCCGAAATAAAAAACCTTAAAACCTAAAATAACTCTAAAACCACTCATAACAAGAAAAAATCTTAAATCCCCAAGAAAAATTTATAAAGGCTTAAATATCATGAAACCCTAAAACACCTAAAAACCCTAAAAACATAAAACCCATAATGACTCTATATAATCATAAAAATCATAAATGTCCCTATAACCCTAATAACCTTAAAATAATTAAATGCACTAAATAATATTAAAACTATAAAAGAATTTAAAACCCGTAAACCTCCCAAAAATTAGTAAAACTTTTAAAAGACCCTAAAACCCCAAAAATACTTTAAAAACCCCAAAATACCATAAAACCCAAAAAAACCCCCAAAACCCCAAAAATAACATTAAATCCAATAAAAACAATAAAATACACCAAACCCCCAAGAGGTCCATAAAAAGTACAAATGTGCCTAAATATCCAAAAACCCTGAAAGAACCCTAAAAGTCCTAAAACCCCCTAATGGTCCTCAACCCCCCAACCCATGATAACCCTTAAACCCCTATTGGACCCCAAAAATCATAAAAACCATAAAGGACCCAAAATCCCCAAAAATTCTAATGGACTTAAAACACCTAAAGAAACAAGAAAAACCCTAAAAACATAAAATTAATAAACCACTAAAAATATTTCAAAACCCAGAAATCCTTTATTACCACAAAAATTAAATAGAAAGATCCTAAAACCCTACATGAGCCTGAAAGCCTTAAAACCCTAAAAGACCTAAAAAGCCATATAAACATTAAAAGACCCTAAAACCCCACAAAACCCCTAAAATCATAAAGGACCCTAAACCACTAAATCAATAAAAACCCTAAAATAATAAAAACCATAAAAACCTAAAAACCGAAAAATGCCTATAAAACCCCAAAGACACAAAATACTTTAAATCCCCCAAAAATAAACCAACCCTTGAAGGACCCTAAACAACCTTAATGTCGCTAAAGGTCTACAAAAAAATATAAGAAACCATAAAGGAATCTAAATCTCCATAAAACAAAAAAATACACATAAACCCTAAAAAATTTATAAATCCTAAAACACCCTAAATACCATCAAAAATTGAAAAACCCCTACAAACCCTAATTGATACTAAAACCCTAAATATAAAATCAAACCCTTAAAACCCAAAAAAAATCCTAAAACCCTCAAATAAATATACAAGACCCTATAAAAATTTAAACGACTATAAAAACCCAATATAACCCTAAAAACATTAAAAACACCATAAAATACCCTAAAAACCATAAAAATCTAGAAAACCCTAAAAACATTAAGAACAATAAAAAGTAAAATACCCAAAATCCTTAAAACATAAAAACATTTAAAATTTCTTGATCAACCATTAAAACCTCAAGAAACTCTAAAACCCCATTAAAACTCTAAAAACTAAAAAACTTATAAAAACTTAAAGCTAAAAAACCAAAAACCCCTGAAAACCCTAAAAAATAAAAAACATTGAAAACACCAGAAAACCCAAAAATACCTCTAAAACTGAAAACCCATAAAAATCCTACTAAAACACCTACAAGTCACTAAAACCCATAAAACCCCTAAAACCCTAAAAAACATAAAACCTCAAAGAATAAAAATAAATAACTAAAACACTAAAAGCCCACAAAAAATATTTGAAAAACCTAAAAAAAATAAAAAACACTAAAACCTATTAAAATGATAAAATACTAAACCCCCAAAAACCTCAAAAAACCCCAAACAACCCTTAAAAGTTGAAAACCCCTTAAAAACACAAAAAACACAAAAAAAAATCAATAAACCCCTTAAATACATTATAACCAATAGGACACCCAAAAAAACCAAAAAAACATGAAAAACATAAAAACACTAAATCCATAAAAACCCTAGAAACCAAAAAATCATTGAATAATCCTAATACCCATAAAAAACCTAAAGGATCATAAAAACCCAAATGGCCTAAACAACTATAAAACCCTAAAAACATGGATGACTCTAAAACACCAAAAATTCTAAAACCCCCTAAAAACTTGAAAAGACCTTAAAAAATGATTCTAAAAACCCTGAAAATCATAACAACATAGAATCGCTAAAAACCCAAAAAGAAACTCCATAAGATATTAGGAATTCTAAATTTTTTTTGAAAACTTTAAAAAAAATTAAAACCATGAAAACCCCATAATATACCTTTGAATATTATAAAAACATTAAAAATCTAAGAACAACAAAAACTATAACAAACCAATAAAAACCCCAGACAACAATAAAATCACTAAAAATCAAAAAACCAAAATACCATTAAAACTCTACCCCCCCCCCCAAACCCCAAAAAACCCCAAAAAACCCAGAAAACCCCAAAAAAGGTCTTCGAACTCCTAAAAATAATAAAAATCCTAAAACCCTTAAAATTCCTAAAAAATTTAACAATCCAAAAATATAAAATACCATAAAAAACCTAAATCCCCTAAAACCCTAAAACCCCTAAAAAATATAAACACGTGAAAATCCATAAAACCAAAAAAACAAAAAAAACTGAAAATAATTGGTAAATTTTTTAGAAACCTCTAAAACCCCTAAAAATTATTTAATACCTAAAAACTCAAGAAATCCTAAAAGAACCATACGAAACAACAAAACTGACTAAAAATATTTAAAATCCCAAAGACCCCTAAAATCTCATAAAACCCATTAAATCCCATAAAAACTCTGAAAACCATAAAAGGAACCATAAACTTATAAAAAACCCTTAAAACTCTAAAAAATCCAAAAAAACAATAAAAATCCATAAAAACACTAGAAACCATTAAAACCCCAAAACCCATAAAAACCCTATACAACATAAGGATCCCAAAACACCCTTTTAAAACCCGAAAAAACCCCAAAAACTATAAAAACCATTAAAAATATAAAAACAAAAAAACATCTAACAACCCAAAAAACCCATAAGAACCCTAAAACCCTAAAACACATAAATATTTATATGGCCCTTAAAACCCCTAAAACTCTAAAAACCCCTACGAAATCCCAACAACCCCTAAAAATCCATGTAAACAAAACCACCCCCACCTCAAAAACCCCAAACCGATCCTAAAATACAAAATAATCATTAAAAGACCCTAAATCTCTCAACACCTCTAAATTACACTAGAAAAACATGAACATAGATCAATCCTTAAATGCCCTAAAACCCTAAAACCCCCTTAAATCCCATAAAAACATTAAAACCATAAAAATCAATAAATACGATAAAACTACTAAAACACCATAAAAATAATAAAAATGTTAAAAACTATAAAACAACACTAAAAACTGAGAACACAAAAAATAATATTTTTCCTAAAATAGTAAAACCGCTTAAAAACTATAAAAACATTTAAAACAATCAAAATACCAAAAATTAAAAGGCTTTAAAATGCCACAAATCTCTAAAAACCCTAAAATTACATGAAAACCTAGAAAACCCTAAAGCTGTTAGAAAACACAAAAATCATTCATAACTATAAAGACTACAAAACCCCTTCGAAAAACCTCAACACCAAAAAATACAGAAGAGCGCTAAAACCCTAAAAATATAAATGAAACTGAAACCCGTGATACACAAAAATCCTTGTAAAAGTCGAAAATAATTCTATTAAAATCCTAAAAACAAAAAACCCTAAAATCCCCAAATCCCCAAAAGCATATAAATACAATTAAATACCTTAAAAACCAGGAAACCCCAAAATCCTAAAAACCCAAAATCCCACTGTGAAATAACCTAAAACCCATAATCACCCTAAGATGCATAAAAACCTAAAAATCTAAAAATATATAAACATAAAAACCCTAAAAACTATAAAATATGAAATTATGATAAAAAACTAATACCCCTGGAAGCCATAAAACCCACAAAAACCTCTAAAAATATTAAAACCTCCAAAAACCTAAAAAAATCCCCTAAGTACCTTAAAACCTATATGAACCAAAAATCACTAAAAGCCCACAAAAATCCCCAAAAACCCTAAAAACCATTAAAAACATTAAAAACCTCAAAAAAATTAGAACCCCCAAAAAACATTATAAACCATAAAAACCATAAAATCATAAAATAAAATAAAAGATCTAAATCCCTTAAACCCTCAACAAAAACCCTAAAAATGCTAAGAAAATGCTAAAACTCTATAACACCTTAAAACCTTAAAGAATCCTAGACATATTAAATCAAAAAAACCCCAAAAACAATCAAACCGATAAAAAACATAAAACCCTTAGAAACATAAATCCCCATAAAATCCACAAAACCAATAATCCCCTTGAAAATTGTAAAATTAAAATAAAAACCCTAAAAACCCTAAAACCCCCAATAGACCCGAAAACACGTTAAAATCCTAAAATACCATAGAAAACCATATAAAAACTATAAATCATCCTAAAACAACATAAAAACTATAAACCCACCTAAAATACTAAAAAATAAAAACCCTAAAAAACCCAAAAAATCTAAAAATCTATAAAACAAAAAAACCCTAAACCCCTAAAAACCATAAATACCCTAAAACCATAAAAAAATCGTAAATAAGACTAAAAAAATAAAACCATGAAAATCATAAAACCTCTAAATACCCTAAAATACCTAAAAATATTAAAACCCTTAAACCCCCAATGACAATGAAACCCCAAAATCCACAAAACCCCTAAAATCCAAAAAATTCTCGAAAGTCATTAAAACCCCTAGAAATCATCCAAAATACATTAATAAATCGTAGAAAACCCAAAAATCCAAAAATTCATAAAAACCATAAAACCCTCAAAACCCTTAAAACCAATATAATATTTTTATAACACTTAAAAACTAAAAAAATAAAACCCTATATGATTCCAGGTCCCTAAATATCACTAAAATGCTAAATCAGTACAAGCCCTAAAAATCCTTAAAACCATAAAAACACTCAAAACCATTAAAAATCAAATAAATCATATAAACCATTAAAATTCATAAAAACATGAAAACAATAAAAACACTAATAACCATAAAACCCCTAAAAACCATAAAACCCCTAAATACACAAAAATTTAAAAGGACCCTAAAACCTAAAACCCCCTATGAACCAAAAAAACCTTAAAGCCCAAAACCCTCAAAATATCTAAATGTCCTAAAAATCCAAAAAATTATTAAAACAATAATGTATTGAAAAAAATTCCAAAAATCATAAAATTCTTTAAATACACTTAATACTGTAAAAGACCCTAAAACACTAAAAGGCCCGAAAAACACGAAAACCCCTAAGAGAAACTAAAACCCTAAGACACTAAAACACGCTAATGGACCCAAAACCGCTTAAGGCCATAAAATACCATAAAACCCCTAAAATACTGTAAAAACACCAAAAAATCCTAAAGGACACAACCTCCCCCCCTAAATTTAATATCCTAAATATTCCTAAAAACTCTTAATGGACCCTAAACCCCAATAAAACCCCTAATGAACACTAAAAACCATGAAAACCACCTAAACTACTGTAAAACCCAAAAATAACCATAAAATCTGAAAAAACCTAAATCGCACCCAAAAACCCTAAAGAAACTAAAAAACCATAAAATCACTAAAAGACCCTAAAACCCCAAAATGACCTTAAAACCAATAAAAACTAAAAATAACCCTAAAAATCCATAAAATTCACACAAAAACATAAAATTCTAAAATACTCAAAAACTTTTAAAAGGTACTAAATAACTCTAAAATCCCTATAATTTCAATAAAAACATCAATAGATCATAAAAACCCCTAAAAAAATTAAAAGATACTAAAACCATAAATAATATAAAAACACCTATAAATCATAAAAGGATATAAAAACCATGTAATCCCTACAAAACAATAAAAACTAAAAATTCCATAAAGTATTCTTAAAACCCCGAAAACCCAAAAAAGACCACAAAAGCACCAAATACCCCTTAAAACCCAAAAGAACCCTAAAACCACTCCAAACACCTGAAATTATCACAAAATATTAAAAACTCAAAAACCCTAAAATCCCTAAAATCCCTAATAATGCCAAAAAGACCAGAAAACCCCTCTAATACCCTAAAAAAATCCTAGAACCCTAATAACTCTAAATTTCTATAAAACCCAAAAAACATTAAAACCCATTAAAAATAATGAAAACCCTTGAAACCCATAAAATCTTCAAAATACCCGAGAAACATAAAACCCCCAAAAATCAATAAAACCCCTTTAAAACTCCAAAATACCCTAAAAAACCTTCAAGAACACAAACACCATAAAATACCCTACAACCCAAAAAACCACTAAAAGATCATAAAAACCCTGAATGAATAATAAAACCCATTAACATCCTAAAAGACCATATAATTCCTAAAACACAAAAAAAAAATACTTCAAATAACCCTTGAAACTCTAAAACCCCCAAAAAATAAAAAACCCCATAAAACCCCTAAAACCCCTAAAAATCATAGGAAACCCAAAATCAAACATAAAAAGACCTAAAATCAAAAATAAACACTACTTCTTTGGAAAACCCCAAAAACCCATAAAAAGTAAAAAAAACCTAATGCCCGAAAATTCGAAAAAAAAACCATAAACATCCTAAAAACCCAAAACCACACAAAAACCCTTAAAATGTATTGAAGCAACTAAAAAAGTTAGATTAAAAATATAACTAAAAACCCCACTACATAAACGGCACTACCTTACCCTTATAGTATACACCATAGACTCTAAACCCTATAACCTAAACGCTAAACCCTTAACCCAACAACCTTAATCCTATACCCGTGACCATGCACCCTAAACCCTAAAACATACATTCAAACTGCAAAACCGTACACCCTAAATCCTAAACCATAATCCCTAAACCTGAAGCCACATACCCTAAATCCTAAACCATACACATGAAACCATATACCATAAACCCAAATACAGAAACACTACACCCTACACCCTATACCGTTCACCATAAACCCTATAACCCACACCCTAAACCCTATACCATACACCCTAAACCCTAAACCCTTCACCATAAACCCTACAACCTACACCCTAAACCCTATACTCTACCCTATAAACCCTATAACTTACCAACAACATAGTAAAATCTACACCTTAAACCTTAGACATACAGCCAAGACCCTCTACCCCACAGCCTAAACCATATACCCTAGACCATAAACACTAAACAGAACACCTCAAACCATATCCCGTACACCCTAAACCCTATACACTACACTATAAACCCTCTAACCTACAGCCTAAACCCTATACCCTACACCCTAAACTTTAAACCCTAAACCCTAAAAACTAAAACCTATACCCTAAAGGAAATACCCTATACCCAATACCCAATATCGTCCACCTTAAACACTATACTATACACCCTAAACCATTAACCCTTCACCATAAACTCAATACCATGTATCCTAAACCCTTAACCCTACTCCCAAAACCCTATTCCCTCTCCCAAACCCGCTAATATCTACACCATAAACCATATCCTCTACACTGTAAACCCTAAACGCTACACCCTAAACCCTATACCGTACACCATAAACCCTAAAACATACACCATAATCCCTATAAAATACACCTAAACCCCTTTACACTACACCTTTAACCCTACACATTACACCCTAATAACTAAACCCTACACAATAAACCATATACCCTAAACTATAAACCCTATATGAAACACCCAATACCCTATATGATACAACATATACCCTATATCATTAACCTTAAACCCTATAACCTACTCCCCGATCATAATCCCAAAAACCATAAAGCATCCCTAAAATCCAAACCCCCCAATATAATAAAACCAAAACTCAACTGAAAACCCCCAAAATAGTAAAAACCCTAGAAAAAATAGAAAACCTATAAAAGATCATTAAATCCCTAAAAGACCCTAAAAAGCCATCAAATCATTAAACCATGAAGAAACCAAAAAATATGTAAAAACACTGAAAAACCTCAAAACACTTGAAAACCCAAAGAAATCCCTCGAATCCCAAAAAACCATAAAACTAATAAATAACATAAAAATAAATAAATCCCCAAAAAATGCATAAAACTCCCAAAAAATCATAAGAAAGCAATAAAAACACTCGATGCTATAAAAACATAAAACCCCGAACCCCCCCCCCCCAAAAAAAAACTCTAAAACCAGAAAATATCATAGAAATACCAACAACCTAAATGCTCTAAAACAATAGAAAATCATAAAAACCCAAAAAACAACATTAAAACAAAAAACCCAAAAAACCCATAAATATTCTAAATGACCCTAAAATACTGAAAAATAATAAAAACCCATCAAAACCTAAATACCATAAAAACCCATAAATTCAAAAAAGACCCTATATAACCCTATCAAAACCCTAACATATCATAAAATACCTTAAACATACTTAAAGACCCTAAAAATTTCCTCAAACCCCAAAATTAAATCCAACCACCCAAAAAACCCCAACTACCTCTAAAATCCCAAAAAACCTTAAAAAACCAATAAACCTCTAAAACCCATAAGAACATAAAAAACTCAAAAAACTATAAAACCATAAAAACACATAAAAAAATCCTAAAACCCCAACGGACACATAACCCCTAAAATATGCCTAAAAACACTTAAAACACAAAAAATCCTAAAACCAAAAAAAATAAAAACCCTTCAAAAACCCGAAAAACACTAAAACCCCTTAAAAAATTTAAAAACCTTAAAAACTTTTAATGAACACAAAAAATCCTTAAAACTCCTAAAACCCTAAAAACACCAAAAAAATCCTAAACCCATAAAAAAATAAAACATGTACATCCCATAAAAACCATAAAAACATTAAAAACCTCTAAAACACTAAAATTCCATAAAAACAAGTAAAATATACAAAAAACCTAAAACCCATAACACACCTAAAACCTTAAAGACCCTAAAAACTCTAAAACCACCTAAAAATAATTTATACCGTAAAAAATATCTAAAAACCCAAATATTTTTCTAAAAACATGAAAACCCTTGAATACCCTAAAAACCCTAAAAAACTAAAAGAACTAAAAAACCGAAAAACCATGAAACCCCTTAAAATACATAAAGAATCCATAAAAACCCAAACAAACATTAATACTCTTAAAACCCATTCAATCACTAAAAGACCCCTAAAACACAAAAAAAAAACTTTTCGAAACAAAAAGACCCTAAAATAAACAAATACCCCTTAAAATAAAAAAACACAAAAAACCCATTTAAATTCCCATAAAACATTAAAACCCTTAAAATAATTTAAAATACTTAACCACACAAAAATACCATAAAAAATAAAATACACTAAGAACCCCAAAAGGATGCTAAAAATATAAAAGAATCTAAAAAAACTTAAAAAATAAAAGAAGAAAAAACCCCATAAAAAACCATAAAAAACCCTAAACAACTAAAATAACCAAATAACAATAAAACCCACTAATGTTCCCAATAAAACGTTAAAAACCCAAAATGATAAAATTACCTTAAACCCCACAAAACCCTCAAACCCCTGAAAAAAAATTAACAACCTGAAACCCCACTTAAGTCTTTAAAAAACCCTTAAACCGATAAATACTCTAAAATCCATTTAAAACCATAAATACCCTAAATAAACCTTAAAATAGGAATGTCATAAAACCAAAAAAACCCCTCATAACACTAAAATCCCATAAAAAATTAAAAACCATAAAACCCATAAAAAACTTGAAACCCAAAAAATCACTAAAAAACTAAAAAAAACATTAAACCCTAATAAATCATGAAAACAAATTAATAACATTATTACCCTAAATTCCTCAAAAACCTAAATCTTACTAAAAAATTAAAAAATATAAAAAATAATAAATGGTCGTAAAAAACGAGTTACAATCCTAAAAAAATAAAAAAAAACACCTAAAAACACTAAAAATCATAAAATATAGACAACCATGAAACCCCTAAAATCAATAAAACCCTAAATGAACATCAATAACAAAAATCATAGAAAACCTAAAATCCCTAAAAATCATAATTCCCAAAAAACACTAAAAACCTAAAACCCCCATAAAACCCCTATGAAACCAATAAAATCGGTAAAACCCAAAAAAAATTAAAAAAACCAAAAAACAAAAAACCCATAAAATCCCTAATTACTAAAAAACCCTGTGAAAAATATTACAACCCTAAAACCCATAAAACCTATAAACCCCTAAAACTGCCTAAAACCCCAAACCCATAAATACATTTAAAAAGTAAAAATCCATAAAATCCCTAAAAATCCCTAAAACACCTATAAAACCCTAAAAACCCAATAACCTTTAAAACCTTTAAAACCCTAAAAACATTTAATCCCTCTAAACCCCAAAAACTGCTAAAATCCATAAAATCCATAAAACCCATAAAACTCAAAAGACACTAAAACCCCTATAACCCTAACCCCTGGAAGATGGAAATGGTGTGACTAGGTGTTGGATGATGCTTGGCTATATTATGGACCTAGATGCGGGCACTAGTTTTTTTGTTTTGTTTTGTTTCTCTTCCTTTGAATGGGAGCTGTAGGGTGTGAGTTTCTAGTTGTTAGATACTAATTGTCTTGGAAGTGATGGTTGTTGGATTCTGAGCTGCTGGTTATTGGTTGTCGCTATCCTTGGAAGGACTTGAGGTGGTGGGTGCTGGAAGAATTTTATGGTCATGATGATTGGAATTGGTGTCATTGGATGCTAGTGTTGGTTGGATAAGACGTGTTAAAGTAGGTGTTGTGTCTGGTCTTTTGTGTCTTTTTCATTCTTTTTTTTCGTTTGGGTCTTGTTTTTTTGGGTATGGGGTGATTGAATCTCAACTGCCCCGGTGTGAACTGTTACCATTTTTCATAATAAATTGGGGGGGGGGGATAGCCTTTCCCTACACCTTCCATACCCTAAAACCCATAAAAGTCATGGAAACACAAAAATCCAAAAAATAACATAAAACCCTTAAAACCCTTTAAATTTTGAAATTCTCTAAAAAACCTAAACACAATAAAAACCGTTATGCACCAAAAAACCCAAAAAACAATAAAACCCAAAAAAAACAAAAAAAACACCAAATATCCATTAAAATCTATAAACTCCCCTAAATTGTTTTAAACCCATTATCACTCATAAAAGAACACCCAGAATCCGAAAAGACATTGAAAGACCCTAAAAACTCATGAGAATCACAAAAACTCAAAGAACCCAAAAAAATTAAAACCCTATAACCCATAAAAACCTTTAATTATCACAACCACCCCCACCCTCAACCCCCCCCCACCAACTATATAAAATAGTCTAAAAACACAAAAACTTGTTAAAACCATACAAAATTTAAGAAAGAAAAAAGTCCCCTAAAAGCACTAAAAACCCCTAAATATTGAAAAAACCCATAAATATATTAGAAACCATGAAAATCTAAAAAACTCTTTAAAACCACCAAAACCCTAAAATTTCTAAAAAAACCAAAAAACACTACAAAGATAAAAAACTATAAAACCCTAAAATCCATAAAAACTCTAAAAAATCTTAATAAACTAAAACTCTAAAAAAATCGTAAAACCCCTTATAAACCTTAATAAACCTATAAAAATAACGAAAAACCCTAAAAACCAAAAAAAAACTAAAATCCCTAAATAACCATAAAACCCCTTAAATCCTTTAAAAACTCTAAAACCTCTAATAACACTAAATACCTAAATCCCTAAAATACACTTCTTTCTCCCACAAATACAAAAAAACAGTAAAACTGAAAAAATTCATTAAAAATTCCAAAAATAATAAAACCCCTAAAAATGTTAAAAATCATTAAAACCTATAAAACTATTAAATCCCCTAAAATTCTAAAAAATAAAAAATCCCTAAAAACTCAAAAAAATACATCAAAACCCATCAAAACCCCTATAATACCCAAAACCCATAAACCATAAAAACACTAAAAGATGCTAAAATACTATAAAACCATTAGAACACTTCAAAAATAATGACACCCTAGAAATCCCTAAAAAATGTAGAACATCCCATTATACCCAGAAACCCCTAAAACCCTATAAAAACCACTAAAGAATCCTAAAACCCTTATGTACCCCTAAAATCCTTTTAAAACACTTAGAAAACCCAAAAAATGATAAAAACACTTACAAAGACATTAAAATCCTCAAAACTGCTAAAACACTAAAAAATCTACCAAAAACCTAAGAAACCATAACACCCCTTAAAAACCTAAAAATCCCTAAAAATCCTTTAAACCCTAAAAATCCCAAAACCCACTAAAACTTATTAATAACGTGACATCCTTTAAAAACACTGCTAACACCTCAAAACCCTCAAACCCCTAAAATTCCCAAAACCCACCGACCATTTAAAACATTAAAGGTCCTCAGAAACCCTTAAAACCAATTAAATCCCTGGAACCCTAAAAATCCCCAATACCCAGAAAAACCTTTAAGACCCAAAAAATACCCTAAACACCATATAACCCCCCCCTAAAATCCATAAAAACCCATTAGAAACTTTGTAAGAAATACTAAACCCCTTAAAGACTGTTAAAAACCATTTCATCACCCATTAAAATCCATTAAATCTATCAAAACACTTACAAAACCATAAAAAAAAATCCTTAAAACCCCTAAACTATAAAATATCTATAGAAAACCAAATAAACCATAAAACCCTCAAAACCCTAAAATCCCTTAAACTCTAGAAACCCAAAAACCCTTAAAAGTCCTAATAACTTGAAAGCCCCTAAACCCCCTTAAAATACTTAAAAAAACCTTAGAAAACCTTACGAATATTCTTAAACCCCAAACCCATAGAACCCCTAAAACCCTAAAAACCTAAAAAACCTAAAAAAACCTAGAAACCCAATATACTCAAAAACAATATAAAAATCCAAAAATGATTAGAAAACCCTAAAAACCACTTAAACCCCAAAAAATGCCTAAAATCCTAAAACCCTTAATTTTTTCGGCCCCTAGAAATGGCTAATATCTGTAAAAACCCAAAAACACATATGGACTTTAAACTCATTTAAAACCCTAAAAACAATAAAAACCAAGAAAATACCCAAAACCCACAAAAATACGAAAAAGTCACTAAAAACCTATTAAACCCCTAAAATTCCACAAAATCCTATAACACCTTAAAAACCTCTTAAACACCATCAAAACAAAAAACCCGGTAAAACCAACATAAACATAAAGACCCTAAAAAACTGTTAAAATCAATTAAACCCCCAGGAAACCCTAAAAATCCTAGAAACTAATAATTGTTATAAACCCTAAATCCCAAACAACTCTAAAACCCCTAAAGAATCTAACCCCCCCACCCCCCCTAAAAACACTAAAACCCCTAAAAACACCCAAAATATCCTAAACAACCCTAAAACCCATAAAAATCATAAAAAATCCATCGAAACCCCAAGAAATTGAAAAAACTCAATACTCGAAAATACCTTAAAACGCCTTAAAAACACCTAAAAACCAAATACCCCTAAAACTCCAAAAAACCAAACACCCTTACACCATTAAAAATATTAAAAAATATTAAACCCCATAAAACCCCAAAACCCCTAAAATATTTAATAAACCTAGAAATAATTTTAAAACAATAAATACCCGAAAAAGGCCTAAAACCCTAAAAATTCCTAGATTTCACTAAAATCATAATAATACCCATAAATCCATCAAATCCCCTAAAATTAATCAAAACTCATAAAACTCTGTTAAATCACTAAAACACACAAAAGATCCCTTAAACCACCCAAATCCCTAAAAATTCATAAAAACTCAAAACACATTAAAATATTAGAAATCCCAAATAGCCTTTAAAACACATAAAAACACTAAATCATAAAAAATCACTAAAAACTCCATAAAACCCTAAAACCCTAAGCAAATCCTTAAAATCGTAAAACCATTGACCATCATAAACCCCCTAAAAATACTAAAAATGCTGAAAATCTTTTTACCACCTAAAAGCCCTAAATTATTAATAACATTAAAAATATTTAATGTTGTTAAAACCCCTTAATATCCTAAAAACCGTAAAAACCATTAAAACCTAAAAAACCTAACAATCCCTAAAACACTTAAAATCATAAAAACTCATTAAGGACCCAAAACTGCAAAAGAATTCATAAAAACAAAAAAACCGCATTAAAATCCATAAAATTCCTAAAAACTCTAAAAAGTCTATTAAAAGACTAAACCACCCTTAAATCCACAAAAAAAACTTCTAAAAGGCCCTAAAACCACTTTAAACCATAAAAACCCTAAAACCCCAATAAGACTCTAAAACCAAAAAACCCAAAATGTCCGAAAACCCCATTAAATTCCCAAATATAATAAAAACACTAACAGATTCTAAAAACCATAAACCCCCTAAAATACCATAAATTACATAAAAATACCTAAGGACCCTAAAGCCCACCAAAACCAAACAGAATCTAAAAACACTAAAATTATGAAAATGACTGTAAGAAATCTAAAAACTCTAAAGGACCTTAAGAACCCCTAAAAACACTCAACGGATCTAAAACCCACTAAAACCATAAATATTATAAACAACCCTAATAGACCCTAAAAACCATAAAAACTTGAAAACTATAGAAAACCTAAAAACCATAAAACTGTAGAAAACCCTAAATGATCTTAAAAACCATAAAAACCCATAAATGACCTAAAAATACCCAAAACACCCTAAAACATCAAAAGGTGCTAAAACATCATCGAAAACACTACAAAACATAAAAACTGAAATACATAAAGGCTATAAAAACCATAAAAATAATATAATAAATAACTAATCTTAAAAGAATAAAAACCATAAAACCCCCAATATCCTTACAAACTATAAAATACTAAAAAATAATAAGAAAAATAAACCCCTAAAACCCTAAAAAGGTGAAAATCTAAAAAAGAACCAAAAACTATAAAACCCCCCAAAACATTCCTAAAAAAATTCAAGAACCATAAAAATCCAAAAAACCATAAAGGACCCCAAAAACATCAAAGGGAGCTAAAAGTACCTAAATACAATAAATGACCATACAATTCCTTAAAGACATTAAAACACAAAAAATAAAATAAAAAAAAACCTAAAGGACCCTAAAACCCCTAAATGATCCTAGAACCCTAAAAACTGTATAAAATGATAAAAATTCAAAGAAACCCCCTAAATGACTCTAAGACCCCAAAAAACATTAAAATACTGGGGGGTCGGGAATAGCCCGACCCTCGAATCTTCCTTTCCCAAAAAACATTAAAATACCCTAAAAAACATAAAAAAGCATCAAACCTCTAAAATACCATTAATGGACCTAAAACCCTTTAAAACAATAAAAACCTAAAAGAACCCAAAAAAGTCAAAAAAACATAAAACCATAAAAACCATAAAGACCCTTAAAATCCTTAATAAACCATAGAACACTAATAACCCAAAAAAATCATAAGATTTTCCCAGAAACCCAAAACCATAAACCTGTGAAAACCTAAAATCCTCCGAAAACTATTGAACACCCCCATTCCCCAAAAACAAAAAAAACACTAAAACCCAAAACCCCCTAAATCCATTAAAAATCTCAAAACACTAAAAATTACTAAAAAATACTAAAACAATGAAAAAGCCCCCAAAACCCAAAAAAACACCCTAAAAAAACTAAAAACCCTATAATTCATAAAACATGTCAATGCCCCTAATAATATAAAAGCACCAAAAAAATCATAAAACACGTAAAAAGATATAAAACATTGAAACCCCTTAAAACACCTAATCATATGAAATCCCCTAAAAATCCTAAAAACACAAAAAACCCATAAATCCCCAAAGGACCCTAAAACAACAAGAAAACCTAATGGACCATGAGAACAAAAAAAATCCTAAATGACCGAAAAAAACAAAAACCACCATAAAAACCTAAATTTTCTAAAACCCAAAAAACACTAAAACCCAATAAAAACTCAAAAAACCCTATACACCAAAAACATTTAAAACCATGAAATCCCCAAAAAATATAACAAAATTTAAAAGACAAACAATCATAAAACCATAAACACTCCAAAAGACACCAAAAAAAATCCATAAAACCCTAAAATCCATAAATATGCCTAAAATATTAAAAAACCAAAAAACCAAAGGACACATGAAAATCCCTAACACCCACTAAACCCCTGAAAACCAATAAAACCCATAAAAACCCTGAAAATACCTACAAATCCAAAATACCACCAAATCCCTTAAACACTAAAAACCAAAAAATCCAAAAAACCATTAAATAAAAAACCCCAAAAAATTCCCTTAATACCCCTAAAAACCTAAACATCATAAAACCCATAAATTCTAAAAAACACGAAAAATACTGCACTGAAAAATTTATAAAAACAAAAAAAAAACAATAAAAATCGTACATTCTTGAAAAATCTATAAAAACCCCCAAATCCCCAAAATATCCTTACATCCTGAAAACCCTAAAAAGTAAAAAACACTAAAATAACTATAAGATAACCTAGCACCCTAAAACCCCTAAAATTACCCTATGATCCTAAAAACACATAGTCACCCTAAATAACTCATAAAAATTTAAAAACCCTTATACACCCAAAAAACACTAGAATCATAAGATAACTAAAAAAATTAAAATTACTAAAAATACTTTAAAACCCCTAAAACCCTAATAAACCTAAAAATGCAAAAAAAACCTCAAAATCCCCAAAAGACCTAAAAATTATAAATACCATAAAACCCCAAAAAACCAAAAAAAACTTAAAATATCTAAAAACACTATGACCCTAAAAACCTATAAAAATGATTAAAACCCTTAAGATCCAAAATTCCGTAAAACCCCTAAAAATCATCAATATTTGGAAAACCCTAAAAACTATAAAATCTACAAAATACCCTTAAATCCCTTAAAAAACCTAAAAACCCTAAAAGTCCCTAAAACATTTTAAAAACACTAAAAAATATAAATCTTAATCACTATAAAAATTCTTAAAACACTAAAACTCAAAAAATCATAATAACCCTTAAAAACCATAAATAACCTATTTAGAAAAAAACATAACCATTAAAGCACATAAAATAACTCTAAAAAACCATAAAGCCATAAAAACTCTGATAAATATGAAATTTCCCAAAAAAACATAAAAACCCTTAAGAATAGTTAGATTCCCTAAAACACCAAAACACCCTAAAAACTCTAAATACCCAAAATAACCCTAAAATACCTAAAACTCATAAATTAACATAAACAAAAAAAACCCTAAAAACCACTAAAAATTATAAAGAACCCTAAAACCCTAATCAGTATCTAAAACACATAAAACCCCTAAAAACCAAAAACCCCTAGAAAATCCCCAAAAAACCTAAAACCAAAAAAAACCTAATAAAACCATCAAACCCAAAGAAAAACCTAAAAAACACCCCTAAAACCCTAAAAAACCCCTTAAATACCTCAACACAATAAAATATCTCCATATCCCTCCAAAAACTAAAAACCCTTTAAAACCCTAAAAATAAATAAAATGGAAAAAACCCCACAAAAAACTCCCAAAACACTAAAAACACTCTAAAATACCATAATAACCACTAAAACCGATAATAAAATTAAAAAGTTCTTAAAAACCATAAAAAATAGAAAAACTAAGAATCCTATAAACCCTAAGACCCTAAAAGACCTTAGAGTGCTAAAAAACATTGAAAACCCTATAAAATCTAAACCCCATAAAAACCATGAACCCTTAAAAAACAATAAATAACTTTTAAAACCCTAAAATATATAAATATAATAAAAACCCTTAAAAACTAAAAAAAATAAAATAATAAAAACCACAAAAACCCTTTAAAACCCCTAAAACCATAAAAACTTAAAAATAAGAATAGCCATTGAAACCCTTAAAAATTGTAAATACCATAACACACAAATCTCCTTAAAACCTCTAAAATTTATAAGAACCCAAAAAACCCCAAAAAACCCTACAAATCCTTAAAAGTCCTCATACACTAAAGAACCCTAAAAACCTATTAACAACCTAAAAATCCTAAAAATCCTAAAAAAATACTAAAACACTAAAAAGATGCTAACCCCCCCCCCCCCACAACATACAAAAACACTTAAAACTACTAAAAGATCATAAAAAATAAATCCATAATTTTCATAAATACCCTAAAAGACCATAAAAAAATAAAACCCAAACAGACTCTAATAACAATAAAAACCCAAAAGTACAATGAAATACCATTGAAAACCCCCAAAGGGACTCTAAAATATCCTAAAAATCTGAAAGATCCCAAAACCCCAAACACCCCTAAAATCCCTGAAATCCCTAAGGGACCCTAAAACCCCTAAAACCGTAAATGGACTTAAAAAACCAAAAAATAATCTTCAATGGCCTTAAAAGTGCCTAAAACCCTAATGGAAGAAATCATAACAACCCAAAAATACATGAAAAAAATAAAAAAAGTAAGGATCCACAAAACCCCTATAAACTCTAAAAACCTTTAAACCCCTAAAACCCTAAAGAAAGAGCTCTTGATGGATCCTTATCTCCCGAAGGATCCTTGATGGTGTCGTTGGTGATCCTTCCTCCCCCCCCCCCTATGAGGGAGGGTTCTTATAGAAATCAGGATCTTGCCTTTTTATCTCCTCTTGCACCTCTTTCTCTTACCCATTCCCTCTAATTGACCTTTTTCTGAAAGTTCCTGACTTATATAAAGGCTACCCTCACTTACCATTATGAGAATTAGAGTTCCATGTGGCCTCTCTAATTCATGGCTTGACCTTAGTTGCCCGGTTCGTGATGAAACGACCCTCAGTGGAGTCTTTTGAAACATATGTTTTTAGATGTTTAAATCTTAAACATCGGGCGACGATAGGGGAATTGGATGGCCTCCATTTTATTATCTGGTTCTCATCAGTGGAAGAAATAATATGTGCTTAGTATGCAAACCCTTGAAGCCTTAATGGAATTAGATTCATCCTTTTATGAGGGATCATTGACCTACACATGAAGAGGGGAATGACACTGATTGCATCATGTGTATGGTTCTCGGAACTTCCTCTTACTTTTTAGAATACATCCATTATTTGTATGCTCAGGAATCTTGTGGGTCGGTATTTGTGTTCGGAAAGCCAGACTCAAGAAATCTTCCACCCCGTTTTCCCAAGAGTATGTGTTGAATTGGATGTCTCAAAACCTCCGATCGACCAATTGTGGATTACTGTTGGAAGGGAGTTTTGTTACAAACAACCAGTTTTTTGTGGAGTCATTTGTTGCGTTCTTCTCTATATGCAGGTGACTGGGTCATTATAGCATTGATTGTAGATGAAGGGGTAGCAGTGCAGAAGGTATGGAGTGTGAATAGCCTGTGATGGAAGAGGGTCAAAGCAATGTTGTGACAGGTACTCCTTTGATAAAGGAAATGTCGTGGAAATATGATGGTCTGAAGGTATATCGGGTGTATGAGAGATTGAAGATGGATTTGGGGATTGAGCGTGAGATGGGAGGAATGGAGACTAATGAAGGAGTGAGGTCCCCTAGGTTGTGCCATGAGGGTTTTCAAGAACTGGGGTAGGATGGTAGAGTGGAGGAACATGCTTCAGGTGGGTAGGGAATAAAGGTGAAGTCCTCGAAAGGTGGAGGCTACTGCACAGGGGCGGGTGACCACATCACTCCTCAGTGGTCTGGACATAAAGGTTCCTCAGAATGGTAGCAGGCATGAGGAGGCTGACAAGAGGATGGTAAAACTTCTAGGATATCAGGGGGATGTTGTTGGCTTGGGAGGTGAGGATGAGGGTCAAGAGACCATGATCTCATATAGTGGGCATTCTGGACATTGGGAGGTGCTTGCGTTAGATGGTGCCTCCTTGTGTAATAGATTTTCCCGTCTTAGTTTTGTGGAGTCGGAGGACATATATGATGCTGAGAGGGATGTGGAGGAGAAGGGGGTGACGGAGGAAATGGGGGAGGTTGCTAATTCTAGATTCGTGTTTGCTACAAGGCCTGATATCATTGTGGATGAAATTGGCCCCTTAGTGGAACCTACGCTTGGGGATACCTTCCATGGATAGGATGTGCTGGGTTTTCCCCTGCTTATGGATCATGGTGAAGCTGCGGGGGCTGAGGAAGGACGAATTAGTGAGTCTTCAATGGTCCCTGGAGGTGATATGTAGGACGGGGTATGAGCAGTACATGGGGGATAAAGGGTGGCCCCGATGGGGGGGAGGCTAAGGTGGGGGGTGTACCTAGGAAATAGGAGTTGATGGAGCATGGTTATGTGATGATGGAGGGTTCCCTGCAGTGTGGGCAGGGGCCATTGGATTTGCTGGTGCATGAGGGGGTTGTTGATGTTGAGTCTTGTAGTGAGTCTCTATAGGGGGAGGGGTCTGAGCAAGGGGAACTGTTTGGAGTGGTGTTTTGTGGAATGTGTTAATGTCGTGAAGGAATACCTGCTGTCTGTGAAGGGGAAATCAACTTTGATGGTGCGTAATGGGGCTTTGCCGGTGAGTCTTTTTTTGAGTCTCTTCAGGGGGCTTTGGCATAGGGTGATCATGGGCAGGGGGAGGTTGCTGATCATAGGGAGGTGTTGGAGCCGGTTTTGGAGGTGCACAAGGGGTCTCGGATGATTGGCCAGGTTGTATGGGTCTACCTAAATTAGAGATGGAGGACCCCCCTGGTGGCCCTCAGAAGGGCAGCCCCCAGGATATAGACCGGGCAAGGTGGTTAGATTTTCTCAAAGAACTTGTTCTCACTGGCTGTTCTCTAAACCAAGAATCCTCCTTCATCCAAGAACAAGGCCTATTCCAGGAGGACGGTAGAAGTAGGAATTGCAAAACGACTTTTACCACCAAGGAGAGGGACTTGGTTGAGGAGGCCATTCCATATGGGAAGGAAAAAAACCTACAGGGATCTCTGTTGATCATAGAAGGAGGAATCCAAGGAAGGATTACTCTACCTTCCCAATGACTGTGTCCGTAAGAGCCTCTTGCAAAGCTAAGGAAAATTCCTCTGGAAGGGGTGTAAATCTGTTCAGATGTAGTGGAATGTTGAACAACAACAGCTCAGGGGGTATTATAATAACTTCCTCAAGCAATATGAATCATCTGAATGGGAGTCGGTAGATTCAGATGCTTCCTCTAGGTATGGTACTAATGACGATCCATATGGAAATGACACAGCCACTGGTTGTGGTAAAACTTTTGTTTACGACGCTGGTGGAGATGTTGACTGACTTTCTTTCTTTGGGGATCTTTCCTTTTTGTGGTTTCTTGGGGTTGGTTTGGGTTTTTTCTGTGTTTTGGGTGTGGGTCACTCACCTCCTCCCCTGCCTTTTTTCTTAACAAATTTTGGGGTCCAGGGTTAGCCTGTCTCTTCACCGTCCTTTCCCCCAAAAACTCTAAAAGACACAAAAAAACCCAAAAACACTTAAAACTTTTAAAATCCTTATAAGATCTAGAGAAAACGAAAAATCCTTAACAAGCCTTAAAAAATCTAAAATACCAAAAAACCCAAAATTTCCATTAAACTATAAAATAAATTAAAGGAACCTAAAACCATAATAACCCTTAAGAATCCATAAAAACCCTAATAGACCATAAATTACCCTAAAACCCCCAAAACCCTCCAAAACCCCTAAAAACCAAAATGTCCTAAGACACTAAAGACCCTATAATACTGAAAATCCCTAAAAAGAATAAAGTACTTATAGCCCTTAAAAATCCTTTAAAAACATAAAAACCCAGAAAATTTATAAAAACAAAACAAAACCCTAAAAAACCTATAAATAATTAACCCCTCCCCCTAAAACCAAAATCCCTAATGGACCCCAAAAACAAAAAAAACCTGGAATCACCCTAAAAATCATAAATGATCATAAAAATCCCTAAAAACCATATAGAATACTAAAACCCCTAAAACCCATAAAAGACCATAAAACCCATAGAAATCCAAAAACCCTTTTAATACCCTAAAAATAATGAAATCCTTAAAAAACTAAATGTACCAAAAACCCCAAAACCCTAAAATACCCAAAACAATCCTTAAAATAGGAAAAACCCATACATCCCTAAAATAAATCAAAAACCATAAAAAAAATGAAACACACATAAAATCATTAAATCCTCTAAAAAATATAAAATATTAAAAAAATTTAGAACCCACAAATATCCATAAAACCCTCAAAAAATATTAAATACAATAAAACCCTAAAAAACATAAAAAACCAAAACACTCCTAAAAACACAAAAACCCCATAAAAATATATTTATAAAACCTTAAAAAATACAAAAAACCACGATTAACCCAAAAGGCCATTGATATAATAAATCCCCAAAAACTACAAAAAAGCATAAAAGCCCCTAAAAACCATTAGAACCCAAAAACCATTAAAACCCCATTAATCCCAGAAAACCTCAAAACCCCTAAAAACCTAAAAAAATAAAAACCATAAAACCCTTAAAAAGCTAAAAATACTAAAAACCATAAAACCCATAAAAACAATAAAAATGAAAATAAATCCCAAAAAAATACCTAAAACAATAAAACACTAAAAAATTCTTAAATCCATAAATACCCCAACCCCCCCCCCCAAAACACTAAAAACCTAAAACCCTAAATAAACCTAATAACCCAAAAAACAATCAAAACCCCTAAAAATCTCCAAAACCCCTTAAAACCATTGAAACTATAATGGTGTAAAGTCCCAAAAACCCATAAATCCTAACAAAACCTGAAAAACTCAAAAACCTAAAAATCCTTACAACCCAAAAAAACCCAAAGAACATAAACAACCACAAAAATACATAATACAGTTAAAATCGATAAAAATGATTAAAACCTGAAAAACCTAAAGGATAATAAAACTTTAAAAACCTAAAAATGGAATTATAATCTAGAACACCCATAATGAACCCTAAAATTATTACAACACTAAAAATCCAAATTAATCCTTAAATCCCTAAGAACCCTAAAATAACTAAAATAAATTAAATCACCAAAAACCCAAAATAACTCTAGAAACCCAAAAATTCCAAAAAAAACTAATAACTATTAAAACCCTAGGATAAAAATACAAACACATAATACCCTTAAAACCCTAATATCCAGAAAATATCCTAAACCCCCTAAAAACCTTGAAACCGCCTAGAAAACATTTATAACCTTAAAAATATAAAAAAACCCTAAAAACTATAAAACCCCTTTAATCCCTAAACCACCTGAAACCCCTAAAAACACTCAAACCCCTTAAACCAAAAACCCCTAAAATTCAGAAAAACCCCTAATAACTCTAAAAACTACGAAAGACCATAAAACCCTAAAAACATAAAACTCTAAAGATATAAAAAAACCAAAAACCCAAAAATCATAGAATCCATAAAACCATAAAAACCTAAAATATCTAAAATACCTTCCAAACATTAAATATCCTAAAACCCTAAAACCCCATAAAACCCTTAAAATATTAAAACTCCATAAACTCCCAAAATCACTAATGATCCCAGAAATAATTAAATGCCTAAAACTAATAAAAAACCCAAAATTCCCCAAAAACTAAAAAAACACTAAAATCCATTAAAACTTCTAAAAAATATATGAAACCCTAAAAAAACATGAATAAACCCTAAAACCCATTAAAACCCTAAATACAATAAAAACAGAAAAAACCAAAAAAAAAACATAAAACCCTATTGCCCTTAAGAACTCTAAAACCCATAAAAGAAATCATAAAAGAACCCCAAAAATGATAAAACCCCTAAAAACCCAAAAGGACACTATGAAAACCGTATATAAAAAATAAAAATAAAACCCCTAAAACCATTAAATTAATATTAACACTAAAACCATAAAAATAATAAAACCCCAAAAAACATTAAATAAACAATAGAACCCTAAGAATCATAAAAACCATAGAAGCCCTAAAATCCCAAAAAACACCCCAAAACCCTTAAAACCCCCAAAAAACCAAAAACCCAAAACACCCTAAAAGGAAACAAATCACTATAAAACCCTAAAAGATCATAAAACATTATAAAATATTAAATTAACCTAAAAATAATATAAAACCCCAAAAATAACAATTGAAAACCATAAAAAAAAACCCTAAAACCCCTAAAAACCCCACATAAACCCCTTTGAAAACATAACGTCTATAAGGAACCAAAAACACCCTAAAAGTATACAAATCAAACAAATTGCAGAATCACTAAAAACCACAAAACACCCTAAAACCCTAAAACCCAATTAATCCTAAAAAATATGCCCCCCCCCACCCGAAACATTTAAATCTCAAAACAAATATATAAAAAACTAAAAAAATTAAAAACCCTAAAATCCCCAGAAACTGTTAAATAATGTTGACAACACTAAAAACCATAGAAACCTAAATTCCCTAAAAAACAAAAAAATCAAAAAAAAAACTCTAAGAAACACCTAAAACCCCCAAAATCTTGAAAACCCAAATAAACACAAAATCTTATAAAATCGTGAGAGTCCTCAAAACCCCTATAACACATAAAACCCCTAAACCCCCTAAAAATGATAATACACCTAAAATAACCCTAGAAACACTAAAAACCTCAAAACACTATAAAACATTAAAACCCACAAAAACCAAAAAAATTCGAAAACCCTGAAAACCCTCAAAGCACCTAAAAACACTAAAAATACCGTAAGTCCCAAAAAAACCCTAAAAACCAAAAAAAACCCATAAATGATCTAAAAACAATAAATTCCACGAAAATCGTAAAAAAACCCAAAAAATGAAGACAACGACAACTAGGTACACTACAAAAATCATAAAATACTAAAACCCTAAACAACTAAAAGAAACCCTCCAAACCGTAAAAGTCCATAAGTCCCTAAAAACCATAAAATCATAAATACCCTGAAAACCCTATAACCCCAAAAAATCCAAAAACCCCAAATATCCCCTAAAATCCCCCACAACATTTAATACCCACAAGACCTTAAAAGCCACTTAAAACCCTATAACAATTAGAAACCAATAAAAACCATTTAAATCAAATAAATATGAAAGAAATAACATAATGGCCACCCAAATCACTAAAAACACAAAAAAATTCTCAAATACAATAAAATTAACAAATAATTAAAATCCTAAAATTCCGTAAAAAGGAATAAACCCTAAAAACCTTGAAATCCTAATGAAACCCCTTTACAACCCCGAAAAAAACCGAAATAAATACAAAAACTTTAAAACCATTAAATTACCCAAAAAATAAAAACCTTAAATAAATCAAAAATATAAAACACCAAATTAATCATAAAAATCCATAAAACATTAAAACCCCTTAAAATCAAAAAAACCCAACCACTTCAAAACCCCCAAAACCCAATAGCAATCCCTAAAACCCCCTAAAAGACCCAAAAACCCCCATAAAATTCATAGAATACACTAAAATACCTAAACCCCAAAACCCCTAAAATGAAAATAAATCCAAAAAAACACTAAACCCATAAAAAATAAAAAAACATCTAAAACCCCTAAAAACCTAAAAAAAACCCTGAAAACCCTTAATACTCTAAAAAAGAAAAAATAATCCAAGAAACCGTAAAACCCAAATACTGCCAATAAATGTAAAAACCCCAAAAATGTATAAGAAAAAACTCTAAAGAATAGTAAAAATCTACCCCCTCCCCCCAAACTCCCCAAACACCTAAAACCCAAAAAGGTCCCTAAAATCATAAAAACCCCTTAAAATGCCTGCAATAACAAAAAAACCCTAAAAAATATAAACTATAGAAAACCAAAAGACCATAAAATCACTAAGACACCTATAAACCCTCTAAACCCAAAAAATAATAATCCTAGAAACCCTAAAACCCTTAAAGACCAATAAAACATAAAACTCTTAAAACCCCATAAATCCTAAAAATCACCCAAAAAAACCTCAAAAACCTAGAACCCCAAGAAACCCGAATAATAATAACTACACTAAATAATATTATTAATAATATATACCCTAAAATTCAAAACACTAAATGACAACAAAACCACACAAAACGACATAAACCCCTAAAACCTCAAAACCCATAAAACATTGAAAAACCTAAAACTCCTAAAAAACCTCATAATACATAACACAATAAAAACAAGAAACACCCAAAAACCCTTAAAATTCCCCTAAAACACTAAAAAACCCTAAAAACCTTAAAAGGTAAAAAATAACCTAAATTCACTAAAATCCCTAAGAACCCTAAATTACCAAATAAATATGATAAATCATAATGTCACTAATGAAACATAAAAACCCAAAAAATAACATAAAATATCCTAAAACCCAAAAAATAATAAAAAATTTCCTAAAATCATAAAGGACCCTTAAACACTATAAACCGCCAAAAGACCCTAATACCCTAAAAACCCTAATTGTCATTAAAACCCAAAAACCTTAAAGGACCCTACAAACACTAAACATCACTAAAACACCTAAAAATCTTAAAGGACACTAAAAAACCTAAATGTACTGGATAACCTTAAAAACCCTAAATCACCATAATAACCCAAAAATACCCTAAATTCCCAAAACCCCACTAAAATTCTTAAACTACAAAGACCCTAAAATACCAAAAAATGGTTTAAACCCCAAAAAGACATTAAAACACTAAAGAATATAAAACACATAAAAACCATTAAATATAATAAAAACACGAAAAACAATCAATGACCCTAAAAACCAAAAATACATTAAAAGACCCAAAAATGTTCTAAAAAATTAAAAAACACCAAAACAACTAAAGGACCAAAATAACAGTAAACCATATAAAATAGTAAAAATAATAAAAATACAATAAAAACCATTAAAAACCAAATCAAAACCCTAAAAACCAAAAAACCCCAAAAAACCCCTAAAACCATTAAAACTATTAAAAGTCATAAAAATACTTACCCTCTAGAACAGAAAGAACCACTATACTGCTATAAAAACCCTAAAATCACTAAAAACCTAACATCCTAAAACCCATAATAATAGTAGAAAATATCAAAACCCATTAGATCATGAAAATACCTAAACCCCTAAAAACCTAAAACCCCTGAAATGGTTAAAACCCCTAAAACCCAAAAAAAACTTACAAATCCATTAATCCCTTTAAAACCCTAAAACCCCTAAAAAACATATGACCCCAAAAAACCATAAATACTCAAAAGCCATTAAATACTATAAAAACTATAAAAACAATAAAAACGATAAAAAACAATAAATCACAATTTAAAACTCTAAAAACCCTAAAATTATTTAAAACCCAGAAAACATTTATAGACCCAAAAAACCATGAAAAATCACTAAAATACCAAAATATCAATAAAAACTAAAATACCCTTAGAATGTATTATGTACACTAAAAACATTATAATCCTAAAAACCTATGACCCTAATGATCCTAATTTCCATTAACAACCAAAAAAATCCTAAAACCCATAAAACCCCAAAAACCCTAAAAATCCGTAAAAACCCAAATGCACCCTAAGAAACCCTAAAAATACCTTAAAACAATAAATCAAGAAAAACTCTAAATCAAACTAAAAAACTAAAAAAAATAAAAAAACCTAAAAGCCCATTAAAGACTAAAAAACGTAAAAACCCTAAAAAAATAAAATACCTACAAACAAATAAAACTCTAAAAATCCTAAAAACCCCTAACATGCCTCAATGCCCAAAGAGCCATAAAATCCAAAAAACCCCAAAAACCCATTAAACCCAAAAACATTAAGAAATCCCTTAAAACCATAAAAACCCCTTATATTCAATAGAATAATTAAAACCAAAAAAAACCCTAAATACCATAAAACCAAAAACCCATATAAAATCCTAAAGACCCTAAAATGCCATAAAATCCAAAAAAAAGACAAAAAACCTAAAACCCAAAATATCAAAAAAAAAACCCTAATAACTATTATAATATATAAACCCCTATAAACTTTAGAACACCCCTAAAACCCCAAAAAATCATAAAACCCAAAAATCCCTTAAAAACCCAAAAATCCCAAAAATCCCAAAAATAAATAAAAATCCTAAAAACCCTAAAACAAAAAAAACCATACGCCCTAAACCGTAAACCTGATATCATGCACCCTACACCCTGAACCATACACACTAAAACCTATAACCTACTCCCAAAACCAGAAAACATTCACCCAAAACCAAATATCCTACACCCAAAACAAAATATCCTACACCCCAAACCATAAACCCTAAACCCTAAATTAGTCACCCAAAACCCTATAACCCACACCCTAAACCCTATACCCTCCACCCTAAACTCTATTCCCAACACCCTAAACCATATACCATACACAATAAACAACAAACCATTCAACCTAAACTCTAAATCCTATACCCTAAACCCTAAACCATAAACCATAAACCATATAAACTACACCCAAAAGCATATATCATACACCCTAATTAAGATACCCTAAAAAAACCCAAAAAACCCAAAAAAATGAAAAATATGCAGAGATACCAAAAAATATTTAAAACCCTTAACACATTTAAAAATCCCTAAAAGGCCCAGAATAAATCTAAAAGCCTATAAAACTATAAAAAAACCGAAATCCCTAAAACCCTAAACCCCCCAAAAAACACAAAACCACTTAAAACATAAAAACCCATAAACAATTTAAATTCATAAAAAAACCCGACCAACCCTAGATAACCGTAAAAAAAATAAAAATACATAAATCCCCTTAAATCAATAAAAACCATAAAACCCCTAAAAGACCATAAAATCCTAAAACCCATAATGCTATAAAATATCCTAAAACCCCCTAACAACACTAAAAGACCAAAAATAAAAATATTAAAATAATAATAAAACTTAAAAACCCATAAACACCCTAAAAACCCTATTAAACAGTATAAAATCCTTAAAACCCTCAAAAACACAAAACCCCTAAAAATAAAAAAAAAATCTAAACCTCTAAAAAAGTAAAAACACAAAACCCCCCAAAACCCCATTAAAACCTATAAAATTATTTCAAAAAACATGAAGGGCTAAAAAACGAAAACCCCTTAAAATCACTAAAACCCCTATAACACTAAAAAACTTTAAAACCGTAAAAAATACAAATGCCTTAAAAAATTCTGATAACCCTGTAAAACCACCAAAAAAACTGAAACCCCCTAAAACCCCTATAAACCTTAAAACAAAATGAAAACTTTTTAAACTGATAAAACTCATTAAAAACCATTAAAAACCTAAAAACAATTAAAAATGTAAAAACCTATAAAAAATTTAAAACCCCATAAAAAGTTGAAATACATAAAAATTCCTAAAGCTTCATAAAACTGTAAAACCCTAAAACGCTAAAAACCCATAAAAACAAAAAATAAACATTAAAACCCTATAATCCCTTTCAAACCCTAGGAATCTTAAAAAACCAATAAACCCTTAAAGACCCATAACAACCCAAAAATCAATAAAAACTTTTAAAACCCCTAGAAAACCCATCAATCCTTAAAACCCTTTTAAATATCCTAGAACTCAAAGGTTCCTTAAATTGTCCAAAAACACTAGAAAATCTAAAAAACCTAAAAGGACCCTAGAAACACAAAGAAACACTAAACCCCCTAAAAATATAAAATGAAAAATATCCCTAAAATCCTTAAAACCTCTAAGTAACAATATATCCCCTAAAAATCCTACACACTGAAAAATATCTAAAAACCCTAAAAATGTTTAAAAGATGCCAAAATACCCCAAAATACACAATCAACCCTAAAAACCCTAAGAACCCAAATAAAATACTAAAGACCCATAAATACCATAAAAAGCATAAATCCATATAAACCAATAAAAAAACCTAAAAACCCTAAAAACTCTAAAATACCAAAAAACCCAAACATACCATGAAATAACTAAAAACCCTAAAATAACCAAAAACCCTTAATGACCTTAAAGACCCAAAAATACCGAAATTAACATCACAATTCATTATACACTCTAAAACCCCTAAAACGTAAAAACATAAAAACCCCTAAAACACTAAATACCATATAAACCCATAAAATTTTGAAAAATAATACAATCCCAAAAAAAACCCTTCCATCCCTAAAAACACTAAATACCAATAAAGTACCATAAAACAATAAAAACCACTAAAACCCCTTAAAACCTGGAAAAACTAAAAACCTAAAAACCCAAAAAAAATTCCCATATAACCTTAAATCCCTAAAAACTATGAAAAAAATAACCCTAAAACGATACAAAACAATAATATTATAAAAAACCAAATAACACTAAAAACCCCATAGCCCAGAAAACCCCAAAAATCCCTAAAAACATCAAATCTCTAAAAATCACTAAAAATAAATAATCCCCCAAAACCCATAAAAACACCATAAACCCCTAAAAACATAAAGGCCCTAAAATCCTATAAAATACCCTAAAACCCATTAAAAACCCAAAGGACCAAAAAAAACTTGAAACCCTTAAGGCACAAAAAATGACTCCATAAAACCATAAAAACTCTAAAACAACTTAAAATTCATGCCCCACCCCCAAGAGAAAAAAACATTGAAAACCATAAAAAGTCCTTAGAAATATAAAAAATTCCTAAAATATCATTAGAAAATTAAAATACCTAAAATACCCTAAAAGTCCATAAAACCCCAAATAACTCTAGAAACACTAAAAAACAATAAATACTTAAAATTTATCTAAAAACTCTAAAACCCTAAAGGACTCTAAAAACCACTAAAACCCTAAAGGACCATAAAAACCCTAAAACCCAAAAATCCCCTAAAGGGCTAAGAAATTCAAAAAAGATTTAAAAAAAAATAAATCTAAAATATTAAAAAATGCCAAAAACAATAAAAGGACCTAAAACCCTAGAAAAATCAGAAGGACCCTTAAGAAATCAATACATCTAAAGACACTAAAACACCCAAATGAACATTTAATACCCTAAAACACTGAAAGTTTATAAAACCCCAAAATCCCAATTAAACCCTAAAAAACCAAAAAGACCTTAAAAATGTAAAAAACACCTTAAAACCCTAAAAGACCCATATAACTCTACAACACTTTAAATTTTAAGAGACCATGAAAACCATAAAAACCGTAACACCTATAAAACCCTAAAGTCCTTAAAAATACTAAAACCCTAAAAAAACCCTATGAAATCCCAAAATAATAAAAAATTACAAAAACCCTGAAAACCCAAAAAAAACCAATAAACACCATAAACCCCCCCCCCCCAATAACATTTAAACATCTTTAAGAAATAATTTATCTTACAAACACTAAAAACCATAACACCCCAAAAGGATAAAAATTCCTAAAATAACTAAAAACCCAAAAATGGTAGAACACAAAAAAAAAATTTAAAAACACTAAACAAACCTAAATAACCCTAAAAACACTAAAATCGATGAACAATATTTAAAAAATAGAAAATCAAAAAAAATACCTAAAAACACACAAAACCAAAAAAATCCAAAAAACTATAAAAAAACACAAAAAATCACGAAATCCCTAAATAGAATAAAACCCCTACAATATATTAAACACTTAAGACACCCTAAAAACCCAACCCCCCCCCCCCCCCCCCAAGCACCTTGTAAGTTTAGAAACCCCTAAAAAAACAAAAATCCCCTAAAACCCCAAAAAATCCAAAAAGAACCCAAAAAAACAAAACGTCATACAAAAATATAAACCCTTAAAAACCTAAAAACCTAAAAACCATTAAACCCAGTAACCCCATAAAAAACCCAGAAATCCAAAAAAATCCCTAAAAACAAAAAAATCCAAAAAACCCAAAAAACCTTAAAAGTCCCTAAAACCCCTAAGAACCCATAACCCCTTACTCCTAAAAAAGGAAAGGATGTTGTCGCTCTCTCCCGGGTCTCTCCCGACATGACGATCTCTAGGGTTCCATCCTGGAACCCCCTTCAGCGGATTCGTTGATCTCCTCAGGCTTTGCGATGCAGATGGATTGATGTTCTGGAAGCGTTATCTCCTGGTGCGATGGAAGTTTTCACGACAGATGGATGACGACGCTGAGATCTTGAGGGCTGTTTCAGGTTGTGGCGGTTTTTCGTTTCGATCTGGATCGGTGTTGCTAGATCTGGATTTTGCTCTCTCTGGTGGTAGAAGAGATGATTTTCCTATGTGTTGGATGATTCTGAAGCTGTCGACGGTGAAGTCAACGCCGATGAGATGGTTGCTTTTCCGAATAGGAGGGTTAGGCTTGCTGGTTTTTTAGTGCGACGAGAATTTCTGGTGTCGGGGGGAGGTACGGCCACGTCCAGGTGACAAACGGGTTCGTCGAGCTTTGCATCTACTTCGCACGAGCATTGGCGTTGCGCTTGGTTCGACGCTGTCTGTCCGGATCCGAAGAGGTGCAGGCTTTTTGCTCATTGATCTTGCTACTGACTAAGGTATAGTCGCTATGTCCTGTGTCCGACTGATTTTGTTGTCTTGCGTGTTCTTGTTTGGTGGCTGGACTGGTTCTGTGTTGCTGCTTCGGCTAGAATTTGGCTGGATTTTTCATTCGTGGCCTCCCCCAAAGCTGTTGTTGGGGAGAAGGATTGGTGCTGCTTTTTGGCTAGTTTTTTTTGGATTTGTTGTGGATGCTAGCTACCGGTTCTGTTGGGTGGCGATGATTCATGTTCTGTTGATGTTGTTTGTTCTATGCTGTTGGAAAGGGACCTTCTTGGTGAGAAGGTACTGGGTGCTGGATGTGGGTATTTTGTTGGTTTTGAGTGGATGGTGTATGGTAAATGTTGGATGACGTGTGGCTGTTTGGTATTTGTTGCTGCTGTGGATGAGTTTGTTGTTGTGCTGCTGGAGTGGAAGTGGGATGCTGGGAGATGTTTGGTGGTCGAAAGAGGTGCTGGCTGTCTGAAAATGAGGATGCTGGTTGCTGGTTTGTTGTGGATGCTGGATGGCTGGTTGCTCCTGCTGGATGTTGTTTGCTGCTATAGTCTGAATGCTGGTTGTTGGTTAGATGTGAGCTGCTGGATGCTGGTTAAAGCTGGATGTAGTGCTGTTGGATGCTGGTACTGGCTGGATGTGACGTGATGATGCTGCGGTTTTGTCTGTTTTTGTGTCTTTTTCTTTCTTTGTTTTTCTTTCTTTGGCGTGGGTTGTAAGGGTTTTTGGGTGTGGGTCGTTCGACCCCTCCCCTCCCTTGTCTGCAGTGTTTGTGTCTTTTTGTTTAATAAATTTTGGGGGGTGCCAGGAATAGCCTGGACCCGATCCTTCTTTACCTAAACCCCTAAAACCCTAACTAACCCTAAAACCCCTAAAACACCAAAAACCTATAAAAACTCTAAAAACATGAAAAATAGAAAATCCTAAAAAACAAAAAAAAACCCCCATAAAACACCCCTAAAATACCAAAAAAACAATAAAATTTAAAACTCAATAAAATCCCCTAAAAATACAAAAAAACCCACTAAAAGACCATAAAAACAAAAACCCACTGATGTCCCTAAAATACTGTAAAACCTATAAAAACTCTAAAACACATTAAAGCCCGTAAAAATCCTAAAAGTCCAAAAAACATTAAAATACCTTGAATACCCAATGAAACCCTAAAAACTATTAAAGACCCATAAAAGGAAAAAACCCCAAAAAAGTCTAAAACACTAGAAAAATACATACAAATCCAAGAACCCAAAAACCCCTTATAATCCTAAAGACCCATAAAACTGCAAAACAACCCTAAAACACCCTTAGAACCCCCAAAAATACTAAGAAGACCCTAAAAACTATAAAAATCTTTTTAATTCAATATAATTTATAGCAGCTCCTATATCCCCTAAACCCCCATTAAAATGCCTAAAAACCTAAACCCCCCAAAAAATCTAAACATACCAAAAAAATACCCGAATAAAATCCTATAAGAACAAAAAATCTAAGAAACTCTATGGAACCTATAAAACACTAAGCCCTATACAAACATTATAGACCCCTACAACCCCAAAAAACCCAAATAAAACACCTAAAACCATTAACAAATACAAAAAATCCCTATCAAACAGTAAAATCCCCTAAGGCCCCTTAAAATCATAAAAATCACAAAAACCCAAAAGAACCCTAAAAACCTAAAAAATAAAAACACTAAAACCTCAAAAAACACTAAATCCCCTAAACCCCATAAAACAATTGAAGCATATATAATTGTAAAATCCTAACTAACCCAAAATCCCATAAAACCATAATATCCCTAAAAACAATAAAAAACGTTAAAAACCTAAATAAATTTAAAACCCCTAAAAACATATACAAGACACTAACAACCTTTAAACCCCCTAAATTTCCCTAAAAACATAAAACCCTAAAAAACCTATAATCCCCAGAAACACTAGAGCCCAATAAAATACATTAAACCCATAAATCCTCTAAAAACCATAACAACCTTAAAAAGATACTAAATCCCTAAAAACCACTCAAAACACCCTATAAACACAAACCCCCATAAAAAACTAAAAATCATAACAACCGGTAAAAACATCGAAATTCCTTAAAACTAACTGAAAACCATTTAAAACCCCTAATAACTATAAAACAATGAAAACTTTAAAACCCCCAAAAAACATAAAAACCCAAAAATACCTATGAAATATTCAAAAATCCTAAAATGCATGAAAACCTTTAAAACCCTCAGAAACCCAAATATAAAAACTAAAAACTGAAAAAAAACAAATCATAAAAAAACACTAAAAATACTAAAAACCCTAATTAGACCCAAAAACCATTCAAACCCCTAAAAACCCTAAAAACCATAATTTTCTTAAGAAGGCCATAAAACCCCAAAAATCATAGAAACCCCAAAGCCCCTAAAAATCCTAAAAACTCAAAACCACTAAAAACTACTAAACCCCTAAATACCATAAAAACCATAAAACCCTAAAAACCTTAAAAAAACCTAAAACCACCTAGAAACCATAAAATCCATAAAAACATTAAACCCACTTAAAACCAATAAAACCCTAAAACAATATAACCCCCTTAATGACACTACAAACCCTAAAATCCCATGATAGCCCAAAATCCCAAAAAATCCCAAAAAGAAACTTAAAATTATAAAAATCCATAAAAATAGTTAAAACCTTTAAACACCCTAAAAACCCTAAAAAACCACAAAAGCTTTTAAAAACTCTTAAAAACCAAAAAAATACCCTAAAACCGTTGAAAACCAAAAACCAACTAAAATTACATGAAACCCCTAAAACCCCTTTAAAAATGTCGCCGCTCTCTCCTGGGTTTCCCCCGATGCGGAGATCTCTAGAGTTCCATCTTGGAATCCTCTTCAGCAGATCCGCCGATCTCTCCCACTTCAAGATTTACGATGTGGATGGTTTTCAGTTTCAGAGGATTTTTCCCCTAGTGCGATGGCGGTCTTCGAGGCGGATGGTTGACGGCACTGTGATCTGGTGGGCTGTTTTAGATTTTGGTGGCGACGACTTGGTGTGGTTTTTGCTTCTATTTAGAGCGGATTTGCTAGATATGGATTCTGCTCCTCCTTGGTTGTCGTCTATTTTACTCCTTGGCGGAAGCGGTGATGACATTCTAGTGATCTGGACTAAGTCTAAGAGGTCGATGGTGAAGTTAATGTAAGCATGATGGATATTTTGATGAATGGAAAGTGGTGTGCTCAGCCCGATCTTCAGGTATGCTTGTCAGACTTGGGTTTGGTCTTGGCTGTTCTGGTCTCTTGGTGTTTGGTGCTTTGGATCTTTTATTTGGTGCAGAAAGACTATCTGTTGGATTTTTCGGGGGGATTTCTAGCTTCTCCTTAGTGATAAGTGGGTTCGACGAGCTTTGAGACTTCTTTGCGATGGAGTTTATGGCTCTATGCTCGGTTATGTGCATCTTGTTTAGACCCGAGGAAGGTCTTGCTGGCTTCTTGACGGGTCATAGTGGATGAAAAGGGTGAGGATGCACGTTTTCTCTTCTGGCTCTGCTTTCTTGTCCTTGGATCTTGCTGCTGATGAAGGTATGATCACATTGTGTTGTGTTCGTTTTGATCCGCTGGTCTGCGTGTTCTTGACCTGTAACTGTCTTGGTATTGAGATGTTGTTTCTGCTGAATGATGTGGTTAAGGAGTTGTGGATTTTGTGGGATCTCTGATTCACTGGTCAACTATGTGCTCTGAGGTTTCTGGTTTGTTCAATTTTGTTTTTGTTGTTGTGGCTTTTGGTGTGTGCTGATGAGGGAGACAGGCATTTTTCTGTAGATTGTTCACAAGGCATGAAAGGAAATGTTGGACGGCTATTTCATTGGTGCTAGTTGATGTTTGTTGCTAGACTGGGATATGTGGAAGTGGATAATTTTCGTGCTGATGGTCCTATTATACTGGCAGTGGATCCTCTTGGGGAGTACAAGCTGGTAGATGGGAAGGGTGTGAATGGAGGCTGGTTGGGGAAAGGCTGCATTTTTTACTGGTTGTTGAATGCTAATTGGGGGCTGATTCTTGTGGTTGTTTGGTTATTCGCTGCTGCTGAGAATGAGTTTTCTGTTGTGCTACTTGTTGCTAGTCGCTGTTTGCTGGGAGATGATGATGGCCGCGTTCGGTTGCGGTGCTTATGCTATGGTTTGATGCTACTAGTTGTAATTGGATGTGATGTCGGATTTGGTGTTGTTGGTTGCTAGGGATGGTTGGTTTGGATGTGTCACTGCTACTGTGTAGCTGTTATAATTGGATGTGGTGCTGCTGGATGCTGTTATTGGCTAGATGTGACGTAATGATGCTGCAGTTGTGTCTAGTTTTTGTGTTTTTTCTTTCTTCTCTTTTCTTTTTTTGGGCTTGTGTGTGTGTTTTCAAGGGTTTTTGGGTGGTGGGTTGATTGACCCAGCCCCTCCCTTGTCTGCAGTGTCTTTGTGTCTTTCTATAAAAATTTTTGGGGGCGCTCAGCAATAGCCTGGCCCCGAGCCTTCCTTGCCCTAAAACCCCTAAAACCCCCAAAACTACTAAAAACCCCAAACACCATACAACCCAAGAAAACCCCCATAAAACCCCCTGAAAACTAAAAAAACCTAAAACAAAAAATAAACCCAATAAACAATAAAATGCCAAAATTTACATTAAAACCCAAAATTCCATGAAGCCCCAAAACATTAAAAACTCTAAAACCCAAAAACTATAAAAAAACAAAAACCCTTACAAACACAAAATACCCTTAAACCCAAAATAACACACTAAAAACTATAAAAATTTTGACCACCTAAGACCCATAAAAAATCCCTCAAATCACTAATAACCCTATAAACATAAAAAACCCCAAAATCCCCCAAAAATCCAATCACTCTAATAACCCTAAAAACTCTAAAAACCGTTGACGAACCCTAAAAACCATAAAAACCACTAATTATCCAAGAATAACCTAAAACTATAGAATCCCCCAAACCCTTTAATCCCCCTAAAAATATTTCAAACCCTAAAAACCCAAAAATACCTATAAAAATATGAAAACCCAAAAACCCAAAAACACTAAAAACTTTTTAAAGCCTTAATAACCCGTAAAAATCTAAAAAACCCCATAAAACCTTAAATACCCAAAAACATCTATTTTCCTTCTTTTTATTGTTTTCTATGTCTTTTGGGTTTTTCAGGAACTTTTGGGTTTTGTGGGGTCGTCTTGGGTTTTTGGGTGTGGGTTGAATGACCCCTCCCCTCCCTTGTCTGTTGCGTCTTTTTTTAAAATAAATTTTGGGGGGATCAGGAATAGGCTGGCTCGGAACCGTCCTCTGCCCTAGAAACCCTAAAACCCCTAAATCCCAAAAATTCCTCAAGGACTAAAACTGATAAGAAAATATAAAAACTATAATAAACCGTTGCAATCCTAAAAATAATAAAACCGTAAAAACCATTAAACCACTGAAACAAATAAAAATCCATGTAACCCCTAAAAATCGTAACCCCGATAAATAACCCAAAAAATCCTAAACCCCCTTAAAACTCTAAAAGAACCAAAACCATAAATGATCCCTAAAACCATTTAAAATTAGTAAAAGTTACCAAATCTAATTAAAACCCCATAAAAACCTAAAAACCAAAAACCCTAAAAAATATAAATACCTGAAAAACCAAAAAAACCAAAAAAATCAAAAAAACCTAATAACCACTAAATACCTAAAACAATTTAAAACCCAAAAAACCCCAAAACCCCATAAAATCATAAAAACCATTCAAACCCTTAAACTCATAAACCACATAAAATAGCCACAAAAAACCATAAACCCCTAAAACCTAGAAATCCTTTGAACCCCTATGAAATCCACAGAAAAAAATAAAACCCCCTAAAACCCTTAAAAAGACATAAAAATTCTAAAACCCATTCAAACACTAAAAAATAAATAAACCCCAAAATCCGTAAAAACTCTTAAATCCCTAAAGAATCCTTAAATACCATAAAACTCATAAATACCCCAAAAAACCAAGATACCCCAAAAACCCAAAAACCCATAAAACACTAAGAACTCTTAAAATTATAAATCCCTAATAACATAAATAACACTAAAACCCCTAAAACCCCTAAAACATTAAAAACCCTAAACCACTAAAAATGGTAAAAACTATAAGAATAACAGAAACCCCTAAATATATATAAAAACAACTAAATTAGTGATAAATCATTAAAACCCTGAAAGCCTCGTTAAACCCCAAAAGAAACCTTGAAACCATTTAAGACCCCTAAAACTGAAAAACCCACTAAAAACCTACCCCCCCCCCTAAAAAATCCAATCCCTTGAAAAAAACCCAAAATACCCTAAACCCCATAAAATAAAATAAATAAAAAATGAAAAAAAGACCATAAAAGAATAAAAACACAAAAAAAACTCTAATATCTCCACAAAAATATATATAAACCACAACAAAACTGAAACCCCCTAAAAACCTGACACACCTAAAACATTAAATATTCAAAAAAAACCTCTAAAAATCCCTTAATGCCCCCAAAAAACCTAAAAACACATTCAAAATCAATAAACCCTAAAAATAAAAAAAAATAAAACCCTTAAAAACTTTAAAAACCTAAAAATAATTAAAAACCCTAAAAGCACTAAAAATCATAATGACACCAAAATACCCTAAAAGTCATACAAACCCAAAAACCCAATAAATCCATACAAATTCTTAAATTCACTAAAACCCTCAATAACCATAACAACACTAAAAACATAAGTACCCTAAAAGACCTTTAAATCCCTGAAACCCATTATATGTGATAAAAAACCTTAAAAACCTCTAAAATTGGAAAAACACTAAAAAAAGCTAAAAGCCAACAAAACCCTAAAAATACCCCAAACCCAAAAAAACACCATAAAACCACTTTAAAACTCTTAAAATGCATGAAAACCTATAATCCCCTAAATTCCCATAAACCTTTAAAAGATCATAAAAACACTAAAAACAATTAGCAAACTATAAAAAACCCAAAAAACCATAAACCCCTTAAAGAGAATAAAATCACTCAAATCCATAAAATTGATAAGAGACTCTATAAACCATTAATGTAACTTAAAAAACCTTAAAATCCCAAAAGAGCCTAAAAACCATAAGAAATCTTAAATGACCCTAAAACACTAAAAGGCATAATAGAGAATAAATAACCCTAAAATCTATTATTAAACCTAAAAAATAAAACCAATAAACCACCACAAAACCAACACAAGACCCAAAAATCCTTAAAGGACATAAAGACCCTTAAAACTCTAAATCAATGATAACCCTAAAACCCCAAAACCCCTTAGAATCGTGAAAACCCCTTTTAAGCCCTAAAAAGAACAAAAAAACAACCCCAAAATGCTAAGAATTATAAAATCACTAAAATCCCGAAGAAATATTAAAAGTACCTAAATGACCATGAAAAACCCAAAACCCCAAAAAAATCATAAACACCATAAAACCTTGGAAGTACTAAAAACAACTTAAAATACATAAATACATAAATTAAATAAAATAATTAAATCCCAACAAACCTAAAAACCCTTACAACCCTAGACAGTTACATGAATGATTAGTATGTGTAGGCAGATCATATATAATAACATCGAAATCAACCACCCCCAGCAGGAGGGGAATCGGGTGGCAGATTTCATGGAATCCATGGCTACTATTGAAATTCCAATAAGGGATTTTTCTTTCATAGGGTCCTTCCTTCCCGGAGGAGGGGACATTTTTTTTGGGGATTCTCTTGGTCTCTGTTTTTTAGACCTCATTGATGTATTTTTTTTCCACTTTTACCTTGTAATTCCCCCATATAAAATGAAATAAAATATTTTTTTGTAAAATTTAAAAAAAAACAAATACCCACAAACCCCTAAAACCCTCAAAAAAATATAACCCCCCAAAAAAATAAAAAACTAAGGATCCATAAAAATCCTGAAGCAACAAAAATCCCCTAAAACTCTGATGGACACTAAAAACCTAAAAATCTTTAATGGACCATGAAAACCCAAAAACACCTTAAAACTCCCTAAACCCGCAAAGTGGACTTTAAACCCCTAAAATATAAAAAGATCATAAAACCCTGAAAACATTAAATACTGTAAAACCCAAAAAAAAACCCTAAAAACCATAAACCCCAAAATACCCAAAACATAACACTAAAACCCCTAATAACCATTAAACCCTTTAAAAAAATTAAAATAACAAAAACAATAAAAACACTCATGAAACACAAAAAACCAAAAAACCTATAAAACTCTAATAAACCATGAAAACCCACAAAAAATAAATAATCCTAAAAACTAAAAAAAAGATCCCAAAAATCCCATAGAACCTAAAAAACTGAATAATTCTTAGAAACATTAAAAATACGTACAAATTCAAAATTCCCACAAAAACACAAAAACCCCAAGAAACCTAAAAATCCCTTAAAACTTGAAAAACCCACGATTCAAAAAAAACCCAAAGAAAATAGTAAACCATTCAAACGCTAAAAACATTGAAAACACCAAAAAATCATAAAAACCCATAAAAACATAAAATATTCTAAATATGCTAATGAAAACTAAAATCCTTAAAAACTTATGACACTAAAAGGGACCTAAAAACCTAAAAACACAAAAACACCCTAGGAAAGGTAAAAAATTATAAATGACCATTAAACCCATAAATACCCTTAATGGGTAAAAATCATAAAACATCTACACTACCCTAAAATCCCTAAAAATACCTAAAAACCAAAAAATCATGAAAAATTAAAAAAACAAATCCATAAAACTAATTGTTTATAAAACATTAAAAACATTACATGACCCTAAGAACCTAAAAAATCCTTAAATAACTTAAAAAAATAAATGACCTGAAAACCCATAAAAAAATAAAAAAAACCCTAAAACTGTAATAACTCTAAATACACAAAAAAACATAAAAAGATCATAATGAAACAGAAAACCACTAAATACCAAATAAATCATTTAAAAACCCCAAAAATCGTAAAAAAAATATAAACCAAAAAATAAACCATAAATACCCTAAAATCCTTAAAATCCAAAAATATATTTACAATCATAAAAAAACACTAAAACCCCATAAAACCTAAGACAACCCTTATAAAGAACCTATAAAAACACAAAATACATCTAAAAGACCAAAAATTCTAAAAATACTAAAATTATTACCCCCCACCCCCTCTAATTAAAACCCCTAAACCCAAAAAAACTAAAAACCTAAAAAATAAAAAATCCTTAAAACCCCCCAAAAAAATAAAATCCATGAAAAAACCAAAACCCCACAAAAACCAATAAACCCACTAAAACCCCTAAAAACCACTAAAAACACAAAAAATCTATTAAATTCCAAAAAATCCAAAAAAACCCAAAACAATGATAATAACACTAAAATATCTGAAAAACTAAAGTGCCTAAAAACTCTAAAATACCTTAAACCCATAAAAACCCCAAATCAACTAAAACTATAAAATCCCATTAAAACTAATAAAACCTTTAGTGACAAATGTCCCTAAAACCCCTAAAACCTCCTAACACCCAAAATATTCCTAAAAATGCTGAAAAACCCAGAAGGCCCAAAACCCGATAAAACCTTTAATGACCAAAATAACACCTAAGAAACTCTAAAATCCCACAAAACACCAAAAACCCATAAAACCACTAAAAACTAAATGATCCATAAAACCCCTAGAAAAATGAAAAAAACATTAAAACCCCTAAAAACACTAAAACACCAAAAACATTAACAAATACCTAAAAGACTATAAATCCACTAATAGTCCCTAAAACCCCTAAACCAATAAAAACATTGAAACCCTCATAAAACAGCTAACACAACAAAATAATCCTAAAAACTCAAAAACACTTAAAACCCCTAAAATAAAAACCCTTCAACCATTAAAAACCGAAAATACCAAAAATACCTAAAAATCCTAAAACCTCTAAATACCCAAAATAACCTAAAACCTTAAAAATTAAATAACCCTAAAACAACCCTAAAATCCACCAAAACCTCTAAAACCCTAAAAACAGAAAAATTACAAAAAACACCAAAAAATCTTAAAAACCATAAAATAACCTGAGAAACTCTAAAAACCCTTTTGAAACCATGATTAAACCCAAAAATACATAAAGCACCATAATACACTAAAATCCATAACACCATATAATATCCTAAAAACCAAAAACCCCTAAGAAACATAAAAAATTAAAAAATTGAAATACCCCTAATACACAAAAAACATTGAAAGATAGAAAAATCCCATAAGACTAACAAAAAATTCTAAAAATTATGACACCCCTAAATATCCTAAATAAACCTAAAATAACAATAAAACCCCCAAATAAACCTAAATCCCTTAAAACCCTAAAAACCCATTGTAAACCTTAAAACACTTTAAAAGCCCTGAAATATCCTACAAGCCTAAAAAACACTAAAACCTTAATTACACTATAAAAAATCTGAAAATCCACTAAAACCCCTTAAAAACCATAAAACCCTAAAAGATACTAAAAACCCCTAAACACCCAAAAAACCACTAAACCTCAAAATAGAACCTAAAATCACTAAAACCCACAAATAATCCTATAACCTACTAAAACAAAAATATAACTAAAACCCCTAGAAACCAAAAACACCAAAACCCCCGAAAACCAAAAAACCATTTTAAACCCTTAAAATCATAAAAACCCTAAAATCCACTAAAAAACATTAGCACATATAAAAACTCATAAAACCCAAAAAACAAAAAAAAACCTAAAACCCATAAAAACCCTAAAACCCATCAAAAATAATAAAAATCTATAAGCACCATGAAATCAATGAAAACACTAAACCCCTAAACATCCTCAGAAACCCTAAAATATTTGAAAACTGATAAATCCCACAAATCATTAAAACCACATACAGTCCATTAATACCTAAAAATCCCTAATACCCTAAAAATGAGAAACCTCAAAAACCTAAGAAAACTCTTAAAATCCATAAAACCCCAAAAACCCGTGAGACCATAAAAACTCTTAAAACACATAAAATCCATAAAAATCTAGAAACATGAAACCCTAAAAACCATTAAATGATTAAAAAACATAACCCCCTCCCCCCCCCCCACCTCACCCAAAGTCCCTAAAACCTACAAATACCCAAAAAACCTATAAAAAGAATCAATCCCTAAAAACCCCAAAAAACTAAAACCCAAAAATCCCTAAAAGACTTTAAAACCCAATAAAACCCCTAAACGAACCTAAGACCCATAAATACCCTAAATCGCCGAAAAAATAAATGCCCTAAAACCCTTGTAAAAAATAAAAATCTAAAAAACCCTAAAATCCCAAAATCCATAGAACCCTTAAAACCATAAAAACCCATGATACCCTAAATATCAAAAAACCCAAAAATCCCTACACCCCATAAAAACCGAAAACCATTATGAATCAAAAAAACAATTTAAACCGTTAAACCCCTAAATAACCTAAAAAACAATAAAAACACAAAATCTATGAACCCCCAAAACCATATAAGACCATAAACCATTCAAAACCTCGAACCCCATAAAATACCCATAACCCTAAATGCCAAAAAACACAAAAACATTCAAAAATCTACAAACAATAAAAACCCTAAAAAACATAAAACCATAAAAACACCAAAAAAAATCCCATCAAACCCATAGAACCCTAAAAACCTTATTTGTATAAAATACCATAAAACACTAAAAACCCATAAAATAGTATAAAATATAGAAACACTACAAACCCTAAAAGCCATATAATAACAATAAAATACCCCAAATTCACTAAAAACCTCTTAAAATACTAAAACCCCTAAAATACCAAAATAAATAAATAACTGTAAATTCTTAATAAACCCTAAATCATTTCAAACCCCTATAAACCCTATAAACCCCTAAAACAACCTAAAAGACCCAAAAACCCAATAAACCCATAAGAGACCCTACAACCCTAAAAGACCCTAAAACCCCTAAATGAACCAAAAAACCCAATCAACAATAAATGACACTAAAGAACCCAAAACCCCAGAAGACGGCCATTTACCCTCAAAACCTTACAAAACCCTAAAAACTATAAAAACCCAAATGGAATATGAAACCAATAAAACCCCTAAAAATAACTAAAACACATAAAATACTTTAATGGACCCTAAAAACTCAGAGAATAAAAAAAACTCTAAGGAGACATAAAAACGTTAAAACCCCTAACAGACTCTCAAATACCTTTATGAACAAAGAACCCCAAACAACTCTAAATGTCACAAAAGAACCCAAAAACTCAAGAAACTAATAATGTACACTCATAGCTTTATAAAACCCTTAAAACCCATAAAGAATTATAAAAACCCATAAAACCCATAAATATAACTAAATACCCTAATAACTTATAGTAGACCCTAAAACCCCAGAGAATCCTACAAACCCTAAAGGGCCATAAAAACTGTAAAAAACTAAACGATTCAAAATAACCATTTAAATCCTAAAGGATCTTAAAATTCCTAAAAAATCCAAAGGGCCCTAAAAACCATAAAAACCCTAAAAAGTCGTGAAACCCAATAATACCCTAAAGATTCCAAGAAACCCCTAAAACCGAACAAACACTAAAACCTACTAAAACACACTAAAAACCCTAACAAACCAAAATAACCTAAGAAACAATTAAACCCCAAGAATCCATAAAAACACAAAAAACACATTAAACACAAAAATACCCTACAAGACCCTAAAACCCCTTATAAACATTAAATCACCCTAAACCCCATAAAAATACCAAAACATTCCTAAAATATTTTACACTACCTTGAAACATTAAAAACCCTAAACTCTTAAAAATACTTAAACCACCTAAAGACCATAACAAAACCCTAAAATACCTAAAACCCACTGAATCCTCTAGAAACCTAAAAACCTGAAACCCCCCCCCCCCCCAAAAAAACCATTTAAACCAAAAATATAATAAGACCACAAAAAAACCTAAAACTATATAAAACCCTAAAAACCTAAAAAAACATAACCCCATAATACTACAAAAAACATAACCCCCCCAAACCTATAAAATACTTGAAACCCATTAAACCATGAAAACCGTAAAAAGCATAACTCCGAAAATATTAAATAACCCTAAATGCCCCAAAATAACCTATAGAAAATATGAAATAACCTATAATCCCCCAAAACCCCAAAAACAACAAAAAACTCTAAAAACTCCAAACCAACAAAACCCCCCAAACTATAAAAAAACACTAAAAACCATAATAATACTTTAGAATTCATATTCAATTAAAAATCCAAATAACCTAAAACCCCCTAAAATAAACAAAAACCCACAAAAGAAAATAGAACCCATAAAACCCAATAAAAAATATAGAAACCATAACAGACCCATAAAACCCTTAAGCATCCTAAAAACCCAAAAAACACTAGAATCTAAAAAACACAATAAAACATTTAACCACAAAAAATTAAAACCCATAACACCCCTTAAACACAATAGGAAACCCTAAAAATCATAAAAATAAAAAAAACTTACAACACTCCTAAGACCCCAGAAATACCTAAATCCAAAACCACCTACAAATTTGAAAATCCACAAAATATTATAAAAACTCATAAAAACCCTAAAAGGTAAAAACCCATAAAAACCATCAAAACAACAAAAACCCCTAATAAACACTAAAAACCGCAAACCCCCTTCAAATGCCTAAAGAACCCTAAAAACCCAAAAAATCTCAAAAACCCTGAAAATCTATAAATAACCTATGAAAATCTATGGATACCTAAAACCCCCTTAAAACCTTATGGGGAACCTTAAGACTCTTAAAAAACTAAAACTCTAAAAATCCCCTAAAATCCTAGAAACCCCAAAAAACCTCCAAACCCCTAAAACTATTTAAAAATCCTAAAACCCCATGAAAAACCTAAAAAACCTAAAAAACCCTAAAACCCCAAAATACCATAAAAATATTAAAACCCCTAAATTAATTAAAACCCTAAAAAATTAAAACTGTGCAAACAACTAAATAGTATAAAAACCCCTAAAAATCTATATAAACATTACAAACCCTAAAATACCATAAAATACTAACCCCCCAAGACTAAAAGCACTAAAACCCCAAAACCAAATACCATACACATAAATCCCTAATACCTACAACATAAACCCTTTACCAAGAACCAAATACCCAAAAACCTATATGCTAGGCTCTAAACCCTACATCCTAAACATAATACCATACACCTAAAATTATAAAACCAACACACTAAAATTTATAATATATAGGAAAAACCCTAAACCCAACACCTGAAACCCCATACCATACACTCTAAACCCCAAACCCTCTAACCTGCTCTATAAACTATATACCTTAAACCCTAAACCTTATAACCTACTCATTATATCCTAAACACTACACCCTAAACCATAGACCAAAAACACTAAACCCAAGACCCGAAACCCTATATAATACTCTATAAACACTACACAATACAACTTAAACACTACACCCTACACCCCCATCCCTATAACCTAGACCCCAAAATCCATACCCTACACCCTAAACCCTATAACATACATCCTTAATCATAAACCCTAAACAAAGACCCTACACCCTAAACTGTATACCCTTCACACAAATCCCTAACCATATATCCTAAACCCTATACCATACACCCTATACCATAAACCCGACACCCTAACCCCTATACCCAAGAACCAAAACTTTATACCATACACTAAAAACCTATACCCTACCCTCTAAACACTACACAATACTCCCAAAACCCTAAACCCAAAACCCTACACCATTCACCCTATACCCATCACCCAAAACCTTAAACCCTACAACATAATATCTTTACCCTATCCCTTAAACCCTAAATTATAAACCTTGAACCATCTACCATACATCCTAAACCATATAACTTACACACTAAATCTCAAAACCTACACCCTAAAGTATTATGCCTATACCCCAACCCCTATTAACTAAAACCAAAAGCATAAAACTACACAATAATCCATATATCATACACCTTAAAAAATAAACCCTTCACCCTAAACCCTATACCCTGCCTTACACACTATACCTTGATCCCTACATCTTAGACCTTATATCCTACACCCTAAATCCTAGACCATGCACAGTAAACTCAATATCTTACACCATAAAACCTACACCATAAACCCTAAACCCTAAACCTGATACCTTCAAACTAAATCCTATACCAAACATCATAAACCCTAAAACATTAAAACATCCTTAAAACCACATAAAACATTAAAAATTACTAAAAATTATAAATAACCTAAAACCTTGAAAAAACTCTAAATACAACAAAAACTCAAATTATTCACATATCATTTAAAATTCACTATAAAATCATAAAAATGAATAAAAACCCCTAAACCTCATAATATACCCAAAACCCCTAAATCCCAAAAACAAAGCCCAGAAAACTCCTAAAACCACTAAAAATTTGGGAAACCCCTAAAATCCCTAAAAACCCTAAGATACTCATAAAAATCCTAAATCCCCCAAAAACCCCATAAACCTGATAAACCCCTAATTAAAATCGGTTGCCCATGCAGGGTCAATTGCAGCGCACGGGTCTCATCCTTTCCTCTATTTGTTTCCTTTGCCTTGGTGCGGAAGAAAATGTCCAGCACACTTTCCAGCAGAGCATATTCAGTGTTGATCTTTGGGATTATTTGCAGTGGACTTTTCAATTCCCAGCTGGCCTTGACAGGCCTCTTTTTGAGCTCCTAGCGGACCTATCCAACTGGGATTACAGTGACCAAGTATCAAAATTGTTTTCTGGTTGCGGTTGCAGCCACTATATCCTTCATTTGGACTTCTCAGAATGTGGTTTCCTTCAATAAGAAACGAATCTCCTTCCGTGCTGGAGTTGTGGCGATTCACAGGGCTATTTATGTGGCCTCTCGGATTCAGACATGACATATGGAGAATGATGTCTGTGAACTGATCATCCTTCAATTTCTTGGCGTATCGGGTAGGGAAAAAAACCAATGGTCCCCAAGTTTGTTCACTGGATCCCTCCACTCCCCTCCTGGATCAAGGTCAATGTGGATGGTGCGGCCCTTGGTGCCCTGGGCCCTGCTGTATGTGGTGGAGTCTTCCACACTTATCGGGGTTTTGTCATGGGATGTTTTCAACATTTTATCGGTGACGGGTGTGCCCTTGAAGCTGAGTTATGGGCCATTATAAAGGTGATTGAATATGCTGTCAGTTTTGGGTGGATTTTTCGGTGGCTCGAGTCTAACTCCATGCTTGCTATGAGTGCTCTTAAAAGAAGATCTCGGTGTGTCCCCTGGAGGCTTCTTACTCTGTGGATGGACTGCCTTTCCATGTTCCAAAGGTTGCATCTCACTATGACACATGTCTCCTGGGAGGCCAATGCGGTTGCGGATGCTCTCTCCAAGCAGGATATTGTGGAACATTGTTCTTTGTGGTCCTTTGTTGCCACACCTCCTTGCTCCCCCTTTGTTGTGTCTAATTTGAAGGGTGAGGTGCACACCCGGTTATGTAATCCCCCCTTGTAGCACTTTGTTTGTACCTTTATTTTTGTTTAAATTTGGGGGGGCCACTTCTGTCGGGCCCTGAGCCTTCCTTGCCCGTTAACCTTCATAAAACCCTAAATACACTAACAAAAATAAAAAACTATAAAAACAATTAATATCCTTAAAAACCTAAAATCACTAAAAACCCAAAGAATTCTCAAACCCCTCAAAAAACCCAGAAAAACATAAAACCCCCTCCAAATATAAAAATCTAAAACACCATGAAAAACTAAAATAACATTAAAAATAACTAAAACCCCTAAAACTTTTGAAAATACCTGAAATCTCTAAGAAAACAATAAAAAGATTCAAAACCCCTAATACCATAAAACTCTAAAAAACAAAAAAAATCAAATATTCTAGAAAACAAAACCCCCCAAAGAACCTAAATTATCAAAAAACAAATAAAAAACCCAAAAGACTAAAATCTATAATAAAAATAAAAATCCCTAAATCCCTAAAAACATAAAAACCTTGTTAAAACTATAATAAAACCAAAAATCCATAAACCCTCTAAATGAACCTAAAAATCCTAGAAAACACAAAAACCATATAACATAGAAAAAACCAATAAAAGGCCCTAAACAACTCTATGAAATTCCTAAAAGACTCTAAAAAGTAATAAACACCCTAAAACCCTTAAAAACCCTAAAACCCAAATAAAATACTAAAAAAATAAAAACCCCTAAATAAATGAAACCCCATAAACCCCTAGAACAATCCTAAAAGAATTAAATCCACTAAAATCCCCAAAAAATCCCCTAAAACTCTATAAAAAGTAATACCCCTAAAAACCCTAAATAAAATAATAACTATAAAAACCCTAAAATAATCACAAAAATCCTAAAAAAAATTAAAAACCCTAAAAATCCTAAAAACACTAAAATTCCTATAAAAACATTAAATTCACTTAAATCCCCTTAAAACTGAAAAAAACACTTAACCCCCCTGAAAATTCTTAGTGTCCATTTGATATATCTCAGTGGCAGCAACATCTAAATTTCCTTGAGGTTGAGCAGGGATTTTATGAGTGCCTCCCTATAGTCTGATGACAAACTTAGGGCATCCAAGATTGATATCTTGGATGGTACTGAGACCAACTACTTTAGGATATCATTCTTTTTCTCCAGATTTCGGCGCTTCTCTATTTGGGGGATCTTTTTAACGGTAACTTTAGTGGATGAAACATTAGATTAGGAGGGACCAATCATAGGGGAAAGAGTTGGTAGAGATCCTATGTTATGGGGACCTGACCTGGTCAGTTTACCTATTTTCCCTAGGTGGATAGACACTTATTCCTCCCCTGATGGGTAGCACTGAATAATGGGGCCAGAGTGGTTGCTTGTGGGTGTAGGGGAATATTCATAGTCCTTCTTGGTCCGTTGAAGGGATCTCTAGTGAGTTTCTGTAATATTGATGGTTTGAGCTAGGGTATAACTATAGGTTTGGTTCTGGCTATGGTTGTGTCTACCTAAGTATCGCCTTCTTCTGTGATTCCTCTTTCCGGTCCCCTGATCGGGTGTTGAGAAATTTGGTTCATAACCATACTCTTTTTCAGATAATGGTTACTTTAAATTGACTATGTTGATGGAACTGGAAATTAGTTCCTCATTCGATCATAGATTATCCTGGTTGGGTTCTTTTGTTGGTGTTGTTTGGTTGGTCGGTGCCCACTGTGTCAAGCCTAAGGGTATCAAATCTGAAAGTTTCAAGGCTATATTTGGCCCTGTCACAGACATCTCCTCTTGTATATGTTTATTCTTTCAATGATTACACCTAGATAACTGGATTGGGGAGGGTTAGGAGGCTGAGGAAGATGACTGTGTTTCATTAGGAGCTGTTGGTGGCACAACTAGTTGTTGCAATTGAGCTCAGAGTTTGCCATGATCTCGGTCAACCGTCTTCCTACTCATCCAACCATCAAATTTCTGCTCCAACTTTCTAACAACTTTTTTCCACTCCTACCCCTCAACTAGGTCAGTGGAAGAAACATATGTTATGTGTTCTTGAGGGAGTACTTGTTTGACCTACCCTGGGTCCACCATCCTTTGTATGAGGTCATGGAAGACGAAGCATTCCTGAATACTATGTCCCAAAATTCAATGGTAGGGATAATGATCTAGTCGGTTGTCGAGGTCGGACACTTTAGGCTTTCTTGGCTCTGGTATGTGGATAAAGTTCAAATTCATGGTGGCTATGAAATAGCTATGGACATATTTCTCTTAGAATGAGTAATCTTTATTTCTTTGTTATTAAAATTGGTTTCTCCTAGGTACTCTTTGATCACCTCGTTGGGGTGGAGGTGGTCGTTGATATGCAAGAGGCCCTTGGTGATTTCGAAGAGGCCTATGAGGTGGATTAGGTGCAAGGGATGTCTTGAGCGAGAAATAGGATGCTTCAGCTCTTACTACTCTCTTTGCTGGATCCTGTGAGGCTATCTGGGACGTATGGTTAGTCCACTTCAAGGTGTCTTCGATTCTCTAGGAAATAATAGTAAAATCTCAGAATCCAGTGGTGCATTTCAATACTGTGAGTGGTGTTCGATTCTCATATCAGAGGTTATCGATGCATATAGTGAGCATCTCATCCTTGGGAAGTGGCCTATTTAGAGATAAGGTCAAACCCTTCCATCTGGTGCTGATGTCTGAGATCCTCTCGTTCTCCCTATATTTTCAATTCATGAGGCCTCTAATCGTCAAATTGGGCAACGTTGAGCTGAAGTGGAATAGGAATTTTTTCTAAAGATCCTCCCAACCTTTTTCAGACTGAGCTAGAAAATTTTTATACCAGACGATGGCTAAACCTTGTAAGGTCTGCACGAAGCATCTGAGTTTCACTACTTCATTTTCCCTACAGTTCCCATCATAGGGTCTCAATAAGATGCGTAGTGAATCAAATTTAGTTCTGGGTCACCTAAGTCATTGAATATAGGGAATATAGGGATCCCAAAATTTGGTGGTGGTGGCATTCTACACACCCAATCTAGGTATGTTTTTCACTCAGACTGTATCAGAGCGCACTTGTCTTCCATTGCTTATAATCAAGATTTCAGTGCTTTGATGGTTTTGTCGAGACCCTGGATTTCATCTTGTTGGGACCGATTCCGAAAGGGTATAGCCTGGGGTATTACATGAGGTGTTGTCTTGGCTGGAACATGAGGTACATATTCCATCAGTGGTACCTTCATAGGATTTAGATGTACTCGTTCCGTTTTCTTCTTGAGTGGAGTGAATTCATGTTATGCTCTTGAATCCAAATTCAGGTAGTTGGACAAGCCAGGTGTCAGGCTGGGCGGGGGCCCTGACTTTTTTCTATTTTTTATAGCTAACCTTTTTTGTTCAGGGGAACTTGCTGGAAGTGTGTACTGTGACTCATCATGGGGAATGTATTTGACCTGATTGTTACTATGGAGTATCTCAGCATTAATCCACCATAATTCCATAATTTCCTCCTCCTATCGAGTGATCCACTCTTCAAGCATGAGAGGATTGTTTTTGCTGAGAGAAGGAGGCGAGGTGAGTAAAACCTAGCCATTGTTCCTATATCTATTAAAAACTCATTGGGGAAGTGGAGGGGGGTTTTCCAGAGCGGCCAGGTTCAAGGCGGCCCTCTGGTTCTGGGTGTGCAATCCTATTGGCTCATTGAGAATCACAACCTAAACGAAACCATATTCTCCCAATCCATCCAGATTTACATCGCCTTTGGTTCCATCTGAGGGGTTGACATCCACGACGTTGAAAGATGCATAATACGGGGTGGAGGAGGTGTCATCTTTCAAGTAGGAAGAGGAAATTCTGTACCTCATACTGGTTTTCTCCCTTCTATCCCGAGATTTTCTTTGAGTATCTTGATGAAGGGTGATGTGGAATGATCCTTGGTGTGACCTTATGGCTTGCCTCCCTCTTGCAGAGGGAGGTGTTTCAAAGTACGAGACTGTATGAGAACCTTTTCTTCTAACTATCCTCCACAAATTTTAGAATATTGATTATCGTGGGGGGTTATTGTCTAAGTAAAAATGACCCTAGACCTGGGGGCTGGGGTTGGCTCTGTTTGCTGGGCGCTATGCCTCTTCTCATTTTTGTTGGTCCTACGAGCGAATTTGTTGTCAAAAATGCCACCATCCCTATAGGTGGGGGTTGGCCCCATATTTCGGCATCTGCTGTTGTTATCGCTTCTTACCTGATATCACATGCTCCCATTCGAGGGTGAGTCGGACCTAGTGTCTAGTTGACCTGTGAATTAATTCTCTCTGGGGAGGAAATCACTGATTACTGATTGGATTTTATTAGGTGAGAAGACTATTGAATGTTTTTGGTATCTTGATTCAGGAGTTTGTGAATAAATTTCTCTCATCTGGAATGATGCTTTTGAGGATTTCTCAAGGCCAGTTTTTGTCAGATGTGTCACCTCTTCTAAATAGGGTCCTCATTTTATTTGCACCTTGAAGTGCTGGAATTGCAAGACCTTATTTCAAACGGGTTCTGCTGGACAAGAATTGGAATGAAATGAAGATTTTCATTTTATCCCCATCCATGGATTTGAACTCTCATCGGAGCATCGTCAATAAGGTGATGGAATTTTTGGGGTTCATAGAGGCAGGTTAACTCAAGGTCCCTTTTGAACCTCTCTAATTGCAGTCATCGCACCGAAGTAAGGGATTCCAGGACAATGTGGGGCATGAGATCTCATATTTTCTTGAAATGATCTACATACCCCTCACATTTTAGGAAGTTTTATTTCATCCAGCAAAGAATTTTCCAGATATTAGAGCAGATGTCATGTACGCTTCCTTCTGAAAACCCTCTAGGAATGACAAACTAAGAGATGGCCATGGGCCAAAACATTATTTGTATATCATAATTGGCCACCCATTTCCTCAAGATAAATACATTAGTAGGTGCCTATGCTAGTGATTCCTCTACTTGATCAGCCCAGCTGAGACGCTCCATGATAGTATGATCAGAGGTAGCGAGGCTAGTAGGGATTGAGTCATTATGAGAGAGGCTCTGAGGGGGGCTCAGAGGATAAACATGGTCCATAACCATCTATAGATTGAAGAAGAATGTTGTTGATAGTTGACTGGGAATATGACATGCATGATTCCCTCCTTTTTGGTGCCTCAGCATAGGAGGGATTTTCGGTATTTGATTCGGAAGGGGGAGGACCTTCTTGTCAGTATGATATTTCACTATGGGGAGGACCTACGTAGTTGGTGTTGTAGTGGAGACGACTACCATCATGGCTTGAAGTTTGACTTCCAGAAATAATTACATAGTACAAACCCTTTCTAGGACCTTCATAGTAGACTGCATCAAAGGGAGGAGCTTCTTGATCTTCAAGGCCATTGTGTGGAGTGCCTTCGCAATGACTATAATGGTGGAAAACACATCCATCATGGTTTGTTGTTCTTTTTTGATCTTGGGGAGGGCCTTCGGGACACACTGCTATAAGGGGAGGACCTTCTTGTTGCTCAAGGGCATCGCGAGGAGGACCTTCGCAATAACATCCATGATAGGGAGGACTACCGTCATATCTTTCGTGATGGTGATGACTAACATCACAACAGTCATAAGAAGAATATTTGTGGGGAACACACATGGGAGGGACTTCAAATGTGCAACAATTAGGGGAGGTTCTTCTCATTACTTGATGTCTCTAGGGGGATCACCTCCACTATTTCGGGGGCAAGGACTACCACTATAATCAGATTCCAGGCTGTGTGAAATATCATTGCACCGTAACCCTTGGGGAGGACCTTTAGGGTAGGCCATGACATAGAGAGGAACTTCTTGTCATGATGAGAATTCAGTGTGTGGAGGACCTCCATAGTTGCGACTACGATGGGGAGGAATACCATCATAATCCGTTGTCTCTCTACACATAGAGTGTTTGCAATTTATACCTTGGGGAGGACCATCAGAGCGGACTGAAACTAGTGGAGGACATTCTTACTACAAGATCATCTGGTCACGTGTAGGGCTTCCATGAATCTCATCAAAATATTAACCCTAATGATTGATCATTATATTCCCATGAGGGGGGCCCTCATGGGTGCTCTAGGGAGATCCTTTAGAGCTTCTAATACCGACATTGTAGGGAGGACCTTCACAACTGCTACTACCACTTCCATAGTATGGTAATGGGTTAGAAGGATTCCAAACCTTTGAGACATTTTTGGTAGCATTGATAACCCCAGATTCATGTAGAGCAGAGTCATGGACCCCTCTTTATTTTCCGGCTTCCTTCGGCGCATTCCGGGTTCTCTCTTGCGGGTAGTGGGGACTATCTTCTTTTGATAACAACCTTCATCTATGGGACCCTGACTAATTGTGTCCTGTGATGCTGTCGGGATATGACAACGAACATCTTGAGTTTTGGAAATAATATTTTTCTGACCTGGAGCATCCACCATTATGGATGGGTGTCCCCTGTTGGAATGAGTGAGTATGCTCGATCCAGTTTCCCTAGTGTTGCGGGATATAGCCGACAACCCACTTAGTCTGATGCAGGGATGCAAATATACATCGAGGTGATAATATCATCTCATAGATGACTCACCTCAATTGGGTTGATCGTTTCATGGGCCCGAGTCCTTGAAATTGCTGTTGAGGAAATTAAATTTTGGAAAGTCTTCAAGATATGATTTGGGAATGATAATTGCTCCTCCATCATTTCCAGGATATATAGAGAGACATCCTTGGCTGGAATGGGAATGAGGGCCCATTAAACAATTGGAGTAGGAATTCCCTACTAAGGTCCTATAGTGGTCAGTGGATACTGACAATTCTCCTGTGTCAGTGAAAGTGAATGAGTTTTCCCATGTATAGGTATATTCTAGCTTACTTCTTTGTTATCCACCACATCAGGATGATGGAAATTACTTGAATATATAGAGCGGTACACCTGAATATATTGGCATTCCACCATATCTATTTGGTGGCCTCTGTTGGTAGGGATACATGCCTGCCGATTGATCACCCCCATATCGGGATGGTGGGTGTTAGGAGCATCTACGAGGAGTTGGCCCTATAGGCATTGGATTTCCACCATGTTTGGTTGGTGGGATTTCTGATCCTGGGCAGGGAGAGGTTCTTTCTGGGTAGGTTCCATCCTGTATGGGTGACAGGCTTGATGAGTCTAGGTGGGGATTCGTTCCTACTCGTGGGTTTCCACCATGTTAGGATGACATGCTTTTGAAGAGAGGGCAGGTGCATGGGGCTTCCTGTGATATGTCTTCGTGTCTGATTAGTGGAGTTCTTCCTCAAGAATGAGGGTGATGACCTGTTTCTAGTTGTATGTTTTCCACCCTAGGTGGGTGGTCTGAGGGGCCATAGCTTAGGGAGCATGAGAGTGGATCCTTGTGGTGGTATCCTCTTCAGGGTGAGGATACGATGTCACGATGTAGTTGCGGTGACATCTTCTAGTGGGGGCCTTGGAGTGGAACCCCTTTCTAATAGGGATGAATTCATCAACATCGACCTCATCCACCTCCCTAAGATAAGGGAGGTATTTATTTTCTCATTTCGAGGACAAGCTCTCAAAATGGTTCGAGACAGCTACAGGGGCTGCTTGGATATTCTCCCTCATTCGCTGTTGAGAAGTCAGACGATAGGACATAGGTGAATGTAGGGTTTACATAGCTACCTCCACAGTCGGGAGAGCACCGTTCAGTTGGTACTCTCAGATCATTGCATCTATGACTCAACGTTGAAGATTTTGGGTTGGTTATGGGGTTCTCTGCCGATTGAAAAGCCTGGTATTTTCATTGATCATCGTGCATGTCTATGAATTTTTTTGTGATTCCATTGGATTGAAGGAAGCTCTGCCACATACCTGTAAAATATTTGAAAAACTAAAAACCACAAAACCTTTCAACATAGCATCTCATTATCCCAGGCTTAATTATTGACTGTGCCTGGCCCTAATTTTGAGCATGAAATGGGGGTGTGAAGTGGGATTATTTCACCACCTTGGTTGAAGGCCCGCAGTTGGGTTCATTTTTGTTTTGGTAGGAGAATGACCAAGATTTCCCGTCGGATATTAATCATCCATTTACTCTTATGGGGAGTTTCATGTTAGGGTGAATACTTCTTGCTGGTTAAATATTCACATCAGGTTCACCATTTTTGTTTAGTGGTGAAGGAGGGTGTGATCGCTTCCAATGTTTTATTAAATGGATTCGGTGTTTTTTAATCATTTCTAATGTGTTCCCTATATTCATGGCTTTGTATGGTCTCCAACTGGCCTATTCACAGAGCCAGAAACACCCAACAGTTCTTGTATCCAATGATCCATGGACCCGCTTTACAAAGGCAGGTGCTCTTTGGGTGGTGTGTCTAACGACACTTAAGAACTCACATTGGTCGAGAGAATTGGAATTCATTCTCATATCTCCCTTTTGTGGAGATTTAATTCTTATTCTGGGACTCACATATAGATTTAAGATGTGTCCATATGTTTTCAAAGATTTGGTTTATCCACAAGAATAGTATCTATAGATTACCCTAGGGTTTCAATTCATAGGTATACGCAGGGATCAAAAACCATCTACATCCAAGGTTTACCATCCCTCATTAGATTAACGATTCTGGGTAAGTTTGATTTGGTTCAGATAACATGTGTCTCAAGATTTATAATTTGGCACTCAGGAGTTTATTTTCATCTAGTGGGGATAGAGAGTGACTTGAGTGTCTGGATCAAACTTGTAAAATGGGATTCCTACATATCCTTGTGAAAGGAATAATAATCCACATAGTTCAGTAGGTGTGGGGGATTGTGTGTGGAATCTTCCCATTTGAGAATCATGATTGGGTTTCCCCTTTATGGATGGGAACCATTTTGAGCTCATGCCTTCTGAAAGGTGTCCTACATATCCTGATTTGGTTAGGAATTAGAGTTCTCATAGTTCAGATGTGTGGGTCTTACACATGAGAGCTTCCTAGAGGATCTGAGGGAAAATGATTTCCTGGGCCTGGGTATGGTCATACTAGGGGCATGAGGACACAGTCTGATAAGGGTAGATGGGTTTCAGACATGGAAGTTGGTCTTATCCCACAGGGAGGTTTCCTACATATCCCAGTTGATTGGGAATCAAGGTGTACGTAGTTCTAGAAGGTTTGGGATTACACGTGATAGTATCCTGTCTAGGGCATGATTAGAAGCCCATGTTAGGGTATGGTTGGGGTTTACAAGTGGTTTGTGGCCTGAGTTGGGATTGAACCTCAAGAAGGTTTCTTATGTACCCTGCTTAGGATATAGGGATCAAAACCCATGTAGTTCATTCCATATCATAAAATAATGTAGTCCTTTGAGAGAAATGAGTTTGAGAATAAATCCAAAAAGTATGCGTTGAGGATTTAGGGGTTTAATTTGGGGCTAATTCCAAAGGAGGATTCCCAGATTGAGGGATTAGGGTTGGATTCCTGAAGAGGATGTCCAGTGAGCTCGGACCCTAAGAAGGATTCTTACGTATCCCATTTATGGTGGGAATCAGTGTTCTAATTTTTTGTCCAGTGAGTGTTTATGCACATGTTGTAATCATCATGAATCTCTAAGCCCACATGAGTCATGCTCGATGTGAGAAAAAAGATGATGTGAAAGATTCAACAATGTCACGTGCACTTTTCCTCCACTACTAGTGGAAGATGGTACACCTATGGCAGCATGAGTGGATGAGGCCTGAGTTGACCCGAGAAGAGGGTGAGGCAACGAGTCTTCTCTCTATTCACTTCACATTAGAAAAGGGTCCAACAAAAAGAGGAATGGATGAAGGTTTGCTGCTTACACCCGGATCGTTTCCCTATTACTCTCTTCAGGTGAGGGGAGAAGTGAACACTGATGGCGCTCATTGAATGGAAAAGCAAGCAGGATCCCTCAATCATGAAGAGTGGAGAGGTAGAAAGGGGCTCTGAGGCTCAGACTCTGGACTATTATGGGTATGTGATCCCAAGAATGCTTTGGATGTCTATTCAAGGGATGGGGTTACCCTTTTTTCACTGCCAACCATGGGTATGTGAACTTAGGAAGGCATGCTAATGCGCCTCAAGGTTTCATCATGACGGTCTGGTGTCTTTGAGGGAGGCCTTGGCCTATTTCCAATGGATAGGATATTGAAAGGATTCGAGAGGATTGGAATAAATTGGAAGGGCCTTATCTGACTCGGGGGATGGAAACACCAAAGGCCTTGGCAGACCACATAGCCATATGAGGAGTGGCTCCCTTCACGTATGTAGGTGCTACGCAAATGAAGAGGTTATCTACATACGAGTGTGGTACGTAGAATGAGGGGAATCCCGCATATCGGAGTGGTACATGGCTTTGGGTTTGGTCCGCATACCAAATTGGTATGCGGTGCTGGAGTCCGTTCAAGCAGCAGTGGAATGGGGCAGTACTGGATTGGGCTTCTCCCACATAAGAGGGTGCTACACGGCACGCTGGATCGAAGAAGGGGCATAGGCTACCTGGTTCATAGGGAGTGCATCTGCATAGGGGTTGTGGTTTGTGGTTTTCCAATTTTAGGTTTGTAGTTTACCAATTTACTTATGAGTTATTCAGTTCTTAACAATTCGTCCCTAGTTTATACTTGTTGTTGTTTCGTGAATCAGAACATCGTGGTACGTGAAAACCTAAGCTCTTGAAATACCCTTCCTTCTCCCAAAGTCCAGTGCCTTCCTTCAAAGAGATGATCACCTTGAATCCAATCCTAAATCAGCTGATCCCTTTCTTCTCCACTTCATTTACTTTTATAGAAGGGGTAAAGGGTTGTATCTATGGTCATGCAGAACCTTTTGCGAAGGCCCGTGATAGAAAACTCAGCCTACGGATGACTTAGTCACCCACAGTTTGTGGGGTATATTTAATGCAACTCTCCCACGAACCAACTCAGTCACGGGGGTGCTTCTCATCCATGCAGGTCTCTACCTCTTTTTTGCAAACGACACGGTGAATAGCGGGGGGGGGGGTCTTCCTGGTACATGGATAGTGTGGTTTGCGACTGCGGACCGGTCCGGCCTCACTTCATCGGCCATTTGGTTCACACCCGCATAGGAGCTTGACCTCCGTTTCGCGGATGATAGCATGCACGACTGGGGTCTGGCCCGCCTAGTTCACGGCTAGCGCGGTTTGCGACTACGGACTGGTCTAGCCTGAATACGCCGACCATTTGGTATGCGCTCGCGTAGGATCTCTGCTTCCGTTTCACGAACGACAGCATCTACGGGTGGCGCGGTATACCGAACCGGCCATGTACCACTAATGATGAACCGATACCCATACCGGTTAGGTCCTTTACCATTACATCTGAAGATTCTTCATATTTTTCACAAATTATTGATGAAGATTTGGTAGATTCTTAGGTATATTCATTCCCTTCTGTGGATTTTTCAGGACCCTACACCCCCCAAACGAACCCTTAAAACCCAAAAAAACATTAAAACCCAAGAAATACAAGCTCCCATAAAATCCAAAAACCCAAAAAACACAGAAAACCATAAAGCCCCTAATATACCTTAACACACTAAAAGACCCCAAAAATCGAAAAACACTAAAACACACTAAAGACCCAAAAAAAATAAAAGAAACTAAAACCCTATGAAAACCCAAAAACATCCAAAAACACCCTAAAAACCGTAAAACCCATAAAAATAATAAAAACTCTAAGAACCCTATTACCCCTAAATGGCCATAAAAACCTCTAAATCCCTAAATGAGCATGAAAATACATTAAATCCCTTAAACCACATAAAAAATACTGAAAATCGTAAAAACCCTTAAACCCCTAAAATTCCCTAAAACCCATAACAAAAATCATAAAAACCCAAAAAAAACACTAAAAACCCTAAAATACACTAAATTCATAAAATCCCAAAAAAAACGTGAAACCCCTTAAAAACCATAAGAACATAAAATCCCTAAAATCTTTAATACAAGAAAGACTATAAAATAAAAAAAACTAAAAGACTCTAAAAACCCAAAAGGACTATGAAAACCTAAAATACCATAAAGAACCCTAAAACCGCTAAATAACCCTAAAACCCCTAAATAATCTTAAAAACCCAAAACCCCAAAAAAACTAGTGGACCCTAAAACCCCCAATGGGATAGTAAAAACCCCAAAAAAATAATAATGGTCTCTAATTCCCTAAATCCATAAAACACCCAAAAAATACAAAAATACCCACATTAACCATAATAACCCCAATGCAACTAAAAATTGTCAAAGTCCCTAGAAACTTCAAATAATTCGTAAAATCCCTAAAAATCATAATATTATGCAAAAAAACCAAAATAAAATATTCAAAACCATTAATGTGCCTAAAAAACATATAAATCAATAAAAGATCCTAAAAACCCTAAAAACCCTAAAACCCTAAAAGAAACAAAAAAAACTCTAAAACCTCTAAAAGAGTTAATGAACATTAAAAACCCCAAAAACCCCAAAAACCCAATAAAACCCAAAATACACTTAAATACATTAAAATACACTAAGCCCCCTAAACACCCCTAAGACCGAGTAAAAGCCCAAAAAACCTCAAAAACGCTAACCCCCCCCCCTCCCCAAACGAAAAATTCCCAAAAACCCAAAAACAAAAAAAAAACACAAAAAATAATGAAGTGCCTAAACCCCCTAAAATACAAAACCCCTAAGAACCAAATTCTCTAATACCATTAAACTCTTAAAAAACCTAAGAATAATAAAAACTATTAAAATTCCAGAAAAACTAAAAACCCTAAAAACCATAAACCCCCTAAAGAACACTAAAAAACCAAAACCCCTAACCCCCATAAAAACCCAAAAAAACATTAAAAACCATAAAAGAGCCACAAAATCCCCAAATGGCCCAAAAACCACCAGAAAACCTAAAATAGCCTAAAATTCCAAAAAACCCGAGGATACACTAAATTGACATAGAAAAACAATAAAACACCATCAAATACCCTAAAAAACTAAAAATAAAAAACCTCCCCAGAACAACAATATAAGCACTCTAAAGTCCATATAATCCTTTAAAACCCTAAAAATCCATTAAAACCCTAAAAATAAAAAATCAACACTAAAAACCATAAAAACCCAAAAAACCCCACAATAAATCCTAGTAAACACTAAACCCCCCTAAATTCATAAAAACCCTAAATATCATATAACCCTAAAAATCCTTTAAAACTATAAAAACACTTAAAACCCCTAATTTCAAAAAAAACCCAAAAATAATAAAATGCCCATAAAACCCATTAAAACCCTATAAAACCCATAAAAATTAAGGATCCCCTCACCAAACCTCAAAATCCAAAAAAAACATAAAATGTATAAAGACCCACAAAAAACAATAAAACCCCCACAAAACTGAAAAAACCGTTAAAACCTTAAAACCCCATAATAGTAATAAAAATAATAAAATCTCTAAAAACACTTAAAACCTCAAAAAAATTACAAAACCAAAAAATTCTGTAAAACCAAAAAAACCATAAAACCCTTGGACCCTGTATGGTGCACCCTGAACCCTAATCCATAAAAAATAAACCATATACCATACTACCTGAATCATAGACTCAACACCATTAACCCTATACCGTATATCCAAAACACTATGCCTCAAACCCTATACCCTACAAACAGAACCCTAAAATGTACACCTTAAACCCAATACCATACACCCTAAAAACTAAATAATAAACCCAATAACATACATCCTAAACCCTAAACCCTAGACACTAAATCCTGAGGCAATAACCTAAACCATATAACCTACAACCTAAATCCTAAAACCAACACCCTAAACCCTTTACCTTACAAACTAAACCCTAAACCCTACACCCTAAACCCTATACCCTCCACCCTAAATCCCATACCTTATACTCTAAACAGTAAACCCAAAAATGCTATACCCTAAACCCAATACCATACATGGTAGAGCCTAAACCCAACACACTAAACCCTAGACCCTAAAAATAAATCCTAAACCCTAAGCCCCAAAACCATGTGCAATACACCCTAAACCCTAAACCATACACCATAATCCCTTCTACATAGTAAACCCTAAACCCTACTACTTAAAAAATATGCCCAAAACCCTAAACCTTTAACCATATACCCTAAACCATATACCCTACACACTAAACAAGAAACATTACACCATAAACCATATACCCTACATCCTAAAGCCAAACCCCTACTCTCTAAAACCTATACCATACACCCTAAACCCTAAACCATATACCCTAAACCATATACACCAACCCTAAACCATAAACCCTAAACCCACAACCATATACCATGCACTCTATGCTCTAAACCCTACAACCTAATCCCTAAACCCTCCACCCAAAACCCTAATCCCTACAATTTAAACCCTATGCCCTACACCCTAAACGCTATATCATAAACCCTAAATGCTATACACTACACACTGAACCCTAAACCCTACACCCTAAGCATTATACCCTATACCGAAAATCCTACACCAGACCCTCCATACCATATAACATACACATAAAACACTAATCTTTATATCCTAAACCCTGTATCCATTCTAAAATCTTAAACCCTAAAACCTAAAGCCTATACCATACACCCAGTATCCTATAATCTTCACCCTAAACCCAATAACATTCAATATGAACCCTAAAAACTATAAAACCCCCAAAAAACCATGAAAAATCTTGAAAAAAAACATTAATCATCCTTAAAAAACATTAAAATCTCAAAATTCTCTAAAAATCTTAAAAACCTTCAAAACTAGAAAAAAAACCTAAACATCTTGTAAAGGACCCAAAAAACAAAAAAAAACAACTAAACCCTAATGACATTAAAAACAAAAAACACTGAAGGACCATAAAAACCTCAAAAAATGAATACACCCTAAAACCCAAAAAAATATATATAACCATAAAATCCCAATAAACCCTATAACACCAAAAAAATCCTAAAACCACAAAAGCCCTTAAAATACCACAAAACCCTAAATGTATCTAGAACACTGAACGACCCTAAAACTCAAACACTATAAAATACACTCAATATATAAGAATAGTAAAGGACAAAAATAAATTGAAAGAACATAAATTAGTATAAAATCCACTAGAAGACATTAAAAACCTAAACATCTTGTAAAGGACCCAAAAAACACAAAAACACTGAAATGCCCCAAAATCTAAATACCCTAGAGTTCCATAAAAACCCTAAATGACCCTAAAACACCAAAAACTCATAAAACCCCAAAAAACCTAGAAACTCTAAAGCACCCTAAAACCCTAAAACACCTATAAAATTCTAAAAGACTCTAAAATCCCTAAAACCCAAAAATACACTAAAATCAATTATAATACTCAAAAACACAATAAAACCCCTAAAATATTAAGAAAACCCAAAACACTTCCCCAATCATTAAAATACCCTATAAATCCCAAACAATATCCTAAACAAACTTAAATACACGAAAAACACCAAAAAGACACTAAACCCCCTAAAACCGCTTCTGGTGTGGGTTCTTGATGTTGGGGCGCTGGATATTGTGGCTTGGTTCCGGAATTGTCTGTTGTGGTATGCTAGATTCAAGTGAAATTTTCTTTGTAGGTGTGAAAGATTTTGCTGGGTTTCGGAAACTTCGGTGTTGGGTACTGCTTGCTGGGAGGCTAGGATGCAATGAAACTATTGGTCTGGGGCATGGGCGATGGAGGTCTTATGCTGACGGTTGTTCTATATGTCATATGATGGATGTGGGTGATGCTGTTCATGGCTTTCTTTCCTTTGAATGGGAGTTGGTTGGTGCCATTTACTGGTTGCTAGATGCTCTTTGGTTAGGATGTAATGGTTGCTGGTTGTTGAGCTGCTGGTTATTGGATGCCGCTTTCCTTGAGGTTTGGAGGTGGTGGGTGCTGGAAGACTTCTATAGCTGTGTTTTTTGGAATTGGTGCTGGTGGCTATGTGATGTTGGATGCTGGTAGTTTTGTGATGTTAGATGCTCATGGTTCTGGATGCTGGTTGCTTCTTGGATGGGAGGTGCTGAAGCTGTGGTTTATGGTTGTGTTGCTGCTGGATGTGGATTTCTATTTGAGTTTGGATGCTGGTTGTTGGTTAGCTGTGAGCTACTGGATACTGGTTGACGCTGGATGATGGTGGTGGCTGTTTTATTTTGCGTGTTTTTTCTTTTTTTGTTCTTGATTTTTCATTTTTTGGGTCTTTTGTCTTGGGTCGTTAAGGATTTTTGGGTTTGGGTTGATTGACCCCTCCCATCCCTTGTCTGTTGTGTCTCTTTTTTATTTATAATAAATTTGGGGGGGGGGGAATAGCATGACCCTCGCATCTTCCTTGCCCCTAAACACCCCTAAAACATAGTAAAACCTGTAAAAACAAAAAAAACTCCCCAAACCCCCCAAAACAACTTAAAATTCCAAAAACCCAAAAAATAATGGAGAACCAAAAACACTTAAAATGAGAAAACCCTAAGAACCAAAATTCCCCAAAACCATTAAAATCATAAAAAATCTCTAAAATAATAAAAAAATATAAAAACCCCAAAACACTGAAAAACCCTAAACAACATAAACACCCTGAAGACCTCTAAAAACCCAAAACCCCCTAACCCCCATAAAAACTCAAAAACAATAAAACCCCTAAAAGGCCCTCAGAATACCAAAATGGCCCAAAAACCACCAGAAAACCTAAATGAACCTAAAATTCTTAAAAAACCCCCATATACCCTAAATTGACATATATAAACCATAAAATACCATAAAATACCCTAAAAATCTAAAAATAAAAAACCACCAGAACAACCCTAAAAACTCCTTAATGAACCTATAATCCTTTAAAACCCTAAAAACCCATCTAACCCTGAAAAATAATAAATCAACACTAAAATCAATAAAACCCTAAATACACACTAGTAAACAATAAAACCCCCTAAAATCCCCAAAACCCATAGAATTCCTATTCCCCTAAAAATCCTGTAAAACCCCTAAAAACACTATATATGCTTAAGTTCATTAAAAAAGACAATAAAATTCCACTAAAACCCCATAAACCCCCTAACAACCCTAAAAATGGGGATCCCCCATACATGAAAATCCCTAAAAACATAAAATGCCCAAAACACCACCAAAAACACTAAAACCCCAACAAAACTCAAAATACTCTTAAAACC